>JAJQWJ010000001.1:109748985-111165860 GCA_023637945.1 Phaethornis superciliosus | reverse complement strand
ATAATTATTGAATAATTAACCCTGATGCCCACAATACCGATCCCATGTTCTCTTTGTAATAAACTATAAATTATGTGTTTTGTGTTTTGATTAGTGGTGGGTTGGTCCCACATAATTAGAGTGTTCTCAAGGTGTTTCTCATGAGTTTTATGACATCAAACCAAGAAACCTTTACAAAAATTGCCATCTGATCCAATCATGAGTTCAGGTCACATCTTCCAGAAGCTGTAGGTGATCAGACCTACAGGTCATGTTTTCAGCTGTGATTTACATGCAATTAGAAAATAAGTAAGTGAAAAAATGTTCTGTAAACTAAGTCTATGAGCTTTCCCTACACTGTCTGCAGGCTTTTAAGGGCAAATTCACTTCAGCAATATCTCAGGTCTTTTCAAAAGCATTTTCAAAGGCTAGGAAAAAAAGAGAGTGTTGCTATGTCATGGACAGGATGTGGAACAACATGTTTTAGTGGAGATAGTGGTATATTTCTCTCACCATATCTATTTATTAGTTATGCTTAGGTAGCAATAAAAATGAAGGATGGGTGATTATTGATTATGGGATGTAGCCCAGACTTGTGTCTGAACAGTTGGTAATCTGAACTATGTAGACTGCTGGACGCTTATCTGTGATACAGGGTACCATATGTTTAATGGAAGGAGTTATTATAAACAACATCTCTTCTGCTTTATCTCAGGCTGAAAAGGTGTAGCCACTGCAATATATCAGTATTATATTCCAAATGGAAATACTGTTAAGGATATGCATACTTAAATATGGGCTACTTGAGGTACCTTTTAAAGAATTCTTAGTTCATGCAGTTTTATCTTATTTGGCATTGACAATAAAATTTCACATGATAAGACGTTATCATGCACTATCATATCTTATTTTAATAGAAAACAATTGTAATTGAATCTGCATTCCATTCATTCCCAAATATTCTCCGTGTCACTTTCCACTGCATCAGGAAGGTTTTACTTTTGCCACCATCAGATTCAAAGATACTCTCTACACGCTTTCAAGAAGCACCTTGCTTAGTTTTGCTATATCCTCTACCACATATATCAGTTTCAAGGCACTTCTTCTTTACTTAATTAAAATGTGTATATAAAACTGTCAGAGGATTTCTTACGGCTATGAGCAACTAACTGGGTCATCTCTACATTTCTGCAATTCCAGCAACACCATGAGAGACAGATGGAGGACAAAAATATAGCTCTCCAGTTATGTAGAAACCTAACGGTGATTCTTAAAGAATATCTGGCTTTTTTAACATTTCTATAAATTTAAATTTTATATTGGTCAGAGTGTGTGTGTCCTACTGTAAATAATTATGAATTCAGGGAGAAAAGTCACAATGTCTTTTCAGTACCCTGAAATGTCTAGGAGAATCTTTCTTCCTGTCCCTTATTTACTTGAGTATTGACTGTAGGAGTTTTCAGAGGCCTAACAAAGGACTTGTTAATTAATAATACAGGTATCTTAGACTTGTGGAGAAAGTTACAGGCATTTAGGTAACTACAGTATTATGAATAAATGCTCAGAAGACGCAAGTGTAAGTGCAGTCTTCGTATAATAGTGCTACTGGCTTAGGATAGGATGTTTATCCAAGGCATTTACATATAATGGACCAAAAGCATGTCTAAAAACACACTTAAGACTCATCCAATAGAAGCACACAAATAAATAACAGGTCTCTGAATCATGCGAAGTGCAGCTGAATACCATAACTGGCTGCATGCCCCTTCCTCCACTCATGTTTTAAGTGTGCAATCAGTAGTAAAATGTTTAAATCAATAATTTTGAAGTTGTGAGCTCAAAACTGACACCAGCAGAGGAGATTCTGCAGGCTGTGCAGTGCCAGAGTTGCATTTTCGTAATAGCTGTATCTTGCCTTGAGTGCATCAATCTATAGATTAGCATATCTGAAGAGAAAATCCACCACATTTTCCCATGAAAATACATGCCTTTCCTACTCCTTTGGAACCAATCTGTTTTTCTGTCTTGACCTTAATTCCTTTACAGACAATGAACTTGCTCAAGGAAAAAAAAAACCTCCAAACCTCAGAAAGGTACTTCAATGTAGAAATGATTCAGACTGAGCAGGGCTCTCATATTTTTTCTAGCACAGTGCACTTGCCAGTCCCTATGCTAAAGTAGTTTTGAAACACAGAAATGGCTTGTAATTTGCTGCGAAGGAGAGAGGCAGAGTCTGTATAATCTGAGCTAGGTGGGAATAGGATGAAGCAAAGGGGGGCAAGAGGTCATTCCCTGCCCCAGCAACAACCCCTGGGTGGCTGGGGTCCATATGAGGCAAAAGGCTGCAGCCCCCATACAGCCTTCACACCAGCCCTGAGCAGAGCAAAGAGCTCTTTTGTTGAGAATTATGTGAGTCAGACTGCTGCTAAAGGAAATAATTTTGTTTACAGCAATGAGAAGGGAATTGCTAGAGCAATTAAAATAATTTCTTGTTTCATAATACAAGCCATATCGAGAATGGCTCTTAGCTGCATTTCAGGCTCAGGTACTTAAAAACAAACAAACAATCAACCAGAAAAAGCAGGTTCCAATTTCACAGAAGATTGCTAGTGAAAAAATCCCAATATTTAATGCCCTCAAATCTCAGATGCTGCTGTGCCTGGCAGGCACTCAATCCACATGGTTGTTACAGGGGAGTGGTCCCTCCCCCGCTAGCTGGAGGCAGGGGGTGGACCAGGATCTCCACAGGGGTTGCTGCCCTCAGCTGCCTACCTGAGGTTTTAGCAGCTGCTGAAGGCTCTGAAGCCCTGGAATCTGCAGGTATACGTGGAGGATAAATGGGAGGAGAGGTGAATCATGAAGCTGTTGTCCAGTTCTTACCAAGGCAGAGTGGTCTCAGATTTAGAGTGCGACACATGCTGCAGGTCCTCAGGGCTAGTCTGACTCTGCTAAGGTGCATCTATTTCATGGTTTGTCCATGAGTTTCATTCTTTCATGAGTACATGTGAGTTTTTAATAAAGATCTCGCAGATTAGCCCTGACAGGCCCAAGAAGGGGATATTTAGCTTGGGTCGTTTCAGTTGTTTTTGTTTGTTGGGCTGGTCTTTTAAAAAATTTTATTTTAATTTTGTAACCATGTATCTGCATGGCAGAGCCGAAGCCCAAATACATTTGACTTGCTGATAGTACCTGTCAAGACCAGAAATAATACAGAGATACTGATGCAGTCCATCACAGTTAGTATTCTGCAAGACCTAGATGTTTACAGGGAACTTTTCAAGCAATTGGTTGGGAAGAGAAAACAATCTTTCTCTTGCACACACTCAAATGCACAGTTCCAGGGAGTAATTCTGAAGACCCACATTAAATAATGTATGAGCTGCTCATGGAAATTTTGCAGGAGGAAAAAAGTGAAATCCACAGTGTTACATATTCCACTGTGAGTTGTTTTCTATCTGTTTAGAGAAGTAAAGTAATCTCCCCAAGGACCCTTTGATGCATCTGCAGTTAAATAAGGAGAAATGATGTTCTTTGGGATGAAGGGGAACAGCATGAAGACACCTTCATTCTTGCAGACTCCTAAACTGAACAGATCGTTTTCACCTGCAATTCTGAGCAAACTTTTGGGTAGCTTTTGCTGTGGTTGTTTCAAAGTAATTGAAAATGGCTGACTGAAGTGCTGATAATTAACATTTATCAGCTGCAGAGTGCTGTGATGGATTCTCCATCACTGGAAATACTTAAATTAAATTAGATATATTTTTTCCCCAAAGGTTCACTGTAATTCACACAAGAATGAGTTCAAAGAAGTCTCGAGACCTATTTTACTGCAAGAAACCTAAACAGATGATCAATATTACCTTTTGCTAAGATTATTTGTATGACTGAAGCTTCATGGGTCAAGGCTACTTGGGGGCACAATATCAGAAGCAAAAGTTGGTCTGTGCCAGAAGGGTTTTTCAGTCTAACACCAAGAAAAGAAGCAACAGAGGGATATGGTAACCTACAGCAAACTGAACTACACAACAATGCCAGGACAGATTCTGAATCTATAAACACATTTAAGATACCTTGATACAATGAAGACTCAAGAAGTTTCAAATATTCCGTGAATGCAATATATCAATATTAACTTCCTAATCTTTTCTTTCTGGGGAAAAAAATAATAATTAAAAAAAATAATTGAGACAATGCAAAACTATTACACAATAGCCTTCCAATTAATATGTACAGGAAGGTAATCCTATGAGGCTTTCTTTCAGTTTAGACTGGCTATATCAACCAAACATTTCAGACAGCATCAGAAATAAAAATAATTGCTGTTTTCTTGTGAACCGATGCAGCCTGACACCAGAACTGCAGTAGATCTCACTGTCTAAGGTTGGGTCAGGTCTGGACAACAGTTGCAACAGATGTGCACAGCCTTCAGAAAACAGTGTATAGAAATGTCTGTGAAGGTGGCTTTGCTACTGGCTAGAGCAGAGAGGGGCCCCTGCAAGATAAAGTGCTGAAGTGCTCTCTTTGGTCTTCTTAAGGAATCTGTAATTCTCCATCTCTTTCTGAGAAGACTCCAGCCGTGGTGGAGGATTACTAATGACTACCACACCTGCATTTTTTATACCTTGTCATGTTAATTATAAGGAATCTTACAAGTGCAATGTTCCTACAAACCTGCAGAATATAGTTTATATCTATACTAAAGAAGATGAAGTCAAATTAGATGCTAGCTTATGTTCTCAGATGTAAATTATGTAGCAGGATTTCAATTTAAGTACCAAAATATTAGATATAAATGATTTTAAAAATAGTTTAAATGAAACTTATCCTCCAGTATTATTTTTTATTTATAAATCATTATGCAACTATGAACCCCTGAAACTAGTTTTAATTGATAAATATTGCATAAGATTTATATTAAAACTATTTTCTAGAGATGATCTACATTTTAAAATGGACTATAACTCTGTAACACAGGCTTATTTATAATAAATATTTAAGAAGACACATATCTTCAGCAATTAAATATCATTAATGGTAATCAAAAGGACACATCTTATGAAATTTATTTGGAAATATCTTCTCCATATGGTAAAAATATCAGACAGAAAAATGGTGGTGATCATATCCAGCCTAGAACACTGCAGTCTGAATTCCCAGCATTTGAGGAAGAAGGTTAATAGTGTTATTGTCTTTAGGAAGTTTTTTAGAGGCCATCAGGAGGGTTGTCACACTTGCTACCCTGCAACGGAGGCAAACCCAGGAATTATGCAGTTTCCCAGATCTAGCATCCAGCTCTTCACCTGTTACAAGACACCTGGAGATGTTTGTTGCTGCACCTCTGAGGCTGATACATGCACGTCTAACACACAAGAGTCTGAATATCTTCAGCTCTGGGCACAGACTGAAATTGACCTATGTGCCAGGGGAGGATGCTTAGGGAAAAGTTAACTTTTAAATGGCACATCCATAGCTTGTGTTGCAGGCTCAGAAAACATTTGGGGATCATTTAATTCATTTCTTTATTTCCTGTTGCAGATCTGACTGTTTCTAGGCTCTCTTGGAAACTCATGCCCTTTTGTAGCTCTCCGAGTACCAATTCTCTTCATAATAAAAAAGGCAATTAACAAATTGCAAAAGAAATATTCCATCATGGGAAATATAATTCTGCATGTAAATTACAGAAAAAGGGAATAGAAATCTGATCTTGACTGTGGTCACTTAAGTTAATAACACTATTTCCACCCATAGCATTAATTACTTGCTTCAAATAGTTGCTGGATTGGTGACTACAACCAAAGAAAAGATTTAAGTTGGAAAGAGTGGTGGGAAGAAAGAATAATAGAGAGAAGAAATGCTGTTTATGATTTCCTCAAACATTTTTACTTTCTTTCATTTCTTCTTCCTTTTTTCTTTCACTCCTGCTGTATTTAGGTTTTCCTCCCATAGTTACCGATCCAGTCCGCTATGTTAGTAACTCCTGTCTTTGAAGTGTGGACTTTTCTTTCTATTTACACCCCCCAACTGCAACAAGAGGAAAAAAAAAAGGTGTCTTTTGCCTCAAAGGCCAGCACAGTTGTGAAAAAATGACTGTGCAAAAATGAAACCCTCTCACTGAACACAATCTTTTGCGTGAAGGTATATAGGGTATTTTTTTTGGAGAGCAGCATACTGCTTTGGTTGACATCTGCCAGACAGAGCTAGCACGGCTGAGGGACTGAGCTCAAACCTCTTCTGCTTCGTGTGACTCATTAACAAGGCCACATGCCTGGTGTCACCCTTGTTCACTGCTGACCCAGCTAAGGGTACTTCCTGACAGTGCCACCGCCACGTGGAGTAGCTGAGGGTGTAGCATGACCCAGAGATGCTGGACTAGACAGGGCTCCTGGTAGCAGGGGTGAGAAAAGACCTGGGGAGGAGAGACTGTGTAAACTCCAAGTCATGTCTCATGACACAAAATGGCATGATCTCACCAGGCATGTGATCCCTTCCCTCCAAGGGGTGAGAGACATAGGCCATGGACCTCGACAACAGTCTTCAAGCTCTGCTTTGATTTTATCTGAGTTTACTTCTTGTGATGAAGGACAGGATGCAAAAATCTCAGCTTCCCTTGGAGACTATGATAAAACTGAAAGGTCTGGCAGACAGTCATGCTGCATTTTAACTGGTAAACCAAAGCTCTTTATATAGAAACCATTAAAGTCATAAACATTAAACTATGCTGTACTGTTTTTACAGTCACCTTTCAGAGGGAGCAACAATCTAAAGTTAAAGCTTTTTGTGAGTGGGAATTTTATGACTCCTGGACTTCAGTCTGTTTAGTTTATCCTCACAAAGGTAAAAAGTGATCTGAACATAGTCTGTTAATACCTCTGAGAGCAGAGGGCTTTTTAAACTAATGGACAAGGGTAGAGCAAGATCCAACATCTGGCAACTACACTAACTGCATTCAGGAGCAGAGGCTTGCATTCCTGACAGTCAGGCTCACTAACCAAATTACTTGCTCAAGGGTACTCTGGATTTTTCTCAGGTGAAGCCTTGAAATTGAACCTGTATGTGTACTCTAGCAACAAAACGTAGAGGCTCTACCAAAAAACAAAAAGAAATTGCTAGAAACCTATGGCTTTTGTCATGCAAGTTGATAAAAAAACAGTCCTTTCTGGCATAAAAACTGTATGCTGAGCATTCAATTCCAGTGGCATAAAGGGAGGAGTATTTAATTTGGAAATTCCTCAATGAAGTGTCTCTTTTACCCTCTGTTTCTCAAAACATGCCTGTTCAGGAAGAAATGTGATATGGCCACAGTGTTCATACAAAGGTTTAGCATTCTCCGTGAGCAGATTCCTATTCTTCTGTTCTCCAGAGCACTCAGATGTTGAGACTCCACACTTTTACCAGAATATTCAAGCCAGAGGAAAAAAAAAAAAAAAAAGGAAATCAGAAAGTCTAATTAGACAAGCTTCATAAAAACATTTGGTGCTGGGTAAATCTAACACAGATCAATAATAAAGTGTGCATTTACCTATCCTCTCACAGGAAAACTCACCAGGTTTTGAGGTCACATGCAAATACCTGTGGTCTGAAACCCAGATGCTAATAAGTAAGTTCGACAATTTGTGTGGAAATGTCATTCCTCAGATATTTCAAACTGCTGGGAGCACTCTGAAAAGACCTGGAATTAAAACAGTTTTCACAGTATGCCATTAGATATAGCCACCTTTTCTTAATGTCAGAGCTCTTGTACAGAATGTGGTTTAATTTTTTTCCAGGTTGCTATGACTGCTTGCACTTCCATAACCAGCATACCACCCTTTTCAATATTTTAGGTTTGTGTACTGTATGCTTTATTTTCATGTTCTAAATGAGTCCATCATTATCAGTATCTGACATCAGAGGTACATACAAGTTGGGATAAGCAATCTATGCTACAATCAATCATCTGTAAAGATATCTGGGCTGTATTATATAGATTACAGCAAGCAACCGATATTTCTACATTATTATGAAAGATAACTTCAGAAAAAAGATGTAAAAAAGTGTTAGGTCAACAAGAAGCTGCTGTAAGTATGACCAGAAGTTATCTCACATGAGAGCTGGCCACCAGGAGTTGACAACCTGGGAAGAAGAAATCTGCCTGGTCCTGCTCTTTCCCACTAGCCTTTTGCCACTAGTGGATCTGACCTCTTTGGGAATGGATAAAAATGTCAGTGGCACTGCTACCTACAAGAGGACTTTGGGTGAGTGGCTGCAGTCCAGTTGCATTGGAGGCTGTAGTCCTCCCCATGGCAAGGAGTCACACAGGGGCCATTTTCCCTTCTGCAAGCTGCTCTTCCTGAAGATGTGGCTGGTGCTGGGGAGGACAGACATCCATATGCACAAAAAAGGCTTCCGTCATCCTTCTTCCAAAGAGCACTCATCCAGTGAGCAACCCATATACCTAGGTACAATGTTTCAGACAGCTCCAGCCCATGGTTTATTCCACTTTGGACAGTGAATTATGGAAACCACAGTCAGCATTCCTAGTAGCAGCTCAGCACTAAGCCTCACATTCACCATCCTGCAGGACAGAGTGCTAATTATTCATATGGAATAATAGCTTTCACATGAAGTAATACATTGATTCTCCTCCAAAATCTAGCTTGGAATTTAAAAGACTACGAACAGTGCCAAGAAAACTACTCCAGGGCAAAACAACCCTGAATCTTCAAGTTTAGACAAGAGCCTTACTATAAACAAACAAAAGTGTGATATTGTTTAAATTGGTCTTCAAAATTGTCAGTGGGAGATCCATTTTTTCATGAAACCCTCCAAACAGGTGGGGAACTTTTGCCTTCATATTACAAAGATAAATTCCAAATATTACCCAGGGAGCATTTCATAAAACATGCTGTAATATGTACTTTCTCTTGTACAGGTATTGAAAAAACCACTGCAAGCTGTAATCACCACTTACGGATGTCCTTGAGACCGGAGATACTTGGCAACAGGGAACTCAGAATTTCATTCTATCTTTCACTGGATTGTCTTCAAAAACAAAACAAAACAAAACAAAACAAAACAACACAACATTTCTTTGGCCACCAAAGCCAAGTTGTTTAATACAGAGTTTATTCTTCCCTCATGCTCTCTGTCTTCAGGCATTTAAGGAACAGTTTCTTCATGGCACAAGCTCATGAAAACTCTCTGTGCAGAAGTCTGCCATACAGGAAACTCCTGATGTTCACAGCTGAGGTTCTCTAAGATACAGAGGTTAATGAATTTCCTGATTGTGTAGAGCTAAAAATCAGACTGAGAAACTGGTAAATTGACTTTGAACAGCTGACATAGTGTTGTCATCTCTAAATGAATGTGCCAAGTGACATCGTAACTAGTTTCCAGTTCAGACATTCTTGTTATCTTTAGTTTGCACCCATGAAGTTATGAGAAGGAATCCAGACCTACATGCACAATCACAATGATTTGCTATCATGGCTCAGTTTGAAAACTCAAACTTTCTAGTGAAATCCTGTGTCTTACTGTCTCAGACTGCCTCAGATATGGACATCTACAAAGAAGCAAGTAAAATTATGTTGCAGTCTAGAAAATAAAACCACCTTGTCACAGAAGGGTTCTCCAAGTTGTCACAATCTCCATCTTCAGCTATTTTTCTGGATGAAGTTGAAGCCATTGTTGAGTTCTGTAACACTGAAATTGACAATTATAATTCATAATTTTGCATTTTGCTGCTTTAAGATAGCATGTGCTTTAACTATTTTATCTTGTCCTGAGATTACTCAGACATTTCTCTGGTGTGGACAATATACACAATAAGAATTGTTCAGATTTGTCTCTTACAAGAAGCAAAGAAAATATTCTCAAGTCTCACTGGTTTCAGGTTAAGACCAAAACATGCAAATCACAAAATAACTATGTCAAACCTGAAAAATGTTATATATTTCATTGTATACACAGAGGCTGCCACACTGAAATCAACAACTGCATGTTTGCATGTTTTTTGTAGGATTGAGAGGCACAAGTACATATGGTACTTAAAGATCTGATTTAGAGGCAGTGCTAGGTTAACAGTTGGACTTGATCTTTTCCCAGCCAAAATAATTACACGATTCCATGATTCTAAATAATTTGATTTTTAAAAATGCTCAATACATAACTCTCACTGACTCCAACACCTCTGTCTCTAAGTGTCTATACAAGTAGCCACTGAGCCACTCGCGCATGTAAAAATCTGGAAGTTTTGACCTAAAATGCTAGGTAAATTTAAATTAAAGCTTGTTAAGTCTTGAATTTTGCATGAAAGTTACACCCCAATATGCTGCTATAATGCTCTGGAAAAGCAGCATTCTGCACTGTGGAAGAAAATATACCCCTTGCTCTACCTCTATTTTGTAAAAATTAAAAATTTGTGACAGGGATTGCTTCCTACATCATCACAGTCTTCCACTTGGGAGGTGCCTCCTGCAGTTAGTGAACTAAGAGTTCAGTATCAGCAACTGACTGCTGTCTTTTCCAAAGAAGAAAAGTAGGCATACTCTAAGTTATTCCCTTCCCTAAAATGCACTATATCATTGGAGATACAGAAGCTTAACACAAAGAATTTATTACTACCCCTCTGCACTTACCATTGGTGTGAAACAGCCAAAGAAACAATTATTTCTTTCTTGTCTTCCTTAATTAAAACCCCTGGGAAAGGGACATTTCTACTTACATATATCATGATTCACCTTGAATGTCAACATGATCACATATCCTGTGTGTATCTGTGTGTGTGCATGTATGTGTGCACATGTGGGTATAAACTCCATAACTGTCACTAAAAGGATGTTTTCATTCATGCTCTTGGATGATATAAAACATGATTACTCTGTTGGACACACTGAAACTGCATCCTTGCAGAAAGATGTGGAGAGTTTTTTGTTTCTAACAAAATTAGTAGTCATAATAATTGTCTCTTTCACCAACAGGATAAAGTTTTCCAAAGAAGAAGCAATTTACATAGGGAAATACACAGGTCAGCTGATGCCTGTTGCTACAGGTTACACTACCAGGCGAGAGAGTAGGCCTGATTCATAGAATCATAGTACCCTAGAATGGTTTGGGTTAGATGGGACCTTAAAAATCATCCAGTTTCAGCCCTCCTGCATGCTCAGGGACACCTCCCACCAGCCCAGGTTGCTCACAGCCCCATCCAGCCTGGCCTTGAACACTGCCAGGGAGGAGGCAGCCACAGCTTCCCTGGGCAACCCCTGCCAGTGTCTCACCACCCTCACAGGAAATAATTTCCTCCTAATATGTAATATAAATCTACTCTCTTTCAGTTTGAAACTATTCCCCTCATCCTGTGACTACACACATTTGTAAGACATCCCTCTCTATCTTTCCAGTAGCCCCTTCAGGCACTGGAAGGCTGCTATAAGGTCTTTCTGGAGACTTCTCCAGACTGAACAATACCAACTCTCTCAGACTGTCTTCATAGGACAGATGCTCCAACCCTCTGATCAGCTTTGTGGCCCTCCTCTGGAGATGTTCCAACAGCTCCATGTCCTTATTATGCTGGGAACTCCAGAATAGGACACAGTACTCCAGGTGCTGTCTTGCAAAGCAGAGTAGAGGGGAAGAATGACCATCTTCAACTTGCTAATAATTTTTTTTTTACACAGCTCTTGATACAGTTGGCAGGATATCCCATGGATTCCAGCCTCAGGATACAGAAGAATGTCAGAAAATTACCAAAACCCATCAGATTTCCCTGGCATTCAGAGCATGTGGCTAAGTGTCATCTCAGATACCATGCTAAGAGAAACATGCCATTATTGTAGCTCAGAAAAATACAAAAGGAAAAATAGGAAGCTAGTCTCGTGGTTGAAAAGAATGTTAAAAAGTTATTTCATCTACTGAGTATTCTGTTCAACTATGAGTTTTTCTGAGAGAAAAAAAATATCTCTGTCCATGCTTAGTCAAAAATTACATAAGTAAAAACTTCTCATATTAGGGAAGTAGGACCTACTTTTTGTATCTGTGAAATCCTGGACTTCCAGGCTTTCCTCTGTACAGTGTTTGAAGTGAATACCAGTTTATCAGCTTCACTGAATGTTTTAAAAAGTATCATGAAACGATCCTGTATAATCTCAACTTATTTGTAAAGTAGCTTATGGGAAAGTCTTTGAGACTGAATATATTATACCTAGATATTAATGTCCAAGAATCCTCTACTTCTCAGTGATTGCAATTTTTTTGCTCTATGGATCTCCAACACTTTTCATTTTTCCACAATTATTCATGTGTATAGGTCACTCTAGATATATATGAAATTCCTTTACTTATTGACCTTTATCTGAACTGTAGAAATACTTTCTGGACTATGAAATATTCATAGACAAAGCTGAAAAGTATGGCACTAGAGGAAAGAGTCACAGCTTAGGAAATTTTCAATAAGAAAGTGATAAAGCCAGAGAGATTCTTTAGGAATGAAGGTGGATATTTTCCATATTCAAGCTTTGTGGTTTAAGAAAATTGCCTCCTTTATTATTATTTACATTAGATTAGCACTTACATTCCAACTGACATTGGCAGAGTCAAAAGGATGATGAATTTTTCTCTTTTTTTAATATAGGAGTAAATACATCTACTGTCTTGATCATTTCACCAGATGAAAGCTGGACTTACTTCACCCTTATCTTATCCATTCTCACGGCTAGAAAATCAATTCATTAAAAAATCCTCCCTCAGGAGAACAACACAGATAAACACAAAATAACTTTTCACAGACAAATTAAAAATCAACATCTCTGGACTCCTCACTTGGATTTGGAAGGCAGAAACTGACCACTTGTGGATGGAAACTGACTACTTTGGCTTCTACCAAAGATGATGGAAACAGTAAGGGAAAGGATAAGTTTCATTTCATCCCTCTGGCTTTGCTTGGTGAGTCTCATCAGGAAAATATCTAAAATTTACAACTAAGTATTTTTAAATACACACTGCCTTGTCATGGAGCATTTGGAAGGGGGTAGGGAGGAAGCAGTCTGCAACAGATGGATAACATCTATTGAAACTTAAAGGAACACTGTGTTGTATTTTTCTCCTTTCCCCTTCCCTATCCCTATGCCTACCCCTATTCCAACCCTTACCCATTTCCCTTCCCCTATTCACATGCTTATTTGTCATCATCCTTTTTGCAAGGCCACTGCTGGTGGCAATGGAAAATGACCACAAGATCACTAACAGATCATTAGGACATTCTAAATCACATATTCTCTTAACCAATTTTTCACTTTCCCCTCACCTTAAAGAATTTGTATACAAGCAAAACTAGCAGGACATTCAAAAGACATTAACCAAATTTTTCCCCACATTTATTATTTTGCAAACTCTTCCAGAGAGGGGCATTTTTAGATGTTGCCTTTAAGACACAACAGTGCTTGTAGACCAACGACCATTTGTGGAAAAATGCTGTTTTGTAGGAAAACGTGAAATGAAAAATTTGCAATTGTCTGCGGAATTGTAATTCCAAGTTTGGACAAGCATACCTGCTTCATCTGGGAAGGATAGACTGATGCTATCAGGATCCCTGGTAAACTTTGAACTGATGACACAGTAATGAAGGTTTTAAATTCCTGAGCCATCCAACAGTCTATTAGCAGCTTTTTAAACCTACTACATACATACTGATACCAATCTGCTTATTACTGCAGAAATTCTAAACATAAACATTATTATGAAATCTTGTTTTAGCCACCAGGAAGGGTGAAAGATTGAAACACTACACAGCTTTTCTTTGTCTCCAGTTCCACATGTAAGACTGGAGTGAGACATAACAGCCTTATAACCTGCTCTTGGAGAAAAATAAGCTCTTATAGGACAAAATGAACAAAAATCATTCAAACAATTTAAACTGAAAGGGCTTATAAAAGGTACTTGAGAAAGAAAGAGGAAGAAACATCACAGCTGAGGAAAATAAAGTATAGAATAATGTGTTAAGCACACAGATGTGCGCTTTTGTCAATAAATAATGTCTTTTTTAGATTAATTAATAACGTTTTTATGGCACTATCCGTCAGAAAAGGGTTGCCAAAAAGGGCAGCCCCTTCAGACTATAGGAAAGAAGACCAATCACTTTGACTATGAGCAATTTTGTACCATCAGGTGTTTCTAGCAGACTCCTTTTCTTATCTCGTCTGAGCCAAGGAGCAATTACACTGCCAGTGTGGAATATAAGCCCACTTTTCCTGGTTTGTTTAGATCACTAAATGCAACTGCCTTCCCTCTTTCAGTTTCTGTTTCTGGACTGATTGTGCTCTGCAGCCTGATTTCCACTTCAGTCCACTCAGGAATAGGATGCTGAAACGTGATTGTTTCCACTATTAGAGGCTGCAGTTTTTTAGTGCCACACACTGCCTTAATGAGCTTCACCCCGAGTGCACGACTCAGCTGGCAGTGAAAAACAGGAAGCATTTTGGCACACATTTTCCCTTTGTGGGGTGAGAGAGGAAGCAGACGCAAGCCCTGGCTCAACAGTGACACAATTAAAATGAAAACAGAGAGCTGCTTTGCCTTTGGGGTGGTGTGAGATCAAACCTGGGTCTCTGCCACTGGGTAGGCTGCCTGGCTACTGGTTTGGATCCGAGACGGATGAGAAATGTCCACTCTAAAACTCACATGGATGTAGTCTCTAAGGGCCTGAGCCAGCAAAGTCAAGAGAAGTCTGTCTGCTGAATTCTACAAAGTCTGGGTAGGGCCCCCTCTCTCCCTTCTAGTCAGCAAGGATCCTTTCAACTAAGTGGGTAGAAAAATTTGTCGGGTGAATCTTGCTGTTGTCTTTGGTGCTATTTAAACCTTCCATGTCTATAGCACTGAAAAAAACCCCATGGAATCTGTGTTTACACTGAGCCAATTGTACCATGTATTTACAAGTACAGCTATCCTGGACTTGAAAAAGCAAGGTATCTTTTGGTGGTAGTTCCTGTAAGTGGACCCATCGCAGCTGCTGGCAAACATAGGATTTAATTCTCCCTGCTGTCTAGGCACTTTCCAACTTCACAGTTGTGTCTGAAAGCCCCAAGTGCTAATTCATCCTCATCATTCCCCTCTGACAGTCGATTGGGCTAAACTGAACCTAGCAATGGTTTGGTACATAAAATTTAATGCATCCATGAGGAGAAGAGGGGCTTCTTGACCAAATGAATCATTTAGGAAAATATCCAGGAAAATGTTATTTTTTTGCGGACTACTAGCCTCAAAACGTTCCTTTCCAAGTTTGTATTCCACTAGAGACAAAGAAGAAATGGTATGTCCTATTGGGTTATATATTGCTTTCTCTGACTGTCCTCATCTGCACATGGTTACATACAGCCTGTCGGAAAAGCATGCCCCTTTTTCTACATGAGACTTTTTCTTCCTAGCTCACAACAGGATAACACACCCCCTCTGTAGCTACTTGGTGTCTGGATGGCTGTTGAGAGTTTTTGGATATTAGATTTCTTTCTTCATTTGTTTAATTTCTTCATTTGTTGTAATAGTAGCAAACATGGGATGGGGGGACCGATCTTTCTTTCTTCCTTTGGTAAATAAAAAGAAACTTGGAAGCTATGCCGTTTTTAGATCAAAATATGATTCCCCTCTACACCTATTTTTTTTAAATGTAAAATGAATAAAGGTGCATAAAAGAGCATTTTGCCATGATAGCATGAATGTATCTTTCATTATGTCTGTCAGAATAGGATTTGTGAGGATAAAACCCATGCAGTGCAGGAACATTCTCATGAAATGGCAAAAATGAAATTTCTGACTGATAGCAAGGTGAAATATTTATCATCTCCATTAAAGGCCAAATCCTACAATCTTGTTCAGTGGCCCAACAAACTTCCCAAGCTAGTGCTACAGGGACACTTTAGGAAGACAGCAAAATGCAAACTCGTATTGGTGTTAAACACTGTCAGGATGTCATCTCTTTCTAACAAAGGGGTACCCTTTCTGTCATAACATCATGGACAGAATCTATCTAAGGCAGTGTCATTCCAACAGCCAACTATTCCCATCTAGTGAGCAGGAGCTGAGTAAATGAGATATGATGGAGTTTTCTGAGATACAGAGGAAGAAGTAATTTTAAAAAAACACTGGGCTATGCTCATCAGCTTCTGCATATTGCTCATACGAGCTACTAAATCTTAGGGAAAACTATTCACCTCTCTCACTGCAGTGTTCACTCTTCATCTTCTTTACACACAAGGACTGAACATGCATCAAGATCTGTTTGGTGCTTTCTCAGTGCAAATAAAAGAAGAAAGCATTTTTTACTATAAATACCTTTACCATCTGTAGATCTCCAAGTAATTTACAAACAATATCTCCATCTTTCAGATGGGAAGACAGAAGACCAAGGATGAACTGATCAACTTATGGTCTACCAGCAGCAAAACCTGGAGAGCTGTAAAGTCAAGACCCCTAACAGAGGGCTCCATTCACAACCCCAGATGGAGCAACAACATTTCTGGGAACAAATTCCATCTCTGCTTTCTATCTCATAACAACTGTCTCCTTAAAAGAAAAGTACTGATCAATACAAAATAAGAGAGGTGAATGAATGGTGGGAACATGACATTCAATCACCATAAATGGAAAATAAAAGCAATGTAGACAGCCTGCACATACATCAGTCACAGGTATGTGTCTATACAAGCCAGTTTTGCAAGAATTTGTAGATCTTTTTTATGATTGTGTTTCAGCTTAAAATGTATTTGGCTTCTGCCCACAGACCTGCCATCTCTGGAAATCCCAGCTTGTGCTAAGTGTAGATCCTTTGATGTCCCTGAAAACACATGGAACACAAAAAAGGTAGAGAAGAACTGGGAAGGGAGAGAAAGCAGAAGACAAAGCAGAAAAAGTAAAGAAAGAAAAAGAAATTTGAGAGAACGTAAACAAGGGAGTGAGGAAGACCGAAAGAACAGAAGAGCCAGAAGAACAAAAATAGGCAGAGAGATAGGGAAATTTGGTTTTAATTATGTTTATTGTAGTTCTTCATGCGCAAAATTACGAAGTGAAAATAATATAAATATCTCTGCTGCAGGCATGCTAGGAAACAATCCATAAAGCAAGAAAACATTAACAGGAGTTCATACTGACTTACTGTGTTATTCACTATGTAATAATTGCCCCAAAGAAATTAAAGAATCTTTTTCCAGTTAGTTTGTCAAATAACTGGAAAAACTTACAGGCTTCTTCTCTGTACATTCTTTACCTAAATAACAGATGAGACAACCAAGACCTTTAGAAGCTGGTTGTAAAAATAAAAATTTATAAAAGATCTGTGCAAGAGAGGCACCTGTGCCCCAGAGCAGGACCCATCATAACAAGGATGACATATTCAGATAGCAGGGGACATTCTCTGCTCAGAGAGCTTGCACAAAACAGTGGAAAGAAGAAAGAAGCTACGCAGAAAAACACGAGAATATAAGATTTTAAAAGTTCAAACCCTAAAGCCAAAATTCACAAGTCCATCTATAAAGCTGGTCCAGATTTTGTCTGCTCAGACAGTACAAGCAAAAATCATAGCGGGAATAGTCAAGTAATTTGGGTATGACAAGTTTTGGAAGGCTAAAGTCATGCTGCCCAGAGGACTGCATTCTCCTTCCTGCTGATAAAGGCCAGCAAGGACCCAAATATCACAATCTTTCCAAATCTTCCCCTTACCATTACACATTTAAGTCTTGCAACCATGTTCACAAACACATGCTTATTTTATTTTATTTTCTCTCTTGAAAGAAGGAAACTGCAGAAAACCCTTTGACCTGAAGGGCTGAATGGAGAGTACCTCCTATCCACAGCAGATTTCCCCCTAGAGTTTGGATGATGATCACAAAGATTTTTCTTTTAATTTCCTTATTACCTGTTTCTACCCTTGAACTTTCCTAATTTAGAAATCCATGATTCTTCATTGTCTTCACCTCGGACCCAGCTGCTGGATTTTCCCTGATCATCGGGGTTGGTATCATCAACCAAACAACTGAGGAGAAAATCTAGATACATGTTAATAGGAAGATACTCTTTCTCTTTATGGCACTGAGAGAATATCTTAAAGTTTCCCGTCAAACTGTCCTTGTAATCTGTCAAGTGTTATCCTTGCCAAAGACATTGTCACAAAACTTCTGCTTGCTTCTAACAAAAGCCTCTGAACAGGTTGGTAACATTCCTGGCTAAAAAGAAAGGAAAAAAAACCAGAAATTATCAATACCCAACATCGATGTGAAATCATAATAAATCATCTACACTCCCAAATGATTTATGTGTGTACAGGTCTACCTCTGGGCGCCCATGTCCTGCACAGCGTGACTTGGCACCTGAGCTCTGAGCAGCTGGCACACCTGCAATGTCAAGAGTGCAGTGCATGTCACAGGAGGAGTTTTACGAGTCACCACGCCAGTAGCAATTAATTGGCACAGCACACCAGCAAAGCTTGGATTAGCCCAGGACTGTAGGGCTTGGCATACCGAGCATCTTTTATGTTGCTAACTGCCTCCGACACTCATTAAACACACCTGCCCGACTGACCAGACAAACACAATTGATGCTTTCTGGAACAGTTTGTTTTCTCTCATGTCCTTAACCTGCCACACTACTATTGTATTCCTCTCTTAAAACCACCTATCAGAGCCAAAGGGTGTCCATGGAAACCTTCCTTGCTTTACACTAGCTCTGCAGTCTGTTGCTACACTTTCACATCAGATTTGTTACTGGTGCTTATTCACTTGGAATGAAACAGTAAACTTGTCTGGAGACGCCCTGAATTATTCATAGACAACATGTACAAAGATAAGTCAGGGCATGAGATGTACCTCGGTGTTGAAGCCAACATGGTGTGTAAGAGTGAATGATGTTTGCGAGGCTTTGTGGGAGAGCTGCATCTCAACCACTGTGAATGACTAGGAACTGGGAAACAATCATTAAGACCCACAAGTCAATTTGCCTTCGACAATGGAAGTCAGGAAAAGTTTTGACACAGCAGCTGTCTTTGCCTCACTCTGATTGTGAACACAGTGTTAAGGCCTGAAGTCACCTCCAGGTTTGTATTTAGACTTTAAAAGGAGCAGTTTTGTACTGGCAAGTACATCTGATAGAGCTTAGACAGCTAATAACTTCTTTATGCCTATCAAGGAAGTAGTTAGATGACTAAATATCATTGACTATGGCTCTGGAGCTGCAGATGGAAAACTATACATGGAAGCTGAATAAATCAGTCAGTTCCAGTTTTCTATTCCAGAATCAGCTTTGAGCTCATTTTTCACACAGTGAAGGTGCATTCCCCATAAAAATATTTGTGCCTTAAAAACAATTTCTGCCTTCCTCTGAGCCCTAGTACAGAAAGACCCAAAAGCTAGTATTTGTGAACTGTTAGTGGCCTTGGAAATGATAGGTTCAGTTCTGGTTGCACATCATTCCAATATACATCACATGACTTTGACTTCTAGCCTGTCTGCAGGATGAGAAATGGGGCCATTTATAATGCCATCACTTAATCAAGTAGTTTTATTTCCTAAAAAAACATGTACATCTATTACTATGGGAAAAAATAGGTTAATTTCTCCTTGGCTATCTTCATCTGGGAGTATGTGGACTGGATGGCACAGAAAGCTGGAAGGCACACCACCCTTTACAAGTCTCCAAGAGACTGTCCTTTGGTGTCTCATCAACACTTCAATGACAAGCACACCACATATGAACAGTGGAACGAGGTTTTCATGGTGGCTAAAAATGGGAGATGAAGTGAATCCTTACTGAAAACACTTCTGTAAGCATGAGATGTAGTAGTCAGTTAGGCTCTCATGTTCATCCTTATCCAAACCGGGAATTTTTTTTAAAATCATTAAATCTTTGAGAAGAAAAACTACCTTCCTAAACTACTGTTGGTTGACCAATTTGACCACTGGAGAGAGACTTCTGTTTATAAATGACATGCTCCTATTTAGATTAACTCAAACTATCCTCTGTGCTATCTTTATTTTAAAATCAGATTTATGCCAGATTTATTCTTCCCTGAAGCAGCTTACAGATCTGTGCCATCACAGTTGGTGTCTGACTTTAAGCTGTCAGTTATGTAGTACTGCAAGATGTTTTTAACTTGAATTTTATATATATATATCTATATATCTTAAATTTAAATTACTTCAGAATTGTGTATAGAGCCTTGTTTTAAAACACTATTTCTCTTTCTGGAGCTTGTGGACACGTGCACTCTTTGTTAGGAATCCAAGAATTTCATGATTCTAATACTCCTACAGAACATGACTAAATATTCAGCAATGCATCAAATTAACTTAGTGCCCCACCCCAGCAGATCAGCTCTTCAAACAGCCTACATTCCTTCACCTGGGAGTGGAAGGAAATCACAAAAAAAAAAAAAAAAAGTAAATAAAGGAGTGAGATGGAAAGCATTTTTGCTGTGCCATTTTCCCAATTCTCAACTTGCATTCCCTGAGAAACTAAGGGAAAAGCAATGGTTGAATGGTCCCTTGGTCATGGAAGGGAAAAATTTTTTAGGGATCAGATAACCATTCATATTCACTTTGACTAATATCCTTGGCTGGCCACTGAAAGATCCCAATGCCTTATGTTTCAAAAGCATAAAAGATACAAGTGAGATGTCCCTTACAGCATCACTTCTGCCAAGTTCTCACTGTGGGCTGTAGCAGAGGGGAGGAAAAGTTTTCAAGGCGTCTTCTTTCCCATTTTGCAGAAGAATGTTCTTCTCACTCAGCTGGTTTCCCTGGACTACTCCATCAGGCAGCACTAAGCTTGAGTTCCTGGCTTCTAAGCTGATTTTCACACCTAACCTATTCGGGGTGGAGGGTTGGAGGGGGAAGCATATTTGCACACATATGCATATTTGAGACCACATTCATCCACATTTCATATTTATTAGGAAAATATCATGATGACACTAGACCTTCCTTCCAAGCTATCCAAAGGAATTAACTCAGAAATTTTGCAAGACTTTTTCTTTCTTCCCAGTGTAATGATTTCCTTACCATAAAACAACCTGCCAGCAGACAAACTCATGAATTTTGCCCCATGCTGAGCAAATCCTTGCTGCAGGGTCCATATCTTGCCATTTGGCTTAAGAAGAAACTCACATGTTTATCAGTCATAGTTGAGAGCACAGCAGAAATTTTTGCCTTCTGAGGAGGTGGTTTGAGTTCCACACACTCTCTGAATCACTTTCTGCCTTTTTAGATTTTACTATGCAATGATGACACAGCAAATTACACCCTTGTAATACAAAATGATAATATTTTTCTAGCAAGAATTCATAAAGCTGTGACCAGCTGGTCCGAAATGGTACATTCTTAGCTTAGCAATGGTACAGTCCCAAAGGGCTTCTGGTACTGCAGCTTCTCAGAATCTCTAATCTCCAGTTTTTAGGCTTGACAAGAGTGGAGCATCTTGCATGGAGGCTTTCTTACTATCATACAATAGTAAGAGTTACAGAAGTGTATAAATTTCCTTGACTGTAAGAAACTCATCTTACATCTTGTGTCTTGTTCTCATGAGGAGATAACCTCTTCGATGACATCTATGCATGAACGTTGATGATACAGGGAGATAGGGCTACCCCTAAATCCCCTGCACCTCCAAAATGTGACTGAGGGGAACTCCATTGCACAGCATATGCTGCTACTTACTTACTTACTTACTTAGACTTGACATTGATGGATGCATTCAAGTATTTACAAGCTGCCTGATGAGATGACTCAGAGAAAGTTTGAAAGAAACAGCACGGCTGACACCCCTGCTTGAAGGAGGAGGAAGTGGGAGGGAAAGATTGCCTTGAGATCAGAGTTTGTGGTTTGTTAAAATGCTGCTGCTTCACAAGCCCACTCTTTGTACTGGAGTAATTATGTGGGTGTACTTGGAAAAAAGCTAAGCAGCTTCAGAAAGGTCTGGCTGTGGGGAAACCCAAATTTAAAAAGCTTGAAGGAGTATAGCAGCCTAGTTGTCCTGGAAGAGGACATACAAGCCATCTTTGAAAGTTACTGAGACAGTGCTGGAACAGTTTGAGGTGCAGGTCAGTCAGTCATGGGCATCATGGACACCTTTCCTTCCTCCTGCCTGTAAAGCACCTCCCTACAGAGGATGTCCCCCATCCTGTGGCATGTAGATCAGCAAGGTTTCTCCTATCACTCAAAGACTGCCTTATTTGAGGTCTTCTGTAACCACTTGAGGATGTGAACAGGAATAGCAACTGGAGGGTCAAAAAACCATCCAAACCTCTTCCTCTGTCCCTTGCAATGTGTGGGGCTGGGCCCCAGAGATATGCCCTGGCATTCACCACCACCAGGCCCTCTGACTTGGGGACAGGCTAGACCCATGGGAAGGCACAGAGAAGCTGCCCTGGAGAATGTGTCTGTCATCACTAACTTTTTAAGGGGCAGAAAGCAGAAAGAATTGTGCTGTTCCATGAATTACCATTTTTGAGCTGTCTGGCAGGAAATACCTGCATCAAGATGGGAAGGCACTCCCATAAACCATTGCATTTAACTCTTTCCCTCCATTTTCCTGGCAGCTCAAGCAGGTCACTGAGCAACAGTGTAACAAAAAAAAAAACAACAAACAAACAAACAAAAAACAAACAACCAAACAAAAAGGCAGAGGAGCTGGCTTTGTCCACAGATCCATATGGGAGTGATGCAGCTCCAACCTATCCTTACACCACCTGCCCATGTCACAGCACAGTCGTACAAGAGAAGAGTGTGGTTAAAGCCTAGACTTCATCTCCATCCTCAAGACATCAATCCTCAGACCCTAACCAGCATGGTAACACATTGTAAACAGTTGCCCATCATGGAGGAAGAAAAAGACCATTTTATCTAGAGAGTGTATGCTGCACCTTTCCTGAGTCTTGACAAGAATTTTGTCCCATGCCTCTTTACTACAGCAAACCAAGGATACGATATTACCTCCATACATTTCTCTTTGAGTTAATGAGATATAAGCTCCCTTCAGAGTCCATTTTGAGCAGCTCAGGAAACAATTGGGAATGTCCAGAGCATCCTCTGTAGCTCAGTGTGCCTGGGTGAGCTCTGAGCCAGCTGTGGGGGCCTGGATAGAAGTGCTGCTGTAGAAGTGGGAGCTTGGCTTGGATTAACTACCCTGGGACCTACACAAGTGTTGTAGCAGAGGCATACCCTAACTTGCAAAAGGAATGTGATGTATAAGGATTATTCTCCACCCAAGGAAATATCACGTGCTACTATTTATATTCTTTTATATCCTCTAGGGGATTGAACACTTCTGGATGCTTCCTCTTCCTTAAAACAAAAAGGGGAAAAAAAAAAAAAAAAAAAAAAAAAAGAAAAAAAAAAAGGGGGGGGGAAGAAATCGAAAAAATCCTGGAACATCCTAAAATGGCTGTCTTGTTCTGAAAAAAATAAGAGTATTTATCTCTCTCTGAAGTTTTTTGTAAAAATTGCTAATTACATTACAAGATATTTTATTCCCTTGGAATTTCATTTTTCTGTCAGACTTCACGGAAAGGGATATTTTTCTTGTCAATCTTGTAGAACTATGAAAAAAAAAAGGTACATTTTCCTGAAACACTATGCTGGTGAAATTTCATATGGAATGAAAGACATTACAGAATTGTAGCTGTATTTTTGTTGTTGAAAATAATTTTATGTAACAGAATGTTTATGGATTCATAGGTCTTTTTTGGACATGAGATGTAGTTATTACTCATTTCTCAGTGCTCACAGAACTAGCTGCCCCTGCTAATGTCAATGGGAGAACATTGGTGTATTGCAAAGGGAACTGATTTGGACCACAGGTATCTCAACTTAATTCTTCCTTTCTTTTAGCAATACAAAAGAGCAAAACTCTGACTGGCAGAGTGCATTGAGGATATTAGCTTAATTGCTAAAGCAGTAAAGCTTAATACAAAGCATGACACATGAATAAAAACTAGGAGAAAGGAGCCTCTAGCTGAAAAAAAAAAAGAAAAAAAAGAAAAAGCCATATGAGGTTTTAAAATGTTCCTTTGCGTGCATATATGCAGTGTTTTGTACAGTAACCATAAAAATGACATGGCTGTTTTATACCTTTCAAGCAAAAGCAACCTGTTTTGACTTTATAGCACTTGGTGAGTCATTAGAAAAACTGATCTTCCTAAAGGCTTTGGCATTTCTCTTGTTCTTACAGAGATCACAAAAAAAAAAAAAAAAAAAAAAAAAAAAAAAAAAAAGAAAGAGAGAAAGGTTGTGTAAGATATGTGCTGTGAAAACAAAATAATGTGCATGTTCTCTGTCTGCCAATCCCTACCATGTGCTGGCTCGATTATCAAGCTGGCTTGCTCTTTGTCATCACCAGGCTAGGCACTGGCTCCACAGCCCCACTGGAGGCACAGCAGCATGCTTCCTCCTTTCCCACTAGTGCATGAGGAGGTGAAATGAGGGGGTCCTCTTGCTTGTAAGCAGGCTTAGACACTGTGTGATCTGGTGATGCTGGTGGCTGTGATGGTTCCTGGCTGAGTTCAGCCCACCTGGCCACCCACCAGGTCCCAGCTGTGGCTTGCCTGGGTATAGTAAGCCCCTCAAGTCAGAGCTGGAGATCCAGGCAATATGCCCATCAAAGGGCCTTGGGATCATCCCCTGCCCAGGACCTACCTACTGAGCCCCTCTGCCCTGCAGAGATCCTGCTCTGTCCTATCCCAAGCCTGGGTTTCCAAAAGCTGCTGCAGATCTTCCCTCTGCATTAGGGACAGAACAAACCGAAGCCAGAAGACACCTGAAGTGTCCTGAGACCCTGATCATACCATTGGTTGCCTTAATAATCAGTCCCTAGAATTGAAAGCACTTTGTAGGAGGAAAAGCAACAACTAGCCTATAAATAACCTAAATAAATAAAGCATTGCACTCCTTTTCCATGTAATTTTTCTTCCCCCAAGCAATCAGTTAATGTTTCTGCAACAAAGAGGTTATCAGCTCGTGAGTTGGAAAGGAGGGGTCTGATGTGAGTGTAAGAAAGTTGTGTTGCAGATGGCATGGTGCAGAAAAAGCAGTCCCCACATTCACTTCTCCTATAAGATGTGGCACACTGGATCCAAAAAAATGGGAGAGGTTCCTGTACGACTGGATCATATTATCTCTGAATCCAAACATCTGTGCATTTCATTTACTTATTTTTGAAGGCTGAACAAGCAGCTATGTGTGCAGAGTGGCAGGGGGGTGTTAATTGGCTTTATTGTCCATACTTTCAGTCTTATTCTGACTGGTTGTGTAAGGTATTTTGTTGCTGTGTGTCAGTGGAGTCTTTCATGGTGTCTGAAAGCTCGTCAATAAAAATAACTGCAAGAAGAAGGGAACAGCTTTCCTATCGTGCGGCACTTTCAAGTTATCTCCTGATAGCAAGTGGTCAGATGTCACCACTATAAAAATGCAGTATTCTAGGATAATGTATAACCTGAACAATAAATACAGTATTGTGTTCTCAGTCTTTCACATCAGATATGCAAGACCCAGTGTCAGTGCTTTTCCCTTCAGTTTAACCAGGGCTGGTCTGTCTGCTTAAGCTGAATGTTCTTCTGACTCCTACTCCTTTCTAAAACTAACCCACTTCATCTGCTGCCTGAATAAAAAGCTTCGTGTTAGTCACGACATCTTCCTGCACTGTTTTATTCACAAAGTTTGACAGAAAAATATGTGTTATGAAACCAAATTCTAATGCTTGATGGAAATAGTTCCAAACCTGCCTGGGCAGCTGTCCTCCCATAAAACTGAAGGCAGCATTAAGAGCTTGAATGATTTTGACCCCTACTTGGTGCATTGCCAAGTGCAGGTACTCACTGATGAGATTGAAGACCATCACCATCATGCTTGGTGGACCAAAGACCCATCAAAGCCAGTACATCACCTCTGACAGTGGTCAATAGTAGGTGCCTTGGGGGAGAAGAGTACAAGTAAACTATGGTGATTATCCCCCCAGTATGTTGCCAACTTTCATCAGTCTGCTGGTTACCAAATTCTCAAGTCAGATGGGTAGTTTTAATAGCTCTGGAAGTGGTTTTCTTCTAGGATTTTGATAATTTTATGGAGCAATTCAGAAATTACACCCCATAGCATCCTAAGTAGTCAGTTAAATTTATCCAATGGTCATACAATGTATAAAACACTTTCTTAATATGCTTCTAATCTCATCTGGGAACACTGAAACAGGTTGCCCAGAGATGCTGTAGGATCTGCATCCTTGGAGGTATTGAAAACTAGGCAAGACAAAGCACTGATCCAAGCCCTGCTTAGAGAAAGGGTTGGGCCAGATTGCCTCCAGGGGTCCCTTCCAGCCTAAATTGTTCTCTCTTCTTAACTTCTCAGGTCTACCACCTTTTTTTAGCATGAAATAGTGAAACACGCTTTCTTTTTACTTTTTTCTTATCCATTAATTGTGTCCTTCATGATCTTATGAAGCACCACAAACCAACAGACTCTCTCTGCCCTTGCCAGGTCTCTGCTTTCCAAACTTAAGGAGCATTATGCGGTATATGTTTTCCCTATAGGGAACATGCTGTGTACCTTCGCTGATCCCTGCTGCCCTTCCCTGAACCATTTAATTTTACTTTATCCCTTCTGAGGCAGAAAGGGGAGACAAAACTTCCCTGCAGTTCAAGAGGTGAGCAAATCAGGCACTTTGGGCTGCAGGAAAGTGGTATTTCCAGAATGCTAGCTAGACTTCTAATAATCCCAGTCTGGTAAAATTTTTGAGACCCACTGAGCCACAAGTCAACATTTTCTCCATAATGACTGCTATTTCTCTCTCTTGAACTTTTTCTTGATTGTAGTCCCACCCTGAAGCACTAGTCTCACTCCTCTTCTCTCCCCATGACCCCTCTTCACCCTTGCCCTTCCTCATCACTTGAAGTAACACTGCTGTTTGTGGGGCTGCACAGTAAGCCAGGCTCAGCAGCAGCTCTCACCACACCAAAAAATTGTAGCTTGGAGAAGAAGGATGCAGATCCTTGGCAGCCTCAGTTGCCATGGCTGCTGGACACCCCATCACCTCTGCTGATCAGTCTTCTGTCCCTCACCTGCATCCTTCTGTCAGTGTCCTGCCACCCTTCTGAGTGCTACCCCAGCAGAAACTATCCCCCTGGAAAAAATGGGGAACAAGTAATTTTCTTCCAGGTTAACACCTCAAAGTAGCTCTGCAAAGGAGCAGGGAGCAGCCAAGCCAACATAAGGGAGGGGTTGGGGTTGTGGGAGAGGGGCAGACAGTGGGTCCATGCTGCAACAGAACTGTTACATCACCCTAGAATGCCAGGGAACTGAAGCTGTCTACATGCTTACCAGAGAGGAGCCCATGGAAACTCACAGCTTGAGGAAGGAATCTGCTAATGAACATCTTTCCTTCTTCCCTTTCTCACATGCAAAAGTACAATGCTTTTAAAGGCAACTGGTAACAACTATAAAATGTCATGAACATGCTACATTTGTTTTTCCATTAGATCCTTGTCAGCTTCACCTAAAGTCTGTTCTCACAAAGCTGTGTGAGGTATATAACACAGAAATCTGTCTTACAAATAAGAATTCCTCCATGTAATACTGATGGGGGGGACAGTCAGGAGAAGCCTGATGCAGCAAGGCATTACATACCTAATTCCATTTTGTGCTTTTCACGTCCTTATCAGTAGCTGAGATAGTTCTCTTATCTTGTAGTATCTGTAGCCTTTCTTCCAATTTCTCTTCTCTAATAGTATGGCTCAAGTTCGAGGCCTCACACAGATCAGAAAAATAATTTTCTGTCTGGGACAGCCTACTCCCCTTTTTCACATATCTCTTCAGAAATCCCTTCAGATTTCTTTTCAGAAATCTGAAAAAGATAAGCCCTGCTCTTTCAATAGGTAAGAACATATCCTCCTTGCAGCCAAGGGTCTCTGCTCTCCATCTATGGCCCTGCTAGCACTCTTCACAGGTCTGATTCAGGAAAGCATTCCAACTTCTTTTTAAACCTATTGCTGTTCGGGTAGGCACTGTAATCCAGAACATTTGTACTCACTTGCAGATCCTTTGTACTGTCAATGCACTCTTCCCATAAGACAATAAAAATAAAGCTGGACACTTTGACACTCTGACAATAAAGTAGTGTAAGTGTAACGTAATTGGTGGGACCTTCATGTTTGTTTAAGGTTTTTAAATAGTCCATATTTTTGTATCATATGACTTCAAAAATGATGTTTGCTCATGTAATTAGAGACTGCACTGTCACAAGGGAGCCAAATTCAAACTCTCTATGCAACCTAAACATTGTAGTTTCCTGGCATCTGCTTAAAATACATTCTCATTTCACTCTTTTTAGGTTTCTTTCCCCCTCTCCTATTGAATATTCTAAGGTATTTTGAAAGTATAAAAAATGCAGAAGGAAAAAAAGTAAACTATTCTCTCAACAAGCATGGCAGTACCAGTAATACACACCTCTAAAGATCCTCAGGAGAGGTCTTTTTCTTCATGCCCTGGGCGCTGTGAGCACATGAAGGACAACACCAGCAACAACCATTTCTAGCTTTGCAGAATCTGATCACAACCTGAGCTGCCATCAGGAACTTAGGCTGGCCCACCAAATGTTTTCCACCAGTAGATCCCAAAGTGAGATAGGAAGAAAGACAAGTGTTACTGTTCCTATTTCACACTCATTTAAGTGTACTCATTTCCAGAGAAGTGAAGGAAGGTATCTTGAGGATAGAGGTCAGGAGCAGTAAAGTGATGGAGAAGCACCTATAACCCCAAAACAGAGCATGAGCATCCCCTGGAGTATGCTGCCTCCCATGGAGCTTTCTGTCATCAGAGGACACTCCACCACCCTGTTAAAGCACTCACTCCATTCCAGTAAAAGCAAGAAGAACGAGATGGAAGCCCTTCTCATTCTTAATATTTTTTTTCTGCTCTGTAGTTGATTTTTGTGTAAAACACAGACTACTTTTGCACCAAACATTACCAAAAAGGAACGGTGCCACTTGTGCTGAACACCATAGCTCTGACTCAACCCATGCCCACTGGACCTTTAGATCATGACTGACTTTAGATCAGGCAGCACTTAGGCCTCTGATGGACACCCAAAGTAGGGCTTCAGCCCCATTGCAGCTCCTCTTCCCCCATGCCTTGAGCGTGGAGGACACAGAAATTACTCCCACTGCTCCTTTAAAGCAGCCAGGCAGAGATAAATTGGTTTTCAATCTCATTTTGGTTTCAGGCTGCCCTGCACGATACTCCATATTGTCCTTCCTATATGAAAGAGCAAGAGCTTTCCCTAGGCTCTCCCAGGAAGGCCTTGCCTTTAAATCATTGCAGAGCAAAGTGTTGTACAAATAATTTTTCTCTTAATGCAAATATGACTTGTGGAGCAACAGGCTTGTCTCCCAGAACCCAAAGATGAGGCAGGATGTGGGAATTGCCTCCCACCTTGGCCATGAAGCCAGAACCACATCCTCTGTCTCAGGAATGAACCACTGTTTTTTCCTCTCTTGCCTACTACAGACCACGAGAATGGCGAATGTCCCACTCTGGCCTGAAAGGGATTCTTTACCCTGTTATGAATGCCAGGCCTTGGCAAAGTGGGAATTTTCAGCAGCCCACAACTAGTCAAATCACAGCCTCTAACCAAACTGCAGAGATGCACTCCTGCTCTTCAAGGGCTTCCTTCCCATCCTTCAGTGGTTTTCTGCTTCTGATAGTTCAACAATGGACTCTTCAAAACAAAGAAATACAAATGCAACCACTTTTCTCCTCCTCTTTCCTTCTTTTTTTTTTTCTTTTTTTTTTTTTTTCTTTTAACTAGACAATGGTCTTTTCATATCCCCCCCAACCAAAATATGATATGACTTTGCTTAAACCTGTACACTAATATACATAATTTGGTGGTGAGGCAATGTTGAATGAGCTCAGTCCTGCCTTACTGAAAAATTTCTATCCAACAGTCATTGCCTAACTACATTTTCAGTGATTAAAACCCAAACTTGAAAAGAATTACCTGGATACCCTTCATTATTATGGCAGCAACCCTAATAAATATGGAATCATGGCTGGAGTTATAACAACACTGTGTTTATTCCCATCTTCCTGTATCAGCAATCCCACTAAAGCCCAGGACAAGCCTACCATTAGATGAGCAACTACTGAGCTTTCAATACGACTGGCATTCTGTTAGCAGCTTCTCTGCAAACTCTGGAGGGGCTCAGTTTCTGCAGCAAGTATTATTCCACTTAAAATAGGACAAAACTCCATAAAGCACAAACCGTTTCATAGCTGTGTTGGAGTCCCACTCTCATGTATTCCTCGCAAAAGGATGAAGCCCAGAACAGTCAGAGTTGACACTATAAATTAATCCCACTTAATATTTGTTTTGCAGTTTAATCTCAAATGCCACTAACCTACATTTGTTTAAAAAAATCAACTGGTCTCTATCTCAATAATAGTTTTGTATCCTCTAGAATCAATTTTCCCTGTTTGTACTCCCTCCCATCCCTTCACAAGTTTAATTGCCTTATTTAAAAATGCACAAGAACTATAAATATCAGAAAAAGCAAACCTTTCAGCCACGAGGTTGAGTGGAGACATGCATATCAGTAAACACATTTCCTGAGTAATAGCACACTACGCAGTTTGTAAAATGCAATTACGCAGTAGCAACTCTTATCAGGAAATGTATTTGCACTGATTCTTTGTAGCAATAGATCAAAGAACTTATTTTACTGACCTATATCAGGACTTAATTGTACAGCAGTTTCTTACATAAATAAGCAAATCGTCTTCCTTTTTCTGAATAATTTCATCCTAATGGACAGCAGTTTTCCTGATGTGGATGCTTTGCAGAGATTAATTTTTGAAAATTAGAATAGGTGTCTGAATTTAATATACCTCATTGCTGGAAAACTGCAGACATCTGAAACCCTGGCTGCCTGTGGAGGAAAAGGAGAGCAGTACAAACAATGAGGCTCCCATCCCAAGAAGACATTAGCAAGTGGCCAAATCTCATAAATATCTAGATTTTTTTCCCCTCTTGTCTGTTTTCTCTTTTGTCTCTACCTACCCACAGAATTATCTAGAAAAGTGTGAGAAATATCCATCCAGAAGAGAAAGACTGAAGAGCATGGAAAATCCCCAAATTCTATCACCCACTCCTTTACCAGCCAGGGTTTCTCTACTCCCCAGATATCCAACCAGTCTGCCATTAGGACAGGACTTCCAGTACAGCTGAGCAGCCAATGGTCACTCCTTTATGGGGGATTTAAAACACTTGGTTTCCACTCTGCTTTTGAAAACACACACAAACAATGTCAGGGTTCCTCAGGTAGGATACACCACCTTTGGATCGCTGCCCCCCATGCAACCCTACTCATTTTAGGGTCTTCAGTCATGTGACTGTTTCAGTACAGTCAGGAATCCAGCAAACACATTTGCAGCGATTAGCAGCACGCTCCAGACAGCATCAGTTTTGGGTTTCTGGAACTATATGTGCCAAAGAGCAGCTGAGTTTTTAAAAGGAGCCACAGAGGTGAAACAGAGATGAAACTTAGTTGAAGACTGAGAAGGTACAAGGTCCAGAGAGCAGCCCCAGGACTGGGCCCTTCCATGTCCTGTTTTCTAGAGCTGCTACAGAAGCTTCTACAAAATAATTTTTATTATAAAAAAAAATTTAAACTGTGGTTCTTATTGAAATATATCTGTAAAAGTGAAATTTTCAGGAAAAATTACAGCTTCTGTTTCTCCAAGAGCCAAAGTAGAACTAGAGGTTTGAGTTTCAGGACTAGGTGTGCTTCTGACCAGTATCCATTGATGGGAAGAAGGCACCTTCTTCAAGCACACCCACTGGCATAGTTTCCACTTTTTATAAACAAAAAGCTCTTGGAGCAGGATGCATGCATCAACATCTCCCTCATCCCAAGGGAAATCTCAAACACACAGACAATATCTCTTAAAGAAGCACGAACAGCTTATATAGCCAGTTCTATCTAGGGACACCCATCACATAGCAGTTGATGGACTGGTGTCAGGAGAATCCCTCCTAGAATAGGAGAAACCCATCCCAAGCAAAGCAAGTATTTAAACCCACTTCTTCCATAGTCCCAGTGTCAAGCACAATGCCATCTAGTCCAGAACAAATCTTCTCTATTTCCTATCTGGAGAGTACTTCTAGAGATCTATTTCATCCTAGAAGCATATTTCTCACCTGGCTCTAAGTTTCTTCAAAACAGCAGAACTGGTTACACTAAAGTTTCCTTTGAAAAACTTATAAGCAGTGTGCTAAAATGATAAATCCTCGATTACCTCAATAATTACTGTCCTTACAGCTAGTCAAAAATGGAGGACACCCTTTTATGTTAACTCATCTTTCAAGCAAGGAGCTTTCTAGCCTGGCACAGGCTTCATTTAGGTGAAAACCATGTCATCTGATTTGTATAAGTTAGTAAGAGCTGAGGAAGAAAATAATCAATGCAAATCAAGTTGTGAAGGAATTTTGTGGATTCGAAATAGCTTTATATGCCATCCAAACAAAAATATCATCTGCAAGCTTCGCAAAGCCTTAAGCTCAACTATCCCTAGTCTGCGGTTGTGATGAGAAAAGACAATACATTTATTAGTTGAAATAGCTGTACAGGTTGATCTGTGTCAGCAGACACTGCCATATGTAGCTGGCTTTCCTCCTATTTCTTACACAGATGCTCTGAAGTCTCTTAGTGACATTTACCAAGCTGTGCAGGAAAGCATCATGCATGTCACATTAATTCTAAGAGGACACGTGTCACTGCACTTTTTTTTGAAAATTCCATCACAACTTATATTGTCTAAGCAGTTTACATTTTCAACAAGTGATGGCACAGAAGCAGAATCAAAATGGATTATAGTTTATATCTAAGATTGCAGAATATTTAAAGAAGTTATTTTTGTTTCAAAGAAGGACAGAAACTTCCAGTCAAAAAAGGCAGACATGGTTTGGAGTAATGAAGAACAGTTTATGGCTGTATCAACCTGTTTCAAGCACAGATCCCTTCTACTATTGTTCTGAGAGCAAAACTGGCTTGGGAGGCTGGTGGGTTGAATGTTTATTTTCCCTAACTCAGAATATTCGGTATTTGCATTATGGACCCAGAAACACACACCCTGGAGTCACTTCAGCAATTTCCTAGTTCAGGAGTTCTTCAGGAAAAGCTTTAAAGAATCAAGAACAAGTGTCACCAAATGTGTGGCACTTGTCCCTTCCCTGGTAGGTATTTCCTGGAAGAGGAGCAGCCTTACCTCAGGTACCACACTGGTTATCATTCCATGGGCACATGCTATTGATGAATGGCCATTACCAAGGAAATCAAAACTTGTTGATTCATTTTCCCCAAGAATACAGAAGGGAACATGAGTTGGAAAATATGACCAAGTGGTTTGAAATGAATGGAAAACATTTAAAATACTTTAGACATAGTTTAAAACAAATCACCAAACTGTTTTGTTTTAAAAACAGAAAATCTGTCACAGTACTTCGTTATCTTCTACAGGCCAGGTTGTCTGGTCATGCTCCCTTCATGCAACACATCACAATAGTCTTTACTACTGTTGTTATTAACTTAAGTAAAGAATTCTTTCCACAGAATTAAAAAAAAAGCAACAAAAACCCCAAACAAAACAAACAAAAAAAAATCTACCCAACAATTCCCAGCTACCAGAACATTAAAAAAAGCATTAGCTACTACTGTTGACAAAAGAAAAATAAAAAAGATGTTTCAAATTACCTATTAATTCATATGTGCTAAATTGGACTTTAAAAAGTGTTAATGTGAGATAACTAACACATCTTGAAAACATCACCATTTATTTTCTCAGTCCACATATGTCCTATAGGAGTTAGTGAAAAAGAAAGGAGGAAGGTCAAGCTATTTAAAAAAAAAAAATCCAGTAGATGCTGATGGATACAGTGGTCCCAAAGAGACCACTGTTGTCCACACTGGCTATGTATGGCTATAACTCCCTTTTCCATAGGAATTTTGGGGAAGGCAAGGGTCTGTAATGTGCCATGTAATTTGATGTCAGGTGAACTGTAACCTATTTTTGAGACCAGAACCTCATATTTGTAATGAGCAGGTTGTTCATTTAACAAGTACTGGCTTACTAAGTAAAGTAAATTAAAGACTGAGGTGGCAATGATGATAAGCAGTAAATTTATTTGTTCAGAAGGGAGCTGAAACGTGTCGGTTCATGCTTTGATCAAGTTAAATCGAGAGGTTTCAAAGTGCACACAGGAAATGCTCCAACAGATAAACTTTGTCCCTGGAGGTTCGTCCTAGCCACTTTTCAGCCTCCTGCACTCTGTTATCTGATTCAACAATTCTGTAACTTTAAACTCAGAGAATCCATGGAGAAAAGTGACAGTGATAAAGGTCAGGAGTTGACTTCTAGGGTGATGGACAATGTAGTCTTGGTCTTAAGAGACATGCTATTGGGCAGTTGTTGGTCCTAAAAGAAAAAAGAAAAAGGAAGAAAGAAAAAGGAAGAAAGAAAAAGGAAGAAAGAAAAAAGAAAAGAGAAAAAAGAAAAATGAAAAAATAATGGAAAAAAAAAAGAAAAAGAAAAAAGAAAAAAAGAAAGAAGAAAGAAAAAAAAAAAAAGAGGAAAAAAGAAATGGAAAATTATGTGGTTTAAAAAAGCGTTTGCTTTAAATGTGATTTTAAGGTGGTAAATCATTACTGCAAAGCAGTATCCCCACGTGCTTTGGAGATCAGTAGTATGAAGCCTGGCTTCTGAAAGACCTGAGCATCAGACTCAATTGACTTCAGATCAAAGAAGGAACAAGCTTTCCCTGAAATGCTCCCCATGGACAGGTGTTTATAAATAAACACTTGATTACAAGTGGTTTCTCAGCTGTCTGAAGTGGTGCCTGTTCTCACTGCAGCCTACCCCTCTGTGAGAGTGCTACCTGGAAGGTTATTTTGACAAAGCCTGTTCGAGCTTAATTTTCTTTGAGAGATCAATTGGTTGAAATTTGTCAATAGGTTCAAAAGATTTTGGGGGTGTGGAAGTGACAGAGACACAAGTGTGTGCAGCAGGACTGCATAAGCCTCATTTCTTCAGGAATCAGGATAAAAAGTTGCAGCACTTTAAAAATAAATAACTGAGCAGGCATAATTCCTACCAAATACGAGCAGCTAGCCAAAACTTCATTTCTGCTAAGGGCATAGGGAAAGAGGAGATTTTCTGTGGTGTTTTATGGTGGTATCATTTTAGCCTATGATACCAACTTTATGTCACACATAGACATTTCTTTTCTCTCTGAGATAAGGTACATAATATCTTCTTATCCTGTAAGGGAATAATAAATTCTCCAGAAACTGGCAGAGTAAAGAGTATTTTCCTGTTGCTAATGACTTATTTAAATCATTGCAGTAATACACATTCATTCTTGGACCTCAATGCTACTAATGCTGACTTTTGTCCATTATATGCAGTGTTGAAAGCTTACAAATTTTTTCACTGTTATGGATATCAACGCAAACACAACTACAGAAAACAGAGAGGTACCTACCTCTTCATGAAGAAATAATTGCCATGGGCATAAAACTTCAGTGTCCCAGCCTGACCCTAAGGGAAACTATCTGGTAAAATCACACTCTAGTTACTAAATTTGAATTAACATCCAGCACTGTTAGTATGCAGCATCTTATATGTTATTCAGAAGCTAGACTCTATAAAATCTCTTACAAAAATACATTGCTGAGGTGGCATTTTAATGTACTGAAAAAGATTTAATTTTTTTTTTTAAATTAATATTCTAAGAGTAAACAATTTTGAAGTACTGAATAATGTAATTTCTTGGTTTACTGATGACCTCTGGCACCACGGAAACAGAGAATTATTTTCTCATCCATTTAGAACTAGCTAAAAATTCCTGCTGTTTGGTAAAGCACAACCCCTAACCAAGGGAAGTGACCTATTGACTGAGAAACAACAGCAAAGTTAACTGGTCTGCTAGCCCAGTTCATTCCTCTTGTATACTTCCCTTTTTCCGGAGCTGAATATTAGATACTTCGAGTATAATCCCAGAATCCCACAAAAACCTGTTTCTCTCAATTTTCAGTTCAGCTGTTTTTAAACAGCATTGTCTTCCATTGTATCTTGCTGTCTTTAAATCCCGTGACAGGTAAGATATATGTGTGTAAGCGAGATATTAATTCTCTCTGATAACTTGGGATGAGGACCATGACTGCTGCTGATTTCTGTGCCCGGGGTAATATGCCATGATGGATGCAGTAAGTATTTGTCACTGGACAGCTAGGTTAAAATTCAAATGATTGCTGCATGTTTCTTGTCTTATGTAGTATCTTTATTCACACTCGTATCTCTACACAGTCTTCTGGAGAATCCCTTTGTACTTAAGGTTTTCCCAACCCCTTCATTATTCTACATTAACTTCTTATTAAAGACTTTCCTGCTGTGAAACCTAGAAACTTTCTTCCTTCCCCCAGTGAGATCTTAACTTAGAAAGAACAGTTATAGCAAAAATTCAGTCAGGGGAAGAAAAAAATAACACAGCTGCCTAGCCATGCTATTCAGCAGTACTCTTTTTTTCTTTTTTGTTTTCTTCTTTTTTTTTTTCCAGCCTTCTTACTAAAGTTTTTAACTTTTTTTTAGGAACTGAAGATATGTGGAGCAGAAATTTTGTTCTTGTGTTTGTTGAAAACACATAACATTAATTCGTCATGCAAAAGCAGTTCTAAATTTAAACAAAAAGTAAACCATAACCTAAAATAATTTTTTTTAGGGCTAACAATCACTCCAGACAATTTATAGCTTTTTTGACTGTAAGTTCACAAGCTTATCTTCTCGCTTGAGATAGATCAAAACCACTCCCCAAATCAACTTTTCTACAGTAAAGTAAAAGAGCTAGAGGCAAAAAAATCTCCAAAGTCTGTTGTACCGAGGCAAGAGGTCAAGGTATCTGTACAAATTGGTAAAGAAGTCAGGTTTTATCAGTGACACTGCAATTACTGAGGTTTGATTTCTGTTTGTAGGTCTAGGTCCTCTCGTTGCTAGAGAATCCACCAGGCAGGGAAAGAAAGGGATCATTGTCTGAGCAGCAGCACATGACATCCATCCCTGTGACCGCCCGGCGGATGCGGCCCAGGCTGCCGTCACTCGGGCTCTCCCAGCTCTTGCTGCTCTGCCCTCCTCTCAGCTGGACCCTGCTCAGCTCTTCACAAAAAACCCCCCAGAACAACTCACAAACAACAACAACAAAAAAAACCAAACCCAAAACAGCAGCCTTTGAAAGAGGTGGCTGTGCTCAGGGTAAAAATTCATAAAGAAATAGCAAACTACAGGCCCCTAGGCAGTGCTTAGCTGGGCTGTTCCCAAAACAAGCCCATTTCTAGATTGCAGCAGGTTATCTTTCTCAGAGCTGAAGGGCTCTTCAAGGAAGTGACTTTTTTGGTTTTTTTTTTTCTTCTCCTTGGGCACTTCAATGGGAAAGTTAAAAATAAATCAAATTAATCACACAGCCTTTTGGCTGCCACTGTTTCAGCTGATGCCTCCTCTAGCAACACACGAGCTTTGCCTGAGAGCTCTTCATGAGCAAAAATGGGCTTCTCCACACAAGATTTTACAAATGCAGCCCTCCTTCTCTATGACTCTGAGTAAAGCTTTGCTTCTGAATGTTTATGTTTCCCACCTATCCCAGTAACCTAAGAAGCCTGAGCTTCACGAGGCTTCTGGAAGAGAGTTTACAAGTTCTTGGAGAGCACATACAAGAGCAACACAGGGAGATGGTACCACTCGGGAATCCATGGCTGGATTCAGGGACAAAACTGCAGCTGGAGAGGAACACACACTCAACCTGAGCAAAAGGATCACCTTAACATTCATCTGGGTGTAGGTACCTGTGGTCACGGGTGCTGACTTGCTAGGTCTGCGGGGAAATCTATAGGCAAAAGAGTGTAAGCTGGACTGATCTGGGATTTACTGGAATGGTCTTACCCTAATTAGTCACTACGGGAAGTGGATGGAATGGAAGAACAAATCACATATTAAAACAATAGACAGTTGGGAAAGAAAGTAATTTCCTTGAGGCAAAAGTTGCACCAAATCCTTCATTTTATCTGGGGAAAGGGGCACAGAACTTACTGGCTGGGGACAAAACAACACTGGAGGAGACCGAAGATGACTTTCCAGGAGGGAGGGGAGATCCGGCAGGCAGGGAATGGAGGTAGAAGAGCTCAACTCAAACAGGCTCCCCAAAAAATTCATTTCAATTCAGCTCTTGCAGGAAATAGAAGTTCAGCTCTCCCTCCAAGGCAGAAGCTAAAAGTGGGGCTGGAGAGCTACTTTACTCTGTTATGTGGAGAGCTGCATTGCTCTGTTATGTACAGAGCCAGCAGAAAAAAAACACATGGATGGACTTCCCAACCACTACAGGAGGACAGGATGAATACCACATTTATAAATGGTCAAAAAACCCACAACAATTGCTTGAAGAAAGCAAATGGCAGTGTAGTGTTTTGAAAATCCCCTCCTAATATGTATTTTCCCATGTTTTTTTCAAGAACAGTGTGGCACAAGTGTCATTAATAAAAAGCCCCATGCCATCCGAGTTCACATAAGGATGAATTCAGTACGGTCCTTGGGCATCTCACAGGAACCCAGAAGATGGTTTTGATGGTATAATGTGTAAGAGGATTTACCTACAGGGTATTTTAATAAAAGAGAAACAGCAAAAGAGTATAACCAAGGCTGCTGACATATCAGTCAAGGTATGGGTACAAAGTTCATCTTTCTACAAAATTTATCTCATTGCCTAAAATTTTAGTCTTAGAGTACTGAAGAGCAATCTGTGAGCAAGCTGTGCAGGCACAGCCAGTCCACATAGGACACAGGTCTTAGCAGAATGCCCAAGAAAGAGATGTAATTGACAAAAATTGGAAGATCAGGAGTCAGATAACAATATGGACAAAATTAATTTGTCCACAGATATCCCCTAAAGGCTGATCCTGTCTCACAGTTTTATAGCTCAGGTAAGGCGATGACATAATTTATATCACATGCCCTAAAAAAAACTACAAAGCATGGTCAAGGAGAAAAGGGGGCATTGGCCCTAGTCTATGCACTACCTATATGCAAGTTTTTGCTATTGCCAAAATGGCCCCATTAAATCATCTTCCTCCTCAGCTGTATTCTGCTGTAGCTACAATGTTAGGAACCAGAAATAGAATATGAGCACAAGAAAAGTTGGGTAACTTTCTTTAAAGTACAGAGTTTCCAAATTCACAGTTTTGAAACTCTCAAAATCATATAATAATCTACCCAGATACGATTTCTCTGGAGGCAAAGAGACTGTAGGCACTCTTCCTCTTTGGCATACAAGTGGAACTGGGTCTGCCTCACTATGCTGTTGGGATGTGCATCATTCTCTGGTTGTGGAAGAAGTCTTCCATCAAATTACCCTTGGGAAACCACTATAGCAAAAGCAAAGCAAACTTTGCAACCCAGACTATATACAAGCCACTTTAAAAGGGAAGAAAGAAAAGGGTTGTTCAGCCTCAGAATAAAATGTGGACAACATTTAACATAGAGCCTGCCAAGGACAAGACCAGGCACCAAGTCTTCCAGGCTGCTAACACAGGATGTGGCAGCATGCTCCTGTCACTGCTACCCAGAGCAGACCAGACAGAACTGTGTTCAAAGACATGGGATGGTGATTAGGGGGAAAATTGGTCAAATAGCAGTTCCCACGGTTAGGCATTGAAAAATCAAGAAGTCCCTGGGGTGTTTCAGAGCAGGCCCATGTGGAGATCAACACTGCAGGTGCTTTAAAGTTTAGCAGAGGATACCGAAATGCTGATTGAGAGGACCTAAATGTGCAATGGGAAACTGCCTACGCTGCCAGCTCTCCTCAACTCCAAGCAAGACAGAAGTACTTTTTATTTATCTTGAATCAAGGGATTCACTCACATCACTTTGCAAGGCAGTGTTATCACCAATGGGAGCTCCCTGTCCCAGACTATTGCTTGTTTCTGAACTCGTGCCCTCAGTTCCCTGAGATAGCCTCACCGCTGCTAGCCTCGTAGTTATACACAGCAAACCCATTTCTGCCAGATGCAGTCAGTCTGACAGATCAGGGCAGACAACCCCAGCACATCATGCAGAACACCAGCAGTTCACACTGGGGAGTCCGGGACTCAATAGGTAACAAGTCTGCCCTGGTGCCACTGTGTCCCCTGCAACAGAGATAGTGCCAGCACAACACAGTACCACTGCACTGAGGGAAAAGCAGAGTGGCTTCCTCGTCATGGAGGGATCACAGAATTGGCTCAGAGGATGGGGCACTTGGCCACTGCTCTGCTTAGGAAGACCTACGACAGGTGGGGGGTCGTAGGAGAGGGCAGCTGTATTTAGCAAGGGGATGGAGCAGAAGTAATGCCAAAGGGCTCTAGGTCACCATGAACACCCTCCAGAGTCTGGATTTCTTTCAAATACTTTATTTCTCTTCAAAATCATACTTTGGGTGCATGCCTGTTGGCCAGAGAGGGAAGGGAGATGTGGCCAGTGGTACCCTGTGGAGACCATACTGGTCAGAGATGGGTGCTGGGCTGGCCTTCTCCTCACACATCACTCAAACTAGCCAGGCACAGGGCAACCAACAATTTGGTCCTCACTAGGACATCCTGTTTGACCATCCTTCAGTGGCCACTGGCTCCTCCTGCATCATCATCACCTGCCTAGCTCCTCAACCACAGGACTCAGACAGGCTGCACCCAGGGTATGGAACCAGCTCATCTTCTCCCCTGGTCAGCCCCCCAGCTGTGGGGTGTTCCTCCACCTTGCTCCCAGATCCTGCAGAGGTCTAGAAGACCTCTGGCTAGCCTCAGGCTTTCTGGCCCTTCAAGATGAAGGCAGCAGGCCCTCTGACACCATCGTTCAATAATTTACAAGACAAGCACTAACAGCTTCCCTCTCTGTTGCAACAAGCGAGGCAAAAACATTACAGACAGAAGCATCCATCTCTGACGTTCCTGCAGGTTTTCTGTAATGGATCACTTTTGATTAATTAGAGAAACAAGTTTGAAACAGCCTGCAGGTTACTTGGTGTGTTCTTTGTCTCAAAGGGGAACAGGAAGCAATCTCTATAAAACACGAACATAAAACTTTGCACTTACAGTTTCCACTTTCACAGGGATATTCTTTTATCTGTTACCCACATAGAAAATAAAAAATTATCTAACATGTTTCCTACCATACTAGATATAAAAATGAAAAAAAAAATAATTGATTTGTCTTTCCTTCTCTGACCTGTGAGAGATGCTCAACAAAGTGTGGCACAAGCACACAGCATAAGATTTCTCTGTGTGATTACTGCCTAGAGTTTGATTAGTTAAAAAATGAGCTGGGGACAAGCTTCCTACAGCTTCTTACCATTTTGACAGTTGAAGACTTTTTGTAAGCACTGATTATCTTCAACAAAGCCCCGTGATACTGAATGTGGTACCAATCTCAGCCTGCATGTGCAACACCACTGCTGAAGTCTTTTAGAGATCAGTATGCACAGTGAAGAAAACCTCTTAAGATACTCACTGAAAGACTTTTTGTTCATTTTATTATATGTTGCCCAAACCACAAAGTACTCAAAAAACTGTTAAAGACAGCAGCATTCTCAGCTTTTTTGTTTTTTGTTTTTTTTCCCCTCAGGAATTAGTCTAAGGCCTTATACGCTTTCCCACGCTTGCAGATCGCAGGCTATAAATGCGTGGGAGTAATGCAGTTTCGATCAGTCAGGTAGGCTGGGTTTCTGTTAGCTGGTTGCATACCTTTGAGCCCTATCAGCACACAGTGATCAGTGGAATTCCTGGCATTTTTGTCATAGCATCAGAGGCAGTACTTTACAGAGTAAATACCAATGACCTGCTGTTCTGTCAGGGCTCTGGTACTTACCTTTTATTTTCAAGTCAAAGGTTAGGCCTATTTATGTAAATCCTCAGCCATGGGCCAAGTAATCTGACCTCCTATTTTTCATTCTCCTAATTGTTTCAGGTATTTTTCTTGAAAAGTTTGGTCAGTTAAAGCTAGGGATCTTTTTAAAGGTGCTTTTGAAGCTCTCTAGGGGCTTTCAGAGCCCACCCAGTTTGCAAAGTGGAAACATCAGTGACCTGATGCCCTGGGCACTTATTTAAAATTCATTACCAGGAAATAAGGTTTTGATAAATAGCTCCTCCATTCTGAAGAATATTTTAGGGAACACATGCATGCCATTTTTCACTTTGGATTATGTGATCTCTGAAGCCACATAGAGAGGCAAAATCAGTTATATTCCCGTTCGCTCTAAATTTCTAACAAGAACGTTATTCAGCTGCAGAGAGTTTTGACATTCCACATGCTGGCCACTGCTTACAATTCCTTGGTTACTTCACACTCTTCCATGTCATTTTATTCACAAAACGGTGTGGTGTCCAAAGCTGTAGAACATCAAAAAAAATTACTGGTTTTCAACTCTTTTCTCTGACATTCAGCACTGGTTATATTCTAAGATTGAAAAGAAAGATTAATATCTTCTGAATAAGGAAGAAATATAACCAGTTAACTGATACATAAAGGAGTACAGCTACTCCAGATTTTTTGTCCTATCATCCCTGGGCATAGAAGCTACATATTTTCTGTACACCAAGAACAGCCATAGGTAATTCCATTGTGGGAGTTATTCTCTCATTTTTTTCAGGTATATTAGAACTTGAAATCTATGTTGAATCATTACTTCCTCTTCTGACCATGGATAACCCACATAAAATGCATGCTATCATGTTTCAGCATTCACTTTTGCTCTCACTCCCATTAAAAGTCACTTTAAGGTATGCACAATTAATAGTAATTAATATAAAAATAATATGTTCTTTAAATGGTGCTGGTACCAGAGCTCATTCTGCCATTTGAAAGCAGCAGCTCTAAACTGGAATTTGGCTTCTGCATTTTAGGCCTGCAGGGACTGAATGCTCTCTCAGAGAGCTGAAGTTTCAACTTCTGGGGCATTCATTATATGGCTAAATCTCCAGGTGTGTTCCTTTTAATTATTGCAATAGCTATTTGTCTGCTCCTGGTGAAAAAGGGGTTGCAAGAAACCAAGCTAAGTGAAAAGCACCATTTACATTCTTCACTGCTGTGTGCTACTGCCTTGAATTACAATGTTCACTTTTTCAACCCTCAGGTAACTACAGCCTCATTCTGAGGAAAAAAAAAATATTTCCCGCATCCATCCCCAGCAACAAAGGAACGCTTGGAAAACATTAAGGAAGGACTGTCACGTCCCTCCATCTGAAACCATTAGTAGCTAAAACATGTAGGCTGGACTGGACTTAACAGAAATTGCTAAGGCAAACAGATGGGAGATGGAGGCTTAAAATAATGGCAAGGGGCAGGAAGAGGAAATACAAGTCAAACTGTCAGGAAAGGTGAAATTATAGGCAGGCTTCCAGGCCTTCAAAAAATGTGTAACCCACACTTTAAGAGAGAAGTTATTTCTTGGGACTGCTCCTTACCTTTCACAATTTCACAGGCCACTTCCTATTCTCAGCTACAATTGCTCAGTACTTCTACAGCAACTGCAACTATTATCTACATGCCCAATTTTGAAAATACTTTGAGTTTCTTTAAACTGGAGCAGTCAGCATTATTTGCTAAGGCAAGTTTCCAGAGGACACTGAGACCATTCTCTGATGCACTGCTTCCTACCAGCAATACCAAAGTGTACATTGGTTTTTTTTGATACTTCCGGACCCCTTAAAGAAGAAGACAGGACCAAATTACCACATCATTCTCTACTCCTTTTTCTACATACCCATCTTCATAACAAAAAATGGATGAGTCTGCACAGCCTACCTACGCCCATTAAGATTCACCACAAATACTTAGCATATGCAGTTAAACCCTTCACACCTCTGTTGGCCTTGCCTCCACCAACACTGAATGTATAGCATACATCTGGCTACAAAACAAGGGAGGGCATAGAAGAAAGCCCATGGGGCTGGGGACAGTGGAAACTTCTCTCCTGGAGACCAGCAAGCATAGGATGGGGTTGAGACATAGACATCAACCTCTTTGCCTTCCCAAAAGATGGCCTGTTTAAATCAGCATGACCATAGCTGCACTGTCTTTGTACCTCCCTATATGCTTTTGCTTTCTTGACCTGAGTGGGAGCCACTGAGTTGGTGGGATTCAAGCCCTCCAAGATGAAACCTACATTATTTCAGAAACCCAGGAGGACATACTTTGTGAGTGCAGGGTGCAAAGTCCAGCCTATCTTAACACAGTCTGACCATGAAAGAGAAAGGAGGTCCAACAATACGCAGATTAATATTTTCAGTCAAAGAGTCCATACTCAAATAAACTTGAATATAAAATATATAAGGGAACTGGAGGGTTATTAGTGGATGCAGCAGAGCAGAAGGAAGGGCAAACTCCTGTAGGTTGAAGTTCCTCAAGAGCTGGATTTATCCAAGTCCTGCCATTTTCTTTTCAGCCCAGCCACAAATTCCAGGTAGCACTTGCATGCCACTACTAGGCCTTGCTATGACCTTCTGTGAACTGGTTCAGGAAGTAAAACAAGGTAAAAAGTAACTCTGCAGTAGTCTTCAATCATTTTAAGTCACAGAACCAGCTCATGATCAGACAATCATCAATGCTGGCAAGGAGACAGGTACAGAACCAGATTGTGATAGCTTCAACTTAGGTAGATCTAAATGGTCTTGGACATGTACTCCTAGACAAAGAGCTAAGCTAGTCTGTGTAACATTACAAGCATGAAATAATTTCCAAACTACTGCTCAAATTTCTTTCTACCCAGAAAGCCTCTGCTTCAGAGGAGTACATGAGGATGAATCTTTCTGAGGAAATGAACATTTTTCTTCCACGCAGGGAAAAACATCTTATTCTGCACACCTCTGAAATACAGCCACCAGATAAATCTACAACCTGTTTGGCCTTCAGTTTTTCTGATGGGCTCCTAACCAGATATAAGAGCTGAAATCTTGAGAGTTGTTCAGCAGGGCTTGAACAGCTGATCAGATCTCTGCCAACTTTTACAGGCTTATGGAAAGACAAAAGACCATTCCAGTTCAGCTCAATTGGGCTTGCTAAACCACAGCATTCCCAACTGAGACCAGCAGATTTTGACTCAGTGCTATTGTTCTTAAGCACATGGTAGACACGACTCTTACTTGCTTCTTTATTTGTCATTTTGTTTTGTTTTAAAGCATTGTCTCTCATTCCTTTGCCATTCCTAGCAATGTTTCATGGGATTTTGTTTTTCAAACACACAGCTGTTGGAACCAACAATTCTTCTGCAGATATTTATACTTCCCTCCTTAGATATCTCTCTTCTCTTTGGAGAGAGTGAGATCTTGTATCACTTATTGACTAAAAGTTATATGATCCTTGACAGCATCCTGACCTTACTCCAGAAAAGCACACTGTTTTGTTTGATGTCCATGTAAACTTGTCTGGAAGTCATAGAAGCATAAGGTATATATTCCACTGATGTTTCATTTACCAGTAAAAAGTTAAATGTCCATCTCCATACTGTAAATTAAGTTTTTCTACCTACTCTTTCACAGGGTTTTTTTGGTTTTTGTTTTTGTTTTTGTTTATATATATATATTAAGCTTGCCATGCATATGGTGCACCCAGAAGCGTACCCATTGACTTTGTTATCATGTTTAAAACACCATCACGATCCTCAGTGTTTTTTCATGGTGTTTACTAGTGCAATACCTCCAGTTCTGTCTCAGACTGCCCAGACTACATAATTATAGTTTATAGCCTTGGGACCCCCATTCAGGCAGCCATAAGAGAGGGCTTCTTCAAATCTGTGTACACTGGGCACCGATGCACACGCAGTCCTGATCTCCCAGCACGACTTCTTGCTGCCCACAGGACAATGAATTCTCCAGCACGGTTTGCTGGTCCCATAGCCATCCTGACCAGCATAATGGCTGCACCTCAGCTCCTTTCCTGCCCACATGCACCCAGGCTTCCTTCTCAAGGAACACAGGGCAGGTGTTGGCATGGTGCAAACCGGCACGTCCCCACAAGCAGAAGTGTAGCCAGAAGCCATGGCTGTGTGATGCACTGCAATTCATTCTCCAATGTACAGACAGTCCTTGTATTTGGGACAAAAACCTCCCCTCAGAGAAGGTATGAGGACAGCACAAGTGGAAAAACCCATGCAAGCTCACGCAGCTGCCTTAATCCTGTGACACAGCCTCTCCTAGTTCTTGATCTAAATAACCTCCTTATACCCACGTGCCTTTCCTTGCTTTCACTCTCTGCCAATGGTCTGAATATCTAGTCTGGGCTTTAGCTAGAAGCACATACACAGCAGACATGATAGGGCTTCCAGCCCTACCTCCACACTGTTTGGCTAGGGTATGAAATGAGGCTTCATTCTCAGGGGAGATATTTGGGTCAGAGCCATTGATGATGATGACCTACTTCATTATCCTTGGGAATTACTTTTACTCTCCATTTCTTACTCAAGAGCCAGGCCCGGGCAGATGTATTACAGCAATATTGCAATTGTCCCAGTAAAACCTGCCAGCCCTGCCATATCTTGGCACCCTTCCTAATACCCTTGGAACCATTCACCTCTTCTGGTTGGGCTGCTGGTATGGGAATAGACAGGGAAACTCAGCAAGCTGCACTGGGCCATCCTTGCCCTCTGGTACATGTGCAGGATCAGCCCTTTACAGAGAGCCATTCCAGCAAATGCAACACAATTATGTCAATATCAAGACACAGTGGATTCTTTCCAATGTAATTTCATCAAATCAAGAAAAATGTCCTACTTCCTATAGTGAGTGGTAAGTTGACTCCCTTTCCCCCCAGGTACAGCATTAACCTTCTCCACTCCAGCAACCTACTCACCAATTGCTGATAGCTACTAATTAAAAAGGTTTTTAACTGACTGTGAAACTGGACTGGGTGAAATGATGAGCATCACTCCTACTGCCTGAATTTTAATTTGGATTTCTGAAGTAGACAACAACAGTTTATATACGTAAATAGATACACATCTTTACTTACATGCTTTCTATATTGCAAAGATCATGGCCCTCCTGTGTGTGGGTATGGAGAGAATGACACAGCTTGTGAGTTCAAACTGCAGATGCCAAATGGAAGTTGAAGAAATTTTTATCCCTTAAAAATACTCCTTCCACAAACTAAGAAGAGGTAATTTTTGCAGGATTCCCCCAAAGAGAACTGCCTAAGGGAGATTTCTCCTACCTTTGCCTCCATTGACAAGACCATGGGCCAAGACTCTGTCAGCTGAAATGTCATCCTTGAAAGCAGCTATAGTTTTGAAGCTCAGAGGTAATAAGACTCTAGAAAGAGGATGTAGTGCCAGCTCTCACTGGATGACTCAGGACATTTCAGTTTTCTCCTGAAGAGCTTTGGGCTTAATCTATTCATGTTTTCACATCCAAACGTTAAGCAGATTCAGAAGTTGGGATCTGGTCTGGGTGGCAGTAAAAAATGATTGAAATGCAGCTTGAGTGAATGCTAGAGGCTCAATACGCAGAAGGTACCTTCTCCAGTAGTTAGTGAAAATACCATGTATATGTTACAAAAAAGATGCAGTCCCCATTCTTTAAAGATGATTTCTAAATCAATTTTTCTCACATTAAGAAATAAATGAGAAATTTTGTGAGAAGAAACTGACATTTGCTGAGACCTGGCATAACTGAGTGCAGCACTGCAGAGATCATTTTTCTTCACTTTTTTTCTATTTGTCTATGAATTAATTGATTTAAACTTGTTGGCCAGAGATAGATTTTTGGTTTTCTAAGATCTGATCATTCAAATCTTAGTTTATACTAAATGAGCAAAAGAAGCCAACTGTGCCTCAGTCACCAGAGTGTTCAGGGGGAATGGAGAGATAGATATAGCTTTCTAAAATTATTTTTTATTCATCTCAGAGGCCAATTAGTTTTCTTTCACTCTAGCAAAGCAAGGTATAGAACCATTCCATCACGGGACTCTTTTAAAAGGGGTTTCAACAAGAGATATGAACTGTGCCTTCATTTTAAATCTATAGAAGAGCTACAGAAGTGTTTCTTTAAAGGAAAGAGGAGTTAAAAAATGTTATTGAAATGTGGGAAAATAAATAACTTTTATCCCTCATGATCAATATCACTAAAGGCAAGGATACTGTCAGAAGCATAAATATGAGACAGAGCTGAAACTCCCCCTGTTGGCATTTGATAGGCAAGCAAGGCCATTTCCTGAAACCCAATTTCCTAATGTCTTCAGAAATCTTTGGGGATTTATATCAGCTGAACAGGTACAAATCTTCAGTTATTTGCTCCTTAATGCGAGCTAGGAAAGAGCAAGTAACCAGATTCTCCAAAATCTGTGCCACTGTCTGTGGCTGTGCTTGGCAAACTGTGAGGTCTGAAAGTGGCATAAACCCACACAATGGTGCAGGCTGATGAGGAGAAGCTGCAAAGTAAGAAGGAAAATTAACCACAGGGTGCAATTCAGTGGAAAACAAGACCCTCAAGCCACAATGAGAGTCCTGGGGGGGAGGGAGCAATGCCTGCTCACTAATGACGACAGGCATCAGGCAGTGCTTTTGCTAACAGCCTGTGAATTTATCCCTGGGTTCACAGGCTGCTGATGACACCAGCAGTCAATTTATCTACCATCAAAAAAACCCACAACCAGCCCACAAATAAACAAACTTATCTATGGAGCTGGTTTCCTATCACAATGGTAGGAAAAAAAAATAGAAAGAGGAAGAATTACAGGTAGAATTATAGGTGTTAGTCTGTCTTTGGATAGAAAATTACTCTGAAGAAAATGACTCTGAAGTCATTGAATTCACCTAATAAGCCCACTCACTTTGTGTCAGGAAAGCTACATATCCTGGAGGGATTCTTCAGGGACTGAGTTTCAGTAATTCTGCCAACTGCATTTGCTGTCATTTGGAGCAAATTCCTACAGTCCATTTTTTTTTTTTTTCCTGCCTGTCATAATTAGCTTCCCAGACCATCTTTATATGCACAGATTAGGGTTAGCACAGGCAGTACTGTTTGCCTGCAGACTGAACATATGCTGTGGGTCTTCTTGTTCCTTCCTTGTATCTAATGGTTCTTCTAATTCTAAATTCAGAGGAATGTGTCTGAGGATGCAAAAGACAAGAACAAGACTGTTAGCACTGCAGAGCCAATGCAACTGGAAGAAAACAAATCAGTGCCTATTCTGCCATGTGGACCTCCAACACCTGCATCTGCTGACCTGCTGAGTGTAGAAACAGTATTTTTGACATTGATGTCAAAATCACACAGATAATACTTGATCGTGAAGTGTTTCTAGCATTGCTTGCCATACAGAAAGGTGGGCAGATTGTTGTTCTAAACCTGCTGTGAAAATCACTGTATGAAAGTCCTCTTTATATAAAATAACACCACTATGATGTGGTTGAGTGAGTAATTAATGTGGCTGTGGAAAGGGCTGGACAGCAAAGCTTTGTGATACATAGGATCTGTGCAGAAGCATTCCAACCCTCTCTGATAAAAAGCAGAAGATACAGAGGGTTGCCTTAAACCATATTTAGTTTAGTCTTACTAAGGGACAGAGCATTTTGCAGTTAGGGTCAAACTCTGTGCCTCAGTGAATGCTAAATGTGTCCTTTCCTCTACAGCAGTCCTACTGACACAGGTGCAGACCCTCAAGGAATGAAGTGCTATCCACAATGAGTACAGATGGCAGAATCTCATTCTGCTGGATTGACCCTGAAGTTCTCCAGTTCCTGCCGTAGCTGTGCTGCACTAGCAGGAGGTCTGCTCTGATCTTTCTTTTCTTGTGAAATCATTATCCCAGGAAAAGCTACCTAGTCATTAAATATTAAATGAAATTAAACTCAGAACATGCAGTTGTTCTGACAATTCATTTTACTAACGGCAGAATTTTGTTCCTACTTTTCAGACAAAAATGTGAAGAGACTATGGAAGTGTTTTAGCACTACACTAAGAATAAAGTACCATTTCTGACTGTTCCTCCAGAGGAGGGAGAGTTAACCACAGATGCACCACCCCACCATGTACCACATCATGAGCAGGAAGCCAAGTCCAAACATTCTTCATACTGCTACAGTATCCACCAGAATGAAATTTCTCACCTCAGTGCAAGGGCCCTTTGGCCTCTTCTCATCTCAATCAAGTTTGTGACCCAAGGGGAAAACACACACACTACTGACACAGCTTTGTAAGGAGCTCACCCATAGCTCCTCCTGTTGTGGTATTTCTGAACTGGAGCAAACCCTGTATGTACCTTGCCCATGATTGATATTGTATTTAAACCCATCATTTTATGACAAGCCCTTCAAAAGAATGCTTGAAGGTTCTGTTAAGCTCCTAGAGAGTACAGGGGTGATAAAGGCACTGGAAGGAAGCCGGCAGATGGCAGCAGGCAACTAGCATAGGAAATGGGACCACCTGCAAGTACCTAGGGCAGAGCATCCCCTGGCAGCTGCATGTCAGACATTGGAATGGGCTGCCCAGGGAAGCAGTGGATTCTCCGTCCCTGGAGATATTTAAAAAGAGACTGGATGTGGCACTCAGTGCCATGGTCTGGGAACCGCAGCGGTAGTGGTCAAGGGTTGGACCTGATGATCTCTGAGGTCCCTTCCAACCCAGCCAATTCTATGATTCTATGATGTCCTGAGCGGAAGGAACACCCTTCCTGAGTGTCCTGCATGAGGGACACCATACATAGATGGACTGTGCAACACTGCAACACCCCATTTCAATTTAGAGGCATTAGCAGCAGCTGTTCCAAGAAGCTGATGTGATAGAAGAATGTGTGTCAGACAATGACATTGTAAGGGCCCAGCTGTATTTTCACAAGCCCATGGTGTGTGATCCCTACTCAAGGAGCTAGTAGATGTTTTGGCAGGACCTCTCTCAGTCATTTCTGGGAGTCTGGGGCATCCTTTCTTATTCGAAGCTGGCCAGGGTTATTCCAGTCTACAAAAGAGGCATGGGGGAAGACCCAGGGAAATACAGACTTGCTAGTCTAACATCAGTTCCTGAAAAAATTATGGACAAGATCATACTGAGTACTGTGGAAAGGCAGTTAAAGAATAAAGCAGCCATCAGGAACAGTTAGCATGGGATCAAAAAGGGAAATTCTTGTTTAACTAGTCTGATTTCCTTCTATGATGAGGTTGCCCACCTAATGGGTGAAGAGAAGGTGGTGGGTATAGTTTTTCTGGATTTTTAATAAGGCTTTTGATACTGTCGCCCACAGCATCCTTCTGGACAAGTTGTCCAGCTGTAGGATAAGAGGGTTCACAGTGTGCTGAGTGATGAACTGGCTGAAGGGAAGAGCTCAAATGGTTGTAGAGAGTAGGGTTACATCTGTGTGGTGGCAGGCCACCAGCAGTGTTCCTCAAGGTTCAGTTTTAGGGCTAGTCCTGTTCAACATATTTGTCAACAACTAGGATAAAGGAGTTGAATGCATCGTTAACAAGTTTGCTGATGATAGCGACCTGGGAAGTGCTGTTGGCTGTTTTGAGAGACAAGAGGCCTTGCAGAGGGATCTAGATAATCATAGTCCAATGGTCTAGTCCAATGGGATGAAATTTAACAAGTACAAATACTAGATCCTGTATTTAGGATGGAGTAAAGGCCAAAACAAGTACAAATGAGGAGAGAAGTGTCTGGAGAGCAGCCCAGCAGAAAGGGACCTAGGGGTGGTGGCGAACAGCAGCTCAAGATGAACCAACTCAGTATCCTGGCAACTGAGAAAGTAAACCCCATCCTAGGGCTCATCAAACACCACATGACCATCTGGTCAAAAGAGGTGACTATTGCACTGTATTCAGCAATGGTTTGCCTCATTTGTAGTATTATGTGCAGTTCTGAGCTCACAATTTAAGAAAGATATGACATCCTTGAACACTTCTGGAGGAGGCCAACAAAGCCAGTGAAAGGCTTGGAAAGAATGGCTGAGGATTTGAGGGCTCTTCTACTTTGGAGAAAAGAAAGCTCAGGGGTGACCTCATTGTTCTCTACACACCTCTTCTCCCTGGTATCCAGTGGCAGGACTCATGGGAATGGTTCAAGGTTGCACGAGGTGAAGTGCAGGCTGGACATTAGGAAGCAAAGTTTTACTGAGAGAGTGGTCAAACACTGGAATAGGCTCCTAGAGAGATGGTCAATGCCCCAAGCCTGTCAGTGTTTAAGAGGCATTTGGACAATGTAAAGAGTTGAGAGTGGCAGCTTCAGCAGTTTTGCTGTGGTCGTGAAGCTCTGGTCTCAGCAACAGCATCTCATCTCAGCAGAAGAGCAGCCATAGAAGTTTTGAACCTGGTTTCACACCTGCACACAACCTTGTGCATCCATTATATTCCTACACAGGAATCCTAAGGCTACCACACTGACCTGGCCTTCAGACTACCTGAGAATCCACTCTCATTTCTCAGTTGTGTTTCTAACCAAATATCAAGTTTTGATTTAGGACTGTTTCAGTCCTAATGCATTCATCTTTATTCCTTTAGAATTAACTCTAGTTTCATAGGTATGAACATGCTATCTGTAAATGGATTAACTTTATTTTCAGCCCCAAGTGCTTCTGTGGAAGCATTTCAAAGTGAAGGAACTTGGAAAAAATAACTTTCTAGAGTGCTTCAAGAAAATCAAATTAAGTGACTGTGAATTATTGCAAAGCATGAAACAACGTAAATGCTTAAAGCTGGAATTTTTCAAGGTTCATCTAAGTGTTCAGAGAGAGAAGTATATATCATAATACACCTTAATGCTTTCACTAGTTCTTTAGTCCCACATCAAGTGCTTTAAATTATTATGGTGCTATGCTTTATTCATAAAAGGTGAAATGCATTCATTCTGCATAAATTCTGACTCATCGATCAGGGCAGCAAGTAGGAAACAGAAGGAAGATAAACTGCATTGTTCAAAATAAGCAGACTAGCAGAGTGATTCAGAGCACTTAAAATTAGGCTCCTGTTCTCAGTCATCCTATAGAGAAGTCTCTTTCCCCAGTGACTTCAAGGGGTATTTCAGAGGCAAGTCTCCTTTGGCTGAACTAAGCAACTGTGGATTACCCTTTCACTCAGACCATCAGTGGCCTCACAGATCCATAATATTTTGGTCATGGATCCTCTAGCTCCACAGCTTCACCACGCAGTAAAGGAAAACCAGCAGGCTTTTTGCCAGTCATCTACATCTAGAGCAAATTCTCATTTTTCCTGAATGCTGCAATCATCCTTGGAAAATGTAGAGCACAATCAACAGGAAAAAAAAAACAACTTTGCAAGTTGCAAACAAAGGAAGAGAGAAGAGCTGAATAAACAATAAAAATATCAGTGCCAAAGGACATTGGTCTTTGTTGCTGTAGCAGCACAACACACAAAATCTTTCCCTCATTCTTAGGGCAATAAGTGATGAAGAAAAACCTGCCTGCTAATATATATTAATATTTGAAAGACATCTGTTTGGCCATATTTACAGTCAGTACATATCCACTTTATTTGATCATTCAAGCACCCACCTTCTACCAAGCATTTACATTTAACAGTAAAATCCACAATTTGCACTGCTTGGTGTGCTACAGAAGCCATTCAATCAGAGAATAGAAATTATTTGACCACAAATTTGCAACCGTAAATATTTGTATCTAAGCATTTGTAAATGATGTGCAGTACAAGAATAATTGCCAAATCAATTCAAAAGGCAAATCTGAATAAATTAATGTCCATGAATTATTCATTAATTTTACTTTTTCATATAGTTCATTATTTCTCTGTGTAATCAGTAAGCAGCTAATATGTCTGAGTGCATTTAAAATATCGATTAGTCTTCTGGATACACTATTCAGAGCATTTAATCAACAGAAGATTTCAGTAAGTATTAAGCTCACATTTGAGGAAAATACAAGAAATCTTGGGTTTAGTGATAATGAATGCTTATTACAGACTGTAAGGAAAAATTATTTACAATTTATCCAAAATATCAAGAGAATTTTCCATCACTATTGTGCACAGGCGAGTGTAATAATAAAGTGCCGAAGAATTAATTGGCCACAAATCTTACAGACTGGAAGGACTGAATTCCAGAAAAGAGATTTGTTTGATCTTAGGAAGATCAATCCAAAAGACAGGCCCTAGGAATATTCCAACCAGCTACACTCTGTGGAGAAGCCATAATTTCCTCCAAAAGTTAGGGAAATCTCGTATTTTTCTTGTAAGGAAGAAAAGCCACAAGACACACTTCCTAGTACCTTGGCCAGCCTGGGAAAGCCTGAGAAACATCACGGATGCAGGAAATGACAGCAGCTCCTGGGAAAGGGTAGCTCTTCCATTGTGAGGTATTAGGAAAAAATTTTTTATAGAGAGGGTGATCAGGCACTGGAATGGGCTGCCCAGGTAGGTGGTGGATTCTCCGTCCCTGGAGGTTTTTAAGAAGAGACTGGATGTGGCACTCAGTGGGCATGAGTTTCCCCCTGTAGCCCCTAAAGGAGCACAACTTTTCTGACCACCCCATGGTATAGCCCAGGCTTAACATCAGTGCCAGAACTGCCTGTGAACCCAACACATCTCAAAGGCTACCCACCACTGTCTTTGACTTTCCCTGGGGACTGAGCATTAAGTCCTGTTTCTGACTCCAGGCAACAATTTAGAACAGAAATGCTGTAGGCCTACAGAATTTGTACACTACTGGTAGGGAAAACAAGCACAACAGTCTCTCTGGCAGAGATCCTCCTAGTTACTAAGGTAAAAACACCAGGAACAATACTTGGAGTGACGGAGGCTTGTCAGATAAGTCAGTCAGAAATGCCTTTAAAGCTTTGCAGGGGCCAAGGCTGTAGATAATTATTTTATATTAGATTCTTTTATCTCAATTGTTTCCACTTGTTTCCTCATGTGTTATTAAGCTGTGAATGTGTTTATGTGAGAGATAGGAGAAAAAAACCTAAAAAGCCTTGCCTGTCACACTTAACTACAGCTGCAGAGAAGGTCCAGTCTCAGATCTTATCTTCAGAGGGAGATACCATTCTACAGTTGACCCATGTAGCAATTTCAAAAAGCAGATTGTTGATGGCAGCTTCTGTTTCATGAGACCAGATAGTTCAACCTTACAGATTACTTGATAGTATGAGGAGGTGTGTACATCTGGTCTACTTATTAACTTGAAGTATGTAGATATTTCCAAATGAGAGAGGATTATCTGTGCAAGCAAAGCAGTGAGCAGAAGCTTACAATACAGCGGGTCTCCATGGATAGGCAAGACATAGCAGCTACTAGATTTTGAACTTTTCACTGAGCTAGCCTGCTTCTCCATGCTTTACTTAATTTTGTTGTTGTATTTGGGTTAGCAAAGGAGACATTTTTGACTGTGCACAAATCTGCCAGTTAGAAGGCATACAGCAATACTGCAGGCAATAGAAATGAAGCAGAATCATAGAAACTAAGGGCTGTGAGGGGCTTCAATGTTGTCACGTAGCTCAGCCGTCTTTTGATGACTCGGGACTAAATATTCATAGGTTATACCTAGAAGAAGTTTGTGAAATTCCTAAAGGAAGAGAGGTCAGCATTGAGAGCTGACCCCAGACTGCTCAGTTAAACTTGTTCCATTCTTTTGTTATACAGGCTGTTCTGTCTGCTGAAATCCACCTTAAATTTCCTTGTTCAGTAAACCAGGCTGCTATTGTCCTGTCCTCTCTCCAGCAGTTGTGGACAACCACGGATCAGCATGGGCTTTATAAGAATGTCTTCATATTTTAAAACTTCTCCTGCTTCTCCTTTGATTTCTCTTCTCCAAACCAGACAACTCTGGTTCTTTCAGCCTTCATCACAGGTCATATTAGATAACCCTGTCACAAGTCATCTTGTTCCCCTCTTCACATTTATTCGCTCAGAGTAGTATGACCCCAACTAGTTATGCAGCTCCATCACTAACACAAATTCAGGCAAATGATACATCATCATACCTTAAATGTGGCATGGCTGTCAAGTCATCTGTGCATTAGTAACTGTCCGGAAGAAACAGGGAGATTCATTGTTTTCAATAGATTGTGGTGCTAACATCATGGGCTTAAACCAGGCTTTGAAAAGATGAAAAGCTAAACTATAGGAAAATTTGTGCACTACACATTACACAGAGAAGAAGCTGCTTCTGTTTAAGTGTGTACCAGAATAAGAGTTATGTACAGATAAGAAGAGCCCTGGGAAACTAAGGAAGGTATCTGTATTCTGACTCTGTGCAAGACTGTTCTTAGCTGGTCCAAACTGATGTTAATAAAGTGCAGAATTCAGATGAGTTCAACATACAGATCCTGGGATCATCGTCAATCTATGTCAGTCAAATCATTTGGAGAGATGTAGCCACAAAAAAGTCCTTTAGCTTGGATGGGTTTCCTTAGGCTCCTCCATAGATTATAGGAGTCCAAGAAAGACTCCCTTGGATGTCTTCTGCAGAACCATGTCTCTTTTCACTGAGCAGCTCACTCGCACAGGCAATTTCAAGGAGACAAGGAGCTCTATGCTACACACAGGCTTTGTGAGGTGTTACATTGGGCCTGTATCAACTAATTTAAAAGATATTTGGAGATGCCTTTAAGATGTCTGTCATAAGCCAGCCTACCTAGCTGAATACTTCACTTAACTAAGAGCTAGCTACAGGAACAAGTTAGCTTTGTGAAAATAAATGGAACAGCTATACAAAGAATAAATGATCATCAGATCTAAATGAGGCATTTCTTGTAGAACTACTGCTAAATGACTTCTAACACTACAAATTGCTTAAAACTCAAGTTCAGCCTGGGGTGACATTTCATTTTTTACAATACCACATTGCTGACTAACATGTACTGTTGTTCCACTCTCATCTCTAAATCTTCCCCTGCCATACTGCTGCTTAGTAGACACAACTCTCCTGGCATTTGTATTCCCCTTTCTAAATGTCACACTTGGTATATTGAACAGCCTATCATATATTCACCTATTCATTTCTCTGACCAATTCACTATTCATCACTCTGCCGGACCAAGTTAATTATGAACTATGATCATGTTCTTCATATGACCTTGCAACACTACCAACTCAAGAATCAAATTTTAAAAGCATCTCTTCCATGAGTCATTTGTTTAAGGGAGAGATTTTTGCACGTCATTGTGTGTTAGAAGTAGCATTAGGTGTATTAGCTGCCTCCCTATCTTGATAGCACTGGTTCTCTTCCTTGAGAATAATTTCTAGTCTCTTGTAAAATGGACTGACAGTGATTATCATTTGGCATTCCCATGAGTGATCTGAGAAAAACATGGTCACATGGAGTGCAGATTAGTTGTATTTTGCATAGAGTCTGGAGACCATTCAGGGCAGGAATGCGAGGAATCTCTTGACTGAACATGATTTCTGAATGTGTTTCAGCTTGCAAATTTCTAGCTTAAAAAATGGACCACGTTCTGTCATCACTAACTCAGGGGACGCTTTTCTCCTGATAAGTGTGAAGAGCAGCCAAATCCAAACATTTTCCAAGTTCACCTGAAGAGGAAATACAAAGCATTCAGCCATAAACTTGAAACCTTAAAAGGCCCAAATCACAAGAACTTCAGGTTAACTGTAAGTCACTATTAAATGTACATTAATGAGGAGCTGTGCATGTAGCACCAATGCAGACACTTGACTAGGCTATTCCAGTCAAGAAGCATTTCAACCAGGTGTCCTCATCAGGGGGAACAAGCCAAGTACAGGCCACTCCCTCCTCATCTTCAGCCTGTACAACCAAGGGGGAGGGCCAGAACTGCAGATAAGAATTTCAAGAGTGCAAATGTTTGTTAAAGCTTTTTTTAAGCTTTGCTTTTGTTCAAGGGCACAGTACAGCAAATCGCTGGAGCAATTCCTCGTTTATTTTCAGGCTGAGCTTAGCAATGCAGGGTTTCTGGAAAACTCCAGTTCTTGACGAGTACCAAGAAGAGTTTCAAGTTTCCTATCTCAAGAGTATTAATTTGATTCAGTCCAAGCTTTGGGAAAAGTTTCTAGACACCAGGAGGAAGAGCTGTAGCTGTCACGCATGGGTTTTCCCACTGGCATGTCCAACACTCCGGGCTAACCCAAGCTCTTGCCATTAGGGTAATGTAATGCTCCATGTCCTCCCTTGCATGGGGTGGACAGCCAAATTTTCCATACTCCACAGCCATCACAACTGAGAAAATTTCTCACTTGCTTTCAACTGTATTGCTACTGCACACCCTTCTCCAGCAGTGCTCCTGCACTACTATCACTCACCTTCCTCACTTCTTCCCTCTGTGACATACACACAGGGATCCCTACCTAGATAATGTTTTCTACTTGTAGTCCCATCTTCTCATGCTTTTTTCCCCCAAAATTTTCCAGGATGCACACCCACAGAAAAGATAGAATTATAAACAAACCCTAAATATCTTACAAAGAGCAAATGACTGCAAGAGATCTATTGAAGCAAGAGTCCTCTGATTTACCAGCCTACTCCCTCATTGCTACTGCTCATCTCTACTACTAAAGCTATATCAAAACAGCAATCTCTACAAAGAAAGAGCTTGACCTTTATATTTCCCAATGAAGCATGTAGCAAGCTTTGGTGCTGATTTTGTTCAAATAGAGTATCCTATCCTTACAGACAAAACATGAGAATCCAAACCACAATGAAAATGTTTGCTGCTGTAGATTGTTACTTAATAATGGGTGCATGCACACTGGAGACTAACCCAAAGCTGAAACTATTTGCCTAACTATTAATTTTTTAAATTACTGAAAAGCAGTTTCAAAATCACTGTCTCGAAAAGAAATCAGAACAAGTATCACCATGGAGACAACTGATGTGGACTCTGACTTCAAGCCCAAGGCCTGGAACTTCATATTTTTACTGTTGGACAGACTATCTCTTTTAATATTAATATTTAGAATAGGTCCTACTTATAACAAAAATTGTTATCAAAATATAAGGCAAGTCTTGCTGTCCTTGTTGGAATACAAGCATCATGGCAGTGTTCATCATTATTTACTTTGGTTTTATGCTTGTGTGCTGCCTGTGACATCAACACAATGCAACATAAGAATGAGGTAAGCTGGCAATGATGTTTCAAATGCAAGATCAACACGTGTTCTTTTAAACATTTTGAGAATAACTATTACTTTCCTGTATTCCCACCAGGCCCAATTTAGCACAAACAATATTCATTGTCTTTATTATGACACAGATTATAAAAATATTCAGACATTTTTTTTCCAGAGACTTCAGTGAGCTTTGGGTATTTGAATGCCTTTAATAATGTGGACCCGAGCTCAGCTTACCATCAGTCACGGATCAAAAACTGCCCATGGATCAAAAGCAGTGGAATGTTGATGGGTATTTGGCCTTGTTCCAGCCTCAGCACTTCTCACATCTCTATTTATCATTTTCCCCTCACTGCCACCTTTGCAGCCTTGTGGAAGATCTCAGCTGCAAAAGCCAATGCAGCCACAGATACCAAGAGCTAATTGAAGAGAGCAGGCACAGATGAAGGTGGGGCAGTGGTGATTTTCCCTGGTGCTTTCAAATAAACTTCCTTTAAATTTGGATAAAACATCCAGCTGTAGCAGACTGAACTAAATATGTATTCATCCCAACACCTTAGCTTGGACACTGACCATGTGCCTACAGAAAGATGTAAGAACAAGATAAAGATATATGGTATTTTCAACATACTCTCCCATTTTCCAGAAATCTCTTGAATTTATAGTAGGTCTTTTTTGCTTTCACTTCTTGACAAGATCTTCTGTGATGCCTCTAACCTCCTTCTGAGCATTGAATTAATATTGTGCTCTGTGACAGGGACTGTCACAGTTCATCAGTATGTGGAATCTGACTCCTTACAAGAAGAGTGAGCTCACATGATGCTAATACTTTCCCCAAGTTGATGGCCCTCTCCTCTCCAGTGTTATTTTCCACAACCAGGAGCACATAGGAACACACAATACTTATACATCACAAAAATATATACTTCATAAAATGGTTTGGGTTGAAAGGAACCTTTAAAAATCATCTAGTCCAACACCCCTCCAATCTCCTTTCAGGTGCCTTTCTAAGTATGTCTACCCAGTATGTTCAGACAACTGCAAGCAACTCTAGCTCAAAAGCCACTCTAACTGTATTTGGTCAGTATAGTATCACAGATTAAAAAATTATTCTTCTCTACTTCTTTTTCTCCCATAAAATTTCACCTGGGATCCAAAAATAACCTTCTGGAAAATACAAATTGATACATTGCCTCACAAAATGTCAGCAAGTTAGTATATTGGGCAAAATACAAAGGCATACCTATTTAGTGAGGGATTTCAAAGTAGCTGTTCAGCTGAACGAGTGAACTTGGCTCTCCAGACCTTGCTCATGGTTCAGTATATGTGATCTCTGTCTGATGACATTTGGCTTAGTTTTGCAACCCTGAAAAATAAACAAGGTTCGCCAGTGGCTTCAGTGGGAATAGATTGAGGCTATAAAGAAATCAAGACAATTTCCTTCTGGAAACCAGTAGCTTTCTGCTAACAGGGGAATCCAGAGGAAGAGAAAGCAGCATGACCTGTGGAAACATTTTTATCTCAAAACATCCTCCTTTTTGAAATGGAGGACATGTAATTAAAATGCAGAGATGGAAAAAAAAAAACCAAAACAAAAGTCTCTGAGTGTGCACAGTAGCAGCCCTGGAAGTGGCTGCTGCAGGCTAGAAGAGGGAGGCAGAGAAATGGCACTGTGCATTGAGCCTTAAAGGTCACCCCAGGGTAAGAGAGGACCATGCTGTTCTCTCTCTGCCTGGTGTCCAGCAGGACCAAGTGTCCAGCATCACCTTGGTTCACACACATTGTCTGGTGTGCATTTTCTAGGGAGAGCGTGATGAGGACATGAAAGCCAGGATATTTTCTAAAGTTCTTTGCGACAATTTTCAATGAAATAAGGAAGAGAAATACATGCAGTTGCTGCATGTCTGATGTATCAAATCTAGGACTGATGGTACAGCTTTTTGCAACTTTTTTGCAACAACAGAAATTAAGCATTTCTAGCTTCATTTTACACTAAAAATACACTGTGCTATTTCCTAAGAGATTTCAAGAATGCCTCTAGTGCACCAGGAAGTAATTCACTTTATCCTGACATATACGAGTCTCAGTTCCTCATTAACCTTTCTACAGGACATCATCTCCTGTAGTCTAGCAGAAGAGGCTCTGCTTTGCTGGGGAGTTCTTGTTTCCTGTTACTTCATAGCTCTACAGGGAAATAACTGGTGGCTTCAAAGAAAAATAAAGGAAGTAAAAATGGCAAAGGAATGACAGAAGCACCTCTATTATTTTTCTACAGTAGGTTATCTCTAGATTGCTGTGCAATTGCCTCATATTTGAAGAAACCTAAGGGGAAACCAAGCAGTTCACACATAGTCCAAAAAATGAGGTATTAGAGTCTATCTGAATCAGACTTTATTTAAAGCCCATTATAGCTATAATACAATCACACGTCTACAGGCATTCACATCATTTTAGCAGCAACACAGCTCCTTCCCTGCTGACCATGAGCTCACGAATGCATCCCTAGCAGGACAGCAAGGTGACATCACTGCTGCATCACACAACTCCAGACAGGGCCACCAGGCCCCACCACACGGCAGATCTGTGCTGAAGCAACCTCCTTCCCCTCCCAGCTCCATGACCATGTTCCCCACTTCAGAAGGCTGTGAGAAGTGTTCAGACCTGTCCACCTCCTCCAGTCCAGTATATGAACTGCACACAGAGGAGACAGATGCTGTCTTCCACCCATATCTTGTCATCCCCTCAGTCCGCTCTCCTCTTCCTGTAGGTGAGCCTTCACTACCTACCAATATCTTCTTATTCAGCTACAAAGGAGTCTCAACTCACCTGTAGGACCTCTCTTATCCTCCCAGGCACACTGTACCATCAGACTGCCACAGGTCAAATTTCTGAGTCCCAGGAGACCTAAACATTCCCAGGATCTCAGGCAGAGGTGGCCTCCTCATGCCACTACCAACCCACTTGCCTTCCACCCACTCCCCAGCAGCTTGCAGTCACTTTGCTTCTTCCCTCCAGCATCTAAAGACCATCAGGTGAAGCAATCTGGGCTAAACAAGCACTTAAGTAGCTTTATTTTGGCACCTTTGTAAGCCAATTTGGAAATTATTTGTGGAAAGGAATCCCTCAGGATTCAAATACAAACAGTGGCTGTATTATATGTTGTTTCCCAAGCCAATTACTGGCTGTAAACAGCTATATGAAGTGAGGGAGATGACAGAGAAAGAGTTGGGCAGCTTCTCCCCCTTCTCTGAGCTACACATCTAGACACTTAGCCAGAGCATGTCTCTTATCCGCACACAAAGGTATTTTACCTAATAACTTTCTGTGGAAAGTTAGCAGAACGATTACATTAAAGCACCATAGGCAATCTTGCCATTAATGTGACTTTTCACATCTTTTCAGAAGTTCATCAAATATTCATAAACTGTATTCCAGTGATTAAAAAAACAACATTCAAAATGCAAGTGCACATGCATTTCCAAATAATTTCTTTGCCACTTTCTCACAGCCTTTTGAAAACAGCATGCACCGAGGATGCTCACAGCCAGCCAGCCAGGAGCTGTACTTTGCTCTCCAGTCAGGACAGGCTTCTGGGACATACCACAGCCTGTACAAGGTGCTGGCAGACAAATCACAACAGAATCCAATCCAAACATTTTAAACTTTATTCTTTGTGGTTGGAGTTCATTCTTTCCATCTAGCTCCACTATTCTAATCTTTTATGACAGGACTTTGTCATACATTACAGATACCTTTTTCCCACCCACTGGCAAAGGTAATAGTGGATAAATGTTTGATTTCCCCTTTAGCCAATGGGCATTCACTGCCTAGGAAGTGATAAGTGAAATGATAAAGCTGTAATCAAAGCCTTATTGTATATTATGAGAAGAGTCATATATCAAAGCCAGGTTTTGAGGTTTCCAATTTGAGTGAGTTAGATGATTTTATATATTTCTTGATCATGAAAGGAATCTCCAAAGCCTAAATTGTACCAAGCTGCTTTGACTTTCTTGACATCCCATGGCAGTGTGTGATTTTTCTATAAATAAAACCATAAAACCTTGGTAAAAGATCACAGAGGTCATCCTCTAAAATCACATAGAGCATATGGCACCAAATTCCAGAAACAATTTAAAATGTCAGTATTTCTCAAGAAGGAATTCTTAAGGGTTTTTTGACTGAACAAACGTATATAAAACTGAAGATTTTTTGTGTATTTTGAATGCCATTTAAAATATATATTAAAAAAAAAAAAGTAAGCAACCAAACTCTGCATCTTTTGCATATACTTTTAATGAAAGCAGTATCTCATCCCAGTCGTTTTCTTAAGTTGTTTTTGAAAAATGGAAATCCTTCCTGCCAACAGTAACAACTTAAAATGAATTGTTTGAGCTCAAATGTTTACTAAGCATGCCAAGACCAGACCATAAAGTGTAAAAAAAATACCAAACCCAAACTAATTAGTTTATTTCTCTTTTAAAACTAAACTATCAAGGAAAAGCCTTTAAAGAACACCGTTCAGAAACACTGATATCAAAGAAACAGACGGCTGATAATCCTACGTTCTTTTGCAATGATTTATTCCATATTTTATTGCACAATTTATAAAGAGAATTGCAGCAATTGGGGTCCTTAGATAACTACAAGAGATTACAAGATTTTTCTTATCAGACAACTCAGAATTGTGATGATTCACACCTTCATTATTTCTTGAAACACTCTGGCTTCCTCCACAAGCACAGCAAAGGTTTTGCATGACTACATCCCTTAAACCAAACAGTGCTCATGTCATTTTCCCACGGTACTCAGAACAAGCTAGGGGTGAAAGAGTAACCCTTTCAAGCCAGTTAAACAACCGTCATTATTTTTAAATAAATGAAGATGACTCCAGTTATTTACAACTCTGTGTTGATATTTTATGCATGCCTTACCTTGGAGACATTTGATAGTCCCCCTAGAATACTTTGTTAGCTGTGGTCTTCAATAATCATTTGGTAAGAATGTCACACTGGCCTATTTGTACTCAAGAGGTGGAGATTTGAAGACACGGTATAATAACAGAACAAATGGACAGACACTGGAAAATTATTTTCACTAACAGGGTCTTCACGCAAGCATAAAACCTGGGTCAGGGAGAGTCACTTCAGTGAAAAGTACATTCCAGTTCTTCTCACTGCCAGGCTAAATTAAGGATACACCCATCCTTTCTGTGCAGCATGGAAAAAACAGAATGAAAATGTGCCACCTACAAAGACTTCCTTAAAATCAGTCAGAAGGAGCTATCATACTTACAGAGAGTTCTGCTGGATGCCCCAGCATAACACCAGCACAGATCAGACTGCCCTACTGCCCTTATGTGCTGGTCTGCAGACAAAAAAAGAGACTTAGATTTAGGTAGAAGGCAAATACCTGGAACTCAGTGAGGAAGTCCAGGGAAGACTTTTTTGGTTTTCATACACTTTTGTGATATATGAGACTTGAAGGGCTGTGCTTGAGACGCAGCTGCACACGTCTCATTCTCCATGCTTGCTCCACAGTGTTCTCAGATAAAATACTTCTTTTGCACCATAATTGGTCAGTATCTTCTCCATAGAAGAGGCTTTTATCAGAAGCATCAGTGTTTCCCGGGTAAAACCAGGTGAGGGTACACAAGTCCTGACTTACACACTGTGTGTTTGAAGCCCACATTTCCTCCATTATGTCCATTTTTCTCCATTATTCAAATTATGTCCCCAAAGAAGTCAAGAAAGGAACACCTCTTCAGATATGTACTACCTCCCATCAAGAAATACTGAGAAGAATTTAATTTGGATACTGCCAGTCACACAGAAGATGCTAAATTTGACGCAGAGACTCAGAGGTGGCATGCTTTCTCCTGCATGTAGTCATGAGGCAGGAATGATGAAAGCTTTCCCTACAACACACACACGCACACACACTTTATTCAGGAAGTTACAGTTCTGGTTTTAACACAAAGTATATCTACTAAATACAAACCAGTGACTGAGGATGCTTCTCCTATTGTCATCGTCTCATGGAGCTATGTAGCTCATGGAGGCCTGGAAGAGCTTTCTTCCTGGGATGTCACAGGAAAACACATCTCCGTATCACCTTCTGTCCTGAGTGACTTTTCATTCCCCCTTGAAAGGTTCTTTGTAACTGAGAGTTTCATAGGTGAAATATGTAACAGAATATGAGCCCTGTAGCTCATTTATCTTTGTAGATAGCACATTCTGCTTGAGTCTCATTCATTCATTCACTTGCATTACATCATAAAGGTATTTTTTAGAAATAAAACATGAATAGGGATATTTTATTTTCAAAGCACAGTGATTAGCTAGAGATTAGAATTCAATTGAGCAGTTTAGTTAAATATGGGTTTGTGTGTGCTGATATGGCTACCCATTGTCACAGCAGGTAAGAGATGTTTGGCAGTGTCCCAGCTTTGCTCTCCACTGGGAGTCTGTAACAACACAAAAATGCAGTGTCCCAACTTTCAGTGAAGTAAAATATTTCTCAGAAAATGCTCATTGAAATCTTGCCAGTTTTAAGAGAGAAAAATTTGCACTAAACTATTTTTGTTTGTTCCAAAGATTTACAATTTTTTGATAGAAATTTTCTGGGTTTAGTTGATTGTTTATATATAGTTGGGGTTTGTTTCCCCTTCAAGGAAACAATATTAGAAGAAGAAATAACTAGAGAAGCCAACAGTCAGCTGTTTTCTCTGAAGAATATTGGGCAGATGACAAATCCACTACAAAATTTGGCATACTATTATTGGGTAGGAAATTTTCATGGAGAAATGACACTCCAGAGATGATGCTAAGGTTATATGATAGTTTGTCCTACTAGAACTGAAGGACCAGAATGACAGACAGAAATGAACTATCTTCAGTGCTTTCTGCTTATTATGGTGGGGACTCATATTTCTCAGCATGAGAAATATCTTTTTCTGAGCAGTAGCAACATTAAATATATTATACTCTGAATGACAGAGATATTTGAAATAATCGACTATAGGTTAGCTTATCATTCCCAATAAAATACCTGTGATTTGCACAAATTGCATAATTTGAGTGCCCTTTTTTTCTGCTGATGTAACTCATTTGCTCTTTTAACTCTTAAAAATACAAATATACATTATCAGGAATATTCCTAGCAGCCTTTTTAGACCTGAGCAGCTCTCTAGATAGTAATAAAAAGTCATGCTCAGCTGTGCTATTACCAGTGAACATATTTAGCACATTAAACCTTGATTACATGGTAAAAAGAGTCAAAACAGCTCTAACATCTTCTCCTGCATTAGGAAAGCCCGGAGTTACACTGAGTCCTGAGTCACGATATTAGAGAGTCACTTGCTAAATACACAGATACCCAAACTGGAGGTAAAAGACCCCAAACCAGTTGTCTGTGTCACAACCAGTGCACGGTGCAGAGGGCAATACTGCACATGTGGGATGAACCCTACAGCACCCACCTAAGCAGACTGTGCACCGTGGCCTCTCTCCATGTCCTCTGTGACCTCTTTATGCCTCAGCTCTGCTTTGCCTCGGAAGTCTGACCTGGTGATCTTGAAAGCAGGAGCAGAAAAGACATCTTGCTTTCAATAATCCCAGCTTAAGCTCCAAAGAGGGTGAAGGCAACACAAGTGCATCCACAGAGATTTGCAGCACTGTGAAGCCACATTTCAAAAAAAATACTGATTACAAGTCAGTGTAATGTTACAAATGTGGCACCAAAAGATCCATTCTGTCAACATCTACGCAATGGGAAGGAAGCACGACGATGCAGGTTCAGCTCTGTGCCCTGCCAGAAACCTGACTTCACGCACTTGTCTCCTCCATGACCTGACTAACCCAGCAAGTGACAGCCTCGTTATAAATATCCAAGAATCATGAGGTTGTCACTTTCCCACTGTCACAGCTAATTAACTTCTAGGAATAACTATGGGAACTATTTTATTTCACCATCCCAAACATGGGCCTGGAGTGAATGTGTGTATCTGCCCTGCCTGAACTGGCTGAGAAAAAAACACCTCTCTGTTAAACACCAGGGCAGATCACTTGCCTGTGGGTATGTGCTGTGTATTCAAGGCTCTGTAATTGCCTAGAAGCAGCACGAAGATTCAAACCATCACCTTCAATCACTTAAGCATGGTGGCAATTGTGGACAGAGGTGAGGTAAAAACACTCAGTTCTGTAAAACTCTTGGGAAGTACATGGATACCTCAAAAAAACCCAAACCAAAACCCAACATTTTACTTTAGAAATATCTAGACATAACCCCATAATTAGGGACAGCTAAATTGCCTGCTCTTTAGTCAATGGCATGAGGAGAAATTTAATTTCATATGATAAACTGCTCTTAATGATTACTATTTGATTGCTCTCTAACTCTCAAAGTAATCGTGTACTGCAAGTGCAAAATGCTGGTGAGGGGGCTTGTCTGCCAAACTTAAATGACAAAGAAATCTCTTCTGTTTTCCATTTTGAGGTTAGCTTTTCCCCAGCAGTCTTTTTCCACTGACCTGTGAACCTCCTGCCAGGTTCTGGTCAAAAAGAGAGACCTTGACTTATGGAGTGGAGGGATGCCAAGAACACGAAACCAGCACCTATATCTTGGGGACACCAGAAAGCTGTAAACTGGCTGTTTATAAAGTAGCAATTGTTTTATAATAATTGTCTACTATACCTGCATCCTGTTCCTGTTCCAGAAGTTTACAATGGATCACTGTACCCGAAGTGTTTATATCCAGATCAACCTGTAGCAACAGGCTTTAAAGACTTTTTCTTCCCCTCAGCTGGACTGCCCTAAGACAGCATCCCATAAGAAATTTGTTCTCTCCTCAAAGGATCCCAAAAAACCAAGCCCTGTCCTTGGAAGTGTTCAAGGCCAGGTTGGATGGGACTTAGAGTAACCTGGTCCAGTGGGAGGATCTTTAAAGTCCCATCCAACCCAAACCATTCTCCGAGTCTGTGATCTCTTGTTCATTTACAAGCACAAGAGCACAGAAGGGACAGTACAGGGACAAATGGCAGGAGGAAGGCCATGTCATTCCTGATTTCCCTTTTGCAGTAGCTTTTTGAGCTACATGGTGACTTTCCAGATAGCTTTCCAGGAACTGCCAGCTGGAATGCCAATGCAGAAAAGCCATGTTTTGCACAGGGACATATGTGTGCCCACATACATACATAATGCCTCTGAACTTACTGCAGAAAATAGTTTCTTCTGAACAGCAGGATAAATAATCAGTGGAAATTACCCTACCACAAAATTCTCATGAAGATGAGTCTCTTTGATTTAACCATGGTAGCAAGGTGATCCCAACCCCAGCTTGGACACATGCTATTGTTTTCATCTCACTATCTGGTAGCAAAACCTATTTTAAATTCATAGAAAAAAAATTACAGAGCTGAGAGGCTGAAGTTAAAGTGAGCCAAGAGAAGGGAGCACTGCACATTGTATCCTAGAAACAGCTTTAAGTTCCTCGGTGCTTTTTAGATATTCACTGTAGAAAGAAGGTTGGAAAAAGCGGTGCAGATAAAGTGGATCTCAGTTAAATTTTTGCCAAGCAGTCATTAATCCCCAGAATTTCAATCATATGTTCATTAAAATTTAACAGCAGAAACATGCTGTGAACTATACAAACACAACTGAGTTTGTGCTTCAGGAATGTATTTATGTGTCCATGGGTGGGAAAAACAGTGGCTGGATGGAAAGAGCTGCCTGAGACATTCCCTCACCTACAGCCATGAAAAATAAGGCTATGCAAATGATGACAGTATATTATGTGCTTTTTTATCTCTAGTTTACATCATGGAAACATACACGTGAAAGACTGAACACATGAACTCAGGAAACATACCTTTACACAGATGAGGATGAATATGGTTTGTTCCAAAGAAGAGAGTTGGTTTGTTTCCTCACTCTGGCAGAGGATCTGGTTATGTTTTTAATGGTGCTATGAGAAAGAGTACTTTGCCTCAGAGAGTTAAACAAAGTTCAGTGAGAACCCAGTAGATTAAAAAAAAATATTGGAATGATATACAGACACTAATTAAGATGTAGACATGTCTGAAAAAACATCCAGCCTCTCCGTATAAATCTTTTACCTTCCAAAACATAAATTAAGCTTTAGATGGAGCAAAAGTTCCACATCCTTAATTGAATCTAAAGTGACAAGGAATTCACCTGTTTTGAGATGTCTCTCCCTTTTTAAAGTGAGTCAAGATTGCCTTGGTGAGAGAAATTAGCATGTTTTGCAAGATTATATCGTGTCCAATGAACATGAAACAGTGATTAAAAATGGATCACTCCTTTTGTGTTTATCCAAGGCTGACCTTTCAATTAGAAATTCCAGTATGTATGAGGGGAGGAAAATCTAACCAGGGAAAAGGAAAGGAATATGGCTTGCAAAATCAGAATTATTCCATCAAAGATAACTGGATTGTCTTTATCATAGCAGGAATTAGAAGCGACAGATGGTCTTGTTGCTGAACCAAAGGTGTGGAAGTATGGAGATTCAATCTGTATTTTTGGCTCTGAAACAGATTTCCTGTGCAAGATAGGTCAAAAATCAACATTTCAGTAAAAGCCAGCTTTTGCAGACTTAATCTGAAACACCTAAGACCTGATTTTTAGAAAAGCAGACTTGGAACCCCTACTTTCAATGGGAGGGACAATTGTGAAGGCACTCTGAAAAGACAGCTTCTGTCTCTCAGATTGGATAAAAAAAGCTGAAGACTTCAAATTTTAGAAGAGGTGCCAAATCTTGAAAACTCTGACCAGCAGTCTTTCTGAGCACTAGTTTACCTATTTTACCTATTCTATTTGTTAAACAGAATAATTTTCCCTTTTATGCCCATTCAGTATTCCTCTGTGTCCACAGGACAACACAAACTCAGACAAGAGAAGCAGAGAAGTAACACCAATAACAGTATCTACAACTAAGGCAACTTTTATGTTCTCCATTACATAAACCTGCTTCCAATTAAATCTCACCAATTTTGTTCATATGCAGTAAAATTGCCTATTATTGTACTAAATTGCATTAAGCTGAATTTAAATTTTGTTTCTGTATGCAGATATATTTTTAGCTAGCTTATGCATTTCCCTCGTTTCTGAAAATGGTAAATTGGCTTCACTTTTTCTCCAACTTCAACACCAAAGAATACCACCATAGAAGTAAAACTCTTCAGTACGTCTGCTTTTTAACAGAGATTTAAAGTTGATCAAAGATGTGGGTGAAACCAGTGCTGGAAAGAGGCTTAGCAACAAGAGGGAGCAAGGGGCCTGGACAGAACAACTCAAATTGCAGGATGGAGAAAGGGAGACGTTCAACGAGGACAAAAGAGATTAAAAGAAGGCAGCAAGTGGCACAAGAAGAGATACAAAATGAATAATCTTAGGGAATATGGGACTAAGAAGAAAGCAAAAACCTGAACTGAAACCCAGTTTTGCTCCATCATCACCATCATCAGACTGTGAAGCGTAACAACACACCACAGGCTTCTCCACCAAGTTCCCAAATAACCTCATGGGTGATCTCTCTGATATTCTAACTGGTAAATATCTCTGCTTTACATCTAAATTTTAAAGCTCTTAATGGAACATGAAGACAAAGTTCACTCCAGAAGTCAGATTTTGTTTTACCATTTTGCTGCATTTTAAAACTGAGCATTTTTTTAGAAAAAGATACTGTTATGAAATCAAGTACTATAAGAATTTAGTTCAGTCTAGGATTAAAGCTTCTTGTGCAGTTTAAATCTGACATCCTTAAATGTTTATTTTGAAACTGTCTTCATTCTTTATGTAACTGAATGTTATATGGTCTCACACTATTATTTATAGTGACAGAAAATAAATTTTTCATGTTCATATTTTTTTTTGGCTTTTTGACTGTGAAGATTTTGTACAGATGTTTCCAGATAAAGTTCTGAGGAAGTCTTTGGTGTAAATGAGCTTCTGCTGCTGGACCTCTTAACCTTAAAAAAAATTTAATGCATCTTTGTATGTTTGCGGAATCCCAAAGCAAAAATAAAAACTCAACCCAAAATCTCCTTTTTTCTTTTTGCAGCTATAAAAAATTGCTTTTCTCTCTGTCTGCTCAACTATTTGGAAACAATATGTCTTTACAAGACAAGTAAAAACGTATAAGATGAGGAACTGGAAAATAAAAGTACAGTCTCCTATTGCTTTCTACTTTGTTGTCAGAGAGAAGCTGAGTATTTGCTGCCCTCAGGTGGTGTCCTATTTTCTCCTTTCTACAGGCATTCACAGTGCTGCTTGGTTCTTTTTATAGCCTAAGTTCAGGGATTTTTTTGAAAGCAAAGAGAAAGCTTGGATCAACCAGAACAAAAGCAACCAGCTTTCATCCAGGAAACACAGTTTTTTTTTTAATATATATCTATATATATGTACACACACACATATATATATATAATCTTTAAGTACTAGAGAGATATTTGATAAACCCAAATTACAATATGCTTCATTTCTGCTCTGCTGCATTAAAGAAAGGAAGGGTGCTGACATATGCAACTACAAAATGCAGGCTCCAAACAGCTAAATGTTTCTGATTATTCCTTTGTGGCTTTGAGTTTTGGACTAGGGAAAACAAACCAAGAAAAGTGGGCTGAGAAAAATGTTCTTGCTTGAAGAGGCTATTTCTAAATTGTAGTGGGAAATATGAGTTTGCCATATCTTTATAGAAGATCATGTTGTATTACTGATGATAGGCTAAAAACATCAGGAGTAATGGGATTCTTATCACACTTCAAAGGTGGGGTATAACCAATTTAGAAGCTAATCCAGTTGCAGCTCAAAGGCAGCTGGATCAGATTCTAATTCAGCTGAAGGGAGCAATAAAAGCTGCATTTTTAAACTGCATGTAATGAGAAAATATAGTCTTTCGCAAGGTACTCCAAACAGAAACTTTCTGTGGTAATCCAAATGCATTATTACCATCTTCACCTTGTTTTTTTTAAACCAGCACCAAGTCCTATTGCCCAAAGAGCAACTAAGAGCTCCCTGTATTGGAGTTCATTTTATTCACCCTCTGCATCCAGGAGTATGAAGGAACCGAAGAACTATCCTATTGCATCAAGCAATTAATATGTGTCATCAGGCCATTCAGAGGTCATGAGTGCCAAGTCCCATGGTTGTATGTCACAGATAGAGTAAACAGATGGTGCCTCAAGATAATATGCATCTTGGATACAATCAGACAAAAGGAAAAATTGGGGAATAGGAACAGCACAAAATTAGTGAGGAGAGCAAGTCCTGCACTTCTCTGTATGTCTTTATGTAATAAAAACATCTGCATATTAACATGAAATAACAGCTCTGGATGCATTTACATTTTCTTCCCTCTCCAATTTTATCCTTATGTCCCTACCCCTCTCTGACATATGTTGCAATTCTATTGTGAAACCAGTCATTTTCTGAAATGCCTGAAAATAGCGGGTGGGCATGACATGAAATGACTGAACACCCATCATTTGGGACTGATTCCAAAAGAAATGTAAATTGCACTTTAAAATAAAAATTTTTTAAAAAAACTATATAAAGGACAAAGGACGGTAAACAATGCAGTCTTTTCTATTTACTTCTAAGATCATACATACCTTGAACTAGGATTACTGCATCCTTCTGGACCCTCACCTGGGCAATCTCTGCTCCTGCCCCTCATTGAATCTGAGAGCCTGGCTGGTGCCAAGGCAGTGCCAGAGACATGCTTCTGCTGCTCTGGGGAACCAGCGTGAGATGCAGAGCCTGATTTAACCAGCACAATATGCAGACCAAAACATTTTGTTAGCATGCAAGCTGTGCTGCCAGTGCTGCAAGCTGAGAAGCTCAGCCTAGGCTGCCCCCTCACCTGACTTACCCCCTCAAAGCCCAGATTTAACCCTTAGCTGCTTTTTATAGATCTGCCTTTCTTTTCAGTTTATGAAGCCACAGCATCTTCTGTACTCATTTTGAAGCCATGCAAGAATACATCACAGATTACACTTGTCTTCACTTGTTGGCAAAGTCAGTCACAGCAATCACACTTTGGGCTTGCTTGGCAATGTTATCAACTGCCTTTCTCACATTTCCAGCTCTTAGAGCTGCATTTCAAGAGAACCCTCCTCAGATGAGCAACCCCACTCCCTGTAAGCACAGTGAGTAACAGCATCACACACTCCTCTCTGCAAATGCCCTCTTCAAGGGAGGGCTACTGGGGGACAAAAGGCAAGCCTGTACCTAAGGCCATTTCCCATCAAAGATTTCCTTAGATTCTGATCAGCTGTGTTTCATCATTTAGTCTACCTGTGGCATCCATGCTGGGCAGGACATCAGTAGTGTTTCAAAAGCCCTAACTAAGGAGCAGTACTCAGGTTCAAAGCCCAGGATTCAAACTCTGCCAGGCAGGAAAGCTACAGACATCTCATATCTCCCTGTATTCTGCCTGGATCCAGCAACACTTGCAGAGGAGCTAAGAAGCTCAGGAAAGCCACCCTGGGGACTTCTCAGTGCAGTGAGGCATCAGAGCATGCCTAGGGCAGACATCTGGACCATTTTCCTCAGGGCTGACCTCACTGGAGATCTGTGATGCAGTAGTTTTGCAGGGCATTGACCAGTCAGTGCTTGTTGTCAAAAATGAGCCTTCCTCATCATCTCCAACAAGCACAGGCAGATGATCAGACAGAAATTGACACAATAAAGGAGCACAATGACTAGAAATATATTGGAGGTTCCCAGATGGGAAGACAAAAAAGCAGAGCCCATCAGCCAACCTTTAAAAAACCCAACAGCCACACAGAAGAGAATTTCCTTTGCAACATTTGCATCTGTTCAGTGAAGAAGTTGCTGGGAGTGCCATTTCCCAAAAGATTTCACTTTTCTGAGAAGCAGTGTAGAACAACGTAGCTGCAACAAGAAAGCCTATAATTTTATGCACTTTGGGGCATTTCATGATGCAATCGAGTGGAAGAGCCGAAGAGTTTACCAGAATGCCCAGAATTCCAGATATTTTTGTAAAAATATGCAAACATTTGTTATAAATACAAGAAAAATATCTAATCAGAATGACAAATATATCTTTTAAGTCCAAAGCGTTATGTTCCTATGACGTACTTTAAGATTATATAACTTATAGTTCTTACATTCATCACACCACACTTGGTGTTCTGTACTAGCAGATGTCATGCAAGTATCAAAAGTTGTGCACAAAGAACCCAACCTAAATTTCATCATTGGAATAATCAGCATAGTTGTCTCCTGAGCTGGAAAAAAAAAAAAAAAAAAAAGCTATCTGTCTTCAAAGATACTTTCTTGCAAGGAAGCCCTTAGGATTTGCAGTATGTAAGGACAGTGTTCATGAGATATCTGTATCACCCTACTCTCTATCTGACCCACAAAAAATCTTAGTTCAAAATGAGGACTAGTCACAAAGGTTTTTTGTTTTAGCTACTTGACCAGTAAGCAAAATATAGTATGTCTAATTGCAGATGGAGAAAGGCATAATTAGGTATGGCCTAAGAGTGTCATTAATGTTAATCAACTGTCAGTCCAGGACAAACTGAAACATAGGAAAATCATGGTCCACTACAAGGAAATTTTTCTTCCTAAATACATCAGTTCCTAGTTCAGGCATTGACAATGCTGTTACCCTAGAAATCTTCACACTTTGGTCAGCATTACATGGCATTCTTTTCTTTGTATTACTACTCCTGTTTTTCCCATCACCCCACCATTAGTTAAATCCTGTGCAATTTCAACTGTTCTTCTGCCTTAGAGTGGAAGGAGGTACAGAAACCACCAAATAAGGACCCCAGTCATCAAGGGCCCTTTAATTTTTCCTGCTATATCATAAAACTGTAACACATTAAAGGGAAAAGATTGATGGAAGAGGCCAAGGAACTAGTGTGGGTGCATGTACAAATGAAGAGCTAGCAGTATCTGCAGCATCTCTATAAATAATTTCCTTGGCAAGGAATGGATATAATTTCAGAGACCAGGGCTCTTTTATTATTATCTAATAAATGTATAAGAAACACAGGACCAATGGTCAGCTGGGCAGAGCACACAGTAGGACAGAATTTATGATTAAACAGACAAAAAAAGCAGCTCTAACATTTCTGAGCCCACAAATCTGCACAAGCACTGAAGCAAGAGTAACAGTCCTTCAACAAATCTACTGTAAGGGATTAGGGCAGAGAAAACAAGGGGGGAGCTTTTGCTGTCTTTTTAGGAAGACGGGTCATAAAATATACATACTCTTGCCAGGAGTTAACTCAAAGCCAACTGTAAACTGTTTGTGGCTTCTGTGATGGAATATGGTTGTGAAGAGGCCTTGAACTAGAATGTAAGCAACCAAATGTGAATTACATACTCATGTTATTGACCCAAAAACTCACTCCAGCACATAAGTTGCCAGTGTAAAAGGTTCCTTAATTAAGGATAAGAGTTTGTAACTCAGCACTCCTGATCCGTGGCCCCTTCTTTGAGGTGCTGAGACAACCCAACCCTAGGACTTCAATGCTAGGATTTTGCCCAGCAGCAGCCCCAGGTGTAAGCAATGGGCAAGATCCAGCACCAGCTGAGCCCCAGACACAGGTACCTCCCCTACAGCAGAGATGACCCAGTCTGGGCCACTGCACAAAACTGGGAAACCTGGGCTGAAAAAATCCATGAGCAGGCATTGAAAAGGTGCCACGTGAGTCTGCAGCAAGACACAGGTCCTGGAAGGCAGCCACAGCAGCAGGGTTAGGAGTGAAGGTAGCTGAGAAGTGGAAACCATTAAGCTTGAGCACATAGACAGGTAGTCTGTGGGAAGTTCCAAGGCCGAGGAAAATCACCCCAGCTGCTTTGGTTTGGAAGCATCAAAAGAAACAATATGCACTACCAACATGAAAGCTTTGCAGCATGTGTGTCCTACAACAAAAGGGCAGTCAGTTCCCCAAACCAGAAAGAAGAGGACAGGCAATCAAAAAGCTCCATGCTGGAAAGATGATTTAAAAGTCAGTAAGTGGAGTAGTGTGAAAGTCTATTGTTCCCCAAGTCAACTCTGTGCCCAAATACCTGGGGCAAAGAGAAGCCCAGAGCACTGCAGAAAGCAGGAGGATGATTTGGGGCATACAGTTCTATTTTATTCCTTGTCTTCATTTAAATATTTAATCTTGTTATTTAATAGTTTAATTATGGAAAACAACAACATTTCTGGAGAAGACACTGAGTGAGGACTACGATTCAATTTCTTATCTTTTCTACTAGCTTGAGACACAACTTTGACAAAAGCTTTTCTTCTCTGCACCACTATTTCACCTCCTAAATTTGGCTGTCTTGCATACTTAGATAAGAGAAATTTCCAGACGAGCTTTTCCTGGCTATGTGTTTTTATAGTGCCTAGCACAATGGGACTTTGACCCTGCCTTAGACCTCTAAGTGCTAATAAATTAAAAAATGGTCACTTGCACATTTTACAGTTCCTGAATGCATCCACTACTGCAGGTGGGAGCCTCATACTAATGTAGAAAAAGTGTATCGTTTTACCAGAGAAAGATTATTTGGAAAACAGAGAGTACCAGTTTGTTGATGTGATAGAAGATCATACGTAATCTATTTTGATTACATACATTTAAATGGTTATTACAGATTTAGGAAAGAAACTAGAAGCAGATGCCTTATTCTACTTTAACCACTGTGAGGCTAATGAGCCCACCCAATGCAAAACATGTTTGACTAAAGGTTAGTTTGTTATTAGTACTCAATTGTTTCCAGAACTGCTAACCTGCTTGTGGCAGTAATATAACCTGTGTATTGTAGATGGTACATGAAGATTTCCACTTACATAAAGTGATCCCCAAATTCTGTTTTGACTGCAGAATGGAAACTGTTTGGTTTAGCTGGCAAAAACTGAGCTGTAAGGAGGAGGGTGAGCAAAGCCACATTCCTGCTGCCCCAAGGGAACTTATGGAGATGCCAAGAAGCCCTTTTAAAAAATTAATATGTAATATTAAATATTTTAAAAACCCTGACATTTCTAATTACTTTTCCACATAATTTTAGGAGAGAGGGTGGCAAGTATGGAAGATAAATTAAGACAACCAGGCTGAAGGCAGCAAGATCTGGATGTTCCACCAGAAGACATACTGGGTAGTAGTAATGCTTCTACAGCCCCACTCACCCACCTCGTTGAAGATCTCCTATGTAAAAGTGTAAAGTAGTGCTTAAAAATACCACTGTGGTAGACAGGAAGATAGGTGAGGAAAAATTATGAAAAAATGGTAACTGGAAACCAGATGAAAATGCAGTAATAAAACACAGTACACCTGTAGTCTCCATTGTGTCTCTTCCTCTTACCTACCTGTGACACTAGGTAAACAGACTTATAGTTGGATCTGTTCATTATGAAAGAAAATAGACTGAATTCCTGGTCTAAAAAAGAGTTACAGCCTCTATAAATTCAGCCACTGTAAGTTATTTCACTTTTTCCCCACTTTGGAGTTCATTTGTAAGAAATGGCTATAGATGCAAGGTAACAAATGTTCTATTATTTCACACATAGAATAGATCACAGGGTAGGTGAAGGAAGAGGGGCAGGTCACAGCAATTATGGACAACAGTAAGTCAATGAGATCCCTACGTATGGTAGAAACAACATTTCCAGCTATGGCCTGATAACCAGAAATAAAAAGCAGATTCCTGACATTGTAGATATAATTTGAAATCACTGTTGCATTTTTTTCTTAAAAAAAATCAACCACACAAAACTCAAAAGACTTTGAGGTCTGCCAATGATTATTTGCCCTGTGACTGCAGCCAAGTTCCTTCCCTTCCAGGTGCTTCTGTTTGCTTTGTCTTACCCATTTCATTCTTTGGGGCAGGGAATATTTCCTTGTCTGTGTTTTCACAGAAACTGAGCAAGGACACTCCAGTATTGAGTGATACTCCTTGCTACAGGCCTGGGAAAAGGTGGCTGGAAAGCTGCCTGGCAGAAAAGGACTTGGGGGCATAGGTAAATGGACAGCTGAACATGAGCCAGAAGTGTGCCCAGGTGGCCAAGAAGGTCACCAGCATCCTTCTAGCATCAGAAATAGCATGGCCAGCAGCACTAGGGAAGAGATTATGTCCCTGTATTCAGCAGTGGTGAGGCCATACCTTGAATCTTGTGTTCATTTTTGGGTCCCTCACTACAAGCCATTGAGGTGCCACAGTGAGCCCAAAGAAGGGCAAAGAAGCTGGCAAAGGGTCTGGAGCACAAATCTTATGAGGAGTGTCTGAGGGAACTGGGATTGGTTAGTTTGGAGAAATGGAAGCTGAGGGGAGACCATCTTGATCTCTACAACTACCTGAAAGGGGGTTGTAGCAAGAGGGACAGGGGTCGGTCTCTTCTCCCAGGTAACAAGTGATAGAACAAGAGAAAATGGCCTGAAGTTGTGCCAGGGGAGGTTTGGATTGGAGAGTAGGAAAGAAATTCTTCACAGAAAGGGTTGTCAGGCACTGGAACAGGCTTCCAGGGAAGTGGTGGAGTCACTGTCCCTGGAGATATTGAAAAAATATGTAGCTGTGTTGCTTAGGGACATGGTTTAGTGTTGGACTTGGCAATGCTGGGTTAACAGTTGGACTTGGTGATCTTAAAGGTTTTTTCCAATCAAAATGATTCTATGGTATTTTGATAATGATATCTGAATATTCATTTAGAGCAGATGGCCTCAAAGTTAAATCCTGGTTCTAGTTAATAGCACTCTGACTAAATACAGGACTTTGAATCTGCAGGAAGCTCAACAGAACTGTCCACTGGTAGTGGGACATGTAAAATGCTTCCATAAACTGGATGCAGTGTTACCTTCCACACAAAGCATCCACCTATGCTCTCTATAGCCATGCCTTGTTGATCTGCACAAAACACGTGACCCATAGATCCTGACAACTAACTTTTAGATAAGGAAAAAAAAAACCAAACCAAACCGAACAAACAAAAAAAAACGCAACCCAAAAAAACCCCAGAAACAAAGAACAGAACAGATCAACAAACCAAAAACCAACACATCAAATTAGGAAAGCGGTAGGAAATGTAACATTCAAAAGGACCTGTTGGAAGATAAGTAAAGTTCTTTTTTTCGCAATAAACAAAAGAATAGTAACTACTTCCAAGCAGAAAAATAATAATTCAATGCATTGTTGCTAATAATGCAATATAATAAAAAAATGCAATAAAAATAATGCAATAAAATAAGTAAACTCACATTTAGATATTTTATGCATTTGCCAAGCCCATCTATTTTATCACCAATGGTGAAGTGGCAGGACTTTCATCACTTTGTAGTTATGATAGTAACATATTTTACTTTTAGAGTAGAGTCACAGGGCTTAGTTTATTTGTGCTTCACAACTGATTCTTCAAAGTCTCTCATATATACTGTAACTCACTAAGAATGCTGGTTGACTGACAACCACTTATCCAATAAAGAGGAAAAATAAGAGAGAAACCACAGAGCAGTTACCTACCTAAAATAAACTTTCCCATTCTAGAATTATCTCCCCATTTTCAATAGATTTCCCCATACAGATCCCACTGGTTGCTCATTCCTAGTCCCAAAGCAAATTCTGTATCCATTTCACTTAATTCTTTCATGTTTATTCATTTGAAGTGATGTTTTCTCACTTCTGACACTTTGAAAAATTATTTTCATTTTTCCAAGTGACGTATTGTACCGTTCATTCCGCTGACTTTCACAAAAGTAAAGGTAACCTTTCTATTCACAGGTCTTCAGTCACCTTGCAAAATGCCTGCACCGCAGTTTCTATAGCCATGTAGACATGGCTGAGAAGATTCAACAGTTAATTTGCTGATTCCAGCAGAATCATTCAGGTCTACTTTAGGTATCTACATTTAAATCAAATACAGTGGCAGTGAAAACCAGAGGAATTCCTAATTATTATCTAAATGTTGCAAAGTGTTAGCGGTAATGTAAAAAGTTTATAGATGGTTTCTATAAAGGAAAGGAATTCAACTGGTCAGGTCAGTCTTTTTTCTGCTAGAGTGCTGTAACAAACCACAGCAAATAACTGTTTTAATAGTTACTTCAGGTTGTTGACCACTGTACGTTTTAATTTGCAGCATCCTTCCAGGCCCCACAGATTGAGACCAACTAGGCTTGAGAATTCTGTCGGAACAGGAATTTACTTTTAGCTGCAGTTTTGACATGGCTGCTGTATTCTTTCATTGTTTGGATTTCTTTATTCTGAACTCCTTTCCTGTTTCTTCAGAGGTTTTGAAATGACCACTTTTCTGACAAGTGGGTACCTAAGTCTCCAGCACAGCTACCGGAGTCAGACCTGGAAACAGACAAGTTGCCTCTATACACATACATGGTAACTTGCAATACCTCTGAGGATATAAAATACTCTTTAGTTTCCACAGCACTTCTCACAGCCATTGAAATAAGAACTCATATGCTTCCCTGTAATAGTGTAAGTGATTAATAAACAGAGATTTCACTTCATTTCCTCCTGAACTGGTAAGGTGTAGTTACAGCCAACCACTCTTTCAAATATCATTTTAATTGCTCTCTGGAGGATCAGATCACCTTTTAGAGAATTATTTTCCTTTCCCGGAATGCCTTAAGTAAAACTTCTTGGAGAAAAAGACAGACAGCAGACTTAGGAGACCTGATATTAACCAAGTCTTACACCTATATCTCAAGCAGACAAATATCCTAACTGGAAACTTGGCCAAAGTGGCTCACAAAATCCATGTTCATAATCAAAAACAAACACCTGGATGCAGTGCAAAGAGTATACACAGCTGAAGCTCTGTGGCATTCCTTATGGAGTCTCAGAAAAGATCTCCTAATACTTAAAATGTTTGTGAGAAGATGGTGGATTTTTCCTTATGGTCTTTTGAAGACAGGTACCAATTTCCTTGCCCTGGTCTTCGTCAGCTCCCACACAGAGCTGGCATATTTATAGGCTGATGTTGTATTCAAGCTCATAGTACTAAGCCCAGGGAGTCAGAAGCAGTCAGGACACCCAGGCAGTCCTACATCCATGAAATCAAACCTTCTAGGCAGAAAAATCTCACTAATATGAAATCCCACAAGAAGGATTATGAAGACTGCTAGGGTAAGACAGCTGTCACAATATTTACTTTACATCTAAAGAAAAAAACTTTTTTGACATTTTTAAATGGTAACAGCTTAATTTGATAACAGTAATGTATTATAAACATGCTGATTGAAGTCTGAGAACAGGATATTCACAGAAAGAATCAGGTTGCATCCAACACTACAATCTCAAGAGAAATAAAATGTTATTTAACATATCTGAAGCAAACCAAGCTAATTTACCACTGAAGCCACATAAGGTGAGATTCAGCAGAAAACAAATAAATAAGGTCTTGTAGAAAAACAAAAAGCTTTTTATAGATGTGAAAAGAGAACTCTAGCTTCCCCACTACAGACAGTTCTGCTTTATGTGCTAAACACATACATATATTTACAAAATAATACCACTGTCAAATACAGATACATTAAAGACAAAGCAGGGGGATGAGGCTGGGGGAGCTGAGGGGGGGGGTAAGGGGGGAGTGTAAGTCTTTGAAATAAAGTATTCCAACTTAAATTGCTTGCAGCAGGAGATATGCAGGAAGCCTAAAAGTATGGTATATACCACACAAGTTGCATTTAATAAATTCCTTAAGTCTGGTATGCAGGTTTCAGTCAGTTCAGAATGTCAGCTGAGACAGATTCAGTTTGCTTCCTCCCACTTAGGCTTGATGAAAAAACATCAAGGCAAACTATTGCCTTGCAGGAAAATTATCATATTGGTTTATCTCTGCAGTTACTGATTACCCTCTACTGAAGAGAGTGTTGCCACAGTATCAACCTCATCTGTTTGGACTCATCAAAAAAGCATGCAGAAATCATAATAAGCATAAGGCAAGTAATTCATGTAAAATTACAATACTGGAGGAGCTTAAATATGTGTATATATATATATATGTATATATATATGAAGGCCTGATAGATAGATAGATAGATAGATAGATATGTCTGCTTTGCTTGATACTTGAGAAGTTTCAGGTTTTCTTCTCTAAAGCAACTTCTCAGCCAGGAAACACAAGGGTCTGTAAGTATTTTTATTAACAATTTTTAATACAAAGCTGTTAGACACATCTTGAAATCCATTACAAAGAAATAACGACAAAAAACCTGCTAATTCCAAATAGTGCATCTATCATTTATTCGTCATTTTTATCTGATGTTTGCCACAGCCTGTGTTTAATGTCCTTCTGAGAAACACCAACACCTTCTCTCCTTCCCTTGTTTTCTACTTTCTAGAAGAAACTTCCACTCTCTTTTAACATTTCTAGTATTACTCCCAAGTATAATAGAATCATAGAATCACAGAATGGTTTGGGTTGGAAGGGATATTTGAGATCATCCAGTTCCAACCCCCCTGCATGTGCAGGGACACCTCCCACCAGCCCAGGTTGCTCACAGCCCCATCCAACCTGGCCTTGAACACTGCCAGGGAGGGAGAAGCCACAAATGGTCTCATGTGCCTTGACACATACTTTCTCCTTTCATCCCACCCTGAATAAACAAATCCTTAGTCTGGTCTATAATATTCACTCTGGCTGAAGATCTCACTTCAAATCTCCCCTTTAAGTACAGACACACTTTTCTGTGTTTCAGGTCTTAAAGTCTTTCGTCTAACAAAGAGTTGAGAACAGGATAAAGGAAATAATAAAAGATGGTTTGTTCCACTGTGAAAATCCCTCATACTCTGTTCTGAGAGGGTCTCCCACCTCTGATATTTACTAATTCCAGATGTTTCCGTGAGAGTATTAATCCCCCCTGCAATGAACTTAATTGTTCTATGGCATCCTGCAGGATGCAGAGAGGAAAAAGAGGGTACGTTCTTCTTGACTCTTATCAACAAAACAATCTGTACCCTGAATCTTGGAACAGAGAGCTCCCACAGTTTAAAAACATGAACTATTGTCTTCCTTTCAACTGTCTCATTTCATTAAAGACATCAAACTGGTTTTATTCAATGACAGAACAGCAGTGAGCCCCTAAAATGCCCACTTACATCGGCTGCTCTCTTAAATTTTCTTGCATATTGACATGCATTGGAGAGGTTTTTAAACTTCAGACATCTGCAATTTACTCTGTAAAACAACCAGAGCACAGTAAGGCAACCAAATTAGGATATGAATGACATAAATCCGACTGGTAGAACTCACTGGAATGCATAAAGCATTTTTTCCAGCAGGTAGACACTAGAAATCCTACTTCATTTATTTCAAGAATGTGCCGTGAACTTACTGAACGTAGCATATATCTAGAGTCAGAATATTTCAGGGATAACTTAATTAGCTGTTCTGGTCAAAGATACAGCTCAGTTCAACAGAACCATATATATATATTTATAAAGGTGAAATTTAAAACACTAAAGGAAGGAAATAGCATACACTGGTGTTGGTATTTTTCCTTGTAATGTATAAAAAGCATCATATGCTATAGTGCCATAGAAGTGTTTAGAATCAGTTAATGAACTGAGGCACCTGAGCTACCCTTAGTATTTTTTAAAATCTGTCATTATGCCTCTACCTGGATTCTGTAAAACTTCTTACATACCTACTTTTTCTGTGCTTCTTCAGCATACAGCTACCCTGTATCCCTTGATGAAGGAATCACACAACCCAATCACCCAAATTCCCAAGGAATTTTTCCACCCTCACAAATCCAAGCTGCCCATTTGTAAAAGACATTGCAAGATCAGTCAAACTTTGAAGACCAAAAGGCAAGGTTGTCACACAACATAGCAATGTAAGAGCAGACTTCAACTTCCTCAGTGCAGGCTCTCTCTTTTAAAATTAACCTACTTTCTACTTCCCAAATAAATAACCTATAAGACTCATATTAGTTTGTGGAACATGACTGCTTTTACTGAGCACATTCTTCTGGGAAAGCAGTTGCTCCAGCAAGCCAGTTTTCAGATAGTTTCAATTTTCTCTCTCTCCCCCAGCTGGCCTCCATTATTTCCAGGAACTTGTTTAAATGAATGTTAATCAGTAAGAGCTATTCATCCTAATTTTTTGTGAATTAATTTCAGAAGTATAATCAGTTAGAAACACTAGTACACTTATTTTATGTTCTCTTCAAAAAAAGGTCAATAGAAATAAAGAAATCAAAAGGCAGGATTGAAAATTAATCAGTGATTTTGAGGTCCTGGAAGGGAAAAATCTTAAAGAAGTCTCTTATCATCTTTTCACTGTCAGTACTGTGGAAAAGATTAATATATAAGACACAGAATTACTATATTGATTAACTAGAAGCAATCAGGATGCAAGTTCCTCAGCATGTCACTATTCTGCAACTGAATATTGGGGTCCCAGTTGTGAACTCACCAGTCAGAAGGATAAATGTTATTAAAACCAGGGGAATTGCCTCAGCACAAAACAGACAGAGGAAGGGGCAGAGAATAACCTGTGATGTCCTGACTGTAAACCTCACTCCCTGTCCTCCTCTTCTGCTGGGGGGAAGAAGGTAGATATACCTAGAACAAAGTACTTTAGGCTTAGGAAGAAGTGAGGGATGGGGAAAAGTATTTAAGCTCTGGTTGTGTTTTTTTGATTTGCCTTGTTTTGATTTGATTCATGATAAATTAAATTGATTTTTCCCCAAGTTGAGGTCTGTTTTGCCTGTGGGAGTAACTGATGAGTGAAAACTTCACAGTCCTTGTCTTGACCCACAAGGTTCTAGGTAGATTTCCTCCTCACCATCCAGTAATGAGGGAGGGGGAGTGAGTAGGTGACTGGTCCCTGGTTATGAGCCAGGCTCAAACCACAAGAAGGACAAAAAAAAAAAGAGTTGCATCATGCTTTGCCAAGATCACAAAGTAACATGGCTCTCACCAGTGCTAAAATTTCAGTCCTAGAAGAACTCTCACTGTTACTTTTTATAACTTTTTTAGCCTTTTTATTGTCAGCTGGTGACCAAAGATGGAATTCACTTACTCTCTGGAATACTCATATTCATCTATATTTTCTCCCTAGAGCAGGATCGTCACTGTAGAGAATCCAGCACAAGTCCCACTTGAAGACCCTTTACACTGCCTTTTACAGTTAGTTTCATTTTCATTATTGAATATAAATCACCCCTCTATTCCCTAAAATACGCAGATTGCTGGATTACACTCCAAAAAACATAACCAGTAGCAATAATAATTTGCAAGAGAAGAGATTTAAGCCATTTCAAATGCATTCTCTAACAAAAGAAACCAAAAACAACAACAAAAAACCCACAACACACCAAAAAAACCCAAACAAACAAACAAACAAACAAAAATACAAGTTACAATCTTGTTTTCAGTTACACATACTAGGAAGCATTTTCCCAATTGCATACAATTCCCTAGGTTTAGACAATTTGTCCCAGAATAAGCCATGGATTGCCATCACTGCTGGCAGGGTCAGCTTTGCTCTGCAATCTTTAAAAGAGGTGGTAGGTGGCAACAATGATCATTAAAGCTTTAAATCAAAAGATGTGGTGAGGTGATTCAGCTGGGATGCTTTGGATGTCTGCATTCATAGTGAAATCCAGGCAACTAAAATGGGTCTCACCCTCATACACTTGCCTCTAGATAAAATTCCATTTTGTACCACTGCAAATGGCGCACTGCTGAAATGTCCTGGAATGCATTTCTCTGAAGCCAACCTCTACATTAAATCAGGTATGGACATCTTGGTGAAAAAGGATACAGGGGTAACAGCAACAGGGTGTGAAAAATACTGGTATTATGATAAAAAGCAGTATTGCGAAAGGTAGCACTTATGCAGTATGCAACAGAATGCTCCTTATATAATCAAAAATAACCCAAGGTCTTTAGGTAATACCTACTGTCCTTCTTTCAGAAAGTCTCAAGCTCAAAAAAATAGTTGACATTGTTTCTTAAATTTGAACAAGCTAAAACTCACTTGCCAGTATCTCTGAGTTCACAAGGATCATGAAAAGCCATTAGCTATGATGTTGGAGATCTTTATAGATGCTGTGTCTGGTTTAGGGTGCCACTTGTGGTTGGTTGGACATGCTACTCCTCCAGCACTCCCCTGCTTTCTGAATTGAATAAATCACTGATGGCTAAGAGGTTGGGACAGCAACACAGATATTAGTTAGACTCATCAAAATTCAGCAAAGGAAGATTTTGTGACACAAATGCTGCTGACACATACTACATTGTGGTGTCAGCTACAAATTTTTAAGCTGTATTTCTCAAAATTGCATCTAGAATAGCCCCATTTCCAGTTTAACAAAGAAACTGAGTGTCATTAAAAGCTGTTCCTAGGAACAAGCAGAAGTGTAAGAAAAATATTTTGCTTAGGAAAGCAAGAAACCTCCTCCAACATGCACAGATTACTGCATAGGAGCATCTGAAGGGCAGATTGTGAGGAAGGACAGCACCTCAGAGTCAGAGTTTGTAGGGTGTGTTTACTACATAGAATCATAGGATCGGCTGAGTTGACTGAACTGGAAAAGTTAGGGCACAGAATCTAGGCTATCCAACACAGCGCTCCTACAGAGGATGCAAAAGCCACTCTTCCTTCTCTAGAAGTTGCCATGCTTCAGCTGAGGGGCAGCAATTGATTTCTGATGGTTCCTGTATTACTATGATGTGTATAAATTTGGTTCTCTTCAGCTACTGGAGATCAGGACTGTACCCACTCTGCAACCAGCACATCTCAGTGGAGCGGACAGGTTGCTTCTCAATCTCTCCAGCCAGGAATACAAACGTTCATCTGATTGTAAAATAGTTTTAGTTTTCACTTTGCTGAATTGTCCAGGAAAACCACCTGAACTTCTGTGTAACTCAACTGGTCCCCCAAGAGCACACAAGTAGAAAAATACCTTGCCCAGTGCCAGGCAGACTAATGCTATTTTAACTGGCATTGCTCTCACTGTTGTTCCAACCAGCCACGAGAATTTCATAGCACACTTACAGCTACCACTACTTTAGCTTTATGTTTAGCTCAACCCACAGGCTGTTTGTTTTGTGGTTTCTGTTCTTGTCAGCCTCATCCCCCAGTTTGCTGAAAGAATGGAAGCCACTTGTGGCAGATGGTGCCAGAGATCAGTATAGGTGAAACACCTCTGCGTCTGGGCTGGGTGCATCTGGGGGAAAATTCCTGGGGGAGAAGCCATGAGCAGAACTGGACTCAAGCTCACAGATCCTGATGGAGAGACAGTCTGAAGGAACAAGTTTTCGACAAAAACACACCCATTACACAGCCGCCAGGGGCTCTCCGAGGTCATCCAGTCAAATTTAGCCAGAGAAGCAGGCAGCACAGAACAACATGCTGTTGAGAGGCCACGGATTGTCTGCTTGCTGTGCCACCCCATATGAAGTTGGTAAAAAGACTTGGCATGGGGGGACACCCACAGACCACCTAGTGAGCCCTCCCTCCACTAAGGAAGGATCCCACATATTCAGGCCACATCTGACAGACATTTCTGTGACAACCTTCTTTTAAGACTCATGTGAAGGACATGCCATGGCAAGAGAAGATGAGAGGGACCTAAATTAGTTGGGATAGTGGTGCTGACACGCAAACAGCCTCTAGGATGTGACATGGATATCATGGTTATCCAGTTGCCTCCAACACCCAGCCAAATGTTCTGGGCTCCAACCCTGAACACCACCATGGGATCAGCATTTCAGAAGGCACATCGAGAGATGCCATCAGGGATGTTCAAGTTCTCAGTGGCAGCACTTTTCTCCTTTCTTTTCCAGCCAGACAAGAAATCTCATGTTAGCGCCCAGAGATTTCAGAACTCAGCTCCTGTTCTCTAGCAGGAAATTGAACTCTGGTGGATCTTCAAAGATGGAGCTTATGTTTCTCAAAATCTAGCATTTGTTTCATGTGAAATTCCATCTTTTTCAATGGAGTTTTATTCTAAAAAGGAAAGAAAAAGATTTTCCCACAGAATAAAAACTGAAATTTGTGTCTATAGAAGAGAATAACCAAGAATATTCAGGCATTGTTTAGAAATTCTATATCACTTAATTCATATGTTCTATTTTTCATTATATGCCAGGAACTGACTGTAACTCACATTAATTATCATAATTATCATAAATAATTTAATTTTACATTCATTTTTTTTAATCTTTACTGACGGTGGTGATTCTGAATGTTTTACTCTCCATTCTACTTAAAACTTCTTTCTCTGTGTTGAAATTTTAATTTCATTTATACTAACAGAATACATATAAAAGATTAAATCAAATTTCAAGCAAAATATACACTTTCTTTTTGCAACTTTTTTTTTTTAAAAACATTTGCTGAAATGGAAATATGATTTCAAAATTCTTTGTGAAATTTCTTGAAAAAGCTACTATGTGGCCAAGTTTTCACATACAAAATTAATCAGATTTTTCTCACAGTTTTCCAGACACTTGTATTGGGATTTTCATGAGGGGGGGGCCTGAAAACTCAGCTGACTTGATTGTTATTGGAATCTGGTTTCCTCTGTATACTTCCTTGTGGGATCTTCAGTGTACATACTTCCTTAGTATGGGCTTTTCTTTTACAAATAAATCTGTCTTTCATTTCTCAGATAAACAAACCACTAGGAGGCATATATTAGGTTTCAGACTGTGGTTGTTTTCATTGAATATATACATCCAAGAAATTAAGTGTTTCACCAAGTCCCTTTACACAGTTCCAGTTTTCTGCCCCTCCTTATATCCAGGCCTTTGTTTCTGTGAATGCTGGGAAGTAAGAGCTTTTTACCTTTCTTTCACCTTATCTTCAGCAGGGTTGCCCCTGAGGATCTGCAGCCCATGGGTGACCCATGCCATGACACTAAGAAAGAGGGCAGAAGCACAATCTGAAGAAGAAAAGAGCAGCCATACATGGTCCCAACCCTCCTTTTTTGCCCAGTGTCTTGCAGGGACTGGGATGGGTTGAATGTAACCCACAGCAAACATACAGGGAGTTGAGGATGGAAAGTAGAGATGATAGGTGTTTGGCTCCTGCTGAGCCTGGGGAAGGGGGAGGAAAGGTATTTACTCAAGTCTTTATTTGATGGCTTTTGTTCTTTTTCTCAATACTAGAACCCAGGTGATAAGTTTGTGCTAATTGGAAATAAATTAGGGTAAGTAAAAATTCCCCAAGCAGGGACTGGTTTGCCTGCAGCAACTGCCTCAGTCACTTACGCTTCTCTGGCTGCATTTGAATTTATGACAAAACAAAACCAGCCTTATAAGCAGAATGACAAAACAAGTAATAATTTTACAACTAAACACTCATCACTCTGCTAATAACACTAATGTGCATGTGTTCAAATGAAGATCCTAGAGCTTTTAGAGGAATGTATTTCACACTCACCTGCTGTAAACAACATCAGACTTTTTACACCACGTCAAATCAAAAAGCACAGGATTCTTATTCTTAGATCAAAAAGGTACTGAACATTTCTATCACAGATGGCTAAATAAAATATCAACATAAATTCACATGAAACTATTTTTAAAACACACTTTTCTTCCAGATAGAGTTCATTTTTCTACCTCTCTGCCTCCTGACTTGGCATTAACTCATGAGCAAAGTACCCCAGCCACCGCAGGAGCTTGACATATACCTGGCCTTACTGGACACAAATACACTGATGAAGTCAAATATTCCTAAATACCATCTTTCACTTAAGGGATCCTGATGGTCTAAAGTGCATACTTGGTATGTCAGAAAATCAGGCTGCCACGAGCTGTCAGATTAAAGACCTGGAAGATTTTCTGTCATCTCAAATCTTCTCTCCCAGAAGGCTCTGTCATGGGCAGCTATGGGCAAACCCAACCAAGCCTGCAGTCTCCATTGGCTGACCACCTGGGGTGGATTACATGCTAACAGGAATGGGGCAGGCACAGAAGTGTGAAGGACATCAAAAACTCAGCCTATAGGACAGCAAAAAACTCTGCATTTTACCAAAATTACAAAGTGGTAACCAAGGCAGGATTCTAAAGCAGGAAACAATCCCATTCCTACCTCATAGATTTTTCACAAAGGCAGGACCTGTGCACAAAACCCCTTTAGTTGAAGTTTTAAATCACAAAAGGTTCCAACTCTGGATCAAAATAGGGTTTCTCCTACTCTCATGTCTTTGATAGGTTCCTCGAATTGGAAAATCAAAGATTTCTTTTTGCTACAGGATGAATATCAAGGGAAAAGCCCATCTTCCCTGGCAGATCCAGACAGGAAGAAGAGCAAGGTTATTTGGGAAAGTTACCACTAAGCAGTAGAGAGCACAGGGTGGGCAGATAAGAAGGGGCCATGGTCCCAGATAAATTGGGAAAGTACCAAAGTACCTTGTGTTTTGGATTGTAAAAGATTCAACTCTGCCTCCTCAGCCAGTAAGGAATTAACAGATACTGTAAACTGAGTCATGAGATAAATATTTGCTCACTCTTGTTACCTGTTTGATACTCCCTCCTCCTATCCTCCAGGTTTATGAAGGAAGCCACTATGTCACAGCCCACTCTCAAAACCATGTGGATTACAGGGTCATCAGTGTCCCTGTGTAATCATGGCAATAAACATATAGGGAGCAAATTTTCAGCTCTCTTTTCAGTTTGATCACAGACACCAGCAGAGAAAGAGACGTGATTTTCTGGCCTTTTATCAGGGGGTCACAGTGTCAGTGGACAAGGGAAGAGAAACTGTTGTCATCTACCTGGACTTGTGCGAAGAGTTCAAGGCGTCCTAGTCTCTAAATTGGAAAGATATGGATTCAATGGATGGACCACTCAGTGGATAAGGAATTGGATGGATGGTCACACTCAAAGAAATGTGGTCAACAGCTCAATGTCCAAGCATAGACCAGTGTCAAGTGGCTTTACTTAAGGGTCAGTACTGGGACTGATGCTGTTTAACAACTTCCCAGTGACACGGACAGTGGAACTGAGAGCAACCTCAGCAAGTCTGCTGACAACACCAAACTGTGTGGTGTGGTGTGGTGTGGTGTGGTGTGGTGTGGTGTGGTGTGGTGTGGTGTGGTCAACATGCTGGAGGGATGGGATGTCATCCAGAAGGATCTTGGCAAGCTTGAGAGGTGGGCCCATGTCAACCTCATGAAGTTCAATCATGCCAAATGCAAGGTCCTGCATATGGGTTGAGGCAATCCCAAGCACAAATACAGATTGAGTAGAGAACCCAAACCATTCTTTGAGTCTATCATTACTTGCGCCGTTACAGAATTACTTGCACTGTTACAGTGAGCACACTCAATGTAGATACAGTCAAATGCTGTGTTAAGCACCTTCTCTCAATTACTTTTCCAGGGAAAAATTTTGCAGAATAGCAGATTGGACAAAATTTCTTTGTGAAGTAAAACTCAAGATTACCTTTCTCAGTATCATTCTTTTCTTCTAATGTGACGTTTCTATATTGTATGTTCTCCATGATTCAGTATAAGATTTTTATATTAGAAAGGTGAATAATATATTGACTCTTACATAGTCATGAAATAACTTACAACACCTTCCACTGTTCCCTTTGCAAGTATTGCTGTTGATATAATGGTAACTTTAAAAAATAAACAAGTCTAACCCCCAAAAAAACACAAAACAAACAAACAGAAAGCCCCAATAAATTACCATTGTGAAGGAGACTCATGCAGGAAAAATGCCAGAATCAGAGTCAGACAGAATATTATCATAACAGTTCAATTAGAAGGCCTGTTTATTCTCATTTCTGAAGTGTGAATGATAATTTTCCTTTGGAAAATTCTGAGAAGAAGCACACAGAGAGCTCCAAATCTGGGTGCCCTACCTCATACCTCCCTCCGCATCCTATACAAACAAAGAAGTCTATGAAAAAAGGACTTTTTTCTCATTGTAAATATGCCCTAATGTGACTTTTGCCTCTTTAGCTGTGATCTCACCTTACCCAGCAAGCTGAGTGGATCTACGTGTCTGGTCACTAGTTTGGTGGAGACAGCCAAGGAAAACATCATCTTCTGCCACGTCTGTGAGGCTGATTCATGGAATGGCTCTCTTTCTTCTGAGTCAGCACCGAGTCACCCCTAAGGCTCAGTGTTATGGGACATGGCATTTCCAAAGGAGCTGTGTTTCCACTAAAACACAAACTAAGATCCAGTTGAGGACTAAACACAGGTCTCGCCAGCCAGGACAGTGAGCACAACAGTTTTCCAGGTGTAAAAATTCAGAAAGCCAGAGAGACTTTTATTTCCTGCCTGATGGAGAAATTAGATGATTTCATCCAATGGTAAAAAATAAAATCTTCATATCAAGCAGTAGCACTGTTTGTTCTTCCCAGGGGATCAACCTTCTCACCCTGTCTGCACACAGAGAGAGGATTAGACCCCTAGTCTTACTCCCTCCATACACATTTGCCTTACCAATTAGAGCCACATATAGGCTTTGTGCTTCACCAGAGCTCCTCTTCCATCCCTGCAAAACAAAGCATCGGATGCATGGCCCTAGATGGTGCTGTAGAGGGAGGCACCACCATGTAAGCCCAGTTTTCCCCTAGAAGAGCCTACGGCTGCAGTAATGGGGCATGAGCTGATGTGAGGGTAACAGGAGGAAATGCTGCAACAGTCTCCACAGCTCACTCCAAGGTTAAATACTTCCCTGCCTTAATGCACATTTTTCTTCTCACAGAGAGTTTACTGATGAATCAGAGTGGAAAGGTCTCCATCTACGAAATCCTGCAAGAGTTCATCTCCTTTTAACAGCATGTGTGAAAAATAATTTTTTTTTGGAGTTCAGAGTCCCAAGTACACCAGACCCGCAAGCCTTTTCCCATTACTCATGTCAGAATCCCACAGAGAAATTGCTTCAGCTATTTTCTGGTACCTGGGGACAGATATACTGTTTCTGCCCTGACTTCACCTAGACCCTCCCATGTAGTCTCCTCTGGAACATCCAGTGGCAGATCTGGTGGAGCAGGCTATGTGCCATACTACAGTACTCAGCCCCAGATCCTCCTCCTTTCCTCCACTGCTCTGTCCCTCCTGTGGTGGGGACCAGTCTATCAAGAGCATGTGATTCCCAGCCTGGCACCACAGCAGCTTGTCCACTAGCCTCTGAAACATTGGGTGGTCTCCCAAAAACATAGACTGTAAGCTTCAGAAAACTCAGGCAGTGCTCCGGACTGTGACTTGTTATCAATAATTGAGCAGATATCAAATTCCTCAAGTTTTCCAGCTATTGGTACCACAATATCAAGCATACAATCAGAAGGTTGTTTCAAAATAATAAATTCCACAGGGAAATGCACAGCTATCATATTATTTTGTTGAAAATAAGAGAAGACAAAAAGGGTACAGATGCTCTTGCCATAGTTATCTTCTGTTTAGTCTGATGGTCAATTTCTACACATCCCCTCCCTGCAAAGAAGAGAAGTATCCTGATGGTCTGTTCATTTCAGTGCAAGCTTTAGGTTGACAGATAACCACACAAAAACCTTTAAGGACTCTTCTCGGTCATCCCTAGGCCCCATTTCAGAGGTCTGACAGAATTACCTAACCACGTGCTAGATTGTCATATATTTACATATCTTTCCAACACACATGTGGCTTTCTCACCAATGCAGCTGAGTCTAACTGTAAAGCACACTCACTAATCTCCAATTTTAACTCAGTAAAATGTCTTTTCCATAGGAAAATGCCAGTTCTGGAAAAATATGCATTTATGTTCTGCATGAACATATTCATGGAATCAAATTTTCTAATAGCAAGTAAACACAAGTCCTAGAGAAACCTGCCTGGTTTCCTTCTAGCTTGCTGGCCTCCATGGAAACCTCTCTGGTTAGCAGCATATCCTGCTGGGATCATCACAGGGAGCCTTGTTCTTTACTATTTAAAATTTTGAAATAAAGTCTTTCTTCAGTTAATTAAATGAAATTTCCTATTCCTGCTCCATGGGAATTGAAAAATTTCAAGATACTTAATTCAATAGAGAAGGAATGTGAGAGTGGCCATAAACTTGGCCATTTATCCCACTACAGGAATCTGAGGTTCTGATGAGCCCTTCTTACACATCAGTGCTTACTCCATTGCTCATTTCTGGCTGGGTAAAAAGAACTGGTGGAAATCCAAACCTGATACATTAACATTTGCAAAAAATTAAACTAAAATAACCAACTGTTACGAGTTTAACAACAAACAGGAGCCTAGGTTCCCAGGAGACCAACCATGTAGTGCATCTGGAAACAAAACTTGATTGCATGTGGAAGTGGTTAGGAAACCAAACCAAAACAACAAAAAATAAAACAAAACTACAGCTTTTGCATGCAAACTCAAACTTCTATCCTCACCTAGGCCTTGGGAAAAGAAAAAAACTCAAGTAAAGAACAACTCAATTTTTATACAGTACTTACCGTATGCAAATCCTAGAAAGTTTAATAAAGGAGGTCCCCATTTGCAAATAAATAAGCACAGATGAAAAAATATAAGGAAGACTAGCAGACTAGTGACAGGTATATAATCCAGGTTTCCCAGCCACAACCAGCACCCAGCCTTCAAGGGTTTCTCAAGATGAGTTTTAGATTCAGATTCTCAGGGCATAAACTTTTTTTTTTCCTACTCAGTCACTGCCCATGACCCCTGGGCAGTCCTGCTGACACTGCCAACAGGAATTACAGCCACTGAAGGTAGCAGGATTTTCAAATACAACCAGTTTGTGCAGATGGGCTGGTACTAAAATGATCACCTATTTTCTCCTAAAAGTCAGTTTTATGTTCTTTTTTAAGAATATCATGTAGGGCTGATACCTTCACCCTCTGGGTGAAGATGCAACCAAGATAGTTTTCATCTCATATCAGACTGTTCTCCCACCACATATTTTCTACAGATTTCCTGGGGGAATGACAGTGGCTGGAACTGCTAGCAATTCAGCAAATTCAATTTATTTCCTGCCTTTTCCATTAATGGAACAGGTTTTCATGGACCCTCAGTTGCTGGTTCTGACTACACCATGTGTCTAGACTGTGTGCACACACGCACCCATACACGGAGAGTTTTGTCCCTGCCCACCTCAGTGTACAGTCAGAAACACAGAAAACTCTGCCTTGTATCCTAAGGGAGCATTTTAGCTGCAAGCATTAGAGTATCTAGGCCAGCATGAGATAATGTTTTGGCTATCTGATTGTAGTAATTTACACAACAAGCCTGTGATTCTTTTGTGGCTGGTGTTAACATTTCGGATTAGGGCTGTAAAGTGTGTTGAGAGAAATGAACTAGACATCTGGTCATACTGTTGGAATTTATGTGGGAAGCAAGAAAAGCATCTGCAAACCACAAAAACCACCCCAAATTTTAAACATGGAGAAGGGGAAAATAATGTGGTTTAGCAGGCACGGATGGCAGGTAAGAGGAAGATGCTCCTCCTGCTAAGTTTTCCACCAAGCCACCTACACCATTGCTAGGCAATGCAAATGCAAGGAGCATTTCCATTGTGAAAAGACACAGATTAATTAGCTAAACTACTCATGCAGAGAACATCATGATTATATGCTGTACAGTAAGAAGCAGACTTCCAAAACAGATTAAACCAGCTCTTATAGCCCAAAGCTCTGCCTTGCCAGACTTTTGCTACAAGCATGATGTGTACTTCCCTGTAATAAAGGCATGAAGGTATGCAGGGAAGGAAAACTTGGTATCAAAGATGAGCAAATTAATTTCCAACCTCATTTTTTTCTACATTAAGAGGCATCACTTTTTGGTCTTGTTGCTGCCATTTCTTTGATGCAATAGGTGAGAAACTCATGGGAAGAGAACACAGGTTTTCTTGGTTTCAAGCCAACACTAAGCAATCAGATATTAGTGCCTTTCTGCACAGAACAGCCAGTTACAGACACAAGAGAAATGTCCCATATGAAAACCAACTCAGAGAAGACACTCATCAGTTATGAACTTCGTTGACAGAATTTTGTTGTCCAATTGTTGTCAGTAGGAAGATTTTTGAAAGGAGAAAGATGGATTACAGTGACAGCATGGTGTTGGAGATTTTTGTTTTGGTTTCATTTTTTTAATTCTCAGCATATTCAAAAGCTCACAATTCACTGCTTGCAAAAGTGGCAGCTCCAACAGCAGACATCTTCCATGCATAGACATTTATTATGGATATTATTTATTGTTTCAAAAGAAAAAAATCTTCCACTAGAGGAAATGCTGCCAATTATAAATTTGTAACTGCCTCTGAAAGGGAAGAAAGGTTTTTCCTGCAGTCCACAAAAAGATCTTACTTTTTAAATTGGCAGGCCTACACATATCTTGAATACACACATTCAAGGGTTGGACTTGATGATCTCAGAGGTCCCTTCCAACACAGACGATTCTATGATATCTGAGGTGCAGAGAATTAACCCAGTCATTAAGATCTGGGTTTTGAAAGACCTGGGCATTATTTTCATCTGTAAAGAAAAATCTCCCACCTTTGGCAGTCACACGTCCTTTTGAAGTTATGTCTCAACACAGACACCTTTCTCACAAAAGAGATGTGCAGATTCGATAGACAACAGTAATAACTGTCACATAGAAAAGGAACTCAAAATTTCTAGCTCCTACAGGAGTCCCTTGTATATTGAGTGATCAACTTGAGCAAAAGTAGCAAGTAGCCCTTGAATCCATAATGCCTGAAACTGAACAAGAAAAAAACAGGTAAGAGGTGAAATATCTTGTCTTGCAAATTCCAGTAAAATTTCAGTTTCCCCGATCCACAAAGTGAGAGTTTGTAAAACTTAATGTAAGAATTCTCTGGACCTTCATGTTTTATGGGAGTCCCTGAGTTGGGAACACCTAAGTTTTGCAGATTTGAAACTTTGGGCTTTGTCTGCATAAGGTGCAGTAAAATACTTCTCACTATTATAGTGAGAATATTCCACCAGTTAATAAGGTAACAAACATTGAAATATGAGCATATGGGCAGCGTGGGAATTCAAGCAAACTCATGTGTTTCTGTGGGATGGAACAGCCTCAGCCCATCAAAGGAGAAAATTGTTAATGACTAGAAGTCCAGCATCTGTTATACCACCTTTACACACTTTCATGTGAAAACATACTCCATATGAAACCCTGGTAGGAAGCATGGCCTCGTGAGCTCTACTCAGGCTGACAGCATGCCCTGGACATCTCTGCCTGGCACCATGCCCAGCTTCTGATTTTACCTGTCAAATAAAATAGGGATGCATCATACTTCAGTAAAATACCAACCTGACACCATCACGGAGTCTTGTACTTTTCCGGCTTTTAGACTACATAATTAATTAATATTTTAGAGAGATCATATTTTTTCAAAATTACTATTTTTTTTCTATTTTACATTTTCCCTTAACAATAGCAAGCTTAGCTAATGAGACTGTTGCTGTCACTTATTTCACTTCACCACCACTTGGGAACTTCTGCTTTTTAAAAAAAAAGATATTTGTTAAGAAAAAAATGAGGTGTTCTGATTTTCATCAGTGTCCACTGTGGTAATGATAGCAAAAAACTCCAAGAAGAAGAAAAAATTTCCCTCATCCTGTAAAATTTTTCTTTTGACACTTCTACTTATCTCCAACAAACTACATGTTAGTAAGAAATACAAAATAGCTCTGAAATGTCAAGTTACAAGATGCAAGTGATTCCATGTAGAACTTTTCCAGATATACCTCTTAACATATAAAGAAAGCATTACAAACCCATTTGTCCTCATTAGAAAGGACTCTACCCCACATCCCTTCATATTGTAAGAACAGAAATAGTTGAAAATTGTCCCCTCTGCTTCCCTAATGAGGCTTAAGGCAGAAGCCATCTCTCCAGCAAAGGTGGCTCTATTGAATAGAGCATCTAGCTACCTACAGTAAAAAGATGTGAAATATACATCCACACTTCCAAGCGTGGGTTTAGTTAGAGACAGAGGCATCCAGAAGCTCTGCTGGTACTTTTAGAGCTGGCAGAAGGGGCAGGATGCAAAATGAAAGGTGAAAGAGAAAAGCATGGAAAGAAAGGCAAGGAGGGAAACATACAGGATAGTGAAAGCTCTGAGTCAAAGGATCTCTAAGAATGTAGTGGGCTGACCCTAGCTGCATTCCAGGTGCCCAGCAAAGCCATTCTATCATCCTTTTCTCAGCTGGACAGGGGAGAGAAAATATAATGAAAGGCTCATGGGTCAAGATAAGGGCAGGGAGGGATCACTCACCAGTTACCATCATGGGCAAAACAGACTTGACTTGAGGAAACTAGTTTAATTCATTACCAGTCAAACCAGAGTAGGATAATGAGAAAATAAAAAATAAATCTTATAACACTTTCCCCCCACCTCTCCCTTCTTCCCAGGCTTAACTTGACTCCCAAATTCTCTACCTCCTCCCCCCCACAGCAACACAGGAGGTTGCAGTTAGTTCATCACAGGTTGTCTCTGCCATTCCTTCCTCCTCAGAGGGAGAAATCCTCACACTCTTCCTCTGCTCCATTATGGGGTTCCTCCCATGGGATACAGTCCTCCATGACCTTTTCTGTGGCTCCATGCCACAGTGTGCAGTTCTTCATCAACTTCTCCAGTGTGGGTCACTTCCAGGGGTGCAGTCCTTCAGGAACAGACTGCTTCAGAGTGGGTGCCCCACGGAGTGACAAGTTCAGTCAAAAAACCTGCTCCAGTGTGGGCTCCTCTCAATGGATCCACAGCCCCTGCCAGAAGCTTGGTCCAGTGTGGGCTTTCCATAGGATGACAGCTTCCTTCAGGTATCCATTTGCTCCAGAGTGGGGTCCCCCATGGGTTGCAGTGGGCAATCTGCTCCACCACGGACCTCCACGGGCTGCAGGAGAACAGGCACACCTCAACAGGCACACTACAGACTGCAGGGGAACCTCCCCTCCTTCTTCACTGACTTTTGTGTCTGCAGGGTTGTTCCTATCATATATTCTCACCCCTCTCTCCAACCACAGCTGCTGTTGGGCAGCAACTTTTTTCCCTTCTTAAATATGGTATCCTTGAAACTGTTGCTGATGGGCTCAGCCTTGGCCAGTGAACCTGGCAGGTTCCACCTTGCTGCTGGCTGGCATCAGCTCTGTTGGACATGGGAGAAGCTTCTAGCAGCTCTTCACGGAAGCCAGCCCTGTAAAGCTCCACTTACCAAGAAAAAAACCCAAATAGAGGATAATGAAGGAAACACTATATTGCCTACAGAGCCGAGGAGAAAGGCTCTTTTTCTGAGTGTGTGAGAGGGAATGTCTTTTCACAATTGCCTTGCCATGTGAAGCCTTTAACCTATGTTACTAGTAGGTGAAAATGAATGAAAAGCTTCACAGATTTGTTGTTTGAAAACCTTTCATGACTTTTTAACAGATGGAGTTTGAAACACTGAAACAGTGAATTAGGGCAGCCATGCCAGTGCTGAACAGCTGTACAAATGTGCCCAACTCCCTCAAGAAAGAGGAAACCACACATACATAACTGTTGGTTAAATAAGAAAAATACCATACCCCTAATTAGTTCAAAAACATGCAAAGATTAAACCCCAGGAGAGAGCTGCAAAATCTGAGCTAACTGGCATTCATGTGAATAAATTTTATCTTGTGTGAACATTCATTAAAAAATTCTGTCCATGTTGTTGACCTGACTCAGTACAGACCTTTCTATGTCTGCTGTCAGCCATGAACTATTTTAAAATACTCTGAGAGAAGCAGGCACCTCTGGGGTACAACTTCTTCCCTCCTAAGGCAGAGAGCTAAAGCATGTGGAATAAATCACACCCTGCAATGCCTGTTTCTCTCCATTGACTGCAATTAGAGACCAGGGAGATGAGCTCAGATAAAGATATCCTCTGCAAATGTCTGAAGACATGAATGAAGAACATGCAAGATGATTCCCTCCCTAGCTAAATGCTCCAAGAGACCACAACAAACCAAAAGTTGGTTTAAAACAGAAATGCCAGACTTCAGAGCAGGAGCTGCACCAATAATCAACCAAAGTAGAGTTACCAAACTCTTTAGCACATTCATAGGGCACAAATCCTCCTGCTCCACAAGTAATTCCAAAGGCTTTTGGGATTATTTGTGGGGCAGCATCCAACGCATTCCCTGTGTGGCAATGGGTTGGATGAATCCTAGTGGATACACCACATCCTGTGTCTGGTCAGGGAGAGACCTGAGGACTTCAAAGTCCCTTGAGGACAAATTACTCAGAGAAAAGTCTTGAAGGGTATTGTTATTATTTGAAGTCAAAACACCTTAAAATAGCATGACCAGGAAGGGTGTATTTGGGGTGTTGCCATCTGACAGATGTTGGTAGTAAAGAAAAACTCTTGAATCCAGCCCAAAGACCTATTGACTGAAAGAGGCTTGACACCCAGATCTAACCAGTGAAACAAATGCCCAAATCTCTCCATCCTCTGGTGCCTGGGTGCCAGATGTGTCAGCATCTAGTCAACAGCAGAGAGGCCACAAAGTATTTCCTTGCAGTTATGAACAAAACCCAGTCCTGGAATTTGTCATTTAATAAATGTGCCTTTCAGTGCTTAATGTTGTGGTTCCCAAAACAGCCCCAGCAGCAGGAAAGGAGGATTAGTGTGTTTCCAGAAAGGACACAGCACTGAGTCACAATCTCAGCACTCACTCAGAGTGAGTCAATTTGACAGTGCTGCTGACTGGCTCAACTACAAACATAAAATGACAAAACATTGCCTATGACTTAGAGATAATGGGCAAATCCCCAAATCCAAATGGGAAGAGGTCTGCAGTCCAACTCTCTATCCAGATAGGAATATCTCCCCTCTGCTTTTGCTCATTTTCAACAAAATTTAAACAAAAGATGTCCCTCTATGTGGCACAGGCTCTATGCAGCTAACCACAGAAGGGGAGAGATGAAGTTTTCACCACTGGCACATAACCAGGCAGACAGAATGCTGAAGAGGGCAGTGGTTTCCCCCTCCAAACCTCAATATAATCCTGTTGGGACAGCTACTGTTGCTCTCCACAGCCACTAACCCTGGCACAAGAGCTTCTTCTCTGTTCTTGTAAGGATAGCACATGTGCCTACGTGAATACAGATTTCTTTCTCTCACTGGCTCTGGTCTCTTAATCTAAGCTTCAGCAAAGCCCTTGCAAGTCAACCCCGTGCCTGGGACAGGACAATCTTCTCCAGGCACAGGGAACAGGCAGATTTTCCTTGCCTTCAATCAGACAGCAAAAGTGATCCTCAATGGACAAATCTCTAATAAATATTGATTTGCCTGATCTGGGTCAAAACTTTATTCCTGGGTTGGAGACACCGTCTTCCCTGTAAACAAGTGACTTCTCTGATCAAAGGTTGCATCTTCACTGGAAAACCTTCAGTTTTCAGATAGCAATGTCACATAACTTAAGCCCTGGCCTTAATTGGTAGGATTTGGTAGGATGATTCCAGAAAAAGATGATCCTAAAGATATTTTCTGCTGAGCCCTTCCTCTCATACCAGGGTAAAGTCAAGGAATGTAGATGAACCCAGACGTTTCCTAAACCCATGAAATGTGAGAAGAGTCCTGTAGGCAAATCTAAACTCTTGCATCAAGACACTTCTGGCATTTCTGAGAGGCTTTTGCATATAAATAAAGTAGCAGCACAGAGCCTAAAGAATTCATAGCAGTTCGTGCCATGATGTAATTTAATAGAATAATTGTTATTTAGATGGAGATTAAAAAGTATTTAATTATACAAAACCATTGAATCACAAACAATACATCATACTTTCAGATTATATATTGTAGTGAATAAGTAAAACCGAGTAGGGAATAAAATATTCTCACTAGAAGGGACTTACCTGGATGCGTTATCAAGCTACCTCAGGATGTGTACAGTTTGAGAATCTGTTCATTTCATCTTCAATGTCAAATTCCTCTGGAAGTGGAAGGAAAGCTTGCATGCAAGAAAAAACATATATCTAGAAAACAAAGGTTTTAGTTCAGAGTGTTCATGAGTTGCATTTTCCAAGTGTTTCTGTCAGTATTTTGTTGCCAGGAAGTAAAAATTCTCTTTGACTCCACTACTGAAATTATTTTTTAATATAGGGTTTATGGAAAAGACAAAGGAAAGTGCTGCTAAAACCTTTTTCTTTACTATTTAATTTTTGGTAAGGTGCATAACAGTTCAGAGAAAATGGTATCCAAGCAACAGGTTTGAAAGGGGCAAAGTATTAAAAGATTGTTCAGTCAATTATCTTAGTCTGAACATGCTGTTAACTGGCATAATTGCCTTTGGTGCAAAACACACTTCTCTTCTTACAGTTATAAATAATGATAGTATATCCAAAAGCCATATTAATAATGAAGAATATCAGCTCTTAGAGCATTCTTCTCAAATCCAGCACACACTCACATACATTTTCTTTTAGCAAGAGCATCGTATCTCAGAGTATCTAAAAGCTGCCACCTTGAAGCAATATAATATTTTGATTCTGATCTAACTATAACAGAAAAGTGATATCTCTTCTGCACTCAAAACATACTTAATGTCACATCTGTCTGTTTCAAAGAACTAAAAATAATTTTCCACTCTTTTATTCCCTTAGCTCTGTTGAACTATCATAGCTGAAAGATCATGAGTGGGATTCTATATAGGCATTATTAAAAAAATAATGAGTAATGTGACACCATATTACAGAATCTTTTTGACCAGAAGAATATATGTTAACTATGGCCTAAGAATTCCCCTGTGATTGCTGAGTCAAGGTTAGGGTGATGATTCATAAGCCAGAAAGAATACAGTTTGACTTCAGAGTTTCCATGGTTGGCAGATAGTAAAAAGAAATCTTTCTATTCCCGCAATTAATATATTTGATGGAAAGACAGCAAATGGATAATCTTAGAATGCTGTATCTGCAGAACTGGGCAACGGTCCTGGAAATACTCATATTTAACAAGCACAGTGCTGTTCATACATGTAAAATGGTGTGTGTGCATAGGTACTCGCAGCATTAGACTTTAGATTCAAACACCAGAACTTATGACATGACAGTGCTTCTTCAAATGTAACACATAGACTGGCCTATTTTCCATGCAGAATTAAAAATTAAGAAACTTCTGCCAGAGGAAGATATATGGCAGCAGAAAAGTGAAATACTAGAAGAGAGGTTACCAGGCAGCAAGAGAGCATCAGCCAGGAAATCCAGCTATCAACCTTCTCTACCAGATCCAGAGCTACTCTGTCAGAACCTACACCACCACTTTGACAAACAAACTCTTCAGGCAGAGTTATGAAAGCACACAAATGTGGAAAGGCATAGGCCACCTGCTTGGTTCCAGCAGAAGTTCACATCTAAAACCTCTTGCTGTTTTGTGCCTGAGAGATCCTGCCTACAGTGTGCTGATGGGGAGACTCTTCTCCTCCTTTGCTCCCAGACAAGCCCATGTAGCTCAGGGAAAGAGGACACTGTAGGGTCTTGGCAACCCCTCCACCTCCAGTTGGTCAGCTGGCATTGAGTGATCCCATAAACCACACTGGCATTTTCACTAATCCTTCCTGAAGGCAGCAGTCAAAAAATCATCTGTTGTCTTAAATAGAAGACAATGTTGTGTCTGTTTTATACTAGTATGAAAAATATAAGGGATGAATGGACACTTGGAGATGAACACAGAGAAATCAAATTACAGTGGGCCAGCTTCACAGCCACCTCTCATCCTGCTGAGGCTCCAGGGTGGTTTTTGTTTTGCACTCAGCTAGTTCAAGTCAACCTAAGTCTCAGGACAATTTAGGTAGCTCCCAGATTTGGGAACCAATTTGTGTGGCACACCTCTTCTTTTGAAAGAGGCTTTCCAGAAAAGGTTCTTTAATGTGGCATAAAGGACTTCCTTCAGTCCTCCGTTCTTACTTTAAGTGAATCTTTCCAAAAGCTCTCAAATCTGATGCTTGATCTAAAGAGGAAAACACCTTAATCTGTTCCCTGGTGTAAAATCTCTGTTTGTGATACTTTTGATCATTAGCGTGTAAAGATGTTTTCAAAACGCACATTCATAAATGAAAGATTCAGCAAAGCTTGACACCACCTTGACTATAAACAAACCCATAAACAAAAAGCAAATGTCATTTCTAGCAGGGAAGGCAGATGCGTTGCATTACTTGTGTAGCATACATAGGAAACAACCTCCCAAGACACGTCATTACTCAAATATCTTTTATACAAGCATACCAATAAGAAGAAAGAAGACAGGTCATTGTTAGCACTCAATAGAGATGAGACACAATGTTCAAAACAAAGCTGTGGACAACAATGACTGGAACTGTGTGCCAAGTGACTGCAAAAGTGACTGAAAAAAGTGTGTTTTCAGATTACTAAAATACAGATTACTAAAAGGAGCTGAGGGGAGGGACCCATGGGTCAGAACTCAAGTAAATAAAGGTATAGGGGAATTATAAACTGAATTTCCATGTGATATCAAAAGTTGCAAGAACAAGGAAAGTGTATTTACCAGATAATTGAGTCCTTTTTACAATTATCTGCCAGGATACGCTTCAAGACATAATCGTATAAAACATAATACTACACCTGTATGTCTTTCCTGGTTGAAGAGTATAGGACTGTAAGTTCTGATGAGAGTTCAGGACATGAACAACAGGTCTTAATAAATACCTTGTGTATACAATCCAGACACTCCTGTTTTAAAAGTCATTATGAAAAACATTAATATGATTCTTTATATTCTCCCGTGCATTCAGTGGTTGATGCACCACAGCTTTTAAATATACTTTTGTTTCCAAGCTGCACATTGACAGATGATTTCAGATGCAATTTTAGTTTGTTGATTACAAAGAAAATTAGAACTCCTGCTTTGAATTGTGCAATTTGTTGAACCTTAAATTTCATCATTTTTCATACAATTCTGGAAGCAGAAACAAAATAATACACCAAGTGGATGCTCAGAACTAAATATAAATGAAGGACAAGACTAACAGCTCTATGCTAATCCAATAACCAACGAGTAGTTGGCAGGTGCTCTTTGAGCGTGCCACCTACACACACAAAAAAAATGACAGCAAATGAAAGCCAAATAATGTACCTGTGTTTAACCTCAACCCCTCCAAATTCACTGTTAGGGCTGACATTTGGGAACAGATTTTCAAAAAACTACTTATTCTGGTGTCTAAATTAGAGTTAACTTAATTGCAAAAATATAGTACTTTGAGATATTCAAGGTCAGCTGTATTTCACTCAGCTAAAGTGGCACACCAAACTCTCTGTACTACAGGAAGGAGCTGTACTACAGCTAGGGATTTAGAGTGCAAACAGGATGCAGGTGATGCCAGTTCAATTCTCTTCTACATCTGAGTTATCTTACATAATTGTGAACAAGCACCTCTATGCTCATAGCAGAGAGATCTCATCTGTAAAATAACACCACATCACAAGAAAAAAAAAAAATCAAAACAAAACAAAAAAACCCCACCACAGTCTACATCCAGTTGTCAAGAATATGGCAAGAGAATCTATAGAAGTATTTTATGTGGATTCACAAGCTGACCTTCCATAGTCATCCACCCAAAAGATTCTCCAATTCAACCTACAAATTCCCTCCTCTTCTTTCTTGCTTTAGACACCTGCAGTTGATAAAACTTCCTTGAGATCTCACATCTTGTTATTCAGGCTTAATGAAGTCTCTTAGGACAGCTGGACTCTGACAAGAATCCAGTCCCACGGGGCTTCCCTGTAAGCCCATACCAACCCAGCTCCAACCTCCATAGGAGCATGCTGAGTTAAGTCCATTCTTGTAGCTCCATGAGATGCAATGCAGTCACACAGATGTAAAGCTGAGATTGTGAAAGAGCACCACGGGAAAGAGGACATTTCAGTTCTACCAGCCCCATGTGGGACTGTTTGGGTAGGGGGTCAGAGAAGCAATCATGCCAGGGTATGAGGCTCCAAAGAACTGCTGGCTGGGAGAACATGCTGGTTTAGACATCAGTAACTAAAAATCTTCTCCATCACCTTCTTTGACAGAGAATTTACATTTTTGCTGATAATGATGGTTATTTCAGAAATCTCTATTTTCTAATTCCCCATAAGCTTACACTCTAATTGCATTTCATTTCCTTAATGCAGTGTTAGGTCTTCAGGTACATTTAAAGGCTGGAAAGAAAGAACTGCTTTGTATATAAGTTTAGGAGAAATTTTGATGTCTTTTTATCTTAGAGCTCAGACTTTTTTCAGGAAAAAAAAAAAGTTGTCAACAAGATTAAATTTGAGTATTAAATCCTTTAAAGCTTTTAGATAAGCTTTTGGATAGACGAGTAGTTTGGGTTTTTGGAGATATTCAAAAATGTGCTATAGTTTATGAGCTAAAGATAATCTTTATTAAGAAAAGGTCACTGGATCTTCACAACCTGTCTACAGGTCCAAGGCTAGAACCCACTAATAAAATCACTAAAATATTCTTTGGCACCATCTACACAGTTCAGACATAAAATTATCTCCTACATATATATAAAAATTATTCATCAGTTATCACTGATTTCCCACAAATGTCGCCAATTCATTCATGTCTGAGAAATAAATAAATCCATGAAGAGAGGCAATGAAACATTAAACAAAAGCCATAATTCAAAATCTGACAAGTTTAACGCAAAATCTGTTTAAAAGATTTTCTTCAGATTTGGTAAAGCACAGCCTCTTTCTCTGCAGAACCACAAAGTATTGGAAAAACTTAGAAAAAAAACTTAAGGGGCTAAGCCTATGTCAGTCCTCATAACACAAATGTTCCTGTTCCCTTTAATGGCTTTCACAACGAGAACGAGCATTACCTTCAGAAATAGCCTCTGGCAAGATGAAGGGATGCTAAACAGAACTTTAGCTAAAAAACTGCTATTGCAGCTCCATAACACAGACAAGATGCAATGAAAACCACAAGGTCTTTACACTCCACTGGAAAATGCAGGTGTATGAGCAATGAACACAGATCTCCAGCAGCCTACAGGACCCATGAAGTGTCAGCAGATGGTGCTGTGAAGACAGGCAGGTTTCACATAAAAATCAGCTTTTATGAATGTAAATTTGGCAAGCACCAACTAGAAAATATCTCCTGTAAAGCTATCACAGTAATATAACATATTCACTCCTTCAGAGGAGAATAAAGCACAATAAAAGGGCAATTTTGCCCCTAACTCATCTGCTTTCAGGTGGTGCTTCTTTCACTATAATGGTACTTTTTTGTTTCAGGAGCACAAGTGCCAGGAATCATACAGCAATCTCCTCATTACCCACCAATATGTCTTCAAGGCAGCATTCCCTCTTGATATGTCACAGATTTGCCTTGAAGGCAAGAACAGTTCAAGGCATTCATCTAGGAAACCAAAGACATTCTCAGTGCTGTCAGAAATTGTGAAAAATTTGGATACACGATTCCAGTGGCCCCTCTTTCCTTTTCCTTGTCAGCATGAAATATTACTGAATGAATAAAACTTAGGCTTGATTTTTTATATTTATTCTCTATTCTACAGTTTCCAGAACAGGATTCTCTCCTCAAAGCAGGGTTTCAAGTTGTAAAGGTGCAGTCCTAGAAACCACAGAAGTGTGGTGCATGACCTAAAATGACATTGCAATGCTGGAAAGCAGGAATGGGATCACTAGCAGAAGAAACTTGCTATTAGCCAAATCAAACTATTTAACTTCACTCACAGCAAGTAAGATAATTAGTGTTATATTAATCTAAGAAATACAGCATGAGTTTTACATGATCAGGATTGCTATGAAAAATTACTGTGGATCAGAATGTGGGTCTAGACACCCCTTTCACAGAATTGAAGTGCTTCTACTCAATGATAATAACAATTTCTTTTGTTTTCTGGCTTCACAAACTTCTGCCTATGAAGCTTCATATGCTGTTACATGAGCTTTTATTTTCTACTCTTACCTTGCACTGCAGGAGTAACTAACTTTTAACCATGCTGTTGTCCCAGAGCAAAAGGGATGTTCCAGTAGCCTGAAAATCTTGACTCTACTTTTTCTGTGGTATTGTCTAAACAAAGCTTTTTTTTGGCTTTCTGGAACAAGGTAGCAAGGAACCAGGACCCAGCACTGTCCTCTGACCTACAGCCTACCAGCCTTGGTTCCTGAAGCTCCTAAAGGGGTAACATGATCTGTCTCCTCACTCAGAGCAGGGAAGGGATCCCCAGCACATGAGCTGCACCAGGATATATGACAGGGACATTGCCAGGACCAGCTGATGTTCTGTGGTCCTCCTGGGCAAGGCATTCTGATCCAATACAGGAAAAAAAAACCAAAAAAAAAACCAGCCACAGCTGAAATGTATTGTGTCAGCTTTAATCAAAGTATTTAATCACTAGGTGACTCTCTGAGGACTTGAAAGAGAAGTTAAGATGAGCTGAGATGCTTGCACCTGAGGCAGAGATGCTGGGGGGGGTTTCTGAGAAGACAAGTGGAGAAGGACAGGATAAAGAAGGCAGACTCAGTATCCTGGATCAGTGCAATTGGGGAATAACTGGAAACCCGTAACTCATGACACCACACCACTAACCCTAATTAATACCCTTGGACTTCAGAGATTGAATTCAAGTATGAATTTGGCACTCTTCTGTTGGTTTGGATAAACTCAGGCCATTCCTGACCAAACAGAGGAAAGGAATTCCAGTTTCAGTGACTGCCAACCTGGTAGATTTTATCAGCACTAGATATTTTTAACCTGGTCTCTGTACATATTTGACAATGGGCAACATCTTTCCCTTGCTAATTTAAGAGCCCATCCCTTCCTGCCCATTTTGAGACACAGGTTAGACCAGCTCTTAGGACATAAATTACAAAGCTGTTCACCTGCACAAATGGATTTCCCCCTGCATATTTCAGTCTCAGCCACCAACCAGCTGTTTTACATCAAGGTTTCTTTGGCAACTAGTTTCACAATGAGAGTGATCAGCCCTAACCTCTTGCTCTCTTTCTCTTCAGGCAGAGAAGGGGCTGCAGAGAGATGTAGCAGCAGCAGCAAAGTGGGCACCATCCCGTTGGGGATGCTTTGAGCACAATGCACACCTCAGATGGCAGCATGACAGATGCCCTCCAGACTCACCATCCAGGCTAGTGCCACCACTGCATGCCACACAGGGTCACAGGGCAGGAAAGAGGCCTTGGCAGATGGCTGGGATACAAGTTGGGGGGGATAGGGAGCAAAGTCATGGCTGGATAAGTGAGACAGCTGTGCAAATGAAAGACTCATTTCTTATGAATTAGCAAGCAAGCTTATTGAAGTTAGTGTGCAAATGGATTCTCCTGTTGCAACTGCATCTCTCAGTTGCAATGCAAACATGCTCTGCCCACCATTCATCTGGCAGTGGGTCATATGCTGTCTTGACATTGCTTCTAATTTGAGAAATGATCTCTCCTTTAGCTCCTAAAGACTTTGGGGAAGGTCTAATGTAGGCCTGACCTCTGCTGCTTACTCCTGACTCCGTACTAGGTCAAATCAAAGCACAAGCCCCAGATACTAGATATATTTCAAGTCAGAATTAATTTTTTTGTCTCTTTCATATAGGGACCACCTCTGTTTATTTAGCACTGTTTCAGTTTCCTTTGGTTCCTATTCAAATTAACTACTTGTAACTTGTCTGTGTATGGATTATGATCGATACAAGAGGAGCAGAGAACAACCATGAACCTCACTCATTCCATCAAAACACAGATTTATTTGCTGTATTAATAGAAAAATTACTTCTTTTCCTTTAGCACTCATTATTTCCTGTGATCTCTCCCTCATCATTAAACTTTTCGCTGATGCTCTACTTCATTTTAGTGAAAGCTTAAATCTATAAAGGTCTGTGAACTGTAAGCCAAGTTTGGTTTCACTAACACTTTTTTTTTCACTCTTGCCTGTAAAATAGTTCTATCCATTTCAAAGTGAAAAGCTGAAAATTATAACAAGATTTTTACTTCCTGGTAATGGACAAGCTTCCCAGCAATTTCATTAAGATTTTCATGTAATCTGAAAATTCACCTTGCTAAATATCTTTGTCAATTCCAAACCTTTCATTACCTCAATGAAGAAATAACATGAGACATCATTTGACACTGTTCCTGAATTAATATTTCTGTTATCCCTCATGGCAGTTAGTTGTCAACATTTTTTTAATCTTGGAATAGTGGATGGAGACAATAAGTCATGTTGTAATGTTATACATGTCAGATATCATCTTAATGGAGCTGATGCAATAAACTGACATTTACTTTCTTCTGCAGTTTCTTAGATGTGGGCGTTTGGATTGTAGATTAGCCTCAGGGTGTCAATATGTACATTTTTCCCTCATAAATAATTTTTAATCACTTAATCTATAGCAGGAAAGCATTCTCTCATTCCCCTAGAACCTTTAGTATTATTTTAGTTTCACTACTCCATGACATCACTGTTAGCAGCTTCTACTAGTAAAACAGATCCCCCAGCATAAAAATTAACACTTTTCCTAGGATATTACAGAATATAATGGGTTTAATTCCTCTTCTTACCACACCAAAAAGAAAAACCCTGAAGTGCTAGCAACAGGCACTGGATTAAGAAAGTCTGCTCAATAAACAAGGGGAGCATTTTGCAGCTGCAAAGCACATTCGAGGTAAAGGTTTCAAAATGTAAAATGAGTTTCACAAGAGCCTTGATGAGATAGAGTTATGTGAAGTTTATATTATTAAGGCTTAGTTGATAAATGAGAATAATATTTGGACTTTAGAGAGAAAATTGTGACAGTGACAAACTAGACTTCTCATTCATTATAAGAATTCCATAATTTTTCTGAAGTAGAATTTTATAATAATCTGTGAAGACAATCATGGATAAGCTTATGCAAAACAGACAATGTCAAAAAACCTGCCACCATACTGTGTCAAAACATAACTGATTCCATACCAACTAGCAGTGTCACAAATTTGTTTCAAGAGACTGACAAGCAAAACAAAACACAATGGCAAAAAGAAGGCAATTGTGTGGAAAATAAGTGACAGGATTCTTGAATTGACTTTATATGATGTTGCATGGAAAGATGACTTGCCATTCAGGCAGAAAATTTTTGCCAAGAAATTTCTTAAACTAGGAAAACAGTTAATTAGTACACTTGAGTTCACAGATGTTTTAATCAAGTGCAGTCTGGATGGCTGAAACTGTAAATGTTTTCTATACCGGGTAGAAGAACTTGAAATAAATCTTCAGCATTAAATTCTGACTAATAAGGCAAAAATTTACAACAAAACTAGCAAAGAAAACTCTTGATAGCTCAGCTTAAAGAAATGTAAAATTTTCACAGATCACCAATTATCTCCTTTCTGAGCTAAAAGTCCCTTTACATTTCCCATTAAAAATTCAGCAGTGTACACATCAATTTACAAACTCAGATAGGTCTATTGCCATATAACATTACCACATGACAAAAAAAATACATACTGCTCTTAGTGTTTGTAAGCATACAAATAGATAAATGGGTATCAGCTTAATTTTTTTAAAAGGTTGTGGTTTTTTTAATTTTTTAACTATTTTTAACCATTTCATGTAGTGATAAAATATGTAATCTACATATATATTTACACTACATGGCATGCCCCATTTCACACTTGCTATGAAAACTAGGAACATGTCCAAGAGGGAAAATTTACCCTGTAAATAAATAACAAATTTCTGTCTCCTCTCTCTCCAACATTTCTGTTTGAACTACCCGGGGAAAGCCTGTGTCCACCAGGAACAAAACTGTAAATCCACATGGGAGCCCCCCTTTCCCTTCCAGTACATCCAGCAGCATTGGGAACTTACAGGTTTGCATATTCTACTCCTGCAACCAGCATGGAGGAGCAGGAGGACAGAGCATCATCTCTCTGTCTCCAGTTGGTGAAAGAAACTGGGGATTTTCAAAGCCTTTTGAGAAGTGGAAAGCCTTTAGGAGAGAGGGAATGCAAAGGAAAATCAGGTCCTATTGCATGGTGTAGGTAGAGCAAGTCAGCCTGAGATCCATCGTGGGGGCCTGAATAGTCTCGAGAAATTGATGTCACAACACCTTAAAATGAAATCATGGCCCCAGTGAGCTGCCCTGCACATGGATTGAAATACTTTGGCTAAGATTGCAAGGTAGAGAAAATCAAGAGTTTCCTCTTTGCTCCAGAAAAAGGACCCATGGCTCTCAGTAGACTACACTGGAAATTAAAAACCAGGGCAATAAAAGAGGGAAAGTTAAGTGCTGTGGGTGGTACCACCCTGCAGGGAGCACACAGGGTTGTGCTTGTGCTGTCCGCAGTGCAGTCAGTCGAGAGCTCCCACTAGTGTTATTCTTAATTTCAGTTCCATTACTTGGAAAAGGAACTAAAACGAAGGGATTATTAAGGAGAAGAAAAAGTACAGTAAGAAAAAGCAGCTGTCGTAATTGTTAGGCTCACTGATGCTTGCACACTTGATTCATCAGTTTTAAACCTAATCCACGCAGTTCCTCAAAGCTAATACAATATGGAAATCCCTTTTTTTGTAAATAACCAGATGCCATTGTCAGTAACTAATGAAGAAATGCAACATTGTGAAAACCTATTAGCAAAGTAGGTGTTAGCCAGCATTTTCAGAAAAGGCAGTCTGGAGAAGGATGCTTTCCTGGGAGGGTGGTGAGACACTGGCAGGGGTTGCTCAGGAAAGTTGTGGCTGCCCCCTCCCTGGCAGTGTTCAAAGCCAGGATGGATGGGGCCTTGAGCAACCTGATTTAGTGCAGGGGGGGTGGAACTAGGTGATCTTTAAGGTCCCTTTCAACCCCAGCCATTCTATGATCTGTCACTGCTGCCCGTGGCTCCTTTTATTCACGAGCACACTATGCCTGCTCCTCAAAATACATGGCGGTGTGACAGAGAAAGGATCTGAAGCTGAGGGAAATTTGTCTGGCTAAAACCATGTAATGTGTTAGCAGTTTGTTTCTAATCAGAGCCGCAAATTGAAGATTCTGTTCTTAAAAACAGATCACTCAGATCTGGATGTCAGATCAGGCAATTAGCAGGTAATACAAGAAAATTAAGCTCTTGGGAACAGTACTAAACTGATTATTTAGGAAGGTTTGTATTAGACAGTCAGCAATTAGCGCTGCTTAACAATTACAAGAATTTTTTGTGTATCACTGAGCATTTATAATGTCAGAATAATTATAACATTCCAGCAAAGTCCACGTTTTTTAAAATATGTCATCTAAGACACTGAAGTACACCCCTGCCTTGCATTTGCATTTCTAGCAGACACGGTGAGCATGAACTAATAGGACCTACTAACTAGGAAACTGAGCTTCTCAAGTTTTGATCTACATGTACACAAAAAGTGGATTGGAATGGATTCCTAAATTGGAAAAAAACACAAGAAAAAACGTGATACAGAAATTCTTATGTTTGTATTGAATAAAGAGAAAAGGCACAACTAACTTTTTTGTATTTTCATTGAAATATGCATCTAGTTTGGAAATTTTTAGGTTCACATCCTGCATCCCTCATTAGTTGGAGGCTTTCTATTTGTATCCTGTGTATCACAAGTGCCTGGCATGGCTTCAGAGAGCAACCAGACTGTTTTTTGCTAGCACTCAGGAAACCACTGAGCAAACTGTAAAATACTATCTATTTTACATTTTTTAAGACTTGGAGAAAAAACAAACAAACAAACAGCAACAACAAAACCAACAAAAAACATCAACTATGAGAGTACTCCACTAGAATATACAAGAGATTTGTGACTTCATATCTTCTGGCTGACCTATGAAAAGCACAACAAAATGCATGTCTGAAAAAGATAAAGTTACACAAATCCAGAACAGAGACAAAAATTTTGCATGTAAATGTTCTGCAACGACCTACCCAAATACATGATCAGATTTCCACTTTTTTTTAATTGAACTTTTAATTCAGGTTTGTGTACATACATATTTTTAAGTATTTGATATTCACCAAATATAATACCACAAATTACCTGTGGGCAGGCAGTTAGGTAAGAAGTAGGGAAGAAGCTATGACCTTTAAACACCAGGTCAGGTTTTTAGTGAAAATAAGAATTATTCTACAAATAAGTGCTAGGTCAACATTTACACTGATACACTGATACTATAGATGCTGCCTCATTCACCTCTGGGGATGCTGATCTTCAGTTGGGTATTAAAATAACAGAAATTATTTCAAGATGGTTAAAAGACAAAAAAATCAAAGATTTCTGGGCACCAGGAAATCCACCAGCTCTACCCAGGTCAGCTCTTGGGCATGCTGAAATCAGTGGCAAAACTTTGATTCCTGACTACAGATGGGGTGAGAGGTGCTGGCATTGTGTCCCATGCTGCCTTTTGCCAAGCACAGCAACAGCCCCAGTTAAAAACTTTTCTGTAGCATTGGCAGCCTTTCCAGCACAGGAGGAAAGGTCCAGCCCAGGGAGAGGTTGTGGGCATGAACATGAAGAACAACCTCATGTCCCATGAATGACTGGAGAAAAATGCTGAACGTTTTTTCTTTCTCCCCAGGAGGCAAACTACCTGGTTTTGAGGACCATTAATCTCCACCAATTCCCTATGCGGGGTGCAGCCTTTACTGCCTTGATGAAGTTTTTTTTTAAAATGTTTCCCACCTCCTGAACCTCAGATAAATGGTGTTTTTTCTCAAGAAATTTAAGCCCTAGCCCAATGATGATTTGAGTCAGTCAGAGCTTTTTTTTCTTACTCATTTTGAGGCTGACTTAGAAAGTAAGATGAAACATAAGTAGATTTATGGACATATGTAGCATTGCTGCCATTAAAGAAAATAAAAACTTCCTTGTGCCTCCAGGCCTACCAAGTTTTGCATAAACAAATAGTATTTTCATTTTTTAATCCTCCTGAGCTTGTGTTCATTTAAAGTTGCACAAAGCTGAGATATGTACCAGCACTTTCAGTTAAAAACAAACAAACCAAAACAAAATACAGAGAAAAAATGTCACTCTCTTGGGTTTGATTTTAAGAGGAGGAGGAGAAAAAAAATAAGGTTTGCCAATCATGGGATGGAGCTGGACCTGTGCAACACTGAAACTACAGTTTTTCATATGAAGAGGTGCTATCGCTCCAAGTGGTTGGAAGGCATAACAATTCTGTGAGTTAAAGCTAGGAATAACTGGCTGTGTTTTATGTATTTGTGAACTGAAAGGGGTGATAAAAAAAGGGGTGGTATAAACTGAAAGGGGTGATGCAGAACCAGATTAATCTTACATTGACTTCCTTTGTCCATATCTTAATAATTAAGTATACCTTTTTTTCAAAACAGATCTTGCACTCTTTGCTCTAAAAGGGGGGTCAGGATCAATCAGCTTATCAGAGTCAATCACATTTTGCAACTCTTTAAAGAGATTTTTCAAGTTAGAAAAGAAAAATATATCTTCTTCTGACCCAGAATATAACTTCTGCATTAGATATACACTGGGTTTATGTTTACAGCACCAGAACAATGATAATTATACCTAAAAATAATTTCAAAACATGAATTGTAGTTTTTGATGACTAGACCATAATTTATATATATATAATTTTTTTTTTATTTTTTTTTTTTTTTAAGCAGATAAAACATCAGTATAGAAGAGTTCATCCTCATGGAACAGGCTTGCTTTTCCAAATCACCATGGCCTTCAGAAGCACCTTAGGAGTAAAAAAACAGAGGTGCCCACAGACAGCAGTTAAAATCCAGTTTGGAAGAGTCAGAGCCAAGGGAAAAGCCTCTGCCAGCTCCTGCCCATTCTCGCTGTCCCCAGGAGGGGGAAGCCGAGCTCCGTCGCTTGCAGAACTGAAGTTGCAATGAATTAAAGTGAAACACGGGCACTGCAGGATTTTTTTTTTCCCTTAACACCAGTTATTCTTACGATCGCTCCACCACACAGAGGCGAAATGCTTGCAGTGGTTTCCCGCAGGGAGCCACACCATAGGTAAGCATCTTCCTAACCTTGCTGCTGGTGCTCTAGTTCAGGGTATGAAAAGGTTTTTCTCCTAAGTAATTTTCCTCTTGAGCAACAGGAGGATCAGGCTGACATGAACCACACTGTCTTTCTGTCTCTCCTCTCATCCCTACAAACACAGAGCTCAGAGCCTTAATGAGGAGTCCCGAGCCCAAATGTCAGCTTAAATTAATATCAAATGCATCTGCTTCTGGCCAACAGCTTTGTCTGGAGTGGTTTTTCTACATTCAGAGGAGATCAGGCTACTTTCAGACAAGGCCATTTTAACTGCTGGCAACAAGGTGATGATTCAGTTACCTGAGAACATTATTAATGCCACTCGATTCACCCTGGTCCCCAGGCAGGTCCACATTGTGCCCCCCAGACCCCTCTCAGATGCCCAGGGGCAGCATCCCCAGCACTGCTGCCCACCTTCCAGCAGCCAAATCCTCCCAGGTGGCCTGGAGGTTGGACTGGGATGTGCCACCTCTCTATCCCATGGAGCAGGGACTGGTCCTCAAGCAGGTGTAAGTGGCACATAGAGTTGAGGCTGGAGGATGGGATTTTGGTTAGAAAATGTAACCTGTTTGTGAAGTACAGTAATCACAATAAAGTGGCAGCTGTGTGTTTATCTCCAGCACATAAACTCATTACTTCTGAAGTTGCTACCTAGTGTTTCAGCCACTCCAAGAGAATTCAGTAATAAGGGACAAGTCGTGTTGAGGGGATCATTTAATTAAGGAAGAGGAGGCTGCCTGCAGGCAGGAGCAATTCCCCCATGCAGGGGACCCAGCCCTGAGGCCAAGCAGTGACAAAACCTCCACAGCCAGAACCACTTCAGACCTGCCCTCTTCAGGAACCTAAATCAAAAGCTCAAGCCAAATAAATCTACACAAGTACATGTTATTTTCACTGGATGATTTTAAGCACTTGGGCAATTATGCAAAGCAAATTTTTAATTCAAAGAAAAATCACCTTGAGAGAGAACTGCCTGGGGGCAAAAACCAGTGTCCTTTCCTTCCTTTGTAATACTGCAAAGGGTGAGCATACCTGACAAGCTTTAGGGTCAACAAACAAGCCTGGTATGAAGTCATGGACTGACTGAACAAATCTGACTCACTGGTTTTAATGGTGTAACAGCACATTTTACTTCTGCTGCACTGTGATACACAAAGCTACCTCCCTTCTAAAGCATTACAGATGATCAAAAAACTTTGACTAGAAATCAGAAAAACAAAAATTTTAATAAAGAACTGTTTAGTAAAGGTTTTCCCACAACATAATATTTCTAATTCCTGCCAGACACACACACATATATTAGTCTTTAACACTTGTATACATTATTTTCAAAGCTTCCTCAAAATGATGCAAGCAAGCAAAGTACAAGATACAAAACCTTCTTTATACAAAAGGCTTGGAGAATAGCTTTTGCATTCTCTTCTGTGTATTTGTATAATGCACAGCCTTTTGGTTCCTGTGGAAAATGTCAATATGCAAGCAGTATATAGTATTATTGGCTCTGAATTTTGAGGGTTTCCTACTGGATAAAAGTCTCCTTGCTGAGTATACATCATTCTGGAGTTGAAAACTGATTCTCTGCATGATAAGTTGTGTATAAATTTAAATAAATCCTGGCATTTTTACTGATGTTTTCAATATAGGAGCAGTTGCTTGAGTAAGAGTTTCTAAGGATACACATGACTTCATGATACACAAGACTTATTGCAACTGCCTCCAGACCAGGAGCTAATATTTGCTATCAAGAACTACTGAATATTTTTTTCCACATCATCACAATTTCGCAGTTTAATAGAACAAAAATTATTTTCTTAGACTCAGATCCTCTTGAGTGCCATCACAAAGCACACACAGGACAGAAATGTGATCAGAATGGACCTATGAAAGGCAGGTCCTGCTTGACAAACCTGATCTCCTATGACATGGTGACCCACTCAGTGGATGAGAGGCAGTGGGTGTTACCTACAAAGACTTTAGTAAAGCCTTTGACACAGTTTCCCAGAGCATTCTCCTGGATAACCTGGCTGCTCATGGCTTGGGCAGGTGTACACTTTGCTGGGAAAAAACTGTCTGGATGGCCAAGCCCAGAGAGCTGTGGTGAATGGAGTTAAATTCAGTTGGTGGCCAGTCACAAGTGGGGTTCTGGAGGGCTTAGTGTTGGGAACAGTTCTCTTTAATGTCTTTCTCAATGATCTAAACAAGGGGATCAAGTGCCCTTTCAGTAACTTTGGAGATGACACCAAGCTGGGAAGGAATGTTGACCTGAGCTGCCTGGCAGAAAAGGACCTGGGGCTATTGGTAAATGGATGGCTGAATATGAGCCAGCAGCGTGCTCAGGTAGCCAAAAAAGCCAACAGCATCCTGGCTTGTATCAGCAAGAGTGTGGCCAGCAGGAGTAAGGAAGTGATTGTCCCCCTGTACTCTGAACTGGTGAGGCTGCACCTCAAATTCTCTGTTCAGTTTTGGGCTATTCACACTGAGGTGCTAAAGCAAGTCCAGAGAAGGGCTGGTGAAGTGTCTGGAGCACAAGTCCTGTAAAGAGCACCTAAGTGAACTGGGGTTGTTTAACCTGGAGAAAAGGAGGTGAAGGAGAGATCTCATTGCTCTCTACAACTGCTTGAAAGGAGGTTGTACTGAGGTGTAATGTTGGTCTCTTCTGCAGAGTAACAAGCAATAGGACAGGAGGAAATGGCCTCAGGTTGCACCAAGGAAGGTTTAGATTGCATATTACAAAAAATTCCTTCATCAAAAGAATTATCAAACACCAGGACAGGCTGCCCAGGGAGGTGGTTGAATCACCAGCCCTGTAGGTTTTAAAAAGATGTGTAAATATAGTGTTATAGGGACATGTCTTAGAGGTGGATTTGGAAGTGCTAGGTCGACAATGAAACTTGATGATCTTAAAGTTCTTTCCCATCAAGATGATGCTATTATTCTATTTTTTAATATGCCTGTAGGAAAAATCCCTAAGTATATGGAAACTGTGTTAACACTGTGTAATTCAGTGTCTGACTGCACACATGCTCACTCCCCTGTGAGTGCCAGCACCAATGCCAGCCCTGTGGTGTAAACCCTGTGCATTCAGTTCTGTGGCATGGAAATTCAAAATCTGAGGCTCTAGGTAAGGAAATTTTTTTTCCCAGTCCTTTTGCCAGTCCATATCTTTCCTGGCCATGTCAACAAAGAGATGGAAAGACTTGTCTTGTGATGCCAACCACATTAAAATGTCATACCTGCATATACCTCACCAAGCAGCCTTGTCTACTGGTGAACTGTTTTGGGGTTGGCAAGTGTAGGAGTGGCACTAGAGCCACAGCACACAGCCCTCTCTCTCTGATTTTATCTTACAGTGTCTCTCTGGAGTGACTTATGTACAGATTCTATTAGCCCTGTGCTGATTTTAACTTACACATTCTTTTGCACTTGCATTTTTACTAATCAATTAAATTTTTTGCACCACCAGAGAAACACTGTGCTATTTGCCATACTGCCTCATACTGGGGATTCTGTGTCACTTGAAAATATTGAGTACAACACAAAATACATCTCAGGCTGTCCTCAATCTCCTTCAGACCCAGGGCCTGAAGAAGACCATATGGAAGCAGCTGTTTCATGCAGCCTGTGGCCTTTTACTGGCCTTGGATGCCATCTCTGGCATTCTCTCTCTGATATACATCATCAAGCCAAAGTTACAAAATCTTTACACATGTTAGAACCAGCATATTCACTCTCAAAGTAATTCCACTTCCTGATCTTTCTATACTCAAAAGAAAGTATTTGAGACCCTCTTTTCACAAGCTCCAGTCAACAAACTGTTGCATGCTCTGCATCCTTCCTACCTCTCCTACTGCTTCCCAGTATGACACGTCCCAGATGACACTGTTGGCCCAAGTGACTTTAAAATGGCACACATGTAGCCACAGAGTCTGTACGTGCCATGGGCATTTGACTGTTTCTAGTTTTGGCACACTAGTTTTATGAAATAAAAAGTGAAAACATTCAGATGTCACTATGCCTTGTGTTTAGGAGTTTACAGCACCTTTTCTTCAAGAATTTTAATGCTTTTCTGAGAAACAGGTGATCCTAATAACAGTTCTTGGAAAACAGAAATACCTCTATATCTGATATTAAACAGATTATAAGTCACCCATGCCAGTAAAAGCACTATTTTTTTACTGCTATTACAATATTAATTGCTGTAGAAGCCCACCCCTACAGATCTGGGATGAGGATTTGCCAGAAGTATGAGTGCCATCCATTCATTTTGGGTTCAGCAGTGCCCTAAGATAAAGAAGTAGATAAGCACTAGCACAGCAGTACTCTGGAACAGCACATGCTCAAAATGACAGTAAAAGGGGTTATTAACTGGAAAAATTACATATCTGAAGGTTAAGTTTGAAAAACAACATTAAACATTTAAGGTTTTTTCGATTACTATGGTACAATTTTGAGTATTTACATATTTAAACATTAGTTTTGAAGAACCACAGTTGGTTTCTTTTTGTCTTCCTGTTTCTGGGCTGAAAAAGATCCTGATCATGTGAGCTGGCTTTTTTCTATAAAGTACGGGTAAAGATTTTCCTATGAAAAGCCAGTGCTTCTTATTGTGTTATGATATGCTTGGAGGACCAGATTACAAAGCCTTCACTTCCTTACAAAAAATTAAAGGGAAAAGTGGAATAGAATAAAGAAGGAAAATGATCCAGTGATGGAGCAGATACTCACTACAGTTAGAGTCTGGGTATTCTTTGACTAAAATGCCATATCTCCAGTTAGATTTTTTTTTTTTTTCCAAATTATAAATGCTACAGAAATGCCAAATTACAAAAAATGTAACCCTCCCTCATTTCCCAAATTGAGAGAAGAGGTTTGCCCTCTCTGGTCCACAATAAAGAAAACTGTCTAATGGCAACACTTCCCCACACAGTATTAAAACCTGTCTGACATTGTAGCCTAATAATGGCAGCCGATTCTATATTTTTCTCTTTTAAAAGACAAAGGCCTTGACCATAGAAAGAGGTCACGTGGATAGCATTGAGAATATAATAACCACGAGAAGCAACATAAAACCTGTTCAGAGGTGACCAGCCAGGGGCTTTATCTATGTTTAAGAGTCCTCCAGACACCTATACACATGTAACCCATGGAACCTCTAAGGAGCAATTTACATGTGGATAAAATGGACTGTCCTGATTTCAGTGGTTTAATTTGAAGCTCCTTCTATAACACAGCATCTGAGCAGCTGCTCAGCCATATGGACTAAGTGTCTAGAGATAATGGTGGATTATGCCTCACTTCTGGCCCTAGTTTCTATGGTTAAATACATAGCTATTTTTATGCATCTCATTTTACTATTGAATAATGTAAATTCCCTTCTACATGTATGTACTTCAGCACCAGATTAGGATCTGATCCTCTGGTAGACCAAGTCTCCTATCTTTCCTAGAGCCTTTTAAAAATTTTCTCACCTGACATGAAACTTCATAGTACTGCCCTCAAGTGGAAGGAGCACAGATATCTCTGCCATCTCCATTCAGGAGCAAGATACTAGCTACTTTATACATACTTCCAAATTACACAAAATGCTTTTAGAAGAAACTGTGGTGATGCCAACCCCCTACTCACTGAGCAGCATTGCAGTGCCAACATTGTCCTGGCTTTAGTCACAAGAGCAATGGGACCAACACTTCTTTTTTCTAAAGCAAGTGCAGTAGGCTGAGACAGTCCGGCTCTGTCTGATTTTGACTGCTGGAACACTGAGCTGAAATAATTTTGTAACTTCAGACCTAGTGCAAATGCAGTGATTTGGGGTGATCAGGCACTCCCTAATTGTACTCAGAATTATGTTGCCTGGGAAATGCACCCAACACCCTAAAATCACAAGTCCACTCTTAAAGTTGCCAAAGATTGATACCTGACTTGAATTGCATCCATCATGGAAAAATAATGACCAAGGTGGCCATATAAATACTGACCCTGAAATGAGGCCCTTTGGAGCTCCCTGTGATCACAGCAAGTTGCTACCCTGTGCCTCATGAGGCAAGATGATCTGTCTGATTTGAAAGAGTAAGAAGCTTGGTACTTCTCATTTTATGGCAAATAGATCAATCTGTGGTAATTTACTATAATTCCATCTCATGGATCTGCAGGAGGGATATTTTATTGCACCTGAACTGCACACAGTTCAATGATTATTAGGTACCAAGATTTAATATCTTAATGTAGCTTAACCTCTATATCTCAGTGTGAGTGTATGTGCACAATTTGGTTTAAAATTTTCTTAAATCTTTACTTGAACCTCTTTACTTGATAATAACACAATGTTGATTAAGTATTGCTAGAAAATCATAGAATCAAATTTTGTGATTCTTATAATAGTATCGATCAACCTCAATTTTCTGCTATTCCAAATCACACCAGACCAATAGGTGTGATTTGTGTTTGTGTTAAAACACAACACTGAAATCTCTATACCTAAACCATTTAGTCATAAACCACTGACCAAGTCTGAGACTGGAGATGGATTCAGCCACACCTGGACTCCTCTCTGAGAAGGAGTTTAGAAAGCAGGGAGAGGGAAGATTTATGTTAGATGTTAGGGAAAAATCCTTTCTTGTGAGGGTGGTGAGACACTGGCACAGGCTGACCAAGGAAGCTGTGGATGCTGCTTTCTGGAAGTGCTCAAGGCCAGGTTGGACGGGGCTTGGAGAAACCTGATCTAGTGGGAGGTGTCCCTGCCTATGGTAGAGGGGGTTGGAACTAGCTGATCTTTGAGGTCCCTTCTAACACAAACCATTCTGTGATTCTATGATCAGCAAGGATGTCCATTCTGAACATCATGACTCGGTGGAAGGGCTATCCTCACTCTTTTCCCTGATCCCTATGTAAATCACTTCAACTCAATCCTGACTCAATCTCCCCTATGCCTATAAAAATAATTCCCTCTGATCCCTGTTCAAGTCACCCCAATCCAATTTCAACTTCTACATATCCCTTCCACATAATAAGTAATAGAGAGAATCTTGCCATCAAATTTTGCTCAGTCGTACTTTCATAAATCTGTATTCATGTCACTTTTTCCTAAGATTTTTGTCAGTGATTCTTTAAGTAACCTTAAGACCTTCCACTCCTATCCATGACAGAAATGCAGACAGTAGGTAGGATTGCCTCAGATTTCCTGGATTTCTAGATTATTTTTTCCCCTGAGAACAAGTATTTTCCCAGAAACATATCTTATAATGACTAAAATTTAAAAAAAACATCTCCAAAAGAAGTGCATCATCACTGCCCTCAGTTTGGTATACAATGAAAATCTTGTTAAACCATTTTGAATTCTTCCCTTGACAAATAAAATATGCTTATTTTAGTTCTTCAAAGCTGACAAAAGACAATAAGGTCACATTTTTATTTAGGTAAATCACAAGCAGATAGAGATTGTTTGGGCATAATCATGACTAAGGATCATTATCTATTTCTACCAGAGTCACTATAAAAACATCCTTTCACCTTTTATGGACATGGCAAACATTCATAATACAATAGAGCTGTATTTGATAACACTATCTACCAGCAGACCTACCACACAGACCGAACAAAGTCTTCCCCTTCTTAGACTAGTAATGTCCTCAGAACTAAGGAAACTGCTCAATTAAGGTTAGCAAGTATAGTTACATGGTAGATACCTGAGGACTGCAGCCAGCACTGACTAAAAATGACTGCCTCTCACATCAGGAGCTATTTAGAAGATTGCTGAGGTACTTCATTATTAAGTCCTGATCAGAGGTCACTGAATTAAACAAGATTTTCTTATTGACTCTTAATGGCCTTGACTGCAACTTTGCTTATTCAAGTTTCCTCCATGGTGCTGTAAAAAAAAACTCACCCCTTTTCCTTCCACAACCATATTACTGTGGTGTATATGCTGCTCTTTGTGGTGATTTTGAGGCCTTGATTCTGTAGATACCACATTGGGGTAGCCCAGCTGAACCCTGTACAACTCAATCATAAGATCTACTTGCCTGGAGGATGAAAATCTCCAGTAGTACCTACCAGGTCTTTTACATAAACAGTACCATATGAAAATATGTTTCTTTTTAATATTTTCAAACACTTATTGAAACCATGTTTGTTTATAACTAAGGATAGCTAAACATTTCTCTTCTTGAAAAGATCATACAGGATTGAGAATCTGATAAAGAAGCGGGATTTCTCAGTCCAAATGTTTTAAGTTTTATTATGATTCTTGTTGAATTAAGGAAAAATCATAATGTGAACACACCTTAAAAGATTTTATCTTGTTTCTAAAAGTCTATTTGAAAGGTTTTTCATATCTGAATAGAAATAGAAATGTAACAGAAAATGTAACCTCCTAAGAGCAGACAAGATAACAGGAAGTAAAACCAACAACATAACCAGTAGAGTCCCATCTATCAGTTACTCTTTTGTTATGGGCACCCTCAATTCACATTCAGTCTGACAACAGATTCAGGACCAGAACAACCATTTTAAATTGTAGCCATGGTATTATTTAACAGGATAATTGTTAGAGACAACTGCATGCAGCACTTGAAGAAAGGCCATTTACACCACTTTCAAAGCAAGCACCATTGCCGGCTGGGAGGAGACTGGGCTTTGTTGGTACCTTCTAGATGTTGGCTCCAGACTAATTAATTTTCTAGACTTGACCCTGGCTCTAAGTGCCTCATCTTCATGGCAAACCTTATTACTGAGGGATGAGTCTAGATGTGTGACCAGCCTTGCCAGAAATCACTCTTCTCAGCATGCTACACCCCCTCAGCAGAGTCACCTTGCCCATCTTTGAATGTATCTTCAAAGGAAGCCCAGCCAGAGAGCCAGCAATGCATTCAATAGCTGGACACCACCATACTGAAAAAACCCAGTGAGACACCACAACTTTCAGTAGCAACCTCATAACAAGCTCTTCAGACAATTTCTCAGCCTGGTCTGCCACAGGGCAGCAGAAAGTTAATCTTTCCTAGAAAATACGATTCAGACAGAAAATGGCCAGGACCATGATGGTAGAGCAGCATATATCCTTCCCTGCAGGACTCATTTTCCTTTTAATGACTTTCCAAAGACTTTTTCCCTCCAGTGGGAATAAGAAGAATGTCAGATAGCTAACATCTGGACTAGATAACATACTGGACTGGCTCCACACCAAACTACAGTCAGAGACATGAACCAAGGAAGACTATCATTGAATTTCAAAGCATATACTTAGAGGGTAATACAAGAACAAACACATCTGTGAGGCATGGGTATACCAACAGTCCGGACAACTTATTGAAATTTGTAGTTGGATGGGGGAAAAAAAGGTTATTGGCACCATGTCTTGTTTAGAAACAAAGACAGTAATGCCTTGATTAATCCCAAGGAGGTAATAAAGTTACAAACACTTGTAATATATGCCAGGTATATATCTTATACTGTGGCCTAAATAACAGAACTTTCAGAAGCAGAAGTATTCCAAATAGACTTCAATGATTTCCACTGCCAACAAAGCTAGAAACATTTCCATTGAGAAGAGATACTGTCCTTCAGTCATACAGTGAAAGATTTGGGCACTTGGACACTTCTGCAGATCCTTGCAACTAGAAGTTGTACTTATTTAGAAGTATGCAATACTTGCACAACATTTTCCATTGTGTCACAGAGTATCTACTACCACATTTTCTTCTGGGTTTTCAGAGTCTTCTGCTTTTGTGGTTGTGTGGGTGGACAGGCATGGGCAGTACATGCAAGTCCCAGTGAGGAACCCAGTGTGAGCAGGGGCACAGGAAGCTGCTAGGCAGGCATGCTCGACTGAGACCCTTCCAACTGTGATTCCAGGAAAACCTTGCACGGGCCCAGGTGGAAAAACAGGTATTTGGGTGGTTAAATTAACATGACTGTGGAAACTGGGCACTCTTACTGCATATCTTCTCACACTTTTTATTCCAGCAAACTAAAATATGACTGATAAAACCTCGTATGGCACGCAGAAAACAAAGCAGGAGATAATTGTCTGCTGAATCTTGTGTTTGCCTCGGGACCTGTGTCCTGTTGCCAATGTATTATAATTTTCATTCCCAGTGGTTTGTAACCTTCTGTGTTCATGAGCAGAAGTTCTCATAAAAAGAATGGTCAGGGAAAAAATTACACCATTTTAACAAAATGCTATCTTACCTTTCTTGTGGATCCACACAGGCTTCGTGCATGCCTGCATATGTGAATTTCCCTTGTCACATCCTGGAATTCTGAAAGCAGAGCACAATGTCGATTGCGTCTGCTGGGTAGATATATAAGCAATATACAGGAGAATGGAGATTCCTTCCTTCTCCTGAAATACAAACATTGCACAACATGGTATATTGTAAAAATAGAAATAAGTAAAACTTTTTAAAAAAACAACACTTTCATCTTCATGAGATGTGAGGGCAGTGCTCCTTTTGACCACGGATGATATATTATACCCTAAGTGGGGGTAAAAATCACCAAGGCAATAAAACTAGCCCCAAATTTTCCCTTAGTTTATAGACAAGTTGCCTTGCAAAAATATTCCAGGAACTCCCGAACCATCTGTTGTCTTCTTTCTGTGGGCCAAAATATGCTACATTTTGGCAACAGACCTTAAACACAACAGCACAAACCCCTGGCTGTCCTGCTTTTGGAAATGAAGAACAGCCTGGAGTAAGGGAAATGACCACTGTTGAGACGAGATGTGTCTGTCCCCAAAAACAGTCCCTGTGAGAAAGCCCAAACACTGCTTGGCAGCTTTTTTGTCCTAACAAAACTCCCAAGGCTTTGAGAGGGAGGACAAACAAGTGACACAGCTGCACACAGATCTGCATTCAGTTACTTCCAGTCTCACTGCATACCAAACACATATGCAGACACAAACACAGGCCACTTGGGCAAGGAGGAATGCATACTTCTACACCCCAGCTAAGGAAGGGGAGGAGCAGTCAACATGTTAGCCCTATTTATTGCAGGGTTTACAGAGTAGCAGATGTAGAGAGATCCTTCTAACATAAACATACCTAGAGAGGAGAATAAAAGAGATCACAACTTCTCATTTGTACTTGGGAGAAACAAATCTTACTTAAGAAGAAGTGCTGCAAAAAAACCTAAGCCTGTAATCTCTCAAATATTTGGAACAGGATCCTAAATCATTTGGTGCAAGTTGTCTCTCAGCAACCTCAGACCTCAAGTGTTGAATGACTGCAGAGCATTTTCAATAACAAAATAAATATTTGCCTTTACAAAGGCAATATTTCCTCATTTCCACTTAGAGCTAATATCAACTGTTATGAACCACTACCCTTAAAAACCCTTCCCGTACAGCCAACAACATCTCATACGCATGGACTTCAGACACTTAAAAAAATTAATTACTGGTTAAGAGAGCAAGTTATTTGCATTTTTTTTTAATAATAAAACTGAGAACCACTACAAACACAACTGTAGCATGTTTGTTTGGTTTTGGTTTTTTCTGAGGCATAGTACAAACATAAAAATAATGGAGGAAGACATGAACTGTAAGGCCATGTTTCTTTTCTTTTCACAAGATCAGTACCTATCAAGTTTAACTTGGAGCTTAATTTGAGTTCATTTATATGAGTCATCGTTCTGAAAAACAGGTTTATCAGGGTTTTATATGCCTGCCTGCCTGCTCTTCTTTTTATGTTTTCCAGTTAACATTTTGGGAAGGTCCAGTCTGTTAACATCAGTGCAACAAAGACAGCATTTCCCGTGTCCAGCTAACAGAGTCCATAGGCTTAAAATTAATCTGATATGTAATTCCTCTGATGAAGCAGAGGTAAAGGGCCTGACCTGCACCTGCGTTTAAAGCCCATCATTTTGCTCCCTATACTGACTTTGAACTTGTTTTTTATTGCAGTGCTGTACAAGTGAAGAAAAGTAGGTCATGCCAATAATTCATCAAACTGCAGAACAGCAAGAAATGCAACAAAAGGTCAATGTTCAAATGCAACAGAAACATACCTCAGAGCAATGATGTGGCACAGATGGACAGCTAAGGGAGAGCAGAAAGGAGGTAGCCAGTCTCACAAGGCTCTTCACTCCAGCAGAGAAATGACAAAGGAACCCAAAGAATGAAAGAAAATCCAGACCACTGTCAAGGGAGAGTGAAGAAGTTGTTAAAAGGAAGAGTGATAAGCTCTGGGAATCAACCACCCATTAACATAAAATGCCATGTAGATTTGGTTCTCTTGGTTAGAGAGACCTTTCCCTTAGATTTGTAGGACCTTTCTGGAGTTCTTTATGGAGGGAGTGCTTTAGCCAAGCATTTGCTTAAGAGCTCTGGGACTTTTGACTTCGAGGAGCAGATTAAAATTTTTCCTTCAGAAATGGAAGCCAGAATTTCTCAGATCTGTCTAGACGAAGACTTGGTTATTGCTTTGACCCATCAAGGGAGCCTTACGAGCTCCCTCTGATGTAGATGTTCTTTTCTAAATCACAATTTTTCATTCTTTATTTCTCTCTCAATTTTGCCTACTAACCCCCCCTCCTCCCCCCCCCCCCCCCCCCCCCCCCGTGGAGAAATACATTAGATGGTTCCAGAGGGAAAAATAATGTTGCAGTCAAGAAACTGCAAAACAAAACTGCAAATAAAAAGTCACGTCCCTCAATCTGAGCTGTAGCTGGTACAGAAGCGTGCATTGCTCCACCAAAGCTTGCCTACATTTCTTCATACCAATGTCAGTGATGGGGAAAGGACAAAGAGGCTATATTGCAATGTTAGTTTGAGACAAGTGCAAGAAAAATGAAGTAGTAATGAGAGATAGAAGTAAAACCTTACAAAATAATGCATATAAGCAAATAATGATGCAAGAAAGTTCACGGCCAAGGGCTGAAGGAAGATGTTGAATGGGTGACCATCAGTTGAATAGCCAGGCAGAATTTCTTCTTGTTTAATTTCTGGGACAAACTCTGTCCTGGTGTGAACGGAAGAAAGAGGCCTGGACTACTATGGCTGTACTCATGGCATGACAGCACACAGAAATCCAGACAGTATTTGCAGGTAGATCTCCACCTGTACTCATTTAAAGACTGCAAGCTAATGACACCTCTCTAACTGCAACACTATTCAGGATATGATACCAGTTATGGAATCAGAATTAACATCATAACTTCTATAACTTCTGAAAGACTGGGCTTTTAGGGGAATTCAGCCAAACTACTCAGCTGTCCTACAACCATGTTTTCAATCTCCAGTACACCATGCTATGCTGTACCTATGCTTTGTATTGAAAGTGGCAGCCAAGAGATATTTTTTTGTATCATTAAAGGGCCAGAATAGCTTTTTACAATAAAAATGGAACAGTTTGAATCAAATATGCTCCTACTAGTAGGAACATTTCTGATTAAATAATTCAAGAAACATCATAAGACAAACTGATTTCAGTTCCTGTTCCTCAGCATTTGGCATCCAACCACATCCTGTTGTGTTACATGGTTTCCTATTTGACCATGCTTTGAGGAGAAATTAACCTTTTTCTAAATTTTCTAACTATAAAGACAACAATAAACATTATTTTAGGTATTGTTTTGGTCTGGACACTAATATATCCAGAAATACAGTAATTTCTTCAAGGAGGAATATTTTCATTTCTTTTCCAGAATTTCCTAGGTTCTACAGTTCATGGCTTATCGCAGGACAGAGATATATTTGCTTTCTACTGCAGCTTTAAGAATATTGTTTACCATACCTGTTCTTAAAATAGATTTCTATATGGTCCCCCTAGACTATCAGTCTGGAGCACTATATCAATTTCCAAACCCATGCTTAATATATTTCATTATCTCAAATAAGAGATTGTTTACTTTAACAATGTAATATTGACCTAATTAAAAACATAAGGAAGTTACAATTAGATTCATAAAATGACTTATAATATTTTTTCTCTTAATCTGCTTCCTAAAATTCCTGATGTCAGTGACATATAAACCCATAGTTTTTAGTCTTTATTTTGTACAATTACCTGTACTTCATTTTATACTTATGTGCTTAGAATAAATTTTAGCCTTGAGCCTTTACATAAGTATATTTGTGTTTCAAAATATCTCATCTGTTCAACTATTGCCAAGGTGGCTTTTAAGCATCTTCTCTATTTCATTCGCTTTCTTTCCAGAAGATCACAATGATCAGAAACAAAGAGATATTTTAATCATATGGCATTTTATGAATCTAATCTTATAACAGTTTGGGCAGGCTGAGGTTTGAAATTAGTTTTGGCATACATACTAATTGGCATAGTTGGTAAACATACCTTAATGTTTTCGTTCTAATGCTATCGGTCACTTAATGCATCATTAATTCAGACTTCATTCTCTCTGTAGAGAGCTTTCCAGTCGTTGTAATCCAGGCTTAGGTGTGACGGATTTTTGACTGTTTAGAGGATTTCCAAGGTGCTGTGTTTTAGGTGGGTTATGAAATAACATGCTGAAGAAGTTGTCCTGGAAACCAACATCATCTTTTTGGGGGACATCTTCAGCTGGATGGTCTCAGACAAAACCTGCTCTTTCTCTTCCTTAGCCAAAAGCATCTACAGCTGAGTTTTTTCTTCAGCTGTGCCCACTCACTTGTCATTCTTATGGTTAGTGTATTAAAAGTGAGCAAAAGAAGGCATTTCACACTTCTTCAACCACAGTTCCTTTGCTGTGTCATCTGTCGTTTACAAACAAGCTTTTGCCACTTGTTATCAGAGCAAGGCAGAAATGTCAGAAATGAGATTGAACAAAGGAGCAGAGAATGATTCAGATGAGCAATCTTTACTTTGGGATTACTCACAAGTGTGAGGCCACACAGTGCACAATCTGTAAGCAGCAGCAGAGGCTCAAGAGACATCTGAAGCAATTCCATACCATTGGCACTTTTTTTCAACACACCCCACACACAGTGAGCAGGTGAAAGTGTTACCCTGTTAATCCCTTGCTTTTCTCAAAACAACAGGAAATCAACTATCTCATTATGTGTGACTAATAAAGAACTGTGAATAGCAGTGTCCTTCCTAAAAAACATAATTACATATATTGCATTCCTTTCCTTATCCGGGTATAAATACATCAGTTGCCACTCCTGCCATGCTCACACAGGACATCTTGCCCGAAACTGGCATTTTATAGTGCTAGAAGTGTCTTCTTTTGCATGGGGCAGTCTTGAAATTTGGGTGTTAAAAGGGATCGTTTTGGCCAGCACCCTAAGTACCTAGTGTGACAAGAAAATGTGAGACAGAGAGTGTAGAGAGTGAACAGACAGACTGTTCATTGGTTTCTCTTAGTTCCTTCATGCCTGCCAAGTTTTTGCCATTTCTTGGCAATTCTTTCCCTCAGCATGAGGCCAAGATCATCATCTCAAAGGATTTTCTCAGAAAAATTTTATTTGGAATCACACCTTTTCCTTAATTTCATCATCAGGCTGTTCTCAGCAGACACTTTTGACTTCCAGTATCTCCACTAGTCAAGGAAACTATTTGCTTTTGTACAAACTGCCCTACCTTTGTCCTTTATTATTAAGATGCAATGTCTCTCTTCCACTTCCTACTTTTGTTGTTTCTCTAGAGAGAGAGGAAAAGTTTTTTAATACAACTCATGCCTTGTACCTTCTAGTCCTCTTTTACACAAAATTGCACAAGTGGCCAGTGATACTGTGATTCTTCTCTTGACTTTTTTCTCAGTTGCAAGTCAAACTTTACGAGTTTTAATGTCATGCATGAACCCTCCACACAGCAAAAGCCTAAGATTTGTGGTGATCATTCCATAAGGATTTGGTAGAGTTCAAATGTCACAGCACAGTCATACATTTACTGATGGAAGAACAATGGGAGTACAAGTTCCCCATTCAAGAATGACTTAACCTCATCTGGCAACATTATCCTCAATCTGGACTGTTCTTCTTTTACAGAAGCAGTGATCTCCAGGTCCAAGTGTTACTTCTTGATGTTTTCCAAGAAGAAAGGACAATTGTGATCCTTAAGGCTGTCTTCAGTCCACTTTTCAGGATATTTTTTATTGCTCTACCACTTAACATTATTTAGATTATGCCTTTTGCCTCCTTTTTCCAATACCAGGTTAGCTTACTTGCACTGTTTGTGACTTCTTTTAGTCTTTCTATGAATTTCCTCTCCTTCTTCTGCATATCCTCTGAGCACCTGACATAACAAAAAGCAAACAAAGTGCTCCTGGCTCTTTTTGACTGTCATTCTGAGTGTTTAGTGCATCAGCCAAAAGTGGCAGACAACGTGCAAACGCCATAACTCACACTGAGTAGTCTCTAGTACTTTTATTTCATTGCTTTACTTTGAAAATCAATGATCACAACTTGCTTATTTGCTGTATTGTAATCCCTTTTGCAGATGTTTGTAACCCTTTTAATTATACTCTGATATGTCACATATCAGAGTATTTCTTTGTATTACTCTTTTCTGTTTGTGACATTTTTTCCCCATGAATCATCTCAAATAGTGTTGCAGTCATGGAGAGATGAATTAGATTTTTGGCAGAGTACCTCTACACTAAAAACATTATTACAAAATACATGCTAGAAAATTTTTACATCGTATTCCACACTATTAAATTTTTGTCATCATTACTGTTTTAAAGCTTTTTACCACTGATTTTTTTTGCTGAACATATATTCCATGGTACTGTACACTCTAATCTTATTCTTGTACCTGAATTTAGCACTGATTTCACCTCGCATGGTGAATGCATATTGTCTAACTATTGACAGTGACGCTGTCATTCTTAATAGCAGGATAGTAGCTGCTTTTTCTATTAAGATGAAGACAAGACCATTTAGGCTTGAGGTCAGATGTTGTTTTTTCCAGTACTTCTTTTGGTCCTGTGAAAATAGCTGCAGCTTATTTTTTTTAGTGTATTCTTGGGCTAGGCCCTGAAATCCAGAGTATGTAATATCACTTCAAGATTTTTCTAGTTCAGATTATTATCTGGTTGCATGTAGTGCATGAGCTGGATTACTTTTGCTCATCTAGACAACATAGCTGTTTAAAACATAGAATATGAAAGTTTGAGTAGCCCCTATTCTAGGTACTCCCTTTTAATGTGTTTTCTTTAACTGTGTCTCCACCATCTACTGCAAACGTGCTAATCTTGGCAGATTCAAAGGCATGATGCAGGCAGAGAAGAGGTCTGTGTCTGATATTTCCAAATCCCAAAGAGTCTCCTGCTATGGAGATAAAATTGCCTTTCTTGCTTTTCCTGAAATTGTTTTCCACCAAAACTGGTACTCATGTGTAGTAATAGGCTGCTCGTAGTCACCATGTATGCAAAGAGCATGATGGAAAGTATTGAAAAGAACACCAGAAGAGTGCATTCAAACTGCATTTTAGAAAGAACTCTATAACCAGAACTCTAAAAATTCACCTATAAAGTTAAGTCATAGACATTTAAAGTCAGGAAGCTTTTAGCCATGAAGAATTTATTAAAACAGCTCCTAAAATATAAAAAAAGTAGTTCCCAAATCAGGATGTCATATCAGGAAATATTTCAGTGAAAGATGTGAATTGGCTGCTGCCAACATGTTCCGATTCAACAACAATTCCATAGGAATGTCTAAATTTAAATTTAATGTAAATTTAAGTCTGCCTTCCCAAACTGATCACTGATCAGTGTATCAGCAACACACACAGAGCTGAAGTAATGTTGGCTTTAAGATTCAAAATTCAGAGCCTCTCTTCATGGTGTTGGCTGGTGATGGAAAGAGCATCAAAACCTGTGGGTCTTGCACAATCCTGGAGTTTCCTGTTAATGATGGACCAAGTAATTGGTATTCCCAGGGTGACTCAGAACTATGACCAAATAAAACATTGATGTGGCAATATTTTTTAACAACTGCCACTGTGGTGTTTGCAGCATGGCAGTGACAGCTTTGTGGTGTGTAATGCAAATGTTCATGTTAGCAAAGGAGTCCCAGGTGGTTTGAGGTGCCTGAGAGTAAACAAGCCCAACACAGCCACTAATGTGGAGCCAAAATTGCTGGTGAGCATGAACCACAGATTTCAAATAGCCAACTACTGCTACAACACTCCTTATCAAGGTGATTCTCAGAACTCTTATCTTCTTTAGGTGTGGTCACATAACATATCAGATCACATTTAGGGTTATTTACAAATTACACAATTGTAAACATAATGTCTTTTGAAATGTATTTTGAAGTACAACCCCACAGAGGAGCCCATGGTTCCCTAGGAGGTTTATCAAAGATCTAGGACACAGATGGATGGCAATACTCTGTCCCCACCCTTGCATACTGGAAGCAGAGCCATGCAGCCAGTCCTCACCACCTCACAGGACCAACATGATGCTGCTGTCTCTGTCTGCAGATGCTGCACTGGCTCCACAGCTCCTCCCTAGCAGCACCCAGAGATGGCAGTGGCACCATTCCTTATGGTGCATGGGCAGCTTCCCAACAATGACCTTCAGTAAGTTTGCAGATTGTGCCAAATTGGGAAGGAGTGTTGATCTGCCTGAGGGCAGGAAGGCTCTGCAGACAGATTGAGATGCTGGATCAATGCCACAAGTCAAAATGTATGAGGCCAAGTGTTCAGTCCTGCACTTGGGTCACAACAACCCCAGGCAATGCTACAGGCTTGGAGAAGAGTGGCTGAAAAGTTGTCCAGAGAGAAAGGACTTGGAAGTGATGGTCAACAGCCTGCTGAACATGAGACAGCAGTGTGCCCAGGTGGCCAAGGCAGCCAACAGCATATTGGCTTGTATCAGAAATGCCATGGCCAGGACTGTGGAAGTGATCATCCTTTTGTACTTGGCACTGGTGAGGCTGCACCCCAAATTCTGTGTTCAGGTTTGGGACCCTCAGTACAAGAAGGACATTGAGGTGCTGGAGTGTGTCCAGAGAAGGGCAATGAAACTGGTGAAGGGTCTAAAGCACAAGTTTTATGAGAAGGGGCTGAGGGAATTTGGGTTGTTTAGTCTGAAAAGGAAGCTGAGGGGAGACCTTCTTGCTCTCTACAACTGCCTGAAAGGAACTTGTAGTGAGGTGGGGGTCAATCTCTTCTCCCAGGTAACCGGTGATGGGACAAGAGGAATGGCTTCAAGTTGAAACAGGGGAGGTTCCAATCAGATATTAAGAAAAAATTCTTCACCAAAAGGGTTATCAAACACTAGAACAGGATGACCAGGGAGGTGGTTGAATCACTGCCTCTGGAGGTACTTAAAGGACCTGTAGAAGTGGTGCTTAGGGATATGGTTCAGCGATGCAGCTGGCAGTGCTGGGAGAACAGTCAGACTTGGTGATCTTAAACCTCTTTTCCAACCAAAACGATTTTGTGATGGTTTTGCGGGGGTCAGGACCCACTGCCAAGCACCTCCGACGAGTTTTGGAAAAGGCTCAGAGGGGACGGGCAGGTGCCTGAGACCCACCGGACGGCAGGGACGGGGCTGGGCTCTCTCAGGCCTCAGCACCCGGTGCTCGGAGACGATCGAGGCCCGGGGCCGGGGCCGGAGCCCAGAGGAGGTTTTTCCAGGCAGCCCCGGTGGCACAGCAGCCCTCAGCAAGCCCGGCCGCGCACGGAAGGCGGAAATCCCCGGCGAGAGGGGGCGTGGGAGGCAAAGGGGAATGGCTTATACCGGGGAGCCGCCGGAGCGGCTCGGCAGAAGCCGCCTCGGGCAGCCGCCCGCTTCCCGCCTCGCCGCGATGGAGCTGCCAGGGTGAGTGGAGGCACCGGGGGAGGGGGAGGGGGAGCGGGAGCGGGAGTTGCCTGCTTGGGAGACCCTAAGCCGGCTGTTTGCCGGAGAGATACACACACACACACACCCCTCAGAGAAAGAAATCCCGAGTTTCATAGCAGGAAAAGTTCTGGGGCGGCTTCTCCCTCAGTGGTGAGAGGGGCCGAGGCGGTACACAGGGTCCCCTCCTGACCCGCGGGTCGCGGCGTTAAACCCGCCCGACGGCGGCTCCCGGCTGCCTGAGGGAGCTTCCCCTTTCCCGCCTCCACGGGTGTCCCGGAACCGCGGGAGGATTGAGGCGGGTTTGGCCAGGGTCAGACCCCACAAGGGGTCCCACCGACCTGTAGTGTATGATCTGCCCCGCCGAAGGCTGCAGGCCATCAGCTGGCATTTTAAGGAGCCCTTTTGGAGAGGATGTAAATGGTGGGAGAAGGCAAGCAGGCTCAGCGGGTTCTGTTGCCCGGATTCTTGTTACCCTCGCTGAAAGGTGATAGAAAAAATTCACCAAAAAAAAAAAAAAAAAAAAAAAAAAAAAAAAAAAAAGTTTAGAAGTTTAAAAATGTTTAAATGTTTATTAAGCTTATTAAATGTTTATTAAGTTTATTAAATGTTTATTAAGTTTTTAAAAAAGTTTAGGGCACTAATGTGCTTACCAATTGGTGATGTGAAAAGAGCGATGTCACTGCAAGGTGAGGGGATAAAGCAAATCTTGCCAATGGAGCAAAAGCCCCAAAGTTAGGATTGGAAGCACCGGGGTATCTTTTGTCTGGCTAGTTTGTGCCACAGGAACCATAACCCTTAAGCCTAAAATAAATAGTGCATGAAAAAAGTTGAGATGCTGGTAGGAGGCATCATCTCACCAAACAAGAATGTGTGAAAGAGGAAGTGCAACTTTCTCCTGTTTCACAAGACATTTCAAAAAACTATAGAAGGGGAAGGTGTGGGAAAAAATAGAAAAATAAAAAAATACAAATAAAAGAAAATTTTAAAAATAAAAAATATATATTTTTAGAAAATAAAAGAGAAACCCCACCTAAGAAACTAGTGCAGCTGTACCTGGGCTTAGAGAAGCTCACTGCCAGTGTGATGGGCACAGGAGCTGAGTGTTCTTCTGGGGCAGAAGGGAGGTTTCTCTGCAGTCAAAAGCATTCCTCCCCTTTTCCAAAAGGGGCTATTCCAGAGGAATATGGTGGGCTGCCACTGCTCCCACTGTACCACAGCTGTAACCTCCTCCAAATAAGAGGATGAACATCTTTTGATCTGTCTGATCTTAATTGTGATATCATTTATTACAATAAGAAATCAAAGTCTTCTTTGTATATGTACATTCGATAATCAGTTCTGGCTGACTAGCAAACTGTTTGTTGGTATCAGCAAACACTTGCAATGGGAAATTCCCTGAAGAGTCCCATAAAGATCACTCAGCTGTTCTTCTCCGTTAAATTCAAATTATTTGCTATATCCATAGTTTCTATCCTGGGTGGGGAACGACAAAACAAACCCAGCCATGCTATTAAGAACGTTAAGATGACCTTGTCAAGACAGACCTGACAAGCTTGGCACAAAAGGGGTGGCTCCTGCACAGTATACCAATACAAAGACAGTACAAGCTCATGTGTGAAAGCCAACAAAGTCAATGCCAGAGACAGAAGAAAGGGGAGCTGCCTCCCTGGAGTGCTTAGGTATGCCATACTTGAGAGCTTACTTTAGGGCTGATTTCTGCTCTAATACTTATTTTAGTAAATCTGCAATGTTACAAACTGGGCATCCACTTAAACTTTTGAAACCTTATCTATTAAACCATTTCAAAGGCTATGAAAGGAAAATAAAGTGTTTTGTTTACATAAAAGTAATACAATTCAGACTTCATTTTCTCTAAACTTTCCCTATCTCATTCCTCTGCTTTCAGAAGCCAAATAGGTTTGAGAACATAATTTTTTTAGGACATGGGGGGGGGAATTAGAGACCCTTAGAAGAGGACACACCCAGGTTGTGCCCAGGCACCTGGTAGAGGTAAAGCTGGGCAGAAACAGTGCTGTGTCTGGGAGGTGACAGATGGATCCTGATGCTTGGCTGGACAAAACTGTGAGGAAAAAAGGGCAGGAAGCCTGGAAGAGAGAACTCTTGGTGCTGCACATTTGTCTTTCTTAAAGCCCTACATGATAAGAGTTAAATTACCCAAGCTTTATAGATTACTTTAAACTGGGTTTTTCTATTGCATCCAGCAGGTGTCACTCCCTTGGGAAACTCCTGCACAAATTTGCCTGTCCAGAGTAATCAAACACAGTAAATTCTTTCCAGCAAAACCTTTGCACAGCTCCTTGCTATCAGGATGTTTCCTGTTTGCACATTTTTACTGAGTGCACAAAGCGGTGGGCAGCATGGTCAGCTGCTGCTGTTACCCTTTACCCAGATAAAACTGTAACTCATTAAGTTTCCCCAAAACAGTGGGATGCAGAGCTTTGAGACCTGGATCTAGGCCTGTGATGCTGTGCTCCTTCCCAGAGATCCTCTAGGGTCTATTTGTCCAATAAGTCTATATAATTCATTTCTGACAAGGAAGACACAATACCAGCTTCATGTCTTTTTGCTCTGATTCCAATATTAGTGCATTTTACTGCTATTCTTGGCCTTGGCCACTCACCCACAGTTATATTGTTTGAACTGAAGTTATGCAGCTGTCAAAAATGCAAATACTTAATGGCACATAACATAGATGTAGCTGTACCTAATTTACCTACTTCTGCTCCTATACAAAAACAATCAATATCAGCTTTGTTGCTTAAGTAAACAACGGAGATGCTAAAGTGTATTGTGTAACACTCTTGTTTGTTTTTTTATTCTACCTACAGATTTCTGTTACTGCTTCTTCATATCCTGAGAGCTGGTAAGTTCAGAACACTTAAGTTAAAATTAAGTGTTTGGTCATTTACGCAGGGTATTTCTCTTATGTACAATGTAAACATCTGTGGTTTTTTAGCAAGACATTTAAGACTTCCTCAGTGTGACATACATCAGGGAACTGATAGAAAAAAATCAGTTTCTACCAGTTTCAGTACTGAAAATAGAAAAAAAAAATTATGGATGCTCTTGCTTAGATTGCTGTGCTTGCGTTACAGCTTTCCTTGCTTTTCAGAGTTGTGTCTCCTCTGTTCTTGCTTAATCACTGAGAAGGACCTCAACAAAGTCATCAGGGAAAGTCCCCAGCTCCAAAATCAGGACAAATTTTACCAGATTCAGTTTCAACAGATACCTATGGCCTGTTCCTAAATAACACCAGTTATGGAAGTGTCCCCATCTTCCCAGGCAATGCTTTGCAGTGTTGCTTTTCCTGCTCTTAAGAAGTTTCCCAAAGTCTGAGCCGCAGCATCCTTGTTGCAGTTCAAGTCAGTTATTTCTTGTCTCATCCAGCAGAGGATAAGGCCCTGGAGAACATACTGTCTTCCTCCTTGCAAGTACTTGTGGTTGCTTTAGCAGTGATTTTTAGCCAGGGAGCCCAACTCAGACATATAGATGACCTATTTCCAAGTCCAGTGCACCAACATAAAGACCCTTTTACTTAAAACATTGCCACCTCCAACCTCACCATTCTCTGATTCCACATTTCCAAACCTCAGTCCTGTCATCTTCCTTTCCCTAATTCACCCACCTGCATAATCCCTTCCCCCAGCTGTCATCTCTCCTACCCAACCCCATTCCTGACCCCCTTCCCAGCCCCCAGTCCAATGTTTATAACACACACATTGCTTTGCTGTCAGAAAGCAGCTGAATGGGGGGCTTCTGGCTAGAGAAGTGGTGCATCCCTCCCTGCAGGGAGGCTTTGATCAGAGACACCCTGGCCATTTCTGAGTAGCTGACCTGCACCTTCTGCACTGCTAATCAGCCAGCTCATGCTTTCTCAATTCTCACTGGAAGGAGTGGCTGTCTTTCTCGTGTCTGGAGGACAGGAAAAGTGCCCTGAAAGCCAGATACTGTGCTAGCATTTCTCAAGTAACTGTGAGAGGCTGTAAATACCTAATGAATGTGTCACTGGAGGTATCTGGGCATGCTGGTTTGCCAGCTACATCTGTTTGCTGAGAGAATGATACTGATGGTAGCAATAAAACATAACAGCTATTACTTGCCCACTGTGAGAAACACTGGTTTTACTCCCCTTTTTAAGTTTTTCAGTCTCAGAATAACGGTAGCACTTTTTTCTTACCAATGCTTCCACTTGATATTTACCTGGTGTTATCTGGCATTTCTCTTAATTAAGAAAAAAAAAAAGGTATTCAGATCTGAATATGTGTATGCAGTCAGTTCTAGTCAGTGGACAAAGTGAAATATGCAGGTACCTACAGGGCTGGGAATGCTTAGACCAGTCGGTTCTCAGTGAAAGAAATAAGAAGGCGGCTTCATATGGCAAAAGGCTCTTTTTTGAAAACTCACACAGAGAGGGACATGGAGAGAATTAGCCACAGGCAAGCCAGGAGGTAGGAATGACTATGAAGTGACCACACTCACCTGTCTGTTATAAATACTAATACTGGAGTCCACATGTGGTAGAATATACTTGAAAAGAATGACTTTTTTTCCACTTAAGCTTTCTTTTTTTTCCTCTCTCTCTTTTTATCTTGTAGTTATTGCACTGGAGGAAAAAATCCTTGTCAGTAAACTGGGAGACAACGCTACACTGAGTTGCATTTATCCAGAAAGAGAACTGCACTTAAAAAATTTATGGGTATATTGGCAAATAGATGATCAAGAAGAGTGTTCAGTTGTACATGCAATGATCTCCGGTCAAGATAGTGAAAGTGAACAGTGCATTCACTTTAAAAACAGGACTCAGTTATTCTGGGATAGATTGGAACATGGTGATTTTTCTCTCCTACTGCTAAATGTCAGCCAGAGTGATGAACATACGTACAAATGCGTAGTCCTGCAGAAAACTGAATATACCAGAATGATTCACCAGGCAAAAGTGGTTCTCAGTTTAGCAGGTAAGAACTTGTATCAATTGCACATATTTTTCCAAATTTTCAAATTTGTGCCATATCAAAGCATACTCTTAACTTTGAAATATACTTCAGCCTTTTGCTGAAATAAAGTCTGCTCAATTTAAATGTTTACAGATAGGTATCTAGAACTGAGGAGAATACCCCTCACAGGTGTTTATCCAGCATGGGATTTTTTTCAGTTTGGTTTTCATTAATATAAGGGCTCTTGCACACGAGTGGGTGATAGCAGCTTAAGTTGTTTGCTTTCTTTGAGTTTGGCTTCAGCTTTCTTCCTTTCCAGTTGTTCACAAAGATCTTTGGCTTACATACCAAACCTGCAGGTGTTTCCCTTTCAAGTCGTGTGAAAGCCAGAACTTCTGCTTCAGAACCCACATCAAAATTTTGTCTTTTCAATACATTTCAATATGTTGATGACTATTTCTCTTGCTCTCCAGCTAGTTATAGCCAACCAATACTCATTGGACCAATAAGAAACAGCAACAGCGCTGGAGAAGAGGTGACTTTCAGCTGCAGGTCCAGCAATGGATACCCAAAGCCCAGTGTTTATTGGATAAATAAAACAGACAACAGCCACCTGCCTCCATCAGAGCTAGAAATCACTAGCCACACAGATGGCACCTACAGTGTTTTCAGCACACTGAAGGTTAAAGCCACTTCTAACATGCAAATAGAGTGCTCCATAGAAAACAAAATACTGCGGGAAAATCTGTCAGCCAACTGTAAGTCCCTTTGTGATATTTCATGTTTTCTAGACAGCAGATAGAGCAACCAGCTTGTCTTTGTCTACAGATACACACTAACGAAGGGAACGTGTTAATTCAGTAGTTCCCAAAAGTGCTGAGAAGAATGCAGTTTTTGTTTCAAGCCTAGTTAGGCTTAGCCAGGGACTTTTTTTACTTCTGACTTCTTCCACTGAAGCAAACACCCCATCAAGCACGTTATGGCAAGAGCACCAAGAAGTTCTTGTGAGGCAGTCACTGGGCTTTACCATTTGGTTCCTTGGGAACATGATGACTTGGGGAGTCAGGTTATTTTGGGGGGGGCAGCATACAGTAGATCCATGATCCCTGAGCACCTGTCTGACTGTTTTGCAGCACTCGCTTTTGCTTTTTATTCTGCCAAGTTTCAAAGACCCTCTGCCTAGGGTCTAGAGAACAAGTCCTGTGAGGAGTGACTGAGGGAACTGAGGTTGTTTTCATCTGAAGAGAAGGAGGCTGAGGGGAGACCTTATCACTCTTCACAACTGGCTGGAAGGAGCTTGTAGAGTTAGAACAAGAGGAAATAACCTGAAGCTGCACCAGGGGAGGCTTAGACTAGATATCAGGAAGAATTGAAGAATTTATTTACAGAAAGAGTAGTCAGGTACAGGAACAGGCTGCCCAGGGAGTCACCATACCTTGGGGTGTTCAAAAAACATGTAGACATGGCACTTCAGGACACACTGTAGTGGACATGGTGGGTTTTTTCTGGGTTGGACTCATCAGTTGGACTCTGTGAACTTAGAGGTCTTTTCCAACCATGACAGTTCTGTGAATCTGTGAAGTTGTGTTTTCAGTCTCCAAAACTCAGTTTAACACAGGGCACTTTAAAGTAGGCCTGTGGCAAACAGGTAGTATTAGCCCAGCAGAACAATATACCTAATAGCATAAGTATAATAAGCTATGTATTGCTGATACAAGTGATCAATAGTAAAAGCAAGTATTCAGCCACTCAGCTCTTCAGAAAAACAGAAAGCCTTTAAAAAAATATATAAATAAAACAAGAAGTTTAAAAAGAAGTTACAGCTATGGTAGCAATGGTGGATTTTATGATTTCCAAACTGCTGTGTAGAGTGGCTATCTGGAGGTGACTGTTCAGTCTTATTCCTTCCCCCCACTACACCTTTCTCTCACAGGTTTCTGGACCGTGGATACCTACCAGTTAGTTTACCTGAACACACCAAGGAATCACATCCTCTGGATTTAACACCGCTCATCCCACAAACATAGCCAGGGGATATAAATTAAACTATTTCCATGAACCAAATTTGTGTGCACAAGCAAAAATTGTATAGTGGAGTATTTAAATAATAGCATATGTAGTATTATAAATACTATAAGGAGTATTTATATAATAGCACGAACATAGTCTCCCAAGAGCAAAAAAGGAAGAAAGGATGCACACAACATGATGAGAGGGAGAAATAAACTGGAGTTGTATTACTGTATTATTAGACAGTGTAATATTTGACACTGGAGATGTGACTTGCTCAGAAGGAGTGCCACCAGAAACAGTCCTATGCTAGGCCCTGAGAAATTTGTGTGTATGTGTAAAATGGAGGCAAATATTTGCCTAGTGTGAAAATTCACATCTTACTACATCCTTTTCTTATTTTATTTTAGACACACAGCAGAATCAAAGCAATGGTTCTAGCACAGAAAGTCACAAAAACCTGGAAAAAAACGGACGAGGTGCTCAAGCAGCTGGCATTGTTTCCATTGTCATTCTGATAGGTCTTCTAGCTGTCATAACCTGCTGGCTGTGGAGAAGAAGATCTTCTATACCAGTGTTCTACACAGGTAATGAAGCCCTTCCTTTGCATGACCCAATCTGAAAAATTAATTTTCATTTTCCCTTTGTTTCATTTCATCCAGTTAATTGCTAGAAGGTACAAGTAAAATTCTCTGCACACAAGAGCAGGAAGTCATACTGTTGTCAGAATCCTGGGGTGGATGCATAGTGCTCCAGACCATGTTATTCCTTATGGCTTTCTGTTAATCCATCTGAGCCTCTCAGGAATTACCTGCTGGATATGAAAGTAACTCAGGTTTTGTGCCAGTTCAGGCCATAGTTCTCAGCTGCTGTCTTTGCAGGCTGTTGCGGGACAACTGGAGGGAATGCTCCTCCATGCAACAGGACTGGGGTCAGTAGCCCTTTGCTGAGCACAAGTCAAAGCAAAATTGAGAGGTTAAGTCAATTCTGAGAGTTTCAGAGTCACTGACTGGGCAACTAAGGGGTTCAAGATACCCTTAGGATCAAGCAGCTTTCTACAAGTTACAAATAAAGCATATCTCACTGTCACTCCCCATTATACATGCATATCCTTATATTGCTGTATTTGCCCATGTATAGGACCCTTCAATGATTGGCAAAACAGAACAAAACATAGCTCTAAAAGATGTTTTTTGAACAAGACTCAGTCTGCTGATGTATCTGAGTAATTCTGTAAGCCACTTGGCAGCTACACAAAAGCTAGCATCTAAGAAAAGGGAGCAAAGGCAGCCACACTTTTCATGGACAAGAACAATCCATACCCTCTTCCTTGTGGCTGGCAAGCTCTGGTGCTTCAGAAAATAGCAGGAAAAAGCAGAGCAGTGATCTTGCCCAGCATCTGCAGCAGCTGTGCTAAGAGAGATGTTCTTCCTTCAGAAACAACCCACAAGTGGTTCAGGACTCTGTCCCAAAACATGGAGCAGGTATGTTGCTTCAAGCCAAAACTCTGTCCTTACTAAAATGGTGATCTAAATTGTAAGCAGACAGAGAGTAGACTGCGTTTTGCTGTGCAGAGAGTACTTAGCACATTGAACCCTCAGCTTTGGTGTATGTCACTAATCCCCTTTGGCTAAAGACTACAGTTATTTATCCTACATGCTTAAAACAGTGGATTTGTTTCAGCAGGTGTCCAACCAAATGAAGACAGAGGAGGACTCAACTGTAAGTATTAAACATATGTTACTGTGCTTTTCTCAAGAAGTGACAACTTCGTGGCTTCAGTACTCAAGTTCAGCACAAAACCTTTGGATGAGACTTGCTATATGTTAGAAACTCAAGCATGTAAAGCAGTAGCACTGCTTCTCTCAGCCCCTTCCCTGTGCTCTATAACCATTGCCAAAGGCAGCCTGAGAATCTTGGTTCCCAGAAGGTCCTTCAACAGTTCAGGCCAAAGGACAGGACAAAATGACAGGGAACACATAGCCACAGGCTGAAGTCATCCTCCCCTTCCATTCCACAACTGTGCTGCAGCTGCTGTTATAGGCAGTGGATTATGCTGTAAGCCAGGCACAGCCAAACTTGGAAAATCTGCTTTAGATGCTGATTTTTCAAGTTTGAACAACCAGAGATGACCATTCAACACTTCATATCATGTCAGTGCCCATCAGTAAATGGTTGGGTTTTGCCTTTTTAGGCACCATATCCTGAAAGTCTTTAGCTGGCATACAGCCTCATGTCTATAAACCTGAGCATACATACACCAAATTTTAGAAATAGTAAGCATTCTAACTCCTGGAGGAAAAAAAAATGCTGTTTAGGCCTTCAACATGTTCATATTTTTTTATAAGCAAGAATGCAATATTAGAATATTAGAATTACATTTACCAGAATAGATGTAATTCTATACAATTATAGAAAATATAATTTCATTTATCATTTATAGCAAGGGGAAAATAAAAACGGTAAAAAAATCCAAGATAAAGTTTGAAACCAAACCTAGCACAAGGGACTTGTGAGAATACAAAGAGGATGAAATATCTGCCTATTTAAGGCTCATTTGGTAGTTCTTACTGAAGCAAATGCTTTTTTTGCTGCTTTTCTCTGAAGAACACAACTTTTTCTAGAACTTCTTTGGTTGTCATGCAGTCTAGGTTACCACTCAATTATTCTGCAGTTCCATCATGCAACTCCAGCCAGATGCATAACATTTGTGTTTGTTAAACATCAAACAGGCATTATGTTGTTTCCTGTAGAGCAAAATGTAGAAAGGAGAATGGATTTACCCCTTAAGAGGCATTTTCTTCTTTTGTTTCTGTGAGCTGCATTAACGAAACATAAGCATATTTAAGGTCAGCTTTCTATTCTCCAGACTTACTAGCACTAGGCAATATGGTATTGGGACTTAGCCCAGAAGTAGAGAAACCTCTGTGATGTAAATAGGAGTAAATATTTATCTCATATTGGAGGTTGTTGTAGCATGATTTGTTCATTAAAAACAAAACAAAGACATTTGCCTTCCAGAAGCTGTATTTTTCTTGATATATCTCTGCACCATTTGTGGAAGAGGAGGTAGGACAGCAGCTTTGGAGTTTTGCTGCTGTCAGCAGCTGTCCCACCCCTGAGGGACAGAGCCATGGAAGACAGTATCTTTTGGGCAACCCAATATGAGCTCAACTTGGACCAGTACCAGAAAAATGAGAATAATCTAGGGAATGTGATCTCTGATGAAAGATGGGTTTTGTTTGTTTAGGCTGGAGATGGCAAAGCTAATTTAGAATACAATAACAACCCTCTTCAGAGAGGGTCCTTAAAGAGGATGGGACAAGTTGTTTAGTGTCCTAACTCAGCAGATGTGGCACTTGAAGTACAATGGGCTTAAACAAGGGAGATTTAAGCTATGTGTTAGGAAAAAAATGCCTTTTTAAGACTAATGGTAGTTGAGCACTGAGGCAGAGGGTTTGTGCAGGCTGTGAAGTCCCTATCAGTCCAGGTTTGTTGCTGTTGGGTTTTTTTATTAACAGAAGAGGAACCTGTACTTGTCAGGAATTATTCAGAAATACATACTACCTTGGGCAAAAAAGATGAGCTCTTGGAGAAATTCTAGCTTTATTCGTTTGAGATTTTCAAATGAGTTGTGCATGATAGAAAGGCACCATTAATACATCTTTTCCATAGCTGTATGGCTTGTTCCACTGGTTACATAGGAAAAACAACTCTAGGACATTACTATATCTGAGAGATTGTTTTTTCTAAAACAAAGTTTTGTTTCTACAGCATCTGTCTAAATGGAAAGTGCCAACAATTCAAGCAGCTGGAGATGTGTCAAGGGAGGCATAACCCCTTCTCAGTGGCAGCACTGCTTGTGACAAGTGACAGATTTCTGCAGAGTGTGCCAGAAAAGATGGCAAAACCAGTTTCTGCAACACAACAGACAGTAAAATCTGCTGGATTTCTGTTCCAGCCCCAGGCTATATCCAGTTGTGTCACCTCAGCATCTAACCATTTTGGATAGTCCTCCATGACTGGTGTTTTGAGGTCCTGCACTGCAGAAAGCAGCAATCTCAAAGCTGATGAATGCCCGGCCTCTTGTCATCACAGCTGAGGACTCTTGTTAGTAGCAGAAGCCACTGCCTTTCAGGAACATGGGAAGTTCTTGCTAATTCTCCTTGCCCTGATGATGGCTACTAATGTGAACAATAGCAGCTAAAAATAGAAAACTGAAGAACTCTCTGGAAAGTGAGATTTGTGATCTTCTCCACTTTTGTTTCTACAGTACTTTCTTTCAATTACTTGCAATTACTGTGTACAAAACAAGGTAAAACATTTTGACCCAGTCCTCCAAAAACAGGAGTTACTATAATAAGCACTGAATATGCTAACGTAAGAGAACCTGCATTCTTTAAATGCACTTGATATCAACATTTTGGCTTTTTTGGTTTTTACCGAATCTCCTACCAGAAAAGGGAACTTCCACATTTAACAGAAGCCAACTTGCACTTGATGAAAGAACAGGCTGCAGAAATCTGATCAACTGAAGATAGTGCTCTCTGCTCTGTTAATATTGGGTTACCTGGACTTACCCTTTTCAGGAGGAAACAAAAACTGTGGTCAAGCTCTGCCTGGATTCAGCTGGTCTTTATTTAAGTGCTCCTCTATGGCTTCCAGGGAGGATTTTAAACAATTTTTTAAACTGAACCTTTTCTTGTGTCCCATCCCTCAGCCTGAAAGAAAAAAAAAAAAAAAAAAAGGCTGCAGACTGTATCATTGTATTGTCCATGAATGCCCCAAAAGCCAACAACTGCAGTATCCTTCTGCCAGTGCCTCCCTGGTCCAGCCCTGAGTCAGCCAAGAGCAACTGGATAAAAATAGTGAAGCATTAACTTTGCTGAGGGTATGGTGTTTTGAAGGAGGAGGAATCTCTACTAGATGTCTTGTCTAGGTGGGGTAGTTTCCCCATCTTATCACAGTGGGACAGAGATGATGATTTTTAAACTGAGCCCTGGAAACACCTGGCTTCTCCTACACCAGTTACTATATGAAAATTCTACCATTTTTGTGATTAAGTCTCAGCCTGATTTGTCCTAGATATACATAGGGGAAGCACTCCAGAGTCAACTGTTAAGACAGGACACTGATTTGTCATATCAAGATGAGCTTTCAAATCCTGGCCAAGTGAAAATAAAATTTATCCTGTTCTTCCATCATGAGGGATCCAGAAGCACTTGGCAATGGCACAATTAACTTGGGTTGAACCAGTACCTTCAGGGAGGCTTGAAATTGGGTAGCTGTGCATCATGTGTACATACAAGTATCTGGTGAGAGAGCTGCATGGGCTCAGCCTCTGTAGCTTTAAGGGAGGATGTAGTTTAGATCTCACTTGATGCTGTCTGGCCCTACTCACCAGTTTGGACAGGATGGGGACACTGGAGTTTTTGATTTAAAAAAAAAAAAAAAAAAAAAAAAAAAAAGGCAACCAAGCTGCCTAATTAAGCTCCTGTTAAGACTGCTAGTACTTGTGTTACTTGTGGGTTTTTTAAGACATTTTATCTATTTATGTAAATAAAGTATATTGCATATTTCTTGATGTTGAATGATGTATGTGAAAAATACTGCTTTATTTATTAATTTCACTTTTGTCTTCTGTTGCTTTCCCATCTAGAACTGTAACATGCCCATCAGGCAGGGCTCAAACTATTTGTAGGATAAGATTACTAAGATACTGTATGTTACTTTAAATGTAACCCTTTCCTTGTCTTCCCTCATGTCCATCTAGGTGTTATTTTCCAAGTCTACACCTAGTCCTGAGTGAATCCTAATGGGAATTTGCTTGCAGAAAGCATTCAAGCTGCAGACACCTTAACACTGTGAACATCATCTGTGTTGATATGAAGGGTAACGATTTCCCTTCAGTAAAAAGTCCTGCAGACATTTCCTCACTATTTATCACAGGAAGTTGTTTTGTGTAACCTTTTTGGTGCTGCTGTAACTGACAGAAGCCTTTTCTAAAAACAGTTTTCCACTTCTATAGTCTGCAACTACAAGAAGCTGTAACAGTTTAGAGATGTAAGAAGTGACCTAGCAGGTGCTTCACAGTATTTTGTTAAGCTAATTTAGATTAGTTGGGGTTTTCCTACTTCTGATCTAATTCATAGTATGTACTGAAGACTTCTAAATGCAACGGCCTGCTCTTAAAAAAAAATGTAGCTTCAATTGGTTTAGAATTCCAGCTATTTTTGGAGGCAAGTAAATTTTAGATGGCAGTTGCTTATTAACATTCAAAGGACTTGGCAATTGTGTAGTAACAGGTTTTTGTCATCTCATTGTTTATATTTTAAATAAAATCTATTCATTCTTCTGGATGTTTGACTAAATCTATCAGCATGTAAAGTCAAGTCCCTCCAGACCATTTCCCCCAAACAAGGTGGATATTTTACTTTCAGCCACATCCCTAGGGGCTCCTTTTCAAAGCCCTTTGATGAGGAGAGACCAAGACAACACGGAGCCTTGACTCGCTTTGTTCTTTTTCAGCTCACACAGTGAAGTACCATGAGCAAAACCAATCAAAGTCACAGGTTGCCTGAAGATAGCACTAAGCCTAGGCTGATACAGTCTTCTCTCACTCAGCCTAAGAACCTGTAGCAAAGCAAAGGTGCAACACACCCTCCTGCTTCCAGAACTGAAACCACCTCATTGCACTGCCCTAGGTCAGTGTTGCACTTGGGGACCAACATCCCTCTTATTTCCCTCTTTTAAAGATAGCAGCTCACATGAACTGCATGTCCCAAGCAACTAAAACGGGTACAAGAAAAGCACCACTTGATGCAGTTTTGTGGACAGACTCTTAAGAAACAGATTCACTTTCACAGAAAAGCGAAAGGCTTTCATTGTGGCATGGCTGGTAAACCACAGATGGAAACCCCCAAGAGAGAACATGTGTGGCTGCTCAGTGGTCCAAATCCATCCTTCCTGTAGTCAAATTCAGTATTTAAATCTTCACCTGTGAGAGCTGAGGTGTCTCTTCTGCTAGAAAATGCATTCCCTTTTTCCAGTTCAATGACCCTCACTCCAAACACTTTTCTCAATCACCCCTTGTGCTATGTCAAAGAAACTTTATTAGTTGCTTTTCCAAACTGCAAAGTGATTCTTCTTGTACTAGTAGCAGATGTGCACAGAAGTTCACATTACCCTGTGAGAATAATATCCCTTAACCTCTCTTCTAGGACAAGAAAAACTGCTTTAAAGAACAACTGAGTGCAGCTCAGCTCTGCAGGGAACCCACACATGCACTTCAGAAGTTAGTTTGACTCTTGGGCCTCTTCCTCCCAATGTGTGAAATGCCATTTGAACCTTTACCACATTCACTGAACATTACAGGATGAAAACAATGTGAACTGGTCCCCATCTGTGGATTACAGAAGGCACCTCACACATTCCTCCAGGTTATCTCTGCATCTGGAACCCCTAGGAAACTGCAGGCCACAGCCCAGTAGCCTTGTCCCATTCATCTTTCAAGACACACTTACGTGACATATCAATTGTACAATTACATTTACACACAAGAAAAATGCTTCCAACACTTCATGCATTATCAGCATCACTGATAAGTGTAAGTAGTGTATCTAAAACAGTGCCCCATGCTCCAAAATGCAAGTGCTTGGGAACTACTCATGACCTTACCATTAAGCACAAATTCAAGTACTTTATTGGGAAAGATCCTGCCTCCAGTTTTAGCCTTACACAGAAAATTGCTGTGTAGATATAAATGCTCTTAGATCAACACAGATTTAGGCTGACCTTCCAACTTGCCCAAAATAGGTCCCAACATCTTAGTAATAAAACCCTAGTTTGTTTTCCTGTGATTTCAGGAAGTGCTGCATAGGGGTATTTTATAATTGGAAAACTGGGACACAGAAGCTGAATGCTCAGGGTCACACAAGCTGACTTGGTGCTTCAGCTCACATCTCCAGCATACAGAGACCTTCTCCCAGTTACTGGACTGGAAAGTCCGCTTTCTTGCCACGGTCACCCCCGTAGACATTTTAAGTCAAAAGAAGCCACTTGCTATATTTTAATAGGATCACACTTAAACTTCCAGATTCATACCTGTTGCATAAAAATGCCTGTCAAAAAAACTAGAAAGAGGAAACTGTATGACTTTTAAGAAATTTTTAAGACTGTGTCAGTGAGAAGCAACACTAATGCAGATATAATGTGGACAGAGCATAAAGTGCTAACATTTCCTTCTTAATTTCTTCCACCAGATCTTCATCTATGCTGCCACGTATTAAACCTCTTATGAGGCCAAGTGTGTAGTTTTAAAACAGAAACAACCAGGTTTGCTTGCAAAAACTTTCCACAGCATCATGCTGCACTAGAGACAATTCTATTCTTCTCTATTCATCTCTATATCAGTCAGACTTACCATTATTATTTTGCCTAACTTCTAAAGTGCATCACTACTGCAGTCACAGTAACTAAAATCAGAGGAAGGGAACAAAAGGTGTAAAATACATGAACCACTGCCAAAGCACTGCAACTGCTCTTACAACACAATGCAAATATATAGTATCTTTATCATCATAATGAAAATATTATTTGCCAGCTCAGAGCAGTTTATCAAGCTGCCACTGATATTAAACTTTGTGTCAGCAAAGTACCAGAAGTCCTATCATAAGCCTAATCTTTTAAAGACATTTTTTTGCTTTTCCATATGTATACTTAGACTTCCATATCTATCTGTCTCTGCCTAGAGTGCAGAGGGGTTGCTCTCCTATTTGATACACAGCATTAAGCCTTCTGTTACCTGAACAGGCCTACAGAAATCTGAAGGGGATGTAGTGATAGGATGAGGTTTCAAACTAAAAGAGGGTAGCTTTAAGTGAGTTATTAGGAATAAATTCTTCACTGTGAGTGTGGTGAGACACTGGCAGGGGTTTCCCAGGGAAGCTGTGGCTGCCCCCTCCCTGGCAGTGTTCAAGGCCAGGCTGGATGGGGCTGTGAGAAACCTGGGCTGGTGGGAGGTGTCCCTGCACATGGCAGAGTGCTTGAACTGGATGATCTTTAATGTTCCTTCCAACCCAAACCATGCTGTGATTGATTTCTCTCATCAGGATCTGGGTGAAAGCCCAGTGTGTGTTGGTTCCTGCTCTACTGAACCAGGCAATAGGGTTGGCCAGATAATGACTCTCCTTTTCATAAAAATTAATTGGCCATTTCTACACAGGGTGTGGCAGGGACTTAAGCACCCTACAAAGGTGTCCTGGTGCCAGCTTCCATCAGAAGCATGCCCAGAAGCTGGAGGAATAGAGAAGCTGGGGAAGCAGCTATGGAGACAGGCAAGTCTCCACGGATCCCTGGCCAGGGAAAGCCACCATGTCAGTTCTCTGCTCATCAGGCAGGCACCCCATGAGTAGTCCTGGCACACCAGGGCATAGCTCAGCTCTAAGGAATAAGTGCCTTCCAGCAGGAAAAAGCAAAAGCATAACTGGAAAAACAAACAAAAAAAACCCCAAACCACAACACAACAACAACCTCAAACTCTACACATCTGTTCCCATTTACTTCAGATTCTTTTGTTTGTTCATTTAAAGTTGAAATTTTCATTGTTACCATGAGGCAGACTGCTGCCTGTCAAAGTATTTCTCATGGAACAGTTTTATTCAGCTGTGAGTAGGGAAAAGTAAAAAGAAATAAAAAATAAAAAATCTTTTTAATCTGCTCAAGTTCAGTAATACTTAATTGGTCTTCTGGAAATGAAACTCTGCGTGGGAATTTTTTTTTTTAATTAAAAAAAAATTAGTCCTTAAGAAGAATCAACAAGCATATGCTCTTGCTGGCAGGAATTAACAATCACAAAAGCTACCAGGCATGCACAGAGCAAGCCAATGCATTTCATTAGTATTTTTGGCAATGAAGCAACTGCTGACAGGCTTCATATAATGTGCCTTAGCTCCACTTCTGAACAATTCCTGTTGCATCACAACATCTCTGGATGAAAGGTTATTTCTAAACAAATAGAGCTAAACTAAACTGTTTCTCAGAAAGAGAAAATCTGGCAAAGGAAATCCAACACTTCTGTGGCTGCATTTACTCTATAAGTATGCCTTCAAATTTTTGGAAGCAGCAGTATGCATTCCACGTGTCCAACCCCTCTGCTGGTAAGAACCAGTTTTTGCATTAGGACTGGGTTTAACCTCCCCAGGTTGTAGTTTCTGAGGCTTGAGCCCCTTGCAGCCCCAGGGGATCCCAGGCATGAAGCATGCCCTCACCTGCAGCTTTTTCAGAAACATTTGAGGTGTGGGTGGAGGGCAGGAAAGGAGTTCTGGTTTAGTCTCTTTTGAGCTTTTGAGTCTCTTTAGAACTTTTGCATGTATTCAGAAGCCAGGGAAAAAGTTTGCTGTGAAGGTGGAAACAGAATCTAACCCTCTGCTAGAAAGGTCAGGCTTTATGGCCCTGTGATCTTATACATTGCTCGCCACAACTTTTACAAAGCACTGTACGATGTTAATGACTGCACACCTAGATGTTGGGATGGGACAGAATGCTCAGCCTGAAGGTAAATAATTGCATCACTGTCAGCTGGAAGCTCCATACAAGGAGTGAGTGTAATTGCAGAGAGGTGAGCAGCATCCACAGCGCCTTGAACAAAGTGCAAGGGAGCGGGCGTGCCAAACGCAGGGCGGATTTTGCAAGATGAGTGAGAAAGCATGTGGCTTCCACAAGGAATGCCTGCCCTTATCTGAGTGGCAGGACTGCCACAGACTGAATGCAAACACAACCCCAACGTCACTGCTTTCATTTACACTATTTACTTTTCAGGGAGGAGTGACTGGTAGTGTTTCTCCCCCCTACCCCAACATGTCAAAGCCAGGTCACTGTTCACTGCCAGGACAGGACATACTTGTTTTGCCCTCTTAAGATGCTGTGCCCTGTAGGCTGGCAGAATGCCAGCAACTTAGTTACAAAGGGCATTACTAGAGCCTGCCTGAACTTTCACAGGGGAAAAGCGTGCTTCCTCTGGTGACACATAGCTAAAAAAACCACCAATACTTTGTTTCTAGGAGAGAGAGATCTGGAGGATTACTCCCATGTGCTTTTCACAGTCACGAAGTCTCTGCTCTCCCTGCTCTCTGTGTGGGTCACATCCAGACAAAGCCATGGGTCTATATTATTAGCCTTAGAACATCCACAGTAAAGCAGCAGTTGCTAAACCAAACAATTTTCCCTGCTATTAGTGTGATTTCTGATAGACTACGGGCAAAGGACTGCTGCAGAGAACATGTTCAAAAGGGGTATTTTAATTGCTACTAGCATTTACAGAATATAACTTTCCAGAAACAAAAAGCCCTGCGCACCTAAAAAATACCCCAAAAGACAAAAGTAAAAAAAAAACAAAACAAAACAAAAAAACCCCAAACCAAAACAAAATAACAACAAAAAATAACCACACAACTCAAAAAAAACCCCAAACAAACAAAAAACACCACAGAAAGAGGTGGTGAGAGCTGCAGTATGATATTCAACAAAGCTCGAATTTCATCAAAATGGGAAATGGGAGTTCCTTTGCCCCTGGGACTGGAGCACCCTGCAGAGGCGGGGAGTGCTCCCACAGCTTCTGCAAGAGAGAGAGCTGAACCAGGACATTTTATCTTAACAGGCTCTAACAATTTGGTCAACCATATATCTCAGCTCTAGAGAAGGTGCAAGCCAGCACAGATCAGAGGATCAGAGGAAAGGCTTTGTGTGCCTTAGGAAAACCTCTGATTCATTTAGCCCTGACTTGCAGAAGGAAAGCAAGGCTGGGAGACACTAAAGCAGCTGTGGCTGTCAGCAGGGACATAAGACACAGCCAGCCAACAGGTCTTAGGGTTGGCACACAGACTTAGACCTACTGAGCAGGGCAGAAAATCAGATTTAGGAGAAAGCAGAGTTGAGGATCGTCTTGGAAAGAAGCTTAAAGCCTGGACGATAGGAATGCCATAGGCAGATCCTCTTTTCTGATTGAGAGTGGCAAACTGTACTCATGTACTTTATAGACACAAAAATAAGATCCAGAGGACAAGTGTTCCTCATGGAGAGTTGCATTCTTGTTTGCCACCACTTCATTGCTTGTGCTTAGAACTGCATACCTTATGTTTGGCAACACTCACACAGGGTACCCCACAACATATCTAGTGTTGCATAAAGTTTTAGGGGGTTTTGCTATTGGATTTTATGGTTTCCTTGCTACTCCTAAATGAAAGGATCAATCCTATAACTAGTAACAGTCTAACCAGTTGCATTTCTGAAGCTTTGAAGATGGCATTTTTGTGATTATGCTGAACCCCCAAAGTATATACCTCTCATGCCTGATGGAGAGCACAGGAGAGGCATTAAGTTTTTAGTTAAATTATAGAGTTATCCCTGGATCAATTCAGTTACATCCCCAAATATTTTATTATCCCTGCAAAGAAGCTGGTTGGAATACAACATGTTACCAGAAGGTTGGTGTGCTCCCCATGCATCTCTAGACAGAGCAGAGCCCTTTCCCTACTGCTACTGTGCCAGTACCATGCACAAGACCAGGCTTCCCACCACCAGTTTATCCTTCCACCCCAAGAAGGCTTGCAAGCCCTATTCTGTCCAGCACAGGGTAGGACAATATAACAGTAGTGGCTGGAACAGAGGGGAAGAAGAAAAAAGAGTGGCTGAGAAAGAGGCACTCATCAGAGACTCATGCCCTTTGAGATGCACCAGAGTGCAGTGCAAGGAGATGAAATAAAACAAAATGCTTTTTCACTGAGCTGCTCAGAGGGCTGCAAAGAGGATGAAATGGTAGTACACCAGGAGAGCTGGGAAGGTAAATATATAGGGGAGATGGGCAGGCAGTGAGTCAAGCTCGTGATGACAGTTTATTCACCACAAAGATCTGCCAAGCACCAACCCCTCGCTGCAACAAAGGCAGGAGCCCTTGCCTACTTAGGCCTCTGCTCTCCCACCTAGCAGTATAATTGGAGAAAAGGAGGCTGAGAGGTGACTTCATTGCTCCCTACAGCTTCCTGAGGAGGGGAAGTGGAGAGGGTGATCTCCCTGCCAGCCAGGACATGTGGGAATGGTTCAAAGCTGCATCAGGGAACAGGCTCCTCAGGAAACTGGTCACAGCATGAAGCCCATTAGAGTTCAAGGATTGTCTGGGGGATGCTTTTAATCATGTGGTCATTTTATGAAGCCTTGCAAGAAGTAGGGAGTTGGACTCAATAATCCTCATGGGTCCCTTCCAACTCGAGATATTCTATGATTCCAGGGGAGTTGAAAGCTTGGCATTAAGGAGCATTTCTTCCCTGAGCTGGTGGTCAGACACTGGAACAGGCTTCCTAGAGAGGTGGGCAATGCCCCAAGCCTGTCAGTGTTTAAGAGGTGTCTGGTGAATGCTCTTAAATTACACCTTGACTTTTGGTCAGTCTGGAAGTGGTCAAGCAGCTGGACTAGCTGGTCACTGTTGGTCCCTTCCAGCTGAAATAGTCTATTCCACATCTCACACCAAGAGGAAAGTACGAGATGCATGGAGCAACTTATGATTTCAACACCTCCCAGTGGTTGCTGATATTCCCTGGGGAAATCCAGAAGCCTTGTGGCAAATACAATAATGAACACATTTGCAAAAAAAGCATGAACTCTCCCTTCTGAGAGTCTCAGATCCTCAGCACTCAGGCAGCCGCTCACTTCAGGGTAATCTGGGAAAAAAAACACAACAAAAAAAAAGGGACTTCAGAGGCCAACAAACAGCTGTCACTTCAGAGCTCAGACTGATAGAAGTAACAAAACATCAGTTTCACTCTCATTCCTTTCTCACAGTCGAGCTGAATTTTTGTTCTTGATTCTGCTTGCACATTCAGGTCATTAGGCCTCACCCATGTATGCATATTTCTTGCCAAGTATCTTCCACTGCCAGAACTTAAAAGACTGTTGCCTCTTCATTTTCAAATTACCACACTGCTTCAGTTTCCAGTACTCTCCTCACACCATAAAAGGGCCTCAGCAGCTTCTAAAATGGTTCAAAAGCCAGCATGAGCACCCACTATTTCTCCATAGCTCTGTATTTGCCCTCATTCTGGGGTAAGAGTCCTAGGCACATAACACAAATGGACCATGTTACCTCAAATGAGCAGAAACAACAGAAGAACCCCAAACTAAAAAAACCTAAAAAAAACAACCAACCCCACGCCCTGTACATATTGGTGTGGTTTATCCTAGTGAGCAGTCATCACAGACTAGCGTTATTTTTTTATCATTGAAAATACAAATGAACAATAGCTGTATGGTCATGCCCTCCAGACACAAAACCTTCACTTAGGACCATAAGAAGACACATCCATGACTCTTGTATTTTTGTACAACAAGTGGTTTTGGAAGAATGCATTAGTAATCTAGATCCACTAACTCATCCTGCAAAATGGAAGGACAGCAATAAGGTGAGAAAAGGATGGAAGGAAAGACACAGAGTATCTGTAGGCACAAAGCTGGAGTACAGCAGCCTTTCTGTTCTTGAGATTTTTTTGCTCAGTGGTACTTAATCACTATGCCAGAGCACATCAAAGATCAAACCCAAGAAAAACACAAGAGTATGTAGTGACATAGGAATTTAAAGGGTATGTACTGAAAGAAGGCTATTGAAATCACTGGACACACAGGAATTACCTTGCCTGATGGTTTAAATTTAGATGGAGCTCCATAATATTTTAGAGACTTGTTCTGGGCTCATAAAGAAGGAATTAGCATATGAAGTATGATGGATCCACCTTCAAAACCCTGAACTTGGTCATAGAGTATTTTTTTTTGTTTTGTTTTTTTACTTGAAATTGGACACGGGATCTGTTGAGTCAGATTTTAACAGTTTTGTTAGTTTGGACAATACTTCTGGGTTTGATATAAAAGAAGATCTCAGAGTAGTCTCTTTTTTAAAATGAGCTTTTGGAAGAGGACAGAGAAAGGAAACCCCAGTGCATCTTTCTCACAAAGTTAGTGTGGCCATAGATGTTTTTGTACTTCATTGGGAATTTTATTCTTGGAAGTCTTCCACTTCTGTGCTTCACTACCAGACAGAGAATATTTATACAAACTCAGAAATATTTTACTCTGTGCTGTCTCACTATTCATCTAATGTGAGTTGCATTAGGCATCCAAAGCTTTGCAAAAGTGAAGTGCCTCAGGAAATATTCAGAAACATCACTATGACAGAAGAAAGTAAGCAAATTCTACTACAGAACTATTTGAGTGAGAAACTGTGTATTGCTGAAATACTATCATGAAGCTGACTGATTTATCAAGTGGTACTTCTCAAACCATTAAGTAGGGGAACATTGTTTGCTAGCATAATGAAGAATATTTCCTAGAGTTTCTTCACCTAGTTAACTTCTGGCTTAATACTAAAAAAAATCAGGCAGTCCAAATTTACACAATTTTTTGTCAATGAGTGTTACACACAAATATTTCAACTTATCCAGTACAATTAACTAGCAAGTTCCCTGCTTAACCCAAGCAGAGGAGGAGCTGAGATGAAAGAAAATAGTGTTTGGAATATTAATTATTTTAAATCAGTTGTTATGCCTTTTGTGGCACGTTTATATCATGAAAAATTCATCACCAACACTGCATTATAGTGTGTGTATATACATACACTTATTACATTTTTAAAAAGAGAGATGTCAGATGGATTCAATTCAACACAAGAAAGACTATCCAGAAACTGGTAGTTTAAAAACTACAGTTGACCAGAACCCACCTAACATATTTCTCTGTTTATGATGTGTATGTGCTGATTAGTGCAACTATGCAACTATGTGCCACATAACCTCAGAGAAATGATGGCCAAGCTAGCAAATGCTCATAGACAGAAAACTTAAATTTCTTAATGAAATAACATAGCAGAACATGCCAGGCAATTCCTTTATGAAATGACAGAGCAGAACATGCCAGGAACCCACATCCAAGGCAACAGCTCAGCAAGATGCAAGCAAGAAGAAGAAGACAGACACTCTCAAAGGAGAAAGGCTTCTACCGTGGTTGGCTAAAAATAAGAAAGGGTAAATATTGCTCAGTACCTGTGCACCAAAAGCAGAGAGCCAGTTAGTCAACAGTGCTTGATTGTAGAGCAAATAAAAGAGACAAAATTTTTTTACAATTTTTTTGTTTGGAAAGGCACAGTTAGAAACTACAAGTGGCAGACTCTGTGTTAGGGTATCTGGGACAATAAATATGTCAGTGTCAGTTTAAAATAATTGTATGAAAAAATGTGTTGTGTTTCTGGGTTTTTTCTAAAATAATTTTCTTTTCCTAATGGAAAGAACCAAGGAAAGTCTCAAGCGCCTGCATGAGCTGAGGCAAGAGTTGTTTCAGACACATTACCAAAATTCTTATTCTGAACATCTTCAAGTGGCACATTCATGCAAAGAAATGCTTCTTGGCAGGGGCATATGGGACAAAAGATAGACAGTCCTCCTAGAAAGGCTTGCAATACCAGAATGTTTCATTATCGTAAGGAAAAGATGAAAGGTGACAAATCAAATATTCCTGAACTTTTACTATTGGTAAAGTGCAGCTAGCAAGTCCTTATGTCAGCTGAGGACGCTGTAGTGAGTGCTGTCAATAATTCCTTTTATTTCTAACCCAGACAAGAAACACAGCCCTCGACATCTGAGTCATTGCTTCACATCCTGCCCTGCTCCAGCACTTCCTCATTTAAGGCAGAGGCTCCTCACAGCAGCACATTTGAATCTCGGCACATTCAGACAAGCTACCAAGAGATTCCACGGCTGTAAGTAAAAAGATCCAGTTTTCTGTCTCATACTAGGAACTGTGGAAACTGCAGTCTCTTGGCTATGCCTTCTTGGCTAAGGTCTTTTACAATTGCTTCAGATGATGTCGACATGGGGAAAATGAAAAAGAAACAACAGGGGTTCCATTTGGTTTGTGTTGCGGTTTTTTGTTTGGTTTGGTTATGGTTTGGTTTTGGTTTGTTTTTTTTTTTTTTTGGGGGGGGGGGAGTTGTTTTCAGTGGCAACTTGGGGGAGAGAAAAAACCCAAGGGGGATGAGGGGTTTCCCAGTTAAAAATGTTTTGGAAGACTGCCAGCAGGGGTGCACCTAGACTGCAAAATTAAAAGTGAGCCTAAGGCTACCACTAAAACAAAAGGCAGCCTTCACCTGACACTCAAAAGGTATCTCCAGCTAATTTACTCACCAAATACAGTTTTGCCCTAATTTCTGCTCTTTAATGGCTAAAGAACAGAACTGCCACTTTAATGGCTAGAGAAACTGACACACAGAAGTGACCTAGAACAGTTACAGTTTAGAGAAAGTTTCAATTGGGCTGAAAATAATGACACCTGCTGATACGAAGGATCTGCTGAGTAAGAGACAAGGCTCAGACAAGACATTCAGCTTAGCCACATTAAAACTGAAACTCTTTTCAGTTTCTGATTGATCACTGTTTATTGACTGACAGTGGGTAAAGCAGATAAAAACCCCGGTGTGCGGAAGGTCAGGAGTCCAATCCAGGAAGCAGCACATACACAGTCACCAAGTCAGTGCTACACAACACCTGGGATCCTGGTCTCTGGTGAAGGAATCAAGTGCAAGAGCAAAAAGCCCAAAGGGCAAGCAACTGCAGAGGAGGATTTGCCCATTTAATGAGTCTCCAAGATTCCTGTGACAAATGTTTGTGGACTTTTATAAAAGAAGGTAGCATGATACTGTTGCACAAATAGGTTTCAAACTTACTGTCTTTATATTTTGATAGAAGGTTTATACCAGATTAATAAAAAGATACAAGCACAGATGTACATATCAGTCCATACAGCAGGACATTTAAAACAACTTCTCCTCTTAAAAATCTATTATTACAACTTTTGATGGCTCATGCCTTCTTCAGAAGGAACTGTACCCCCCACAAAGATAATGCAGAGAGAAGGGTAGAAGAGAGTCACCCTGGAAAAGTACAAAGCAACTGGTGTCACAAGCCCAATTTCTGATGTCTCTGTGAGAACTTGGAATTCAGGTCTCTCAAGAACCAGCTCATATCAGACAAACTTTTCTTTTGAAGACTAAATTGAGAGAAAGTACTTTGCCAGATGACTAAAGATGAATCCTGACTAAGCAGTGAAACCACACAGATTTAGATTTCAGTTCTCATAAAATAAAAAAGCTTGCTATTGTTTTGAGTTTAACTTGATAATACAAGTGTAAACACTTTTTTTTTTCTTCTAGATAAATTATTTAAAGAAATGGAGAGGAGATTATAGAAATTTTTCATATCTAAGCTTTTTGTAATGCAGATGAGGCCACTAAAATATTTATCAAGAGGAGTACTATTATAAAAGACTCCAGGATGCTGTCTCCAGTTATGAAAGCTTTGAAATAAGGTTGCATTGATATATACTACTTTCAAGAGACAGATTTTTGGTGGAAGTCGCCACTTTTTGATATTTGGTCTGCTAGAGAAGGCCCTCCAGGCAGGGTGAGGGTTAGGGGGGGAACACTTCACTCTTGAAAGGATTAAAAAAGAAAAAAGAAAAAGAAAAAAAAAAAAGCGAGAGAGAGAGAGAAGAAAAGAACAGCAACATGCAATAGTGTAGTCAAGTCACTTGTCAGCAAGTCACTCAACCTTGTTGGCTTTTTTTCCACCTTAGCAATGCAGATGGCATCTACTGTTTACTGGTAGCACAGGACAGATATGGGCTTGCTGGAACAGATTCAGAGGAGGTCCACAAAAATTATCAGAGGTCTAGAGCACCTCTGAAGAAAGACTGAGAGAATTGTGATTGTTCAGCCCAGGGAAGAAAAGGCTCCAGGGAGACCTGACTGCAGCCTTTCAATACTTAAAGGGTGCTTATAAGAAAGACAGAAAAAGTCTTTTTACCAGGGCCTGTAGCAACAGCACAAGGGGCAATGGCTTTAACTGGAAGAGGGTAGATTTGGATTAGACATAAGAAAGATATTCTTTATGATGAGGGTGGTGAGACACTGGCACAGGTTGCCCAGGGAAGTCGTGGATGCCTCATCCCTGGGAGTGTTCAAAACCAGGTTGGATGGAGCTTTGAACAGCCTGGTCTAGAGGGAGATGTGCCTGCCCATGGCAGGGAAGTTAGCACTACATGATCTTTAAGGTCTCTTCCAACCCATTCTAAGCTTTTATGATTATTACTTAAGATTTCTTTAAAAAGTCGAGCAGGTTTCTGCCTCTTCTATTCTCAGTTACATTTTTTTTCTGAACTGTGTTACAGCCTTCCGTGTTGTGTTACAGCTCAAAACAAGAAGCCTGTAGAGCCAAGCAACCCTATAGAAGCTTAGCATTCCTAAATGTACACAGAAGGTGGCAGTCCAGTCCAGGGGACAAGACACTGCAGGCACCTGTCCATAGAGACAGCCTTGTTTCAGCAGCTGAGAGGAGGAAAGGGAAAAAGCTTCTGAACAACAAGACACTTCTCTGCCATGCTCCATTAAATGTATCTACACACACATACTGAATGCCAGTATAGGCCAGGTGAAATTTCATTGAACCCTGACAGTACAGAGAGATGTGGATTTGTGCAGCCTAAGCCTCAGCCAACTCCAGTTTCAGTTCACATCCGCCTGGATGTCTTCAACACAGCATCTCAGCATCTTCAGGCACATGTTAACCACACAGCAAGGTGTGGTGCAGAGGTGCCTGTGCTAACAGGGACATGCAGCAGCCTACACGTAGTGTTGCACTGACATGAATTCCCTGTATTGCAGGGGAGTTACCAATTGCAGCTCTCTGCCATGATTTAAGGGCTCTGCTGCTCCTGCCCTGGGAGAGGAGCTCAGGCCAGCACAGCACAGGGCTGTGTGGGTGTCCTGAGCTGCTCAGCCCTGGCCCGAGGCATCCACACCACCCATGGGGGCATCCCAGAACTCAGGCTGGCTTGAGTTTTCAACAGAAGCTGATGGGGAGAAAGGAGAGGATGGCTTTCATGGTGAAGTTCTTTATTTTGTTTAGGCATTTTTCTCTTTATGTTTCCCTTTTCGTTCCTACTCAGAGTACTGAACAACAACAACAACAAACCTACAGCCACCTTCAGCATCACAAAAAAAGAAATTCCATTTCTTGGCTGTAGCTAATTCCAGGTTTGTTTTGTCCTCTCAGCTGCTTTCCCCTCTACTGTCTCTGCAGTTTCCTTTCCTTAAACTCTGATTTTGGCCACCAGAGTCTTCTACAAGTCCATCCCTATGCTACACTAGTGTGTAGCAAAATAAAATAAATTGCTGGTACTAAGACAGTTTCAGTGAAATACTGGATAAGACTGAAGGAAAAACATGTGTAGCCACAGTTAGTCATTAGTCAGTTTCAAGATGCCTGCTGAGTAAGGGAGGAGGGATAAACAAAATTTAAAAAGCAAAATTCCAAATTAGAGAAAATATAATCTATTCTAGAAGGACTAGAATATATAAAAATCTGAAAGAGCAGAGAAGCAGCAGAAGCATATCCATGTGCCTATCAGCCCTCTGGAAATGCAGTTTGCTTAGAGCAACTCTGACTCCCCAGAACAACAAACAATAAAAATGTAGCCAGCTCAAGGACTCCAAGCTAGACAGTTTGCAGGCATGGAAAAACTAAGCACCTATGACTCCAGCATCCATATAGAAATATATCCCTGAAAAGCAAAACTACCCAAGCCAGCCAGCCAACCAGCTGAGCACAGAAGGCATTAACACAGCACAGCAGTAAGAGCCCTCAGTAGCATCCCAAAAGAAAGCACACACAGTGAATGAAACCACGGGATTTCTTAGAATTTGTAAGGATTTATTTCAAGTATTTTAGTTTCAGTTACTGCAGTTTACCAAAGCTTCACTCAAAATTAACTTTTGCTCTATAAACAAAAAGCATTGGTGACTGGTGTAACACAGCTCTTGCTATATGAAGCTGAAAAGTGCAATTTTCAGAGTGAGTAAGATGAAGAAAACACAAATTATTCATCCAGAGAAGGTTAAGTTTTTTTTAATTTTAAAAACTATCTCAATCAACAGTTCTGCATGCAGGTATTTTCCTCTCGTTTCTTTGTATATTATTGTGCAGTTTTCCATATTGTTTTATTTCACTTACAATTGTAAGTTTCTTTGCAAGGCTGCTGGAAGGAATCGGCATAATGAGACTGAGACTATTTGCTTAATTTGTTTCCCCTCAGCTATATGAATAAAGTTCATTAGTTTTAGAGTCCAAGTGTATTTCTCAACTAAGTACAACTGAAGAAGAATTTCTTCACCTCTGGCTTCCCAGATATTGTCTCCTAACATCCAAGTCTTCCTACATTGCTATGTGCTTAGGTTCTGAAAAAGGCTTTTTTTGAAAGGCAAATTTACTCTCAGCTTCTTTTTCACTATCTTTGACAGAGCAACATCAGCTGCCAACACAGAGAACTATCTGAGCTAGAGTCAAACAGATCCTTGCCATCACTTCTGAAAGGAGGATTATTTTATTTGGACATCAGGATAGGGAAGAGCATCCTGAACTCCCTACTTATGCCTGGCTGATGCAGCCCAGCTTTAACTTGGTTGTTCTTTTAGAGAGCAAAACTACAGGGACCATAGGGAGTTGTTGCATTTTGCCTTCTGCATCCTTACATGTATGCATTGTGTACATCTGCAGACTCAGCACATTGCAGCTATCTAGTTTGGGAGGAGCAGGCACTGTCTCTTTCTTTCCCTCTTACAGCAAATGAACAGGGCAAACAATACTGGAGTGTGCCCAAAACAAATTTAACTTGCAGTCACTGTCTCTTATATTTACCATGAACGCTTACTTCCTGAAAGGTGACAATTTCTTTTTACCCAAATGCACTTTATTATTCAGAGTAGGACATACCACTTAAGCAGTTATGATGAAGGAATATGCCTCATAACCACATTCTTCCTCTCCACCCACCAGAAATACACATTTAGCACTTCCAATGATTTTGGTTTTTTTTCAAGAAAAAGATGCCCAGAAGCATTTGTGAAAATCAAGAGATGAGAGGAGATGACAACAGGGAGCCTTGCCACTTTTTCAGCTCTACCACATACTCAGCAATTTCCACTCTATGGTTAACTCACTCCTATGCACTCCTCATTTAACCCCCCATAGCAATGTGTTTGACTTCTTAGGATGTAAGCTGAGTTTTCCTTGTCTCTAGCATAAGGACAGCTAGCTAGCAGTGCTGAAGCCACACCATTCTCCATGGGCTGACCCCACTCCAGCCACTGCCTACTCTGACTCCTGCCTTGCCACACAGGGATCATCTGTTAGCAAAGTGCACAGTGATGGCTTAGAAGCTGACCCAGACCCTGGGGTACCTGTGCTGTGCTGCATGTGCTGGAAGAGAGGGAAGGGGAAAAAATTGTAATAACTTTGAGGCTGAAAAGTCTCCTGCAAGACAAGCTGGGAATTAGCTGTGCCAAGTCAGGGATCAGTTTTTCCCCTGAGACTAAAACCTATGTCCTGATAACACTCATTTTACGACCACCTTCCCCATTTCTTCACTCCTCAGAGAGGAATAAAGCAGAGAAGAATGTGTTCATTTGTCCTAGAGCCTCATCATCCACAAGTATCCTCTGGGGAAACCCAACTCCACAAACTGCTCTTAGGGCCACAGTTAGGATTCATTAATGCCAAGGACAGCAGCAGCACCTCGCTAAGCACAGACTCCTTTTATGGCACCAGAGTCTGGCAGCACCACAGTATTGGATGAAGCCTTTATATTCTCAGACAAAAATCAAAATACCTAATTAAAGAGCTAGCAGAGTTGTATGGCAGGTCTGGCTGGGGGAATTTTGAGTTTCCTCATGGGAAACTTCTGTCCTCAAAGATTTCCGTCCACACAATTTCACCCTTCAAGTGCTTCACTAAACTGAAAGTTTCATGGTGGTCAGGGTATGATGCCACTGTACAAATACACAGGTGTCTTCTGAATGCTGCTTTCACAGATGAAGCTGAGTATCTTGATTCAGATGCTAAGTGACATGAACAAACTTATGAAAGTCAGGGCAACTCTGCTGGCTTGACATGGTTTGCAGTATCCTTACCTCACCCCAACTACAGATCTGTTTCATGCCTCAGAAGAAGAGACAGAAGTATCTATGTTAGGATAGCTCTGATCAAAATTCAGTTTTATTGTCTTGGTTCCCATTTTCCCTTACTTTTCTTCTCTGCTGAGAGGAGTAAGCATAGGTTCAGCCAGCAACAGACCTTGTGTCAAAGGGCATCCCCAGGGGGTGTAAAAGGGCTACTTCAGCTCCAGTCCTCCTTGCAATTGTGGCCCATGGTACAGGAGACTTTTGCAGTGAAGCAGCTGTAAGAAATGGGGGATGGCAGAGGTAACAAAGTCATAGCTAAGACCACCATCAGCTCACTGATAGCAAGGTACAGATGAGACACCCCACAACCTACCTTGTTTAGGCCAGGGAAACTATTTCATCTTGGGTGGCTGCAAGGCTGCAAATCTAATCCTCAGACATTTTGCTTCCCCCTGAACAACTGATGAGAAATAAGGTTGCTTCAGTTCCTAAAACATCTATTCCAGAGTAGCTCAAAGGAGTTCACTGTCCTTCTCCATATGGCATCTCAATTTCATCTCCAAAATTACTGTTTACAGCTTGAATGAATGATTATGAAAGACCAGCAGGCAGCATTCTTATTTCAGCCCCCTAAATAAACAATCCTTGAAGTGCCAAGGTTAGCTTTGCGGTCATCAAAATCTGAGACATTACAATGTAACTAATGAGGCTTCTCGGATCCCATCTGGTAGTAGAAGGATGCAAGAGCTTTGAAATGCAGGCATGAGATCAACATGTTAATATCTAGAGAAGATTTCCATGAGTGCTCAGAGGAAGCACTTCAGAACTGGATCATTTAAAATGTACACTGTTTGAGTACTTTCTACAAATGATTTCTCCCACGTTTTCAACCCACAGGCTTCTATTTTGTTGAACAGTTACCACTTAAAGCACAGTACTAGTGACACCTAATAACTGCTTGCTAACTCTTCACAAGTATGTCATCAAGGGGAGAAAAAAAGAGCTTCTTCCATTTCACACTCTCACAGACACTTGCGTCTACAAAAAGGGCAGCCATGGTTAATGCTATTTAATGGTGCTCTGAAGATCCAGACAAAATCTTTGGGTTGCCTGAATTATGGTGAGTCCTCAATATGTCTGGCAGCTGCCAGTAAAATAAGTACAATGCCGTATCTAATCAACTAGCTCTTTGTGCTTCCCTCTTTGAGGACATCACATCCCTCTTCCTGTGAGAGTTATGTATGCATTAGGTTGCAAAATAAGTCCTGTTAAACACTCCTCACTTCCCCAGCTGAAATTACAAGATGCATTTTGGGTAAGCAGTAGGTAATCTTCACGTTCCTATCACCAAAGATCAATCAACCTCAGTTCTTGTCAAGTGCACCATATCTTTTTCTAGTAAGATGCACAGTTTTTATGCACAGTTTTGACTCCAAGCTTAGTAGTTTCTGAGGCCAAGTTTTGTCACACATTAACATAAATACTCAGTACTTCGGCTTTGGCCACCTCCAAAAGATGGGATTTTCATCAAGTGTCAAGAGAGGATGTAGGTTCAGACAGCCCAGCCGTGGGAAACAGTTGGCCCAGGAAGCACATCTCTTCCCAGCAGTTGTAGGAAGACTCACTTGGTTGCAACACCTGTCAAGTCTAAAAGCAAGTGGCATATTACAGTGAGAAAAATCCTCCTGGCCACAACTTTGTTACACGTGTCCCTATAAGTGGCTGCTTCCCTAGAATCTGATGGCAAAGCAGAAAACCAGTCATTTACTCTAGCAGTTAACAGCTGTGCATTGAATAATGTGTTTTAGGAATACTTTAACTACTCTGAGACATACAAGACTGGATAACCTTCAATCCTGTGCCACTGGCATCTGCTACTGTGCAGAACAGCTTGTATCTTTGTTATGGCATTGTAGAGACCAAACAAGCTCCTCCAGATACCCGGAGCCACTAGATCACAACCAGGAGAGCTGCAGACTGTTCAGCCCTTGTGGAAGGAGCTGCTGGGCCTGGAAGAAACCCTGATGTGAGATGCCATCAGAAGGTATTTCACACAGCATTAGTCAACAGGAGGGAAAGAGTATGCATTTAAGGGAGATAAAGAGTGTGTGGTGTGAGCAGGGAGGTGTCAGACGCCACGTGCTTCAGCTAGAGCACTGTCAAGACTTCTCTTGAACAACACTAGTGAAGCAAAAGATTGATGTTTTGGAAAGGAAAGGCCTCGGTCACCCCTTGCACTACAAAGTAAAGAGGAGAACGAAGGGATGAGAAGGGGTAAAGTAAGACTGCAGAGAATCTGTCTCCATCTCCACCTCTCTCCAAACAGCAGCTGCTGATCCTTCCACCTTGGTGGCTGCTGCTTCCTCAGAGTCTGGCTGCCCCTTTGCAGACCAGTGCCCCAGGTATCTGCCTCCTGCCCCTTAGGGAGGTTGCCACTTGCACAACCCCACCATGCAGGACTAAAGCCCTACAAAATTTCAGGTGATTTTGCTTTTGATCACTTCATTCATTGCAAAGATGTTTGACTGTACCTGTCATTCCTGAGGCTGGTAATCTAACCCATTCACAAGGCTTACCTCCTCACTGGGGAGAGGTGAGGCCCAGAGATGAAGGTGTAGGTCAGTGTCATTTGCTGCTGCATTCACACCCCTTACCTGGGAGGTGCGTTTCACAACCTCAACTTCCCTTCTGGGGCTTGTTGAAAATATACTGTAAAACTAACATTACCTAAACTTTCACAGGGGGTTCCCTATATTGAAAGTGTAGAACCGCAGAGAGGTTGGGCTGATCTTTCACGGCATGAAAGCTTGTGGTTTTGCACAAGATGCTCCTCTTCCTTTTCAAGTCATTACTTATGAACATACATAGAAGAGCATAAACATACCAAGGCTCTGTTCAGCATCTCTGACACCAAAAAGGCTAAATTTGTTGGGCTCCTGATTACAGAAAAGAGATTACAGAAGCCACACATGGACTGCTCGCTGTCCTAGTGGAGGTGTAGCCTACCAACCCAGGCAGAAAGCTGTCTTTAGAGCAGAGTTGCACTGAACAGATTGTGACTCAATGGTAAGGAACTCTGTTCAGACCCAGAGTGAGCTCTAAAGTAACCTCCACTTCAACCCTCAAGGCAACACTCTTGGCCATTACCAAGTGACCATCAGATGCTGTTACAAGACACCTGGGTAACAATCATTAAGCTGGTTGCTTCCAGATAGTAATTCTCCAGCTTACTTTCAGCTATGTCCTGCCTTCAAATAACAAGTATTATACTCTGGTATTATACTTAGTAAGTGGTGAAAGAGTTACATGGCTACAACTTAAGCTCTCTTTGTGGAAATGAGACCATTCACTACCAGGGCTCCATTATCACTGAACTGTATCTTTGAACTGTACCTTTGAAAAGCAAACTAAAGACCACTTTAAAAACCAGCAACTTTTAGGACTTATATTCCTCACAGTGTTCTTGGTAGCTATAATCAATTTGTATATTAGTTTGTCATTGTTATTAGTTACATTCAAAGACTGGCTTATTTTTTCTGTTCTCTCACAATCCAGAAAAATCAGTAACAGTCAGTTGTAGGCGGATACAATCAATAGCTCGCAACCTGTATTCTTGTGAAAAGTAAAGATTATAAAGCTTCTATAATCAAGCAAAACACCTGCTTAATTCTTCCCTCTTTTCCTCAACATCCCTTAAAGCCCTTTCACAAGTCTTTCAAAAATCAAGAAAAAACAAACAAAACAAGTAAACACCCAACACAACAACAAACCACCCAGAGATCTTGTTAGCACTGTTCTCAAGGCAAAAGAAAAAAACAAAACAGCCCTGTGAAGTCAACTCTTGTAAGAGCCCAGAGAATTCATGTTAGAGAGCAAAAGCATTAACAACAGTAGAAGACACCAGAGAATCCACACCAGAAGTCACCTGCCCATTCCATGCACTTTTGTGCAGTATTCTTCCAGCAGTTATGGCTTTTCTTCCCTTGACACAGCCATTCTACTAGGAAATGCAACATCCAACACAAAGCATTTCCAGCTTGACTTCTGGTAACTCTGTCCCTCTGGCACCTTTTAAAATACCACATGCATTTTTGTGGCAGAAACAGCAGATGCATGTTCTGGTCTCTCTGTCCTAGACATCCTTTCCTTGTGTTAAAACATGAAAGTTACAGTCTACGGCTCTCACCCAACTAAGCAGTTTTCCATCTGATCAGACAAGTCTAACCTAGTTTTTCACCTCTAGCAGTAATAACAGGGAACATTATTGATGACAGCATGAGTATCTCTGATACTGGCCAGGCTTACACTGTGCTTATGCACCCCCAGTATCCACAGTTCATGTAGTCCTGCGAGAAGTAAAGTTCTACTGCCTACATGAGGTAATTAGGAGCACAGCCAGAGCAGGGACATAAACATTCCCCAAGTCATAATAGCTTAATACATAATAATGTAGTTAGCATTTGCTAAGTACAAGGATCAAAAATATGAGGGTTACAGAAGTTAAATGTACCTATTTTTCAGGCTGACCTCCTATAGATCCCCCTTTCCTAGCACTGGGCTGCCACTGCAGACCAGCCCAGGCCATCCTTAGTTCCAGCTCATAAGCTTCTGGAGTTCTTTGTCCTCTTGCATTGCCTCAGCTCCATCACCATGCTGCACAACTAAATCACACCACCACCTCTGGTGCTACAGTCACCTGTGTGCTATGGGGTAGGAGAGGAATCACATGGGTTAACCCAACAATTGATAAGTGGTTTCTCCACATTTTCCTATGTTTGGGACAATGGTTTTCATTGGTTTTTGTCTCTAACAGCTTCAAACTTGTCTGATGCAACATTATTTCCCCTGAGCACACCAGAAGTTAATGCTTCACAACAGAAATTGGATCCAACAGAGTTTGCAGCCAAGAACTTAGGGTTGTTTGCTGCAGTTGCGACAGAGCTGTTGGATTCCCTGTTGAGATCCATGTGAAGTCTAATCCATCAACAGTTCAAACCATGTGAGTGCATAAGCCAGCAGCCACACACCCTATGGAGCATACTATTGAAGGTGAAAAAGGAGGAAAAAAAAAAGAAGAGATCAGTTGTTATCTGTCAAGATGAGGGCTTGCAAGGCTGCCAGTGCTGATTTGCAATAGGAAAATGAAGTCATATTCATCTGCCTATAGCATTCATCTTCCTATTCACAGTTAGGAAAACATGCCCCCTCACCAAGACATGCACACTTAACAATAATAAAACAACTAGAAGTAGATACTTCAAATCTAGCTAAAAGAGAGTAGGAAACATGTGAAAATCAATAGTAAACACACACAGCCATAGGAAGAATAGGGGACTGTTGTCAGAAAAGGGGAAGGAGGAGGATGCCACCTCTTTCTTGTGCCACAGCTCTGAATAGAAACACATGTATAGGAGGCCAACACAAGTGGTTTTTCAGTGCTTTGAAGGTAAAAAGTTGCTTTCTTTGCTTTCAAACCCCAAGGCTGTGACTCTGAAAAGACACCAGCACCTGACTCCGGGGTCATGATTGCAGATGGAGTTTTAAAAAAACTGCAATGCTATTGCACTGATAACAGAAAAAGCACTTTTGCGTGTGGGACAATAATGAGGCAAGATCTGCTCACACTTACAATGCTTGAAATGGGCACTTCAGATTGTAAAACTGTTGGGCTGACCTAGATCTGAACCAAGCATTAACAAAACTGGAAAGATAAGTTTGAGAAACATTTGAGAGTAGAGAGCTGGCAGGAAGTGCTTACAATCCCCAGGCTTAACCCTGTCATATTTAGCAACTGTAAACCTTATTTTTGTCACTTGTTTGAGGACTCTTGAAATACTAGAACGTAATTTTTTTTTTCCACTATAAGGTATTCCATGAGTACTTAGTGCTTTGCACTGGCTAACTATGGAGAAGGCTAGAGGCTAAAATGGGCTCTTGGAGAAAGGAATGGCTCTTCATTTTCTTGGTTATTTACATTCACTGTGCTTACCTGTCTTTCCTCACATAAGAAAATCTTCTACCAGAGCCTGCAGAAATATCAGAGAAACTTTGTTAGGGCACTTGGTACAGAGTATGTGCTGGGAATTAGTCTCAGAAAAAAAACACAAAGTTCTCACAAACTGCAGCTACAGGTCTATTTGCAATAATTAAAAGAAAACAAACCACAAATAAAACAGGCACCTTCACTTTTTCTTTAACAGAGCAATGCTTCTAAAACAGACCAGCTCAGAGATTCACTCCTTTCAGTTCATTTGCTCTAAAACCTGTGTTAATTAACAGCACTGATTTGACACAGGGTTTGTTTCAGGATTATAAAGACTTTAAAATGAACAGTTGCTTGTGAGCATGTTCAATAAAGTGCGTTTTGCAGCCTGGTAGAAAAACCCAGGGTGTGATTCAAGTGGTTCCTTACTCAGAGGAGCCTCTGCAGTAGACATTGTCTTCTAGGTCTACAAATCCCAGGCTGGGGCTCAGTCACAAGTTCATATTCTCTGGGGAAGGGCCAACACAAGTTACACCAACCTTGGATAGCCTCAGTTTCTTTTTCTCCTCTCACTCTGGCAACCTGAGCTTTCATTTTCAGACCCACCACTCCCAGTGTTTCCATGTCCAATGCAACAGCCACAACAGAATTGGCTACTAATTAGCCTCATTTACTTGTGAAGCTCACCTATTTGTTGATGAATATTTAAAACCTTCCTAGAAGACAAAAATAGGTATTTTTTGAGCTTCATCTACTCTACAGCTTTCTTCCTCACTTCTTCTGCTTTCTCACCTGCCAGGATATATGGATCTAACTGATTGTAGGGTTCCAAGTCAGGGAAGAAATACATTATCTAGTGATAGGTCTGATCAAGAAAAAAATAATCCAACTACTGTACCTTAGTGGAATTGTGTATATGCATCACTAACTGGAATTGTCTATATGCATCTTGTCTTGAAGAAAGGAGGGTTTTACAATATGCAAAAGAAAAATAGCTAAAAAGAGAGAGACTCGCAACTGAGAGAAGCAACTGGCAGTCTTGAGCCTGTTGCTCACAACAGATGCCAGCAAATATAAGCATCTGCAAACCCAGATTTCCCCCGCATTCAGTGTATTCAGCTGGAAAGTAATTTTGTAGAATGGAAATTCTCTGGCATTAGTGTTCTATACTTCCTCCTAGACAAAGCATTAAACAAAAATAATAAGGACAATTTCTTGACTATCCCACCAGCTCAAAGCTGTTTCTTGAGCCTGAAACAGTTTCCCTTCTGCTTCCTAGGAAAGTCCCATAGAATTTCCCTTTCTTCCTTTCTCTTGTGACCATGCTTTATTCACTACAAGAATTTAAAAGGTCAAAGGGTGGGAGTTTTCCTCTTTCCTTCTTTGGACAGATGGCATTTGCCAAGGGGCTTTATAATCCTGGCTCAGTGTGAATGATAACAGCTGGCTGAACAGGAAAAAATACATTTGTAAATTGGATAATGTATTAAGCAAGACACAGCTAATGCCATCACTACAAATATTTATGAAATTATTACACTAAATACTGACAGTTTATCTATTTAAAGAGAGATAATTTTTTCCTGCATTGGAGTTTACACTATTTATATCTCAACAATGTTCATGCTTTGTGTTCAGTAACTAAATTATTGTTGACTTATACCCTCCCTACGTCTTATATGGCCCTTCAGCTGCACTTTGTCAAGACACTGTACAGATGGGATGGAGAACAAAGATAAAAGGAGAAACATTCATGAGCTTTTAGAGACTTATCAGCTGTAAGAAGCTGAAGAAATCAGAGACTACCGAGATAACCTAGGTTCTAGGCAGAGAGCCAAGGTCACACCACACACCTACTTCAGCTTTTGCATAAGAGCAGGCCCAGCTTGAGGCACAGGAAAAATATGCTCTCACTTAAGTCACTGTCCTGGCTTGGGCCAGGATAAAGGTGATTTTCTGGTTTGTACTTTTGCTTTCAGCTAAGACTCTCCCTAATAGAGAGCATCTGCTATTCGGTTTAATTGCCAGGCCAGTGTTAAACTGTGACAGTCACCAAGAGCCTTGCTGAATCAAAGGGTTGGGGTGGCTTGCTGGAGCTTGGAAGCACAAGGCAGCTGCTGCTCCTGCAATACCCATCCATCCATCCATCCCAGGAGGCACCACCCTGTGTCTACCATCTCTTTACCATCCACTAGCCATGCTCTGTCCTCTACATTATTTCTAGCAGCAGTACCCTATTTAGCTTGCTTTTCCAAGAAGCCTGAACCACCTCTATCCATGTATATCTGTGCATGTACTAGAAAGCCATCATCCCTCTGCAGGGGCTCAGTAACAAACAGAGTTCAAATAATCATGAGATTTCCAATATATATGCAAGTTAGAGAGCTTGGCCCATTGAATAATGGAGCTGTAGATGCTGTGGAAGTTTAATCCAGGTGGAAATATTTCAGTGTGGGGATGTTTCTACAAGTAACATTTAACAACAGCATTCAACAATCCAGTTCTTCAATGAAAAAGAACTACTTCACATATGGAATCTCTAATAGAGATTGCACAAAACCCCTTGAGGGAAATTATAACTACAGTGGGAGGGAAAGATCACAAGACAGATATAGAAGAGCAAGGAGAAACATTTGTCAACCACACCCATAATATGCAAGAACTTCTCATGTACTTCAATGTGTTTTGGTTCTTCTTGCCTGTATCTGGTTTGTGAGAAGCTATATACACAGGGATTCATATCACTTGACATATTAGCTAAATTTAAACAATAAAAATAAAATGTCTAGGTTTTTGAAAGGCCTAGAAAAATGGCAGCAAGATAACCTTATCTTTCTCTCCTACGTCAGTACTAGTTTCTCCTCAGTTTATGGCCAGCAAGAACTTAAAACTTTACCCACACTCATAGGCGGTAAAAACTTTTCTAGAGGTTATGACAATATGTTGGCACCCACTGAGAGCCACTTTCACAGAAGCTGAGCCCTCAGCTCCTAAGTACTAGTAGTGCTAGTAACACAAACTGGATTATCTTACTTCGAAACGAGGCATCATTTTCACACCTAGCTTCAGATCATATATTTTAGAAATATTATTATTGGTCAGTGTTGGATTAATATAACAAACAATTTTACTGATCAGGGCTCCTGTTTTTAGGATTCCTCATTTAAGTGAGTCTAAGCAGCAGCTTAGCTGTTTGCTTGTTGAATAAAGTGCTCCAGAATCAGGTAATGCCTCTGACTTGAGGATCAGTTTTAGCAGATGCTAAGCAAAAGCACTCACAGTGAGGAACAAAAAATTAAGGTCCTTTCCATCTAACAATTTACTCAACAATACCTCTGTCTCTGGAGGTTAAACAACAGCAAAACAAGATGTCATCCAGAGAGTATTTAGAACCAGATGCTTAGACAAGAACTGACCTAAAATTAGGAAAAAAACCCAACCAAACTAACACAATACTGATTCAGATGAAAGAAGCCTTGTCTCTTCTTGCATTGTCATTTGTGATCTACTCCTTTTAGGCTATGCTCTTCTAAAAAGCAAAACAAAACCCCACACATGTATGCCTTTTTCATGTAACTGCAATATCTAGAGATAACAGCTCTTTACTCTTGAGAATTTATTGATCAAAAGAGAAAACACATTTTCTTGGAAATGGCAGATAAAGATCAGTGGAAACTCATAGAAAAGCAAAAAGGAATTGAGAAAAAGAACAACTTTGTGAGGAGCTGTCAGAAATACATTGCAAAAAGGAACCAGGCCTTTTGGTTTCTCTTCAGAGGTTTCATAAAAGCACAGGAGACCACCCCACCACTAGTCACAGGGACCAAGTGTCACCCATTAGGCACAAGGCCAGGCAAAGGGTGGGATACAGTATCTACTCCTTAGGCTGTTCTTCCTGGGCTTTCACCTAGACAGAGTCAAATCTGCCACACTCAAAAACCCAGGAGAACTTAGAATTTGCAAGACAGGTGGAGCTGGGAATACTTGCCAGGGATTTAGAGGGCAGAAATCACTCCTTAAGTCAGGAGTCTTTCCAAAAGCAAGCAAGCAAATGAAAGGCACTACCCTGCCATTCTATACAGCAGCAGCATTCTCTTGAAAACCTGCTAAACAGAGCACAAAAATTATGTTACACCAAGGATAAAGTATGTTTTAAGAGAATTGGATGAGAGCTCACAACAGAAAATTCCAGACAGTTGCCATTAAAAACCTGCCTAACACAGACCACGCAGGCAGCAGTGACACAGTGTCCCTCTGAAACCTTAGAGGGAGGGAGGTTTCAGCCCCCAGACCTTCACTGAAGGGGATCAAGCAGACAAGATCCCTCAGAAATGACATGGATCTTGATGGCCTGAGAACTCCATTAGACCAAACATAACATGAAACCACCAGACACTCGCAGGATATCATTTGATCAGTGCTCAATTCCACTCACTTGCATACCAAGAATGTGCTTCCTTCCTTCCGAAACTTGAAATGAAACACACCATATTTAGCATCAGTCCCCTGAGCCACCCAAACCCTTCCCATTTTGCCAAGCCACAAACAACTTCAGCTTAGTCTGAGAGCTATTGGAAAGGTTACTTTGAAATCAAGAATAAAGTCTAATTCCCTGAGCAATCCTATTTCTCAAGTGTGCTAGCTCATAGTCACTCCCTTTGTCAGCCAGACACATCCAGAGTTTTACTGTTTTCCTCCAAGCCTTCAGGAAGGTGTTTGTATCCTGGAAACTCTGATCAGAAATAAACTGTAATTTACATTTCCCTCACACATTTTATTTCTATATGTATGGATACTTTCACTTTACTAAAAATAAATGCCTTCCTTTCCTGGAAATCAGAGGAAAGCTGTAAGTTCCTACTGCAGTATTCTGTATGGACTACAGCTTTCCACTGGGAATAAGTCATACACCACCACTTACCCATTCTTCACGCCCAAGATCAAATATCTTTTCACATTAGATATGCATTTGACAACAACCTTTCTGTCCCCAGAGCCTGAGGGGGGCCCAAGAAAAGCCTTAAATGGGCAGCAGAAAATTCCAGCAGCATGGGGAAACATTAACAAGCCCAGACCCAGCACTTCTCCCACCACACGCCACCTCCACAGCACAGCTGGTGTGACTGGGGCACAGGGAGGGAAGAGAGGGGGCAGGGCCACAGTACACAACACTCCAGTCAACAACAGATAAGAACTAGTTTGGAGAGGTTTAAACAGCTATAAATTATGTGAAAACAAAGAAAGATGAAAACCAGACCAGCTGCCCTCATGAGTGAATGAAGTTTCCTACAGTGCACCTGAAGGTAAGGAACCCAATCCAAGACTCAGCTGCTGGCACAGCACACCTTGCAGCCTGAAGCACCAGACATTCCCACAGAGGCAAAGGGCATTTCTTCCCACTGCCTTGAGCAGAGAGGTTGAAAAACACAACTGCTGGCTACAGAAAACCCACCTACCACCACTCACAAATACCCAGAAGATTGCTTTCAAACTGGGATACTTCATTTTAAAAACAAACAAACAAAAAAACCACAATGAAACCAACCTAAAAGATAAACCCACTGCCATTTGTGCATACATGCTAGCATGTCCGTCACTGAGATCTCTTAAATATCTTTCCTTGAACTGATTATAGGATAGGTCTCTAAATGATGCCTCACTTTGTTTACAAATTGCTTTCAGGTAAGATCAGAAGTCATCAGTCAGTTTCATTACAGACTGTTGCATCATAAGAACTTTCTCTAAGAAGCCAGACTGTAATTTCCTCTTGCAATCTCACTGATTAGCTTTCTATCACCCATTACCTTTAGGTAAAATGACTGTGTGGTTATATGAGTGGAGAGTATTTAAAGAAATGGCAGGAAAATGCCTTGGTGTGGATAAGGAATAGCAAGGTGAGATTTCTCTGCTCGGAGCTCTCTCAGGATTTCACAAAGCCAGGAGAAATGTTCCCCTATCCTCCTACAAGCATCCGTAATGACAGTAGGCTCACAAAAATCTGCTCTCAAAAGCCAAAGTCATACACAGAATGGGTGAGAAGAAAACACTGTAAGAAACTATCTGTGACTAATCTACAACGCTCTGCCAGGTGTCTAACAAGCAGTTTCCTTTTTGGCAGAAGACTTAATTCATCTGCTAGGTGATTTTGCCTAACCATTTCAGAATTACCAGTGTCTCCTCCAGCTGATGCCTGTTCCAGCTTGTATCACCACTCATTCAGTGCCCAGCTGCATTACCTCTGCTACTCAGCCAATACTGGCAGTTGCAAACGAAGTGAAAGAGCTGGCAAGCATATCAAACCCTTCAATATAATATACAAATTACTATGGCCACTTGATTCATAATGACTTTTAAATCAGTGTCACACTCTGTGGTCACCACACAGAGGTACCTCTTCCGTGTCAAAAGTGCTCCAGTTCAGGATCTTCCTTCTTGTCCTGGCCAACACCCCACTTCAGCCCATCATCCCATAACACCCTCTCATAATCCTTCTCTACATTGTAAGTTCCCTGATCTTTTCTGGTCTGGACCCCAAACTGATCACTCTTTGCAGTAACAGTTTACAGGTTCATAATGGCTACAAGCCATTGCTGGATTGATCACTGAAACATAAAGGTTTTTCTGGAACCATCACCTGACTGTTCAGCCACCAGAACTGCTGCCCACTCTATGATCCCAGGTGGGGTCATACCCCCAGCTGCCTCATCCCTGATGATCAAACAGCAACCCACAGAACTGAGAGCAAGGTTAATGGCAAAGGGGGACAAGGGAAAAAGAACTAAAAACACAACAAAAAAAAATCTGCACACAACCTGGGTCACATGTATGGCTCAGACACAGCACCTCTATTCAAGACATCTTCCCCTCCTGCCACCCCAGCTGCCCTGACCAGCAGGACAATGTCTTTAATATACAACAGCAATGTTATTTCCAGGGTTAACAGAGCCTTTAGAGAAAATATTTAAAACTTATTTTAAAGGGAGATTTTTTGTGCTCCAAGAGCCCTCAGAAGCAGCATTTAGACCCTTTCTCACACCCATCTCTCCCACATTGGAAAGGAACAAATTGATTTAATTTGTTTTGGGACACAAAGTGCTATTTTTCTACAGGCAGTGCAAACATTTGGTTACTTGCCTACTTATTTTACTTTATTGCAGGATGAGCTAATGTTCAGTAAATGGCCTCACACACGTGATGAAAAGCTGGATGACAGAGACGTTGCCAAGAAGTTCAAGGTTTTGCAATTTAATGATACACTTTAATTACGCCAAATGCCTCAGGTACTTCAGGTAGGTTAGTGTGTTAAAAGATATTAACCAGTATTTTAATTCTTTAGGAAGTGATTCTTCATTGCAAAGCTTTACTCACTTAATTGATTTACTCAGTTAATTGCTTTACTCTCAGAAAAATAAGTTCTAAATAATTTCTGTGTCAGATTAAAGTGAACAGTAAATAGATCAAATTTGAAATTTGAAAAAAATTACAAAGAAAAAAAAGGTTAGCTTTCTAAACTTCCACTTCATTTAAACCAGCACTTAAAAATAACGAAAAGAAAAAAATAAAATATCAAAGAGAAACTAATTATTTTAAATCCAGATCCACATGACGATTGAAACATCTTACACTGGCTGAGCTGCACAGACAAGAACAGATCTCCCCTTTAGTGTGCCAGGAACAATCCTGGAGACTCCACATAAACACTTTTGTTCCAAACAGTCATCTCAATCCGGAAAACAATCTAATTTCAATGAAACAGCACTGGATTAAGACAAATTAAGGGTCAGGTACTCTAGATCAGCTTGAAACATTCCTGCAGTCAGATACTGCTTCTGAAAACAAGACCTGCCTAGCTCTTTATGCACAATCTTAAACTTCATTAGGGACGTGAAAGAAGCATGTGGATGGCAAGAAAGCTCAACACACAAATTGCATGTGGTACTTAAGGTTTGTTCCCATTTTCTTCCCACCCCCCAGTCCAAGGTTTTGCACAGGCACTTGTGAGAACCAGAAACCCTGCAGGGATCCTGTGGGAGAAAGCCAACTAAAGCTAGAAACTGGCTTTGTTCCAGCCATCTGAGTTGGAACAACCACCTTTTTTCTGTCCTTGAGTCAGAATCAAAACAATAATAAAAGAACTGACTCTTCAGAAGTATGACATTGCTTCTAGGAGCAACACCTTTTGACTCGTTCCCGTCTGCTGGTATTGGACCTTTATGCAGACCTGTTAATTGGCCACATCTAACAAATTCTGAGTTCTTTCTGCATATTGTAAGGACCCCCTTGACCTATGGAGAAAGTGGGCATGGCCACAGTACCACTAGAGTACATCTGCAGAGCACCAGCTTCTAGGCTGCCCTCCTTCAGCTTGGCAAGAGATCTTGCTCCTGCCTAAGAGCAAGAGGATGGTGCCTCCAGATCCACCTCATCCTTGCCCCAGTGCCAGACTGGGTTTGGTACTGGTATTTTTGCAGAGCAGACTTATGTAGAGTGGAACACCTGTACAAAGCTGAGAGGCAGGATAAAGTCCATGAGGCACCGTGGAGAACTTGTCAGGCAGGTAAGGGTGGCTATCGGTGCTTCATTTACTGAAGGCAGGCAGGAAGGAAACACATGGATTACACTGATTTTGCATAAATTCACCCCCTTGCTTGAAACAATAACAGGGAGGGAAGCAACCACAGAAGAAGTTCAAAACCATGGAGGACACACTACTTTTAATGTCAAAGAAGCCAAAGCTGGCAGATTGCTTGCCCTGATTTTCAGGAAAAAAAATAAAAATAAATAAAGTATAACTGGTAAATAAAGCATAACTAGGGCTTTTACCTGACGAGAGAGGAAGAAACACACACATTGATGTCTCTAGTCTTGCTCATCCCTGGAAGCACCATTGCACAAGGAGAAAGAGATGGAAGAACAGCACCTTCCCCAGACAGAGCTGCCTCATTGGCTCAAACATTGCTTCCACCATCAGCATTATCTGGAGCACACCAGGGATCACTCAGATATTAGCACTGCCTAAGCTACAAGATGCTGTGAGGATGGCTAGAGGAAGTCCAAACCCCACAATCTTCCCCATCCTTGCTGGTTTTGTTGTGGTTATTTTACCTCTTTAAGAAAGCATGTGATTTAACAGCATCCTTAAAGAAGAAGCATTTTTAAGCAGCATTTTCCTTGTAGGCTTATTAGCCATGGCTGTATTTTGTTGGTAAATATGTAGCTTAGGTAGTATTTCGGAGTCTGAAGGATGGTGTCTATACTTCTTGATAAATACAATATACATTATCTTTCACCAGGTGCTTTGATCGCAGATGTAGAACAAGAATCTCTTCACAGAGCTGAAAGCTCAGGGCTAGTCAGTGCATGGCTTGTGACTTACTTCCATCCTACACATGAACACAAATACACTCTGTATTGTAACAGTGTATTCAGAGTGTAAATACACACTGTAGTATACAACTTCTCTATTATACACATAGAGTGTATATAATAATACACAGTATTATACACAGAGTAAAAGAAAACAGACTGAACCACAGTAAACAAACTACAAGTAAATAGCCTAATCTTTTCTAATGCTTATGGCAAAACAAATTAAGAGCCTTTCACTCTTTTGCAGAGACAGAAATAGCAGCTGGAAGGCCCTGGTGACGGTCGCTACAGGGAGGAATTCCTAAGGGCTGAGAAGGCACAAAAATGAAATGGTAAGCTACGGTTTTCTTGTGCTGCAAAGCAGCTGAAATTTGGGAGTGCAGAGAATTTTGTTTAATTACACATAGAAAATAATCTCAAGAGTGAACTATGACCATGTATACACAATTAACTTGTCTATACGGGAACACAAGTACAATACAGTCTGGTGTTTGTGACTGAAGACCCACCCTATTATGACAACTGAGAAACCTCAGATCCTGCAGGCAGGATCCACCCCTAAACAAGACAGGGATTCTACCCTGTCCGACTTTGCATCCAAAGTCTCTTTGCAGACTAGGGAGGTGTTAAAAGGGTATAAATTATGCCAGAGGAAAAGTGTTTGATCGCTGCTCCAGTGTTCTAACAAAGCATTCAGCCTTTCTCTCTCTCACTTTATTAGGGAGACTGCTCTCTGGATGGTTGCCTGCTTACTGTTTGAGTCCCTACCCAGAGGTAAATATACTATAGTATATATCTAGGAATTTGCAGAAGTGAATATGTGTGAATAGTCAAATTTTTTGTTTGCTTGGAGCAAAACAAAACAAAACCACGTTTCCTTGTGAATATATCTCATTGCAGTCCAAGGTTTACAAGTACAGCTAACAACCTTCAGATAAACCTCTACATGTGAAAGAAGTGGTTTTAAGGTTTAGGTGTTTCAGGCCCACAAATCTCTACCTTATGAAGTTTACCTTGCCCACATCCTTAAAAATACTCTACCATTTCCATAACATCAAGGATGACGTGGAACCTCACCCTTCACATACCCCAACTGCTTTGCATCTATTTTCTTATAAAACTCATAAAGTTGATAGGCCCACTACAGGCATAGCCAAGTAAAAGGACTGGAGCCTAGCAGCAGTCTCTCTCCCTGAATGTATATGTTCTGCCAAGTTCTACCACAGTTGGGTTTCCAGTGTTACTTAGATTAGATAAGATCTTACCTAAAAAAGAGATACACTAGTATGTACCAGTAAGAGAGTTTTCTAAAAACTGTGGAGGCAACTGTCTGTATTTTTCTTATCTGAGGCTTAAATTCAGCAATATTAAGATCTACATATGCAGTCAAGAGTCCTCCGTTTGCTCAGAAATGCCTCATTTATACCAGGTGCTATGGTGGTTCAGTAGGTTATAGTTCATCTGTAAATAGTCTCCATCTCTCTTCTGGAAACACAAGTGATGTTTTTAGGGAAAACTTCTTCCACCTATTTCCACAGGACAATGTGGAAAGTCTATTACTACTCAAGAGATAGATGCTCTTTCAGTAGCTGAATGCACCTGCAAGCAATACAGAGCCATCTAAGTGACTACCCTTTGACTCTCCCCCCTCCCCCCTAAAATAAAAGAATTAAAGTTTAGAGGTTTTGAGCTAGCAAGTGAGACAGCCCCCTACTATCCCTAAAGTCCTTTTGCATGTACCTGATGCACAAGCCAGTAAGGAATCACACAACATTACCTTGTCAGGAAAACACTTCTCAGTCTGAGCTCACAAGAAACACAAGAAACTTCCTATTGCCTTGTTTCTAACACTGGAATATTTCTCTGCTAAACCCATTACTTCCACTATTAAACTGCTTTTTCTACCAGAATGTGGTAGAAATTTCTACCAGCAGAAATGTGCTAGTATCACCAGGGTGAGGTTGAGAGACACACTCAAGAGCTTACCACTTCCAGGGCCTCCCCCACAAAGCATAAGCTCTAGATTACCTGCTGGTATCCCAGATTCCTCCAGTATGAGCAATATATAATCAATAAAGATAATTGCTCTAGATCATCTTCAGGGGGGAAGGAAGGGAGAAACTAAAAAGCACAGTCTTTATCATGCCCTGCACCACACTTTGGATACTAAAGCAGCACTGTTTTACTACCATAGGAATCATACAGATTAGTTAAATTAGTACATTCAATTTCATCCTGATAGTCTTAAGCATTTGGGCAATATTTAAAACACATATTTAAAAAAATAACAAAAACATAAATTAAACTCATCTCACTTCACATTCGAGTCTTAAAATTGCAAGTGGGAGCTATGTGCCACCACATTTTTTTTTCCAAGGTAGAGAACAGCACCTGCTACATGCAAAGCTTACCAGGTAGATCAGATAAGCCCTACTCATCCTGTGTCTCACCTCCCAGCAAGGCTGCCAGCATCCCTGCTGCTCACTGCATGGCTGCTTCAGTCTTCTGACCAAGAACCTCACTGCTTCCACACCTCCTGGTGCATCAGTAACCTCAGCAAGAAGCTTACCAAAGCATTACCAGTCCACAACATGACTTGACTCTTTTTCTCAAGACTTGCAACCATAAAAACACTTTTTTGACTTGTGCCTACAAGTATGTTCTTCCATCTCCAAGATACCTCATGCAACTGTGAGCTCTGTTAAATAACTCATTGTCCTGGTTTGGGCAAAAGTACAAGACAGAAAATCACCTTTATCCTGGCCCAAACCAGGGCACTCATTGTAGCCAGATTTCAAACACCTGTTACTGTCTCAGGCAGCTCCAGTTTTTTGCCTCCTACTGCCCTGGGACCAGTGTAGGGCAGGGTGGGCTAAACCCTGTAGGAACCATCAGAGGTGTTACAAGGCTGGTACACCACACCATGCAGGAAAGGAATGGTTATGCCAGGCAGATATACTGAGCACGGCTGTTCCCTGTTTTCAGAAAAAAGAATAAAGCACCAAAAAGCAGATAGATGCACTTCTAAAACCAATATCAAATTTAGAAGTGACCACAAAGAGAATGGAGGATGAAGCCGCTCCCTCTTCTGCTCATTAAGCAAATGCTTATTGTCCATTTTTCAGAATTAGAGCTAATGAATGAGAGCTATGGAATGTTGGTTTTCACCAAGCTGATGTTTGGTGACAGAGTTGTAATTCAAGGCACTTGCTTGGCTCTCCAATTTAGCTCTCTAAATTATACTTTTCCCTCTGCTTTTATGTCTGCTTGGATGAACACAATGTGACAACAAACAGGCCTCAAAATGGGCACTGATTAATATCTATGCCTTGCTTGATGTCAGAGACTTCAAGGAGGAACTGGGACTCTTTTTGGTCTTGAGTCTGATATAGGCAGAGCTGGTGGAGGCCCAGACCTCAGGAATGACCACATTGCTACCAGGAACATTCATTTCCATATTTAGTCTGATTACTTACCCCTTATGCATAAAACCAGATTGAGTTGTTTCACAGTGAATTTTAGCTTTTCTTCCTGGCTCGGTCACAGACTCATGCTGCTTTTGTTCAGCTCACTGCCAGAAATGAAAGTTTTCCATCCAAATTAATGCATCTGCATTTAATATATGAACTCATTTTATGACACAGGTTTGTTCAAAGTCTTAATTTAAGCCCACATTCTGTGCTGAAAACACCTAGTTATCTTTGCTTTACAAATGAAAGGAAACCATCTCCCAAATTCCAGTCTTCCCCTAGAAAATATAAACTAGAATGCTGTGGTCTAGTAGGAGTTCTCCCACATGACACCTGCAAGTTGTATGCAAGCTTTAGTCTGTTTTCAACTGACTGGGAAGAATTTACAAAAATAATCAGTGTTGATGCTATTGAATGAGCAGCATGTGTGAGATGCACCTGGCTTCCTGCCCTGCCTGGTCACCTGTCTCTTTAGCACCAGGCTACCCTCGCCCCACTCCTTGCATGTGCTGGAACTGGTTGGTAAGGTTGGCAACACCCCCACCTGATATCCAGGCCACTCGTGCAAAATATCAGCCTCCCTGAGGCCTTGGAAAAGTCATTTATCTAAAATGGGAATGGCAGACCTTCTCTCTGGGGTGCTGGGAGAATAACTATACCAAATGAATGAGAGACCCAGGGACAGGTGTTAGCAAGAGCCTCGAGTGCTCTTCGATCAGAAGAGAAAAGCCCTGTTCTGTCAGACCCTTTGCAAGATGTCACAGGGGAAGGAAGATTGGGCCTCTGGCACGTTATTTACAAACTGGGATCTATGATACAAGCAATGGGAATTGTAGACCAAACTCCTTCAGGAGTTTTATCTTGTCAGTATAGAACCCTTTTCACACTTCTTCTTTTTTCAGCCAGACTTCCTACAGAACTAAGACACGCTTAACCCTGTCTGCCCATCTTCACTGCCCTGCACTCCCTTTCCCCCTTGTGAACTGACCAATTAATTAAAATCAAAACTTACACCTGATCTCAGAGACCTAGATCCCCAGAAGCTGCAAAAAAAAAATCACCAGCTAAGGACACAAGTTCACGTAGCACCAGGCTGACAAAGGGAAGGCAACCTGCACACAGAAACATTTTTCCTGCTACACAGCTGCCCGGGCACTGAGCACTCAGGACCCTCAGTCCTGGCACAGCACACGCTGCCTCCTGCCTGGCTGGGAGCAGGACATGGGCAGGAGAAGGGGGAGGAAGAGAGGCAATAATGATGTGATGAAGCCAAACGAGAGGAAACTTGGTGCTGCTGGGCACTGAGGAAGTTGTCTGGTTTTTGGTTTTTTTTTCCCAGGTCAACCAGACACAACGTGCCATGCATTTGCTGGAGAAACTGTTGTTTTGCCTTGCAAAGCCATCTCTCCTGAAGAGGTGATGCTTTCCAATTCAGTGCTTTACTGGCAGATAGACTCTGTCTTAGTGCACTTCTTTCACAATGGACAGGATTCACTGGAGTTCCAGGACCAATATTACCATGGCAGAACCAGCCTTTTTTTGGACCAGATGAAGCATGGCAACTTTTCTTTAAAACTCTCCAATGTCCAATTACTAGACACAGCTGAATATACTTGCATCTACAAACGGACTGGGGATTATCCCAACAAAACACAGAAAACTAAAATTAAACTCATTGTGTCAGGTAAGATTTTTTTTTTTCCACTGACTGTGATGACTGTTTTTTAAAGCAAATCTTCACTCAGCATGTTCACAGCAGCGTCAGGACTCCTGAAGTCAAGCTGCCTTCTTCTTTCCCTCCTTTTGCAGGACACATTAATAAGTAATGAAGTCTCTCCAACTTTTAAGGAATGGGAGAGTTTATTTCATTGCTTGCACTCTTGCATTCGGGTCTGTCCAACAGGATTAGTTTTATCTCTGGCAATTGGATCCAAAGTCCAGACCATATAATCTTTCAGACAGAACACAAGTAGTTGCTAATTACCTTTTCCCTTGCGGCTGGAAGGTCTAGATCTGGTGGCAAGGCTGGACACATGCAACAAGAACTGATTTTTCTACCTTAGGAAAATGAGGGAGACCATTACACATGCTTGAAAAAAGTCAAACAACTGAGCTAGATTGTTTGAATAACCTACAAACGTGGCCAGCAGAATGATGAGATATGGGACCTGACCAGCTGACCAACTAAAAAATAAAATTTAAAAAAAGGCGATACATCTCAAAACAAATTTTAAGGTGTTTTGCTTGAGTAAAAAAGCTAGAACTTTTCATTATGGTAAATCACACACATTTAACTCTGCTTAAAACAGAAAAAAAATGTTCTCAAGTGCTTTAAACCCTTTAATATCTTCATTGCATGTCATTCTCAAAAGAAAAATGTTTTTTAAAATCTGAAGTGAAACACTTTTGTTCAGAAAATTTCAAAGTGAAATGGTTTGCAGTTTTCAAAATTAAAAAAAAAAAAGTGTTTAGAAAATGCAGAATAATGTTTTTATCATCTAGTATTTGGGAGCAGTGAGATGTCTTTGATTTAATTCTGTGATCATATTTAAACTTTCAGTTTGTTGGAAACCACTAACCTTAGATCAATCACCAGTACCCTTTTTCTTTTCTAGGCTCAAACAAATAATTTTGGTTACTGTGTTTTTTTCCAGCTTCACCTAGCATTGAGAAGGCAGCTTCCCCTTCTGGTAAGGCAATACTACTTAATCTTAGGATAGCATGGTTTGAGTTGGAAGGGACCTTAAAGATCATCCAGTTCCACCCCCCCTGCATGTGCAGGGACACCTCCCACCAGCCCAGGTTGCTCACAGCCCCATCCAACCTGGCCTTGAACACTGCCAGGGAGGGGGCAGCCACAGCTTCCCTGGGAAACCCCTGCCAGTGTCTCACCACCCTCACACTGAAGAATTTATTCCTAAATCTCCTAAATTCCCAATTTTAGCCTAAATCTCTCCTCTCAAGTTTGAAACCATTTCCCCCTGTTCTCTCACTACACACCTGTGTAAAAATCCCTACCCCAGCTTTCTTGTAGACCCCTTCAGATACTGGAATGTTGCCATAAGGCCAACTCAGAGCCTCCTCTTCTCCAGGCTGACCCTTCTAAGTGTCTAAGTCATTGTCCAATGCTTGAACCTGAATTTGCAAGATTGGTAAAATGTGCAGAATAGAGAAAGTCCAATAGACTTATGATGCTTGTTCTCTTTTACTAAGTCTAGCAAAATATAGTTGTCCCAGGCAGAGAAAAATACCTCCATTACTAAAACAGACCTAGGCTCCAGAAAGTATACTGAAGTACCAGCAGTCCTTAGTTCATAGATTTACTCCCCATTATGGGCATCACAAGGATCAGTTAAAAACAAGTTCTAGGAGTTAAGGCCTTTGTAAATTACTTTGGTATGAATGAACTATGTGATCATGAGATCTGGAAGGTCCTTTTGGGTAAATAAAGTAATAAATACTCTAAAAATACGTGATAAAAGACTCCATATATGCTCATCTGGGAAAACTAAAGTAGATTTAATCCAAAGACAGTTGGATATACTGAAGTATAATGCAGATTCTAATGACTAGATTAATCATTACAGAGAAGTAATTACATTAGGGTGATTTGTAAACACTTCTGGAGCAAATGAATAGAGAAGGGCTGTCCAGCTCTGACATGCCATTGTCAATTAATTTCTCCTGTAAAAATTCTGCTTGTAAACCAAATTATAATTTCTACAAAGCCTTAAATTGGTATAAAACCTGTAACATTTTACCATATAAAAATAAATAGCTGGAATTTGTATTTCACTCAGCATAGCTGAAAGATATAATTCATTACATGGCAATAATTATATTACTGTGAATGAAACAACTCCAGCCACATACATTACAGCTATTTTAAGAAGCAATAAACTCAAACAGAAAGTAAAGAAGATAAAACATGTTTTATCTCATGACCACACACAAAAAAATTAGTTCTGTACTTCATGAACAATAAACAACTTGAAAAATTACAGGAAACATCCTTCCTAGACCTAAGACAGCTCCTTAAAGCTGGCTTAAAGGTCTTTAAAAACCATGAAGTTAAATTCAAATGGTATCATGTGCTTTCAGTGATGCAGCACCAAGTTATTTAATGATAAAAGAAAACAGAATAGGAGCCTGACTATCTCTAGCTGTTACCTTCCTCAAGAAATAAGCAATTATCAAGGGTCAAACTTTTTATGCAATAGCAACAGAAGTTTATCAAAACCAAAAGATAAGTAGGTTGTGTTTAAAGGAGAAAGTTGTATACATATTTGACTCAGACAAAAACTTTTCTTCAATATAAACAACTTATTATCATGAAAAGATATTTCCACTGGGGGAAAAAAAAAAAAAGTGACTGGGAGAAGGGGTAGTTTTCCATAGCAATGCTTTGCTATAGGAATAAACTGACTCACATACTGTAGACACCTGAAGGTTTTTGTACTGCTAGATTTTGGGGGATGGGGGAAGATCAAAGGCCTTTTGAAACATAATCTTTTGCAAACAGGAAAAACTAACTCCTGTTGTCAGCTTCTAAAGAAAAAGATCAGCCAAGAGGCCCTTTATTTATTTACTTATTTATTTAATTAATTAATTTCAGCTATTTCTTCAGGAAGAGAATCTGTTTTGTATTAGTTGTTATTTTGGAAGAGATTTAGAGAATGACCTGTTGGCAACAAAGACACTATATACAGAAATAGTTCTCATACTTCGCAGTCACCACAACCGGTGCAGCAGATATTTATTATTTTTATATAAAACAGATACAGTTCTAATCTACTCCCCTTCTGTTTTGTTTCTTTTTATTTGTTGGGCTGATTTGTTTTCCCAATTATTTTAAAGAGCCTTATTATAGTGGCACTCTGGGTTTCTTGTGAGACTCCTTCCTGGGCAATCCAAACTTGCCTTAAATTTTTCCTGTGAAGAATGAAAGTGCCTGGACCTGGAAGATGTCAAAAGAGGCCAGGAGACTTTCTATAATCCTGTATGTATTTTTGAAGGGTTACTGAGGACTACCTGATGTTTAGTTGCTTTTTACCCATTAATACCACATACTGCTTTCTAGGAAGAGGGGAGGAAGAACATGTACTAGTGATAAGTTAACTGCAGCAATGTCCTGAAAGCTGATGCCACAGCCTAAGAATTGGTACAGAAAACAACACCCAGCCTGACCTTCCCAGAGAAGAACTTCAACCTAAACACTTGATCTGTGTCCTGTATCCATGTTGTAACTTAGGTACTAGTAGTGGTACACAGCACTGCTACCACCTAAGCATCTGTGGTCTAGGTTGTTTAATACTTATTTTCATTATTTATGGACTCTTGATCACAATGCCTACCTCAGGCCCTGCGTAGGTAAAATGTTAATGTCTTTTATACTCTTTTGGTTGCTGTTGTTCTGTCATGATTTTAAATAAGTGTTCCCAGTCATCCAGAAAAGGAAGTTGTATTCACTGCTGCTTAGAGCCTATGCCTTTTCAGTAAAGGAGAAAAACTCGTTTATCACAGTACCTGGAGAATGGTTTTTATGGGTGGCACACACACACACACAGACACACAGAAGGAAAACTGCATATGAGCCAAAATTCGTATGATTTTCCATCAATGCATTCATGTAAAATGTATCACACATACTTCAAATAAACTTCTTGCCAAGACACCAGTTACATGCATATTTTCTATTTTTTAATTTTTCAGGACAAAGTCAGATTTCCTCCAGGAGCCCTACTGATGCACCGTGTCTGGCTGTGCTTCCCCTCTCTTTCCACCTCCTGCTCACACTGGGGGTTTGGCACTGGTAACTGGAGACACCAGCTTTTTCTTGGGAAGTTGTCCTCACCAGAAGACCTTGCTGGGCAGACCGGTACCATAATGTTAAGGTGACAGCTCGAGAGCCATGTGAAAGAAACACCGATACCTGAAAACAGACATGGTATTAGGTGTTTATGTCTCACATTTTGGTCTTCCACAATACCAAAGGCAGCAAAACTTGGAGGTGGCAAGTCTGCTCTTTCATTTGTTACTTGGAGCCTCATTTTAGTGCTGTTGATATGAGCATTTTATTTGGGATTTTGTGGTTTTACTTTAATAACAGGATAAAAGTCACACAAATCTACAAGGTCTCATTATAATTGTCCCTAGTGAGATCTTTTGCCTAAGACCTCACCTTCAGCCCTTCAAAAGAACTGAAAGGAGAAGGGGTAATTAGCCTCTGTGTCAAATAAAAACTGGAAGAGGGAAGGTACTTGCATTTTGTGAAATGTAAGGATGGAAATCTTGTGAAACTTGAGCCTGTGGAACTTCAGTTTCTGTTTTGACCCCTAAGTGCTATGGCTGGGCTATCAGTAACAAGAAATGTATTATTAGTGGAAGGGTGAAGCTGACTGAGAAAGATGATGGAAGTTCATAAAACATCAACAGAGGAAGGAAGTGATGTATTGTTACAAAATCCACATCTAAATAAACCAAAAGCTTTAGAAGACTGAATTCAGTAGTTTCTCTTTTTGTCATGAACCACAGCAAGGTAAATGTAATCATTGCACAAAAGCCAGATTCTTAAATTAGAACTGTGCAGTAAGAATTTATTACAGTGACAATGTCATGTCTTTAAAACATGGTACCTTTGGAGGTAAAAATAATTAAAACCTGGTCAGAATAATTGTAACTGATACCTATGCAAACTAAATGAGTTTAGTTCTGGAAATGTTCCATTCAAGTAGCATAGGTGTCCTGTGTAAACCTAAGATTGAAAGGATCTTGTATACCAACAATATCACAAAAGTGCAGAAGTTTTGTTTCAAGCCAGAGCTGCTTCAACCACGCTTGAGAAGCACCTGAAGAGTTGCCTCCTTGGGCTGGTGCCCAGCAGTGACTGAGCTGCTTCTGGCTGAGCCCTCCAGCAAAGGGAAGAGACTCCTAAGGACCACCAAGAAGCCATTTCAATTTGGAACTGTTCCACCTTCTTTCCAAAGGAAAGACAGGATTGTTTTTGCAAGGAAAGGAATGGAATAAAAGAGGGCTTAAAATGGTTATCCATTGAGGTGAAGGAGATAGTTACCTTTCACTTTCTTAACAAAAGAAATATGATGGGGAAGAGACACAAAATCCCATGCACAGCCTGTGCTGCTGCTGCTGCAATGCAGCCCAATTGGTGCTCAGGCTTCCTTGGGTACAGAGCAGCTCAGCAAAACAGCTGGGGTCCCACTTCACAGAAATATTTATATAAAAGAATTGTACATACTGTAGCTGTCTTTCTGTGTCCTGCCCTCTATCCGTCTGTCAAAGATTCAGTGTATTTTTCAAAATTAAAATGGATTAAAAATAAAAACGATTTAAAAAAACCACTAATGAGAGCAATTGCTCCATCTCTATGAGTTCATTATTTGTATTCTGGTTGTTCTTACAGGTAGCTAGGCTCTCTGTGCAATCAGAAAGTCCACAAGGTGTAATTTGGACAGGTCTGTCAGTCTCAAAAGTCTGAACTGCTTGCCCTCATCTCCAGGACTGTATGACTTGTAAAAATCTACCAGCCACTTAAGCAGCTCTGCACTTTTCAAAATGTGTTGAGGCACACCAACAACATGAGCACCTCCACTCACTGCAAAAATTCCTCAGGCAAGCAAACAAATAATTAAATACCTTTATGAGGCTAGACAGAGCCCCACTGCTGTGGGAAGGGACAGCCCAGTTGTACATCTGAGAGCGGGCACTGGGCTCGCTGGTGCCCACAAGGAATGCCCAATTCCCTCAGTCTGTTGCCTCTTTCACCCTCAGAAGTGACTTTCCCTGGCTTTGCAAGCTGGCATGGATCAGAATAAGCATGTGAGCAGCTGGAGGTAGGAAGAATGGTGAAGGGGAGAAGATTGGATAACCTCTAAATGTTGCTTACAACTCTACTTTTTTATGACTCAGATTTGCAGCGGCACTTGGGATGTTTAAATGTCCCTGTTCATTGTGTTTTCCCAGAGCTGTATTTAATGCCATTCCCAGCAGTAATATATGAACACCACTCTGTTTTCCTGGGAGACTGCAAGGGAAGGTTTGAATTGTTAGCAGACCTTTATTTGTCCTTTCTTGCCTGGGTGATGACACAGCAAGCATGGATCTTAAAGTTCACTCAGTGTGCAGAACATAAGCAGCACATACTTCTTGAGTTCTCCAGAGTTTTAAGAACTACAGAGATAGCTTTGAAAAGTAAGGAGCACAGTAACAAGTCACACACTTCAGAGGGAAGAATCTTCATGTTTCTCACTTGTAGCACCTTGGTGGCCCACACCTACATATGTAATATGACAAGAGCATAAGCTGATTTTCTGATGCATTAGTGAAATTCCTAAGAGGTCCTTATATATCACGCTTGCAAAAGAATGGCTCTAAAAGTAAGTTCATTTTTTCACGTTTTACAGTGGCACTGCTAAGAGACAAAAAGGAGTTAGTTTGCTCATCCTGTAGTTATCTTATTTTACACTGAGGTCAGTTTAATTGGTTAATGCTTTCCACTGAGCTTCTTCCATTTCCATATGATATGAAAGACATGTCTAATATAGACCATCAGAAACACAAAAATGTAATAGCTTTCATCCAGAATTTTCACTGTTATTTCAGCCAAGCCTTAAGACAGTCATTCACACACCATGCAGTTGAATAAAGGACACTGAAAATAAGCAGAGAAGGTGATTATTTTAAAATGTGTAGCACTAAATCATGTTGATCTGGCTAATGCAATCCTATTTTTAAATATGCAGCACTAAATCGTGTTGATCTGGGTAATGCAATCCTTGTTTCAACTTCTGGAGCTGTACAAGTTTAGTCCCTTCTCCTCCCCCTCTCTATGTCATTTTGTAGAGATTCTGACTATCACTAAAATCACCTTGGAAAAGATGCTCAAGTATCAGTTCCTTAATTCTTCTGAGGGCTAACGCTGACCCAGACAACAAGCAAGCTTCCCCTGAGCCACTTCAAGATCTGGAAAAGAGGAAGAAAAACAGCTCTAAGAAAGAATTCAGGCCCTGAAATGCCGAGAGCTCTCAATTATTTGTGGATGATCACCTAAGCTCCCATGCTGAAAAAAAAAAAAAAAATGTACACATACATACAAGATGCATAGTATATACATACATACTTAGTTTGCAAACACACACTTGTTCTTCAAGAATCAGTGTATTTCCTTCCTGGAATATTTTCTAGCCTGTCTCTCCCTGCAAAATTTTGTTTTAGGTCACCTTGACTGCAATATCATTATTACTTTAAAATAATAAATAAATAAATAAGTTAAATAAAACTAAATTAAATAAAAACAAACACAAAACCAGAAAAAACACCACAAACCCAAAGTAAAGTAAAAACAAATCCAAAATACCCAACAGCAACAACAAAAAAAACCCGGTTTGTCCTTCTATGACTTTATATGACACCTTTCCTCATTTTAACACGACAATTGTATCAGAGGAAGGCTTTACAGATTAATGCAAGTACATTTGATATTATACTTTCAGGGGGATAAACATGAAGTTACTGCATTAAAGAAATGAGTCTTAGCAGGACTGGGGACAAAAAGGCATTGCCAGGGAAAGGGGTGACACTTGCACCTGAGAAGCACTGGCAGGTTCCTGGGTACAAAGTGCAGGATCTGGTGAAGCATTGCTCCATCACATTTAGCTGCCAAGGAGCTGGGAAAGCAGGACATCACCACAAGGGATGGGCACATGTAGGGGCAGTGGTGACACTGCCTCCCCCTCCTCCCCAGCAGCCCAAAAGTAAGCTCAATTTCCTCGCTTTTTAATAACTAAATACGTGCCACTTCCCAGGCTTCATGTGCTGGTGAATCATGTAGGAACAGCCACGTGACTCTTGTGCAAACACACACCAAAGCAGCTGGGAATAGGAGAGCAAACCTGCCCAATTTGCAGGTGACATCTATGCCATTCCCAGCTGTGAGATTCAGGTTAGACATCAGGAAGAAATTCTTTGCTGTGGGGGTGGTGAGACACTGGCAGGGGTTTCCCAGGGAAGCTGTGGCTTCTCCCTCCCTGGCAGTGTTCAAGGCCAGGCTGGATGGGGCTGTGAGCAACCTGGGCTGGTGGGAGGTGTCCCTGCACATGCAGGGGGTTGGAAATAGGTGATCTTTAAGGTCCCTTCCAACCCAAACCATTCTGTGGCTGCGATGGGGCTGGATTCCCTATATAGCTACGTCATACCAACCCCATGCCCTCCACGCGCCCTCAACGTCACCATGACGTCACACCGACGCAGCCAATGGGAGGTTGGGGCGGGCCGTGCGTGTCAGGGGACACGGAGCTGTGGGGGGAAGGTGGAGACCCAAGAAGCGGCTCTCGAACCCCTCTCTCTGCTTTTGGAAGAAGAAGAGGGGGGAAAAAAAAATGCACCGCGGTGAAATCTGCACCCGGAGAAACAGTTTGTAAATATTTTTGGGTTTGTTTTTTTGTGTTTTGTTTTTTTTTTAAATGTGTTTAGCATGTGTTTTGCCCCTGTACTCAGCCCTGGTGAGGCCACAGCTCGAGTCCTGTGTCCAGTTCTGGGCCCCTCAGTTCAGGAAGGAGATTGAGGTCCTGGAGCAGGTCCAAAGGAGGGCAACCAGGCTGGTGAAGGGACTCCAGCACAAGTCCTGTGAGGAGAGGCTGAGGGAGCTGGGGGTGTTCAGCCTGGAGAAGAGGAGGCTCAGGGGAGACCTCATCGCTCTCTACAACTCCCTGAAAGGAGGCTGGAGCCAGGGGGGCATCAATCTCTTTTCCCAGGCAACTTTCAACAAGACAAGAGGACATGGTTTTAAGTTGTGCCAGGGGAAGTTTAGGTTGAATATTAGAAAGAATTTCTTCACGGAGAGGGTGGTCAGACATTGGAATGGGCTGCCCAGGGAAGCAGTGGATTCTCCATCCCTGGAGATATTTAAAAAGAGACTGGATGTGGCACTCAGTGCCATGGGCTGGTAACTGCAGCGGTAGTGGTCAAGGGTTGGACTTGATGATCTCTGAGGTCCCTTCCAACCCAGACAATTCTATGATTCTATGATCAGTGAGGGCAAAAAAAACCCCAGAGGAGAGGCTTTCTCCCAACACCCCCCAAGTCCCCCCCGTCCCTCTCTGCGGGACAGAGCTCTTCGGTGCTTTCTGAAGAGGAAAAGCAGCAGGAGCCGTGAGCTATGGCTATGGCATGCCTCCCTCTGGCGGCCTGGAGAACACACGGCCTTGCACTTCTGGCCCCGTTTACCGAAATAAATTAAAAGTGCCATCCGCTTGCCTGACGAACACCTCAGGAGCTCCCAAACAGCCCTAGGGAAGGAAAGGGGAAAAACCCAGTTGGGCAGACACACGCCTCTGTTAACCTCTAAGGGCTCATGGAGTTTCCCTCCGATTTTACACTGGTGGAAAGCCAAGATGACAACCTCACATCCTCCACCGAAGTTAAAGGAGCTTCTGTTAATTAAAAAATATTTTTAGATGTGTGCAGCCAAACAGCACATTGCTGGGAAAATAGAATTGTAGTATGAAAGGCAATGCTGGTGCATGATTCTTTCTCCCTTAAAAAACACCCCTGGATGACGGGAAAAACAAAACAAAACGGGTAAAAAGATGTTCTAAAATGTGATTATTTCTGGAAAGAAAATTTTGTCTTTGAACAACACCCAAGCTCTGACATCATTGTATGGACAGCTCGCTCATAGCTATCTTGAAAAACATTTCAGGAGATAGTTTCTCAGTGATTCTCATTACAACCCATAGCCCTAGCCCTCCAATAGGTAGATAACACAGTTTTAGATTATTGCTGTTACTCAAGTGATACCATGTAAAATTTGGTGAGTTTTTGCCATTTTTATACTTGATTTATCACATACAACTGTGATGATCCTATGGGGCAGCTACCAGGTCAGGGATCGACATAATCACTACTCAGAAAGGTACACAATACATTATCAGTAGTCATCATTATTGGGGTATCTGGATTCAAAACTCATAGAATCACAGAATGGTTTGGGTTGGAAGGGACCTTAAAGACCATCTAGTTTCAACCCCCCTGCATGCTCAGGGACAAGCTAAATAAGTGCTACAACTACCTTAAAAATGGAATATTCTTTGTAAGCCACATCTCCTTTGACATGGACAGACACAGAAATCCTTCAAGAAGGCACAGAATCAAAGAATGGTTTGGGTTTGGAAGGGACTTTAATGATCATCCAGTTCCACCCCCCCCTGCATGGGCAGGGACACCTCCCACCAGCCCAGGTTGCTCACAGCCCCATCCAACCTGGCCTTGAACACTGCCAGGGAGGGGGCAGCCACAACTCCTCTGGGAAACCCCTGCCAGTGTCTCATCCCCACAGGTAAGAATACCTTCCTAATGTCTAGCCTAAACCTACCCTCTCCCAGTTTAAAGCCATTCCCCCTTGTTCTAGCAATATAAAAAGTTCTGAAATGCAGAGAAACTACTAGAACATACCAAGCAGGTAAGTTATCAGTGTCAGCTGTCAGAAAAAAAAAGAAAAAAAAAAAGGACAAGGGTGAGATAAAAGCAGAAATTAGTTTATTTATACATCATTATTTCAGACATTCAATAATATTTCTTTGGATAAAGCTTTATTACCCTAAAACAGGGTAAGTAAGGATATGAGATTGGTTTTTTCCATCCATTGCTAGTCATGCAACTACTTCAACGTGGACATTATCCTTTAAAATTGCACGTCACATTAGTGGATATTTTCTCCTTCGAGTCCAGTTTAGCTATAATGGGCCAATGGATCAATTTTTCAAAGTGCTAGTGTTATGACAGTTAAGATGTATCCTGTTGCTGATTGATAATCAGAATGTCTCCTCTGAAAAACAGGAGCCTTTGAAATGGAAAAACAGAATGTTAATATTTAATTAATAAGAAGCTAAAATTAAAATGTGGAAGACATCTATTCCATTGACAGCTGATCCTGGCTTTTAGCTTATAGACACAGGCCAGAGCACATAAACCTTGAATCACACCACTAATCCCTCTCTGCTCCCATTGTTCATCCCTTAGATACCCTGCCACTGCATCTGCCATATCCCTACAACACGTCTGCCCTCAGCTTCTGAAAGGGCCTTTACTCTCTTTTTGCCCCCCAGTCCCAAAATGATTTGACACTGTTGCATCAAGAGGACTGGTTTCAGAATATATCCAAATAGCTCCCTCCAGCTGAAAAAGCTCAAGAAAATGCTGTGTCTCAGGCCAGACTGCTTGTACACTGTAAGCCCTTCTGCAGACCCCTCTCTCTCAGAAAGGGCATGGAAAATCCAGCAGCTGGGAATCAATCAGCTTCACATCAGCATTCACTGTGAACAGGTCAAGCAGGTGAAAATGTTTCCATTGGTCCATATTGTACTTGAGGCTAAACCCTAAATTTAAACATTTCTGATTTTTTGTTATTTGCCAGTTAATTTTAGCACATTCTTCACCATAGCCCCAATGCCATCAAAAATATGATGTAATTCTGTTTCACACATAAATGCTGGAGTAGTCACCACCTTGTTCTTTGTATCCACATGAGCTTCGTAAACGGGAGTTAAGGAAAATACAGCCTGGCTCACTTGCAGATGCCATCTGCCAAATCAACCATCATTGACAAAACCTCTAAAACCTCACAACTCCACTATCCTATCAAAAAGCACCTGCAAATGTAGTACACTGTCCAGCTGTAAAGACAGCTGCAACCTAAAATCCAACATACTGGAAGCTATTTTTGCCAGAAATACAAACACTGCAAGAACCAGCTGGGGGAATGCAGACACTCAGAAAACATAAGAAAATGCATGAAGCTTACTGAGAGCAATGGAATGTCTCTGGGTTCAGTTTGATTACAGCGTTAGCCATCAGGAAAAGGAAAAAAAATCTCAGAGAACTGAGCAACAGGAACTCATGCCAGTTTTACATGCAAATTCACTCAGCATTTACTGCACTACCACGTGTCTAAGGGAGTTCTATGGCAATGACTTACAACGACTTCAGACTACACAGCTGTGTACAGAAGATGTCATTTTCTAATTATGTGCTATCTGCTGTAGACTCTGTATTCCATTAAACTGTAAATGGAAAAGTACAGGTCGTGCACGTATTTATTACTGTATTCATTATGACACATCACTAAACTGTCTCTCAACATGAACATTAACAGGAAAGGATATAGTTACTTCTTTCACACAGTGCTTCCCTCCCAGTTCTTTAATGGCTCCTGCAGTCCCAGCGTAAGGCCACTTGCCACCTTCCTCTTCTTCGTGGCCCACAGTTACTTCAGCACCAGAGAGAACCTTTGCTGCCAACACTGGTGAAATGCAACAGAGACTGCAACAAAATCATAAGATTGATTCTACAGCGGCATTTGATCATAACTGAAAAGATTCAAATGGACATGGTCTTACAAATCTGAGAGATAACAAAAAGACAACTTCCACTCAGCATTTCTTAGCCTCTTCTCTGACACCTACACACACGTGCATCTTGAGAAACACATTTAAAAAAAACACAACCAAAACTACAACTGATACAAAACAGAAGATGCTTTTTCTAGCTCCCAACAATAAGAGCTGCACATTCTCACAAAACATACTTTGTCTCCATGCTCACACTATCAAACAAATGCCCCTCCAACTAACATACGTACCCGATAGGTTTGCCTGCTTTGTGGAAGTCTTTCAAGACACGCTCAACTTCTCTGTTCACCTTGCAATCTTTCCCATCAACAGCAAAGGTAGATCTGCCACAACAAGAAACTTCATATATACCTCAGGATAAGCCAAGGAATAGAGATGCCCACCTGCACTGAGACTGGGTCATAACAAACCTAACAGTTTCTAAGAGGTGTCTGAAAACATTTGTAGTTGGACCATCAATGCTTTAGCCAAAGATGTCAGAACGTTTCCTTAATATAAACATCTAGAAATACAGATAATAAAATCAGCTTCCTAGGATTACTAAAAGGTGGAACAATAACATTTCCAAAGAAGAAAAATACGTAGGAAAAGAGAAGTAACATTCAGGTTTCTAAAAGCCAACAAAATGGCAGGTCAATAAGAAGACAGTCAGTACTACACATGGCTAACACGTTTTTTTGTTTGTTTTTCCAAGCCAGCTGCTGTTCTGTGGTTATTAATGCAAGAAGGGACTTTATGGTAGGCGTAGAGAAAGAAACCATAAAATAACATTATGAACACTCAAAAATTATTTAAGTTTAACCTTCACTTCTCTCAGTCAGGCACAAAAAGGAATCACCACAAGTGGGAGGAAAGGAACTTATTGTGCATTATCTGAACTCCAGAATTCTCACCAATACTGTTCAGAAAATTCAAAACATGACAATGCCAGTCAACATTTTGACTGAAAACGACCATGAACCACACAACTCAACAGCAGCCCTTTGAAATGTGTTTCCCATATTAAGTTGTGGTTACATATGTAGCAAATAAAGCCATTTGACTCCTTATTGTATTGTGTGAATCACAGTTGATTATGAATAGTTGAACATGAATATTTACTTGAGGAATCTAATGCTTAGTTGGTACTCACAAATTTTTAGCAGCTCCAAATCCACCAGGGAATATCACAGCATCATGGTCTGCTGTAGTAAGCGTAGCCAGGCTTGCAATTTTACCACGAGCAATCCTTGCAGATTCCACTAAAACATTCCTTGAAGAACCAGAAATAAAATAATGAGATGAATTAAGCACTGTCACACAGAAAAGCATAAACTTTTGGCAAAGGAGGAGGAGGAAGAGGAAGAGAGGAAGCAAGAACAGCTGTACTCAATAACTGAAGCTATTGATACATCTGAAATACTACTATTAGGAAACACAGGCATTAACACACTGTATATAATTAACTTCAGAAAACTTATTTTCTCTCCAAACAAAACAGCAGTTAGCATAATGCTGCTAAAGACAGCAGTGAAGTGCTACAATTGCAATTACAAGCTGATACATTTGAGGAATGCCTAAGAGACTGAGGCACAGCAGTCATGTTTCAAGTCAAACATTAAACAGAGATTTTACCTTGACTCAGCTTCAGCTGGTTGCCCTTTACTGTGGTCAACGACATGCATCTGAGCAATATCTGGAGCATACATCTGAACCTCTGCTCCCCCACGACTAAGGTGTACCAGTATGCTAGAAAAACAGAGATAAAATGTGATGAAAACCTTAGAAAAGGGGCTTTATATGACCCTGATTCTTGCTACAAATAGTCCACCTGATTTTGAAAGAAGAGGAAAAAGACACAAGCCATCACAGCTTACTGAGCATGCAGCAGCAAAATCCCTGTATGTAACATCAAAGTGCAAGGCAGAACAGTCTGTTTGGAGGCAGGCTCAGGTAAACTAGAGGCAAGTTTTTTGTTCAGTGCCATTATGGAGGTGACCAGAAACAACAGAAACTTCCTTTCTCATTGCAAGTTGCCAGGCATTATGAAAGGTCCCATAATTAACACACCTATGTGTACATTTAACTCAGGTCTAGGTGAAGCATCCCTTAGCAATACATACTAAAAGTTAATAATTCAGCTTGAGTATTAACAATTCTAGTGTTGGCTTTAGCCCCAGAAATGGAAACTCAAAAGTGACTATGAAACTAAATCTCTACATAATTCTCTGAATTTCTGCTTCTGCAGGAAAGAGAGTCTCTCTCAGACTCACTGCTCTGGCATCGTATGGATTGTGTTACATCTTTAGACAGCCACCTGCTGCTGCAAGAATACAGCCTGAGGTCTCAATTAGGCTGTGAGAAAACTGAAGGTTGCTCCTACATCTTTCAGGGCAATTTTGATGGCCAGAGAGAGCAAAAACAAATTCAAGAGACTGCTGTCATGCAAAGGAGACCTTTTAGAGGCAACAGCTTCATAAAGCAACTTACGCTGAGGCCTCATGGATTTCTGTGCCATCATAGACACCACAGCCAGATAGGACCTGCAGATAAGAAAATGAAGAGAGTATTTTGAGTATTAAGAAATTTGCTACAGGGCCTTTCATAAGCTTGTAGGTTTTATTAAAAAAACCCAAAACCCATAAACCCAGAACAAAACAAAAAAACCCCAACCAAACCAAACAACAACAAACCTCTCTCCAACCCCCCAAAAAACAACTTAGGATTATGCTGACCTAGTAAAGAGCGTATTGCTATTAACCCTGGGTATTGCCTTTTGACATAGTGCAGAACTGGTATCTCCTATTTATAGCTACTCATCCTAGCTAAGTCTCAACACATAAATAATATTTGTTTATTTATTGGCCTGTGTATTTATTCCTCAGAATTATTAAACTGATGTGATATCCTTAGGTATGTTTTTTTGTGCACACAATGGGTTATTCTGAGAGTCACACATCTAATTGTGAAGTGTCTCTATCTAGGTAGAATACTTTCTCATCCAAATGCACACCAAACTGAAGAGGAACAGATGTACACTTCAGGGTGGAAGTCTGGGCAAACTATTTTACCTGCTGCTGCTTTTTGTCTGAGGATCCACATAGGAGATTAATAGCTAAATCCCTTCTAATCCAATTATGACATGAGCCATACTTTTCCTTATTACCATGGTAGTATTACTCTCAGTTTGTTTATACACACTGGAGAATAAAAAGCACAAAGCAGTCAGCTGTCTTTGTGAAGGTGGAAAGTCTTTCACAAAAGAGAAACACAGAGGAAAAAAACATTTTCCAAAACCCAGGGAAAAGGTGATTATAAGAACAAAACAATCCACAGTATTACCTACTTCCAGAAAGTGTGTGTGTATATATAGGAACCCTTGGGTTTGTTTTTGTTTTGTTTTGTTGGTTGTTTTTAAAGAAAAAAATCCAGTTAGAGTCCATTTACTAACTCTACTCTCATCTACTGGTTTTGTCTCAGCTTTTAGCTCCAAAGTGTTTAACCACAGACACGTAAACAGAAACCCACGGCTGAAACTATCTTATAAATGCCAGATTCAAAGGGGCTCTCAACATCCAGTCCTCCAGTCTCACAAGCATCACATCCTACCATCACCAACGAGCAAGATCCCTAAATGACTGTGTTAATCCAAACTACAGTTTTGCTGCTCTGATATTTAAGAGCCACTTTCAACTTTCCAAATTTTTATTTTACGTTTAATTTAATTTAGACTTGATAAACATATAAGAAGTGGTACCAAAGTAATCTTCTGTAAGAAACTCCTTTAAAAATTCTTTGGAAACTCACTGAAACAAAAGCACTAAATCCTTATTCTCTTTTATATCCAGCAGCTGTTTTGGTAACAAACCTGTCTTTTATTACAGTGAGAAACCTATGTCACCATTGTCAACAATAGTACTTCCTGCTATTTAAAAAAAAGCTGCTGTTTGCTAAAATGACAGCATTCCTGCTAAGTTACCTTTTAAGACATTTGAACTGGCGTTCTGCCCACTCCTGAGCCAACTCTGCCCCAAACATCTGTTCATGCAGATAATTCCTTCTTATTTCATGCTGTAAAGACTACACAAAGCTCACGCTTGACAGACTGTCCACTGGGCTCCAACACCGTGTATCCATTTGAGATGGATAAAGCCTTTATTAGTTTAGGCCTTTACAGCCTAAACTTTCCTTTGGCACCCCAGAGCTCCTCCACCTCCTTGCTTTCTGGTGTATTTTTAATGTGCTCTCTACCTCGTGCCTGCAGAAGGGCATAACCCAATTTAAATATTTTCCCGCACACTGCCAATACCACCCCCCCAATTACACTACAAACTATTTCAACTTCAGCTTTTTATAACTCAACTCCGGGCCGGCAACAACGATACAAAAGGCTATTATTTCCGTATTAACCACTCCCGGATTGGCCTCCCCTAAGTTACACGATTCTAAACATCTTTACCTCCTCACCTTCACCTTCTCTCAAGACTTCCCTGCTGCCCCAGCAACCCGGACACCCTCTCCTCGGCCCCACATCACCCCAAACCCTCCCCCTTTCTCCTCCACCAGCCACACCGACGGAGCGAAGCCAGGGGCTGAAGGTGCAGCCCGAGAGTGCAAAACCCCTTCCCCTCCGAGCTGGGAGCCGAGGCTCTTCTCCTCCTCCTCCTCCTCCTCCCGCCGCCAGCCCTCGGCCTCCTCCTCCTCCTCGCAGCGCGGCCCCGCGGCCGTTCCTCACTCACTCACCACAGCGACGCGGGCGCCGCGGCTGCGCCGAGCGGAGCAGTGGAAGGAGGCGATGCCGCCGGGGGCTGCCCGCCTCAAAGCGGTGCAGAGGGCCGGCCCGTAGGAAGCCAGCATGGCCGCGGGCGGTGGGGAGCGAGCAGCGGAGGGAGGCAGCGGTGCGAGAAGCCGGGCAGGCCGCCGGGGGTGGTGCGGGGCGGGCAGGGAGGCCGCGGCGCCCTTGGCGGCGGTGGTGGCGGCGCCCACTGGAGGCGGGGAGGGGGTAGCGCTCGCCCGCCGCTGAAGCCGTAGTAGTAGGAAGCAATAAGTTTGGCCACAACAACCCCATGGGGAGCTCCAGGCTGGGCACAGAGTGGCTGAGAGCAGCCAGGCAGAGAGGGACCTGGGAGTCTGGATTGACAGGAAGCTGAACAGGAGCCAGCAGTGTGCCCAGGTGGCCAAGAAGGCCAATGGCATCCTGGCCTGGATCAGGAACAGCGTGGCCAGCAGGTCCAGGGAAGGGATTCTGCCCCTGTACTCAGCGCTAGTTAGGCCACACCTCGAGTCCTGTGTCCAGTTCTGGGCCCCTCAGTTTAAGAAGGATGTCGAGGTCCTGGAGCAGGTCCAAAGGAGGGCAACCAGGCTGGTGAAGGGACTCCAGCACAAGTCCTGTGAGGAGAGACTGAGAGAGCTGGGGGTGTTCAGCCTGGAGAAGAGGAGGCTCAGGGGAGACCTCATCGCTCTCTACAACTCCCTGAAAGGAGGCTGGAGCCAGGGGGGGGTTGGACTCTTTTCCCAGACGACTTTCAACAAGACAAGAGGACACAGTCTTAAGTTGTGTCAGGGGAGATTTAGGTTAGATATTAGAAATAATTTCTTCACGGAGAGGGTGATCAGGCAATGGAATGGGCTGCCCGGTGAGGTGGTAGATTCTCCGTCCCTGGAGACATTTAAAAAAAGACTGGATGTGGCACTCAGTGCCATGGTCTAGCAACTGCTCCGGTGGGTCAAGGGTTGGACTTGATGATCTCTGAGGTCCCTTCCAACCCGGCTAATTCTATGATTCTATGAATAATAGTAAAAAAAAAAAACAACAAACAAAAAACACGCATTCAGATAAATCCTCAGGACTTGTTTCGAGATTCCTTGTGCGAGGGAGCCTGAGTAGCCCCATGCTGCATACAGCCGTGGGAGCATCGAGCACACCAGTACTAAGGGCAGCAAACAATAAAGAAACAACCTTTATTTCTTCTAGGATTTTGTGAAATAGCATATTGCTTTTAAAAGACAAGGCTAAAAAGAAACATTAAACAGCACCAAGTTTCGTCACGGGTGAGTTTCATTCCCAGCTAAAAAGTGCTTCTATTTCCTCCTCTCCTTTGTTAAGGAAACCAAAGTATAAACCAGCCATTCCTGTTGAAATATATATATGCATTATATAGGATTGGATCTAAGCCAGGACACCAATTTGCAGACTATCTCAGCCTGTGCTGGGAAACTGTCCTGCTTCCAACACCTAATCCCAGCCCACACTCACAGATTCTGCCAATGCAGGGATCAAGCCAAGCTTTGGACCTACCGTGCTTAAAAACCTGGTATCTAGTTTCTGTCATTCTTCCTACAAATATGGAAGTTTGTTGGCTTTCATGTGCATCAGAACATGCATCTTGATAAACTATACGATTATTATAGCTCAAGCAAAACGACAATTTCAAGTAGAATACATCCTCATGTACAAGAACTCACACGATACTAACCCTCTTACTTCCTCCCAAGGGTCTAGCACTTCATGAAACAACTTTTTAAGCTTTTGTCTTCAGTAAATGTTTTGAACTGAAGTTTAAAATAACCCAAAGCCACATTTCTAAGGTGGTGTTCTGGAAGACGTTTTCTCCATATTCTGTGTCTTGTAATACTGTAAACCCAAGAGACAAATACAAATTCATCAATCAAGTCAGCTGACTTCATGAAACATCACAATTTCTATTTTACAGAGCACAAGGCTTTTATTGTGACAGTCGCAGAATTATTACAGCCTGTCTGCTATGGGTCTTATAGTTTGGGAAAGGAATATGGAATTTAAGAAACAGCACAAAAAGACAATATGGATGTAGAAAGTAGGAAAATGGATTAAGACATGAAAACTGTAATATGTTAGGTAACACAATCATGTTAAGATTAAGCACTTCAGTTTTACAAGGATTCCAAAACATATTTTTCTCTTCTTCCTGTGCTACATCTTCCCTACCTATGCCTTCCTACTATTTGGGTCAGAAACCCTATTTCCTGACAGGGTCAGAGGTGGTAGCAGAAGGGTAGCCAACACAGTACCAGAGAGCATCTTCTGAAGATATCACTCTAGACCACCCAGCTACTCCTTCACAGCTCTGTGCCCCTGCAACATTGGCACAATCAAGAAAATGTAAGGAGGCAAGAGGGCAGCAGCAACTGAAGATATTTCAAAATGCTTTACCATAAGAAAACAAAACACTGCTATGTTTTGTTTAAACAGCACTTCATTTTCTGTACTGAAATTCTACCAACAGATTGCATGTCTGATGTGTATTTTTAACTTTGCTTTTTCTACAGCAGTTTTTAATATTCATACCTCTCCTCTCTTCCAGGAGTGGAAAGAGACCAGAAAACAAATCCAAAAGAACAGAATACACTGGGAAAAAAATCAGTTCTGGCTCATTAGTAATATTTGCAGTACCCTCATTAAAAAAGCCCTTTCAACATGTGACTTGAAAGCCACCAGAGGCACAGATAAAGGTGTATTCAGGACCTTGCTGCTGTTACTAACCAATTCTCATGGTAATTCCCAAAAGCAAGGAAAGCAACATTTTCAGGCTTTCATATACTAATAAAATATTTAAAAAACCCCAAAACAATTTGACATGGTTTTTCATGACAAAAGTAAACATTTGTAACATGTTTTCTTAAAGTTCAAGTTAGATTATTGAGTTAGCAATTTCCAAATTTTTTACTACAGTATCTCAGATTAAACTTCTGCAGAAGTTCTGTAGCACAGTGATTTTTTCCCCATATTCACTTTTATGAGTATATAATTTATTCTCAATTATTGAAACTTCATCCAGTTTGGAAGCTGCAAACTCAGAAAAATGGGTCCGCTTATTCCTAACAGCATCCCAGTAATATGTATATATTCAAATCAACTAAAACAACATTTGAAACAAGTTCAGAGCAGTATGTGGACCTCCAATTAAGAATTACATTTAAAAGGATTTAAAAAAATGAGAACCCATTACAAAGACTGTATTGCAAATAACTCACAACACACTTGGTTTATGTACGATGCATTTTTAATAAAGAATACATTCTTTCCAGTTGTAATTCTAACTTCACTGATGTAAGAATACGTTTCTGTCTTAAAATCATCAACAATAAAAAAAGAAATTAATGAATCAAGAAATCAAACCTGCCAAAGAGTACACCAAATGCAGACTGGATGGCATTTTGCCTATCCTACACTTTCCCCACTTCTATAATTCACATATAAATCCACCCACATTGTTAAAAAGTTAAAATTTGCCACTATGAGGGCCACTCATTTTCAGTGAATACCACTGCATGAAAATACTTTGTCCTACGTTTTCTCCCTCCCACAAAGAGTAACTAGGAACTAAGACTGTCTTTATGAACTTCTTGCATGAGATAGTCACTGTCAGAATCCAACTTGTCTTCATCTACTGATGCCTCTTCTGCCAGACGTTTCACACCCCGCTGCTGTGAAATGGCCAAGGCGTATTTAATATTGTAGATATTCCATTCACAGCTGTAAAAAACAGCAACATGTTAGAAACAACATTCCATTTTTCTCCTAAAATAAAAACATCTCGAAAAGAAGACCGTCATGAAAGTTCTAATACCATGCTATCATCCCCCATATTACTCCTCTTTTGTGCAGTGTTTTGATATAAACTTTTAAATGTAACAATACATACAGTTTGGAAACATCTTCAAAATGACGTTGGATGCTTTTCTGAAGGAACTGAATCACAGGGAGCATCTTCACTGACCTTGAACAGAGAAAATATCATTTGCCAAAATCCTATCACTCTTGAAATCTTTATGCATTATAGGGTAAGCAAACTATGTGAATTTACCTGTAATATTTGAAAATAATGTGTTTGCAATTCATTCTCAAAACTCCTATTATCCATTCCAATTCTATCATATACACTTGTTATTAAATAAGCTGTATTAAATTAAGTTTTATTTTGTAAGTTTAATAATAAAAATTAATTGAATAGTTTCATTAAAAACACAAATATGTAATATTTATTGAATGTACATGTACTAAATGTAAATTAATTCGTTTTAATTGTTGTATATGCATTTATCTAGAATGTCAGTAACTTTATTAAAAACACCCAACTGACAGGTATTTTAAAATGCTTGTCAGCTTTTTGACTTTCACAAGAACTCACCTTGTTTTCAGTTTCTGTCCATGCAGCATGAGCAGCTTATGAGCCCAAGTAAGATAGAACTCTAAATGACAAGATATTTCAAATGCAGAGGCCAGAAACTCCAATACTTTCTCCACGTACAGGTCTGGGAGTGACGAACAAACAACATCAACTGTGCAAAAAGAAAAAAAAGCCCATAAACATCAGAGCTGGATTACCATTTGAGGTAACATGAAAGAGACCACAGGGAAGGAGAAGAAAACACCACCTTAGCTATTATTTGATATATAATACTGTATTTCTAGGTGCAGCACCAGTCTGCTCACGAGACAGATTGTTCCTGTTTGATCCTTCCAGTAACTAATACATGTAAAAGCAAGAACTGCTCCCCTCCTCATGTTATTCCTCCTACCACAATATTCTCCCCACCAGCTCTGCTTCACAACTTTTACTTCCACCCTTTCCACCTTGCTTGGTGTAACTTCATGCAAGTCTTCTTGCTTCTCACTTCCTACAAATTACTCTATTTAGCGGAACTAATTAGGCATAACAATCAGAGGAAATGAGGGATACTTGGAAAGACAGCAAAGTCATCTGCTCACAGAGGAAGAGTCTGAATGCTGTCAGCAATCATGCAGTACAAAGCAGCATGATTTTTAAGCATTCAAACTAATCTCACACGTAATTAAAATGACTTCATTATATGAAAAATTCTATCAAAAATAACCAATTCATTTTCTCTGCAGCCACCTGACTGGTGGCTATCATATCCAATAATGTGAAAAAAAGTTTTTCACTTTTAAACAAACATTAAAGGCACACATTTATTCTGTTAACAGTGGATTACAACACCTGAGACTTCCATGTCTCATGCTCTGCTTCTGGGGTTTTGGAAGCTGTCTACTTACCCAGTCTTGCCTCTGTACATGGTGTTTTGATTAATTCAAGGTAAAAGAAAACTGAGTTTTGTAAGACAGAGGCGAACACCATTATGCCAACATAGGTGATTTACCCTGACACACAATTATCAGGCTTGCTGCCTAAAGAATAAGGCAAGAAAACTCTACAAACCAGTTGGCTTGCAACACATCTGATTTTGGACTAGAGCATTGTTTGATGAGATAAAAGGAATCTTTACTGTTAGGTGGGAAACACTGAAGTGAAATAAATACTTTTTTACTGAGGCAACAACACAGAGGTAAAGATAAGAAAATATACCTCAGCATTACTGTGACAGAACTGGTAGTTGAAATATGAATGTAAGTAAAATACACTATTGAGAGTTTATTTTTAAGGTCATGACTACATTATATAGCTAATGAATGTGCACATTAGTTATCACAATTACAAAATGGATGCTAAGGAATTACTTCAGTAAATGTCCTCCAAAGCTGAGTGCCATCTTACCTGATTTCTTTTGCTTCTGAAATCACAATTGTGAAAGCTTGTCTCGTGTTAGAAAGAGTTTAGCACTTACATAATAATCTGCTTGGTTTGTATAAACACAGCCTTCTACAGGGAGCATATTTACATTTGTTTAGAGAAGTTAATTTAACAAACACTGTAACTAAAGGAACAAAAAAAATTTGAACTTTAACTGTTGCAGAGTCGCTCCAAATTTTGGCAGTCCAGAGCAAGACTCATTTAGAGCAGCTGGCACAGAGCTTCATCCAGTTGAGTGCTTGGATCTCATCCAAGGATGGAGACTCCATTACATCCCTTGTCAATGTGCTACAGTATTTGACTGCCCCAACATACTATTATTTTTTATATACGGTTGGAATTTCCCATGCTGCAAGGTCTTTTGTATCATTTTGCAACTCCGGATCAGGTTCTACCTTCTTTCTAACATCCCCACATTCTATATCTAACATTAGGCACTTGAACACAGTAAAAATTCTTCTCTTCTGAAGACTGAATAAGCACAGCTCTCTTGAGCCTCTCCTCACCTGGCACTCTGACCCTCCAATCCTCCGATCCTCTTTCAAGCCCCACAACAGATGCTCTAAAGTATCAAAATCTGTCTTCTACCAGCAAGACCAAAACCAGGCACAGCACTCCTGATGTGGTCTCATTAATGCTCAATAGAAAAAACTTGCCACTTTCCTCAAACTGCTAACTACAAACTACTAACTACATGTAACAGTACAGCCCAGTAACAGGCTGAAGGCCTTCATCCCACAGGCACACTAAAAACTAAATTCAACTTGTTGTGCCTCTCTAACATCAGCTGTTCCTGAGAACTGACACCCAAAAGCTTTACTTGTCAATCCAAACCTGGTCAAATTGTGTGTTCAAAAGTTACTAGATGAGCATGCAGTAAAATGAAAACAAGTTAACATCATGAAGCCTACTTTTTTTTTTACAGAAAACGATCCCCCCCTCTTCAGTCTTCAGCTACAGAAGAAAGTTCTTTAGTGTCAATGCTATAACTTCTCCTGCCCTGAGCTGAATTCTGCCCTTTGCACTTCAACTTAGTTGGCTTATGCACCTCTGCTAACCACTAGCTCAAATTTCATGGAGGATCCACTTACCTTCATTGCTAGGTACAGCCTCCATGACCTCCTGAATTAATTTCTTTTCATTCAGCTTGAAGGCCATGATGATAGCCATAGTGTATTCCTTCTGATGCAGTGTTTTACGTATGTTGTTGGGTGTGATATCAATATCCAGCTCAAAAGGATCAAAAATTAGCCCAGAGTCCAGGGAATAGATAAGAAGACCCTCTGTGGTGGTGGCTGCCCAACTTCGTCCTAGAAGAGAAGTAGCAAAATTTAAGACTAAAGCAGGGTTTTCTAGGATGGAAAAAGTAAACTTACAATAGGAGGATGACTCTTCATTGCTTACAAGAAGTGGGTAAGACTGAAAACCACATATCATTGATGAACCTGACAGCAATGTCAATACTTGTAAAAATACCAGCTGACGGTGATGTACACTTAAGTGTCCTAATTATCCACTGCAGGGGAAACTAGACTACAGGTCTAGCACCATTGTATATAACATCTGAAAAGATCATCTCCAAGACATTTGTACATCATTATTACTCCTCCAAAGCTCTACTCTTTTGCTCATTGTATATGGAGCAAAGTAATGGTATAAAATAATCATGTACTAATTGTCAATACTCACCTGTAGGAGAGAATCGAAGGCAAGTCACTCTTATTTCTGGTTTAAAGTGCCGGTAACTCAGGTCACCTATAAAAGAAATTTAGAAGTGATTTACCAAAAGTTCATGGCCTAGCTATCAATTCTAATGATGATGTTACAATGATGCTGAAAAATAACACAAAACATACCAAAACTTGGCTGTTAAACACAGGGTAAGTAAGGGACAGTCCATGTCCAAGAGATCTAAAAGCTAAACTAAGCAGTGGGACTGAACATTGCTTTTTGAAAATGAACACAAGACTGTTCATTTGGGTTCAGTATGGGTTCCATACTCAAGAGGCCATAGTACCTCCTGCTTCCTGTTGCTTCTATTATGGAAAAGGACCCACCACACAACAGCTGAACACTTCTGTAAAAAATGTCTGGCTACAGAACATTGAAGTAATCCTAACTTTAAAACTGAGCTGAGTAATTAAAACCCTTCTCATCTGGTATTGACTCTACATCAAGCATTTCGATCCCCACAAAACTAATAACAAAACAGCAAAGCCAAAAGCCATACCTCTTTTTACCCCAGGAAGAGGAATAGCTACACCATCATCACCTCCACCCCCTTCATCAATCAGAGCCATGCTGCCAAATTCTGTCATTTTTCTCCGATCCAAGAACTCCTAGAAAAACATGTAGGTTGCATTCACTTCATTGAATCTCCTCTCAAACATGTGTATTAACTTCAAATTCTCCACAAATTTCAGGAGTTATCTAACAATTATTTCTCTACCTTTACCCCCATTTTTAAACTACCATCCCTTCCAGGATTTTTTTCCAGCTGGCTGATTTCTGTCCTTTTTAAGCCACATGTTGAGCCTCCCTACAACAACAGAGGGCAGCAGAGATATGAAAGCTGATTCACAAACCACTAATTAAGAGAAATTTATTTGAAACCACAGTCAAATCCAGCCAGACACAAACATTGGAACAATCATTGTTCTTCCAGGTAAGGGGATGTTAAGAGAAGTTACTGGAATTTTGTCCTGATGCTTTGTATTGTTCACTTTACTTTTAAAGGAATTTTGCATTTGGCAGTAATTTGGCAATGGTCAGTGATGTTCTTCTGTGCCCCCAATAAAATCCTTCATTTCTTTGCCGACACCCAGGGAAAGCTGGCACAGTACAAAAATATTCACCTTTTAAATTTTCATGTTTTCTCTTCGATTTTAAGTGACAGCTCACTTAACTATGCTGAAGAGTTCTGCTCATTCAATAAAAACACACCGAAATCTGACTATAGAACATCAAGAATTATTTTTGTTTTTTGAGAAATATTTCCTTACCACCCTCCTACACAAAACCAAGCATATGAACCCATACTTAATGAAACATTCATGAATCCCTCTTAAATTATATCTTACACCAAAATCAATGTCTTTGGGACAGGGAAATAAAAAAAATCTGAATACTGTGGTCACATACCTCCATGGCATCTAAAGAGAAGTTGCATGAGATTTCAAATTTTTTCATAAGAATCTGTTCCTTGACATTATATATACAGACAAATTTTGACAATCCACCTGCCAAAATAGACTGACCATCTGCCGAGTAACACAGAGTAGTAAAAGATCTAGTAAAGAAAAAGAAAGTAGTTAATTCCACTGCCACAACCGAGCTGAAAGACATGAATACAGTGTGAAGACACAGACCATTCCATGGAAGAAGTATGAATCTTCACACAATATGTACTTAAAACACAAAACAGTTTACCACAAACAAATACTTGGTGCTTTACTATGATACACAAATAATTTAGAACTTCCAAAGCTTTCTGAAGTATTTCCATACTTCTGATTTTAAGTCAAAAGATCAATGAATGAGCTCTCAACTACACCCTACACAACACTAAGAATGATCAGAAGTACTAGAGAAAAAAAATGTCAGAGCTCATCACCAAGAAAAACCAGTTTGTGTTTTTTTCCCAAAAAGCCATTGTTTCTTTTTTTTGGTTTTGAGGGGGAGTAACACTGAAGAGAAAAAAAGGTGGGTTTCAAGGAAAAAAGAGGATTGAAATGTTTTTTTTCTACGTTAAATTTTTGACAGCACAAAAATTCAACTTGCCTTTAGACACTACCTCATATGCACAAGTAAGTGTAATAAAAACCCTAATATATTTGCTTTTTTTTAAAAAAAACCCCAACCCATAATTTCTAGGTATTCTACCAGAGTGTATTTACATACTAGTACCTAAATAACAAGATATCCCTACTACAACTTGTCATACAAAGTTTAATATTATTCTGGCAACCCAAACTTACAACTAATGAAAAAGAAAAGATACTCAGAATAGTGCTGATCAGGGGGTGAACATGGCAAAAAACAAAAAGGATCTATCCAGACGTCAAGTTGGGCAGTCTTTTAAAAGCCATTATCAGAATCAGAATGTTTTTACAGCTGCTGCACTCTGAAACCTTAACGCTAAAATGAAAGGGAGATTCCATTCAAAAGCAGAAGCCGGTGTGGCACCCTCTTTTCACTGCAACACCATTCACTTACTTTCCCTTGGCTGCTTGTTTGGCAGTTATTTTATCAAGCTCCTTCCTTCCCATCTGAAGATCATGCCTTCCCTCAATCGAGCCAGTTTGCACTGCATTTTCATGATCCCAAAATGTTATCTGTCCATTCAAAGCAGCAACTGCAAGTTCCTTGCCATCAGGACGAAAAGCAACAACAAGAACTGCCAAGAATTTAATTAACAGTTAAAGGATGCAGTCAGATCTTTTTCTAAGAAAATACCCTATATTTTTCTAGGTTAACTCCCAGAAAAACCTTAAGAGTAACAAGCATGACTGTGCTTTGTCTCTGGACAACATAGCTAATTATAAAAAGAACTAGTATTTAATAAAAAATACTTTTTGCACTATTAAGTACTTCATAGAACTTCCTCAACTTCTGGGTTTCATCACCAAGATTAAGTCTGTATTTGACACATTCTGTTGCTGATTCTTGAAATACTTTTTGTAGCACTTTTATATCTGACATAAGATGAAATAAAGGTTACCATCTGAGTTCAGTATTAGTGTCTCCTTAGTTCTCCAGCTGTCTAACATATCCCATAGCTTGACAGTTTTATCCCAAGAAGCACTAGCTAGAACACATTTCATTGGGTTAAAGGACAAACTGCTGATGGGGCCCTCGTGACCTGATAAGACCTAAAAAAGAAAAAAAAATGGAATTAGGTGAAAGAGACTGAAATATAGGTAGTCTTCATTCAGTAAAGCCTTTATGTAACAACTTGTAATGACTAACTTGCCCACACATGCCTGAGGCCACTTTTTGGCACAATACATACCAGTGAGTCCCGATGTTTCATTTTCAGAAGTTTCTAAAACAATAATCTCAAAATGCTAGCATTGCACAGGCATCCACAGCCACTCTTAGGCACATATTTAGTCTCCTTAGAGATCAAGACTTGAGAATATGCTGTGCTTCCCCCACCACTCTTTACCAGAACCATCAGACCAACTGAAAAAACAAGGCATTGCTCTTAAGAGTTCAGTATGCCCTGCAGCTGAAAACATTTAGGAAAAACCACTAACAAAAACTATGAATAAGAGAAATACAGATTTTTATAGCACAAAGCTCTTACTTTTCTCAGAAGAAAGTAAGGAAAGATACTAAAAGTTCTGGAGGAGTTGAGGAGTTACTCAAGGATATGCTGGGTTACTATAGTGATCTGTATTCAACAGCTATGCCAAATTAGATACATGAATTGTCAAATTCATCTACTTGTACAAGATGTACATAATGCTTAAAAACTAAAAATAGCAAATGAGCTTCATTTGTTTAGAAGTAATGTCCCTCTTTTATCTACTCTTTCACTCTGAAGAGATCACATTTCCCATTAGCAGCAAGACAGTGGGGATTTAATTTTTAGTTTCTTGCTCTGTAGTAAAAACCCTCTACAACAGAAATCATGCCCCTGCTCTGCTTCAGCAAAACTGTTCATAAAATCTGAGCAGACCACTGACAATTTCTTCCTTAAGAACAGAAAACATGTAGGAAAGAATCTCTCTGAAAAAGTACAGGAGATAAGACTCTCATGCTCGTGTGTTAGCTCAGTTACTTCATCTGCTGGAAAGTGTTCATTACTCAAAAACTATTTCCCACACAAATCCAGGATAGCCTTCATGCAGTCAATCAAAAACTTCAGAGTAATATGGTGTAGCTCCAGTTCTTGAATTCAAATACAGCAAAATACTTCAAGTTGCACTAGAGCCCTCTGATTAATCCCAGTGCTACTTAGTATCATCACAATCTAGAATATGTATTAAACTCAAGATCCCCAATAGGGTAGATCCTTACATCTAGCAGCCTCCCACTCTGCATTGACCAGATGAATATCTCAAAGGAATCCTGGGAACCAGCTGACACAATCTCACCACTGGAGTCCACTGCTAAACAAGAGAACTGACTTGGTCGTGGAGAAGTAAAGGTACGGAAATTGCGGTACCTGTTGTAAATATAAATTCAGAAAACTTTTCAGGTAGATTTAAACATATATTTTACTGATGTGTTTTTAAAAAGGATTTAATTATAGTTTTGCAGTCTTCTAAGCTATCTAAAGAAAAAAAATATTCATGCAGTACCTCAGCATGATTCCATGATTCAAAAAAGGTATTAACAACTCTGCAGAAATAGTGGCTAAAAATACTCAAAACAGAAGAGCTTTCTTATATTACATTTGTCCACTCCTCAGAAATCACAGGCTTATTAACACATCCAGTTCTGTACCCAGTTGTAATATAATGGCTCAACCACTAAAATTATTGCAAACATTCTGTTAGACAGAAGCTTTCCCCCCATTTGAATGGTAGAGCCAGACCATTCTTTGAGAAAAGTTCTTCCAGAATTTTCTTCACAGAAACCAGATGAAGTCATAGGATTCCTGATTACTACCTCAATTTGATCAAAGGCTTAATCAAAAATCAATAAAGTGGTACTCATAATTGTGCAGTTTCAAGATGAAACAAGCAATCAACAGTTCACTGGGTTTTAGGGGATGAAAGACAAAGTCCAAAAGCTTTATACTGACCTGTGCAGATCAAAGGCTCGCACTGTTCCATCCAGGGAAGCACTCAAAATGACATAACCATTGGAAGTAAAAGTTACAGCAGTAACACCACTGGTATGTTCTGTAAAAGTTACAAAGCAAAAGCTGCTTGAAGTGTTCCACACTTTAACCTGCAAGAGAGACAAGAAAATCCTTCTTAGCGTCTCCATCATCAGTTCAGAAAGAATATAAGAGTAACGCAGCAGAAGAGTAAAGAAAGGTTAGTCCTGTAACACTGTGATAGCATAAAGGATCTTCAATATCATCAGTAAGAAATCTCGTGCAAGAGACACAAGCAGGTCACAGCTTATCATTAAACACTTAAAGACATATATACAACATGAAACTCTTTAAGAGAAGATTTAAAAAAAATTGAAACAAAGTTAGTTTTCAAGAAAAGAGTTAGCACTTGGTGAACATCTTAGGCTCCAAGCTTTGCACTGTCCAGGGATAAGACAAGTGTCAAATTCAAACCCAACTGTGAAGCCTTTCCAAAATTTACAATTCAGATGACATTTCAAATTTTTTTAAATTTTTTTAACAATATGTTATGTGTCTAGGTATCTGCAGTTTGAGTCTTTGGGGGGTTGAGCAATTTTGAATCTAAATCACAGAATCACTGTGGGTGGAAAGGACCTCAGATCACCAAGTCTAACCACACCCATGCGACCATCAAAAAAATAAAACCCCTCTACAATCTCAGCCACTAAAGCTGAATGGCAGAAACTATGTAAAGCCAGGTCTTTTTTCTGATGTTCAGAAGTTTTTATAGGAAATAAGATACTATCTTTGTTTCACTTAGACGCCAAGAGATTGTGAGAATATACTCCAAAGCACCTTTAAAAAAAAGTACCTGTACCCAAGAGTGTAAGTGATGCAATTTGCAGAGGATATCAGTAATAATAGATCAAAGTATATATGCATTAGAGAGAAAAAGCTAAACATTTAAGGAAGTGAGGACAAAAAAGTTACTATTTTATAGCAAGAAAAATATGTATCGGTTACAATAATAAAGCTTTCTACATAAAATGGAAAGTCAAGCTGCTTACTACATATTACTACATTCATATTTCAGTAATACTACTTCACTTACTTTCCCATCCTCCCCTCCAGTTACTATGTATTGTCCATCTGGAGAATATCCTAATGAAACCATGCTGTTGAAATGCCCCTGCTGCTTCAGCACATAGGACTCGCTTTGCCATTCCCACACCAGGAGCTGACCCAAACCTGTAAACATATGGAAAGAATTAACCAGAAGTACGAATACAATTATGGGCCACAAACCACCTAATTGCATGCAATGTTTTAAAAAAAATAATCTAGGCAGATAGGTTGCACTATACACATATCTATTCTAATAAAGGGTCTTTTCATTTTATAAATTCAAAGCAATTTTCCTTGAAAATAAGGAGCTGTTATTTGGTTCAACATACTCAGTACTACAACATCAATGCTTCAAACCAGTTTTGGTAGCAATTAAATGCATGCTGATAAACAGCCAAAAATCTTCCAGGAGAAAACTGTATTTTCATGTTTATGTCAATTCTTTTTTTTTTTTTTTTTTTTTAAATCTAAAGTATATAATGCAACCCAAAATTACGTATCAAAACCAGCAACAGAAATGTAAAGACTGAACAGTGTGTTTTTGTGTGGAAGACAGTACAACTATCCGACTGGCAACTGGCCTTAACAGTCACTACACTGTGAACACCCAAGGTAATGTTAGGCTTTCCTATAACAAATGAGATGGTATCGTCTTAATTTCATTTTTTTAAATAAATCAGCTGGAAAGAAAACTAAGGCTGCATATAAAGGTACAGTCTTGGTTACCATGCAAACCAGAATGGAGTGGGTGAGAATGCTGGAGCACGGAAAAGGATGTGCAACAGAGAAAGGAAGAAAGCCTGAGAAATGAATGAAAGTATATAGTAATATTTAAGGGATATGTGTTTTATCTTAATTCTGCTCAAGTTTTCATAGGAAAATATTAATCTTAAATAATCTTTTTTTTTCCTCTTTATCAGAAAATATTACCGTGAATCATAAGAGTTTTATGAGGACTTGCTTTAGTATCTATATTGACAGTACAGAGATGAGACTTCAAATTAACAGAACTTTAACAGCTGGAGTCAAGAAGAGAGGAATATAAGTTTGCATGCCCTTGCATTCCTCATTCTTCCATTAGCACAGAACAAAAAAACCAAAAATTACAAACCTGAGCATCCAAAGGCAATCCAGTCACCAGTACAGTTAATAGAAATAGAAGCTATCCTTTGGTCTGAAATACTGAAGTAAGAGAATTAATTAACAAACCTTCATTTTCAAGCCTTGTGTGATAAACTTAACATCTAGGATTTATTTCCTCTGTTCAAGCAAGTTCTTTGATTACTTTACTAAATTTCTCTACCACTGTAACATTGAAAGCAGCATATAAATTCTTTTCATTATTATACTCAAAAACACCAAACAGACAATACTGCCTTATTTGGAACAAAAAGAGGGAGTACTGACAACACAAAAACACACTTGCCAGGACAGAGTAAAATTCCCTACATTCAAAAAACCTCCTATTTTTTGATAGAGCCAAGTTACACATTTTTTAGCTAACGTCATACAGCAACGGAAAATAATTATGTTTCAATTTTTCAATTTAGAAGAAAATTCACAGATGCTTTTACATATGCAGAACTTTTTTCTTCCAGATACCATCTGAATTTTCTAGAACATAAAGTTCAAAGCACCAAAGAAACCTATAGCCAACAACTAATAACTCACCCAGACCTCACTTTTCCATAATAAGCTGTGGAATTGAGTTGTATGGTATATATAGCTGTGATTCTTCCTTTCTAGAAATTACAATACTAAATAGATACTCACATTTAAGATTTCTGTACTCTCATTATTCATCTTTCACTACTAAAAGTAGTGAGTACTCAGTCAAACAAAACAACAAGCCTGCCCGCCAAAACATTATCCCTGCCTCTGTCAAAACCATACAAAAAAACCCAAACCAAACCAAAACCCAACCACAACTCCATAGCTCACCTCAAGGAATGGATCAGGTTAAAATCTGGAAGCTCATGGAGGTGAAAGACACCAGAGGCAAAACCAGTGACTAGAAGGTGTGTTTTCTTGTGATAAGCAGCAGATGTCAGGTTATTAAAATCTCCCTCTTTATTGAAAAAATACCTAGCATCAGCGAAATGAGAAAAAAGCAGAGTGAATGCAAAGGAAAAGCATGCTGCTATAGCTGCAATGAAGTACAGGTCAAATATTTTGATAAAGGTATTCTATGTAAAAACTAACAAACAGCAGTTCCAGAAATCGCTAAATACATGTAATTCAAATAGCTAGTGAAAATTAATTCTTTTCCTCAATGTTTACAACTGCTATTATCTGATCATCAGAAGCGATACCTGATCACACACAATGAAAGGGTTTAAAAGTTAACCTCGGAATGCACTGTGCATTTCTTTTTGATCATCTAAGGCTCATATGGATAACTCATTAATTCACTGGTTATCCTTCTGTACAGGAGTCCTCTTACAGAGGAAGGAATTGAAGCAACAGTCATAGATATTACTATATGCCTGAACATTACCTAGCAGTTGGTACACTCCCAATTCCTTCAGTCTGGAAGTGAAATTCCTGAAAGCTAATTCCAGCCTGGGTTGGGGTAGGGTACTTTATGCTTCTTTTGCAATCAGCAAGACTGAGAGCAGAAGCCTGACATCAGGTGTTTCAAATGGACCCCTACATGCAACCCATCTCTCTTGATCCACTGACAAGAGATTGGGTATGAACACTATCCTCCTTTAAGACAAGCTAAATAAGTGCTACAACTACCTTAAAAATGGAATATTCTTTGTAAGCCACATCTCCTTTGACATGGACAGACACAGAGATCCTTCAAGAAGGCACAGAATCAAAGAATGGTTTGGGTTTGGAAGGGACTTTAATGATCATCCAGTTGCACCCCCCCTGCATGTGCAGGGACACCTCCCACCAGCCCAGGTTGCTCACAGCCCCATCCAGCCTGGCCTTGAACACTGCCAGGGAGGGGGCAGCCACAGCTTCCCTGGGCAACCCCTGCCAGTGTCTCGCCACGCTCACAGAGAAGAATTTGTTCATAATGTATGATCTAAATCTAGCCTTTTCCAGTTTAAAGCCACTACTCCTTGTCCTGTCACCTCCTGCCCTTACTAAGAGTCCCTCCACAGCAACTCCCAAACAGCTTATTAAAGAGGATGACTGTCTCTATTAAACTTTGCTGTCACCTCTTGAAGTCAACCTATCTCTTCTTTACACTTACTAATAAAATAGTCTATTAAAAATCTAGAAAATTATACTAGAAGTCAGTATTTGTTATATTATTAAAATTACATTGACTTGTTATTCTGAAGGTGAAGGGTATACTTCATAAAGTCAAGAAATGATAGGTATTCTACTTGAACTATTTAAAATGAGATTTTTGATAAATTACTTAAATCCTTAAATCAGTTCTATACTGCTTTGAATGAAAATAAAACAACATGTAGCAACTACACATAACTTTGCCTTTGGAAAACTGAAAAATCACTTACTTTGCTACACGTGAATATTTAACCTTGCCTCTAGTCTCTCGTTCATTGGGATTGGCTTTTCCATGTATTTCTTCACCCTTTGGCTCTTCAAGAAACTCTTCATCAGTTTTTTCTGAGTCCTCTTCCCTAACTGCATCTTTAGGGGGCATGGGCTTCAGACCATCGAGCTCTGTATCACACTGCCATACACAGAGAGCTGCATCCTGGCTAATTGTGTACAGCTAAAACAGAGACACACAAACAAACAACTATCCTGTGAAACTTACATTTTGTATTCTGCTGTCTTGTTACAAACACAGAATTGCAGAAGGGTTAGCACGTATGCATTCTATCACTAGGATAACATATTACTTAGACTTCTAAAATTCAAGGTGCTTTCACCTGGAAAATTTTGTTCTGAGAAACTGGTAATTTACTTTACCTGGCCACAGAGAAATTTTGAAAAGACCAAAGGCAATCTGATTACCAGATGGCTTTACCACTATTTTTTTTCCATATTTATAACTAAAGCTTTTTGGAGCAGCAATTTAAAATAATTTACTTTCCTTCTGAAATTTACTTCTTCAAATGTACTATAGGAGTCAAGAGACATTTTACTTACTTAATTTTCTAAATTCCGAGATACTATCAAAATACTCAGCATCCTTACCTACACAGAAGATTCTGCTTCAACTATTTTAATATTAAAATTTAAGAACGTTGTGTGATTATACATACATCTAGACTGTTTTCTTCAAAAAAGCAGGCTACAATTACATCCTTATGCCCTCCAAGTGAGTAGTAGATCAAGTTTGCCCATCGTTCCGCTCCAAACACCCATGTAGACATGTCCTTGCTCCCTACTGCAAAACACCTACAAAAGAAAATTAAATTTAAATTAGAACACTGGTTTGCAAAACTCTTAACTGGGGGAGGACATTCTGAACGAGAAGACATTGGTCACCACTTTGAAAGTAATTTTTATGCACAATAGAGTTGTAAGCTGAAATTGGCAACTCTAGCAAAAGCAGATGTGCTTAAATATATTTTAAAAGTGAACCACACTCACAATCCTGAGATATGCTCCTTTTACCAGTAACTATGAATGTTTAAGAATGAATGTCTTGTTGAGCCCCAGTATACGTGTATCTTACACTTTTTAGTCTGCTTAATTGCAATATTTTTTAAATCAAGGTAAGATTAGAAACACAAAAGCCAAAAATAATTTTTAAAGCTAGTGCAATACTTTAGAGCAAGGAAAATGGATGGTAGTATGCACACAAATGTTAATAATGTGAGCAGGCAGACAGTGCTTTAGTTGAACAACTCACTTGGAATCATCAGTCCAGTCGATACAAGTTGTTTCATCGTATGGACCATAGTAAGTTTTGTCCAGAACAAATGCATTAAATTCTCGTTTCTTCCCAGGAGCATGGTACAGATAAGCAAGATTGTCTTTTGTAATCACAAATTTCCTGCCATATGGGGCAAAAAAGTATAATTGCACACAAAGCAGTTAAAGCAAACAATTTTTCGGTGCAGACTGCAATACAACAAACGAAAACAGCATTAAAAAGGTCTCAGCATTACTGATGCGATAAATATGGATTGCTTTTAACTGAAAACCAGAAAATTATCTACAGGTTGTCATTATCTTCCAACTTCATGAATGCAGGTAAACCTCACACATTATAAGACAGAAAACCTTCAGTAAAAATCACTTAAGCTAGGTCATGATATTTATTCTCTGATTTTCACAAAGGAGGAAAAGGTCTAAACACTCAAAAATTCTATTTCAGCTACTCTTCACCTCTTTATTCCCTTGGGACTCAGTCTGGGGGCCCATCTTGTTCAATGTCTTTATAAATTATCTAGGTGAGGGGACTGAGTGCTTTCTCAGCAGGTCTGCAGACAACACCAGGTTGGGTGAAAGTGTTGATCTGCTTGACAACAGGAAAATTCTGCAGGAGGATATGCACTGGTCAGATGAATAGGCGAAGGCCAACTGTATGAGGTTGAATGAGGCCAAGTGCCAGGTCCTGCATTTTGGTCACTATGATGCCAGGCAATACTACAGGCTTGGGGAGGAGTGTCTGGAAGGCTGCTCAGAAGAAAAGGACCTGGGGGTGTTGGCCAATGGACAGCTGAATATGAGCCAGCAGTGTGCCCAGGTGGCCAAGAAGGCCAACAGCATCCTGACATGATGTGGCCAGCTAAAGAACGGAAGTGATCTTCCTGTACTCAGCACTGGTGAGGCCACACCTTGAATCCTATATTCAGTTTTGGGCCCCACACTACAAGGACAATAAGGGTTTGAAGGGTGTCTGTTTCCCAGGCTTTGCTTTTCCTCTCTTCTCAACTTTGCAGATAAAGTGACCCTTACAAGCTTAAAATCTCCCCTACATTAATCAACAAGTATCATCCCCAAATTGGTCAGATTGTTTTCATAATTACAACTAGCTTGTGGAGTAATTTCTGGGTTTTGTTGTAAAGCATGGATATTTTACTTACTTGCCGTCAGGGGAAAAGCTGACACTGTGAACTGGCTTGTGAAAATAAAACTGATGTATCACACATTTCCCAATCAAACTGACAAGTAGGGCAGCTCCACCTGTAAGGGCAGAAAATGGGATATAGAAATCACTGGGTTCCCAAAGAAACCACAACCCTATGCAAGCTTAGTTTCTCTCCTTATATGAAGAGGGGGTGGGAGGGAAGGGAAAAGTAACTCCTCAGAAACTTTTCAAGACAGTGTGCTTAATATTATTAAAAAGAAAAATACAATCAAAATTACAAGTCACGACCTAAATTCTGCAAATAAATTCTTTTGAAGTTTTCTAAATAAATATAACTTCCCCAGTTACTCTAACATAATTTAAAAAACAGAGCACTTATGATCTAAGGTTGAATAGCTAGCAAAACAGACTTTCCCTTCTTAAGGCTGCATCTTTATTTCATCCTTTTATAAAACAACCACCTCCTTTAAGCAAGTACCTTCATCAATGAGAATGGCAAGGTTTCCATCTGGAGAGAGCCCCACGCACACAATATTAAGCCGTGTAGCCAATGGGTATGTCTCACACTTATTACTGCAAGAAAAAGTTAATACAATGAGCTGTGTACAAGGGCAGAGAAATAAGTGCTCTTTGGTAGCAATGAAATACAGTCTGATACCCACATTAAAGCCACTCAGTCCACTTAGATATAAACCCCCCACGACTTTCTTAAGCTGTCACAATGCCATAAGCACCACCTATAAATAAGAGATTCCTGAGCAGAATACTGGCAGGACCAGCATCAAGCACAGCTCTAGAGGAAAAGGCAGGTGGCAGCCCAGGCTTTGCCATACAGAGAGACAGCACAAAAGAGAAGCAGACAGAGAAACCACACGACTAAATAACATACAAACCAACTCTTCTCCCTCTGCGTTTCTTCCACACACCTACACGTTTCTTACGCTGTTCTCCCCACGTTCAGAAAATCTCCCAGTTATTCTTCTAAGCGGCCTTCTACCTCGTAACACTAAACCAGACCCTTCCCAGGGAATTTTACATTCATCCTCGAGAACCCCAGCCCACGCCAGCCGCAACCCCGCACCCACCCCACAGCAGGGACTGCGGGAGCGACAGCGGAGGGAGGGAGGGAGGGAGGGAGGGAGGGAGGGAATGCCATTCCCCCTCGACACACACAAGGCAGACACGGTTGCGGGTCAGGCTCCCTTCAGCATCAGCCCATCCCCCCAAAATCCCCAAACCAACAACAGAGTGCTAGGGGAGGGCGAGAGGGAGGAGAGGGGAGAGGGAGAGGGGAGAGAGAGGAGAAGGGAGAGGGGAGACGGGAGAGAGGGGAGACGGGAGAGAGGAGAAGGGAGAGAGGAGAAGGGAGAGAGGAGAAGGGAGAGAGGAGAAGGGAGAGAGGAGAGAGACGAGAAGGGAGAGAGGAGAGAGACGAGAGAGACGAGAAGGGAGAGGGGAGAGGGGAGGGGGAGGGGGGAGGGGGAGGGGGGAAAGGGGAAGGGGGAAAGGGGAAAGGGGAGGGGGGAAAGGGGAGGGGGGAGAGGAGAGGGGGGAGAGGGGAGGGGGGAGAGGGGAGGGGGGGGAGGGGAGAGGGGAGAGGGGAGAGGGGAGACGGGAGAAGGGAGAAGGGAGAAGGGAGAGGGGAGAGGGGAGAGGGGAGAAGGGAGAGGGGAGAGGGGAGAAGGGAGAGGGGAGAAGGGAGAGGGGAGAAGGGAGAGGGGAGAAGGGAGAGGGGAGAAGGGAGAGGGGAGAAGGGAGAGGGGAGAAAGGAGAAGGGAGAAAGGAGAAGGGAGAAAGGAGAAGGGAGAAAGAGGGGAGGGAGGAGGGAGGGAAGAGGGAAGGGAAGAGGGAAAGGAAGAGGGAAAGGAAGAGGGAAAGGAAGAGGGAAAGGAAGAGGGAAGGGAAGAGGGAAGGGAAGAGGGAAGGGAAGAGGCAGACTCTGGGGTTCGCTTACTTCTTTAAGTCGAAAACGGAGATTCTGTTCCCGACGGGGCTGATGAGGGAGTTGCCATCACGGGTGAAGCTGAGGTTCCCGCGCCGGTACACGGTGCCCAGCAGGCCGGAGAACTGCAAAGGGGCAGAGGGGAGGGGAGGTGTCGGTTAACGGCGCGGGAGGGAGAAGGATTTGGGGGTAGGGAGGAAACCCGGGAGCCGCCGGGCGCTCACCCGGTACGCGAACTTCATGGCGAGGGCCGCACACGGAGACCGCGTGGAGGCGGTGCCGGTACCGGAACAGCGCGATGCGGAACCAGGGCCCCGCGCATGCGCCCGGGGAGGAGCCGGGACAGACCCGGTGTGGGGGGGCTGCCTCTTCCATCAGGCGGTACCGGGGAGCGGAGGGGAACGGGCAGGGCACGGAGGGGTCTGGCGATTCAGCCCCTTCGGTATCAATGGGCTCCCCGTCTCCTCTCAGCGCAGGCCGCGCCATGGCTCCCTCTCCCCTCTCCTCAGGATCGGCCCCGAGGCGGGGGGACCAAGAGCCCCGCAGCGGCTCCGGTCCAGAAAGTGGTGACCGCTGTCGGTCCCCTCCTTAAAAGTTAAGAAAACACCGTTCCGGTAAAGTAGGTTTGGCTAAAACAGCCGAAGCGGTCCCTCCCTCGAAATAACGCGGAGTCACGGCAGCGAGAGACTTGGGATTTCTTTTTAAAACGTGTATTTAGAACTGTAACGCTTACAATTTCCTTAAACAATCTTAGTACAATGTGTTTAACAGTATATTACAGAACAATGTGGAAAATGATTTAATAGCAAACCATGAAAATGGAATTAATTATAATACCTGCAGTGTCAAAGTCACTAACTTGTTACCTTTTCCAGTCAAAAAAATCCCAGCAGTCATTCACACTAAATGATGCTTTGGGTTCTATCCAGAACAAAACAGTATGATTTCCACAGAGAAAGGGCATTCCTTCACAGAAAGAAAATGCATAACAATAATATTTTCATCTAGCAGGTCTATTCATACATCTATTTAGATAAACCGGTTTAAAAAAAAAAAAAAAAATTTAGACCAGTGCATGGTACCTATTCATTTTTCAACTTAATTGTAATTCTTTTTGGAAAGGGGGCTTGGGGTTTTCTTCCCCTCCCCCCCCCCCCTTTATAATTTAGCAGAACCTGAGTTTTGAAAAAAAGTAACAATAATGAGTTTGTCTAATGAGCAGTTCCTCAACTTTAGCTTTACTGACAAATATTCAATATGGGAAAGTTTTCCTCTGTGGAGCCTGTTGACAATGCACCATTACAGATCTGCAAGTAGAAAAGGTCATTCTCACATTAAATGCACAAGTTTCAATATCAGAAGCAGGACATCAGGAGTTGTAATTTTTCCAGTCACAGGTGGATTTGCAACATTCACAAAAATTACACTTTTTTTTTTTTACATTTTTTGTATTTACATTTCAGATATAAATAGTGAAATTCTTTAAGTTACATGTTTTAACTTTGCTTCATAATTATTCTACATCTGCAAGCTTTCCTATATCAAACCAACCTCTTTCCTCCATCATGAATGTGGAAGTCTGGCCTCTAATCAGTAATAATTACACTAAGCCTTATGCTGAAAGGTTGACTGTTCAAGTATTACATCTTGAAATTTTTGCCTCAATTTAAAAATTGGGGCAGCAAACCAAGCCACTTAGAAATGGTAATAAATGAAATTAACCTGGGAACTCAAGAAGCCAAATAATTTATTATTAAATTCTATCAGTATCTTTCTTTGGTAAGAACTATGCAAGAGGATGACCCAATCCCCACCCCCAAAAAAATCATGTAATATGTGACATCACAGTGTCTACTCTGTGAAGGAGAAAGCCTCAAAAAAATTAAGGAATTTTGTTCAGTTAAGATTGTTGAGAGCAGTAGCTCTTCCATGCATCTGAGTACGCAAACAATGAAAGTTTAATATAAAATTGCAATGGCAGGAATTAATGATGATCAAACAAAACAAAACAACAAAAAGCAACAAACAAAACCAAAAAGCAACTATTACACCAGTGAATGTGCTGTTGTATGCTGGCACAGGTGTGGAAAAGCCTGTAAATTATTACATAAAAATCCAAGATTTGGATAACCATGTAATCCAACTCCAAATTCCAAAATATGTAGAAAGCATGAAACAAATTTCTCAGCTGCCAGACAAAAATAAAAACGTGGTCCAAGTATCTGGATTTTTTATTATTTTGCCCTGTGTTGTGATGCAAGATGTGACTGAAGGAAGAAAACCCAATAGCTTACACAAAAATTACTACAGTGGCAATATAAACTAGCTGACACAAGCTTCACTGTACATTTAAATTGATACAATTGTCTGGTGCTTCCATGGCCAGTACATGTTGAGTGCCATAGGTCTCCTTAGAGTCAGAATGTAACAACAAAGACGAAATCAGGTCATAATCCTTTAAAGTGCTTTCATATCCAGTTTCTAATGGGTTTTGTTTTCCTTGCTTTCAGACCGAGCTGTCACGTGATGTTGACTTCCAGGACGTGGTCATCCTTGCTGGGAATGACAAGTATTTGCATACCCGTGCTGCTGTTGAAGACCTGACCAGATGAGAAGGATTGCAGACGGGGCATTGGCAAACCCTTGTGTTCCCCACTGGCTGCAGAATGCAAGCTACCTCTGCTCCTTATGCTGCTGCTGTCAGCCTGATCATCCACATTCTTGTCCACGGAGAGGTTATCATTTTCAATCCAGCTATCTGTTTAAAACAAGCACAAAAAAACCCCCCAGTTTCATTCTATGGAGTGATTAAACAACTTCAAAATTATTTCACAGCTCAGATGCACAGTTAACTTACCACATGTTACTGATTATCTCTGCTGAGGCAGCAGCCTGTGCACACTTTTGGCCAGCAGCAGATGTAACAGAATGAATTCTACTGTTTTCTGAGGAAAATTAAATATCACTGCCTCACACTTGTCACAACTAGAAGGGTGCAGACTGGCAGTTCCTGGAGCACTGCTGACAAATGGTAAGTTGCTTGTATGAGTAAAATCTCCCTACAGCTCTGGGACTACTCAACAGTATAGATACTCTAGGTGGCTGTGATATTTTAAACTCTTCACCTAATCTATATACCAAAAATTTTCTATTTCTTCTTTTTATTTGTATTTAATCCTTTCAACAACTGGGGAAAAATTTCAAAGCTAACAGACACACAGTAAATGTGCAGTTTGCAGACATAATACTGCAGAAATATACAAGATTATAAATCAAGTGTCAACTAATTTGCACTATAATCTTTAAAGGGAATGTAAGAAACAATGCATTTGTTATGCCTTCTCACCGATGAAGGCTGCAACTTGAACTCAGAATTTCCATTGGAGCAATATTTTATAAATCAGAACAGTGAGTGAAGGTAAACAACAAAGATGCCTAAGAGTACTTGTTCAACACACTTTGCTTTCCTCTTTACATAGGAATACAGGAGAAGCAGAATAATTTCTGTAAGTAACTACGCAGTTAAGATAGCTTTACCTGCATCAAGCTGCATGGAGTGAGCAGAATGGTGAGGGAGGTATTTAAACAATCTGACATCAGGAAAAGGCAGATATCCAGCAAACAGCGGCATCACTTCCATGTGGACTTTGTGAGTTGCTCGAGCTGCTACAGGCATAGATATCACTCCAGAACTTTTTCCACACACTGCCCAGTTACTACTGTTGTCAACAACTGCAAGAATGAAGAGCAAACACTATAATAAAGATCTTTTTCTGAAAAAAAGGAAAACCCTCAGTATAGTTTTAGAGCACTTTTAAAATCAGTATTTTAGCGACATTGAAAAGCCCACCAGCTTTTATGTATGAAGAGTGGAAGGAAACAGCCCTACACATAAGAGACCATAGTTTGATCTCGAGCAAGTATCCTTTTAGTCTAAACAGCATCAATAGTCCACTTGAAAACAGATTAACAAAGAAAAATGGTATTCTCAGTCTAGCAAAATGAAAAATGCTTTATTGAGCAGCCATACTCACAATACAAGACTACATGCCATGGGAAGTCTGGGAGATGTCATCAAGACAGAACTACTGAGGAATTTTGTCAATACGCTTAAGAAAAATATTCTTACCTTCATACATGAGTTTTGTTGTGCAATATCCATCTGATTCTGTTAGTGCTTCATCTCTGTCAACCTCTGAGAGGTCAACAAGTCGGGTGATTGACACCTCTAAAGAGCAGAGTGAGCCTGTTCTACAATACTCTGCACCCAATGGTGGAAAAATTTCAGTTTTCACATGATACATTGTCTGTCAGAAAGAAAACAATGCTGTTATCAAGAAAAAAGGGGTGTCTTACTTGTGTTTCAAGTGAACTGGACAATTGATACCGTGCAGAATTAACTTTACATTTGACATCCATTAAATCTTCTTCATGAAAGTTTCAATTATAAGTAATGTTCATTTCATTAACTTGCTCAGTTGAGAAAATATGTACACCAAGTTTGATTCTATCTTTAGTACCAGCAGCGAGCACACCATTTCCCCCTCCACTTCTGTATTTTAATTCAGCCTTTCAACACTCCTAAATGGATACCAATCTTATACAAACTTTTACTAGTTTCTTGGCACCTCACTTTCCAGATGCATCACTCCAATTCTGAGCAATACAGAAGTAGTATTTCATCACTCTTACCATCAGTCTCCAGAATAACAGCACTCAAATTACCAAAGTGGTAATTTTTAATCATAACAAAATGAAATTTCTACCAAAAACCACCCACTGTTCAATGCAATTGGTCCTCTTTTAAAACTCCAGAAAGATGCTGATACAGCTGCCAACAAATGCTAGTTACATGCTGGTAAATAAGCAAATATCAAAATATTGGTCAATGCCAGTAGGTATAAACAGGTAGGAAACAGAGCACCACTGAACACAGAAAAACTATTTAATAAAACAAGAGCCTTCTCACGTTGCTACTTTTTACCCAAGTATCAAAAAATGGTAGCACACCACTGAATTTCGAGAAGAGATAAAATATTGTTGAATTTCTCTAATTGGAAGGTATATATAGCCTTTAAGCTTCCTAGCTGATCAAAGGAATAAAATGTTTGTCCATACAGGAAAAGAAGAATAATTTAAGTTAATGACCTAGAAAACCCTAAATATTTTATTAGATGAGCTCATCTCAAGCACTAAAAAAACCAAACAAACAAACAATAAAACCCAACCAACTCAAAGGCTTTCAAAAGGAAAGATTTTTTGGAAACTCCAGTTTGCTTTGAAGAGTGTGGTCTTAAGCCAGCCAAGAAAGAGAAGCTCAGTGTTCTAAAGACAGTCTCCACAGCACAAGCCCAGGAAGGGAAATCCAGAAAAAAAATAAACAATATCAAGGATACTTGCACAAGTGTTGTGGTTTTCTTCCCTACCCCCGATTTCAGTGGCAAGTATATGATTCCACACTATTGTATCAGGCTTCAGGTCTAATGTTCAACAAGCTGGCTTTCCAATAATTCTAAAGTATGTATCAATTTCATTACACGAACAGAAGTTTTTTGTATTTCTTGATTTTCCCTTTCCATAGATTAGGAAGCTACATTTATTTAACATATGCAATACTTTTTAAAGTACTTACAAAAAAATTTTCCACTTGGAATTCATAGGTGAACGGCTTCAGGGTAAAAGACAGTTCTTCAGAGGTAGCTGGACGAAAGCTGACTGAAAACAGGCACTGCAGGGAGAGAGGATGCTCCTTTGTCCACTTCAATTCCCATATAAAGAATATGGATTGCTTACTGTATATGACCTGAAAGAGAACATTTACAGCATTAGCTCCTGACTTCCTCCCAGAAAGAGGTGGAAATGAACATACATATGTTTTTCTGTTCTGACATTACTACAGTTTACAAGAAACATTTACTTGCTCAATGTTAAGGAAATCATTAGAGAAAATATGCAACCAAAATAACTAATGGTGGATTTTTTCTTAACAATCCACATCTAGTTAAAACAAGGGATATGCTGCACTGTCAGAATCAATGTTTCAAAAGGGAACTCTACACAATCAACTATACATGAAAAATTTTTATCCAAAGTCAAATTTAATAAAGATATTAATAATTTTTGTATATAGTTTTCATGGACTAAGTTCAACTTAGATGACCATTCACCAACAATGACCAACTTAATATCATGTTGAGGCTGAAAGAAACTTCAAGGGGACTGTTTTACAGCTGCATTTAACTGGTCTCTATTAAACAGACTCTAACAAGTTTTTTTTCCTTAAAACATAATAACAAATTGGAGCTATAAGATGAACAAATTAAATGTTAACAATAATTTAGTGTTATTGCATTTGTATAGCTGTTGATCAAGCAAGTTCATAGTGCTTTGCATGAGGCAAATGGGCAAGTTTGAAAACTCATCTAAATCTTTGCAAGTTCTAGAATTTAATCACAGATCTATGGGTGTAAATGCCTTCTAAAGCCTCTTTAAGAATCAGTTACTCATAGGACTACAAGGGTCTAACCTAACATATTCTATCAGCCTTGCTTACAGTCTATGTCCAGAACTGCTAATAATTTCACTAACAAGATCTTGCATCTGACTGTCCTGCCAATGAGCTCATAAGCCTCCATGTGAATCTTTACCTGTTGAGATTCAAGGTTCAGAGGTACCAGCTGCAAATCTGTACACTCCGCAAAATTTTTTAGGCTGTTGTTTGAAAGCTGGAAACAGAGTTCTGACAAATTCTGTACACAGACTTGTACGTACTTCCTGAAAAACATGACAGTTTGTTCAACACAAGTTCAATAGTTACATTGAAAAAAGTACATGTCCATAAAATTGTTTTCAAAGTGCACAGCTCAAGCAGTGTATTTGTTTCTTTTTATATTTTCTTTAATACTTAAAAGTCTATAGAAACAAGGCTGCAAAACATCATCTTTCATATTGAACAAAAACAAATAACTACACAGAAATAGGCTATTCTTGGTTTATCTTGTGGTCTTACTTCCAAAATAGCTAAAATTAAAAATTTGCTTTACTGTTTTGAAGTAACACTAGAGTAAATGCATAAGCTCCAATGGGAAGCAGTTTAAGATAACAAAAACCCAATTGAAGGAAAAAAAAAAAAAAAAAAAAAAAAGGCTGCTATGACTTAGGAAACTCTAGATCCGTAACTTATAAGAAACAAACAGTAAACTACTGAATGAGTACATTACCGTTTGCCAGCTGACAATAAGGAATGCTTGGCATTGAAAGGTAAGCAGAATGTTAATGCAATAATAGTGGAGTAGATTGACCAAGGACAATCAATGGTTACCTAAAGCAAAATGGGAAAAAAAAGTTCTTATTCATAATGGTCTTTGGCATAACAATTTTGCATTTCTTTTCCTTTCTAAGTAACACTTTTCTCAGTAAGTGTCTACATCTAATGCATCCAGAAGTGGAAGAAGAAAAAATGATCATATAAAAACATCAGTATGTCAAAAGCTAATCTGACAAAATATTAGGTTTTTGTTTTCCTATGAGTGATATGAAATCTTGAAGAAGCCTTTCCTGTGGAAACTGACACAGATGGTTCTGAAGACTACAAATAAAGGAATGGGAATAGAAAAGAGAAAAGGAAAAAGGACATTGACAATATCAATAGCATGTATGTTTTTTAAGGAAAAATTAGTTCAATGCAAGCAGATTCATGTGTGCCCATCATCACCATTTCTATTTTGTGAAGCCTATGTCCCTGTGATAAAATATTGTTAATAAAAACAAAATTACATCCTACTTTTTGGTCAACAGTAGCCATGCAGTTGTCTTGTTTCTGCTTCTCTCTGCTTTTTCTGTGAACTTCTTTATTTATAGTATTTTCTTTCTCCACTGCAGACTCTGTAGCTGATGGCAAATACATGACTTCTAGTTCAAATTCAATCACGTGATATGCAGGAGCCACTGGCAAACTGATGCTTGTGATCTTTTCAGAAGACTGAATTCTTAATAATGATTCTGAGATTTTTTCTATAGTTGTGTAGATAGGAGAGAAAGAAGTAGATTTAAAACCCATTCATCCCTTCCTGGTTTTTGGTTTAATACATAACTATGTAACAAAACTAATGTGTTTAAATGAAACATTGGCCAAAGAAAATGCTCCATATTTCCATTGAGTGCCATGCAAAAACCTGTTTACAACTACTTCACAATAAAAATAGTCTAGTTAAAACAGAGCCCACATACTAACTAAAGATCACCATGATTCACTTGGAAATCATGACAGATGCTCACCTCAGGAGCAGTTTCACCATGCCTATTGAGTTACATCAATGAAAGTAAAAGTTGTCCAACTATATTTGCTGAAAAGTTCATACTACTACTTTGAGTGTAAAAGTTTAAGGCCTTTCTTGCACTCATATACTCAACTGCAAGTCCCTAGAATTGTTCTTAATAATGACTACTGAAAAAGACAGCATCAGTATTCTTAATACTGCAAGCACAGGTTTACTTCAGGATTACTGAATTTTCAGCCATTTAAAGATCAATAATTTTTACTTCATTACTTACCTCTGGTGTTGGAATAGATCACTGCCTTGCTCTCTGGATGGTACAGAATAGGCATGGCATCTGCATTACTGAGCTGCAAAGTATCCCCATTCTTCATGGAGTAGTGACCAGTGGTCACCGTGAATCTCACCTTCTGGGGAATGCCAGCCAAAAGGCTATCTGAAGAAGAGAGCAGAAATTGTCAACAGATCCCAGTACTCGGCAGTAGAGGGTTACAATGCACTGCTAAGGCTCCTCAGCAATATTCCCAATTTGTTACACATTAGAGTAACTAAAAAGCCTGAGGTTTTGGTGTTATGCAACACGCTAAACCTAGCTGGGACACAGTGTGGAGAAGGCAGTTGTTTCAGCTTGAGTGACAAAAACCACTGTTTCTTGAATATCTTAGATTAGCTGGCTCACTTACTGTGTAGCTCTGGCAGCACAGAATGCACAAAAATATAACAATCCCAAAGAACTGACTAAGCTTTTTGCCAGGTTCTGCCAGCTGTAGACAGCTTTATATTTTGGCACCTCCAATGCCAGTCATACCCACAAGCTATAAATGCATAATCAATGTAACAGGAATGCCAGCAGACATACAGACTCTCAAGTATTTGAATATCAGTTTCAGAGGGGTAGTTAATCTGATCAATGCCCAGTATGTCTCTCCTTCCTTCACCACACATTGCAACCCCTACAACTGAAATGATCACAGAAAATCCTTGAATCATAGACAGCACAAAACACATTATTAACTCAGCAACTGCCTCAGTTAATAGACTGAAAACAAAATCACAATTAACTTCCATTTATAAAATTTAATAAACTCTACATGAAGTAATGCCCAGCTGTCCACGAAACCAATTGATGGATTCAGTATTAAATTTTAGGATGTTTATATTATCACCTCTAGTACAGAATACCAGTTCTTAAATATTTCTTGTAAATACGAGAGACTGCAGCACCACAGAACTGGTCAGTAAGGAGCTCAGAAAATTACTAAATTCAAATATTCCCTTCTAATCAGCGTAGCAGCTCAGATCACAGCTAATATTTCAGTGACACTACACATTCAAATTCATGTTCAAAACCGACATTACACACTTCAGATCCAAGCACTGGAACTCATTTTTGAAAACCAGTCATCACTGACAGAACATATTTGATGGAGAATTCGATAAGGGAGAGTTTATTTTGGACTTGAAATGAAGTGAAAGGCAAAAAATTCCTGAGGAACGTTCAAGCTAGAGGACACTTTATCTAGTCCCATGAGAGTACAAGAGCAATCATCAGCACAGCTTCCGCACAGCAGCCGGACCTACCAGTCATTGGTTCCACTTTTAGCTGGGGCTCCTGAGAATAGACATCATACTGCACAATGGGGTAAATATGAAGGAGGACAAACTGTACTTTTCCCACTGAAGTGCACAGCTGCCTGAGCGTGTATGTCCCAGGTTCTTTGGCCTTTGAAGAAAAGATTTGAATGGATTTTTCAGTATCGAAAATAGCTCTAGAACAAAGCCCCTGCTAAAGCACAGCACGTTTTCAAGCTCATTTTTATCATATACTTTGCGTTTGTAAATTAAAACAGAAGACCTGTTCTCTGAGTAAGTGACAAGATTTTCACAAAAGAGTACCTTTTGTCCCATTAAGATAGAAGCTCTAGAGTGCTGGCTGATTCAAGAAAAAACATCATTAAGTCTCAAGAACCAAGAATCAGAATACCTAACAGAGTAGCTATGCTGTTAAATTGTTACTTCGAGGTGTTTTTGTTCTTGCTTGTTGGTTGGTCACCATCCCCCTCCAAGTGTCACATAATAAATACAACTGTATTTTAATGTAAATACCAAAGTTACATTTACTAACAGTTATAAAATCCTACAACATTAATAGTGTAGTACATAAATATTGATGTTTGATATAATTAAACCTAAAGAACAGGATTCAAAGTTAGGAAAAAAATCTGTAACATCTTAACACTCAAACCTCACACACCTATTTATAAAGTAAATCCTGGCTCAAAGTCAGTATTATGCATTTTGACATTCAATTCACTAAATTTTATCTCTTGAATACTTTATAAACAGAAAACATGAGTGAAATCTTTCATAACAAATACATACTTTAAACCTCCACTTGAGATGAAAATATCAGTTTGCAGAATTTATATACTGATTTCTGGTCTCTTTTAAAGCTTGAAAAAATACACTGGAAGATTGTTATCAGGATAAATAATTATAATCATCAGTTTCAGATCTACAAAAAGAATAAAACTCCCTGTGCATATTAGAAGCTCAGACATCCCTATTTCTGCTAAAGTAATGCAATTAAGCATTACTGTAAGAAAATTTAGAAAACAAGTTGTCAGCAATTTCTATCCTCTGGCCAACTAGGTAATCCAATAGAAGTGACACAGTATACTACTATAATTATAATGAATTTTTAGTAAATAATCTGTAAATATTGCATCTCAAATCTAGAGAAGTTTTCATCATGTTATCTGGTAATACACGGCCAACATTATAACACATTCTGATTTTCTCTTTAAGGACAGATCAGGCATGCTTTGAACAACTATATAAAGATAAGTAGAACTCACAATGAGGAGTCTTCCTGTGCAATGTTCTTTCAAGAAATAAAGGTTGGATAAATAGGACAGAGTTAGGCTGTCCATCTTCCAACAGCCACTGGAAGTATGCAGAACAAGGCAATTTTAAAGCACAGCTATATCTAGCTTTTTATCCATAACTCTTCTTCCATGGTTTCAGATTGCCTCCTGACAAACTATGCCAAAATGCCCTCTCAGAACAGTCTCTAAGAGTTTTTTTTTCAAGTAAGGCTCCTTCACCTGAAATCCAGTTCTACATTCATGTTAGTTTATTTTACAGAAAACTGCATTTGCAGTCATCAAGACTTCTGACAACTCAAAATCCCATTAACTTGTCCCCATCCTTTGAGAGAAAGAGCAACCTAAAAGAATTGGATGAGGAGGTAGTTAGAACTATATTATTGTGATTTCACAATCCATCATCAGGGAGTTGAACTCAACTTCCACCTTGAGATGCCTGCTCTCCACACAGGTTCCATGTGTGTGTGTACATGCACCAAGCACATCTCTCTAGTGCTTTCTGCCCCGGCACTGGAGGAATGAATGGAAAGGCTGACTATGTAAGCCTATAGAAAGCTTCACTCTAATCAAAGTCCTACAGCAAGATTAGAATTAATTTCTAAAAAAAAAAAAAAAAAAAAAAGAAGAAGAAAGTTGAGATCTCAGAATCTCAGCTGTGGAGCACCTAAAATATGCTAAGAATGCTGAAGAAAACTCCTGGCCAGCTCTGCCTCACTAACAATTTTTAGTCATCAAAAGCAGGTATATCAATTCTTACTTCAAAATTAATGAAAGAAAAAAAAAAAAAACAAACCAAAAAGAGCCAAAAGCCAATTTAAATCACTCGGAAAGTGGCAAAGCTAACAGGTGTATATATATATATATATATATATATATATCATATGTGACTGCAAAACACTTCCCCTCTTCATAGCATCCATATTCTTTCCAATATTTGAATTTCTCAGCATCTTCTAACTTGAATTTTCCCTAGTCTGATGTTCATATCTGTAGCACTGAACCCTACTAAATACTTCCCTATGAACAGTTACAGACATAGGGAAGAAGACAGAAAGTATTTAAAGAAACCTAAAGAACAGAACAACACAGTAATTTAAGCCAGAAGATCCTACTCCTGGAATTCCAAAGAGATGGTGAAGTCTTGCTTTGGAAAATGCTGGGCATTTCACTTCTTAGGACTAAGTAAGGAGGTAGATGTCTTTCCCCATGTCATTAAAACAAGCAAACAAACTACAGATCAGCAAAGTACAAGGTCAAAGAATGAGTGGCAGCTTAAAAAAACCCAAACAAACAAAAATCAAACCAATAGCAAAAAAACCCCAAATCACTACCAACAGAGGATGGGTTCTCGGGGTCTGCTATTTTCCAGTTACTATGCATCTAGTAGCAATGCAACATGAGCAGAGGTAATAAGCTCTACTGTCCTTAAATATTTCATCAACTACTGGCAGTACTTAGCTTGCTGGGGGAAGAATGGGAGGAAAAAAGTATTACTCCAAGTATTAAGTTGATTTAAGAGTGCAATTCAGGAGGTGAGGGAATTTCATACACAACACTTCATGACAGAAGAACTGTAATCTGTTTTCTGAGGGTGGCATTTAAATGATGGCACTATTTACACAGGTGTTTGCTCATGCAAAATTGGTCTTCCTGTAGCAGAGAATCCTTATGTTGTTGTCTTGTCATTCTTTATGTGATTAAGATGTATAAAGGGGGCAGGTTTAATTCTGACATCTACATTCAAATAATTGAAGCTGAGCTTTACTTTGTCATACTTCTTGCAGGTAGGTTTACTACATCCAGCAAATGAAAAAACATCATACCACCCTCCATGGTGTAACAGGCTATCAACCAAAGTTAAGCACATTGCCATTTACTATGGGTTGGATAATGCTTTCCCACCAAAATTTTGATACATTATTTTCAAAGGCGTAATTCATGAGCAGTACAGCTTCTCACCTATGAATTTATCAGTTTAATTTCGGAGAGCAATAATCAAGATGTTTAAAATAAAAGTTTTGGAAGGGTAACTCAAATAATTGCAAATACCTGTACATTTTGGCACACAGACAACAGCCTTTTTTCAAGAGAAATTAAGGTTGAGAAAAATTAAAAGAAAGCCACAAGGGGAATGGGCTCACCCCAGCCATAACTGTAAGCAATACAGGTACCACTTGCCAGCGCTATGCTCTTCCTCAGCCAGTGCTTTTTGTAGTTCTTTCATGACTTCACTCAACAATAAAGACGTACCTGAGTACTGAATGTTATTTTATTGACCCCTGGTTCCAGTACTAAGTTGTTGCATTTCAACACATGAGCCCCATCTTCTAAAGTCAGCCCTGATGGAATATCCAGAGAACTGCTGCTCTCCTGCCGTCGTAGTAGCATGTGCACATTTTTGCAGATAATCCCTGCTGTGTTCAAAGAGTTATCTGAAGGGCTCCGTTCATACATTTCATACAGCTCCAGAGCTGGCAGGTTGTTTCTTGACAAAGGCAAGCCTGCGACTTCATTTGGAAAGCTGATAACACCATTGGAAGTTTTGTGCTTAGTGAGCCACTCAGCTGTTTTTCTGTAGCTATTTTTTTCAATGCTGAAGTGAACATGGATGGCGATCTGATCCAATTGGACTGGGATGGGCATTTGGCTCAGCAAAGTCAACTCAATACACAACTTTCCGCCCACGTGGACAACTGCATTTGGAGGGTCAAAATGTAGAGTCTTCAGCTGTGCAAAGGAGTGCATAGGCAATGTAACCTTTTGACCTGGAAGGGCAGAAACAGGGATTTCATTCTCCTCCAATGCTGCTGGAAATTAGCAAATCTTTTCCATTAAAAATTCAATCCCTTGAATTAAACACAGATGGACAACTTTCCACAATGAATCCTTTCACAAAAAAACAATACTTTCATATTTTAGTTTTATCTTGCATACAAGTGAGAGAAGACAGATTTTTTTTTCTAACAGTTACATCTCTTACAATTTCAGTACTGAGGCTATTAAAGACAACTAAACTAAGAGATGGTGTCTAAGAAGTTTGACACTTCACTACTACATGAAATACTCTAGGCAAACACAGTAAGATAAAGTGGCTTGTTTCCCAGAGTGCATAAATTAAGAGCAAGTACAAGCAAGGACTGATGCTCCATTAGCTTTACCATACAAGGGTCTTTCATTCTCTTTTCTAGATTCAACAATTCAACACTGAGGCAGGACCAAAATTTAAACAAATCAAGTCTAAAATAACTTATTTATGGTACATTCGTCAAGAAAAATTTCTGCATAAAAAAGAGCAGTCTTCAAATCCACAGGAAGTAATCTGTACGAATCTGAATTATAATTACTATCTGAGAACAAGGTATTACTGAAGTAGCAGGAAAAATAAAGAAGTAGGATGGTCAGAATAATAAGCTGCAGGTGGATGGGAACAGATATAACATCAAGACTGAAAAAGTACCATCACAGAGTCTGTCAGCAAAGTAGAGAAAAAAAATAAGCTGGGAATTGAAAAAACCCAACTGAAAATAAATTGTGAGCTGTCAAAGAAGAGAGACAGGTAAGTGGAGGAAAATAAAAGACTTTCCAGTATTCAGGATGAAAATGTTCATTACCTTTTTACCCTTGACTACTCTTAATTATTGCATAAGCTTTATAAACGTTCCCAAGGTAACAAGTGAAGCACGCACTGGAAAAATGGAAGAGGTAGTTGAGGCCTCATCCCTGGAGATATTCAACGTGAGGCTTGACAAGGCTCTGAGCAACCTGATCTAGTTCAGGATGTCCCTGCTTACTGCAGGGGGACTGGATGACCTTTAGAGGTCCCTTCCAACCCAAATTATTCTACAATTCTATATTGGTTCAGGAGTTATACACAAGATGATGCAACCAATCATCCAAAGGCTTCCAATCTCCTTTTAGGGACAGATCAGATTAGAACATCTTAAGTATTTAAGAAACAGACTTACCTTCATTCTCTGCTTGCTGATTGGCAAAATCTAGTATTTCTTGGCAAAAGCTTTTGCGTTCATCTTCTGATAGGTGATTATCGCCAGCTAAAAGGCTGCTTGTTTGAAGATAACTAACAAAGTTAAGGAAACATGAGGTAGAAACCTGAAGAATTCAGAAATTTGACTGTAAATGAGAGTCTTCCAAGTAGCTTTTCTAATGTGCAACCTGCTTTCCATCATCATCACACACTTCCATGAGAAAAGAAACAACGGAAGATTTGTTATCATCTGAGGATACTGCAGTCTATTTTTTGCAGACTTATGATTCTTTATTAACCCTTGCAATCTCCCCATATTTAAAAAGATTAGAGAACACAGAAAATTCATTATTGAACAAGAGACAGATGCAGCATGGAAGTTGTGTTGCATTACACTGCCCAACCTTTGGCTGAATAACTGGACTATTGGATTATATTCTAATTTACTTGGCTGAGAACCTGCCAGCTGTTGCAGTGCCACTTACCACAACTAAGTCATCAGATATTCTTTATACTTTTTGAGTTCTGGCAATAGAAATGTTCCTTTAAGCACTGAGCTAAGCCTGCAATATTACTTGCTCAGATTCTTTAAGAGCTTTTGCACTGAAGCAGCAAAATTTAAGGGCATTTAAGAGTGATGTAAGAACTCTCAAAGAAGGTAGACATTTGCAATGTCTAATTTTAGTTCTAAAAAGACCCAAACAGAAACCAAGAAAAAAGAACTAATCTCAAAATACTCTAAAAATTAGAAATTAGGAAAAAAAAAAAAAAAAAAAAAAAAAAGCAAAACCCCAACAACTCCCAACAACTTATTAAAAAGATAGAAGGAATATTAAAAAAAAAAGTCTTTCCTTGCAATTTCCACAAGAATTGGGCTGCAGAAATCATTCTGTTCAGCTGACCACACCAGTTTCAAACACCTAGAGGAACTGAGTTTATTACTATGGCACTAATGAAAGCAGTACCCTTCCTCCAAAACACCAAAAAAAATAATACAAATTAGCCATAGTGAAGAATCTTACCATTTATGTGGCATTTACAGAGATTTCATTCAGACATTCAAGACTGAACTTTAACACAACCTGAAAGCAAACAGCCAACCCCCTTCTGAAGCAGAGATCAAAGCCATAAATAAAACATAAATAATAGCAAAACATGTTAAAATACCACAAAGCCACAAGATTTTCTTCTTCCAAGCCCCTCTCAACATTCAGAAAAAGTCACCATTACAAATACCAGAGTCCTAGCCAGCTTAGACACTGGAAAAAGTGTCAAATGGAAGCAGTTGCAGAAAGAAAGCCTAGAAATTAAGCTCCTTTCTACAGGAAGACACGTTATAATACCAAATGAAAAAACACCACCACATAAAATCTTCCATAATGATGAAGTACAAACAGAATCAGTTTTTAAACCTTCTATGGTATCTGCTGAACTAATTAAAACCTCACACTGTCCATGTTGCACCAGTCTCTAGACAATTTTAAAATGGTTAGGAGCAGCCAAATGCAAAAGCCAAATGCAAAAAAACATATGGTTCACTTAAAAAAAAAATTATGTTTAAAAAAAATTAAAATAATAAACTGACCCAACCCTTCCCAAAAAAACATCAATAAGAAATTACTAATGGCTGTCTCTACCATTAAAGAAAAGTATCATTTTCTTCAGTCTTCATTTATCTGGCTCCACCTTTTAGAGGATACTTTTCTATTTGGCCAAGGTGTTTCTGACACTCAGCTAGCTGTTTTCTTGTATGTGTGACAAGCAGTGCCCAACCCTCAGCAAGGTAAGTTTTCAGTGCTCCTTGAAGATAGACTTCTGCCTTCTGTGGACCTTTCTTCTTCCTTTAAAAATAAAGAAAGAAGTACAGAGTGATATAAGAACCTTTGCAGTCATGAAAATTCTCTCTGCAATTTGAGAAAGTGGTGATGGGAGAGAAATACTGGGTATGAATGCAGAACAAGATGCAGTGAATCACTGCTATTTATTTAGCTGGTAATTGATCAACATATTGGCCTACCTTTATGCAATTTACTTAAAGAAGCAAAACTACAATTGTGAATTAAGTATTTCAAGTACAGATCCATCCTCAAATCAGAGCAAGTGAGGTAAAGCTGCATCCCACAACTGTGCCAAAAACCATCTCAAGCTTCTGAAACCTAACTAAAAATATGCTTACTCAACAATTATAAAGCAGCTTTTAGAAGCCTTGATAAAAATATCTTTTTATCACTACACAGCAGTTGCATAGCAATCTTTAAATGTAACATTATTCCCTTGGATGAAAATTTAGGAGAATCTGTCACACCTATATTATCCGACTTCTTTAGGTGAAAACCATGCTCAAACATGTTTTTAAAAGAAAAAAAACCCAAAACCAAACCCCAAAACCAACCCAAAAACAACACAACAAAAAATCCCACAACAAAAAAACCCCACAACAACAAAAAAACCCCCACAACAACAAAAAAACCCCCACAACAACAAAAAAAACCCACAACAACAAAAAAAACCCACAACAACAAAAAAAACCCCACAACACTTAGGATTTCCAAATTTTTCTAAATAAGAAAAATAAATTGAAACAGAAAACCAGTGCAGGAGGTTCATACACACACTTATGCAGTTAAGGTAACTGTAAACTAAAACCAGGCAGAAACTATGTTACAAAGCAGGCTATAGTAAATACAAAGCTATCTTTCTACCCCACATCTTACTGTGCTTTTCTCTCTTGGAGAAGAAAGGATCAAGCTAACATAGGACAGTTAAAGGCAAAAGTACTAAATCATGAAGTGAGAATTAGGGATTGATATAAATTAGACTGTTGTTGTTTTGGGAGGAGGGGCTTCCTGAAATACAGCCTGAAACTTAGGGTATGTTTATATTTTAAAAAATAGTATTTAAAATTAATTTTTAAATACAACATATTCCCTTCAAAAATTATATTCAAACTTTTCCAAGCTAATGCACTTAACACATTTTAAACTTTTATTTACATATAAAACTCTGCCAAGTCCTTTCCCACAAGCTTAGCTGAGCGAATTCTTCCAATATTTGTGTACATTTCAATGGTGGCATGGGACAGATCCTGTTGAAAAGAAAAGAAACTATTTTAAGTTTCGTGTTTATATTCTAGTAGCTATGTGGTATGTCACACAAACTCATAGCCAGTAACTAAGTTACTACAGCAAAATGACCAGAATGAGTCATTAATTTCCCCTTCCACCCAGCACATAACATGGAGCAGTCTGTAGCAAGTCATCACTTTTTCTACAGTTGGTCATCATCCCTTATGTGTGTTATAAATAGCAGAAGAAAAGACTATACAAAAAAAAAAAAAAAAAAAAAAAAAAAAAGAGGTAACTAAAGCCCACCAAAATAATAGATGAGATGCAGTTTCAAGAACTTGTTCACACTTGAATCTTGATCTTTTTTTTAAAGCACTTATTTCTCAGTGACTATTTTGCATTAGACTATCATTGCAGGATTATGTAGTGTATCATTCCAGCATACACCACAGCATAACAAACTTAGAATAATATTAGAGCTCACCCCATAGACTCATAATTAATACTTCAAAAACCAAATCAACCATGAACAGCATGTGGCACATGATTCTTTCACTAGAGCTGCAAATAATACTAAGTATATGAAACTTTGTAGTACATAAACATACAATTAAATGCAAAATGCTAAATTACAACTGGTAGAAGTATTTTTACAAGTCTTTTGAGCATTTTTGCCTGAAGCTATGCAGTCCCAGACTGAAGTTTCTCAGTTACCTTTAAGCTTACTTTCCAATGCAGCCATACTGTCTACATGTCACCTTCCTTACCTTGTAATAGGAGACAAGTCTCTCACATAATTACCTGTTACAATACACAGTATATACCACTACCAATCTGATTCCTCAAGTATATAATAATCTCTAGACAGATATATAAAAACATTTCACATCATATTTACAAGATCATAGTCTATTCTGACTGTCAGCATCCTTCCACAGAAACTCCAACCCCTTCACTTAATGTTTTAAGAACTACTCTATCCTTCAAAACAAATTGCTTAAGAGCTTCCTACTGCTTAAATATTTTGCAGAGTATCTATTAGAAAGCATCTGTTCCCGCAGACAAGAAAATTACCTAAAATGAGCTCCCAATGCCCATTTTTTATATTTATCATGGAAAGCTTTCTTTAAGAACTCACAATATCCTACAATAAACTAAGAGATCACTCCTTAACAGATCACTGTAAGCAAAGAGGTCTTAGACACCAGCTACACTAACAAATGAAAAGCTACTTTGCTCAAAATTAAAGTACAAACCAACATGCTTGTAGATTTGACAGCCTTAAGAGAGTTTGATGTTGTTGCATGACAGTAGCCATTGAATGAGAACAAAGCCCTTTCTGATAACAAAAGCTCATCACTTCTTGCTTTCAACTTGTCTGAAAAGCTGCATTTTCCAGACTCATTAACATTTTAAAAGGCAGTAATTCATCTTAGCTGCACTGAAAATTTTAACTAGTTTTGTGTTCTTCTCCACTGAATACATGGACAAAATATTGCTATACATAAACTGTATATATTTATCTGACAACTATATAGAAAACAATCTTAAACAGCATATCTTGTGTCTGAATTTCCATTACATAAAAGTGCAGTCAGAAATACAAATAGGAATGGCAATTCTTTCATAGGCAACCTGTGCAGATCTCATTTTCTGAAATTCAGGGAGAAATTGTTGAATTTTTCAGAAATATTCAGGTGAAAGTTGGAACTGAGTATGCAAGAGCATCTAATAATTCTGAAGATTTTAGTTTTGGACCACCTAACTAGCCAGTCTTACAAAGAAATGAAGTGTAAAAAATGAAACCTGCTATCTTCAGACAAAAATCTTTGGAGACTTTTTCTTTCAGTAAAGCCGTAAAAATAAGTACTGCCTAGTTTTCTGATTAAAAAAAAATGCTCAGTTTTCTTCCAACTTTTCCCCACAAAACTTTAACGGCAGTACTGCAAATAAAAGAAATTCCAGAGGAAAATGAATCAAGGAAAAAACAAAACAACACCTCCAAAGCCAAACACAATCTTGTGACAGCCGGAGGTGGTTTTTGCTTTTTTAACAATCTTTCATTAAAAACTTGCAGGATGATTACAATGGCTCCTCAATAAAGGAGCTATCAGAAAATAAACATTCATATTAAAGTACAGTATGAATTGTATTTCAATCTATGCCAGTTTCAGCCCTACTACCCACAGATGTCCCATGGTTTATATTCAAAATTCAACAGTCTAACTTAAAGCATGCAACACCCATTGCAAGATACAAGTCTAAACCATTGGAAAGGAAGCTGAATTCACACATCAATATTCTTCTGGGGAAGACTCTGAATTTTGTATTCAGGATAGCATATTATGATACATGTGACATTGGCCTTTTTAACAACATACATACATAAAGATAATAACCTTCAGCTCATAAACTGTAAATATTAATGCTCATCCAAATACTTGAAACTTAGGACTTGCACAGAGTTCTAGTTGTAAAACAAAGCAGCCATGTTGTATGTTCAGTGAGTAAGCAATAACCTTTGGTATCCAAACACAGATTTACATTCTCAATGTTAACTTTTCAGGTCTGAAAGTTTTGGCCTTACTCGGTTTATAAAGCTACCACAGAAAACTAATACCAATAACCAAAGCTCATACTTACTAAGTAGTGTTTTTCAAAAGCTTCTACAGACGATAAGGCCTCTTTAAGTTTCTTATAAGGGCTCTGTGATGCATTGGCTTTAGAAAAAAGCAGAACAAGAGGTGTCACAAACATATTCCTATTTTAGAACACTCACCCACCCTTCTTCCTTAAGTAGGAAATGGAAAGAACACTTAAAATCAATTTGAGGTGGGAAATGTCACTGAACAGTTTGAGACAAATCATGAGTTTCTTCCTCAGGGTCCAAATTATGATCAAGATAGGTTGTTTAACAACTCTGTGTGTGCAGGCACATGAGTGGATGTTCAGAGCAGCAAAGAAAGGCAAGTAGCCTGTGTTGGGACTGTACTAACTTCCCCATGCAGTATTTCATTCCAATTAATCAACCTAGAAACACACACAGTTGTACCTAAATACTATATTGTGCCAAGAATAATATTCTCACAACTTCACACTGCTGGATTTAGAAATCAGCATGACAGAAATATATTGTAATTTAAAGACATTTTACTGTTTAAAACAATGTAGTTCAAAAGGAAAATGTTTAGCAAGACCAAGATATTTTTTTCTGAAGTAGCTTACTCAATTTCAGTCTTTGCCAGACAAAAAATGTGTCAATATTTCAAAAAGAAAAAAGCACCCATTTAAAATAAAACAGGCACCACAGAACTGAATTAAGAGTCAGCTAATGCTTCAAAGATAGTAATTGTTCTAGGATATTTAACATCTGGAAGATTTCTCCCTTCAGAAATATTTTTGTGAGTGATAAAATCCATAAGGAGTAAATAAATTTTATTGTTCCACTGAAACAACATCAATTCAACTCAAATAATATCTTTGTAACTATTTGCATAGGATCAAGGATGCTCCATTTTTCAAATAATTTTGTATTTAATACTGCTCAGAAAGTATTCAAAACTTTATTCAAGACCAGTACTTTTCAATACTGTTTACCAAAATGCTCATAAATGGAGCATTAATGGAAAAACTTACACTTGCAACAGTAAGGAGATGCATTGATAATTTAAAGTACTAGACCCACCTTAAAAGAACTCATAGGATGTAGCAGAGTTCTATTAATGTAAGGACATTTGGAAATTATTATTACTGATGTATTTGCTATATTTTTAAGACAATGTCAGTTATTTAGAAAGAATGTGTATGTTCCTGGTAATACCTGTTTCAGGGCGCTCTGCTCCTAACCCTGCTAACAGATCAACAGTTCTGTTAAGGTCTTCTGAATTGGGTCCCTTCTCTGACACAAGTCCACACAGATAACCCAGAGATTTTAACTATAAAAGAAACAAGATGCTTGTATTCAATAGTCTAAAAAAATCAATATAAAACACTAAAATGAAATTTTATTCTATTACATAATTTCTACAAGACATTTCCACTGCTGTTATTTTATATTGCGTAAAAAATCTAGATTAAAATTTTTCCATGGGACGAAAGTAGAGAAATTTTCAAAAGTAATGAAATAATTGTATTGTTTCTCACAGTGGGAAATAAGAACTAAGTTGCATGCAAGTTACTGACTTGCATAACAGCGGGACACATGCACATACACACATCCCTACATCTGTGCCATCTAATCAGAGTTAAGTCCTTCTGGTTTTCCAAATATACACAGACAAAGCTTGAGATACTGGCAGTTATCACCATAGATAATTTCTAGCAATTATGTCTGCATTCTTAGAAACTATTTAGATCAAGAAACACAGACAAGCTTGCAAATTAACCCAAAGCTTTGTATTCAGGTGAAAATCTCCCTGAAAGAGATTATTAGCATAGCCAACAGTCTTAGAACAGTGTCACCCAACTACCATAAAACCCCTTCTAGACAGCAGATGGTATGCTTGATAACCAGAAGTCATCAGAGGATACTGTCTTAAATATTTCAGTTCTGCTTGTCATTTGGTTAATTCATTTAGTATAAACTCAATCAACTACACCAAGGTAAGCCTGAAAAAAGGTCTCAGCCTGATATATTACTGCTCACCACTTGAAATGGGGACAGACATTAATCTTTTTTTTTAAATTCCACCTTATTATGTCACTACCTGCTGGAATTCTTCCATTCAGTCTGTTCCATCTCACTGCTATTCATTATCCTACAATTTTTTCCTTTACCCTTTGTGTTAGGAGAGCTATGAATGGGAGGAACAGTTCCAATCAGATACAGACCTTCCACAGAAACAAGTCAGGAACACTGGAACTATCTGATGCACCTATCACCACTTTAAACATTTGTGTCCTTTATTCTGACCTCAGTCCTCTCCTTCCCTCTTTTTTGTAAACAGTAACTCAAGGTGAAATTGTCTTTCTGTTCTTTTGTAACAGAACAAAGACAACCTAGACTAGAGTATTCCTCAGGCTACTGAAATAGGATTAAAGTAGGATTACGATGAATGGAAAACATTCTACAGGCTATGCAAAGAGAAGGATGAGCTTACTCCGGTCTTCAAAAACATCCATGAAGATCACAGTATGCTATTTCTGTAAATTCTGGAGATTTTCATCTTTCCAAACTGGTTTTCAACACTGGAAAGCAGTAGTAACCTTAGACACCAACTCTTTCATAGAAAAAGAGTAAGTCGAACTTGAAAAGGCATTCACATAATTAGGAAAGGTGCTTAATCAAACTGAGATGGTCACTTCACAACTTTTACTTTATGGTTAGGGGTGGTAACTGAAAAATTGCAATTACTTATTTGCCTCTTTCACCAGGTATCAAAGGTGACACCTTCAGTGAAGTCTGGAGTCAATTACCTCCATACTAGCACTATGAAGAAATAATGAACTATGTAAACAGATTGCTGTATTCTCTATTTATACTTGTAAATACATCCAAATCTGGTAAACTTCTCCTGCTATAAGTGAAATTCATGCTCCTTCTCTCAGTCAACATGGTGCGAGTTCATTCTGGAGTTTAATTACCCAAACTAGTGGTGAGGAGGGAGAGGACAGAACAACGAGGTGAACACCCCCTGCTTACTCCCAGGCCTCATCTGACACTGGAAAATGTGGTTGCTAACTTGGATGTCTCAAGAAAATACACAGAACCCTCTATTAAATTCATCAAAATAAGGTGCAAAAAGCTGCTCCACAAAAACAAATAATCTTTTTAAGTTAAAATGGTTTTTAAGTTAAAAATTGTAATACCACAACTGCAACATATGATTTGCTCACCTTCTCAGTGGCATAGCTCCATAAGCCAACTGTGTGTGAAACATTTGCATCTATTTGAGCCCTATCACAGCAGCCTTCTATCCTTTGTAAGACTTCCAAACAACTCAAAAATACCCAACAATCCAAAGCTCCAGGAGGAACAGAGACCTGAAGATGAACAGATAAGATTAACTCAGAAATACACACTAATCGGATCAGAAAATACTTCAGCAAAATACTTCTCTTGACACAACACGAGGGAACCTCCTGGAAGAGCTTTATTCTAAGAAAACAGAAAAAACAGGTGAGCTCCTGAAGAATTTACATATGTTAGTTCACAAAACTAATGAAGCTAAGCAACTAAACAGTGAGTATATTAACTAATTTGATACAGTCACCAAGATGATTAAGTAAAAGAGGATCAACAGGTACTAGTACTTGGAAAAATTCCAAAAATGTGGAAACTAAGTCTGAGGAAAAATTTCTATAACCTTACTACTAGTTTCCTAATGACACATCAGATCCAACTAAGACCAAAAAGTATGCTAAGTAGTACATTAAAAAAATTGAAAATAAAGAAATTAGTCTAAGTTTCCTCCACACCAGTAAGTTAATAAAGCAGTAAGATGTCTGTCATGGACAATTAACAAAAAAAATTGAGATAAAACAAAAAAAACAAAACAACAACAACAACAAAAAAACACACCAAAAAAAAGAGGGAAGAAAAAGATTTGTATTACCAGACAAATGAGTCAGGAACCTAGACAAAGAGCATAACTACAGGTCTCAAATATAACCACAGTAATGGTATCTCAAAATCTTGTTCATAAACAATGCAAAAATACTTTTAGAAAGACTATGAGTCTTGAAATACAAATTGTAATTGACTTGTGACAGGCAAGTTTAACATGCAAGCACAACGCAGTAGAATAAGTAGAAGTAGTGCTGCACTCAAAACATTTTCAGGAAAAGTTCGTATAAGAACAGAGTAGTTTAGATCTGCACCATGTGTTCAGTGGTGTCAAACCACATTAGGGTGTATGCCTGTATTAAAAATGGATTGCAATAGGGATAATTACATGACATGCACAAATAAGTGTTCCTGCCTCACAGTCTGGATGCCTGCAATCATTTTGGATCACCCCATCAAGACAGAAATAATAGAAATAAAAGATAGCACAAAGGAGAGCCCCAAACATGGGAGAAATGGGACAGACTTGGGGTGGGGAAAAAGGGTAATTGCAGTAAGTACCTTGACAGATTTAGAAGACTGGGTGTATTTAGTTTGGAAAGTAAAAAAATGACCACAAGACACACACAAAAACCCCACACTATATATTTGGGAATTACATGTTAGTTTTAGAATACATGAAGGTGTTGTCAGTGTATCTGAAGTAGTTTTTCTGTTGTTAAAAACAGCTGAAAAAATGTAACTTATGGAACTACTACTGCCACAATGTCACATGGGCAAAACCTATCAGTTACTGTTATAACAGCACAAATAAAATCAGTGGAGAAGCAGACATACATGGAATTAAGGACATGGATGAGTCACAAAGTGAAATGCAGACATATTCTCAAGTACACTAAATTGTAGTGTATTTGATGTATTTCGGAGATGTATTTCAGTTCAGAGACATCTGTGGTCATACACAGAGGATGATCAGTGTACAACGTCCCAGATACAGCCTCCTAAGAGCATTAAAAAACACTAGCAGAAACTAAAGCATGGAGGTAGGAGGCATAAAGCAGGGAGGTATGCAACATAACAAAAGAGCTTTAAGCACTTTCACTTGCTTCTGTCTCTTTCTTCAGTCATTGGATGTGATAGGCAGAGGCATGTGCATATTACAAAAGAGCATTACTGGGCACCAAAAGGAATCACAAAGTAAGAATCACAAAAGGCGATCAAAGCAGCATCAAATGTGTGTGGCAGTAAGAAGCCCTACTGTAGATACTGTTTCTAGTTCAAAACTGCTTTTTGTTAAGACTGCTAGCCTGCAGATGAGCAAATCAACCACTCTGCTTTATTTTCCTCAATGCAACACTGTTAGAAATTTAAATTATGAGAACTACAGTTCGAGAGACCAGTAATAAATCCAGTAAAGAAGCAGACAAATTACCTACCAGCTTAAGAAGTTTTTCAGGTGAAGAGGAGAATATTTTAACTAAATACAGGTTTGGTTTTCAGATGCAATGTCTCCAAATTTTTTTCCAAAGACATCCTCACGATGAAACATTCAACCGTAGCACTGTTGCAATATGTTATTACATTATTTGATATCTCACAGCCACTGCTGACTGTATTCTAGACACCAATATCTAAACTTGAAAAATCTTGTTAGGTCATCATTGGATATAATTATTTATATTATGAAATACAGCACACTGACTCACTTCTAGTAGCTTGAGTTCTTGCACACAGTTATGAAGAAGCTCCAATGCTCGCTGGGAAACTTCCCATGGCCTCTGCAGGAAGATCAATAACGTGCACTGCCGAGAAAATAGGTAACTACGCAAGTCCAGTAGAGTAGCTTCTTGATTCTGAATTAGCTCTCTCTTCTCCATGTCTATTGGTTTTCGGAGAATTAAACCATTCCAGCTCCTCACTGGCTGGCAAAAAAATGTCAGCCAGTTTGCACCATCTAAGTAAAACAAGTTAATATCAAAGAATCAACCAGTGCTTTCTATCAAAACCTTCCTCCCTCCAGAAGTTGTGAGCTGGCTCATTCTTTAAGTTTAACATACAGATAAATGGCTTAATATCTTAACTTTAAAAACAAAACAAAAAAAATCCAGCAGAACTTAGCTCTGCAAGTTGGTAACTGAATTTCAGACCATTTAAACCTCATAGGCCTTTTGTCTTAATTGCATTTTTCTTAATAGTATAGCAGCAATCAGTTTGTAATGTATTTCTCAGCAATTAAGCCTACCTGGAGTTCAAAACAAACAAGCTTTATGTACTTAAGTATTACTTACTCAGCCAACATTGATAGATGTGCCCCCACTTTCAGGCATAACATCTGGTTCAGTCAGGACAAATGTATTCCACTGCAATTATTCCTGCACTACATTTTTACTAGGTTCATAACACATACTCAATTAAAGCTGCTATATAACAACTTATGGTTTAGTTCATCAAAAGAGCTTAAAGTTACATGGTACTTCTTCCATAGTAATTTTTCTTAAAGAGAAAGTTTAACCCTGCTGCAGTGAAGATTGCGCCCATATTTCTATTGAGGTTTTTAGTGATTATGAAACATCTCATGTAATTTGAGGCAAAAGTGAATGCATTTTTCCAGGAAGCTCTTTATTGAATAACTTAGCAGTGAGTTGTGAAAACAGCAACTGTATCCCAGACACATCATACTTAAGTAATTACAGAGTTTCAGGGCTTCATTCATAACAATCACCGAGTAAAAGCAAAATGAAGGTTTTCATTAAAAAAATACTTCCAAGCCTCAGAGATAAAAAACAATATTTTAATAGTCTATACCTGATGTACTCTTGAGCTTGCACACAGTATAGTCTAACAGCATGAACTCCCTACTGCATCTTCACTGCAACATACCATCCTTTTCTCCCATGTGCACATATAGTACCCAAACACTGGATTGTTTTAGCAGAAACCCAGTGAAGAAATGAATACACTAATTTAACATTTTGAAGTCACTTACCACCAGCCCCAAAGTTGACAACGTATTGTGAAAACAAGGCATCCAGTTCATCATACTGCACTAGTGCATCCTCAAATTGCTGCAGCATCTCAAAGACAAAGGCCAATTCTTCCTTTTGACACACAAGCAATAAAAAGAGCATGTTACTGATATTAATCATGCCTGGTATTACAGCCTCCCCTCATTCACACACAGAGATCCAGGATCTACTTTTTCCAACAGTCTTCCCCTTCCAGTATTCACAGATAAAAGAAAACCTGCCATTGTAGCAGATGCACCAATTCTCCCTAACACAGTGAGGTTCACAAAGGAAGACTATGCCAATTAATTCTGTTGTGTATGCACATCCTCATTCACTACAAGATACTTGTTATTACATCTCTTAAAAGCTCAAGTTTCCAAAAAAAAAAAAAAAAAGCTGATGACTCATCTCTCACAATCGTTATAAATTTTTCCTGTCCTTGTACACCGTGAAGGCACTGACTGCTGTATCAGTGAAAGTTCCTTTGTACACAGAGAGCCAAAGCAGTAAGTAGAAAAAATCTGAGAATTAGATGTATCATATGCAAGAGGTAGCACATGAAGTCAAAGGAGACAGGAAGATGACATGGAATTGGTGTGGAGAACAGCACTCTACAGGGACTGGAAAACTGTAAAGGAATCAAGACCTTTAATTCTAATGACAAAGATTTCTTGCTTTTCTCTGCACCAGCTAAGCCAAAGACATATTTAGAATATATATTAAAAAAATATTGTATTCAAGGCATTCTCTAAATGGACTACTTCAAAATAGACATTTCACTAAAATTCATCTCCATACATACTGATAATATCCTAAACCAAGCTTAACAACATTTATACTACATATCAATTACAAAGATTCTGCTTCTACAACAGTACTACATTACAATGTAACACAAAACTGCTACAAAATATAAAAATGCTGCCTTTACACCAGTCCTCGTATTTCCTCCACCAACCCTCAAAGAATGAATAGAACATTAAAAGTAAAAGAAAGCCAGCTCCAAAAAAAAAAAAAATAATTCTTCAACAAAAAGACTCTCACCTGAACCATGAAATACTCGCAGAAGCTCCATCCTGGCTCAGTCCTTTTCTCTCTCAAAGTTCTCATGTCATCTTCAAACTTGCCTAAGTTTTTGGTAAAAGACATGAGAAGCAATGTCCTGAGTTTGGTCAGGAAGGCATTCCAAGATTCCTGAGAACGGGAAGAGTCTTTCAAAGGGTCAGAAAGTACCACACATCTGTAAAGAGATGGTTGAAAATAATTTTTGAGGAGATATGCATAAAATTCTCAACTGATTCAGAATGAACAAAGATTAGATTTTCATTCAATACTGATCAGAGGAAAAAAAGTTGTTTTTCTTTGTTTGTGGAGAGTATGTTGGGGGTTTTTTTGCTTGTTCGTTTAGTTATTTTTTGGTGGCTTTTTAAACACTTTTCCATGTATGTTTAAGTCTGTGATAGAGCTAATTAAGAAGAGTCAAGCATTTTCCACAAAATATGTACTAAAAGCTTTCCCACTTTTAAAACAATTAACAAATATATGTTATTCCAAACAGTTAAACACAAGGAATTCTGTAGCTAGGCAAGGCAAGAAAAAAAAATTCTCCTTTGCAATACAATATGCAGAATGGGAATTATTTTTACTCCTGGCAAGGATTACCTAAGATCCATTATATCACATATAGTTAGCCTTCCTTAAGTCACTTAAAATAATTCTCCATACATTCTTGCAGTCTCTTTATTTGGTTTTACAGATATTATGTGCTAAAACTCACACTGCTTTTCTTAAATAAATAAATAGATTCCATTAGTTCACAAATTAATCAGTGGGTTTGGAGCATTTTCTTTCCTCAGTTTTTCTATCAGTTTAGTAAAATGCAGAAAACTACCAATATCTCTAAAGACAGGAAAATCTCTTGCCTGAGTAAAACACCGTTTCTGGTTAGAAAAGTCATGTCATCTCATGGCAAAATGATTAAATGAAGTCCACTAATCATTGAAAAAACAAAAGCAAACAACCAGAGATGTTCAAACTATTTGCCAAAACAATCCTGTACTATACCAAACACTGTCTAGGGACAAAGAAAGTGCTGTCAAACGTATAGAGTGTTGTACCAGGCTGACTGCCAGGCACTGTCCCCTCACACCAAGATACAATGACTGCTTCCATCTACCCTTTTCAACTTCAAATGGTTATCCTGATGCTTGCTCTTAGGAAGACAGTTATACAAGTTGGTTTCAGATTAAGCTTTGTGTATTTTATTGACTTCAATGAAAACAAAAGCAGTTTCATATATTCATTATTATTTTCCTTACAATAAAAATGTCAGAAGAAACTGGCTTTAAGTCAATTATCTCATAGAGGAAAGGCATTTAAGTAAAACGCAAAAAATACTATGGTAACAAATAAGCCCTATTTGGCTTCTGATCCTCCTCTCACCTCTTACACTACCTGTAGTTCTGGTTACAAACAACTAAGTAAAGAAAAAACCCTGAAGTTATCAATACTGATTAGTACCACATTGCTCCCCTTAAACCTCTCTTAGCCAGGAGATACTTGAAAGCCTTTTGAAACATATTTCAGAGCCACCGTAAGTCCAGGAAAAACTGCAAATAAATTTATGCCCTTATTGTTTGTGACAGTCTTCACAACACAGGCTGTAAGTAGCACCAATGTGAACAGCTGACATCAAGTAAAGCTCTTCAATGAGTAAGGAATCTGCTACACAGAGAGATGAGTTTTTAAATCAGCACAGCAGTCAAAGATTAAAATGTCTGTAAGTAAAAGAACGCTTACCTGTCACTTTGTTTGTTACAGAAGTCATTTCTTATTTTATCTACTATAGAGGTTCGGGGAAGGATATTTGTTTTGTTCTTTTTCTTGGCATCACTCTCAACTACCACAATTAGCCAGTCTGCTGAGTTGTGAGCTTTGAGAACATTCTGCCACTTGGTGATATCATCCTTGACTGTGGTTTTGTACACTTCTGTGTCCTGGGATGGGAAATAGTCAATTATCAGATTAAACAGACCTTCTCAACAATTTCAAGAGACAAACTTTTTTTTCCAAGAGAAGGCAAACAGAAAGGCATATCTTAGAGGGAAAAAAGTTCATTTACTGAAAGAAATCAAATGATATACAGTATAGTAAATGGCTTTTTAAATTATTTCTAGAATTTGTTTAACATCTGGATCTTAGTATTTGGTACATTATCTTTCTTTACTCAAATTAAGAGTTTAAGTTGTGTTTTAAAATCTCGTTTTATATATTCTTGAACCTTATAATAAAAACATGGTCAAAATTGTATGGCTGAACTGTTTTATTGTCACATAATAACAGAAGTGCAACATCTGTGCCTTCTAACACTGCACAAATCTTAAACTGTTAAAAGCTCTAACATAAAAATAAAAAGAATCAAAAACCACAAAAGACTACTTGGGTTTAGGATTTTTTTTCTTTTTTGGGATTGTGGGTTGGTTTTAAACAGAATAACTCAGACAACTTTTAGGCTGATCTGGATACTTTTTGACTGGTCACTGATCAGATGTCACCTTTTCCCTTCAACTGGATAATTAATTTATAACAAGTCAGCCAAAAAGCAGTGAACTGTAGATAAAAAGGATTAAGACATTCCAAACCTTGCCCAGTTTAGAGTGACAACAGATACTAATACCCAACACATATGGGAGATGGACTAAAATAAGTGTCTTAAGGTTTAACCTTATGAATAGCCAGATCATAACTGAAATAATCTGGCCATATTTCTGTATCATAAGGAAGTGTGCTGTGCCACTGCAGCAACACTGCTAGATCTTGGGGATTTTCATGACAAAATACTGAAAATAGGTTATCCAAAAACCTGTCCTCTTATAGTCAAGCAAGATTACAAAGAAATACAGCTTATGGTAAAAAGTACTCAAGCTGACTAAGTTTCATCTCCACTATACTGAGTATGCATGCAAAGCAGACTTAATTGTTCAAATAAATATGGAAAGTAAATGACAACTACTGGAGAGCACAAGCAGAAAGTCAAAACATTTTATTTTTAAATACGAGTACTCATTTTTTCATGTTTTCCTAATACTTACACAACATTCTGTCCAATAAATATGAAGAAAGGGGAAAGTCAAAAGGGCCTTATTCCCCTCTTTGGGTAGTAGCTCCTCTTTAAACTGAACAAAGTTAGATTCTAGGTGAATCATCTTCGGAGCACGGCCGTAAGACCTGCACAGTTTAAAAACTGGAATTAGTGGACCAGACATACATAGCAGAATACAAAAATGAGCCTGTATTTTGGGGAAGTGGAATAAACTGAAATACTCTAGCACTGGAAACTCACAAACTCCAATGACTGCTATTTGTATAAAGTTAACTAAAACTTCGTATCATCTGAAATGAGATAGCTGTTCGCAAGAAGAGCTTTCATTAACAGATTTTTTTCTATCTCTAAGAACTCTAAAAATTCCAAATAAGAACATTCAGAAGATATTCTTTTCCAATCAGAAAACACGGTGCCACACCAAACTTTCAGTAAAGTACATCTAATTGCACATAAGTTCTAGTATGTTCTCATTAAGAAGCATGTCACTTTCAGAACATGACTGCCAAATCACATCAAAGCACACATCAAGACAAACTCATAAACTCAAAAGGCAAAATACAGAATTGCTTCAGTTTTCTTTTAGGTGAAGTTCAACATAGCTAAAAGTGTGGAAATTATCATCCCAAAGTAAACAACATTTACCTTGATTATCTAAGTTCTCCTTTCCTCAGGTGATATACTCAACTCGGTTTATGGTAAGAGTTTCTCAAAGTACCACAAATACACACTTCTTCAACTCTAAAAACAAACACTGAAACAGTATCACAGAAGAAAGTGAAAGTTTACCTCCTCCATTCCATGGGTTCTCTAGGAAGCTGCTGAGAAAGCGTAGGATATAAGGAAGTAAATAAATTCTGATCTCCAGCACCTAAAAGTGAAAGACATTGATGTATTATCATTTGCAAATTACCAAAGTTATTAATAACCTATACTATTAATGGTTTGGTGTTTCAATAAAAAGATGTGATTTTTTTTCTATGTAGAAAATGGACTCCAGCACTGAATGAAACTTTTTTAAATCCCATACTCTCACAACCTAATATAACATTTGAACAAGACATAAATTCCTATTATGATTTTCCACATAGCTACACAATCCATATACCAAAGAAAGTATCATTCGCCTAGCTGGTCCAACTAAAAACTAGACAAGCAACTTGCTAACCAGACTCACTGGCTAAACAAACTATATTTAAAAACCCACATGAATTCAGCCTTCTCAAACCAGAAGACTGGTTAGACAGCAGTTTACATCACTTCCATAGCTGGGCCTACCAAGAGAAAATCAGCACTAGTGCATGTTTAGTAGGCTTAATCATTCTCTTCCCATTATTGTGAGCTGCTGTTACTACAAGGCAGCTCCCTGACCATCCCACCTTTCTGGATGCCTTCAGAAACATCAGGTCTGGTATCATGGTGCATGGAGCTGACCCTGTGCTGACACCCAGATCTGAGGTTAGGCTTGGGTTTGAACAACTGCAATAAATGCAGCACTGTTGGAGTACCTACCTATATACAAGATCAAACAAAACATAAGGTCCATTGTACAAAAAATATATTATTGGTAGCCTATGAATACCAGTTCTTAAATTCTGTTCTTTTTCTTTGGGCACAGGGAGGACATGATAAGGAAAAGACAGGCTTAAAGCAAGTTCTTTCAACTTCTCATGGTTACCAGCAACTTTGAGCAAAGAGATGGCAAACTGTGGAACAAGGAACTTTTTCAGATAATTTTGAATCCAAACCATACCAGCCAATACATAATGCCCAAATAGTCTTTCATGATACTTAAACAAATAACATGACATTTGACACCTGGCAAACAGATACATTCAAATGAGAAGAGAGTAAGGTCAAAAATATATTTGCCATAGTTCTGTATTATCACATTAATTGTCTAAATCTGAATGTAATGAACTGGCCCATACTAGTTTAATGATATCACTTATAACATCTCATCTCCTCTGAGACTGCAATTAAACTCTAAAAAATCCTTTCTTTCCTCTTATGAGGGACTCTACTTTTGCCCCTGAAGAGCTATGTTTTCCAATTAAGATTTTAACAGCCATACAGGCAATTCTGCTCTTTCCTGGTAATTTTGCACCTGTTTTCATTTTGCTGATCATCTGCCACTGTACAGCCCAATCTGAACAGAAAATTCTTCTTACTTTCCTGTGGACCAGGGAGCTAAAGCTGGAGAAGTACCCAACATCCTTTCTTCTCCCTTCCACTGTGCCATCTCATCTTCTGGCACACAGCCATGAATTATCTTCATTGTAGCTTAGCAGGTTTTAATTTACCTTGGAGCCCTTTTCCAGTTCACTCACTTTTCCTGGTTTTCTTATATATACTAGTTTGATTACTGGCCACTAGCATAATTCTATCACAGCACAATATATAAAAAAAAATATTTTAAAGGTCTGGTTAAGTGCCAGAACAAGCAAAAGGAGCTCTTCTGATGTCTGACCGCAATAGCTATTTCTCAGTGATACAATTGCCTAGAGTAGTTAAAAAACAAAAAAAACCCCACTCTATTATTGGTGCTTTATGCTTATGCCTCCAGAAGGGTACTAACCATGCAATTTATTCATGACTCCTCACCTTCATTATGTTCTGTCTGAATTTATCATACAAAATCTTATTTAAGACTACAAACAAATGTCTAAAATGAAAACCAAAGCAAATGTTTTCATATTATTAATGCTGTCTTATACCAAGTTACAACATCTCTATGAGGTAGGCCATGGAGAACAGTCTATTGATTTGCAACTCATTGAAACACAGCTTAGTGATTCAGCAACAGCACGATGACCACATCAAAATGAGAGCCCATGAGGCTTGGAGTCTGACCTGAAAGGAAGAACTAAGCATTTGCTTTGGAGTATAACAGTGACTTTTCTGTACTGCACCTAAAAACGTATGCCACAAAAAAAAAGTTTCAGAATTCATCATCTCAGGTAAAAGGATTATTCCAGAATACATGGGAGCTATATTAAAGGACAAAGTTGAAGCACTCTCCCATTCCAGAAAACCACATCACATTATCAACTTAAGAAAGGCATATTTGCACTAAACTTAGTAAAATTTTCTTCCTGCATTGGTTTTGAGGGCATATAAAATACACATAAGAATGTGTTTTATGGTCAAGGCACGACTACCTTCTAGAAGAAAAGGGAGACCAGATCTTCAGTGCAAGGTACATAGGCTCTCTTTTGTACACAGACAAAACATTGCTACCACATTACAAACACCCAAAGGACTGACATTTCAGATTCTGCTCAGCTAGATCCTGCACCTACTGTAACCACCACTTTTGAGCTGCTCAAATCAAGATCACTAAGAAGTGAAGTTATCAGAGGCAACACTAGCACAGCACTGACAGAGAACAAGCACCAAGACCAGTTAGCTGTAAGGACTTGTAAGGATCATAACTCTGGCAAGATGCACAGTGTTAACTGCTTGCTACTGGGCATGGGACCACCTCACATTAAATTACACAGCAAAAGAACAACCTTTCCAAATAACAGAGCAAAAAAAGCTGAAAGATCACTTTAGTTTTGGAGTGGTGGTGTGCAAGATTCCTGTGATTCAAGAGACTTTAAGCACGGTAGAAGTTGCATTCTGTTCTGTATGTACACCTCTGAAGTAGTTGCTGCATTCATGATCTACTTTCAGTGAGAAATAAAATGGGAAAACAAGCAGACTACAAAAAAGACTAAACCAAACCCCATTTCTACAGGAATTTGTGCTTGCATTTGACTGAAGCCACTGAATTTTGAATGAAACATTCCAAAAGCAACCCAGGAATTGAAACTTACAGCAAACTCAAAAAATTACTTTTTAAGGTGATTTTTTTGTTTGTGTATTTTCAGGGTGTGTGGTTTGTTGCTGTATGTTTTGGGGAGGGGGGGTTTGTTTGTTTGAGAATTGCTTCAAAGATTTTGGTTGTAGGTTGCTGTTTATTTGCTGTTTGGATTTTTGGGGGGAGGAGTGAGGTAGGCATTTATTTGGGTTTTTGTTGTTGGCTGTTAAGATGATTGTGACCAGATGCCTAAGCACAACTGTATGACAACAAATTAATTTCAGTGAATGGGTCTCAACACTAAGCCCTCACTCAAAGGATTCTCGGCAATAGAGGAAAGCTGCTCCTAGCCAAGAGTAAAGGATGATCAGATACAGAAAGGAGCTACATGCTCCAGGAAGGAGAAACCAAACAAAGTTCAGAAAGCATGCCCTTTGCCGCTTACCTGAACACTTTACAAATTAAGACAAACACGTATTCGTTCAGAAATCAAATGTAAATAAACCATCAGAACCTTAAAAGTGTTTTATGATAAGCCTAAACCAAACGCTGAATAAGACAGCATAAGTTAAAACATGTCTCTGACCTCCAAAGACTTCATGTCCACCAAACTGACATCCAAAATGTTAAGACCAGGTGAAGTAAAAGAGGAACAAAACTTACTTGATTATCAACCTCTCTGTAAATAATCTTTACACAAACCAAGTTTAAAAAGTCTATCTTTTATTCAAGGACAGGCCATATCTATACAGAGCAGCTCATAACCATAAACTGCATTACCAAGAGCTGAAATGGGCAACTAAAGGCAAAACACTACTTGTTTACATACAGCATAATGCAAAGGTGACTGAAAATCCTTGTCAATACATCTCCAGAAGCCTACCTGAATGTTCAAAGTAGTAATTTAAAAAATTTTAATGCTACTGGTCCCATATTTTTCTTTTCTCCATTCTTTCCTCTGTCTCTTTCTCCCTGACATTTTGGTAAATCAAGTCAACACAGCCATCCTCCCTTCCTTCCCCCCCCATCTAGGACACTTGTTCTGCTGCAAATCCATACAGGAATGGTATGAGAACCAGAATGACCACCTTATCAGGACCCCAAAGAGGAACACCACTCTTTGTGGTAGCTCTCTGATACAAACAAGCCATAACATAGAGATTTTTAAAAAGTATTTTATTTTTTTAGCTTGATGCCTGCATACAAAAAAGCCAGATTCTTGGAGATTTCTGTGCTTTTTAACACTTTCCAAATTTCTTCATTCCAAAGCTTATAGTCTTTCTCACTGCAGCGCCTGAATATCTCACAATTAACTTTTTTTCCCTAGAGAAAAATATCCCAACCCATTAACTAAACAGGCAGAGTGAAATAAAAACCCCTGAGGCCAGATGACTAAAGTAGACAAACATTTTTCTTTGATACCAATTACAAACCCAGTAAACCAAGACAAAAGGCTTCAAATACCTTTACAAGATCTCAGTGCCAAGACTATACTTTTGTGTGGTTTTGTTTAGTTTTTATGCCTAAATATCAGTCACAGTTAACCTTTCTGATCCTACTTATTTTTCCACTGATCAAAAGGTCTTCTGTGAATCTTTTTTCTTAAGTTGTGCTACACTACTAAGTCTAAAATATGGGTTAACAAAAACACTCTGCTTCTTCTCATGACTTATCCAATCAGATACTTAAGTACAGAATAATATTCGAGCAACTACACAACTTTAGAATGCAGACAAGAGTTCTGTTTGAGAACAGAGAACATGCATTTACAGGATACAGCTGCTAAAGGGGGCTCACTAGTAAGAAATCATGTCACTCCCACATGCCACTTCTTGTTGGCACATTTTTTATTACATCTACCTACTAATAACAAGAACTTTTGAATCAAGCTTTTGCAACAATATTCTGAAACTGGAATACTCTGTAAACATTCATTTTCACTCCAAGAAGACATAAGATTCTTCCCATCTCCCTTTTACTTTTATAAAAGTTTTCTGCTTATTCTGCTCCTTTAGGTATTTGCAAATGTTTTCCAATCCCAGGCTTACAAGGATTTTGCCGATGGCTTTACTCCTGATGTATCACAGCACATTCTGAACATGGATCAGATGCATCCCTTTCTCTACAGAGATTACATACAAAATTCATTGTACTAAGATGGAGTATTGACAGTGAGACTAAATATGCACACACACACAATATGTAAACAGATACCACAAGATAATAAGGATTATTCAACAACTGTATGAAAATAATAACTAAAGAAAAGCTTGTGAGGAAAGCTCTGAAAAAACTTAATTACTTCTTCTAGCAGGACTGTCTTTAGCCTGCAGCCTCTTCTTCACCTGGGTAGACAGAGATAATAATTTAAGTGCAAACCAGCTATATAAGGATGTGTTTTTTCATTAAAACAATTGCTTGATATGTATGTGGAAGAACATAATATTAAAGTTCCAAGGACTTTCTCAAATCAAAGTTTCAAATAGGACTCATAAGAAGGAAGAAACACTGTTTAAGTTTCCTAGGAAAGTAATCTGCATTGTTCTAAAGATTATGTCAAGACAATCAACATTGCAAAGAAGCTACTCCAGTTCAAGATTTCTGATGCAAGCATTCAACTTGACTCTTCAAATAAAAAACACTTACTGATACTAAAAACAATATTTCTACAGCAGTGAGAAAGCTAGAAGCTGACTCAAAATGCCTAGTAAACATACAAGGTCTGGTAGCAATGAAGACAAATTGTCACAAACTTGAACTGAGAATTTGCGAGGTAATGTGCGAGACTGAGTATAACCTCAGCTGGACAGGGAGACTCCCCAGTAGGTTTATATCTAGTTAAAATGATGGTATAAAAATGCAATTCAAATTAGTTTGGAAAGGAGGCATCGTGGCACTCAGCCCTAACAGACAGAAATTATTTAATACTAAACAGAATGCTGCTGTCCTGAGAAAAGGGAAAATAAAAAACATAAAAGAACAGCAACTTTCTGTTAATACAGAACTTTTTCCACACTTACAAAATATGGTTGTCTTGTTTGCCTAGAGAAAATACCTTTAGAAAATTTTTATTAGAGAGCTTGCCTAGCTGAATTCTATTAATCTAAACTCTCTATTAAAACTATGGAGGGGTTGCCTGTAATAAAAATACGATAAATATAAGTTTAGTGCGTCTCCATACAAATCTTGAAGACCAAATTACAAAGTTACAGTTCCAACATAAAAAGAGAAGTAACAAAAACTGCATTTGCAAAATCATACAAGCCATGAAGAAGCTGTTTTTTATTCTGCAGGCCCAGGCCTGTACACACAGAGTCCTGAGTTCAGGATTGTGCCAACATAGCAAATACCTACTGTTACAATACAGGCCAACTCACTGATTTGAAAGCTTTTTACCAAAGATCCATTTCTTTCAGAGTACTGTCAAATTTATCTCAAGTAGATAAAAACATTTGTTTACCAAATGTCTCTGGTATGCAATGTTGAAAATAAGTTTCATTCCAACAAAGCTGTCTCTTCAGTTCTCCCTTATTAAAAATAAAGCCTAAGCATTAACAGAAGTATTTCAGGATACAAACGTTTACCTGACAGAGCTAATCTAAATCTTGCAAGAGGAAGTACTTACGCTCTGAGACACAACCTCACTTAACCTTCAGTCCTCCTTTATATAATGAAAAACTAGCCTCCTACAGGTCTGTTTTCCCCTCACCTGCACCTGCTAGGTGGGGCATTTAGCCCTGACAACTCTGAAATCAAAACCACAAAATGAAAGATAAATCGTATTTGTTGAACAGCTTCTAAAACTGCAGCTTGCAATGTGTTTTTCAGCAAACCAACACTGAGCTAACAGTTTATTTTCCTGGAAGACCAAGCTTCACGTCCTTATAAATCACTGGCAATAATATAATGCTTAGAAGAGCTTTCATGCAAGTAAGTAATTTGTGTTGAATGCATTTTTTTTTTAATACTACAGTTTCTAAGTACTTCACTTCTCTGGAAAGAGAAAAAAAGGAAACTACAACATCTACAGCAAAACACATTCCCCATTAAGTACTAATGCTTCAGTTTAAAAATGGTAGCAAGTCACCCTTACCGAAGAGGTTACCGCAGAGCACTGCTGCTCAATTAGCCTTATTTTCTGAATTACATTGTCTCAGACCAAGCCACTCTAGTCTGTAACAGTAAAGACACTACTGTCATGCTTCTTCACAGCCTCAGAAATTACCCATTTATAGTCCAGAAGCAATGCATACAAATTATATGTAATGTTCAGTTCATATCTCATTTGTAAGTATTCTGCTACCACGCTGCATGGTGATAAATTCAAAACATTTTGTGACCATCAAGTATGCTCACTCCCTATATGAAAATAATGCTATTTTCAATATCAGATAATGGGCTGTGACTGAAATATGATGAAATTTAATGTCTGCAATTTTAAAAGTTTCCTTGCCTAAAGAGGCTAGAGTCCTTTTCTGCATTTACCAACAAAAAAGCAAGCTTGAGCAACATTGCATGTACTTCAACAGACTGAAAGATATGTTATTTACTGAAAGCATACAGGAATAGCAGGCACTGACATACACCACCACCCCTCACAGAGACTCTCAAGCCCTGAATACAGGATAAAGCCAGAAAATCTAAAAAGCAATCTGACACAGCCTGTGCAGCAGCACAACACCAACAAGGAAGGCAATGATATCTTTCAGATGTTCCCCATATGTACGTATTTCTGACTTTAAACCTGAAGTGAAATGGATTTCTGAAGTCTGGAAGGAGGCGAGTACAGAGGATTCAATACAGATACCACAGGTTTCAGTTTATAAACTGTATTTAAAATAAAAAAAAGTTCAAGAAAGAAAAACGCACATTTATAAAATAGTTTAAAGAAAATATATTTGCACAGACTTCCATAATTAAATAGTTACGAGGTTGTAGTTGGGTATTTATTTGAAATACTGATGTCAGCCTAAGACTTTAATTATCAATAGATGCTTATTTGTAGTAAGACAACAGTTTCTATTCTACGTGCACATAAAGCATTCCCAGTGTCTTACTGATAAAATGCGAGTACATTCTTTGTTATGTCATGGATATATTCTTGAATAAGTATTAGTAGCCACTGGTTACCTTTAGTTAAGCAAACAAACAAAAAAAACCCCAACAGAATTCTCTGGAGTGATCTCATTTATCTCACTCACTTTACTTTTTACTAAGAGCATTACAGATGCCGGTCATGTGCTTGCTGTAAGTGAACTTAGTGTGCAAACCGCTATACCTCCAAGAGCCCAGAAGGACCGGCATGCACACATGAAGAAGATCAGGACCAGCATGCACACATCCCAGCTGCCTGCCCCTGACACCAAAAAGAACTCCGCCGGAACCACACGATCCGGCTCACAAATAAACCCTATCAGAGACTGAACCAAAGCACAGTAGCGAAGGATTAAATTATCATGAGGTTGGAGCCAGGGGGGAGTCGGTCTCTTTTCCCAGGCAACTTTCAACAAGACTTAAGTTGTGCCAGGGGACGTTTAGGTTGGATATTGGAAAGAATTTCTTCACGGAGAGGGTGGTCAGACATTGGAATGGGCTGCCCAGGGAAGCAGTGGATTCTCCGTCCCTGGAGATATTTAAAAAGAGACTGGATGTGGCACTCAGTGCCATGGGCTGGTAACCACAGCAGTAGTGGATCAAGGGTTGGACTTGATGATCTCTGAGGTCCCTTCCAACCCAGCTGATTCTATGATTCTATGTCAGGGGGAATCCATCAGTGGGAATCTCTCCTTGCCACAGAGGATACCTTACTTCTCCTGACTTCTCTTACTCAGGGCAAAGCGGAGGCACGAAGCAGGGGGTTTAAGATTTCCTGACATATTTGAATCTCTTCCCCTCCGCACCTGTAAGCGTGACATTCCGTTTTGTTATTTACCACAGCCCTAAAACACACAGAAACCCAAGTTTGTCCGCTACCCTTAAAAAGAGGGGAGCCTCTCCAGAGGCAGAACCCCCCACCAGAACCCCTCTCCGCCGACGTTTCCCTCCGCCCCGAGCAGCCCGGTTCCCCCCCCGGACCTCCCCTCCCAGCTCCGGCCGCTCGCCCCCTCCCCGCCGTCTTACCGGGGCACCCAACACCACCGGACCCCGCCCCGGGCCGCCCTCACCCCGTGCCAGAAGGGGGAACCGAGCAGGGCTCCCCGCACCGCTCCGGACGGACACTGCCGCCCCACCCCCCTCCCTCTCCTCCTTCTCCGGCACCGGCAGCGACGGCTGAAGCCCCTCCGGGGGCGCGGGGGGCACTCACAGGTGACGATGGGCTTGTTCTCCATGGTGTAGATCACCGGGGGCTTCTCCCTGCCCTCCTCCTCGGCGGCCGCTGCCGCGGCGGGGTCCATGAGCGGGTGGGGTTCTCAGCCCCGGCTCCGCCGCCCGTTCGGCGCCATGGAAACGCCGCCGCCGTTTCCCTCCCACCCCCCCAGCTCGGGGGCTGGGACGGACCGGACCGGACCGCTCCGCCTCAGGCCTGCTGGCGGCGGCCCCCCCACCCCCCGCCTCCCCCCACCCCCTTCCCCGCGTCCCCGCAGCGCCGCTCCGGAGGGGAAGGCGGGCGAGCTCATCCGCTTCCTGGATCACCGGCCCAGCATTACCGCTTCCGGGGAGCGCTGCCGCCCTGCTGCGGAGGGGCGAAGCCGCCCGGGCCCGGTACGGCCGCAGCGGAATTAACCCGGAAAACGGGTGAAATAAAGGGGAAGCGAGGGGCCGGGGAGGCGCCGGGGAAGGGGTTTCGGGGCTCAGCCTTCTCGCTGAGGGGATGGGGAGCGGGATGGGAGCGGCCGGGCTCCCCCTCCGTGCCGCCGGTCCGCGTTTGGGATTGCCCTTGGCGGGCGGTGTCGTTTATGGGCGGCCCGGGGTGCCCGGGGGGAGGGTTACCTGTCCCTCCCCGCCCTGCCCGCCCCTCCCGGCGGGAACCCCAGGGCGCAGGGAAGGAGGGGGTGGGTGGGTGTGTGCCGGGTGTCCTGAGGTGACTGTGGGAAGGAGCCCCTCGGTCTGCCCGAGTTCGACGATTCCCCGGCGGGAACGACGTTAGTTTCATAGAATCATAGAATCATAGAATTGTCTGGGTTGGAAGGGACCTCAGAGATCATCAAGTCCAACCCTTGACCCACTGCTGCGGTTACCAGCCCATGGCACTGAGTGCCACATCCAGTCTCTTTTTAAATATCTCCAGGGACGGAGAATCCACTACTTCCCTGGGCAGCCCGTTCCAGTGCCTCATCACCCTCTCCATAGAGAAATTCTTTCTAATATCCAACCTAAACTTCCCCTGGCACAACTTAAGTCCATGCCCTCTTGTCGTGTTGAAAGTTGCCTGGGAGAAGAGCCCAACCCCCCCCTGGCTCCAGCCTCCTTTCAGGGAGTTGTAGAGAGCGATGAGGTCTCCCCTGAGCCTCCTCTTCTCCAGGCTGAACACCCCCAGCTCCCTCAGCCTCTCCTCACAGGACTTGTGCTGGAATCCCTTCACCAGCCTGGTTGCCCTCCTTTGGACCTGCTCCAGGACCTCAATCTCCTTCCTGAACTGAGGGGCCCAGAACTGGACACAGGACTCGAGCTGTGGCCTCACCAGGGCTGAGTACAGGGGCAGTTTGTACTCAGACTTCTGGTTCCAGGGCTTCTGTAAAGGCTCTGGGGGACTTGGTGAGCGAGGGCCCAAGGCCTGTAAGCGCTTGGTGTTGGGTGCTCTGGGCCGAGAAGCAGCATGGGAGGGGAATGACAAGTGCCTTGCCAGTTTTTACAGGGATTTAAGCCTGAGTAATTTACCACCTTCAAGTAATCCGCTGTGGCAGAGTGGAGATACCGTCTCTCTTGTTTGGTTTTTTTTACTTGCAAAATATATTGCAAGTACCCCACGCTTCCTGCTTCAGAGCCTGAGGCCTTCCCATCTCTGTTGGCGCCTATGGCTCAGCTAGTTCAATGGGAATAAGTGCATCATAGATCCCCTGATCTCAAATGCTTTAATCAGTTTTGTTGCAGGCCATCATCTTGGGCATGTGCTTTACAGATCAGAGTGAATCAGGCAACAGATGGCTGGCCTTATCACTCATGAGTTGCATTCTCGGAGCATGTGCAGGTGAGTGACTGGAGGTGAATGAGATTCAAGTGCAAAACTGGCTCATGCAAAGGAGGAACACTCATAAGTACATTTCTGTTTCCAACCAGTGCATAGCAATTAGAGTCTATCAGTGAATTTTGCCCTTTAAAATTTAATTTTTTAAACTGTAGGGTTTTTTAAATGCAATGATATAATATGTTATTGCACTTATGGTGTAATTGGTGGTATGAGACTTGAGTACACATAAAATTTGCCCTTGTTTTACAACAGGCTGAGAGTCTGTTCCTTTGGTTTTAATAAATCTACTGTTCACATCTATAGTATCTTCAGAATCAAGAATCCTAAACTTAGAGGATTTAGATGTGGTGTCTCAAACACAATTTAAGATCTAGAAGAATGTAATGAAAGTAGTCTGCTGTAAGAGGTAAAAAAAATTATTACCACTGCATACATATGGAAAACCAAATGAAATCTAAGGTAGAACAATAAATAATCTGTCTGTTAATCATAACTGCTTATTGCACAGTGACATCATGCTGAGGTGATGTGGGTGTTGTTCAAGTACTTCCAGAAGTCATTTTGTTCATTTCCCTTTAGCAAAACCTTAACCCTACTTCTTAGGCTTATAATGTTGTTTCAAAAATAATTACAGCATCCTTGTACCACATTTCATCCCTTACTGCAGATGAATGTTCCCACTTGTATCTCATTTGTGTTATTTTCCAATTCTATGAGTATTTTCATCAGCATTTACATGGAACTTTGATTGTAACAAGACATGTTTTCTTGGCACAGTCAAATGCAAAATTCTTTACAAGGCCAAAACTGTAAGAATCTTACATACACAATAAAGTATTTTATATGATTTTAAGGTCTACGTGAGCAGCTGGATACTAACATTCTTTTCACTACTCTTTTTTTCCTTTTTTTTTTTTTAGTGCTGTGAGAGGATGTTTCATAGCACAATTTTATTTTTAAAATGATAACAATTATGCATCATTTTACAGTATAAGTATGTGGCAAATATGTGATTTACTGAAATAGAAAAGAAAAACACTGTTATATACTTGTGCCTAAAGTAATAGATTCCTTCTGGTAAGCTCTAAAGTAACTCATTTTGTCCATCTGGCAAATGCTTCATCCTGTACAGTCCTAAACAATGCAAGTAGGAAGAGAGGCAAACCCAAGTCAAATAAGCATGAATCCTTTCCAACAATCTCCCCTTACTGTATAATGCTTGTCCCCTTTTCTCAGAAATTAGAGCTGAGGTTCATTTGGATTAAAATTCTAATCACAGAATTTTATATATATTGAGTCTCCTCTCTACTTTTTATAAAACTATAAAAATTATAGCTGTTTCTATAAAACAAGAAAACTCTACCTGTCCTAGCCTTGATCATGGTTTTTGATAGCAAGCAAACCAAAAACATCTGAGAGACAGATCACATTAATCTAGGCAAGATCTAGAAGACTAAGGAGAACAACTTTTCACTGTTTTCTCAGGTGTTTAATTGTGAAATTGACTGGGAAGTGAAATTGACTGGTCTCTGATGGAAAAGGTAGAGCTTTTGTAGCAAACTGTACAGAGAAAAAAAAATAAAACATTTGAAAATTGGGACTTTGACAATTTTGTGCTTTTATCCATGCATTTTGAAATGAATAGATGAAGTTTTTCTTTTGGGGAAAATGCAAGAAAGGTAAAAAGGGATCATGTGAATTGCAGTTAGAATTTTCCTCTTTCCTTTAAACTTTCCAATGTCTAAAATACTCTGTCTCTGCTGGAAATCATACATATCAGAAGTGAACATTAATGTTTCCACAAAACCCAGGCATATTATAGACACCAGAGCACTATGGTGCTTTTCACCATAGTTTTTTTTTTACACTGTTTTCCAGTTTTTCAGCCATAAGCAGTTGGCATGATCAACTTGCATTCATGCATACACAACACTGTAGCAAAACAGTTAGCAGGTTCTTGTAGTCATTTCAGCTTGTTGGGTATCAGGTGCCTGAAACTTTTCATTAGTTATATCAGCAGAGCAGGATGATGCTGCCTTTTAAATGATGAATCAGTGAGAGAGCAGGAGCTGATCTTGAGGTTCTTTATAGCCAGTGGGAGCCTGTGCAATTCCCCTAAGTATCAGCATTGCCACTGCTATTACATCAATAGGTTCAGTACCCAAGTGAGGCACCACTGGGATGGATCTTGACTTTGAGGTGCAGTATAAAGGAGCAGGTCAGGAGGCGTTTTGTGTGGCTGGATGAAAAAGCTGCATATATTATAGTGGACCAAAACCCATTTCTGAGTCTCTGCACACCTCAGCTTCCTCTGAAATTCATGTTGGCTTGGACAGAAGTGTGCACCACCCCTTCCCTTCATCCCTACTCCACAGTCTGGCTTCTGTACCCAGGCAGGGGAGGTGTGCTGGCTGAAGAGGGCTGCACATGCTGCTGACTCCCTTTGGGGGATGTTTATGGGAAAAGGGCTCTGGGTGCATGAGAACACGCTAGCAGGAAAAACAGCTTTGGAAAAAAAAACACGGACTGTCCCAAAACAAGGTGCAGAAACTCACTGTTTTTGAAAATGCAGACTCTGCTCTTCGTGCTATCTTTGTTTAACTGCACTTTGTTAGATGTTTCAGTAGCCATACCTGGTGTTTATTCTGACTTTTACTTTGTATGTGCACTCTGCTCTTGCAGTCAGGTCGCTTTCTTCCCATTCCCCTGCTCTGCAGTAAGTGTTATAAAATGGCATAGAGAATTTAAAGTTTTCTCCAACAAAATGTTGCACAGTTGCAGCTGTTAATATTTGGCTGTAATTTTTCTTCTTGATGACTTCAAAATTTATACACCCAATAGTCACTACAATCAGGCAGTGCCATCAGTCTAACATGAATCATGTTACATGGCTCCTTTTGAGACAGGCTAGTTTCATGGGCAGTTTCTGTGGCATTTGGGAACTCTCCCCTCCTGGAAGAGGAATGAAGTCTGACTGGAAAGGTGAGGATTGTTTCAGAAAAAAAAAAAAAGGGTTTCAGATGTGCCAAATGTGTATACGTGATGGAGAATGTAAACAAAGAGATTTCTCATTGGCCCTTTCTATCATATTTCATATGTTTTGAAGCACAAACCCACATGGCACAGGTGTTAGGCAAACAGAGGAAGCCAACATATCCCACACATTTTTCTGCTCCTGAATTTTCATTTCCTTCTTTTTCCTCCAGCTCTACTTCTGTCACTAGTTTGTTTAAATTATATTCTCTCCAAGGCAGGACAAGGTATGTCATTATCTCTGTAATATACTTAGTACTTCAACTTGACCAAAATTAAATATAGCTATAATACAAAGTACAGTATCGGAGAGATTAGTGACCGAGAGAGAATTAGCAGTGATTTTGTGAGGAACTGGAGCCTCTGTCTTAGGTCTCCCAAAGGGCTAGAAGATTAATTAAACCCTGGCTCATTGTTACAACCTAAAATATACCAGTCTTTGGGTCCCTACTGGAATAACCGTTGTTGAAATTCTTTCAGATATTTAATGAGCAGGAAATTAAATTGTTAAATTGTATCCCTAATTGCCTTATGTTTAGATGGAAATGCCATTACAGGGGGAAACTCACATTCAAAAGTCTCCTGGTGAGTTTGACAATGATCTCAACTGCCCTGTTTTGGGGAGGCAGAGAGAAAACAGAATACCAAGAGAAGGAGAATGGCATTGAGGAAAGGAAGTGATCTCCAGCAGACAAATGTGTTATAGGAGTAGAATAAAATATGTAGGCCAGGTGTCTGGTGGAAAACAAAAATGACAGTGTCCAGAGTGTAATTTGGGTCTCTGGCTTTGACTGATTGCCTGATAAATAGCCTTTAAGATTAAGTGGAGGCCCAGGAGTATGGTAGATACTAGGATTACAGGATTTGCTGGCAGTAATAGTCATGAATATAAAATTCCTTTTCCATTCTGATCCACATAGCCCACTGCTCCCATTTAGTGACCTTCAAATACAGATTTTTTTAAAGAAAAAGCCTATCCTTGTTCTCTGCATCTAACTGCACACTGAGACGTCTGTTTCACATGGGGGGCTGACCATAGACATCAGCCACACATCTGCTTGCTCACTCCCCCATCCCCAGCAGTACAAGGGGAGAAAAGATGAAGACTAAAAGTGAGAAAAGACATTGATTGACATCAAGACAGTTCAATAGCTGCAGAACCAAAAATTAAGCAAAATCAATCACTGCCACCTCCCACAAGGAGACCAGGGCTCAACACAATCTGAACAGCAATCACCTTGGAAGCAAATAATCTCCATTTTGCTTCCTCTGCCCCAGGTTTTACTGATGGGTGTGATGTTACAGTATGAAAAAGCTCCTTGGCCACCTGGGCTCAGCTGTCCCAGCTGTGTCTCCTCACATTATTTTGCCCACCCCAACCTACTCACTGGAGAGGAGTGGGAAAATGATAAAGCTTTGAAGCTGAGCAAGCTCTGTTCAGCAACAGCTAAAACTTCAGTGTATTGGCAACACCATTGTAACCACAAACTCATAGCAGTGCTACATGAGCTTCTTTCTAAGAAGGAAGTTAACTCCATCCCAGCCAGCACCAGTGCAATACCTAAACCAAACAGATCATCATTATCCAACTTTCAGTTTCCTGGAGGGTCTTCAAGGTGTCTTCCTAGAGCTTTTCAGCAGAGGCACAGAAATTAGTACCAGTTAAACTGTGTCACACTTCTCTTGTTACAACAACCCATCACGCTGGTTTTCCTTAGGTGGCTTAGTGTAGGATTATTCCAGAGATGTTCATGAAACCATACCCTGACTTTGAAATATTATCACCACTATGTAAAACAGAGCCCATAGCCTGTAGGCAGATATGAACAATTTTGGGGTTTCCTTTTAAGTGGTGGAAGATAACTTACACATCTGGTATTTCACCAAAAGTTCAAATTTTGTCTGACCTGAAACTGGTTACAGAAGACAAACTTCATAGGCAGAATTAATATTTAAATGTCAAAATTTATCACTGGATAGTCACAAAGTTTGTAAAAAAAATATTCAGCAGGAATTTCTATAGAAATCCTCCTTCAAGATGAGTATCAAATTCTACCTATGGGAAAGGTTTAAAGGATTTTCTCCAGTATGGTTAAAAGACAAATCCTTGCTTGTAGGGATTTCTCACCTTTTCCTTTGATAGTATTGGTAATTAGTATTTTGGGAGAAATGGCTATTGAAGTTCATGGGCCTTCAGCATGATGTCTGCCGCTGTTCTTCTCATTCAGTAGCATTTGGGATTAAAAAAATCACTTAATAATTGTATTATCATTAATAATTGTAACTGAGTTTTATAGAAACACTGTAGGAAACATCCCAAAAGAAGAATTACTTGAGGCGTTGGGTATAGAAGCAGATATATGGTAGTATCTTTTCATTTCAATTTGTGGACAGCAGTCACAAAACTGGCACCAAACTGCATTGTTAACCACCAGCTTGTGGTGAACATCAGTGAACATACCTCTGGCACACAGACACCAACCTGTCTGCAGACAGTATTTTTAGATGTATTTTCAGATTGTTCCTGCTCATCAAACCACTGTAAAAATGAGACACAATAGTAAATCCTCTACACTTCCAAGTGCTTTTGAGATTTTAAGGTGATGCTAACACTGAAAGCTGAATTTATTGATGTATGCATTTGATATCAGTTAAGCAATGGTTTTTCACCCTGCTGTACTGCAAGAGAAAAAAAATGGTGGATTCAACTTACAATAGATGAACTTGTGTATGGGGAAAAAAAAAGTAAAAATGCTGGAGAAATACTTTTTGTCGTCTCTATAGCTTAACAAAAAAAAACAAACCACCACTTTTGTGCACGGGCAGTTGCCTATTTTTTTTTCCAATTAATTAATTTCATGAATTTACAGCCACCTGCAGGAGCACAGAAAAATATTGCTAAGAGTTTGAATCTGGGAAATTCATAAAAATATTCCATTATAATATTGTAAAAAAACCTTTTTTACTTGCCCTCCTCAGCTAGCAAGTCATTTATATCCATTTCTGAAGTCACTCAAACTGAGAAACTAACTAGAAGAAGTGCAGTGGTCATGGAGCCCTTTCCAACTTTACCAAAACCTAAAAACTTTCCAATGTGCACGCTTCCAGCATGGGTAGAAAGCAGGTCCAGCATATATTCATTATTCATTTTCACTTTATCCACTATTAAATGCTTGGTCATTTCTATAAGTCACTTTAGAAAACAAGTTAAAGGAAAAAATAATAAAATAAACCTTTACAAACTAATTATGAGTTTTACACAAACACATTAAAACAGAGTAGTTGTGCGTTGTTACTTTTCCATTTTTCTCCTGCCTAGGACAAGCTTCTGAGAAGTACAAGTCAAATTGGTAAGAGAGAGACCATAAAATTTCTAATTTGATTTTACAGGCAGTAAGGGTCTCTGTCCATCACACCAACCTGGGGAAGAGCTCACATGTCCAAGGCATAATTAAAAAATAATGGAAAGAGAGGAGGAGGGAAATCCTAAAGTGATTTACACCATTATTTAAATACTCTTCTCTGAATTCATCAAGGGAAAGCTTCTTTTCAAATTAACATGCCAAAGCTATTAGTTATTAAATTAAAATGCCGTATTAATTAGAAATTAGATTCCCTTGCAATTTCACCTTAGGTACATCCTCCCTGGGTGGCAAATGGAGGTTCTACATGAATAATGAAGTCTGAAGAGGAGGCACAGAAAGACATCATGATAAGCCCAGAAGTAGATACTGAATTTTCCACTTCAGTATCCTTATTTTTCCTGTCCCTGCAGTGGATCAGTAGCATTGCATTCTGCAGTGACATGACTGATCAAACCAAACTCATCATCTTGAGTCTTGCTGGAGAGAGGAGAACTTTTACACGTGCATTGGAATGTACTCATGAAGACATCAGATGACTTCATGTGCAGGAGAAGGGGTGGAGTGTTGGTTCTTGGTAGTTGAAGCATTCACAGGAAAGAACCTCATTAAGAGGAGACTTTTTACACCACCATCAAATAGTAAGGTCCTCTGTAAGCATTACCCTTCCCTTTTGAAAAAAAAAAAAACAAAAAAACCCTGATATAATAAGCATGAGAACAGTACCCCTTGCAGGAGGTTAAACTGAGAGTTGCCACCTCTTTATTTCTGGGCATATGCAATTTCACACGGAAGGGATAAGCAAGCAGAGTCACAACAGAACCACAGGTTTTGAGATCACCAAGGCATGAGGCAGCACAGACTTTTTGTGGCACAGGTTTCTCTTTCAGTGTTTACTTCTATTAGACATTGGTGCTACTTAGTAAAGCTACTGAGACAGATGTTAAAGAAAAGGGTGTGTGAGAAAGGACAATGAGATTTCTCATTGATTCCTGTTTTGACCACTGCTGTCCTCCCCACTGCCCCAATAATAAGGCAGCAAGTATTTCTAATGGATGATGCTACTTACATCCAGAGATCTGTCTCAGCACTGCAAATGAGTGTTCACTACTTTTAACAGCCCAAGTCTTTTTCAGCTCTGCCTGAAGACAGAAAGGCCCCTGAACCTTGCCCTAAGCACCAAACTGAAGCTAAGTAAGACTAAGCTTGAAACCCCCCTGCCAGATGAATTACTGGTAAATAAGAACAGGTTTTTCTCTTGCAAGTGGAAGAACATCATTCTGTTATTTCATTTTTGAAAAGGTACTATCCAAAGTTAAAATGTTTCGTCAGACAGCTTCATCAGGATAGAGTATTGTTTTCCCCCAGGCTGCACACCATGTAACTCTTCCTTGGAAAGGCCACTAACCCTTCTCATGGGTGGGTTAGCAAATCTCTCCTTGCCTGGGGGACAGTCTGAGAGGAAAACCTGGGTGTACTTATGGTTTGGGTGCCACTTCTGAATCTGTGCTGAAATCTCTGAGAAGACCAAGGGAATTGAACGCCTGACTCCCACCAGACTAAAAAGGAAATCATGTGCCTAATCCTATTAGTGCCTGTGAAGTTCCCAGACCTAATATTAGCTCCAGAGGTTGCTCCACGGACAGGTCCCCCTGAGAATAAGAAAACCATCATATTGCTTCAGTGCAATTTGTACTCCCTGACCACCTTATCACATTGGAGTTAACAGCAATAATTTATGTTCCATTATGTGCAGTACTTAATTTAGACAGGCAAACTGCCTTCTTGTATGGTTGCCAGCAAGAGAGGGCAGAGTCTCAGGAAATAACAAGTTTGCAGGTTGCCCATCTTGCTGTGGGGCTCTGGGCTGGGGCTGATGGTGGGAATGGTTTGATTTGACAGGGAACTAAGCCCAGTCTGACCAAGTTCCCCTCCCCCAAAATACCAGGCTTCCACTCCACAGCACATGGTTGTGTATCTCAGAGCTACAGAACATTCAAAAGCCCTTTCACTGAAGCATTTCTTAGTGGTTGGAGAAGGTATTTTCCATTGTTAAGTGAGCCATCAACATTAAATTAATCAGATAGGATAGCAGAATCATAGAATGGTAGGGGTTGGAAGAGACCTCTGGGGATCATTGAGTCCAGTCTCCCTGTCAAACCATCACAGATAAAAAATACTGGCTTTGCCAGGCAAACTCTGTGGTGGTTAGTTAGGGAGCCTTACCCTGAAGCTACTTGCTGCCAGAGACAGCAAGCAGTGTTTCCCCATCCTTCCATAATGCAGAAGAGGTGTATAATAACCACAAAAAACTTCTGTACCGAACACTAAAATTATTTAAAAAGGAGAAAAAAAAGATAATACAGACCTTCAAAATGCCAGAGATTTGGCAGAAAGCTTTGTAAGTGATGGGAATTCCACAATTATGTGTTGGGTGTAACATGGGAGGAAGAAAGCAGCAAAACAAAGACCTAAAAATAAGGGAGATCTCAGTCCAACCATTCAGCAGCAATTGCATTTTTCCTCATGCCTCATTTTTGTGCAATTACTTAACATAGCACCTTACAGAAAGCCTACCTGTGCTTAAACCCAGTTGGCCTCTTTCACTTTAAGACAACTCTTGCAGAAGTTGTGAGAAGAAAGGAGTAACCACAGTGGGAAGGATCTTCCTCCAGGAAGCCCAAGGAGAGCAGCTCAGCTCTGACCCAGCAAACCCCAGTTCTGCAACCTGCAAACCCACTTTGTTCTACAGGGGTAAAGCACAGAAGAGGGTGGCAATGAGATCTGCAGTCCTACATCTACCATCCTTTCTTGCCTACAAAGAGGTAAGAGCAGCTGTATCAGCTGCCTGGGGCTGCTTTCTGGCTGCTAATCCCTACGGAGAGAATCATAGCCAGTCACCACAATGGCCTGAACAGGATTTAGCTGAAACAAGCTCATGATCTTAAATGTCACCAAGGAAATGGTGATGGTTGGTGGCTAAACAAGCTGCAGGGTCCATATCCTGGTCCTCGAGTCCTGTGTGTCTGGGTTGTGGAAAGCTTTGGACAGGTACAGTAAAGCTTTATCCTTGTTTCTGGAAACCACCACAAAAGGGCTCACACTCCCATGGTGTGAGACAGGGGAAACAGGAATGCCAGAGGAGAGCCTGAACCACTGCCATGAGAGCTTTCTCTCCTTAGACTGAAAGAAGCAACCTGGAACAGCACACTTCAGTTTATCTCCATGGGAGAGGTCTACAATGACAAGATCCAGATTCCAGCCCTAATCTTGGCCATGTAACTTTGTTACAGTTGAATTAAAAAGATGGGAAAAAATGAAAGTGTAACACTTCCCTGCCTATGACAAGATGCTTTGGCTAATGGGAAGCATAAAGGAGGTAGCATTTTCCTGGAAATAGTTGTAGAGTTTGTAGTTCCATTACAGCTAAGATGGGAAGAGATTCATACATGTTCTTAAACCCTGCCTCGTGTCTCTCTTCTGATTTTCCTCATACATGGAGCAACCACTAGCACATAGCTCCTGGTTTCATCACTGAACAATAAAAGAGATGTCACAGGACAACTAGGCCACTGCTGAATTCAGCTTTTGCAAATGTTCCCCTACATCAGCAAGATGAGAAACAAAGGCAGTTCACATCACAAGTCACAACAAAGAAACAAAAACCAACCTGTCAGCAGAGTCAACTGTGCTGTTTATCACATTCTTCACAATCAGTCCCTGCCCATTATATCTTGTCAGTTGTGTGCCAGTGTCTGTGCAGAGGCATTTATCACTAAATGCAAGGTGGCATCTGCTGTTGGTGGTCTAATTTCTAGCTAATGCCTCAGGAAGCACCACAGCTTGCCCTTCTGGCAGCAAGCAGGAATGCCTGCTCCAGCTATGGCACCTCAGCTGGCACAGCTCCAGCCCCAGCAGGCTCACCACAGCAAGAACACAATGTGGTTGGTATTACAGTGCCTCAATCAATCGACCATATACAATCACACATACATAATCAATACACACATACAATATATTGATAACACACCATGTATCATATGATACACTGATATCATATGCTACATTACTGTGGCTGACCAATAAACCCTGTAGAAGGGAAGAAAGCCTGGTGGAGATGGGCAAGGGTAATGCCCTGGTGAGGCTTAGGAAATAACACAGGGTGTGACCAGCAGAGTGGGAATGAATACAGATCTCAGCCTCACACAAAATAAAAACTAACTACCAAAAGAATTTCACAGGGAACAACAGGGCTGAGCTGGTTTCAACTCATCTCTTCCCTACGAGCAACTGGAGATGCCCAGCATCGTGATGGTGACTGTACCATAGACCCTGGTAACAGATCTCAGACCCACATTGCCCTCATGCTCTGTGTACTGCAATTGCTGTATTTTGCTGGGTAACTTAGGTGTGTATAGCATTGTGCTTTCAGTATAATCTGTATCATGCTACTAAATCAGAAATCCCATCTAACAAGGACTTTCAAATAATTAAAGTTGATATTAAACACTACATGCTCCACATGCAGGCTCTGCATAAGAATTCAGTCAGAAGAGTCCATCCAATCTGACATATGTAAGCTCATGGATGTGAATCCACAGCAAAATCCAGAAGAGTATTTGATGAACCCCCATCACGGTTATTAATTTTATGCAAGTATAACAGATTTTTATGGGTAAGTCTAAAGTTTTGTTTCATAGCTACAGTCAGTCTGTTGAACTTCTCAGGGACAGACTGCAGTTTTAGAAGTATGCAGAAAACACATTCAAGTGTTCCTTTCCCCAGCATAACTGCAGTGAGGAGCACAGCACACCCAAATCAGGAACTTATTCCCAATGCTGATTGTGTCTAGTGCTGAGGACACAGCACTGCCTTTATGAAATTCCAGGCTGTTTTCCCAAGTATATTAATGCTTTATTTGAAGAAAAAGGGTGGAATAAGTGAGGAGGAACCTAGAAGAGTTACACCCACAAAGTGCCACCACAGTCTCTACCATGTTGCAACTTCAACGAGAAGATGTGCAAGAAGGTCCCACAACCTCAAAGTCACTGTGATGTGGATTGTTTAACACAGAAGCAAAGCACCAAGCAACATCCCCTGTGCCTTCATTCAAGCAGCATACCTTTCAATCCATTTCCACAGCTCCCTTACACAGACCTGTCTGCCAAACACCGGTGACAGAGTTGCTGTCCCAGGAACCTCCCCCTGTCTGTACACCCCACTGCTCATCTACTTCTGCTTCTCCAGTCTGTGTGGTTGGGACCCCTGGCACTGGCTGGGTCCACAGGAGAAATCAGTGCAGGGAAGAGGAGTTGCAGAAGGTTTGGCAACGAGGGAACCTCTGAGTGTGCAAGAATTAACAACAGTGTCTCTTCTGCACCGAGTGGCACAGCAGCAGATTTTCAGGAACAGAGCTCTGCCATCGCTGGGGCTTTGCTTTTCATGGCTTGACCATTGCATGCATGTACGAAGGATCATACCATTGTAATCAAATGAATTATTTATTATGCTGTACTAATAAAAACTTCAGTCCACATTTTTTATCTTCAACCTTAAAAGTCTTGGAACAGAGCATTAAAAACTCCAGACCAAAATTATTGCCCTCTAAAAATGAATTATGGATCTGGGGAGAGTCAGTGAAGGCACACATATAAGCAAAGCTGTATTTGTGCATACTAGAAAACTAACAGAAAATAAGTTTCTGCTTGTGTAGTCAGGATTGGAGCACAACAGGCCACAAAAAAAGGTCTGCCCATACAGACACATGGTGCAACTGATCTCTCATTTTAAGGCAGCTCAGCACAACCTGGAATATTCAAAGAAGCAAAGGATAAGGGAAGAAAAACACCACCAAAGAAACCCAACAACTCAGTGCTTTTTAGTCTGGCAAAAAGATGACAGAAGGATGTGATATGCTCACAAGCCTGTCATTTGTTACAGGGACACATATCCTAAAGCACACCTGATGTCTCAGAGGACCAAGCAGGTAGAAGCAGGCCAGGGATATACTAGAGGTAGAGATTGTAGAGATCTACTTCTGTTGGGCATCCTTCTGATAAAACTATGGGGAAGGCAGCTAAAATGCTGTGTTCTTCCAGTGGGTCTTGGTTGGCTTTCAGGTGGGAATGCGTGAAGTTGCTTACAGCTAAGGAGAAGGGTCTTCCAGTGAAAAATAGAAACTTAAAATGTCAGATTTGAAAAATCAGTTTAATCTACAGCATCTATCCATACAGCCATCTTACCCTGCTGAAGTCTCCACTTGTTAGATCATACAGCTTTAGGTCTACTTTGGTTGATTCTTCAGGGAAAGAACATCCCTACTCTCCACCCTGGTCATTTGTAGGAGCCATGCAAAACTTTATATACCACTTCTAAAAAAGCACCATCCCTCCATAGTTCTTAATGAGAGCCTTAATGCTGGGAATGGCCATAAGGTTAAGCTTGTTCTTCACTCATAGCCACCCCCAAACGATCCACCCAGATTATTGCTGCAGGCATGTGGCTCCTACATGGATTAGTTTGCACAACTGAGAGTAAAAAGTGTAAACAGAAATAAAATCAACCAAAACAAAAAGGAAATAGCCCTTAGTGCATGTTTAGTTACAAAAAAACAAGTGGCAAATAGGAAAAGGAAGCAGATCTCCAATTTACATTATCGGCTACTTACTCAGTAACATTGCAAAAAGCCCAGCATGCTGGGCAGTCATCTATTTTCATTCAATCGCCATTAAAAATCCCTCTATGCCAGCATGTTATGTACAAAAATCACGTACAGTTAACATAAGCAACTGAAAGGGTGAATGAGATTCTAATATACAGTACTTTCACACAGCCAAAGCTATTTTATTTTACAACATGAGTCTTTTGTGCTCATCTTTTTTCTGAAAGCCCAGTAAAAACAGCATGAACTACTTAAGCAAAACTTAAGAGACAACTTACAAAGTAATATTTGCATAGCACTGTAAATCTGCGTATTTGGGCACAGTTCTTAGTAGAAACCACAGTAGGTGACAGGGTTGGGTTTTCTAAATAGCTCCTTGTTTTTAACCAGATTCAGACACGCCTCTTCTCAACATCATAAAATCAAGTGTAGGAAAGAGCTGTAAAAACGTACAAAAATATATACACGTGCACAATAAATGTGTACCCTGTATGCAGTTTATTATTTGTTAGATTTGGCTAATAATGATCATCTGGTACTTACACTTCCTTCCAAATGACACGATTGTAACAAACCCATCAGGCTAAAGATGGTGAGTTTTCTCAGAGAGAAGGTTTTCATTAAAGCTACAGTACTTGCTGGTGATCTTTCGGAGTGAGCAACACGCCAGCTGACAGTGGCTGCCTGGCATGCAGGCAAGGAGCATCCAGGTGTCACAAGGTACAGACAGCTCTGACAAAGCTGAAGCGAAGTAACACAAAGGGGCACAGCTCATCTCTCTGCACAGGTGCACATGCACATAGCAAAGGAGGTATTACAGAACCACTTCATGCTTTGGGAATTAAAAAAAAAACAATCATTCCTGATTAGCCTCTGCTGCCCACTCTTATCTCCCCCTTCACAAGTAAGATTTCACCGTGTGACTGGTGAATCAGTGTGTTTTCCTTGAAAGTACACCTTGGCCAAAATAAAAATATACAACAAAAAACCCACAACAAACCCCCAACAACTTGCCTAAGACTGCAGACTGGTAGTGGTACCCCCAACCCTAAAGAATATTTCCAATTTAGCTTTCAGAATATTATTATATTTCAGTTTCTGCTAAAGTGTCTATTTTAAAAATAGATTTCCTCTTAAGTGGAAAGCTTTGTAGAAACAGACCATCAGCAACACTCTGACAATCAACAACTGCTCTCAGAAGTGAAAGTGCACAAATTATCAGTTACAGTTAGAAGCTTCAGTTTCTACAAGTATAATATTTTAAGAAATACAGGCAGCTTTCCACAAGCCTAGGGAGGCTGAGGTCAGGAGAAACATAACGTGTTTGCCTTACAGATGCCAGTCCACTGTCTTCCCCAATTCCAAAGTGTAAAATATTTTCATGATATTTTTTGGTAGCTACAAAATGTGGCACAGACCTGTAACATTGATTTTCAGAAAGTTTTTCCTTCAAACCACAGCAGATTAAAAAATCCACAGCCAACAATCAGCAAGGATCTTGAGGGAGAGACTGCTGAGACCTTTAGATAAACTGGTCTAGATAAATAGTGGGAAAGTGTGGCAAATTTAAGAGTTGCCAGCTGTAACAAGGACCTACATCCTTCAAGACAAATTCTTAGCCCAATCACGTCAACATGGAAATTGTCCCAAAGAGGTTTGATATTTGCACTAAGAGTTGGGAGTTTGCCTCCCCACACAGACACTGATCTCTGATTTGCAAAGCTCAGGGCAGTCCCTCACTTTCCTCAGAGCAGGAATTTGGTTGGACCCATCAGTGTTCCTCATTCCACTGATGCAACTTGCAGCTCTCAGGATGACTGTCACCTGCTTCAAATCCCAGCTTCACTCAAGTGCTGGCAGCCCTAGAGCAGCCCAGGACAGATCAAAAGGTTCAGAAACGTGGAAAGGAGTAGCTGTGACAAACTGGGTCATAGCAGAAGTTCAGAATTACTCTTACAGGGATGGGCTTCTTTCTACAGGCACAAACCAAATCATCATCTGCTGTGAAGCAGAAACTTCACAACAAGTGATGTAAGTGCACAGGCATCCAGGAGATGCTGTGAGCTCTACCACTGCATCTGATTTTCAAAGGAAATTAAGAATGGATTTTAGACTTTCTCTACATTAGGCTCCAGCACCTGAACAAAACACACTTGGGCTAGGTCTGTCCAGTCCCACCCGTGGACTTAATACATACTTCTACCCCATGACAAAATATGATAAAATTTCCTGTCCTCAACCTGAAACACTCTGCATAGTGTTTCATTAAAAACCTCCAGTGCTACATTTCTTTAATCAAAACTGGATTTTGTGGTAGTGCCAGAGAAAAACTATCTTTAGAAATTATCAGATGTACAGTGACCCTGCTTGCTTGTTGCTCCAACTGTTAGCAAAGACCTTGTCCCAATTCTCTTTTACTGACTTCATCAATGACAGAGGGACTCGTGACCAGTTGGTGATGGCCTAGCGAAGGACTCCTCTTCCCTGCTTTATCCTGAAGCAGCAAAGCTGCATTATCATCATTTAACACAACTATGCCACTTCAGACCTATTGAGCGTGCCAACCAGTGCCAAAATGCAGGAAGACAAAACTCCAGGTCCATGAGAGGATTTCTATAGTCCTGGTTGAACTGGAATGCTCCAAGTTCCAGCTAAGATGCCATAACTGAACCATCTGCAGAAAATACAGGCAAGAAAATATATAGACATAGCAGATGGAGACAAGTGGTATCACGTGGAAGAAAGCAGACACACTTTTTCTGTGAATACTAGGACTGTGACTTCAGACAAAGGTAGCAGTCATATTCATTGGTTATCATTTAAGTGTAGAGCCCTTCAAGATAAGTTACAGCAGAACAAAGGAACATTGCCCATGCTCTTTGTGCCAGAGACAGATATTTTGTTCAGTAATGCAAAGTCATTTCAAGAGCACATTCAGCCCACAATGAGCAACAGAGAACTGTAATGTCTACTGAGCCAAGCCCTCTGATACCAGCTAATCTGGTCCATCTGCAGCATCAGCTTTTTGTGCCTTCCTAACCAGGAGATGCCACAATGCCAGCAGTCTCCAAGCTCTCCCACCAGGTTCTTAAGAGGTAGGTTAACACGATGCTACCTTGGAACTGCAAATCCCACTTTGAGAGCAACATCCCTGTTCTTTATGGCAATGACAAGCACTGCAAGGGCCAGGAGCATAGCAACTGTCCACAGGAGTCTGAGAACCATTCATCTTCGGTGTCAATGCTGAACTCCATGGCAGTCAGCTTGCGATTCCATACTGGAGAACGTGGTATTTAGTCTAAACAATCAAGCAATAAATGAAAATTTTGAAAGGTAGAGAGATAAAACGCTCCTATAGCTCTAAGTTTATTAAACCTAACATGGTTGAAAAGCAAAAGACGAAAATCATGATATAGTTTTGTTTATTATTGCTCTTAAAGGGCTTGGTAGTCAAATATACAAGCTATGTTCTATTAAACCAGAAGAAAATAAGATATAAAATCTATGCTCACTTTTCCAACCTAAGCCACCTGCTAATCTTCATTAGTGACATTAACTTCAGCTATTTCCAGTCATTTTAATTTATACATACTCTGTGTACATGTGCACGCATGTGTGTAAAAAAACCCTATTTGAGGAGATAAAATTCAAAACAAAGAGATTTTCGTTGATTTTGTACTGTTCTGTGCATTGCTATATATTTCACTTTTCCAAAGGGTTACTGATATGTTTGTTTATAAGAGCAAAATTTATATAACTGATGATGTATTTATTATATTTTTAAAAAGAAAGCATGACCAGATTCTTTACCAAGTTGCAGTAAAAAAAATACGAAATGTTGATTATTCTCCCCTTGATGTACATGCACTAATCCCATGATTCCTAACAGGGAGTTACATGCACTAAGAGGAGAAAAGGATCCCGTAAAGAGAAAGGCTACTAATCCCTTTCTCCTTTAAGCCTCTCCCCTCTTCTCAGCATTAAGAAGGGATTTATTTTGTGACATTCTTGTCATGCCATTAATACACTGCTCAAAATATAAGTATAAAACATAGTCAATGGTCAGCCTGCTTTGCAAGCTTCACTCTACTAAGCCAGCACAATTCATATATACTGAATATCATCTTCAGGAAGCAGGAATACAGTATTTGTAATATCCTTCTAAGAAGCAAGAATTTTATTCATTACTGAATTACTTAAGGAAAAAAAAAAAAAAAAAGAAAGAAAAAAAAGAAAAATCCTGCTGCTTCTAGTTCTCTGGTTAAAAAACAGGGAAAAGTCAGATTTATCTTTATCAGCATATGAGTGTCTAACCATATTTAAAGACAGAGAACAAAAACATCCAGCAGAAAAAACCAAAGTCATGGCAAGGCTCTGTTCTCCTCAATTCCCAAAGGGTATTTCCAAATTCCACTAAAAATAACAACAGTTTTGCAACCCCTAACTGAGGGAAGATTTCTTGAGAGGATAAAGATAACATACTAACTCTGGGGCTATGGGGTACAATGATTCAGTGAGGATGAATCTCAGGGGACAGACAACATAGGTCATCCTTCCAATCCCCTTGTTGAAAAGACCACAAATAAAAATTAAGTGTATGACGGAACAGTGACCGACAACCCCAAGTAAAGTATTTTTCTAAATAACAAAACTGTTCTTCTGGTGTTTGAAAATAGAAAAACCTGTGGGAGAAGAGGTTACATTTCAACAGTTAGAGTAAATATGAGAAGAAGGTAAATTATTACTCTCTTATCTTGGTTGCTAGAGCAAAGATGAAAATAACGACCAGTGCTTTGATAAGATCTGCTCCTTAAAAAAGTGAGATAAATATTCTAGTGGCAGCTGGGTTAAAAATACAGACCCCAAGGGTCAGCTTCTGCCCTCAGCTGTAGATCTGCAACCCACTTTGCCAACTTATGAGCGTAGCTAAATGCAGACTGTGGCATTCAGACTAGAGCATACAGGTAAGTTCCCATCTGTCCACAAATAGTTTTCCAGCAGCAATCTATAAAAACCTCAGAACGTGCATTTGTAAAAAGAAAGGAGGGGGAGGAAAAAAAAAAAGAGAGAGAGAGACAGGGAGACAAGTACAGCCATGATTCTCATCTCTAATTTTCAATGAAAGGAAGAAAAAAACCAAAAACCAAACCAAACCAAACTCCAAAGGTCAACAAGCAAAACTAAACGTATTTAAAATCCCTGAAGAGACCTCTTTCTCTTTCTAATGCTTAACAGCACAGCTCACCTTGCAATATTTCACATTAACATCTAAAGCATGATCAAGTAGGAAGTGCAGCACACACTATCATTACAGCACACAGGGTCAGATCCTGGCTCCATGTGAATCAATGTCAAAACTCTGATCCAAAGTTCAAGAGATGTCAGTATTCAAAACAGGATTGCTACAGACCTCTCCTTTTCAAATTCTTGTAAAAGAAGACATTTTGAAAACTACTGTGCTGGTTTCTGCTACTGCCTCCCAGTTCACTGAGAGAGCTTGGCTGAACTGGACTTTGGTGATGAGGGATGTGAACACAAATAAAAAGAGAAAACGTCAAGACAACTGAATAAATTTCCTTCTTTGCACAACTCCAAATCCCATCATTAATTCACAAAACAAAACAATACCAAACAGATTCAAGATTATCATACCTGTGTGATGTAGAACAGGGCCAATAACACTCAAGACTGAAGTAATACTTTGACATTAAACAGTCTTGAGCAGTAAGCAGGAGATACGATAAGAATTTTATACTGTTTAAGTACTAATGGATCTGCTCTATGGTATGTGCTGTTCACTAATGCACTGCTTCTGAATTCACTATCTGTTCTCCAGCAGTACAGAAGTTTTAAGACATTGCCTGAAAATAGATAGTATCAGTGTAACATACAAATAGGATTTCACCTGTAGCTATCATAACACAGCCTTTTTCAAAATCACTCTGACCCAATGAGCATCTTTCAATTAATTTGAGAAGGCTTGTTTTTTCCTGGCTTACTAACTAAAAAAAAGTTGGAAAAAACCAAACATCATGTTGGCTTTAGCAAGAGGAAACGTTCAATGGCTCCTGTTGTAAAAGTGAGTGTAGTGCTTTTGACAGAAACCAGTGTATTCAGTCAGCTGAGGATGCATGTGGCCATGGCCAATGCCCTCTTTTCTCCCCCCACCCCCAAGTGCCCCAACAAAGAAAGAAAAATTAGTTTCTTCTTCCACCCCACCCCAGATTTTCTCCCATAGTTTGACTACAGGACTCCTTAAACAGGCAGAAAGTTGATGCGCTCTCTTCAGTTGATGCCTCCAAATTCTTCATTCTTGGCTCAAGTTTTATTCATTAATATTAGTCATCAGTTATTAAGAAAAAGATAGTTTCTAGAGTGTTTGTTGTTGTTTTTTAACTGAAGTTATTCGGACACCACAGTCTGGTTATATGTACTGAAGTGCAGCTGTCAGTTATTCCTTTTTCTTGAATTCCTGGTTGCCATAGCTGGAGCCTTTTTCTATTTCAGTTACTCCTATCAGTCTACGAACTCCAAAGGAAGCTTTAAAATACAACAGAGAAATGGAAGGCATATTAAAACCAATTCAAGGATTTAGGAAGTTACATGCAAACACAAGTTGAACCAACATGAGTTGACCCATTCCTTAAGACAGTAATGACTAAAGACCAACAGTGTGCTGTATGAGGAGGATAGTCCAGATTTAAAAATATAATTAATGCTTCTGTGTTGATTAACAGGACATGTAGTATGCACACTGATGCTCCCGGCTCCCATCTGGTTTTAGTTGTGTTTTTTTTTGTTGTGGCTGGATGCTTTTATTTGTTTGTTTCTTTGTTTTTGCATTGTTGGTGTTTGCTTTTTTTTTTTTTTAATTCACAGACAAGGTGTGCAATAAAAGTATTTTCTCCTTCAGCCACCATAATAACAGGCTACAAGATGCACTTGCTATTGATTGCTATAGATATTGCCTAAGATAGGAAGACAAGCCTGCCTGAATTAAAGTTTTTGAAATAATAAAACCCCTATATGATATAAAGACTACAGAGTTGAGCTCCAAGTACCCTTCTACATGCCCCATGCATATTAATTAATACACACTTATTAAAGGTAATGGATCTTTTTACATGGTACTCTGAGCTTAGCATCTTCTCTGCTTTTACTACCTGCTCCAACAAGTCCCAGGAATGCAAGGATAAGGAGAGGTGATCCACTTGCAAAAACTCCAAAGCCAAATGTGAAAAGAGGAGAGAGGAGAACTGTGGCCCAAAAAAGAAAGTTTAGGAGAGTCCATGGTCTCCTAGGAGGTTTAAACTGCTGGCCAGGAAATATGCCTTCTTGATTATACATCTCTTGCAAAGCATCCTGGGAGAAAGAGAAGATAGAAGAAAACATGTTCATAATGTTCATAATCCAAGCCCTGTCAACTCCAGGACAAAAGCAAGGACAATATCAGTGATAAATAACCATCAAGAGTATCCAGCATCCATTTTCACCTGCTGCCATTTATTTGGGCATTTCTGTTGATCACCAAGGCTGCCATATTAGCCCTCTGAAGGCAAAATGAAACCCTTTCAGACTTTCTACTATCAGATACCTTCATCTCTCTTAATTGCCTGGGAATTTAGGGCAGCATCAGGCTAGAGGCCAACTCAAGACACTACCTGCACTATGTATTTTTAAACTCTCTAATCCCATATTACACTAGCTGACCCACAGGCTAGTTTGATACACTTGCTAATGGGACATGATGATGATGACAGCTACTGCCCTAAGATTATATCTCTCCCTTTAACTGAATTAGAGCTTAACTATTCAAATAAATTATGTTAAAATGAAAAAAAAAAGAAAATGAAACTCTGAACAATCTGCTGTCTGCCTACAGACATGGAAATGCTGCAGCACAGGTCATCAGAGCAGAAGAAAGATAGTTAGAGCATCTCTTTTCCTCTGTTTTGCCACAAAGATAATTAACACAAAAAAATCTAGATACACATTTCAAGTACACCAACTAGGGCTGACCAACATTAACTACAGTCTTCCCTCCTCCTCCCTATAGAACTGTTAAATCTACAGTTAAGAAATTAACCATCCAAGGCAAAAAAAAAAAAAAAAAAAAAAGACATGAGGAAAAGCTTTGAGCAGCTTGAAGACATGCTGGCCCTGTGCTACATCAGTCTCTGGCAGCAGATCCTGGGGACTGCCTGTACCATGTCACACACCACTGCAGAGGTATTAGCAGGAGGCAGAAGGAAAAGTGACAGTGGAAGAAACACGAAAGCAAAAGACAGTTGAGGCTGAGAGCTGGGACTGGCTGTCTCCAATGAAACAGTTATCACTCTTCCTGAGTGCCTAAAAACACCCACAGGGAAAATGGAGCTTTTAGAAATGTATGACAGAGCCCCAAGAGCTGAAGAATAAAAAAAGACAGTGAGTTGCTATTAGTCTTCTGCAACTCAGGCACATCTCTGAATCCCACTGTGCTTCCTGACAATTTGAGCCCTACACACTAGCCAGCCCTCTGCAGCCAAGGGGCTTTTCTGTACTGATCCTTCCAGCAGTTTCAGGGATGGATGGCAAATTATACATATTTTCATCTCTTCTCTCCATCCATTGGAAGATTTTGCATTACTCGGTGCCTTAATACACCACCCCTGTGAAAGTCCCAAAAGAGAAAAGAAAACAAAGCTCTTTACCTTTTCCTGGTAAAGCTTATGAAGCCAGTTTGCAGCTTCCTTTTCATCTCGAGGGATATCTTCCAGAGGAAATCTCCTAGTTTAGTAGAGATTAAAATAAATAAATACAATTAAGAGAAAATCCAGGTCCTTGCCTTTAAACCTCTACTAGGGAAGATCTTCCCATTCAGTATAGGGCATAAACTACACCAGTGGCAGAGGTCTTAAATGCAGAGAACTAGGACTTAAGTAACTCCAACTGTCCATCTAAAACGGAGATTCCTAAGACAAAAGAAATGTTCCTATCAGGCCTTTGCCACTCAAACACTGTTCTTCTTCCACCAGAACTGACACTAATTGATTCTCAAGTCAGCTCAGACAGAGGAACCCAGAGCTGGGAAAAGACAAGCAAGAGGTAAGCCCCGAGATAATTTGCTACATTCTGTTAGTTAAACCAGGATGGTTTAAAATTTACTTCATACAAGCTCTAAGGAAAGACTGTGATTCTCTCTCCTTGCCTCTCCAGCCCTACAGATGGAGTCATGTAGTTCTGGGTGCATACAAAAATTATAACCCACTCAGGTACCAACCTGACCTCACCAAGAAAAGTCACCTAAGAGCCTCTTCCTAGTGGTGAAGAGTTAACCAGCTTCCTGCATTCTTTTATTCTCCAAGACAGGTCACTAACACACTCAGTAAATGTATTTCCTCCTTTCTTAGTGGCACACAACTCAGTCCTGGATCAGTTCAGAAAGAAGTTGCTGGGTTTGTAGAGAGTTTACACGCAGCTAGAATATGTTTTGGCAACGCTTGGGCTGTAAGAACAGAAGGGTGACCTCTGGGAAGGTTCTAGACACAGTGATCCCACACAAATAATTTGCTGCAGTTCAGCCTGGGGATGTATTTCTGCAGCACAAACTGAAGTCTCTGAAGCAGCAGAGGCAAGATATTCCAATACATTTCTAAAATAATTTCTACATCCCATAAACGAAATGAACACCAGATTTTACAGATTTGCTTTCATTAGCTCTAATAGGAGGAGCTGCTCAATTAGTATAAATGATGCTCAACAAAAGCTCAGTAAAAAGTCATTCTCTGAAAGCTCTCTGGTAAAGTTGTCGCTGTATTACTACCACCACTAGAGGGTGCTCACAGCAACAACATTTGGTGATTTAGCTGTTTATTTTCTCTGGAAAAAGACGGAATCCTTTGCAGAGATCTAAGCTTCTTACCTCTGCACAGGTACCGGCATACACATATACCAAGAGCAAGAGCTTACGTGCTTCCTTTTCTCTGAGTTAAGCTAAGTCTGCTGGCACATTAAGGACACATTCAATTTTCAGAAAAAAACTCTGTAAAAATAATTTCCTTATTTTCATAGTTTCCCCTTAAACAGAGAAAAAGCCTCAAGTATAGAAAAGCATCTTTAAAATGTTGATTCAGTCTACAAACATATTTTAAATCCAAATTACCTGAACACAGTCATTAGTTTCTTTAATAGGGTATAATTATTAATTTTACATTGCAATATGAATTTTATGAGCTCAAACCTCTTCTAAAGACTATTGAAAACTACCCTTCTTTCCTCCCACTACATCACCAATAAATAAAACCAACTTGCACCACCATTAGCAAGCCATAAGATATTTAACTGCGTGCATCTGCTTTTTTTTGTATAGTTACAGAAATGTACATCCACACGTGTACCCCAGATCTAGCTAGATACACTACATGCATCTTGCATCAGTAGAGAATTACAGATAGCAACCACCTGACTGCCTATTTTGGTAGCTATCAAAAGTTGTCTGCCCTCTTCAGAAGTCACTGATGATGTCCTGTCATCACAAAGATGCATGTAACCAGTGCAAGTGTAACCAGTCAAAAATGAACCCCCTTGCAAATGACTGACCCCATCTCCTTCCTCATCACCTTTGCAGGCCTTCTTTCCAACTGAAGTCTAAAATGTTGTGGAAGTTGCAGTATCTGAGGACAGAACTGGAATGCATGTCCTTCCCTTCCCCACCAGAGCTGCAGCACACTGCCTCCCCTAGTATAGTATTTCTTCCACAAAACTGCTGCTGCTATACCTTGACACCGTGGATAATCAGTGTGACTCCCTACAAAGCCTTTCACCTTTGGAGGCTCTGCCAAAACACACCTGCCCTGTAGAAAGATAACACAGAGCCAGTGCCACACACCTGCAATGAGGGGGAAGGTCACAGTCAGAGAGGAAAGGGGGGGGAACAGTAGCAAGGTTTATTTATTCTTCTTTTCCTTTTAAAAACCAAGCATCAACCTCATCACCATAATGTAACAACATTTTCCAAAGTGTGGGTGAAGTCACAGAATCGGATGGGCTGGAAGGGACCTCAGAGATCATCAAGTCCAACCCTTGATCCACTACCGCTGCAGTTACCAGCCCATGGCACTGAGTGCCACATCCAGTCTCTTTTTAAATATCTCCAGGGACGGAGAATCCACTACTTCCCTGGGCAGCCCATTCCAATGTCTGATCACCCTCTCCGGGAAGAAATTCTTTCTAATATCCACCCTAAACCTCCCCTGGCACAACTTAATGTTGCCCTCTTGTCTTGTTGAAAGTTGCCTGGGAGAAGAGCCCAACCCCCCCTGGCTCCAGCCTCCTTTCAGGGAGTTGTAGAGAGCGATGAGGTCTCCCCTGAGCCTCCTCTTCTCCAGGCTGAACACCCCCAGCTCCCTCAGCCTCTCCTCACAGGACTTGTGCTGGAGTCCCTTCACCAGCCTGGTTGCCCTCCTTTGGACCTGCTCCAGGACCTCAATCTCCTTCCTGAACTGAGGGGCCCAGAACTCGACACAGTAAGTCCTCAGAGCAATAGTAATGAACTGTTCAAAAGAACTGTGGAAAAAACTTCCAGGTTGCTTGTCAGTTGCAGAAACAAAAGAAAAGGCAAGTGTGGTAGTTTTTATGATCACATGAAAGCCTTTAAAGCAGAAGGCAAGGAGGAAAAAGCAAGAAAGAGAAAGCATGTGCATGTGTGCATACACACATGTATGTGCTGCATGGAGTTAGGTGTTAGCAGTTACTCTTTCAGGCAAAAGAGTAATGAGGAGTGTTATCTACCACCTCAGTCATACAATATCTGAATTTCAGTATTATTTAACTTCAAATCTGCTAATCAAACCATGTGAGAGAAGGAGAGGAATTGGCACAAGTAAAGAGCATTACACCATTTATTACAAGAGACTATTTGAGTTGGACAGGCTATTTATACTACACATATGCTTGCAGGGGACTGGGAAGGGGGCAGCACAGTTGGGTTTTCTGTTCCCAGAAGAGGAAGAAAAAACGTAAATGCAAGTTAGTGCCTTCACTGCACAAACCTTGGGGAAACCCCATAAGGACAAGGTGGTGATACCCAGACTTAAAAAGTCTGCCCAGCGCTCTCTGACTTGCTGGGTGATATCATGGTATCTCATACATGAAAGCAAACTAAAGTAAGGGGGAAATGGGGAGGCTTTTGCTAGCAGAGAAGCTTGAAGAGGAAGGAAAAGGGGACTACAGTAAAAGGACATTACCCTGTAAAATCTGAATACACTTCAACATGCCAAAACATGCATCTCAGGGCTCACCTCGATCATTATATGCTCACCTTACACACATATCTGCTTCATATTTCTTTCCATAAAGAATTCCTAATAAAGATGGGTTCTTGTTTCCTCTGAAATTTAGTGTTACATCATACACTGCTGAAACTGTTACAAAAAAAGAAAATACATCTGTTTTATCAGCAAGTCTAGAAACAAGGTTGCTGGCATCCTTGCACTGAACAACAACAGGCCCTTGTGTAAGCCTTGCACTAATGGTGTCAGGTAGCAGTGTCCTTTACTACTTTGTGTTTACATGTTGTATTTACCTGTAACAGCCACCTGGCACTGCCATCTATGTAGGATGTGCTATCAAAACACAAGAGAACCTGATGAACTAAGCAACGACAAGATACATGAAAAGTTAATTATTTTTTAAGATTGATATTTGAGAATTACGGAGCATTACATGGCACAAATAAATGTCTGACCTGCTGAATGCTTATTACTGCCAACTGACCAGTTGTAATGGACTTAATGAACAAGAGAGTATCCTACACGGTGCTATACATCATATACTAAACAACACACTACCATTAACAAAAAGAACAAGTAGCAGTTTCCCAGTACCTGTTCCCCTGAGACACTGGACAGCAGTGGTGAAACCTTTGGTTCTGGGCAACAGGTGGTATTTCAGTTTAGGCAGCCCCTTGGATTCAGCTACCTCCATACTGATACGATGCTTGGTCTCTGTAAAACGAGTTCCTTCACAGTACAGGAGAAACTAGCACAATGAGATAAAAGGGGAAAAAAATAAAAACAAACCATCCTAAGGTGAAAAGAAACCAAGCAGAACACCGAAGATTTGTGTAAAATAAAAATACATCCATGCATGTTCACTTCACACTTCAACTGCCTCATGTGATCAGTATCTATTTAGGCATAAGTACCAGCTCACATTTAATTTAAAATTACAAATAATTTTAACAATGGTACCAAATTTAAGGCAACAAAAAGTCTGAAACAATTTCTTTAAAAAAGAAAAATCTCTGAAAACTGTGGCTGGCTGATGATGAACTAAACTACAGATCAGAAAAAGCAATCCAAATATCAGTACACAACCACTTGTGGAAAAAACTACTTACCTACTAGCTACCTCATTTAAAATTTGTACCATACCACAATTACTTATCTGAACACAGACTCACTTGTCTGAAAGCTTTTTAAAATTTATTTCAGTTTTTTTTTCATTTTTGTATTGGTTGCATTCATAAAAACTGCGCCTTTCCCTAAAACCCTTACCTTATTCATCTTGTAAGGCACCAATCTGACTGTGGTATCCTAAGTAACTAATAAAGACTTTCATACTGACTTTGAGCAGCACAAAATGTTGATCTGTCCTTCTCCAGCCTCTATATTGTCTCTGCTGTAGTTGAGAGAGAGATCAGAAATAAATGCAAAGCCAAGGACCAAAAAAAAAAAAAAGGCCCTAAGGTCAATTTCTGTTTATCCCTGGCCTTTTTGAAAGGAGGGTATCATTCCCATTGTGCCAGCAATGGAAAACATGCCTGCATTTCGATGCACAAACCTCTGCATCCCTGGCAAGCAATGGAGGGGGAAGGAGGGAAGAGGGCAGGTTGCTAATGCTCTGTCACAGCAGCATCGTGCAAGGCTGTGATGCTGACACTGAGAAGAAAATACATCTGCTATCTGTCGGGATTGTGGCTGCTTGACTTTTTCTCTGTAGTGTAGTTTCTGAGCACCAGGAAAGGCAAGTTAAACAAATGCTAAAACCACAAAGCCATAGACACGAGAGCAGGGCATGCCAGAGAGCCAGAGAGCAGGCAGAGAAAGGGAGCCAGTCCTGCAGTCTTCATTGGGCTCTTGAGGGCATCTTCATTATGAAAATCTAACCAACCACCCCCATCAAGTGGTGAGGAGAGCACGAGGTACAGTGTTGCCCCAAAATCTCTAGCCAAGGCTACAAGGCAAGCTCTTTCCTCTGTACCAGCTTCTCACTGTTCTACTCATCATTGCAGTGATCCTTCTGGACCACGTAGGTGAGGGAGGGTATGGCTTGTGCTGTAGTGCACAGATGAGAAAGATCTGATGAAGGAAGGTGGTGCTGACAGTCCTGACTGTGGCATTTAGAATGCACAGAAATTAGAAAGTCGATTTATTCAAGTCAATTTTCATCATGATTTAAATTACCAAGCAGGAAGTCTCGATTTAAATAATCAGTGCTAACTACATTGTGCGTTTATATTTTCTAGTTGTTTTCCCTAGAGACTAGTCCTTCATTCTCAATTCCAGAATCATTAAAATGTATAGATCTGCAACTAAAGTACAGTCTTGAGATTATGTAATTGGTAGGGTTTTTTCCTTTTTTTCATCATTAATCAGATGGATATATATTAAGTTTAGTTCATACCCATATATTCAAGCAAGTAAGTACTTTTAAAATACATACTCCAGATTCTTATTTTTTATATCTTTGTAGTGAAAGAAAATCACAAATTATGTATTTACAATGTTCTAGTTAAGGCTTACTATTTCAATGTTAGTTTTAACAACCTGTAATGGATAATAATGAAAAATCACTTAAAATGTACAAAAAGCCTCTTAAAATATTTTATGACCCAAATAACAGTACATTACATGAGCTGCTATGAAAGCACACCTGTAAATTTATCAAAATGTTCAGATTCAAAGCTTTTCACTCATTTGAAATGTTTGCATATCAAAGAATAAGGGGTTGATTACAACACTGTGTTGCTGCAATAAAATCTACCAATACTGCAAGTAATGAAACATACGCTCCCTTCACCTCAAATAATGTGAAAATAAAAAGGAAAATCATAACTGCAAAAGCAGATGTAAGCTTGCCATATGTTCTCATACAGACCTTTGGGGAAACTTTTTTTTTTTTTAATTTCACAAATCAATGAACATACTAACAAGAACTTCCTATCAAAGTCCAAGCTCTGTGAATCCCTCCCACCCATATTACTTGTCCAGAAAAGATATCTTTTTACATGTCTTCTTAGCTTACCAGGTTGTATAGATTTAGTAGACAAATATGGGCTATTTTGTTTTTTTAAAAAGGTAAAAATAAGTTCAGACAAAATTAACAAGTATTACACAAGACTGATTTATAAGTTATTGTCAAGCTTTTAACCATCTATGCAAGCTTCTGAACTGTTTCCCAAAATACTTCCCTTAACAACAAGCAAACAGAGCAACCCTTGGCCAGCATATCCCAAAAGACCTCCTAGAACAGCACACAGGTTTTCCTTGACAACACTTGAAGACAGCCGTGAGCAAACCTTCTGATATATAAGGCTACAGTACCACATGAGTATCTCCATCACCATTTCACTTCTACCAGTCAATACTAGTCAATACTCACCCACATATATTCAGGATAATCAGCCAAACGTTTCAGTCCTTCAATTACTGTATCTCTGTCTTCTTCCCATTTCCTTTTGCAGAAAACAATCTCAAGGAAGTACCACGTCCAGCCAATTAGGGGCACATATAGTAGTTCCTTCTTAGCAAGAACTTTGGAACTCTTGGAGAAAAGAACAATAATTAAAAAAAAGTCATTTGCTGATTTGTACTATGAAATCAAACAAAGACATTAAGGGTAAGATGACAAGAGTTCATGGAGTCATACCTGGAAACTCAAATGCAAAGAAACTGTATGCATATGGGTTTTAAACAGACCTACAGTCCTCCAGATGAAGGGAAAGCTCATGGCCCTACGTACCCCAAGCACTCCAAAACGCTCTGTCATGGTCCAGCCACATAAAAAGTCAATTTCAAAGTTGTGATTCAAGATGATGATGACGTGTTCTTTTCCAAAGGTTTTCACTGTGGCCTCGTCCGAGAACAGGGTGCACTCTGTGCCTGACCACCATTCCAGCAGCATTACCAACTCTGACAAGCAGATGAAGATGGGGAGAGGAGTTAGGGGTGCCACTCACAGAAAGCATTTAAGCATTTCACCTCCAGCCTCACTCAGTGCCTAATCTCTTCTGATTCCCAATAACACTGTCACCTTTTCAATCCAACCCAGCAAAGATGGAATGAGAGCTCAGACAGGTACAGACCAAACAGCATCACCATCCTTAAGCATTATTTAAGGCACTAGATATATGCATTATGGAAAATTTAATGTGATTTTAGCAGTAACAAGTTGGGCTATTATATTATGAAGGTGAAATTTCACAGTCACTGGAAAAAAAAAACAAAAAAAGAGAAACAAACAAAACTTCGTGCCTGAAAACCAACAGCTGAGCAGTTGATTGCTCCACTAAATGGGTACAGTTTCTCCCAGGTGGAATACAAATTATGCACAGATGCAGCCTAATGCTTTTACTCAACATGAAACAATCTTTATGGAGGTAAACAGACCACTTAAAGGGATATAGTGCCATAGAACTTCTGCAACAGATCTTAATATTAGAACACAGGACTCTATTTGTTCTGTATTATGGCCAGAGTCAGAAGCATTAGAGAATCAAGCTAATTTATCAAAATACCTGGACAAAGCCAGGAATAGTAAATTGTGTCTTTCTTTTACTGCAAAAGAAAGATTAAGCCCTTTCTCCTCTGTCTTCCCCACCTTCTCTGTATCCCAGCGTCTCTGTTACTCCACCCTGAAGTTTCTTTCATTACCCACTCTCTTCCTATTTTCCACCTCCCCTTTTTTCATCTTAAAAAACCCCCTTCCACTTAAATTCAGTGTGCACTGAATGTAGTTGCTATGATTAGCCTACTTCTCTCATTTCAGTACAACCAGGCAGATGGAAGGCATTGCTTGTATCATGAGACAACTATAAAAAGTAAGAGAACAGTCCAATCTCCCAATAGGAAGATTTGCTTCCATGCAAACTGAAGTCATTGGTATTTTCTCATTTCAATGAGATACAGATGCAATCAAAAATTGTTTGCACAAATATGGCTGCTAAAAAGTCCATCTCTTTCTACATCACTACAACAAACTTGCAGAGTCAAAAATGGAAGGCACTTCCCTTGGTTCTCTACTAACAGGTTCTGCCATGCAGTATTTCAGCTTTCCATCAAGAGGCCCTAGTTTTGCAAAATGGAGCAGCTGCTCAAAGGCTTCTGATCACAACAGGGTACTCTATCCTACTAAAGCAGAGGGGGTCCAATTTTGGAACACAGAGAGAAGGCAAACACAGTATTTGGGTAAATTATAGGGAAAACCAGTCCTGGTCTACTGAAGATACACAGCTTCTCTAGCATTATTTTTTTCATGTATATTGACCACATAACTACTTTTCCACCAGGTTATTTGCTCTTTGCAAATGATGTGACTGCTTACCTTTCTTGCTCTGGTTATTCTGGCTCAGTAAAAGGGGAAGAGGACAGCAAGAGTGTCCTCTCACAGTTGAGGGATATGCTCTTCCAAGCAGGTAGCCAGGAGAATGGAGTAGCAGTACCAAACACACTGTGAAATTCTCAATGATTCTCCCTTTCTGTTGCTGCCTATCTACTAAAGAAGAACATCTCTAGTATCTGCATTTTACTATCAAAAATAAAACAAAATGGGTGTTTCTTCTTCAAAAGCAGAAATAAAATTCCACAGTCATATGTGGGTGATTTTCTGTAGAGCATTTCTTGAGCCATTTGCTCTAAAGTAGTGGAAGAAGCTTTGCTATGAAATCTGCCAGAGTTCATACTGAGAGAGGAGGGCTGACGAGTCAGAGAATTAATATGAGGAAACAGATTGTCCCTCACAAATGTACTGAAAAATGATGTAACCATAAGTGGCAGTGGGCTCACTTCCACATTTTTTTGCTGTGTGGGTTACAGTTATTTTGGGTAGCACCAATCCTGCCGATGCTACAGCAAGCCCATCCTTCTGAGCAATGGGATGATAATGTTTGCAGAGCTCAGGATATTTCCTGTAGAAGGCGAGTAACACCTTGCTTGCTACAACAAACCCCTTCCTGCAACCAGGGTTCCCACACACCAAAGGAGAGTTTGAGGGCTCACAAAGCCACCTGGAAACAAAGCCAGGAAGAGGCACGGTGCACCCTTTGGTTTAAAGTACTAACATTTGAGAGAGCTTTTTTTGCAACCATACTAAATCAAATGTGCTTTGCTCTCCAAAGGCATGAGTCATCTGAAAGGAGGTGATGTAGGAGAGGTACAGACTACCTGCCATGAATTACATATGCTGCAAAGTGTTTACAATGAGGCAAGAGCTGAACAGATATTTTTTTTCCTTAAATGTCTGCCATGAGCACTGTATAGAGTCAATATCCTTCACCTTCCAGAGGTGTCCTTTATGTATTTGAGAACAGATACAGTAAGAATAGAGCCTGGCGTTCAGCAGGCTATGACACATAGCCAGATGCATGATCACCTGTGTGCCTACCTCTGCACATTGATCCTCTCATGGACAGGAAGAGCAACTTCTGTTCCTGACAGCTCTGACATGAAACCTCAGCCTAAAACTAAACAGCTTGGAGTAAGCAAGCAAAACATCACCTCTGGAACTAATCATCAACGTACAGGTTGATTACCAAAAGGCTTCTACATCATGAAATGAATTTCATTATGCAAGGTAACATTTGAACTGCTGCATTTATATGGCTTACTTAACTGGTTATAAATTACAACTGGAGTCTAAATTCTGTCAGCTCTTCCACTACAGACCATGACGATTCTGCAGTCCCACAGAACATTTACATTACTTTTCAAAGATTAATTTCTCAATCACTTAATTTATAATAGGCTATACATGACAGGTTATCCTAGGTACATGCCAATTACCTACTTGGCTTCTCCAAGCCTTTTTCAGCAAGTGTAGGTTATTTCCAGTGTACACAAAATATAAGATAATGGCATTTAAAATATGATTTTTCATGCATAATGCTAACTTATTGAAATCAAGTGTCTGACCCTACAAGCCTTACAGGCATAAGCAGTTCATATCCTCAGAAAAGCAATACTATTAGTGCAACAGTAATTCTCAGTATGAGATCAGATTCTACATTATTAAAAGCACATTAAGAAATTCTTACAAGCAAACAACAACAAAAAAAATCCCCATATACCTCTACTCCCCTCCAACCAAGCTAATTTTGAACTTCCTACTTATCAGTTCTTCCATTACAATACCTTTTCTCATGACAGTTTGCCTGCCACTCTATTTAATTTCCTTTCTCCTGTGCTTCTTGGACAACATTCTCACTAGGTAAGACAAAAAGCACACGAAGGGCAAGCAACAAGATTAAGAAGAAACCCAACTAGAGATTTTGGAGAGTTTTGGTTGGTAGTACTTCACATCAATGATTTAAGAAATGTGGGTGCCTGTCAGTGGACCACTCAACTGTAATTTAAGTACTCATTTAGATGACTCATTTAGCCAAAGTGGGAGTTGGATGCTGAGCTGAGCACTAAGGTAAGTAGCCATGCATGCCAGGAGGGGATGGAAAATGGAAACAAATTAGATGATTCACTGCTGAAACAGGAGGTGACATTTGGACTAAGGAGCCCTCTAAACATTTATTTTAGAAATCTAATCCCCTTTTAAGCTGTATATGGAGGAATAAAAATCCATCCACAGGGAAGAACTTTTGCAAAGATCTTAAGGAGGAGAGCAAAGCAGCTGCACACACTGTAGAGACATCCCACAGGCAAAAGAAGAAGAGTGACAAATTGCCCACAAGAGGAGACACTGATGTCACAGATGCACACTGCAGGGTGCAAGAGGACTCTGAAGTTGTCACACAGCTCAGCAATAGAGCCACCTCTTCTAGATACTTTGGGACAGGCATCTCCCTCTGTAGACCACACAGTTGGCTTGGCCTCCTAAGTAGTCAATATCTCATGTATGCTCAATACCTGAAGCAGTCTCTGGGAATTTGTCCTGCCCCATCACTTACCACATGTTGATGCTAGATGAAGCTGGTATTGGGACAGAAACATCTATACCTACCAGTCAAGACAGGGGTGGAGGTGCGGAGGAGCCTTGCTTCCCACTTTTTTGAATAACAGAGTGACAATACGTATCAGTCCCTTGACTTTTTAATGTTTTCCCGGTATTTCAGAAAAGATGCCTGCTTTGAACATCTCTGAAAGAGTCTACACCTAACTTACCATTTCTCTCTCATGTGTCCGGATACATATATGAATATATATATTTTTCTTTAACAAAAAGAGAAACAAAACCCACTGCCCACCCCCATCCCTCCCACCCCTTTGGGCATACTCACGGCTCCAAAGCGAATAGGCAAGGCGACAGTTTACTCGGCGATACAGCTGCTTGTTGATGGGCCAGAGGACAAGTGTGCATAGTTGAATGAAGTTAATGATCAGTCCACTCACAACAAAGACAAACCCAATGAGGAGGTGAACTATGAACTGGGTCTTCAGAAAGGCAATGAAGCCCATGATAACCACTCAGAAGCGCTTGCAAGGGCCGTCACTCAGAATAATCGTCCTGAAAGAGGAAGAAAAGAATCAAATGGAGATTGGATACAGAAACCCTGAGGAAGAGCAAGGCAAGAGCCCCGAAACACTCCACGAGACCTCAGCAATAGGTTCCCAGTTCAATAAGCACTCTGCTCTCCCAGCCCGCCTCGTATTAGTCTTTACTGTCACTGCTGATGGTGCAAATCGCTCCCAAAGATAAGAAGGAATCATTATTTGTCATTTACAGCCCACTAAGAAGATTATTGTTTGCTGAAGATGACTCTTGCACCTCTCTTCAAACAAAGATCATATAATTGGACTTAATGCTGGGAGGAACACTGGACCCAGAGTGAAGCAGTTGAGTCCCAGTGGGTAAACACTGCTCAGTGACTGCTGTACCTTCAGGGGTTGCTGTCCCTGAACCCCAACAGGAGTCCTAGCCCCCACAACCAATAAATACCATGTGGAGCCTCTGGAGATATGTAAACAAACCAACTCCTGCCTGGTCTGCCTTCAAAGCCACCAGTCTGCACACACACCGTCCAAACAAGCACCAAGAGAGAGCTGCTAGGAGCTACAGAGAATTTGTTAGGCATTTGCTTTGACTAGAAGAATACAACAGCCCACCTGAGGAGCAGGTTCTTCATCCTGCAGTGATTTTTGGGATGAAAAGAGCAGGGCTGGGCACCCAGAGAGTGAGTCTGGTAAACATTAAGGCATGGAAATGGAAATTAACTATTTCCACATCAGAAAATTATGCTGGAGCAACTTTAGTAACTTCTCACTATGTCAAGCCACAGTTGCATGATAAAATATACCAGTTAGTGTGGGTGTGGAAGTCATAGGAAAACCTACAAGCTTTATCTGGACAGGGCTGTGGTACAAAATCTAGATTCCACTGAAGTAGCCAGAGCACTTCACCTGGAGTATGCACTATATACCAGGTGCAGGAAGATGAGTGATGCATGAACCAGCAGTAAGACACAGGAACTTAGACAAGCCTGATCCAATACAAATCCTGCCAATTAACTCAATAAAATTTATTTAACAAGCCATCAGATTAGGTGTATTCCAAATTCTGTATTAACTGACACTGGCCTTTTTGACCCACTGAGTACCAGAAATCCTACAACTTCTGGACAACCAGTATGTCAAACCACAGCCTCAATGTCTCACCCATAAAATAGAAACATGACTCTTAACTTTCTGCCACAGCCAAATACGCTCTGTCTTCGCCAGTGCTGCAAATAATCAGAACAGCCAGTAGATGGTAACAAATACTTTCAGCAAGTCAAGCCCATGAAGGTGATGCTGAAGTTCCCAATGCCCAAAAATAAAGCACATGCCAGCTCTGAAGAAACAAAACATTTTCATTTGCCACTTGCTAACAGAGTGCTGCTAGTTATAAAACTAAACAGCAATTTTACTTGTGAAAGCTTGTTTTCTACTGTCTCTTCTACAAATCAAGTACTGCATTTCAATGAGCAGAGTGTCTAGCTTCTGCACAATCCAAATCTATTTACATCATTAGTAAACTACCCACTTCAGAAGCACATTACCAAGGGGAAAAAAAGTCTATTTCAACAGAGCCACTATTTTGCCTACCACAGAAAGCACAGCAAGATGAACAAGGTAATGCTGAAACTTAGAGTAAATAATCTACCTTCTCTTGTGTTTTCTTGTAAAAACGGAAAAAAACATTTCTTCTATTAATAAATTATTTTGGTGAACAGCTGTTGGGAAGCAACTTGTTGTAAAAAGAAGCAAAGGGCTGCAGAGTAGTTGTCTCACATGGCCAAAACACTGCACCAGCATTCACATGTACCCTACAGAAGGCAGCCATGGCATTTCATGTTTGGTTCCCTAACACAGCAATGGGCTCAATTTATATTTTCCACTGTCATGCTCTTCAAGTCAATGGATTAAGCAGCCCAAACATTAAGCACCAAGTTATTCACTTCCAAGATCAGAGTAATTCTCTTCATCTGTTTTCTCTCAAAAAGAGAGAAAAAGATCAATCTCTCTCCCCACTGCTCCCCCAGCTATTTTTTAAATCCCTACATAGATTCTGTACAGCCATGTGAAAGCAGCTTTGCTGATGGCCATCTCTATAATAGTCATTAGATGAGTACTTACTGCCTTTCAGTGCACAGCTTGGCCCCTTCTGGACAAGGGCTCAAAGCACATACAAACAGCATGAAGAAAAATAGAAATGCCAAGTATTAACCTTAAATAAAATGGATTGGCTTCACTTTCAGAGCCTTTTTGCTTTGAACAAAGCCTGGAGCACTCTGGTATTTGTCCTTTATATAATATTCCTGTATTACAGACCCAAAGAGATGCATTCTTTCTTATCAGAGAGCTGGAGATATTGTGCCACGTTGCTCCTCCAGCTTCAATACACACAGAAAACAGGATTTATTGTGCCACACCAGTGCTGCACCCCACATGCTGGGCACCATCTCTCTCTGCTGGGACTCCAGAGCTGCATGTCTCTGTCAGGCCATTCAGCACAGCCTCCTCATGCACCAGCACCCAGGCTCGCTGCACCCCTCTGCATCTGGGGACTGGGAGACTTACCAGTATTTTACAGAATAAAGAGAAGAGCAGCCAAAACATAGCTGGTTCCTCTCTGGCACCTTTCAAGGACAGCATTTGCCCAATTGCTCCACAAAACACAGCTGGCTTACTTCCATTTCCTCTGAAAACGGATAGGGATCAGCTAAAAAATGGGTTGGTCTTCTTGTCTTCCAGTTTCAATGCTGGATACAGAATCTGCCAGAGTCCCTCTTGCCAACCCCTCACTTTAACCTTTAAGATAATTAGAAGTTAATCTTAACCCAGGATTTCTTTACTTTTCTGCATTCCTGCCCGTGTAGGACAGTCAGGTAATTCAGGGACAAGCCAACAAGCAAAGGGCAATCAGCAGCTGTTTTGCTGAATCCCACCTATGGTCAGGCTGAGAAAAACAGTATTTCTTGGAATGCAGAGAACACTTTTTGCCTTTGACATATACACAGAGATCAGCTAAGTGAAGTGTCTAGGAAATAACACCTGCCATATCTTAAGACAGCAAGTCTCAGCACTATTCATTTTTTCTACTTTAAAGTACATCCATATCACGTGCGTATTCAAAGACCTGCTGGTAATTTTTTTTTCCCTTTTCTTTTTCTAAAGCACCTTGCAACTTCACAGCATGGACCTTTCTCCACAAAACCCCCATTTGCTTCTATGCAGCTGCACTGGGAACTGCAGGCAACTTTAGTTCTCTCCCTGCTTTCACATCCTTGCCAAGTGCCTACTTTCCACAGCCATGCTGCAGGACAGCCCAAAAGTAATAACTAACTCAAACCAAACTTTATCATAAAGTCAGAGACCATTCCCCATAGCACTGATCTTCCCATTCTCTGATGAAAAAGTTCTTCAATGCTTTGCACACTTTTGGGCTCTCTCCCTTACATCTTGAGTAAAGGGGAAGGAGGCAAAAGTCCTACAGCTTTCCTGAGTCACGTCTCCAGGCTCCATGTTCTGATGGGCTCTCTGGTATTCAAAAGATACTATGGGCCTCTCAGTAGAAGGAGGACTACAACATCTTCCTTTACTCAGCTTTCTAGATTCATGGAAGTCCTAATGATTAAACTGATTCAAGAATTCTACCTCCCTGTTAAATGCCACTGAAATGTGCCACCAAGTTCAAAAGCCATCAGAAGAGAGAATGACAGCCTCATTTCATTAAGAAATTGGGTTAAAAAAGCAGATGCACAATGTGCACCAAGTATATTACAGCCAATTCATGAAAATATGGTTATTTATGATCTCAAAACTAAAAATTCAGCAATTAATCATTCTATAATTTAGTATTTCCAGGTCAAACTACAGGTTTTAACTAATTTACTGCTGTCATGTGCACAGTTCCTGTGAAGCTCATGAAGCACGCACGAATATCAGCATGAAACTACAAAATTGGTCCACTGATTCTAATATTCCAACCCAGTGAGAATTAATGTGTTTGACCATAACAAAAACAGCAGCAGCTGGTACTTACTAGCCTTTTGCCTTCAGTTTTTCTGAGCATGCTGTTGACATTTTCCAGCTGCTTCTGGCTCTACCATGCCATATTTATCTCCACTTACGAAATTAATTACAGACATCTTTTGTACTGATGTGCTGTCTGCACCCTGAATCCTGGTATTTTACCTACCTCATAGCCTTTTTGCTAACTGAGGAACTGAATGAAATCCTTACAATACTGAATCCTACCTTTTACCAACATGTTGTAAAACACTCTATTTTTCAAATTCAGCTTTGTAAGCCTCCTTGATGGTTGTAAAAACTTGATAAACCCTATCTATGAAGAAAGGCAAATACCCTTGCAAGTCAGAAGCAGTACAAAAGGTATTTTGTTGGCCTTGTTTTTCCTCACCATTTTTCAGAATTCTACGAACCGTGCTCCTCAAAAACGCACAAGGAAAGTTAAAAGCTATTTTTTAATTCCAAGTGAGGATTATCTGTTCCATGGGCTGCTGCATGTATAATAGGAATACAGGTACAAATAGCAGCAGCCAGGAGCTGAAGAAAATGTTTCTTCCCTCACTATAGTTCCTACCTTCCAGATTTCTCTGATGATCCAACTCAGGCTTTCCTTTCAAAGCATCTATGAAAATCATTACCATAGGCAACTTTTCCCTCACCTACCCATACAAGCCCAGAAAACCCAAGAATACTAACCAGCTTCCCAAAAGTGAAGACAGAGATGTGAAGGAAAGCTTTCAATGCCACTGCCTACACCTGGTTAGGTAGATACATAAAAATACAGGTCCCAGTCTCACTTTTCTAATATTCCTCAGAACTACCACATTGCCACAGGGACAGCAGATTATTTTCCTGGAATTTTCTGGGACATGCCACACAAAACCACACTGATCACCTTATGAACTGCATTCAATACTTAAAAGTAACTACTCCAGTTATGTCTAGCAATTTTTCTTCGCAGAATATGCAGTATTTTTCTAGATAAAAGACAAAAGTGAAGCAGCTATTCAGGTTCTAGAAGTGTAATGATATATTCATAGCAACTAACCCAACACAGGAAAATATTCAGGAATAAAGTAGATCATCAATGGTCTTTCACTTCCTGCACTTTACCACATCTCCTTTTGGGATGAGAAAACTGGCAGCCCAACCCACATGATGCAGCAGTGTTACAAAGCCAAGAGTATTTACCTAAAACCTAGACTTCAAAAAAGCAACTTGAGTCTCCAGCCCACTTTGCCATGACACCAATAGAAGCAGTCTCCACACAGGCCTGATTTTAGAAGTATAGTTTTAGAAGAACCACTGACAACCACAGCTAAGTAAGCTAAAAACTGCTTAGATCAACAGCAGTGAATCAGCATAGCTAACAAGCAAATGAAAAGAAATCAGTTGTAACAACAGTTTTGGTATCCATTTGAACAGTCTGTACTAAGGATTCTCCAGATGTACTGTAAAAATAGGCAACTATTCAATTACATCCCACACAGTATTACAAACTGTCTACAACAGACCTAGCCTTTTAGCTAAATCATGATGGAAAGATTATCTTACTTTCTCCTATAATATAGGTCTAATATAGGTCTAATTTTCTTGCACATCCTTCAGTGAAACATTGGGCTGATTCAGAGTTCATTAAAAATCCTACTTGTCATGAATTTCTAAAATTGAAGAGTGCATGAGGACCTTAAGGCAAACGTAAGTGACAGAGATGCAAATTTATTTCTGAGTTATAAGAAGTAGGAATGTGCTCTCAAAAAGAAAAACATCTTATGGAGTTACTCTCATGAAATTAGATGAGAACTTATTTCTTGAACTTTTGTCAATCTTGGCTTTGAAACAGCACCACATCCAGTTTCTAGAATAGGTCAAAGGGAAAAGATTATCACTATTATCTGTCTGATATACATTCATTATATTTGGTCTTGACTTAAGGTCCACTAAATCACAGAAACCCTCACTAGGGTCAACTGGTTTAGCTCAATATCTGTAGAGATTTTTTAAGATAATTCTTTAATTCCATCAAATAGAAATCCTTTTGCTTGACTCATCATCCTAATGAGATTCCAATCCTTCAAGGCTAAAAAAAACCAACCCCAAAACAACAACCAACAAGAAACTGCACACATTCCTCTCACATTCATCATAATTTAATAGGTATACAGAATGAGAGGTCCTGAAGAAGTTATTTAATTTTATTTTGTCAGAGGTAAAACGTAGGTGTTAACTGCAGCCATGGCTCTAAGTGATAAGTATTGGAATGGTCACTCAGAAAAATGACAACCACATAAGGAGCATGCATCCTCACCAGAAACACTAGTTCCTGTTCATGCCTCCTCCACCCTATATATCTTTAATTTTATTATTAAAAGACTGGAAGTTTACCCTTTAGGAAAGAGAAGGCCACAAAATAAAATGCACATGTGAATAATCTCTGTGTACCAGCGAGCCCCCGTTGAGGAGTGATCACAGGAAGTCATCCCTTCAGTTGCCTCACTTGGGCATGGTCCCACCCTGGGGTGGCTTTCATGTGCCCAGAGCATCTCCTGTCACAGCAACAGCCCCCACACACAGCCCCATCAGAAGCATTTGTAAGAGACCCACATCCAGTCAGGACTTGGCCCTGGTGACCCTTCCCGCTTTTAAAGTCAGGTTCAAGATATGGGTTGCTCTAAGAAGAAATCATAAATCAAGATAATCAGATGCTGAGCTCAAATTTTGTAGACAGAAGACCACAGAACATGGAAATGAGGCTAAGAAAACCATACCAACAACTTGATAGAACCAGGAGGATATAAACCAGCACCTGACACTACATATCACTGCTCTCCAGGGGCAGTTTTCCCTCTTCCCAACCCTAAATGAAGTGCTGCTGACATGATTAAGTCTCTTCACCAGCTGCAGAAGCCACTGTGCTTATGCCTCTGCTAGAGATGAAATTACATTTTTCCAACCTGTTGCTACAGTATTACAGCTGAAAACACAAGAAATATTAAAATGGCTATTTTCCAAATTTAATTTAAACAAACTTTTAATCGGTCTTGGCACACACAAAAAGGAAAAAGAAAAAAAAAAAAAAAAAGAGAAAGCATAAACAAATTCAATTTCTCCGCAGCACGTACACTCAGCTAACTTATCCTCTATTTGAACAAAAGTATCAGATAACCAAGATGAATTCTGACTTGCTTAGAAATCTGCTGGCTGCAAGGCAGCCAACACTAGGAAGCAGAACTGCTTGAGAAACCTTCCTCACTGCAAGCATCTCCAGCAATGACAAGAGCAACAGTACTTTCACTTGGATTGTCTGCTCACAACAGGGAAGCAAATGATATTCTCTTGTAAGTTCACTGGGAAAAACCAGCCTAGACAATTCTGGTGTCACAGCAGAGTATCCCTAAAATAAGCTAACATCAGTTTTGCCCATGGAACAACCACAGTGTACTTGCAAGACACTACAAGATTCTCTGTTGAAATTTCTAGTTAAGGAGTCTCTCTATCTCAATACCTGACTGTGCATGCCTGTAACTTGTTTTTCAGAATGGCAAACAGTACCTCATGGTTTAGTAAACTTACGATAGTCTCTATTATAGTATGTAACTTAAAACTGCTAGTAGGTGTTTGTGTGCTGTTTCTCCCCTTGTATACATGCTTACCATTTGTCAGCAATCAGTCTGCAGTCTGGCACTTTTGCTTCAGTATAAATAACATAGATTTAATTTTTCCTAAAGCTGCAATTATAAAACCATGACTGTATAGTAAATTTAGATTAGGTAATAATTTGCAAGTTCTGCAAGTTTGCCTCATTTCTCATAGATACAGATGAGTGTTGTGGGTCTATGCAAATTTACAGAGCCCTTATAGAACTCAGCCCTGATGAACCTTGGCCTAAACTTAAGTATTGGTGATTACAAAAATTTAACCAACTGCAAGCATTTCAACTCAAGTTCTTTCCTTGGACTGTTTGCTATCAAGAGAAAAAAACAAAACTAAACAACAAATCTGTAATTTACCTTGTTCTACATGGCATAAAAAATTAGCCTAATTTTGAAAACAGGCAGACACATTACTTGTAGATTCACCTTTAATGGAAAGGGGAAAACTCAACAACTAGGGGCAAAAAAATTTAAGACTTTTTAAATTCTGGTCTCCTGAACCAAAAAGAAATTGCACTTGTCTTACTGCAGCTGAGCTAAGCTCAACTGCAAGTTAACATGCATATTTTCATGCATCAGCTTCCCAATTAAAGGGTGCTGGTAATCCAAGAGCACAGTGAGGATCCCACATCCCTTCCCAGTGCTGACTACACAGGGCTGTGGGTTTGCATTTCTTTGCAGCACTGCCAAAGTGAACCTCCCTAACACGACCTTCTTGATGCAGCCATGCTCAGAGACATGAGCCACTGACCCAGGGTGAGAGGGGCTGTGCTACCAGCAGCCTGATGGCCTGGCAAGATGTGGCAGGAATGGACCTCCCTGGCTCTTACATGGAAAGGGAAAAGAAAAGACTGCAATTTAAAAGAAAAAGGGATTAGAAACAGGGGAAAATACCAGCACACAGCAAGACATTTTATGCTGAAACGCACCGAGATAGAACACTGTCGTATTCCATGTATTTTAAGAAATAAATAGGAACAATTATCCCATTTTGCAAATTTCTCATGCCTCCAGACAGACAGTTAAACGTGATGCAGTCAGAAGTGGCTGTCAAACACCTTCTGTCAGTCTTGCTGCTTCTCTTGTGAGCTTGTAAACTACCCCTCTGCCCTTTCTGTTTGGGGACAGCCAGTCACCCTCCCTTTGCTTCTTCAGATAAAACCCTGAAGATTCTGCCCTCATGAAGGCATGGTGCTAATCCTTTGTAACTTGACAGTTCCCTTTTCTTTCCCTCACATTATACTCTCTCTCTCTCTTTTTTTTTTTTTTTTTTTTTTTTTTTTTTTTGTCGTTGTTGTTGTTGTTTTTTTTTTGTTTGGTTTTGTTGTTTTGCTTTGTTTTGGTTTTGTTTGGGTTTTGGTTTTTTTTTGGTTAAACACCCCAGCAACTTCCTGGGCCCGTGCAAGATTCCTGCTGCATGCCACAGCAGATTTATGTCATTCAAACATTGTTCACAGCATTGCAGGCATCTGGTTTCCAGTTTGCACATCTACCCCAAATTCTGAGTGATGCCGTCAAGTTTCCAGCTAGCTTAGGTTTTGAGAGCAGAAACAGCCTCAGAGAAGCTCTTGGACAAGTCAGCACACTCTAGCAGGTCTAGCAGGTCCACTTCAGCTCCCTAAAGGAGAGACAAGTATTTTCTGTCCTGGTAACTGCTGTCTGCAGTGTCACTCTGAGTGCACCAGCAGGCTGTCCTGCCCAATTTCAAGTATGGCAGATGAAAGGCAACACTGGGATGTGGTACCACCAAACAGTACTGGGATGTTCTTGCTGCTAAATCATCCCTCAACTTTTCCCAAACAGGTTCATTCATCAGTGACATCCAAGAACAGACCTCAGTGGCATCTTCAATAAACATTGTGCATCTCTTTACCCCTATATGCAGAGGAATAGATACTTGTGAGAGCCAACAACTAGATGGAAGTTGATCCACAGCCCAGCAGCATCTCACACAGCATTTAACCACTGTGCTTGCAATGAATAAAAATGCCACCAGGACAAGACATTTAAGCATGTGTGAATGCTTGTTGTGAGAAATAAGCCAACAAACCTCCAATTATGACTGTCTGCATGCTTCTGACTTAGTCCCAAAGTTACACTGCAGGCATGGGAAATCTTTTCCTTAATGACAACATACAGCTTTAGAATGTTACAGATACAAAGCATATCCTCACAGGCACCTATTGACTGCCTGCTTCCTTGTGCTGCTCATGCTTTCTCTGCTGCAAACTGTGACTTATTAGTTTGTGTGCAGTTCCACCCTGATGTGGCTTTAAGGTCTCTAAGCCTCAGATAGCCAAAATGGAGAGAGGACAGAGTGGGGCAACAGCTCACAGCTGCCCATAGATATCTGGCCTGATACCCCCCCCACCACCTACCACCTCTTTCTTAGGCCTCAGGAGGAGCCAAGAGAGCACCTTCCCTCACAGAAAGGAAATCATAGAATCATAGAATCGGCTGGGTTGGAAGGGACCTCAGAGATCATCAAGTCCAACCCTTGACCACTACCGCTGCGGTTACCAGACCATGGCACTGAGTGCCACATCCAGTCTCTTTTTAAATATCTCCAGGGATGGAGAATCCACTACTTCCCTGGGCAGCCCATTCCAATGTCTGATCACCCTCTCCGGGAAGAAATTCTTTCTAATATCTGATCTAAACCTTCCCTGGCACAACTTGAGACCATGCCCTCTTGTCTTGCCAATAGTTGCCTGGAAAAAAAGACCAACCCCCCCCTGGCTCCAGCCTCCTTTCAGGGAGTTGTAGAGAGCGATGAGGTCTCCCCTGAGCCTCCTCTTCTCCAGGCTGAACACCCCCAGCTCCCTCAGCCTCTCCTCATAGGACTTGTGCTGGAGTCCCTTCACCAGCCTGGTTGCCCTCCTTTGGACCTGCTCCAGGACCTCAATCTCCTTCCTGAACTGAGGGGCTCAGAGAAAGGATGTAGAATACTTCTCCACTGTGCAGCAGTGGGATTAAGTGGGATTAAGTGGCTGGAAACACACACCCACTCTTGCATCTGGGGCTGGAAATTCTTTGTCTTCCCCATGACAGAGGACCCCAGACCTCTGGGCAGGGGAGCAAGAAGCCATATGCTTCTGCCTGGAAGGAGAGGCATGAAGAGGATGACCTGTTTTAGCTAGTTTTACAGCTCATCCTGTGGATGCTCTGGAGGTCTGGTAAATTTGGTGGACCAGCCATTGTACTGACACCTCCATACAAAGATCTCCAGCTACCAGCAGGTCTCAGCACGATAAGGCATAAGTTGACAAAAGCACAGTTTGGAAGATCACTTTGTTCATAACCAGGAAAACACAGAAAATATATATAGAAGCACATATAAATAAATAAAAATAGGTTTTATAATTACATATATAAATTGTAGCAATTGTAGACCTGACAGGATTTCATTTTAACCCTGTAGTTATGTCATCAGCATTTGGAAATAAATGGTGCACAGAAAACTAGCGTTATAATCTGCGAAAGGGTGGGAAGTGGAAGCTAAAAGACTACACAATTTACAAGTCAAGTCAAGAGGCTGGGATGGCCATAATCAATGTTTTTCCTCAAGTTAGCTCATTATTTGTTCAGACCTACTGCACTACACACCTATGCAATTGCTACAGAGTACTGTGACCCCACAGATCTGTGGCAAAGCTTGCATTTTGACAGAAGCATGAATCCTCCTTTTTTCAGACAATGTGGCAAGAGTGTCAAGTATCTTTCATCTCCACAAAAGTAATCAATGCCAGTTAATTTCTTCCCCTGAGCCAAGGCAAAGATGATCAGAGTCACAGGAAAGTTAATTTTAACAGTCTATATTTTCCACAAAGAACAGAGAAAAAGTAATTCTTCCAATTTGCCAGAAAAGTGGTTGATGATCAGGGCCTGTCACTGCTTAACAGGCATTTGGACAGTGCCCTTAATACTCTCTGACTTCTGGTCAGCCCTGAATTGCTCAGGCAGTTGGACCAGATGATCACTGCAGGTCCCTTCCAAATGAAATAGTCTGTTCAGTTCTGTTCTTAACTGGCTTGGAATCAACTCTCACCTTGCAATGAACTTCACAAAGGCTACAGAAAATGTACCTCTGATAAATCTTCATGTGATAAATCTTCACTTTCTACTGCTCTTGTTCTCCCTGAAGGTTACTGTTACTGCTTCACAAAAACCTTGAATATTGGTGGGCACTGTTGCACTGCCTATCCCAGGCACTGACACATTTCTCACAGCTGCAGTGGGCCAGGACGGGTTTAGAGAGCAGGGACCAAAGCACAGAATCCTTCCTTGCACCCCAGATGGACCCAGCCTCAGCCCTACAAACCCCTCCTTCAGCCCCTCCCTATGAGCAGGGCAATAGCAACAACATACATACATATAGTGAAGCAGAAATATAAGCCAGATTTTGAGTTCATTTTTCATATTATTGTTATTAATAATAATATTAGTAATAATAAAAATTTAATGCACTCTGGTTGCTTAAAATTCTGAGAGAAAACTGAGTAGTCTATTACAAGCGTAATTAGCCACAGAAATAGCTGAAGTTTTAAGTCGTCTCCGTAAGTTTTCAATACAGCTGAAAAAGGGGCTGTTTCAAAATTTTGATGGGCTCAGGACTGTTGGACCATCTGACTGGAGGTCAAGTCAAGATTCAACCACCAGGAAATCACATTCTGCATCTAGCAGCTCTATTATTTTCAGCCTTCCCCATGGAGCAAGTGCTGATACCGACATATTCCCATCAAATGTAAGCATTTTCAGTTCCTCTGGTGAAGAAAGACTTTTTGCTTTAATTACTTCTCATTTTCATAGAGCTAGCAGGTGTAGTGAGACTATTTTCTTCATTTCAACTCGTTCATTCCAAGTTGAAATCTGAGTGCAAGTCAAAAGTGGAAGAGCCTCTTGCAATCTCTAAATAAAAAGCAGGTGGAAGAAAATGAGGTCTCTGAATTTTACATGGAGCCAGACTTTCCCTGGTACTTACATCTTTCCTTACAGTAGACTTCTGTTCTTAAAGTGTACATGAGCTGGCTGTGGTTACCTGCTTCAGTGAGAAGAATACTGTCCAGAGTGGGTTTCCAGACTCATTCAATTGCCCTCCAAAGCTTTGATTCTTTCTTAAGTCGTTAAGGAAGACTGTGCAGGCAAAAATGAATTTTTACAAATACAGAAATCTGAAGCTACTACAATTAAAATGGATATCCTAAAACAGGGTTTGGCCAGATTTATGTCTAGATACTTACAGCAGCATGTTTAAGCATTAAATGAAGGATATACAGAAAACACTAATAAATTATATTTAAAGAGTAACAAACAGTTCTGTCATCACCTTGACTCCTGCTTGCTAACTTGAGATTAACACGTGCTTTTTACCTAGTTAAATTAATCTATTTAATTTCAGAGTGCCTCCACCCTCACTGAAGATAGAGGTTCACAGACAGCAAATGGCCAGAGCAATAGCCAGCCAGTAGCCAGTTGAAATTGCAAATAATTAAGGAATTTAAATCATTGAGACTTTGTTTCTATATAACTCAAATATGTTTCATAACACAAGTAATCCAACACTCTTTAGAGAACAGCAAAAGGTCTAAAGAAGTACAAGTTAAATATTGCATAAAAAGGCATCACTTGGAAAGCAGTGCCTATTTCCAGATCAGTGTATGGCTTCCTCAATGGCAAAAGTGCACAGCTCCCAGCTGTCCCTTGGAGTCTCTCCCCTGCATGGAGGGCCCTTTTCCAAAATGGGCCATACAACTGCAAAACAGAAAACCTTACACATGGGACTGCCACTGCTGAGGTCCACAGTAAATTCAATCCAAGCACTCAACAGGGAAGCACAAACCTTCCTAAAACCAGCAACTTCCCTACATCCCTATGGAGCCAAGGGCAGGGAAGATGCCCAAACCTGACTCACAAGTGTTCTGGGAGCTATGAGGAAAGGGAAGACAACAGCCTTGCAATACACACAGATAACAGGCTGAGAGACTAAAGGGCAGTACAGGAGCAAAGCAGCACAAGGGAGAAGACATCACCACGGGACCACAATCCCCCCCTGCAACCTGTATGCTTGAATTCACAATATGAAGAAGTCTTCCACCCATCATTCTCCAGCTCCATGTTAATTATATTAAGCATGCTATTTCCCTCCCCTCACCACATGCAAATACAGCAGCTACATCAGAAGAAATCCTTGTAACTTGAATGTTTCCCCCACCACTTGCTGACTCTACAGAACAAAATGACAATCTGGCATTCTGACTTTAGTCTAAAAGCTAGCCACTACCATGTTACAGAGACATAGTTAATGTCATTACTACAACACTGATTTAGTCAAGCAAAAGGAGCTTACTAATGGTGAGTAAAAACTCTGAATTGGGCTGTTTCCTAACCCCCTTGAGGGGGGAAGGAAGCCATACCCATGGGCACAGACACATCACACTGGCACAGCTCTCTTCAGCTCTGCCCCATTCATCAGGTTCCTTCCACCAGATTCACTCCCAGGGGGTAAGCAAAGCAACAGCTTGTCAATATAAACGTTTTCCAGGCACATCAAGAGGACAGTAAACCTAATATATCCCCGACTTGTCTTGTCTCTTCTCCATGAAAGTGTCCATTTTCAGCAGTGTGGCTTCTATTATTGATCCCTTGAGAACAGCAAAGATTTGTTTTCAATTCTCCCCTCACCACAGCAATACACGTACAAGTAGAAAGACAGCCTATTTAGAAAAATGCATTTGATGCTATTCCTGAACACAAGATACAAAATTGTATCCAAGTAGTTTGCATTTTTACATTAATTTCCCAATAACTCCTGTTCCCATCAAATTTCTGTCATCACAAGTCACTTCCTCAATTGTGTTTTCTGCTGAAAGAACTTTGAACGAGGGCTATTATATTTTAACTTTGTAAAGAGCATTTTTTCCTGACATTTCACATCATAGCATCATTTCTAGTTAGTTTTCTCTGCAAAGCTTCTCCCTTCTCTGTTAATGCACTCTCAATATTGAAACTCCAACAGCATTTTTGTCATCATACCTACTCCCATATACACAGCAAATTAGTCTCCTCAATCTTTCCCGGAGTGATAGCTCCTGCGAGCACTTTGTGATCTTTGCTACACATCTCAGAATGTTTCCTTCAGTTTCTAATTTTATGAAGAAATTAGATCATGCATAAGTGAACAGAATACACTCGTGACAGTGATGTGGGGGGATATCATCTTTGATCAATCACTGATGAACGTGTATTTCAGACTATAAGACAAGAGGGAGAAGGAGTGCAACTCTAGCTGCTGACAGTATCCATTTTCCTGGCAGACTCCTAATATAAGATGAGAAATTAGTCCTTCACATAGACAAGGCCAAACTGCAGATACATGGTTTGATTTTCTCCTTTCCAGGCAAAACAGCCACCAAAGAAAACCCATGGGCTGCTTCCAGGCTTACTTCAGTTTCCAAGCCACCTCACTTAAGATGTTTGCTTTTGCATTGGAAACTGGCCTCTCCCAAGAAGCAGCCTCTGGGAAAGGTGACCTAATTGTTTGCCTTTGGACATGGGCTAATAAGAAGGCATTTAAGTTCACAGAATTTTGGGTGTGATTATTTGCTTCAGTATGTAGTCATCTTGGGACAACACGTCACAAAGCCCAACCATGGACACAGCTTCTCTTGCCTGCTCACCCTCTGTCTGTCTGCAACACCAGAACATGCCGACAAAGGCAGACAGCACTGCACCCACTCCTCAGTCACCATGTTGGGCACATACAGGATGGACATCACAGACACACTCTGCATTGGGGACACACATCCCATCAGAGCACACACTCCCTCACTGACAGCTCACAAGCATCTAACTCAAAGAGCCCAAACACAAACCTTGGGAAGATCAAAAACTTCTCACTAACAACAGATCTTCGTGTTCCCAGAACAACTTCTGAAAGGAATTAACAGAAAAGCCAGCTCCTCACCAAGGCTTCCTCTCTCTTCCCAGTCATTAAAAGATGACACCAGTTTGTACCATTAACTAACTCTATTAGCAACTTTTGTACAGTGGTTCAGCACTGTGACAAGTTATCCGGAGAGGCTGAAGAAACTCCATCCCTGGGAATTTCCAAAACTCAACTGGACAAAGCCCTAAGCAACTCAATTAATCTGTGTAATAAGCCCTGCTGAATGCTGCTTCAAATAGCACACTCCAGAGGTACCACCTAACTATGACCCTTTTATTATTTTTATTTTTATAATGAATGCTTGTAAAATCACAAGCCCTCAATTACAATCTCTATACAAAAAAGGACCCTGAGACCTCATATTTGACCAAGGTAAATAACCCATTTTGAGACCTCCTTCCTCCTTGAAATGTCACCAAGTAAGCTGTACAGGAAGGTAGGCAATGCACTTGGAGCACAAATGATTAATTCCAAACTGCCTGAGTTTTCACTAGACTTCCCAGGTGTTTTTTGCAGCCTGCAGTGAGCTTTATGTTGCCATGGCTACTCTGACAAATATTTCACCCCTCCTTTCACGCTAATCACATCATAGCTGCAGTATAGACATGCCCTACCAGGTAGCTCTGCCACAAACTCATTTTTTCCCCTACCACCTCTGCAAATCTAAGATTTGATTTAAAGTAAATTCATCCTTCTTCAGACAGATGCAAGTAAGTATTCCTTAGATCATTTGTTTCCCTAGTCTTAAATCTCTCTGCTAGCATTAAAATGATGGGTCTCTCTCATTGTATCTTTCAAATTTCAGAGTGTTAAGTCACATGTCTTTCATAACATAGTCTGACATAATTTGTTTGCAAAGGGCATTCAAATCAGCCACTGGGGACCACGTGCCTGGGGAGCTGCAGGTTGCACATCCCCAGAGAAATAGGAACAGTGCCTGCCTCTCCAGACTAGAGGTCTGTGGCAAAGCAACCACTGCAAAGGGCATGAACAGCAAAGTCCCTGAGGTCAACTCAGTTTGTGTTCAAGAGTGAAAAATAATGTGCAGTGATGGCAGCTGCTCTTCCAGTCTTTCCTCCAGCCTTTAGTATCTCTTGGTTTTCCTGAGCTCCAGCTCTGACTAATATCTCCATTTAGTTAATACGTAACGATTGCTCCAGTTGCAAGAAAAAAGCTTGAGTAACCAGATACTCATTATAAGAGAGCAGCCTGCTGAAGAAAGGAATTTAAGAAGTAGTTCCAAAAGCTGGGGCTCCCTACAAACTTTTATTTCAGTGTTGACTGACATTTTTACAAGCTCGTATCTGTGTAGAGACCAAGATATCAAAGAACACTCACATTTATGTTGTAACATTTCCCTAGGGTGAGGCCCTTAACAACTGCCTTTCTCCTCTACATCCATGAAACTTGTAGTATTGCAGTTATTTCTGGGGACACTGTCCCTGCCAATTGCCAGCCAAGCATGGCTGGAAGCCCCCCGAGTCCAAAAAACATGGCTGAAGAGCAGCACAATGCTAACGTTTCCTTCCAAAGAAAAGCAAGCTGAAAATCTGCCAAGCTCAGCCTCTCAGGTCATCGAATTTAAGTACTCAACAATACTATGTTAGCCTGGATAAACTCATGGTTTACACACACCAGTACAATCACAAAAACTCACTGGGTAATGACTTTTTAATGATATTCGAGATTTCTGCATCTGCAGATCCACATGGAGCAGACATAGCAGAGAAACAACCCCACAAAATCCGCATCGAGAACACTGCTAGAAGCTTCAAATTCCCTGCAAAACCCTGACCTACGTAACCACTACCCTCTTAAAATTGCATGGTTTGGTGTTACAGGTGTGCTAGGAAGACATCAGCTGTTTTAATCTCTAGGCACTTATCTCGTAGTCACCTATGTAGTCAATGCAGGACACCCATCTTCTCAGTGCTTCAGCTTAAGCTGCCTAGATAAAGCAGCAGAGCACATAGGGGCTTTTACACGATGCTATTTCAAGCATTGATTTTACGGGCACATCATCCACAGATTATATACATTATACAGAAACGTATCAAGTCTTTCTTTGTGTCGAGTGATAAGATGTATGCCGAAAACTGAACTGCTCCTACGCCAGGCCCTGGCCTCACCTTCCTCAGCCGCCCCTCATGGCGGCGCAGGCAGCTCCACTGCACAGGCCTGGCAGGGAACATGCCTGCCAACGCCTAACGCTCCTCTCCCCCCTCATTTTGAGAACAACATCAGTGAGGCAGACCAGAATTTAAGTATGTGAACAATACACTAAGCACGGATGAGAGACATATTTGTCTTAAACCTCCATCCCGAGAGTCCCCGGCCTGAGAGAGGACTCTCCCCACTGTTCTTCTTCTCCTCTGCCACTCCTTGAAGGACTGAGGAACGCCTGCAGGAGCACTGATGGATGACCTGGATACTAATTTTTTTTGCCTATTTAGCTCCCTCAGAAGTCACTCTTTCTTTAAAACACACTTTAATAGGTAGCCACTCTTCAGTACTCTCTGAAGAAAAACAAATCAGGGCTTAAAGCTTGATCAGTTTAGCACTGACACCACAGCCCTCTTCTCAGGGCTCCCACCAACATGGAAACCACCTGCTCGCACATACAAATAAATCAGAAACCTCAATTTTATTCTGCTTAAAACAACAGACAACACATTGACTCAACAAAATGCAACTACTAATAAAACGCAGGTGAAGCTGGAAATAATTTATTATGATGTACTAAACTATTGCTTCAAACAGGTGAAACCAAGAAAGCAAGGCACAATTATGGTTAATAAGCAAATAAAATTATCAGGCAGTGAACTTATGCAGATCATTAAAACTGCTTGAATATACATGCAAGCCTGGCACAGGCCTCCCATCTCTCACCCACCTCAAAAATGCTAAACTATTGCAGTTCAAAATACAACAGTAGCCAAAATTTGTGATTGGAATTATTTTTGCTCCTCAGTCAGAGAAGTGCATTAATGAAATCAAAACATTCATGTCAAGTTCAGGTGTTTCAACATATCACTCGAGCTACTTGAGCTAGGAACATGGAAAGATCACTCAGTTAAATTATTTTAGGTTCTCATAAGAATCCACCAATTAAACTAAATACATATTGTGTATCAGGCTCCTGTTTGGCGGTCAAAAGCTGAAATGTAAAGGGCAAATGTGTCAACAGGGGAAAAAGAAAGGAAAAGGCTTTTGTTTCAAACATTTTGTTGCTTGGAATGGGTCAATTAAAAACCACAAAAAGGAGGAGGATTCATGAGTTTATCCTATATATTAAGTGATGTCAAACACAAACAGAATGATCAATTATGTGCTATGCAATTTGTTGATTGTCGAAAAAGGAAAATTCCTTTAGGGTTTTATGTTGCGGAGAGACATGAATGCAACCAACTTCCTGTGGCGTCAGTGACTCACCAAAAAAGAAAATGTGATGCCTCGTACTCCCATATTTTCTGTGGACTTTACTTTTGGACCATGGGTTATACAACCTGTATGTACACTGGACGGCTGCAGTATATCTTGTGAGGCATTCAGATCTGACAGTAGATTGAGCCAAAGTGTGAAGATGCAGATGGGTAGATGCACATGAGCACTCTGAACTATTTCCTATACAGCTGCCTGTAACTTCAAGGAGACTTAATGTGGTGGTCCCTTGTACGCCTTCCTTTGCTGTGTCAGCACCAGACTTCACGTATCTGAGAAATGCATTTTTTATTTTTTTTTCCTAGGGATGGGGTGGGGGCAAGAGGTGCTGGATTTCCTAGGTCACCTCTGAGGCTTGGTCATGTTATTGCATCAGACATGCATGCCAGCCCCAGGACTGCAGGGTGCCTCATAAATCTCAAAGGAACAAAGACCCTTTGCTCACTCAGAAAGTGCAAATTAAGTTTATCCAAGAAGGCGACCAAAATACATCCCATCCAGCAAGCTAATAAGGGTGCTCCAATCCAGGAGAAGCAAAAGATCACAGATGGAATTACAGAAAAATTAGGTTAATCTCTCAATATGCAAAGTTGATTTGCTGCTGAACTGGTGATCTCTGATCTTAATCACCTTAATTATCCTCCCTGTCTGAGAACATTCTAAGGGAATCGCAGCAGCCAAACTAACACATTTAAGAAGAAGAAAAAAAAATAATTAGTCTCCCTAGTTACTTCCTACAGAGCAGACTTATATTAAAAATTAATAAACTAAAATATTTATCAAAGCTTTCTTCAAGGATCAACTAACTAAAGAGTTAAAAAACCCCAAACCAAGGACAACAAAAAAGCACTCCAAGGGTTAGGTCTCAACCATGTATAATCAGAGAGGTTTGAATGAGCTTTCTTTTCCCAAACAAATATATGATGTCATTAATCTCCTGAACCTTGAAGTTGTTGAAGAAGAAGATCTGACCTAATACCAGTTAATTCCTGCTGTGGGCAGAATTGTAATCTCTCCTGCAAACCAGATCTGACCTGGACTCAAGTCAAGAATTTTAAGAGTGAACAAAATAGGGGGAAAAATAAAAAACCCCTACAAAATAGATGTACATGCTATGCCTATGTATAACACACAGACAAATTTAGATTTGTATTGATACAAAAGCTAAACTTATCAACTGCATATACTACACCCCAATACTGAGTCAGTAAATGCAGAATCAATTAAGACCTATGCCGTTTACATATATATCTCCCACATGTACTTCCTTTGCTAAAAAACATGTAGCAGGACAGCTGCTAACATCCTTAAGCTCTACACTTCCTGGATTTAACAGTAAACCTGTAAGCTCACTTATGTCCCTTCTTCTTGAGCATTTTGAAGACTAAAGAGGCTAGTAATCACACACATTTTAATTTGAGCTGCCACACTGTACAGCTGAAAGTATATCTATCAGCAGAGATTCACTGTAAAGCTTAAACAGAAGTAAACTCACATGTATCTCTGTGCACACACACACAGAGGATTGTAGGCTTGTGAACAGCAGCATAACTGCCTGGAGAACATACTTTGCAAAAACAAAATGAAGAAGACTGCCCCCCAGATTTTCGTTTATTTGTTTCTTCATTACCTTACAAAACAAACAGAAGAACCTACGTGTTATCTGGATCCTTGTTCTCAGCAACACCACACTCCTTAGGAAATTTTCAATCATAGCCTTATTAACTAGAACTCCAGCAGGCTCTTCCTTTTACATCTGAAGTGACATGTAATCTTCCCACTAAAACTAGCCAACAGATTACAGTCAAGTTTCTAAAATATTTGTTTGCTCCAGACACACCTCCATCAAGTTCTGAGATTTTTTTTCACTGAAAGTCTGGGAGATATGTAGATACAAATAGAAACAAAGCCAGCCCAGACATTCAAGGGCAGCCCTGCACTGTTCTTACCTTTCTGAAGCCCACACAGAGCCGCTGCCATGTGCTGCTCCTCCAGCAAAGCAAAAAACCCCAGGTACACCCAGGCTTCCATCCCCACTGCTCCATGCCACCAGCCTCTGGGACCCAGCTCACCCCCAAGGGGAAACAACACACTAAGCTCCTGGTGTGGGGGTGTGTGAGGAACCACAAATTATGAGAGTTCTTAACTTGCACCTGCCTGAATAATTTCTTTTGAAGACACAGGTGTCCTGCAAACACCCTAATACAATACAGAGACATGCCAATTGTGAGCTTGCCACAGCCTAATTTTTAGGTTGCATACCAAGAGAGACAGCCATATGAATGCTAAACAAGAGCATGAAAGAAGAGAGAAAGAAGTTGAAAAATCCTCTCTCGGTGAACCGGGAAAACACAGCAGCCATTCTCCCCAAAGCCTGCTATGGCATCCTTAGCTACTATGCTCTCAGTTGAGTAAAAATCTATGAAAACTCAAAAAATGGCAACACTGAGTCCCATGACAACTAAGACGGTGCCAGCAGGAATGAGGGGAACTATCTAGCCCTGGCCACATGTTAATGAGTTCATAAACCTCCAAGAGCATTTCAAAAGGACCACTCCCCTCCAGACCACCCTAAGAAAGCATTTTAAAGGATAAGCCACAACCACAGACAGTGCAAAATCCAACTTACCAGTACAAGTAATAGGCTAAAGCCAGGGTGATGAGCGTAGCACAAACTCCAGCTAGCAAGCATATACCCGACTGATTTACCAACATCTTCCCAGTTTGTTATTGATTATTAAAGCAAAAAAAAGGAGGAGGAGAAATGGAACAGCAAAAATGGACGACACGAGTCTTGGTTAGGAATGCAAATCGGTCTTGACATGGAGGAGGGATTATGATGACAAAAGCACATCGAGGTAAATCTGGAAGTGCTGCAGCTACTAAAACTGCCCGCTCAGAAGTCAGAAAGAGAGAGCTGGGTATCCTCTTTGCTACATATTTTCATAAAACACCAAATTAAAAAAGCCCCTCTTACCTCAAGAATGAAGGCATGACTGAGGCACAAGTGGACTAATATTTAAAATAGGTAACACTTCCCAATAAATATTACTGTCAGGTGGTGTTGCTGACAAACTAAGCCTTTGCTCTAATCCAGTAATCTTCTTACAGCAAATTACCAGGCTACGATCAACTGGATTCACTCGTGTGTCAAGGTACGGATGTTCAGCACTGCCGCTGGACACTCTTCTTTTCCAATCCCACCCCCAGAAGCCAGATTTTAACAAGGAAGAACCTCCACCCCACCAAAGCTTCTCTTATCCACCAAGAGTGAAGACAAGGTTTCAGAGAGCACCATGGCCAAGGAAGGGTTTGGTCTCCACCCAGAGCAGTCCTTGCAGACCACAAGGACCCCTCACCTTAGCGGTGCGATTAAGGGGCATCTTTAAACTGCACAGTCTGAAGAAAGGGGCTCTGCAGCCAGGCAGGGAGCAGGCTCCCACCTGCTTTGCTTGGAGGGAAATTTGGGATTCCACTGCCTTTACCCTTTCTATGCACCTGTATTTTCTCCAAATTCAGGGCTTTAGGGAGGCCTGAGCCACTCCTGTGGCTTGATTAACAAAAAGGAGACACCAGAGCCTAGAAAGGAGCGAAACAAAGCAGCAGCAGTTACACCAGACCCAGGCAGCAGAAACACAGTGCCACTGGTGTGATCAGGGGCTCATCCAGCTGTTCTGCACCATAGACCTGCCAGTCCAGATAGAGAGAGACTTGAGGCCACATCTGCCCAGGGACACAACAGTCAGACCAAAGAGCGAGATTCCCCTTTACCTCCCATTACACCAACACAGCCCTTCATGCAGATACAGTTTTCAGGAGAGTAACTGATTCCCATCTGGTAGGGGTTAGGCCTCTCAGAGAAACAAGAAGAAAGAAAATTTAAACGGAATACAGCTTAAATGACAAAGAAAATTTAAAGTGGTAGTCACAGATCCTCTCAATGGTCCCATTTTTAACTCTCAGCTTAGCAGCAGCACTACAGAAAGCTGTGTCACTGTGGCATGCTGTTAGCTCCTCTTAAACCCTTGGCTGTCCTGTAAGAGGAGTCACACATGTTTTATGAGACTTATTAAAGTGTAAAGAGACAATACAGAAACCCCTAAGATACAAGAAATAGAAAGTTTTTACAATCAAAGAAAAAGACAGTATTTGGAACTACTTGGCCAAAAAAGAAAAAAAAAAAAAGAAGCAGTGAATTTGAAAATCCCAGACAAATAGGAGATTTCATCTGGTATGAAGTTCAGCAGAGCTGGGTGGAAAAAAAATAAAATATGAAGATGCCTCTGAACTTAACAGCACAAAGTCAACATGATGTACTCTAGAAAGTGTGGTGAGTAGGGTCCAGCAGAGACCAACTTTGTACAAAATTAATGAATTAAAGGAAAATTTCATGAGGTCTCTATGCACCAAGTCAACAGGTCCTCCCGTCCTCTTACATCCTGTGCAAAGTCCAAGTCTATTGTAAAATCTTTTCCAACCTCGTCTGTAGCTTAACCACATTTTTCAAATGATTACACAGCTAAAAGTCTTGCTATTATCTGCACCTTTGTCAGTGAAGGACATAGCTTGCAACTCAGTTCCCTGCTTGGACCTAATCAGTTTCTGTGGGTTCCAAAGTAATTTCTTACTGTGTTCCCCATTCTCATTTTGAGACTGCTTACATGGTTTCTGTTCTCAATTACAGAAAGATAATTGTATGAATTTATATTAAAATAAACCCCAAATCCAAGAGAGAGACTTACATGTTGTTGGAAGATGACAGAAGGGTCCAGACATGCAGAGTCTGTAAACTGGAACCTGCAATATTTTTGTAGGTGAAGATCAATCACCAGTTTACAGGACTGCTGCTCTCTACCTTTCCAGTGCACTGTATTCATTACAAAAATGCACATAATGCTATGTGACTGGGCACAGAACAGCCTCAGGATTTTGTGAACAAAACCCAAAACCAAAGTAGCAATTATTAAGAGGCCTTATTGGAAAAAATAAAAAAAAAATTGGAATTGGGATATTACACTAATTGCCTATCTTTGTAGCCAGGCTTAGTTGGTATTCCTATTAGAAAAGCAATTCTAAAATTATAGTGCTGGTATTCAAGCAGTGATTCTATAATACCCACCCTTACATAACAAACAGAAAAGGAATTATCTAACAGAAGCCCTATTAGTACAAAATTATTTGAGTAACAGGCCGTTTGTATTGTATAAAATAGATCAATGTTACATAATTATATAATGTTGCCAGTCTTTGTCTCCAATCATTAAGAAAAGCCTCAGTTTTGTCTACTCATCTCTAAGGCTGCACAAAATGCCCCTTTTCATTCTAAGTGGTTGACTTTTCAAGGCAGGTGGCAATTCATCTTTTGTATTCAGATAAAATTAAACTACAAAAGAAATTTCAGGAGCTTAAGTGCACCTACAGACCATGCTGTAAAAACCTCATGTCCCTTAAGATAGATTGTGTGAATCCAGAAGGTGCTTTGTGGCACAGTTTCCTTACCTGTTAAAACAGGGATGTCAAAGTGATAAACAAAAAGGTCTCATTTGCAACCATCTGAGATAAGTGTCATTAGAAGAATGATATCTTTTGTTTTCTGGATGAAAAAAAAAAAAAAAAAAAAAAGGAGATACCTGTTAGCCTATAAATGTTCTGTGGCTGAACAAGAAGGTTCTGCAGGGGGGCTGCAAGCCCCTAAAAAAAGTTCAGAGCTTTTCTCAGAAGTACTTACCGCACGTTTGGGAAAAAAACTGAATGCCTGTCTTGTAAGCATTGCTGGGCTGCTTTAAGTTTTAGGTATGAAACATTGCCCTCTGCAAAAGAGGAGGAATATGCTTTGGTTTGTTGCATTTGCAGCAACACATGCTCACAGGTGGAACTGAGCTGAGGCTCTTGGGGCTGTCTTGTACCAAACCCACCACCTCCCTCCCACCTTGTCCTGATTGCAGGCCAGGAGACAGAAGACTTGGCACACTAACTTTGCTAGCTTATACTTCACACTTCTGCTCCAATGTTTGCTAATACTATCTGAGCTGTCAGGATAGAAAACCTCAAATAAATAATAACTATTATTATTTGTAATAAATAAATAAATAACACAAAGCGAAGGCCCCAGATGTTATCCTCAAGCTCACAGTTTACCAGCCATGGAGAAGAGCTGTTCTAAAAGATAGCCAAGAAGGAGAATATATGCTGCTCATTTGTAACTACAGTCCTCAGCCTTCTTGACAGATCTGTGACAAGTGAGAAAGACCTTTCAGCCTACTGTCACCAGACTGACATTTTTCACATGAAGAAGAGTATCTCCTCTAGACATTTCCTTATAGTAATTCTACACTTCAACCAGACAATTTTCCAGGGTTTGACCCAACCAGCAAATTTTCCAGGGTTTGACCTGGAAGAGAAGTGGGGTCCACATGGAGGGGGAGGGAAGACAGAAGTCACCATTCTGAAGTATCTGGGTTTAGAAGATCACCACCACAGAGCGGAGAGAGAACGGAAGTGAAAATAACTAAAAACAGAAGTGGTAGGTGTTCTGATGGGTGACTGACTGTCATCAAGGCAGCTTATGATAAGAATTCCTTGTTTTGCAGTCAGGAAGGAATAAGAGGTGAAAAATGTGGCTTGGAAGACCATCAGGCCGACAACCCTATCAGTTCCTCAGTCAGTTCATGCAAACCGAGTTGGCAGCCTGATTTACACTGGGGATCTTGATCCTGCAGAGAAGGAAAATGTTCATCACAGTGCTGCTTCATACAGTGCTGTGTGCCATTTGCTGTTCACAACCCAAAAGGTAAGAAACCAAGAAAGATAGAGCAGTATGACAGGGCAGGGGCCCACAACACAACTTTTTCCTTGTACAGGCTCCAACTTTCATTCTCTTTCCTCTCTCCTTGGCTGCCATCAGCAGCATGTTCCTACCCGAACACAATAGTTATACTTCTTTTGGATGATTTGACTGACAAATACTTTAAAAACGCTGTTATCAGTCTGAATTCATCATTATCCTTGTGGTCAGATCTCTTTTTGCATTTACACAAAAGCACATCTCTTTTTAAAAAGATAGGGCAGACTATCAAGCAGACTGACAGCAAAAGCAAATATATGCCGGACAGGTTTTTGTCCTGTTTTCAGACAAAATCACACCAAACCTTTCTGGCCTAAATACCATTACTGGCAGCAGTCACACACCACACAATCTTTTCCAGTGTAAATGGAAAAAAACTATACTCTGAACAATACAAAAAAAACGCCCAACAATCCCAAACCCAAGCTTATTCAGCTTCTCTGAACAGTAGCCTTTTAATGCAATGTTTGAGAGGAAGGTGACCTAAATACCCTTTCACTGAAGGCTGCAGGGATCCCTAAATGACCAGCCTATTAGAAATGCATGCCTGCCATGCACCAGCAAAATTCAGACAGATACTTTGCATCCGGGCAGCTACAACTGATAGCAGAAGCATAGGAGTTTTCACAGATGCTCACTTGATCTTCTTATCATCATCTCAGGTAAGATAACATGGATATAGACAAGAATAATGAAATAATTCTGACACACTGAGTATTTTTGCAGTCCTGCAGGTGCCATTGTACTGATATTAATCTGCTCATAGGAAATTTCTGTGACCTAACTCAAGACAGGTAGGCAGCTGCCCAGATGGAAACTTCTACATCTCCATACATTTCACTGCATCATTTCTACTTCTGTCAGAGATGAACAAGTTCAATGCCATAGAGATTGCTTTCTGTTACCTGGCACGGTTATGAATCACAGAAAGAAACAGATAATGTGAAATTACTAGTATAAAAGTGAGCACCTGTTTCTTTTGGAGCTTGCAGCATTTGAGAACAGTGCACCTGTGAAGCCAAAAATTTCTGCTCATCATTTTAAAGATTAGAAGCTAATTAGCAGACATGTTTATTGTACCAAAGCCTCATATTAAAAAAAACTTGTGTGCCATACTCAAATTCTGGACGTCATCGCTGCTAGCTTGGCAATGCTCTTCAAAAGCTCCTCAGTCAGGCAGAGTAATGGTTTGAGAAGCAGCATTTATGCTCCTATGATTCATTTTTATCTGCCAGAATAACCCTTAGTTCATCTGTAATTTTACGCCAAAAACACAGATATTAAAGGATATTAAAAACTGCTTGCAGTTTGATTCAGTGTGTTAACAGAGAGCACATTTATAGACAATGAGTCTAGCAATCCAGGCCAGCTTCATTTAAAATAAACAAACAAGCAGACTAGTCTAATTATCAGAACTAATCTAAAAGAATCTATACTTCTCCAATCAAGTCATACAAGAACTTCCATGCTATTTACTCTGCAATGCATAATTGCTTCTTGAGTCTGCAGTTTCTGCTGTTCACTTTCAAGCCCATTAAATATGAATTACTTCTTTTGATTCATTCTATTTAAATTCCTTTCATCTTTACTACAATAAGACAGATTTTGGAAAAAAAAACTGCATTAATAAGAAGCACTGAAATTTCACTGCATTAATAAGAAGCACTTTTTTGCAACTAAGTTCATTACTTCAAAGCAACTGGAAGCTTGTCCCATGCCTTGTTGGTCAGTCCAACCTTCACTAGTCCCTACTCCCAGGCATTGCTAGGGGCTCACTCATGCTTCAGATCATCCTTGGTCTGTACCAACAAGATGTACCTTAAGCTAAACTGTATTATTATTTTTGTTTGTTTGTTTAGAATTTTTTAGAAAACTGATAATTTTGGTAGGCTATCTTAGGGAACAGTTTAGTAAAGCTAAGAAATAGGTAGTGGTAGGCACAGAGGGATAAACAACTTAAACACAGCATCACCAGCAACTGGGCCATAATAACTTACATTACTAAATATCCCAGCACCACCGTGGCTCACACTGAAGATATTTTCCTTCGGGGGCACCACATGGCAATAGCAAGCAGCATTGCTGTACCTTCAGTATAGGGAAAAGAACCACACCAGGAGATACTTGGGGCTTTTGATCCCATCTTGCAATACAGACCCAAAATACACATTTCTTACTGAACAAGGCAAAAGCTCACAAAGCAGGGAGAAGAAGGATCTGTCCTGACAAGCACCCAGAAGGGACCTTCCAAACAAGCCACTGCAGCCAGGTCCTGTGATGCTGCTGAGCAGCCCACACTCCTGGCCTGCTGCTGTTCAACCCAGCCAGCTGCAGGTACAGCTGCTCTCTGACACAGCATGGCACCAGCACTTGCCACAACACCCCAGCAACTGCACCACTTGCCCTCACTGCTTCCAAGCTTCCTTCTCCCTGTTTTTCTCCTTGCGATGCAGCTGAAGCATGGATGCTTGTTCTGTCTTTGGTGGGGTGTCCTCTGTTTGCCAGCCAGTTTCAATGACAAATGTATTTGGGTTGAGTGACTGCCAGCTCCTCAGTCTCAAGCCAAGACTCTCTTGTGCATCAGGCTGCTTGTCCCATTAAACTTGACCACCACAGCCAAAGCTGAAAGGGAGGATTCTCTTAAGGGGACACATGGCCCCTGAGACAAAACTAGCCTTGCTGGTAAGGCATAATAATATCATCCTGAAACACATGCTGCAATAGCATTGGTATTCCCATCTGTACTTTTTGCTGCTTTGGGAAACACTATCAAAGGTCCTAAATGTGTGGCTTCTGCAACTTAAAAAAAACTTGTGAAAACGATTGCTCCCATTGGCAATACTTATAATTGTTTTGAAAACATCACAGTGTTACGAGCAAATGCCATTCTAGCTTATTACAAAGCACTTTCAGTTTGGATTATTCTCCTCAAAATAAACATCCCTAGGAGACTTGGTGTATAGGTCCTTGGTCTTTGATTTCTGCTAGCTGACCCCTCCAGCTATAAGTGGTCCCTGTGCTGGTCAGAGCAGTGACCACCCTGGCAGGGCTCAACAGCAATGGATCAAGGGCACAAGCATAGTCAGCAGCATCCTACAAGGCTGCTCTTTCCCTAAGTTCTCTTAGGGAAGCACAGCTTAGTGGGTTGCAGTCCCAGTGTCTCAAAGATCGAGAGGATCAAGTGACAAACACAGTTGTCATGCTCACTTCTTCCAAATACAAGTCACAACAAGAAGAGCTGAGCTTCTGGTGCCCACCTTTTATACCCAGGCTCAGTAGTTAGAGGTAACATACTAAAGTGAAGGACATGGGAACAGTATTTGTCCCATCCTGGAAGAGTTCAGAGCAACACTTCCCACGTTGCAGAACAGTGGTCTGTGCTACAATCCACCTAACACAGGAAAGCCTTCTTGAGTGTTTCCATACTACCCAGGAAAATTAGCCCTATTTCATTTTCAGAGTATACCACCTCAGTGAGCTAGCTAAAACAGAGAGAACATTACTTCTGCATATTACACAAAACTGACCACAGCACATCAGACTAACTGCTAGTAGCTTTTCAGAACATCGCTCTGTCAGTGAAGAGGCCTCTGTCCTATAGGCTTTGAAACAGCCTCTTACCACAGCCTTCATGTTGCTAAGTTAAATATGAAAGATGAGAATGTAATTGGTTTTCTGATATATTTTACATTCCTCCTTGATTGAACTACAGAAAACTCTTGAAATTGTAATTGCTGTGACCATTTTAGTGAGCTGCATTTTGTTTTAGACTATTAAATTTTTATGTCCCCAAGCGCTTTGCAAAGATTTTTTTTCTTTCTCTCTCTGTAGCTCGCGACTAAGTTTATATGAAAATGTAATCTTCCAACAATTGTTACAAAAATTGTAACCCTGGCAAGTCAGAGAAAGATAAATCCCCTCATGCAGACACACAATAAGGACAATAGCAGCAGATGATACCAGGAGGGCTCCTGCCTATGCATAAGCCCCTAGAGGAGGAGATGTCTGCCATAGCACATGCTATCATATTTTGGCCTCCCCACAATTCAGTCCCTCACCTCCTTGACAGTCTGCCAGCTGGTACTAGTTGTGCTTTGGTTCATGAAATGGAGATTCGTTCTGCAGAAGCAGCATCCACTGGGACACTGAAAAGCTCTCAGTACAATTTTTCTAATTCATGTTAATATCTATTGAACGACTCAGGATTCATCTGAACAATCAAGAAAGTGAAGGCTGGAGGAATTATTCATGGGGTTATTCAACCCGTGCAATTTGAACATGGCTCCTTCATTCAGAACATTTAATTTCCAGATTATTCCTCCTCACAAATTCTACTGACCTGAGCTAAGACACCCTGGCACACACTCCACCAAGGTGCAGGCACCAGGCTTGGCAGCCTGCAGGGCTGGGTACAAGAAGCCCAAGTTTTCTCCAAACAGAAGCTGAGCTTGAAAATTCAGGAGCTGTGCACAATTTGTAAAATCCTGCCCCCTAAGCACATTTTAGCTTCTCAGTAACACACTGACAGCCTTTTCAGCCTTAAATGCAAAGAAGAAAGGCAAAAATTGCAGCCATGGGAGCTGAAAAATAGACTACAAACCAGTAAACTCATAAAAACAGGCTTTCCTGTATTTCTGGGGTATTGCTCTTACAGTGATGTGAACAAGCCCCTGCAAAAGCATTTTGCAGAAACTGGTTTTGAAAGTTGCTACTCACCGTGACACCATAACATGGCTACTTGCATGACCCAACCTAATGAGTATCTCTCCAACCATCAAAGCTGCAGATGGTCTGGATTAACCAGATTCAGCTGCAATAACTATTTTTTTGTGTGCGTGGTAAAATTTTGATCCAAGAACATTTGGCACTTCCAAAAGTGGTTATTTGCCCACCCAATACGATCAAAGATAAACACGTAAATTTCCTCTAGAGCAGGAAAATTTAAATCTTCAAAAGGGATGTAACTTTGCATGGGGTCAGAATACATGCCCTGAACATAGCCCTGGGGCTGTTCCAGTATGTACTGTCCTATGAATCACAGCTTTCAGAACTATCTTACAGAAACAAAGGTTTCTTGGGAGACTACTATAATAGTCCTATAATAGACTTTGAAAGTCCTATAATAGACTTTGAAAGGTTATAAAATACTAAAGCAATAATTTGGGCCTTTGCAAAGTCACCAAGATTAAACTATTCTCCTATTAAAAAAAAAAAAAAAAAAAAGAAAAAGCTACTATAAGCCTATGAAGGGGCAGGGTACTTGAAATCATCATTAAAACGTGAACACCTGACACTAACCATTCCAGGGTTTTATGATCCTGTCCTGGAAAAATCCTGTCTTATTTCTGTGTCAATGGGACCTCATCAGTTTTCCACTTTTGTCCTTACTGTTTGTATGAAAGAGTACAAAAAACGGCAAAAAGAAGGAATTCTGCTGCTTATAACTCAACATTTCCCTATCTGATTACTGGACAAAATTTAAGGTTGGTTGAAATAAAGGCAACCCTAAGATGACACCACATCTAGCATTCAAGAGATTTCTAAGAACACTGTAAGGAGGTCCTCGAAGCTCTGTAAAGCTACAGTTTGCCTTCCATATTTAAGGGGGCAGGTGGTAGTTAAGTGTTTCTAGAGTCTTCTGGAGGTTTATTGTGGTTAAGTCTTCGCTGCAATGATTACCAGCAGATAGAGCATACATGAGAGAGCAGGAGCAAACACTACAACAAGCTTATGCACTGGTTTCATCCCTAAATTTAAATTCTCAGAGTAGGAGACTTCTGACATTTTCCCCAGCAATTCATAGAGTTCTATGAAAACCAAACAAAACCAAAACCAAAGCCAAAACCAAACCAAACCAAAAACTAACAAAAAACCCAAACAAAACCAACCAAACAAACAAAAACCAAAAAAAACAACCAAACAAAAAACAAACCCACCCAACAGGATTTGCACCCCCTGTATTTGCTAAAAGCATCTTATTGCTACAGACAAAATGCAAATACAGAAATGTGCAGGAAGACTTCTTTCTTACCACCTCCACTGGGGACCACTTCTGGCACCTGGCAACACTCAAAGCAACAGGAGAATTCCCATTTCCTCCCTCCAGGGAAGTACCACTATTTATGTTTCAAGATATTTGCTTTCTCATTTGCCTATAAGTGAAAAAGACATTCTTGAATGAATGGTAGTAAAAATATTTTGTTTAGAAGCAAAGTACAATGCAAACAACATCTAACCTAGGTCATGAAGTCTTTAACTCAAAGACTTTATTATTAAAATTGCCCATCTTTCTCTTCTGTTTGCGATAAAAAACCCAAACAAGGAAGCTATTTAATCCTTCTTCTTAAGTACTAATACTACATTCTGCTCCACAGGTACCAAGCACTATTGCTTTTAGGGGGTATAGCTCACACATATCTATGAAATGAAAAGCAAGTGTTCTCAACTTATATTTAGAAGTGAAATTACAGCTTGTATTCAGAATGGAGAAAAGGCTTGCATACTCAAGAACTAGCCTACTTTTCCTAACTTTACTAATCAGCATGACAAAAGGTATTTCTTTTACCTACAATCTTGTCTTGATAGAAATTATTGAAAATTAAGCAGAAGCAATTATCCACTTTCAAAACACACACTCTCTATATTTTATTAAGAGCTGTTTTTATTATCCTGAAGCAATTGAGTTCATCATTATTTAATTTTAGATTACTGAACTGGAGATTTACTTCAGACACAAGCGCACTTTCCACATAATTTAGTCTCAGTAATTAGAAATGTACTTTACCCAGAGGTGGCTTGTTTAAAGTGTGTTATCTTATTCCACAAGCCTTACACCATGGAAGTTCCACTGAGAAATCTATAAACCAAACTTTAAATAACATAAAACTCCCAAAGAAACTCAAATTTACCAGACTGCAAACCTGTTGTTCCTTAAAAATAAAAAACTGAAGGAAAAATATCCTCCAAATATCTGCCCAACAAGTCAGATGTGTCCCAAAAGCTAATATAAAACATTTATTTAACCCAACACTACCCTTAGGCAGTTTAAAGCCGTAAGAACAAAAAAATGCTCTTCTCACACAAATCACTTCATTTATAAGTTACATCAATCAGTATGTAATGTCTAGAGGAAAATGTGTACATCTGTTAGGATGCCCAGCAGGCTATCTGCCACAGGATGTCACCACTGCTGAATTGTTCAGACACTGAACAAAGACTTATGTGATGGTGTAACTAGAGGAACAGAAATAATGACTAGGCATGCAGGTTCACATCGTATCTATTTACCCTGGATATCATACCATCCAAAAACTGCTCAAATTCCAACCTACTTCAGATAAATTTTTGTAAACCTGTGGCTGAAACCAAGCCATACTAGGCAATGCCAGTTACCCATTCATCTCAGATTCAGGTCTATGTAGCAGTTAATAGCATCACTAGCTGCCAGTCCATCTGGGCTGGCACATTGCCCAAGGCTGGTTTTATGTCAAAACACCATTTGCTTTTTTTTGGAACAAAGAGTTATCATCTACCACCACTGCCATTAGAGAGAAGGGAAACAGATGACCAGGCAAATGTTTTAAAAACACACATCACTTTTTGCAACTCTTTGTCTTAAACTGTCCAACAAAAACAATACACACAACTGCTCACCACTTACTTAGAGTTCGTCAACTATAATCAAAACAATGGAGAACTACCACTACAAATGGGGAAGATGTATATACATTTCAAAACTTCAATGCCAGTACTTGAATGATCCAGTTTGATTTGCTGCATTGTAGAAAGCCTACAACAGCAACAGCATCTAAGATTTCATCAAAAAATGACAGAGAAGAAAAAGGACATGAGGCTCCAAAAGATCAGGATACAACAGTTCTGCTGTTTATTCAAAATAAATCTAAGTCTCAGCTATGAAGATTTTCAGTATACTTTGTCATACTTTCTCATGTGGTATCACATTAAACAGGCAAAGTTTGGAGACCAGCATAGACTGTGACAGCAGTCAAGATCCTAACCAAAAGAGATAGTGACAGACAGCATGGGAAGAAAAAGCTACAGACACCTTGGAAGTTATTGATGAAAACATTAAGCAAAACACAACTATCACTCTTCTGCTTCATTTTTAATTGATTAATAGTTTGCACACCAAGAAGGTTTTTATGGCAGGTGATTACAAATTTGGGAAGAAATATGAACATGAAGGCATACAGAGCTCTCCAAAAGTGCCGTGACCTGGAAAAAAACATTTGTATCAAATTGTTCCATCTTAAAAAACCTCAGAAAAGCAAACAGATTCAGGCAGTGCATTTAGGGTAGAAGAAGTACACACACATTTTTCCATTTCAGAATAAATTCCCTAATTAAATATAAATGCATGCGCATGCACTTAAACACTTTTGTAGTCTCTCTCTTATGTAGTACCTTGCATTGAATTCAATATGATAACCTCCAAAACCATGTTTGCATTAGCTACTTTGACATCACAGCTTTGAAAATATTTTTAGCATTCCAACATTTAGGACACACAGCATTCAAAAGAGGACACATACAACTCTGTCTTCAGCATCGTCTCACAAGTGGAACATTTAATTCCATTTTGTCCTTTTTACTTGTTTGCTTGTTTCTCATATATACACATATAATTTATTAAAACTACCAGATCCATTTTCTGGTCTGTTTTCTTCCTCACCATCGGAAGTATTGGTATCTTTGAATCCCCTGATAATTTACTTGATTCACAGATCATGCCATTCCCTAAAGTTCATATCTCATCTGATAATATGCAGATGTTGACAGAGAAATGGAAGAATAAACAAACAAAAATAAACAAAACAAAAGGAAAACAAAAAACTTGATAATGTCATTTTAATCACAAGTTTACTTTCTCGTATTAGGAAAAAACAGGAGAATGTCAATAAATTATGAAGGGCTTACAACAATCAGAAGTGGTTCCCTACCCCCATAATGCATAACTGAACTGAACCTTCTTGTAATGGCTGTTGGAGGTGGCATAAGTTGACTGAAAAGGGAGGAACTGCAATTATTAATTAAATGGAACTGAGGGTATGGCAGAGCAAATACCAGTCAGTCTGCTGACTGTAAATCCATTACAAGCCAGACCACTGACTAGATGGACCAGTGACAGGCAGACTCCCTTTTCAAGATGGAAACTGGACTTATGCAGCAAATAAAGAATTTAATTTTCCAATGAAACATGCAACCAAACCCTTCAGTTTTGAGCTTCCCTTTGTAAGACAGGGAACAGATAAGCAAGAATGAAGTTGATTTGTGGACTCATAACTCTGCAAAGTTATCTGTTCACCCATCAAGAGAGCTTGAGCACCAGCAGAAGACTGTCCACCATCATCTGTGTGGATCCAGGGCTATGATGGATAAACATTCTCCAGCAGGTTCAGCTGTAGCAGCCTAAAATGTTACTGTCCCCTCTTGACCACCCCAACCTTCTGCTAAGGATCAGTGCTTCATAGCTGAGCACATTCATTGGACCACTTTACTTGCTCCGGTCCTCGACTCACTTTAAAACCCTGATGAAGGTGGGTTCTTGCTATAGCTATTTTTAAGGCAGCCAAATCCACAAAGATTTTCCAGCTGCTTGCTGGGGTTTAAATACCTGCACATGGTCTTTTCTGCAGTGCCAATGGCTGGTAATGTCTGGAGGAACAAGCAATGTTCAAGATCATTGCAGCAACACTTGAAAAACAATGCTGGTCCCATTTGAAAAAGGTTTAATTATTCTTAAACAGATTATAAGGCTTCTTATACTTGACACTGGAAACAGGATAGGTCCTCAGCAAGTTAACCCAGATGTCTGTATAGCACTATAGTGCTTAGCTGGAAAGTGTTCATCTTGTCCCCAGCATCAAATGGAGACATGTGACAAGTGGTGTTCCTCAAGGGTCCATACTCAGACCAGTGCCATTTAACATCCTTGTCAGTGACATGGGCAGTGGAACAGAATGCATCCTCAGCAAGTTTGCTGAAGACACCAAACTGTGTGGAGAAGTCAGCGCACTGGAGGGAAGGGATGGCATCCAGAGGGACCCTGGCAGGCTCAAAAAGTGGGCTTGTGAAAACTGCACGAAGTACAAAAAGGCCAAGTGCAAGGTTCTGCACCTGGGTTGAGGCAATCCCATGCCTGAATACAGGCTGGGAGGAGAAAAGACTGAGGGCAGCCTGGGAGTGGGGTTGGACGAGAAGCTCAACATGAGCCATCAGTGTGTGCCTGCAGCCCAGAAAGCCAACCAGGTCCTGGGCTGCATCAAAAGAAGCCCAGACAGCAGGTCAAGGGAGGTGATTCTCCCCCTCTGCTCTGCTCCTGTGAGACCCCACCTGGGGCACTGTGTCCCAATTCTGGAGTCCCCAGCACAAGGACACAGAGCTCCTGGAATGGCTCCAGAGGAGAGGCACTAAAATGATCAGAGGGTTGGAGCACCTCCCCTGTGAAGAAAGGTAAACAAGTGTGGGGTTGTTCATCCTGGAGGAGGCTCTGAGGTGACCTTGTAGGAACTTTCCAATATCTGAAGGGGCCTATAAGAAAGCTGTCGTAGGGCTTTTTACACAGGTGTGTAGTGACAAGACGAGGGGGAATATGGCTTTAAGCTTGAAGAGGAGAGATTTTAGGTTAGACATTAGGAAGAAATTATTTCCTGTGAGGGTGGTGAGACACTGGCATAGGTTGCCCAAGGAAGCTGTGGCTGCCCCATTCCTGGAAGCATTCAAGGCCAGGTTGTATAAATCTGGAATGTTGATGCAAGCTCATCTGTGCTTTATAAAAGAACTGCCTAAATTGGCTTCTGGGAAGAAACAGGCTCTGGAAAATGAATTTTTTTTTTCCCCTAAATGGCTATTAATTGTAAACATAATTTTTCCTATTGCAATATGTAACATAAGTCTACCATGTTCAGAGTAATTTCAGTGATTATTTTTTTAAAAAACACTGGCATATTCTTTTACTTTGAATATAACCATTATAGATAATGTTTATGGCAATAACAGAACATAGTTCTGCCTAATACAGAGCTACATAAAGAACTGCTTGCACAGAAACAAGGATAGTTAGGTACTGTAATCAGTGCCTCAGTACTATAGAGACACCTGCTGTGGAGTGACAGCAGTGTATGGAAGACCTACACAAGAATAATTTGCAGTCTAAGGAATAAGCTTCATTTCCTCATTTCCCTCCTTCTTTCACTTTTCCAAGTTTTAAAAATCACAGAATCACAGAATTGCCACAGCTGGAAAAGACCTCTAAGATCACTATGTCCAATTGTCAATAACGCCCCCCCCCCCAAAAAAAAATATATTAATATCAGTGTCACTCAGTAGAGCATGTTGTGATGTGTCTCATCTACATGTGTTTACATCCTTCCAGTGCTGGTGACTCCACCACCTCCCTGGACAGCCTGTTCCAATGCCTAATTACTCTCTCAGTGAAGAAATTCTTCCTCAGATCTAGGCTAAACCTGTGCTGGTCCAACTTCAGGCCACTTCCTCTAGTCCCAGCATTGTTCACTTGGGGGGGAGAGCCCAACACTCACTTCCCTAAAACCTCCTTTCAGGTAGCTGTGGAGTGCAATAAGGTCTCCTGTCAGCCTCCCCTTGCCCAAACTAAATAATCCCAGTTCCCTCAGCCTCTCTTCACAGGACTTGTTCTTCAGACCCTTCACCAGTTTGGTTGCCCTTCTCTGAACTCACTCCAGCAGCTCAATGTCTTCCTTGTAGCCCAGAACTGAACACGGTACTTGAGATGTGGTCTCACCAATGCCAAGTACAGGGGCATGATCCCTTCCCTCTTCCTGAGGGTCACACTATTCCTGATACAAGCCAGGATACTGTTGGCCTTCTTAGCCACCTGGGCACACTGCTGGCTCATGTTTAGCCGGGTGTTGACCAACACCCCCAGGTCCCCTTCTGCCTGGCAGCTTTCCAGCCACTCCCAACCCAAAAGAGCTGCAAACACCCTCTCCTGATTTCCTTTGGTTGACCTTCACAACAACATGTTCCTTTCATTATGGGGCTTCATTTTGTGCCCTGTCCCAAACCCTTGGGCTGAAGGTCCTCCCCACACTGCACTCAGGGGGAAGCCTTGTTACACAGCCAGGCTATGCAAGCTTTACTCCCATTGCTCTGACATCTTCTTTGGTGTGCAACAGATTTATAGATAGCTTTTAGAGCTGTAGGTCTTTCAACAGCCTTCAGTCAGGAAAAAAAATAAATCCCCCAACACATTTTTTGTAATTACCCACAAAGAAGAAGCAATCAAACACTAACTTTCATGCTCTGATCCTCCACAAGTAGACTTTCCAGGTACTCCAAGCTAATAATTTTCTTAGGAATTAACAGATAAACTTAATAGGAAGGGGTTACCTTGTGTGATTTGAGAATTCCAGCAAGTCTTTGGCAGAAATACCTTTCCCTTACTGGCATCGAATCTGTAAGGCTCCAAAACGAAAACCTGCAGGTGAAGCATTAGTCACATCAGGATTAAAACTCCCAGCAACATGTACTGTGCCCAGCATGCCAGACACACGTCACCTCCTTGAGCTCACCCATACACGTCCCTTCCCTGTCCACATTAAGTCCCTTTGAGCATAACACTGCCAACAGGGTCAGGTGTCAAGCACGCTTGGCTAAAAATACGCTCCAGCATTGCTCCTCATCCACCTCACTGGTGTCCACCTCATTCTCTGCCTCGACACTGGAGATCCTTCAAACTTCCAAGCTGTTTGCAAAGCACTTACAGCTATCAGTGCTAGTAGAAGTAAAGCCCTGGAGATGGCCACATCCAAGCACTGGGCACAAACCTGCGTGGCAACTACTGGTAGTTGATGGATCCTCCTCCTCAGTAGTTATTTTAACTCTCCCCAGTTTTACTAAGCTCACTACACACATTTCTTTTTATTCACTGTTCATAATTCAAATACATGTGAAATTAAGTAGACTGGCCATCTGGGTAAGTACTTTAATAGCATTTCAGAAATAAAGACTATTAACTTTAATAAACTTTAATTAAAGTTCACTCCCTGCCCAAACCCCTTAGCATTCTGCTTTGAGAAAGTAAAACCATTTTAAAGAAAGCTTTAAAATTCCCATATGCTGCAAGTAATATCCGTTTTATGTCATTCAGAAGAACAAACGAGGAAAAAGCAGTTAATTAGACCTACATCCTGAGGAAAAGAAAAAAAAAATTTAATGGGTACAACCATTTCACAGTGAGCAAGGTAATAATTTTTGATTTCTCAGCTCTCCAGGACCTCAAAAAAATTACACATTTTCCACATATTCCTTTCCAAGCAACAATGGACAACAAAATAATAGGGGGTAAACCTAGAACAAAACCCACAAAGAACAACAGCATTTCAGAGCTGACTGCCAAGGCAGTCAAGGCCTAGGTTAACGCCTGCAGGAGAGCCTGTGCACTAGACCTTTGAACTAATACATTTTTATTTCTGTTTACACAAGTTTTTTTTAATGATGATGCTAATATGGTTCTAATTAATCAGAAATATACATAAATAATAGATTTCCAGAAACCCGATGAAACTTGAGCTAAATACAATCTCAAATAATAATGTAATTCCTAAGAAGATGCATTAATCATTTTATTGTCCTTGCCTGGTCTTGGTTAAACACAGCAAGAAAGTGAACTGCTAGGTTAAAGGTTAAAAGTAGAGCCCACCCAGAAAAAAAAGGGAAAAAAAAAAAAAAAAAAAAAAAAAAGTAGTCAAATAAAAGAGCACGTGGCTGAGGAGGCAGAAAATAATTGCGACCAAAGGGTGGCAGGGCACGGGTGTTTAATTAACCTCACAGGAGTCCAGCCAATGCCCCTGCCAAGGGGTTGTCCCTGCTCCTCCCCATGACTGGGGCTGCTCCACCTGTAACAGGCAGAGAAAATCTCACCAGACCACTCTGGCTCACGCCAGCCCTGGAGCTGGCAGCGGGGCCCCAGCTCACCCCTGGTCAGCGTGACTGAAGCAGGTGCCAGCTATTTTTATGTCTAAACTGCTATTTGCATCTGACCTGTACGAAAGTTCAAAGGGAAAAGCAATGGCAGCAACACCACCAGCAAGGCAATGCCATGGGCTCCTGGCTCACCTGGGGAGTAGGGGAGGTTAGGGGCTGGGAGGAAGGCTGTGATCACAGCCCCAAAATGCCTGGTGAGTTAAAGGGAATGGTCTGTCTCAGCTGGCATAAACCAGCAGCTGCCTGGTGCTGCACAGCCTGCCAGGTGCCAGAAAGCTGTGACTCCTTACTCCCCATGCATCACACAAGACTGTGGGTAGCATCTGCTCGGCTGGGGCTGACCTCAATGTTTCTGGATGCTGAAACGCCCGCAGAGTCTGTAAACAAAGGAGTGTGGTGCTGAATTAATACATTCTGAAGTTCTACATGGCAGCAGTGAAGTAATAGCTCAATCTTAAAACTGATTTAAATGTGTTAACTGATCCATCAGTTCATTCTTGCACCACAGATCTCAAAGGACTATTTGGAACGTAACCAAATGGCCAACAATACGCAAAGAAACATGTCCACAGCAGATCATCTGCAAATTGAGAATTACTTCAAAATCTATTTCAAGTAAGTCATTCTCCCACTCAGAAAAACTTAGCTTCTAAGATGAGAGATCTTTTAGAAGACTATTAATTTCCTCATCTCACACTTAAACAGATGCCAGAATTACTATATCCTGGACTGTAACTGAAGCCACTCAGCATGAGCAGCTTTCCTGTCAAGGGACCATCTTTCCAGTGAGATCCCTTAGGTATCTCAGTGTTTGATTTGGCTATTTCATATGTGATTTTTTTTTCCATCAATACAAGAGCTGAGCAATCTTCTGATCTCTGGGATTGCAAATGCTCAGCTTCTACAGCTGCAGTAATTAAACTAAGGCCATTAATTAAACTCTTAGGCCATCTTACCCACATCAAGTCTCTTCCTCAACATCTGCTCTATTCCCACACTGCCCTCTTAAATCAAACCAAGATAAGCTATTTTCTAAGATAAGCTGACTTGTCTCTCCCTCAAAATCACTGCAGCCAAAATTACTCTGAGCAGTTATCAAGCATCTTGCTAAATATCCTAAAGGTCTCTTTTAAAGGAAAAAAAAAAAAAAAGTAGACGTCAATTCAAGTGGATATTTTTAGCACCTGAGTTGTTCTATCTTTAGTCCTTTATGTCTATCTAAAAAAAGACATGATCTCTGATGAAACTTTACCAGAAAATATCTTCTACTGGAAAGTCTGCTTTATAAATCTTAGCTACATGAGCACTGCAACAAGTACCTCATGTCACCCATTCAACCATACAAGTCAAAGATTTATGAGTGTAATGTCTCTTCAACTTCAGAGAGGTGCTTTAAAAACAAACCAACCAACCCAGAAAGAAAACTCCTCAGCATGATCTTTGCGATTCTGCTTAGATCCAACACTTCAGCCTCGTACCTGAAAACTGCCACTTTTAAGAATTTTTTTATAGTTTAATCCCTCAAAAAACCTTAACACATTTATCTTGTGGATTAACTGTTAGAAATCAAATCTAACCTGCCACCCCTGCCTCTGGAACACATCATACTTCAACCAAACCTCAAGTCAGCAGCAACTCAGGTCATACAAATAATCAGGCAACAAAAGACTACTTATCTCTTCCTTATTCTCTTTCCCTATAGCTGTCACCTTCTTGCCTGAAGACTCCTGTCCCATTACCTCCAATGTACTCACTCTGTCCCAATAACCAAACTATCTGAAGATAAAGCAGAACTCTGCCAAGGAAGTTTCTTCTAGCTGTACTAAACTTCCATCAAAAAGGGAATAGAAAATAAAGTACTTTAAGACAGGATCTTAACAACCACAAAAACTGGAAGATAACTTGTATTTTGAAGCTAACAGTATTTGAATTCCCTTCTCTAGAAAGATACCCGTTACCTACCCACAGTTATTTTAGATTTTTGACTCATGATAGATCTCATAACATACCCACCGAAACAGCAAAAGGAGGAGTATGTGAGAAGTAAAATATTTACCTCTGCATATAAATGTGAAACACCTCTCTGTGACCTTGAAGGACTGTCTTCTTTCCAGATATTCCCTACCTACAAGACAGACTTTTCATCACTCAACCATACCCTCCAAGTATTTTTCCAACGGGTGCTACCTACATATTGACAGCTCTCCAATCCCAAGCTAAACAACAGACAGCTGAGAGATTCCAGAGAATTAAACTATACCAGAAACATCTCAGCATACAAGCTGGTAGCAAGCGCAATCACTTGAGTCTGCAACCTGCCACAAGGTAGAATAATGAATTTTTAAAAAATTAAAGGCTTTCCAAGTTTAAAAGGGTATGTGCTTCAATTGCCTCGATCTCAAGCTGACCCTTGTATATTTGTCTTCAAAGACTTTGCACAGCAGCACTATTGCACTATGTAAGGCAGAAGGCAGCAAGGTTAATTTTACGCAATTTTAAAACCAAGTGCTCTGAAGGCTTTTAACTGAGGGAACTCGCCTAACTTCTGTTCAGTTCTGAACAATTTTTTATCCTTCTGATTAAAATATTTTCCCATCCAGCTGTGGCTTCAGGTTATGCTTCTGTAGAACAACAAAGACAAGGAAATAACTTGCTCAAATGCAAGAATCCTCTCAGCCACACAAAATTCACAAAAAAGAGAAGTTCTCTTGGTGTTGTCAGCTCCTCCCATACTATCAAGAATCAGTTTATCATCATAAAGTACCCCAAAGCAATGCAACAGAAACATCCAAAAACTGTCAGACAGAAAACAAATGGATTTAATTCCAGATCAAAATTTATTTAATTCCAGAAAAAGCATGTCAACGTTGTGCAGAAACATTAATGAACTGGGGTTTGTCTGTCAGTCTTCCCTTCTGCTACATTATTGAATGCCTAAATTAAACTGTTTTGAGTTTTGTTAATACTCAGGTATCAAACTGACCATGCAGAACCTGTGCACTGAAAGGCAAATACACAGCCAGATGTAACCCTTTTGTAATTACAGGGTCCCTCATACACTCTTCTTGATACTGTAGCTGTCTGCTGGACTTCTCTTAATAGACCCATCCTGCAGATAAGAGCTGGTTCCTTAACATGGATCATAAACCTAAGACTCACAAGGACATCAATCCAAACAAACAAGTTGGCAGGTCACTCCCAGGACAGCCCTACTACAGTCAAGAGCACACAAAGTACAAAAATAGCTTCTCTCATAGTAATTAAGACTTCAGCAAGACCTCCAGCACCTGCGTCTATTGTGAAAAGCTAGAAAAAGCAACAAAGTCCAGCAGGAACATCAATGAGTCGTATCCACAGCCAGTGTCAAAAGGGCAGCCAGAGACTCAATTTAATTGATCCACAATTTTTGTTAATCCTGCTTTTGAAGGGAATGCCCCATTGTTCCTGCGACTTGGATGGCAGGATGATTTTGGTGTGCACAAGCCAGATTCCCTCTGGATGAAACCAAATCAGAAGATCCACTTAAAAGTGTCACTCTAAACCCTGCTGGTGACACAAGTACCCAAAGCAATGAGCAGCCTGCACCCCTGCAAAGCTCTCCACCATGTTCCAAGCAGGGACTCTTCAAAGTGTTAAAAATTTCTGCAATACCTCACACTAAACCAAGGGCTAAGTAGCACCCTTTGCACTGGTGCAAGTAATGTATGTTTGCATTTGATCTTAATCAACACCTCTCCATTCTTCGTGATCCACTTTGCCTTCCACTGAGGCCTCTCTTTCCTCCGTGCCATTTCTCTTTCTCACCTGTCCTGTCTTCTGTTGCCTTCCTCACTACTGCTGAATGCCACCTCCACTTACAGCTTTATTTTTACATTGTACTCCTTCCAAATGCCCCTTCCCATGGCAAAAATCAATCCCCTTCATGAGCACAGAAGGACAGTGGCACCTGAAATGACATGGAAATACCACTGCTCACAATCACCAGGAAATATCACCACACTCAATGTTGAAATGGGGGGGATGGAAGGCTTCTCTACTGGTAAGAGGAGGCTAATGAACCAAAGAGGAAGACTTCTGACTTCAAAGTCCAAAAGGAGTGGAGATGGATGATGTCACAAAGATCAAGGGGATAAAAGGTTGCCTCCTTAAAGGCCTATTATTGCCCCTTGATCCAAGTGGTGTGTTGTGTGGCACAGAGCAGATTTACAGCAGTTCCTGCTGAGACTCCTTCAAATGTCACCAGATATTCCCAACTAGCTCTCCTTTTGGCACAAGGCAGCAAAAAAAGTCTCAAGGGACCAACATTTTTGCGGGAGCCCTTTTCCTTCCTTTTTGCTGCCTCTTCCCTTCCCCCTGCTTCCCCTCCATGCTTCTCTGCCTTCCCCTGCTGCAAATTTGGGCAAGTCACAGGACAGACTCCTACACTATAGCACTGGCCATAGCAAAGAGGTAATTACCACAGATGGCAGGATATCCTATTCAGAGCTCAACTTCACCTGTCCCTTACAGGAGGAGCCAAAATAGGTCTATCAGTTTGTACTGCCTTCCATCTCCTGCTGCTGCTTGCACTACACTGCAGAAATCCATCTTTAAAAATCTGTGCAAACTAGTCAGAGCCCTGCACTGTATTACAGAAACACAGAATCATCACAGTTGGAAAAGACCTCCGAGATCAATGAGTCCAACTGCCCACCCAAAAAAATTAAAAAAAAACAAAACAAAAAAACAACAAAAAACCCCACCAAAACAATAAAACTAAACATAAAACCCACACCATCATCCCTTCTACAGCATGTCCCGAAGCGCCACATCTACATGGTTTTTGGGAGTGAAGTATACAGATCTTATATTCACATAGCAAGGACCAGTTTTTTCTTCTCTCCTCCATGAGGTCCTCTGGTGTAGAGGAGGTCTCAGAGACAGACACAACCCCTACTCACCAACAGCAGTCCAACTTCTAACCCTGAAGTTTCTGCAGGCAGGAGGGCCATGTATGCATTAGAAGGCCACCCCCCATAGCATCCCTGGTCTGAGGGGCTACTTAGGAGAGGAGGAAAGAGGAGTGAGAGGCACAGAGACTCACATCAGGCCCAACAAAGGGGTTTGGTTCAGCTCAGTGCCAGATGGCCAAAGAGCCTGGAAAGGTGGCAGCTCCATCAAAGTCCTTCCTCTCCACCCAGAGTCCCCACCTCAGAATCACAGACACCAGCAAGTGCAGCAGTTCAGCAGTGAGGGGGGAAGGCTGTCAGCCCTGGTGATAGTTGACACTTCCCCTCCAGTCTATGGAGCTTCTACTTAAATACTTAAATTGGGCCAAGAAGACATATCATAACAACAGGCTCCATGCAGCTGACACGACAGCTTCAGTTATCACAAATCTAGAAGAGTCTATGTTATGTTAAAAATAATCCTGGCCTAATTCCCCAAAGGCACAGTTGCAATATGGGACACTGTGTGGTTTGCTATATTCCTCAGCTATCCTCATCTTAAAAATTCTAGGTACTATTGCCTTCCCTATCCCTCTTCCCTTGAGATGGCAGCAGATAATACACATCTCAAAGCTGCCTTACCTTCCCCACCCCAGCAAACCAAAGAGACACTGCCCCTCAAGCCCACTCCCCCTCCTCTGAGACCTCCTCAAAGGAACATGACAGCAAACACAGGCACAAATTGGGACAACAAGGAAGCCCCAAAGGATTGGAGGCCCATCAAAAGTCTTGTCAAGAGTAATCAAAAGGGACAAAAAAGGGGTGATTGATTTGATTGCCACCAGGAACAGTGCACACAGGTGTGCATGCACAGGCATGCAAAAAGAGGGAGGGCAGGTTCAGTAGATAAAGAATAGGGAATCTCTTGCTTCTTCTTCAGCACAGACATGATCACACACTAGTAAGTCACGGCACGTAGTATCATTCCCCTATTCCACTGCCTCTGCTCCTAGCCACTGATCACATTGGTTTTCCTCTGTTTATAAGTGTCCTAAATGAGTCTCATACTTTGAGACCAGTGATAGGACAAGGGATAATGGGTGTAAATTGAAGCATAGGAGGTTCAAGTTGAATATCCGAAAAAATTTTTTTACTGTAAGGGTGACAGAGCCCTGGAACAGGCTGCCCAGGGGGGTTGTGGAGTCTCCTTCACTGGAGACATTCAAAACCCGCCTGGACACGTTCCTGGGCGATGTACTCTAGGTGGCCCTGCTCTGGCAGGGGGGGTTGGACTAGATGATCTTTCGAGGTCCCTTCCAACCCCTAGGATTCTATGATTCTATGATTCTATGACTTTTTGAAACAGATGTAGGAGTCTAAAACAACCGCCTCAAAAAAGGTTCACCCACATCCTCAGTGTCCACAGCACTCACTTGTAACTCAGAAGGTGCTGCATATATTTGTGTTTTACCTCCTGTGCAGGCAGAACCAGACACCACATTTCACCTTGGGAAGGCAAGGTATGAGGCTGTGGCCCAGAAATACCCTGCCATAGTTCAAAGCTGTCAGGACTAAAAAGGGCTGATCCCATTGTTTACTTAACAGTGGTCCTGGGCCAGGCATTGAGCTGGAATGAATACTGCTCACACTGCCTGGGGATACACACAGGGCAAAGGTACAGATCACTCTGTTGATAACTCCCATTACATGGAGGCAAAAGGTTTGGAAGACAGCCTTGGAAACCTTGACTGTACCTACACCCAGATTGGATTTGCTCACCCCAAATCAGCTCACCACTAGTGAGATGAACTGGTGGCCATGAGGCTTTACAGATGACAGTCATTCTTTTGCACAAGGTCTGGGCTGCTAAAACTTCATTTGGTCACAGCAGAGATGCTATACCATTTGATGGCAGAAAGCCTTCACTGTGACTCTTCACAAACAAAAGCTCTGTGCCTGTTTCTGGTAATTTCATGTCTTGAGCACAATGGCATCCTACTGGACCAAGCTTCTCCAGCAAGGCCACAGAAAAAGCAGATGAACAACTTCAAAAAAAGTTCCTACTTCTGCCTTCTTCCCCAAACAACAGGATATCCAGGAAGGTGAGAGTCTGGTCTTTGGGTGTGCTCCTGGAACAGTTCATGGAGAAAAACACCAATCTGCCCTGACATCACTAATCTCGAGAGTCAAGAAGGGATCCATTGAGCAGGAAAAAAAATAAAGTTCTTTTCCCACAGGAGGCTTACACAGACACTACTGACAGGGCAATGATGTGCCAACACCACCCCTGCAAAACAGAGGATAGTTTGGCACTCCAGGAGCAACAGTTCAAAGTGCAGAGGTTAGTGGGACAGTTTTTTTTCAGATAGCACTGCAGCACATGCACAAGGAAGATGGTGATTCTAAAGGAACAGATTAACTCAAATTCAAACAGCAAGTAAATCTGAAATCTGATCCTGGCCTGCTCCTACTGCACCACACGCAGTTAATGAAGACAGGGCCAGCCACGACTCTCCTGGCAAAGAGATTTTCTGCCCCACAGAGAACAATCTCACAGAAAGCAGCTCTGAAGTTCCAGCCAAAGCCCAGCATTGGCACTGCAGGGAAAAAATTACTTCTGTTAAAATGTATTATGAGTATTATGTGCCACACTGCAGTTCGTTCCTGCTGCTTGGGGTTTTTGTTTGTCTTTACAAAATTTTGCTTCAGGTATCTGATGGACAGGCACCTTTTAAATCTTCCTTTCTCTACAACAGGTACTTTCGTTACTGTGGTTATAATAACCACAATTACTAGGGGAGAAAAAAGGGATTAGCCCATTTATTTGAACGATTTATCATAAAGGACAGAAAAACATACAATTTAGTCCCTTGATTTCCGTTTTGAGCAATATACTGAGTCTCAACATTTCACATGGGTGCATTTTACCCGTCACCTCCAAACACAACATTCAAAAACCCAGAGGTTATCAGAGAGGTTATATTAATCAGTCTCTCAGGATCCAAGTCCTATGGACTCAGAGCAATTGCTGTAGAAGCCTATTTTACTTTTCAGTGGGTTTTGTGCTGAAGAGTTTAAGGCAAGGGTAGGACTCCATTGTGGCACACACAGTGCCAAGCAATGCAACCACTGCTGCTTGAGGCACTCTCTACAGCTAGACAAATGCTGCTAAAAGAAAGCATTACTTAGTCCAAAGTAAGGCAGGGGGCAAGCCAACAGCTGAGCAGGGTGAATGACAAGGGCTCCAGTCCCTGTGATATGTTTTTTGTAATTTTTACAGATTTGATTATGCCCAACAGCAGTCAAAGCATTCCAGCAAGTAACACCCTTAAGTTGCTGATTTACCCACCACTTCCCAAACACAGCCCCAGTGTTTGGGGGCTGTGTTTGTACCAGTTTGGTACTGTTTGTACCAGTCTCTCACTACAGATACGCACAGAAGATGTCTACTGCCCTGACCCTCCCTATCCTCCACAATTCTGGAGGGTTACATGGATCCTACATAAAGGAGATGTCAACACCCAGGCCCATCCTGACATGAGGAGCTTATAAGGACACTCCAAAACTGAGGGAGGTGAAGAGCAATATTTTAATGGAGGGGGAGGAGGGAGAGAGACGATGACAACAACACAACCAAATCTTTATCACTGTTTCTTAGAAGAGGAATAATTTTTCAGTAACACCTTTTTTTCATTTCTGTGCTTTTCCAACTCCTGCACTAGCAGAACGTGCTGACCTATCCTCCCAACCAAAAGCATTTATCAGCCACTGAAATCTGAGATACCAGATCTCTCACACACATTAGCACTGCCTAGATGTAAATCCTCTGGTGGATTTCAGTGTTTGCTGCCCAAACAGGGAAGAAACAGCTGCGGAACCAAAGGGGAAAAAATAAATCATCTCTTTATCAGGCAGTTTGCTTCTCCTCTAGTGGTTTGAGTAGCAGGCAACACAGAACAGTCTTATTGGGAGAAAGGGACAAAGGAAAACAGGAAGGTCAAAGGAGGGAACAGAATAAGCAGTTCTGGAAGCTGCCTGCAAAAGGGGACAGAAGTGACTCCAAATGGGATAGCAGGGCCCTCAAAAAAGCCAAGGATAAATCCTGACCAGAAGTGTACACTAATACCTTAGTACCATCTACTCCTGTTTATGTTTGGACAATATTCTGAAAGCTGGGGAAAGGACTAATTTGAGGACAGCTTATCACTGGGCTGATGAATCAGCTCTCCAGTGTGCATTCTCCTTAGGGAAAGAAGAGAAAATTGGCAGAGGACAGCACTGCAGAAGACAGCAATCTGAGGAAACAGCTGCTGAATGTGATGTAGGAGCAGCCCATCAGGCGGAAGACATTTTGGTGCAGTGTTCTTGGCCAAAATCATCATCCCCAGCCAAGCACAGCCTACAGCAACAAGGAACAAGCACATTCCCCTTGGAAATCCATAGGATTTCCTACTCCAAAATATCAGAGCAGCAAACTCCAAAGCTTTTGCTTCTGTTCCAAGCAAGTAACAGCAAGACAGAAGAGAGTCTCTATCACATAGCAAAGATCAAGGGAAATCCATATTGATGCAGTCCTCTCAAGCATAGTATCAACTGTGTGCATCCATTGAGTTGTGAACTATCTACATCTGTATCTCATGAAACCTGTATTAGTTTGAGGAGTATTTTGCAGCAACTTGAGATCCACTGGCTTAATGTCTGAAATGTTAACTTCACTTAGGAACCTTTGGTAATATACATATGCAAAGTGAACTTCATGTGTCTTCTACAGGATTACCAGACAACAACAGGAGTGCAAAGCCCCAGGTAGAGCCACTACACAGTCCAATAGACTTGCTGCATTTTTCAGAAACAGTCTTCCCAACTTTTAAGGGGACTGCAGAGGCTCCTGCACTTCTGCCAAATGAGGCTTCCACCTTTCTCACTCCCCTCACAGACAGTCTCAAGTCTTGCCATGAATGCTTGCCCCTCCAAATTACAAAAAGATTAAGGCTCATTCTCTAATGACACACCAAGAAGCTTGGTTGGCAAAGGGAAGGCTCAAGGGTAATAGCTTTACCAGTGACCTCAAGATATTTCTGGGGTCACTGCTGCACTAATGCCCTTGTTCCACCTTGTTGTCTGACAGCAACCCCAAAAAAGGGCAGACAGAAGAATTTGAGGAACCAGTATTTGAGCTTGCACTTGCAAAAATCTGGTGTGCCTAAAGATGCTTCTTATGGACACACTAGAAACTGAATCCCAGAGCACAGACAAACCAAACAGCAGATAAGTGAAGAGCCCACATCTTGCTAATCTCACAATATCAAGCAGCTATGCAAGTGTGTTGATTCAAAGTGAGGTAGGCCAAGGCCATTAGGTGGACACATGCTGGATAATTTCATGTTTATGAATAATTTTATGCAAATACATGCCTGTACAGGACTATTTATGTGGGATGAGATCATATCTAAAAAATGTCATCGGTACTTTGTACAAAAACCTGACATCACTACTTAAAGAACCCTACACAACTGAATTCTTTACTCATAACACAAGTTGACATGTACTCTTGCCTATAAGAGGAAATATGATAAATAAATCAAAATAGCTGTTTGGACGTGTTTTTTTTCCTTACAAAGATTTGATCAGCACTATCCTGGCCCTCTACAGCTAAGTGACAGACCAGTTAAACTAGACTCATAGTAAAGCACAAGCTAGCTTCAGCTTTTATGACATTTATTTCCACACTGCCCTAATGAGATGGAGAAATATTATGGAACAAAACTGTTCAACTGAACATTAGTTTGCCTCTGGGTCTACTGCAGTTTCTCCACCTGCAACACTTTTGGTGACAGTAACAACCCACCCCAGGACTGCTGTACAAAGGCAAAGAATCATGTAATGAAAAATTAAAACTGCAGTTGTACATATGCACCAAAAGATTTTCACATGACACAATATATTCTAACAAGCAATTTTAGATCCTTTACAAACAAAAGTGGGTTTGTGTTCCTATGCCAGACTGAGCAATCTTCTCCTTTCTTTGACAAGTAAAGAAAATCTACTCTCGATTCTGTCAGTATAGAGATAAAGATATAACTTCAGCAAGAACTTCAAGTAACCCGACCTTTTAATTTTCCCTAATGCTTCACATGTGGCCCATCAATGGCACACTGAAGTTTTACTTATTTGTTCTTTTTTCCACACAGCAGAAAAGAGCTTTCAGTCTGTGTGAAATACGATGCCTCAGGTGCTCCCGGGGGGCCTCTTATTTATTGTTCATTGTAAGTTCTTTCTCCCGCTGGCAACTGGAGACTCCTTCACCAGATTTCAGTGATAACAGGTATAACATGAGACAAGCAGGTACTGCCTGGTGCACCTCTGGACACCTGCTCTGAAAGAGTTTGCTGTTCCTGGCTTTGAGTATGTGAATGACCTTTTCAAGGCAAGCAACAGCTTTCCCCAGAACAGTCTTAGTCCAGCTGTCAAACTGAAGGATGGAGGAAAAAAAAACCACTTGATCTCTTCAAATACCTTCCAGTGCTACCTTTGTGAAATGAGAAATCAACAGCTTCCAAGACTTATTTCAAGCCCTACATATCGTAACAGTTAAAGCAAATGCATCCTTAGTGTTGCAGGACAAATGTAACTTTTATACTCTTGCCTACGTATCAAGATTTTAATACTAAGTCTTGCATACCAATCATGTTGGGGTTTTTTTCACTGTTTCTTTCACAAGTGACTGAAAGGACTACTTTCCTCACAATAGCTTTGTTTTGGCAGACACCTAGAAAAGCAAAAACTTCACTTTTCTAATTCTAAACACTGAGCCAGTGAACACAAAGGGAGGACATTATGCACGTATTTCATTCCCTAGCCTGGCAGGCCCATAATTTGGGATCATTGCTTCCTCTGAAGTCATCCTGAAGAGCAGAACTGTATTAAAAGTCTTCCACTATTTGCTCAATGGCTTTCAAACCCATCAGTACCCCCACCCAAAAGATGTAAAAATTAGGTCCTGGGGAAACGCTGAATAGGCAAACAGGTGCATCATCAGAAGCTGGGAAAATCCATCAGTAAGGGGAAGCAAAGCAAGTAATAAAAATTACATAAGAGAGGCAGAAGAAGAAATGAGAGCCAAAGATGCAGAAGATGCAGGGTGGTGGTCATGGTGCACAGCAAGAAACCAAAGAAACAAACAGAACTTTGCAGTAGAGAGAGGTTAATACAAACAGGAGATGGGACTGCATCATGAGAATCATAGAATCATAAAATCTGCCAAGTTGGAAGGGATCCATCAGGATCATCAAGTCCAATTCATGTCCCTGTGTAGGGCACCCCAAAAATCACACCATGTGCCTGAGAGCATCATCCAAACACTTCCTGAACTCACGCAGGCTCGGTGCTGTGACCACTTCCCTGGGGAGCCTGTTCCACCACTCAACCACCCTCTGGGAGAAAAACCTATTCCTTATATCTAACGTAAACTTCCCCCAGCACAGCTTCCCACCATTCCCTCAGGTCCTATCACTGGTCTCCAGAGAGAAGAGGTCAGTGCCTGCTCCTCCTCCTCCTTCCCTAGTGAGGAAGCAGTGAGCTGAGATGAGGTCTCCCCTCAGTCTCTCTTCTCCAGACCGGACAGACCAAGTGCCTGTAGCCACTCCTCATATGGCTTTCCCTCTAAACCCTTCACCAGCCTCGTAGCCCTCCTCTGGACACACTCCAGTAGCTCTATGTCCTTTCTGTACTGTGGTCTCCAAAAGTGCACACGGTACTGAAGATGCAGAGTCAAGTGGGACAATCGCCTCCCTCAACCGCCCGGCAATGCTGTGCTTGATGCACCCCAGGACTTGTTTGGCCCTCCTGGCTGCCAGGGCACACTGCTGCCTCATGTTCAGCTTGCTGTCAACCAGAACCCACAGATCCCTTTCTGCAGGGCTGCTCTCAGCCTCTGGCTCCCCAGGGTGTATGAGTATCCAGGGTTGCCGTGTCCCTGGTGCAAGATCCAGCACTCCTCCTTATTAAACTTCATACGATGGGCAATTGCCCAACGCTCTAATCTGTCTAAGGTCCCTCTGCAGGGCCTCTCTGCCCTTGGGAGTCACCACTCCCCCTAATTCGGTGTCACCTGCAAACTTAATTATTAATACTTCAAGTCCTGCAACTAAGTCATTTATGAATATATTAAAAAGAACTGGCCCTAACTGGATCCCTGTGGAATCCCGCTAGTGTCCACTTGCCATCCTGATGTGACCCCATTTACCATGACCCTTTGAGCTCGACCCATCAGCCAATCGGTCACCCATCACATTATGTGCTTGTCCAGCTGGATGCTGAACATCTTATTTAGAAAGATACTGAGACAGTATCAAAGACCTTTCTGAAATCCAGAAAGATTACATCAACTGTCTTTCCTTGGTCAGCTAGGTGGGTTACCTTGTCATGGAAAGAAATCAAGTTAGTTAAGCAGGACCTTCCCCTAATGAACCCATGTTGGCTGGGACCAATGATTGTGTGGGTTGTAAGGTGCTTTTCAGTAGCTCCCAGAATAATCTTCTCATTATCATCCCATGCACTGAGGTGAGACTAACAGGCCTGTAGTTATCAGGGTCATCCCTGATGCCCTTCTTGAAGATTGGGACAACACTTGCCAACTTTCAGTCAACTGGTACCTCTCCAGATTCCTAAAAGCATTGAAAAACCATTGAGAGAAGTTTTGCCATGACCTCCTCCAGGTCCATTTCTGCCTCAGTAGCTCAGAGATGGACAGACTGAAAAGGGTGCATGGGTAAGCTTCACAAGCAATCTGAAATAGCAGAAAACAAGCCTTCAGCAGAAGACTCAACAAGGTCAGCTGAATAAAGTTAAAAGAATTTTTAAAAAAACAAAAAATAATACAAAAACAACCAACCAACCCACAAACTTGATCACAGTCTAAATCCCTACAGGGAAACAAGTTTTACATCAGATTAAACCTCATCTGCAGGGACTATTGATATAGCCTCTACCTTTGGCCTGTGGACCAAGAAGACCCAGTAAAGGGGCTGGAGAATGAAAAAGAGGCATGAAAAGAAAGCAAGAGAACGTACAGAAACAGATATAGAGGGAAATAAAGCATGATAATGAAGTGGGATGAAGAAAAGCAGTCTTAGAAGAATAAAAGAGGCTGTACTTTTTTTTTTTTTTTTTCTTGAAGTTGAATATACATGAGAGACAGGAAAGAAATAGAACAAGAGAAACCAATTCTGTGCAGGAGACATTCTGCAGGGGTGCAAGAAGGGGCCTTGAAGGAAAAGACAACCTTGTTTCTTTCTTCAGATCACTGAGTATTTCAGGAGCAAGTTTTTCAAGCACAAAGTGCCCAGTATAGGAGAGACCAGGTCCACCTTGCCATCCTGTAATCCAACCAGCCTTGTGCTGTCCAGACAGTACATGATGCCACATAACAAAAGTAAAAAAAAAAAAGCAAAACCTAAAATATTCCCCCAGGCACACTCACACAGTCTTCCAGGTGCCAAATCCTTACCCTCAGTGATCCCTGGTCCAAGTGACATATAGAAGCAGATGCTCTTTTAAAGCCACTGTATTCCTCTGCATCATCCATCCTTCATCAATATAGCTGTTGCTTATCTACTTTGTTGTTTCAAGCTCTTTGACAAGGTACAGCAATGAAACTTTGCCTGGACACCAGCTGTGTTGGGGATCAGATGTGTGCAGGCGTGATCTATGCAAAAGGAAAGGAGACACCAAGCCACCGGGTATCGATACACAAAAAGCAGAGGAAGCAAAGGGGCTACCCAGATGAGCTCTCTCTGCTGGCTTCTTCAGGCAACAACTACAGGATCAAGTAACAATAACCAAATTAAAAGGTTTTGCCACAGAACTGGGTAAGTTCAGATCTTATTAGTTAAGGTGAGCTGAGGTGATAAGCTATAGGACAACTCAAAATGTACTGACCAATTAATTTATTAGCCACAGAGGCTTTAAAGCAGGCTGGTTTGTCTCGCTTACAGCTCTATCAATGAAAGTAATCAGTCTCCCTGAAGGCAGCAAGAAAGTTTATTTAGGGCAGCACAGTATGCTTCTCTCACCTCTGCTAGGCGTGGGTTGTAACTTGCTAGGGGGAGGCAGACAGGGGGATCAATTCCCTCATTAGGTCCCAGCTTACTCTTATCTTAGCTGTAAAAAACACATATAGAAACAGAAACTTCTGAAGGGAAAAACACTGCATAAAAGCTTAAACTTCCTGCAACTGAATGCTATCATCAGGGGGAAAAAATGTAGAAAATACAGGTAGCATCATACATTCACACAAAGTCCTAGGCAAAAACTCTGAAGGAAAATAAGTCTCCTAGAAGGTTCAGGAAAGTAAAAATGGGGGGCTGAAGTGTGTACATCCCCTTTTGATTTCACCAAATTTCTTTAATCCATGCATCTTCTTCCATTGGGAGATTTTTAAAAAATCTCATTAAAGCTCATGTAATACTACTCTGGATCAGCTCTCAGTGATCCCCACACTGCATGAAGTGCTCCCAAGTAAGGTTCACTCTGGAGGGATCAAGAGAAGAGAGAAAAAGGAAACATTACTAATATACAGATATACTCAAATGACTCAAGGAAAGGGGAGTAATTATTTCCCAGCACTGACAACAGCTGGCAGTTTACTCATGCCCCATGCAGGAAGGCTTTTCAGTGTTAAATTGCACAGTCAAAGAGATTTACTCCTCGTGTTCACGCCTCCCCCTGCTTCCAGTTGCTCTGCACCTGGGAAGCTCCATTACTTGTGGAAGGAGTATTCCTTTTTAATCTACCTGCTGCTTTTTAGATGCTTTTCGCAGCATGATTTTTAAAGTTTTAAAATAAAATAAAAGGAAAAGAAAATGCAACATTTGACTTGAAGAAATTTTGTTCAAATAAGCCATTTTTTCATTATTTTTTTTCTCTGTATAACATTTCTGAACATAAAGAAGAGCAGAGGAATGAGAGAGAAACGAACAGTCAAATACTGAGAAACCAGATTTGCCTTTCCCCCCTCCCCCCCCCCAGCTTGACAGATCTGGGTCCTGCAGTAAGACTGTCGGCCTTCAAGCTCCATGAAAGATAGTCCCTGGCATCTACATGTCAGAAGCCTGTTTTCACACCTCTTTGTCAGCCTAACCACAGGGTTAGATTTCCTCTCATTGTCATTTCCCACATGCCGTAAGAGGCTAAAATGGAACAGTAAAGCCACCTGTTACCCTACTAAGAATCTAAATGAATACTTAGAAAAAATCCTGAGATGCCCTACTATATGCATCATATTCACTTATTTCCATGTAAGAGGAAAAAGCTGTCTCCTTATTATCCTCATGGGAAACAGAAATTCATACATAAAGAACGCTTTTCCTAAGCAGATGTGGGATTTAAAAAAAGGATTGCTATTATGGGTTTTGTACTCCTGAAAAACAAAACAATATGAATAATTAAAGATTAAAATATTTACTGGTACAAGGAAAAAAAATTCCACATTGACAGAGCATACTAAGTATAGTATAGTGCATTCAGCAGTGAATGGATTAAGACCTCATACACACTTCAGAGGAGACATCACGGGGCATTACACCTTTTTTTGTTGTTGTTGTTTTCACAAGTTCTCAGTTTCACCTTACCCCGTAGCACCATCATCACTTCATCAGAAGTGGTTCTGCCCCTGTACTCAGCCCTGGTGAGGCCACAGCTCGAGTCCTGTGTCCAGTTCTGGGCCCCTCAGTTCAGGAAGGAGATTGAGGTCCTGGAGCAGGTCCAAAGGAGGGCAACCAGGCTGGTGAAGGGACTCCAGCACAAGTCCTGTGAGGAGAGGCTGAGGGAGCTGGGGGTGTTCAGCCTGGAGAAGAGGAGGCTCAGGGGAGACCTCATCGCTCTCTACAACTCCCTGAAAGGAGGCTGGAGCCAGGGGGGGGTTGGGCTCTTCTCCCAGGCAGCTACCAGTAAGACAAGAGGGCATGGTCTCAAGTTGTGCCAGGGGAGGTTTTGGTTGGGTAAAGAATTTCTTTACGGAGAGGGTGATCAGACATTGGAATGGGCTGCCCAGGGAAGTAGTGGATTCTCCATCCCTGGAGATATTTAAAAAGAGACTGGATGTGGCACTCAGTGCCATGGGCTGGTAACTGCAGCGGTAGTGGTCAAGGGTTGGACTTGATGATCTCTGAGGTCCCTTCCAACCCAGACAATTCTATGATTCTATGATCACCTTAAAATAACAAATCCTAACCCGCTTTTAGCAAACTGAGAAGTAAGGATGCACCACTCTACCTAGATAACAGGTAATCCACAGCACCAAAGGCCTGCAGCTGCTAAGCAGGCAGTTTTGGGGCTGCAGAGAGGTCCTTGAGAAGTGCTGCTGCCTGACCCACTGCAGGGACTGCAGCTCTAGGGCAGAGGAACCACAAGCCCTCCAGAGGGGGCCGGTGCCTCCAGGCACAGGCAGCCAGAGGAGCAGCTTCCCTGACTTGACCTACATACACCTCACACAGTTGACAGGGCCTAACCTTGCACCAGGTTCACTGGACGGAAGGGATGGCCAGCTCCATGTTCACGCGGTCGTCTTAATCCACAGCTCTTTTGCAGGTGAAGCTACCCACCCCACCACATCACTGGAACAAAAGAGGGATGGTCAGATGCTCAACTGTTTGCACACCCTGCTACTACCAGATGTGGCCAGCTGCACGCACCCCTAGGATGCCAAAAGATTGGGGAGGCATTGTTAAAACTGCTGGTGCCAGCCTGTGCTGGTGCAGAGAGGAACAGCAAGTGTGCACAGCCCCTGATGTGCACACCACCACTCACATCCGAATTCAAAATCCAACATCCTCTAATCCAAGATGAAACTGCAATCCCATGTTGCTTAAAATAGAAATACCATTTGGAAAAGTCACATAAACAGCTCTAAAGTGCACAAGTAAAACAAACATACAAGCGTCTTGTAGACCACCAAGGCCAATACTATCACATAGACTGTCATAGACTTCAACAAGCTCTACTGACCCAAACAAGTGAGTAAGAGCAGATTTCACTTTCCGTGGTTTTTTTGGTCAAGAAGGAACAGTTAGGATTTCTCACGAGTTGTCCTCCAAGAATCAGGGCTAGGTCCCACCCTGTTCAACATCTTTATCAATGACCCTGATGCTGGGACAGTGTCTTCTCAGCAAGTTTGCTGATGACACAAAGCTGGAAGGAGTGGCTGACATCCCAGAAGGATGTGTTCAGAGGGACTTGGACAGACTGGAGAGCTGGGTAGGGAAAAATTCAATGAATTACAAGGGCAGGCAAGTGGGGAGTCTTGCATCTGAGTAGGAACCAAGTACCACTATAGGTTGGGGACTGAGCTGTTGGAGAGCAGCACAGAGGAAAGGGACCTGGGGGTGCTGGTGGATGGAAGGATGACCATGAGCCAACAATGTGTGTGGCCAAGGGCAGTGGCATCCTGGGGTGCATTAGAAGGGGGGTGGTTAGTAGGTCAAGAGAGGTTCTCCTCCCCATCTACTCTGCCCTGGTGAGACCACATCTGGAATATTGTGTCCAGTTCTGGGCCCCTCAGTTCCAGAAGGACGGGGAACTGCTTGAAAGAGTCCAGTGCAGAGCGACCAAGATGATGAAGGGAGTGGAACATCTCCCCTGTGAGGAAGAGGAAAGGCTGAGGGAGCTGGGGCTCTTAAGCTTGGAGGAGAATGAGGGGTGACCTCATTAATGTTTATAAATATGTAAAGGGAGAGAGCCAGAAGGATGGTTCCAGGCTCTTTGCAGTCATGCCCAATGATAGGACAAGACACAATGGATATAAACTTGAGTATAGGAGGTTCCATATAAACACAAGGAAAAAAATTTTCATTGTGAGGGTGACAGAGCACTGGCACAGGCTGTCCAGGGAGGCTGTGGAGTCTCCTTCCCTGGAGACATTCAAAGCCCACCTGGATGTGTTCCTGTGTGACCTCCTGTAGGTGACCCTGCTCTGGCAGGGGGGTTGGATTCGATGATCTTTCAAGGTTCCTCCCAACCCCTGACTTTCTATGATCCTGTGGTGTGCATTTCAACAGGTGCCACGTTTGGCTTTTCAACCTAGTGCTGCTGCCTCCTACCCAAGCTACAACCACAGCCCCTGGAAACACACTCAGCCCCACAGCCAGCAGTTTATGTAACAAATCAGTATTTGATTACAGTCCTCAAACAAAAAAAAACAAACCCAAACCACAATAAAATTTAAAATATTTACAAAGCACAAATTACAGCATTATTTACCCATTTCATTACAATGCTGTAACATGCTGCTGTAAATAAGACTTTTTGCTTCTCAATGTACATACCAGTGGATAGAATATACTTTGACCCCCACACAAAGTACTGGCTGATTTTTAGACAAACAGGCAAAAATAAGCACATAGTTAAGACCTTGTGAAAACTGCAACCAGTATTTGATGCACCTTAGAGTAAAGGCTGCTTGCTTTTCAGCAGTACAATAATCTGGATTAACCATAATTTGAAGTCCTGGTTACTATAGAGATGGACACGAGTTACTGAGCTGCAGACCCTCACTCCTGGAAAGGTATTTTAAACAGCAGAAGCTTACTGAAAATAATAAACTGAATCATCTATTTACAATCACTTAAACATGGGGAGTTTTAATAAAAATTGAGTGCTTAATGGCCACGTAACATCATTAAGCTACCAGGATGAACATCCAGACACTACAAGAACCTTACCCGAATTTGCACTATTGATGTGTCTGGTTTTAGAGACTGGACTGTATCTTTATATCCACATTAATAATTCTTTCCACAACTCAAGATGTCTGTCATATTTTCTATTCTAAGGTGGTTTTGCAACTATGGTCCTTTTATCACAGTACAAAATACTCTTTATGAGCAATTATGATAATGATAATAAATCAGCTTCATTCAGGACACATGGGAAAATTGAAAAAAGAGAACTTACACATATATTGCAGTGTTTTGATGAATAACAGAAGACTGGAAAGCCTAGAGATGCAAGTACTTTTTGCTAGAGAATGACTTTGCTCTTCACATAACAAATATTTTTCCAAAGCTAGAAACCTCCAGAGATGTTTTCTTGTTTCTTTAGAACATCAGAATTATTACAAAGCTATCACACAGTGTTCCAATGTATTTACTAGCTTGGAAGGACTGTGCTAAAGGACAGTGGGAAACTAGGGAAAATAAGACTTACCACAGCAATCCATTCACTACCTTACTCATTCTGCCGGCATCATAGCAGAAGTATGGTATTTCATGAATAAGGGCATGACACTGTAGCCAGGAAAGAAAGCAAACAATCAGACACTACTTTGTACATCTGCTTAAATACTATTTAATGAATTCATTAATTAATGAATTAATTCATTATTTATGAATTAATTATTATTTAATGACTTAATTCATTTAATGAATGATAAGGTTAAAAATATTAACGTTTACATCACTTACAGACCCATAACTATGTATCTTTAAAGGCACACTATTTATATGCCAACACATCTGCATTTTTGCAATGTGGAATATTCATTTGTTACACATTAGTCAAAGATCTCATTTTCACAGTGATTTTAAAGAATCTGACAGCAATGAAATTACATCTTTGTGAGAATGAAATAATCTCAAATTGAATTCACATGCTGACCACATGTATGTATTTGCTTACTGGCACTTAAAAGTTTTGGCTTCAAACACGTAGACAAACAGAGGCAGGGTGGTAAAAAGACAACTGGATTCTGAGGAAAGGTCTATCAGTTCTGGAGGCTTGTAGGTTAACAGGCAGAATTTTAAAAGTTTTCTGAAATTCTTACCAACACTTATGGTAGAGATCTCGGTTTCTGAATGTTGTCTGTTTCCAAGATACATCCATAGCATTCAAGTGGGACTGGCAGATGTGAAAACAGAGAATTGGGAATTGTATACCCATTGACAGTGGTGCCTCCAGGCCAGGAAAAACACCTTAGAGAGCCTGAAGTGACATTAGATGCTCAGATATCTGAGTCACCCCACTACTGACTACAACATTTCATTAACTCAGAGAAGATTACAACTGGATTTACAATCAGCCCAGTCCCTCCATCCTACCTTTTTCCAGCAACCTCATTTGGTGGACAGACACCTGATTTCAGTGTGCAAGAAAGCAATCTGCTTTCTCAGAGGAAATATCTGGAATACCCTGCATGGTATGGGTTTGACAAATTACTGAAGAAACTTTTGAGAATAGCGATGGCAAGAGGAAGAGCGCACACGTAACACTGAGCACAAGGCAAATAGAAGATAGCAGCCTGAAAGGATTAGGCTTTCAAAATGTATCAGGAGATTTACAATGCTTTTTCTTACTATTGCTTTGTGAAAGATCATGGCACTTTATAATAAAAAGAGGAGCAAAATCAGGCTCTGATATGGAAAAGCATACATTATGACCTAAAAAAAAAGGGATTTTTATATCAGAAGCATCAACTATAGATATTAACTTCCTGATACACACATTTTCAGAAAGAGTTTTCTACTTGCACAGAGCTGCTACCCCATTTTCCAAGACCATGATTACTGATGGGAATCACTGTCATACCAGCAAAGGTGACACAAGGGTGGCTTTAGACTCCCAAGTACTCCACCCCATCTTACCCGATTGTTTCATTGTTTATTCTGCTCACTGGCAGGACTTGTATTTCAAATTCATACTAAGAATGACACAGGTCAAAACAAAACATAGTCATAGCTGATGTATAGGAAAAAAACCCACAAATCATTAAAGCAAAAAGAAATGGTTTTGTCCCCCTTTGGGCTTTATTACTTTCAAAGCATTTCTGCTAAACAGTCAAAAGTACAAATACAAAACAAAATACAAAACAGAAATTAGTGCTCAAGAATCTAAAATAAATCAGGAAAGCCACATATCACAAACAGGAAAGAGCACTCTTAAAATTGGTTTGAACACTTCAGTTCTTCCAACTTCCTTTGTAAGCAATAACCAGCCACCAAACAAACACATACAAAATAAATCAGCCTTGGCTGAAGTCTTATTTTTGACCCAGTTACAGGCTCCTTCCCAAAACGACCTCTTGCCAAACAACTGAGAAAGCTTCAGACCAGAACTAACCACTATAACCAGTCTTCAGTGAACCTACAAGGCTTCCTCCACATGCAGAAACTATCACCTCCATTATAAAAAGCAAAAAGCTGTCTGTGCAAGTCTTAAGACAGGATATCTACATAAAATAGGACTGCATCCAGATCTGAAGCAGGAAATTAAGACTCACAAGAAATGGGCAGCAGCTCTTAGATGCCTGTGAGAAGCCTCCGGAGAACAATCCAAGCTTCTTCATTTTTAATAAATCAATAGAAAGTTTCTCAGAGGGTACACAGAAGAAGCAGCAACAGAAATAGCCCCATGAGTTCATGGTGGAGGAAGTAAAGAAGTTTGACAAAGAGCAAACTGGCCATGAGAGAGGTACCATAGCAATTCTGAGCAAGGCAGGCAATGGGGAGTTCTAGAAAGCAACAGCTTGAACCGATGAACTTGCACAGCCCTTCCATCATCACCCCCACACCCTCCTCTATTTCAGCTAAGACTCTTCAAATAACCACTACTTGAATTCATAGCTGAAATAATGACAACATTTACCCAAACATGGGATTTCAGGCTAGTGTTACATTCTGATCTTCTGTCTTTGTACATGATGGACTTGATGGAGAAGAACCACAGTCCCCACCTGAGGCAGATATGCTTACATAAATGTAAATGCAAGGTGACCTAGGAATAGTTAAAGGCCCTTTTCACTGCTTCATGCTCCTCTTTCTTCTCCCTTCTCCACATATGTTTAGTATAGAAGAAAAATGGTTAGAGGTATAATGAAGAAAATCTGATCTAATTACACTGGGAGTACAACAATGAAATACACAAAGATTATGCCTTGCTAGTACAATTACATCATCTGTCATGCAACGCAGCATTGAACTTACCTGCTCATTACTGTAATTTGGCAACTGAATCAGATGCTTAAAAAAATTCCCTAACAAACCCCACAATAAGCGGGATAAAATGAGGAAGAAGAGGTAAACAAGAGAAAATTACACCAAGAGATCAATATAACTTGGAGATGGTCAAGTTCACCTGTCTGAGAAGATCCACCCTCTTCTGCAGAAGATCTGCAAGCTAAATTTTAAATAAAAAAATTCATTGTGGAAAAATCCCAAATTCAAAACCATGTTTTATGTGCTTAGTACTGCTAGAGCCTGTGAAACACAGCTGCTGTCAGACAGAAATTCCTGCAGCTAGATTAAAAATCCACTGCACTGATATAGGTTGTGTTTAACAGTTATTCACAGCTTTAGAAGCACAGAACTAATGAGGACTGGCTGGCCAGCCACAGCAAATGCATATTGTGAAGTCCAGGTACTGGCTTTCTACTGTTTATACCCTCCCTTGCAGGTGCAAGTCCACCAGATGAGATCAGGTTTGTGAACTCCAAACCTTACGTTATCTGCAAAAGAGAGTCTTCCGAGATATGGGGTCCATTTATCAAACAGCAACATCCAAAAATGCTTTCAATAAAGAGAATCTCACTTTAACGTTGTTCTGGAACTAAGGCACAAACACAGTAGGGCTCCCCTCTCCTAAAAGCATATGGCATTTTAAAAAGCAGAGCATTACAAATTCCTCCAACAGCTATTGCGTTATTCAATACAGGCTCGATTTATCTTACTCCTGTCTCTCCTACCCAGGCATACAATCCATAGTCAGCAACAAGAAGACTCAAGTTCCTCACAGTCATGAGGAGGCAAGTTGTGTCTTGTTTATATTAAAGATATACACACTTTTGATGAGTTTTTCAGACAAAGTCGATGACATCTCAGCACTACCAAGGTTAGGCACTCAAAACTCAAAGAACAAGAGCCTCCTTGGGTGGAGCATCCTAGATCACCTGTGTTTTAACAACACACAAAGACCAAATGTCCTGCCAAACAATTTTAGCCTTACCACATACGAAAGAAAACATTTCAGGAAGCTAGATCATATTCTTTTCTGTTCATAAAGAGTGACAGACCATCACAGTCCATAAATTTTCTGGTACTTCATCTCTAATGCTTTCCAGTGCAGCATTTGCCAGTACAGGGAGCCAGGAACTTGACTCATTTTCATTGCTTATCATTCTGCAAAACTATTTCAGCACCCACCAGCTCCATGCAATGGCTGTAATACCAAAAAGGCAAGCAGTACTCTGCTGTTGAGAGAACCTGCTCTTGCATTGACATTCTGCAGGCACATACCAGCTAGCTTCTGGATGAGGTTTACCCAGCCTTTCAGCTTTTGTGTAGTGTCCTCCACACATTGCTGGTAGTTACTGCTTCTGTCCAGAGCAACTCTAAGATACTTTGGCTGGCCGTCAGGAATTGCTTTTGTGCCACAGAAACTTAGTAAGAGCCAAATGGCTGAAAATAGCAAAGAAAGAAAGAAAACAAGCATCACAGTCTTTGTGGTAGCTGGGGTTCAGGCTCCAGTTTTGAGGATGATCTGAAAGGTCAGCATCCTCAAGGATTTCCTTCATCTCTGCATGGTACAAATGTGAACTGAAAGCAAATTGTTTTCACATATTTAAAGTGGAAAATATGAAGCAGCTACTAATTAAAAGGATCCCTTGTCAGAAAAGCTAAAATACCAATGCCCTTCCCAGGGTCACTCATTCTGATGCACAGATTGATCAGCATTGCCCTGTGCTGGAATTCACAGCACAGGAGGCTCCTAGAGTAGAGTAGCTGCACAAGTCTCTCCCCCCAAAAAAACAATAATGTGCATAGCTGATTAGGATCTCAAGAGCTGACCTAGCCCAGCTGTCTCACTCCTTCAGCAGCTAAGCTTCTCCACCACTGTTAACTTATCTTCTTCATCACAAACACCTGATTTCTTGACCACAAACTACTCACACGTTGTATTGCATGGCAACATAGGGGATAAGCCAGAATTTTCATTCTTTGGCTCCTACCTACTCTTTGCACACACCTCATAAGCATGCATTTCCCCACCACGGATCCAGCGCTCTGGTCCTCAGTGCAGGAGCACCAGACCCCAACCCTTCTCACTGGCATCTGCCAGGATCTTTTCTTTTTGAGCTCTTTCCAGCAACAGACATTTCACAACTCCCATTTGGCAATGGAAAGCTTTTTCCAAAGTTTTCCAGCATCTTAAATCTCTCTCTCCCTTCTGCATTTTAAATCCATAACTTCTTGTCCTTCTTTCAGCAGGCAAGGAGAACAGGTCCCCCCTCTTCTCTTCAACAGGCTTTCAGGTGTTCATTACATAGAATAACCTTCCTTGGGTAAACCTTCCTGGTACTAATGTTTTCTAGACATGCCTGTGAATTTTTTCTCTCAGTTCTTCTTATAGCTTTGTCCTTGGCAAAAGCAGTTTCTTCAAAGGTGATGCCTTCAGTTGTATGTCATGCTCATGTGGAGAAGAACTGTTTCACAGGAAGACACATCACACATGTATGCATTCATACCTCATGTACTTGCTTTTTTTCCTTTGAGGTCAGAGAGAAGGGGAGGGTTTGGAGTTGTTTTACAACCATGTAGAACTGACGCACGTTCAAGTCTGCAAACTGCTAAATGGGAGCACCACATTTTTGGTTACTCTCAAACCAGGTATTTGGTAGGAACCCAAGGCAATCCTGGGGCTTTCTTTTCCCTGAGATTTTTTTCCAACCTGGCTGTGTTAATGAACAGCATTAATGACAAAACTCCAGCAAGAGTACAAAAGCACAAATGAGCATAGGCAATGACATCACCAAAACCAAGGGTGTTGTAGTTGATCTTATTTAAAGAGAGGGATTAAGAGTAGCAGCAAACAGACTCCACCCTTCCAGACTAAACTGCAGTCTCACTAGAAAAAACATTGCCAACCTTCTTTAAGTGTTGATATTCTTATTGCCCAGGGGAGGAGCCAGCTAGATGGGAGATAAAGGATGAGTTTCATCTGCCCTGTCACAAAGTGCTTGGAGCCAGAAGCACTCTGCTATTCCACCACTCCTCACATTGAATCAGGCAAGAACCTGAACACACAAGAATATGGCTCTGTTCCCTCTTTAGGAACCCAGATCTCAAGAAAGTAATGCTGATCAAGAGGACAGGCCTGCTAAAAGAGCAGGGAGGAAAAAAAACAAAAACCAAACAAACAAAAAACCCAAAACCAAACAAACAAAAAAAACCCAAAAAACTTTAAGTTGGTTATTTTAGGTCACCCCCTTAAAACCAAAGCACATATTTGGAACTGAATAATGATGTTCAGAAAGGGAGCTTACAAATGCCACAGTATACTTCAGACAACTTGTAAAGCTTTTTAGCCTGAACCCATCACTTCAAAAGCCCACCCCTCCCACACGCCTCCTTGTCAGAGAGCAGCTCTACAGTAGACATTATCTCTAAATAAATTAAATCCACTTTTTCTTGGAGAAGGGTCAGGAGGATGAGGGCACCATACTTTCAAAAAGGACATTAAACAAATAATTATGCTAAAGCATGTGTCAGCACAAATTAAAGAGACAATAAAATGCCTGATTTCAACCTGCTCAAATATTCAATTAAAAAAAGCCATCTAGACAAAGTTTTATTAACATCAATCAACAAAGGTGAAGCTGCTGCCTCTTTTCCTCATACAAAAACTCATCCTCTGCCTTTCTCAGGCCCAAGAAGCCAAGTTATCCATTGATAATCCTTCCTAGTAATTCATAACTGTGTGATCCAACAAGATGGCTGTTGAATTGGTATTGGAAGAGTTAGTGAAGGTGGGCACAAAGTACTGCCTTTCCATCCCTAATGCCTTTAAAGAAAATCAAAGAAAAAAAAAATGATACCACACACAAATTCATGTGAAAAACATTTACAGGTTTGTGGAGAGTTAGCTATGAGCAGAGACTGCTAGAAGTCGTGGCATGCTGCCTCTTGAAGGAAAGCTGTCCACAGATGACTAGGAAAGCAAGCAGGGTGCTGGACAGCCCATTTAAGCTATATTTTTATCTAGAAAGATTGGACTACGTGATCCATGAGGTCACTTCCAACCTGGCACCTTACGATTCTATGATACGATTCTATCATTTATTTGGCCAAGAAAGCAAAATGCAAGATTAAAAAAATCACAAAATACCAAGAACCACCTTGATGCCACAATTCCAGTGGTGAGGATATTTCACTGGAAATGAATGGGGAAAAGTCAATAAGGATCTGGAATCTGGTGCAAATTCCCACTGATGCTTATAGTTTTAGCCAAATTTACTGTACAGGTGTAGCCTTTAGCTTACAGGCAAAGTGAATTTTTAAAATCCTTAAAACAGAGATGAGAGCCTCATGCTGGCTAGGAAGAGTTCCAACACACTGTACAGCAAGCAACCTCAGGAAGCTGTCTGAGGAACCAGAGGTCTCACTCTCTGTGAGATGACCAGAAAGAAAAACAACACTGCTCATCAGGGCTAGGTGGTTGGGGACACAGCATTTTCACTGCACTCAAGAAATGGCAACTTCTCTTTTCCTTTGGTTTCAGCCCTCTCACAACTCAGCCTTACAGCAGAGAATGGCTACAGCTAATAAAGCTAATAACTCAAAGGCCACAGGCACCAGATGGATGTGGAAGCAGCAGCTCAGCTCAGACAAACTGGGTAGGGAGCCCAAGATGGGCAGGGCAACATTTAGAGTGAGGGGGGTACATGGAAAAGCACACACTGTGCAGCACATCCTTGGATCAATCAATCACATCTGCAACTGGGAGATGAACCTTTGCATCAGGCATTAAAGATGCATGGGTCAGCTGTATAGCTGCTCATATCTGCTCAGCTGGGAGGAGCAACAGCACTGGCACTGGAACCTGATGGAAGGCTACCAGTCAGGCTAATGGGTTTTTAAATCTACCTTTAAAATCTACCTTATAATAACAGATTGTAGCTCTCTTATTTAATGGTGTGTCAGCCATTATCAAAATTAGGGTCTCTAGCACCCTATCATCAATCCAAGGAACCTGAAAGCTGGCCCTGCAGAAGACTGAAAACTGGTAACACTAAGATGTCATATGAATTATATCAAGAGGAAAGACAGGCTGGTTTTGAATCAGCACATAACGCACACGTTCCCACCATCATGTTCCCCTGAAAAGACCAAATCTGCATTTGAAGTACTGACAACTTTGAATCTCCAGGAAAAGAAAAAAAAAAAAAAAAAAAAGCATTCTTTGTACAGAGTCAAGCTTAGGCAAATCTTGCAACAGTAATTACAGAGACTGCCTTCCCAAGCCATCTGCTGTGGCATTTATAATAACTCCTGAAAGGGCAGCAAGGAGCGCTGGTGGAGAAGAGCTACACACATCTCAGCAAGGAAAGCTGCAATGCTGGTCTGACCTGAACAGGAACTTATGTCCCAGTTATCCTGACCTCCTTCAGCTCCCAGATAACTCCAGAGTTCATGCAGTGGAGGAAAGAGCTGGGCGTTCATCCTTTTTGGATCAAAGGGTGTTAGGTCGTCAGCCTCAAGGCAACTGAGCAAGCCCAGGCTGGCCAGAGTCCAGCAGAAAGAGTCCAACTAGCACCTCATCCCCAAAATCAGCAAATTTGTTCTCTAATGTCAGCCAGAGCAACCCAACTTTCACATACAGACAAACTTCACAGGCAACACCACAGCCAACAGCTCTGCACATCCCTCCTCCAAGAAGTGGTGCCAGAAACATAGGGAGAATAACCCAGAGCAAGCTAAATTCACCCTTATTGAGGATGCATAGGGTCCAGCCTGAGGCACACACTCCCATGCTGTCCATAAAATGTTTTCTACAAAGGTTTTCATTGGTACAGCTAAAACAAGAGCCACAAAGCCATGCTTACCCACCCCTTGGTCGCACAACCACAAGTTTTATCAGCAGGCCAAGCTGTGGGCACTTGGAAAATCCCACATTCACAGTACAGCTGGAGACAATACCCATTAATTGTTTTGCCATCCATAAAAAACTACTACAATACTCACTTCATAGGGTTGTCACAAGGATTATTTAACATCTCTGAAGAGCTTTGAAGAAAAAATAGTGGCTATTGTTCTCGGTACCATAGAATTTGGAAAGATCTCTCGTGAATTTTGCACGCCTGCATATGTGACAGTTGTTGCATCAATATATTATTTTTCTCCACAAAAAAAGACTCACAGAAGCTCATTTACTCTGGGCAACACTTCAGTCAGAAATGTATTTTGGGTTTGCTTGTTAATATATCCTAAATAGATACCAACTTTGCCTTTTTAATTAATAGATTCAGGTGCTGTTTCTAGTCTTTCTTAATTATGGGAAAAATTGCAATTTTGACAAAGAACTCAGTTTAGGCTGTCAGGGCTCCTAACAAACACACTATAATTACCTAAGTAATGCTAATACACGAGAACAACAGGGGGGAAAAAATGTCACAGAAATCTGATTTCCTTTACAGCAAATGAGAAAGTCTGTCTGCATGGAGAAGAGGTGCTACACACAGAAGAGGCCAAGGCCATACTGGTTAATTGGACCATTTAAGAGCTCTTAACTTTGATGCAGAAACATTATAAAGGTTTTAAATAGTCCTTTCTCGAGGAAAAAGCAGGTATTCACAAGAGATGTTCTGTCATACACTCAGATCCACCTCTTCTGTAAGGAAGAGTTCTACTATTTCACTCCAAATGTGATGTCCTTTCATTCTCATGAAACTTAAGGAGCTCAAAACCTACTTCATGGATAAGCATTTTTTTTTCCTAAACAGTCTTAAGCTACAGCACTAATCACAATTAGGCAACATGGTTTTACCCAGGTGGCAGACTGATCTGGCTGAGAGAACTACCATTTCCACCACAAAAAAGTTTCAAATGATCTTTAAACTTTCTGGGACACAGACCACATCTTTTGTTTGGAAAGCAAACATCCCATTATTGACACTGCTGCAAGACAACAGTATTAGGACTAGTCAGTACACCAGCTTTCATTCCCCATCCAAGATGGGACACAACATTTATTCTCTTCTTTATTTCATCCTAGCTCTCTACTGAGAAACTGGCACCTATGGATGCACAAAAAACCCACAGCATTTTAGTAGCAAGCCGCACAGACTCTAGGTCCCAGGGCAAGCAGCAGCCCAAAATTACATGCCTGCTCTACCTACAAAGCACATGAAGGAAGTTGTATGACTGAGAATAGCACAGAGGAGGGGAAAAGAAAACAAAAACCAAAACCACAACATGAGCAGCTGGGCTGAGTTAGCAATACCATCAGTCATATCAGCCCCAGTATTCTCCAAGTTTATGTCAGGCAGAGATCATCAACTTTAGGGGAAGTTTCAAGGTGCAAAGACTGTACCAATACTCCCATAAAATAGGCATAAAACAGGGAGGTGAAACTGACTGGGTCCTGATAGGCAGCGTCCTCGTATAGTCTTTTTGATACAGCTTTCCTTGCCTTTTTCCCAGAAGGTATCAACCTCCACCCAGAACTTCCTTGGTGATGCACCAGGGCACCCTGGCACAGCCAGTCACCAGTCATCCTAAAACTGTTTGGGGCTTGCATGGGTTTACAGAGAGAAAGAAAGTCCCTGTGGCTCTGTGTTCCTTTTTACAACACTGACAACTCATTTGGACAAGGACACAAGCTTCCTGCCCTCCAAGATGAATGTCCCATCTACTGAACTGCACAGCTGTGTGGTCTATGCCATGCAAGGTTAGACAGCAGAAGGAGGTGGTGTTGAGAACAACTGGATCCAAAGGCAGCATTAGCAGGTTGGTCTTTTCAAAAGAGAAAAGTGTTTCTCTATTTTTGCTACAACTTATGTGTAACATCTGTCAATGCTTAACTTCTTATCACAGTCATGTCTTGCACACTCCTAAAAGTGTCCAGACTCACAGGTAAAAGGCAATTTTACAGGTAAATCACAAGTATCCACTGATTTTAGAGACAAAGAAAAATAAGAAAGCAAGGGTTTGTTTCCTTTTTATCTATTTGAAATGGACTTCTGCAACTAATAAACCAAAAGAGAAAGCAGAGATTATTGGTTTCATGCACCGACAAATTACACGCTTCCTCGAGTATCATGATTTTATCTATACGTGTCCTAACAATAATCATCCCCCAACTTAAGTGCTGACTCACTCCTAGAATCCTGACAGGATCACAAATCAGATATCAAGTTAATTTTCATGTACCACTTTTAAAAGTACCTTCACCAAGCACATGGCAGAGGCCTTGAGGTTTGCGTTTCTTCTCATTTTTATTGGTTAATATCACACGGAAACAAGAAATATGGATAATGCCTTCCAGTGCCTCTTCCTTCCCTTTCTTTCAGTTTTACTTAAATAAGATGGTATCAATTACTTATTAAAAACTAACCACAAGCAAAAGTTCCCCAGTATTATCCTGAAACACCAGTGTAGACAGAGAATCTTTGTGGCTAGGGGCTCAGCACCAAAAGGCAGTGGAACAGCTTGAGATAAAACAAATCTGGGGTTTGTTTTTCCTGCCATTTTTTATTCTTTGTTTTCTAATGCTTAAGGTACCAATTGCCTAGCCACCTGCTCTTTGTTCAGGCACTGACTATAAACAGACTAACAGGCCTGCACCAACACTCAATATTAACAACAACAAAAAAACAAACCACTGAAAGAACAGGACATTTTCAGCCATTAAAGATGACAATTACATATCTTCCTCTGTGTCTTGGCTGTTCCAGTAAAGAATTACATTCTTATAAACCAAGGGAGCAAGCTTTAATGCAACCCTTCTTCAAGTCTTGGGGGTTTTATATTATTTGCATGAAGTGTAGAAGCAGCCTACCATAATTTATGCCAATCATACATTTAGTATAGGTGAACTCATCACAATTAACAGCCATACTTCATTCATACTGGTTTCCCACAAAACGTAAGCCTCAAATCCATTTATTCCATAATAGTTTTGTAAGAAAACAAAACACCATTTAGGATTTGAAAACAATGCATCTTTCTGTGGGAGCAGAAAGAAAGGGAAAAAAACTCAAAACAAAAGAAAAGAAACCCAGCATGGGACTATGCAATAATTTCATTTTGTAAGAAGATTAATGCAGAGCAGAAGCTTTGACTGGGAAAAGAACATGCACTTTGCGCTAGTAGAGTTTCCTGTAATTATAAGGGAAATTTTGTCTTGTTTTGTTAGTGCATCCCTCCAGAAATAAAAGAAATCACACTGAGAAGAGGAAATAGCATCCTTATTTCTGTCCAACACTGCCTCAATTAGAGCCTATTCTGATTTCAGCTCTTGCCAGGTATAACTCATGCACCCTCAACTGAGCTATCTGCAATGTATTGTTAAACTTCAGTACAAAGTTTTGGTAAGTGGTCCTGCCGTTTTAATCATGCTTGGCAGAGACCATCCGGTCAGGTGTTTTTCCTTGAAAAACTTGTGAATTCAAGCTATATTTGAAGACCAACTGTTCTCTATCCTGCTTTCTACAATTAAGTGTGAGCACAGAGGTGGAAAGTTGAAGGTGAGAATTATGAGTGAAAGAGATAATGAGACTTAGAGTACATAAGGTTGCCCTTAAAAAAGGATGAGAAAAAAAAATACTAAATGTAATGCACATAATTTTAATCACAAAGGTTCAGTAACAATAGGTGTGAAGAGGAAGAAGGCAAGAGTACACAGAAGGGAGACCAAAGCCAAGACTCCTGTAAAAGTTACAGGAAAGACTGGAACATTTATGTTTAAAATCCAAGGGCCAGAACTGCTCACGGCACAAGGAGCTCTGTAAAAGCTCAGTGCTCACCACAGCAAAGGAAGCTCACTGCAGGTTACAACAATTCTGTTTAACTTCATCATCTCATATGCAGCTGCAGTCTTGAAAGAAAATGACTGGAAACTGTATGGGGCTTATAGCTTGTAAAATCAAACTTGGAAAAAATAAATTGCACATACCTCTCTGATTATGTTGAACTTCACCCAAACGACCTGTAGTTCAGATAAAAAGCCTGAAGTGACGAGTGTCACCGTAAATGAAAAACTGCTGAGACAGGTGGAGAGTTTACCACTTCAGTCCCCAACATGCTCGTACGAAGCAGCAACTCACTGATGGCAAACATGCAATCTTGGACTGCAGCCTATTTCCCTTACAGTGGGAGTGGGGGAAAGGCCATGAAGCTTATTTTGGACGTGAAATTAATGAGGTTGATACCACTATGAGCTAATGAGATGATTATTACTTTGAGGAAGGAGAAGCAAGATTACTGCTAACTCTGCCACATTCTTTTCTCCTTCCACACCTGGTTGCTGTCTAATCAAGGAGGGGAGATTGAAAGAGGGAAAGATTAAATGAGGGAAAAATATCGAAGGGGAAGGCAAGTGAGGCATCAAATAGGTAACACAAGTCTCAACACAGAAGTTCCCTTAGAATACAGCATGTTAAAAGCTATAAGGGGATATTCAATGTGCTCATTGATTCAGAAGCCTACACATCAGGTTGGCAGCTTATTAAATACATCAGCATCATCTGAACAGCATCCAGGCACGACGGCATCTTCTTTGGTTGCCTCCTTCGGATCAAGAGGTTTTGCTCTTCTCCATTTTGCTCTCGTAAGCCGTGCACCCAGGTACAGCCCCGGCTCTTCGGAAAGGGGATTCCCGTCAATTCTGCTTTTTGTTTTGAGCCGCACTCCCACTTTTCTCCCATTCTTCCTCCCCTCACGCTCAGTGGAGAGCCCAGATGCCATCCTCACAGCACCGAGCCGCCAGCTTGCGCCTCCTTCACTCCGCAACCCTCGGGAATGGGTCCACCCCATCTCAGGAGGGTGAGGGGAGGAAGAAGTGTGGATTTCACCCTGGGCCCAGCAGCGCCGGCGGGACCACCGTGCCCTTCCCCGCGCCGCACAGCCGCCATCCTTCCCCCCCCCCCCCCCTCCCCTCACCTCTCTTCCCCCGCCGCGGGTACCTCCCGCCCGCCGGCGCACAAAAGGCTGCGCCTGCCGGTGGCACCGGCACCGCGGTCGCCGATCCGAGCCGGGCCCGGCCCGGGTCGGCTTGGCTCGGCTCGGCTCCTCCGGTGGCCGCCGCAGCGGGGGGCGGTGCGCCGGGGCCTTCCGAGAGGGGCGCTCGGTGAAGCCGCCGGCAGCCTGCGGGAGCGCCCAGGCGGGGGGCGCAAGGGGCCGGCACCGCACGGGCAGGGGCCACCGCCCGCCCGCCTTCCCCCCGCAGCCCAGCACCGGCGCCTCGCCGGTGGAGCGGCACCAACCTGCAGTCCCCGCCGCCGCCGCCACCTCCTCCTCCTCCTCCTCGAAAAAAGCCGGAGCTGCCCGCCTCAGCCTTCAGTCCCGGGGCAGCCGGCCTTGCCCGCCTCCGCCTGCTGCTGTCCGCGTTGCCCCCCCGGTGGCGGCGGCGGAGGCGGGCTGGCTCGGCGCCGCTGCCCTCGGGAGGCGGGGAAGGGGCGAGCGGGGCGGGCGGCGGCGGGAGGCTCGCTCATTGAGTGCGGCAGCCTCAGCTGTCGCCGCCGCTGCTCCCCGCAGCCGCTACTTCCTGTGCAGTGATGGTTCAGTTCCTCCCGGGCCGCTGGGGGCAGGAGAACCGGGCGGCGGAGGAGAAGGGGGGAAGGTCGGGTCAGATAGCGGGGGCGGCAGCGGCCGTTCTCCCGCCTGGACCCGCCCCAGGCAAAGCGGCTGCACCCACGCCGACCGCCCTGGCCTCACCCAGCGGGGTGACACGATGCGGCGGGACCGCCCGCCCCCCGCCCCGCCGCCGCCTGCTCCCACCCCCGTTCCCCCTCACCGCGGGGCTGCCACCAGGGGGCGCCGCCGCTCCCGCCCTCACCGCCCCTCAGCGCGGCCCCGCTCCGCTCGGCTGCCGGGGGCGGGAGGCAGCGGATGCTCCGCGTCGGTGGATGGGGGGATCACCCGGCTCAGGGAGGGGAGTGCGGCGTCCTCACGTCCTCACCGCCCGTCCGGGACCCAAACGCCGCTCCCCAGCGGTGAAAACCCTCTGCTTGCCCCAGACCCCCTCTGCCAGGCTGGGGAGCCGCCTTGTACGGGCGCTGCGGCTCACCGGAGTCATCTCTCGTTTTCCCGCTGTCTGCCTTCAGGGAGAGCGGTCTGTGTCCTCCCGGTGGCAGCGTGCCCCAGGAGGGAGGCGGCAGGGAGGTGCCGGGGCCTCCTGCCCTGCGGGCCCGGCTCCGTCTCTCTCCGGGGCTGGGAGCGGACGGGCGGCAGGCGCGGAGGTGTAAGCGCAGCACAGGGACGGGGGACCTGTGTGGAAGAAACGCGAAGATGGCACCCTAAAGAATCAATAACAGCAATTTTCAGTAAGGCAGGAAACCACTACGTGAGGGTATTAACAAATAAAGGTACAATCCCGGGTCCGAATGAAGGAAAAAGCCGTGGGCTGAAGGCTCTAGGGGTGATGCTGCCATGCAGTAAATGGGATGCCCTGCCAGGGACTGGACTTTTGATGGAAGCTCTTCGTGAAAGGAGAAGGATCACCGAGGTTATTTCCTTTTTAACAAATCATAGAATCATAGAATTGTCTGGGTTGGAAGGGACCTCAGAGATCATCATGTCCAACCCTTGATCCACTGCTGCGGTTACCAGCCCATGGCACCGAGTGCCACATCCAGTCTCTTTTTAAATATCTCCAGGGATGGAGAATCCACTACTTCCCTGGGCAGCCCATTCCAATGTCTGATCACCCTCTCCGTGAAGAAATTCTTTCTAATATCCAACCTAAATGTAACTCTGTAGACTGACAATATCTTTGTGTTACTACACGTACCATAAAGAAGCAGGTGAGAACGTACTGAAATTAAGAACATACTGAAACACACGTTTGGTCCGTTTCTGAGAGTAAGTCTTGAAAGATGATGGTTTTATTTGAGATCTGAGTCGTTCTCCTCAGGGTGTGATAGGATTGCAATCGAGGGCTGTTCCGCCAGGGAAATTTGACACGGTGAGATTCTCAGTGAATAGGGAAAGGAAATCTTCCCCTCTTTTGGGGTGCAATATATGAGGAAAAGACAACGCTTGAAAGTTACAAATCTTTTTAATATAAAATCTTTAAAATTAGAACAATGTTTTCAAATACCAGTATCGAGCATTAACCTTCAAACATCTTACTGTTGCCACTAAATGATTGGTTTCACTTTTCAGGATGATGAGAGCTTGCATCTCTCAAAGGTCTTTGTTAAAAATTGCATTGTTAAGTTGCATATGTTAAAAATTGCAATGGGAAATCCCATTACCTCTGAAAATCACTTCTTTTTATTTAGCTCCAGAATATGGATTTTGAGAAGACTGGTGTTAGGCAGTGATATGGAAAGATAGAGGTCATAGCACTCTCTTCATCATCATAATAATGCAAATATTACCCTCAGTAGTTATGAGTGACTTGTAAAAAAGAAAAAAGATTTTAACAGCTACTCAAGTTCTAAGTGTTCCCCTCTTTTGTCTGTAGTATGTGACATTCAGAAAATCATAACTTGGCCTACTTTAGAAAAGTACATACAAGTAATATCAAAATATTTATGTTCTGTGTTTACTTGAAGTGCCATTAAATCTCTTAATGGCTGCACTTTTACTATCATTGCAGAACTCACTACTGGTTTCCAGATGTACGTGAGTTCTGGTACAAGACAGAGATCCTGCCCTTGGGTCAGATGCGTATCCTGCTTTTTCTGTTCCCTCTACCTCCTCCAGCACAGCCTCTTACTGGCAGTTCTGATCAGGCTTTTCCAATGCTGCTCAGCCCATGCTGCCTTGGCCAATCACAATACCTTTGGCTGCTCTCCTCTGCTGGAGTAGTAGCTTTAGAGTAGGCTGCCATAAATTACAGCAGCCTCCTCGACTTCCTGAAGAACATCACAGATGATTTAAGTCCCTGACATAACTCAGAGCTGAGACAGGACAAAGGCATTCTTCTAAAGGTCCTGGCACTGAGCCTCCTGTTTGTCATCATTTCCCATGTTGGTAGTACACAGGTATTTGCAGTTTATTTTTCTGCAACTTCTGGTTTTGCACAAGGATGAACATAGTGCAGCTTTCATTTCTCCTCTGGGTGTTCTCTTAGTGTACATCACAAGTCTGTTTCGAAATAAGAAACAGCTTATTCAAGGAAACAATCTAATAGAAGTAGATTATGACAATTTGATTGCAGAAACAGAGCCTGACATAACTTCTTCAGTCAGAAAACTTTTCAGATATAATCTCTAACAGGAAGACAGTTAAGATTGCTTGATCCATTTCTGGTCTGCCTGAATTTTAACTAAAGCAAAGTAGAGAATCCCTTTTTTTTTTTTTTTTTTTTTTTTTTTAATATATTGTCGGTCCTACTTCACAGTGCTTACATGCTTCTAGTGTCCACCAAGTGTGTTTTGCCTATAATAATCAAACAGTCAATACTAAGATCTAAAAGGATGGTGCTTTCACAGGATATTTGAGCATGAAACAAATACAGAATAAAAAGAGGAAGAAAAGAAAATACATTTAAAGTTTGAGAATACAAATGGTGAATAAAGAAACGGCATTAAAACAAACAAACAAACAAACAAAAAAACAACCCAAAAGGTAGCACCTATAAATTTAGGCAAAATAATTGATTTCCACCTTCCTCATTAGCTATGTTCTGATATCGTCAAACAGCATCTTCTTTTTCTCAGCTGATAAGAGATGTCTGTGAAGGGATGATCAGTACCTCTACTGTGAACCTGAGAGTAACTACCCTGATCCTCATCCATTATCATCCTCAAGCTTAAACAAAACTGCTCCACGGAAGCAGCGTGTGTGATGTGCGCAACACAAGATTTCAAATAGAGCACTACTCGCCTCTTGTATTGAGCAAAAAGCACTTAAACTGTCAAAGTATCCACCTACAGAGACTTTCTTTTCAACATTAATAGGGGTTCAGTTCTCCTAGGTTTCAAAATGTATCCCTTTTGTAGCCATCACATCTGCTACAGTCCTTCCTTTCCCCCCCCGCCCCTCAATCTAACTCTGATTTCTCAAACTGTTAGTTAGAAAGCCAAGCAACCCTTTCAACTTTTGTACACCGTGTACCACTTGAGCCACAGTGCCCCAAAAGGTTGAGGAGAGGTGAAGCAGATGCTGAATCTGGTCTCATCTGCACAAAAAATGTTGGAGGTACTGGCAGGTGCAGGTACACAGTATTTGGCACCTACATAAGTGGAAGCGTGACCTAGCAACAACACTATTATTTTCTAGTGCTGAGATAGCCTAAATATAAGCTCAAATTCCTAATTAATTTGAGGTCTGGGGAAAAAAAAAAAAAAAAGCATACTCAGTACATTAATGCGCATGTGATACAAAAGATAAAGAAAGCCAGAATTCATCTCCTGACAAGGTTAGTACTTTAAATCAAACCTAACTGAATATCTTCTTAGCTTACCAAATGTTCAACGTTTCCTTTACAGTAATTTCTACACTATTCTCAGCTTTGTTGTGTTCTGTGTTATGCTGTTTTTTCTGACAAATAAACAGAAACTTGTACTATGAGTACAGTTTTGGAATAATTACTGTTACACTGAAATTTCTCAACTCAAAAACTTTTTTTCCTTTGGGGAAGACAGATTTCATTTGGTCACTTTTGAGTTATGCAAGTGTTAAAAAAAACGCACGTTCTTTTGACGTAATTTTGAACTCTTCCACTATTTTAGAATACACTAGAAATAAAGAAGCCAAGAGCTAAAAATACATATATAGCAAGTATTTTAGAAGGGACTGCTGATTTGGAGTGCCTAGCTGCGCACACTTAAAGGGGCCAGCTTTTCAAAAGCTGTTAAGTTTGTGTAACAGTTCCTTTCCAGATGTCTCCATTACAGCTTGATTTCTTTTTTCCTTTCTTCTCTCAGTTCTAATGTGGTCTCCATTAGGAATGAACTTAGAAAGTCTGATAGACAAAGTCACATGTGAGACTGGGACACAGGAATTCCTGTTTTAGGAATGCCAGGTCATTTTAGCCAGAGCTGGCGTCCCTGGATTTTCATCTCCTTGTAAGCAGAAAACTTAGGCACCAGAGCAAGGTGGAAAGTGGCTTAAATTTCCTTCATGCAGTTTAGATGACTAAATGCTTAAGTACCATTGTGGTGGGAGACGGACTTTAAAATCATATTAAAACTGTGTGTAGTTTAATTTGGATTTTCCTGATGCCCTGTACATGGTATGAATAAAAACTTAATGAAGCTACATATTGCCAACAACAGATAAGTGTGTGTGTATGCTTTGCACATAAATATCTTTGAAAAGGGTTATGAAGTTTAAATAAATAAATAAATAGAAATGCAATGTCATACTATTCTTTTTGAGTAGAATAAAGGAAAATCAGATTTGTGTCTTTGCCACTGGAAAATTAATTCCACTTCTCTTACAGAAGAGTCTTCCAATACAAAAATCACATGATGCTGAGAAATAGGTCATGCTGCTCAGCAAAGAACAAAACCTCGCACAATACAAATATGCAATACACGTTTTGCTGTAACTACAGATCCCTGTGCTTCCTCCTGAAATTGCATTAGTTGTCTTTGGATGCTCTGAGGTGGATTTTAGTTCAGTTCTCCTCACAAGGCACTCAGAGCCGAACCAAACACTCTTGACTTAGATTGAAATTGCTTTCCCCCCCTGTAATCTAAGGGCTGTATCTCATGCATCTTCCTACAGAAAAAATCCCCATTAATGTGAGTAGGAATTTTTTCATACCAGGAAAGCAGGATCACCTTCATATGCATATAATTAAATCTAGGAAATGCTGTGTAAATGACTTAACCACTCCTAACAGTTTATATTTAAGCCCTCTTAGCAGTATAGTTTCAACCTCAAAAGCCCAAGCAAGGCCTGCTCTCCTAGCAAAGTTTGTTTCCCACTGATAATGTGGGGAGCCAGCTGAGTGTAAATGTCTGTACTGTAGATGCTGACTGTTGGGTGAAGTGAACCCAGCATATGCTGTGTTGTGCAGCCAGTGAAGTTGTGGGTCTGGAAGGGACCCTGAAGATCACTTAGCCCAGTTCTCTTTCAACTGTTCGAAGGACTACATAATTCCTTGAATAAAATGAGGGGATGGTTTTTTTGTAGTGCACCCACACTGGTTTTCATTTACAAAAATAGAGCTTTACATTCAGCTTTGAGTATCTCTTTACTAGGTTTCTTTTCATGAACTTGCTTATTGCTGGTGTGCATGAAAAGATGCATGTACATTTGATGCAGAGCTTTGATGGCCTGTTCCATCAACCACCCTCTGACAGCTTATGAATCATGTATGGTTCCCACATGAAGAATGAAAAAGACTGGTCCAGTACACATTTGTACAAAGAAGTAGGATGGGGTAATAAAAACTCCACTTAACACATAAGATCCAGCAATCAGAGTTGAGTTTACTGGGGATTCTTATTTCTGAATTTTTCTGATAATCCCTGTAGGAAACAGATCTGACATTATTTGAGACTTTGAAGTGATTTTGGAAGCTTAGTCAATTGATTTTCCTCTGCAATGCCAGAATGGTGGATAGGGACCAAAATGTGAACGCCAGTGAGATTCCTCAGCTTCAGGACTGCATTAGGAGAGCTTCTCCATCAACTGCAGTACTTTGCTTTCTGTTTCTCACACAGCACTCACACACTGTTCAGTTTTGTTATGCTTTTAATGACGGTCAGCACTGTAGGCTGTGCCTCCATACTTAGAACTGAATGTTGACAAACCAATGTACCTATTTCATGCACTGCTTTAGCAAAATCCTACCCACTCAGAGTTAAGCCGTTGCTGCTGGTTTTGGCTGGATCTGCTGGCAGGCTTCCCTGTTATGTATAAACATGTAAAACATGAAAAGATAAGAGACTGCAATGTGCCAGATCCCAAATATGGATGAAAACTTGATTTCCTACCTCTGCATAGATGGAGTTGCCTTTTCCTGGTTTGGGAAACATTTGCATTTTTTTAAGTTGCTGTTACCTGAAAGGGGATGTGCTTTCTCATTATGTTTTTTTTTAACATACTTCAAAAAGCTTTTCTGGGCCAATTGGTAGCTTTGCCAGCCTGAAGCTCAATAATCTTGTTTTTAAAAGGACAAGGGTTTAGTGGTAGTAATGTATGTAACGTAAAATACCTTTCCATTAATTTATTAACGTATAAATGAAGCCAGAGAAGACTGTCCAATATTACCTGTCATGATTGTATACAATCCCTGATCTGTGGACCTGTCTCCATGGTTTCTCAGGTGTGGTTTGGTGATGCTAACAAAGTCAGACTGGCATTCCAACAATATACTGATGTGGAAAACAAGACCCTATCTGTGCCATCAGCTAATGTCACAGGCTAAGGGTATTAGATACACCCCTGAGCCCAGGTGGGAACTAGTATCTGAGCTTGTGCAAACATTTCTCTTAGACAGGCTTATTTGTATTGTTCTGTCATCTTTCTGTATGAATTAATCTTTCTACATGAGAAATTTACCCAAAACATCATCAAAAATGAAAATTGAATGTCACAGTAATTGTTTGATCTGTCCATCTGTTATCGATGCTCTGGTTTACATAACGCTAATGAATTGTTGTGCAGTTTAGAGTATATACCTTTTTTTTATTGAAGATTTCAATGTAATCATATATTTCTGAAGCTAAGTAAAGAAAGGAGCCAGTGGACATACCTCTCACTCCTCCTGAAGATCCTGAAAGGCATTTATAATACATACAGCCTTAGAAACACCATGGCTGATGGAGCGTTCCTTCCAAATCAACTTTCATAAGACACAAGTTCTTCAAAATGCCAGTTTCACAATTGTGTTACTGTCTGGATTTGCCAGAAATGGAAATGAGAGTAAGGTATGGAAGATTCAGTGTCAGCAGCAATGCTTTAGCATATCTGCAATTGAGAAGAAATATTTGGATGCATTTCTGTCAGAACAGAAAAGCAGCTATTACTGATAGGGAGTCTCTGAGGCAAATCCAAGTGGATCATCATATGAAGCAGTCTCTCTGCTGTCAAGTGAAAAAAAAAATCTCTTATTGGAAAGAACCAGAGATTCATGAAGTGCTGGTTAAGTGTAATGCAGTAATCAAATGCCTAAGTAAGAAAATCTGCTGCAAAGAAAAAGGAGAACAGGCTCTTCACAAGTATCAGCAGGGAGATTTGAGCTTCAAAAGCTTATCATTTGGCTTACTCCCATATATACACTGAGAATGAAGAGATCATAATAGCAAAACCAGTGTGGGACATATAATCTGGAGTATAGATCAGAAAGTTCTCCTTAACACAATGGTTAGAAATAGTATATCCATTAATCCAAGGGCAAGAACTGCACAGTAAGACCTATACCTCTGTGAAATCATACATAAGTCAGCAATTAAAGGATTCATGGGAGAAGGACTTCCCATTGTATTCTAGAGACTGAATTTGGGTAGCTACTGCTAAACACCCTTTTCCAGACAAAAAAACCCCTCTCCAGATAACTTGTTTCTAATATGCTTGCTATAGACAACCTTGGGGTAATGACATAGTTAATATCTCAGAATTCAAACCAAGCAGATCCAAAGCAACATACAGGCAAGAGGTTTTGAATAGAGGAGCATTGTGGCTAAGAGTTGACTTTGCTAGTAATACCATGTGAATGAATCACTATGAGAAAAAGCGGACAGGCAGAAGAGATCAGGTGGGAAGCTGAAACCATCTCAGGAAATAGTTCTACATTACAGAGTGAATCTAATCTAAAGGATAGTGGATGTTCATAAATCTTCTGGAAAATCTCTGCTTATTAGCATTCCATAAGGGAAGCTGGAAGTGGTAGATTTGACATGGCATTTGACCTTTGCCAGGAAAGAGCAATAGAGGCATTTATAAGAAGCAAAAAATATTTATCTTCCATAATACACCCGCAAGGCATATAGTCTAAAAACAGAGACCTTATTTATATATTTATCCCTATTTATAAGTCAGGATTCATCAATTTATCAATTGAAAAATCAAAAAGATAGTCACACGAAGCTACATGACAGACTCTATTGTCCCACAGATGAACCCTTCTGCTTCAGCCTCACCAAGAGCACTGAAGGGAAACAGAGTTTCTGAAATCATCATGGGAGGATACACACAGAGGTATTATTTCACACATTCTCCAGGATGATGGGACCAAATCAGAAGCCTTGTATGATGCCTTGAATTCAGCAATGCTGTACTGCACTGGAGTATTGGAAAACTGCTGCAACTTGCTTTGTTGTTTTTTTGTTTTGTTTTGTTTTGTTTCTTCTGAAGGACAGTCTTGGGCAAGATCCACTGACAATAATAACAACAACAATAGTAATAATCATCATCGTCGTCATCATCATTGTCATAATGCATATTCCCTGATGAGTGACTTTTGGAATGAGACACATCTCATGAGTATTTCCACAGGCAGCACAGTGTCAGAAGCCCTGCTATTGACAGGCTTTTTGCAGGATTGGATAATCATGTGGCTTCCCATTAGAGACTGTGGGATTCCCATGTTGTGGTGTGAAGTGCAGTGGTTGGTGTCACTGGGTGCTGCCAGACACTCGCCTGTGCCAAATGTGGATGAGCGGAGAGACAGGAGATAGGAATTAACTCCAGCCACTTTTTACCACACTTGGAAGTACGAAACTGGAGATAGTCCTTGGGATGGGAACAGCTGTGATGGGTCCAGGCAGTGCTGGCAGGATCCTTGAGGGACATGCAGACCATGTGTGACAGGCTCACCACCGGTGAGATGGGACAGTAACTGGTGGATGTGGACACCTTAGCAAAGAGATGCAAGTTCAAGATGTCAGTCCAGACCAGCTCAAAGACAGTTGCATAGTTTGTACACTAATTAATTTCAGTTGAGATTTGGAGGAGAGGAAAAATTAGTGTTGCTTGAATCATTCTTCTTGTATAATAGTAGTGCCTTGCAGTATAAATTATGGGCACTCATCAAGAGAGAATAATATGCCATTATTTGTTTATAGTGCATTTAAACAATGGATATTGTTACTTGTATTAAATTTTTCTCTTTAACTATAAATATGTGAAGTTTAACTATTTTTCAACAAATACATTTCTCACCATAAAAACATAAATTACTGATAAACTGCTACAAAGAGTACATTATCATACCTAAACCAAGCCTAAACAGTTGATGTCTCTAACAAGGCATCTATAGAATTTTCTTCCTTCAGTGATACCAAGAGCTGAAATTTCCAGACTTGTCTCACTGACTAAACGACCCTGAAAGAGTAAAAGAAGCAGTGTGCTCTGCCTTTGCTGCTGTTGTGTTGCCATCTCAACAGAATTTCATGAAAAGACACTATTCTCAAAACAAGGAAAAAAAAGAAAAAAGGAATATGTTCAAGATATTAAACTCAACAGCTGTTCAGTACTGGAATAAGTGTGGTTGAAAGATATTCTCAATTAGTGACTGAATAAAGTCTTGGCAAATTATTAAAATGTGAAGAAGTCCAATTAATTGAACCCTTAGAACATCTGAAAAATACCGTCTGAGCTTTTTAAGTTAGAGTGAAGTAGTGGGTAGTCTTTTTGTTTCATAATTTAAATGCAGACAAGCACCAGAGGAGGTTCTGCAGCAAATAAATCACAAATATGAAATATTGAGTTCTCACATTTTTTATGAGTTCCATTCTTTATCAAAAGTGCTTGGACAAATTAATATCAAATTAATTTTCTTTTTAATTGACGTTATATCAGTACATCAAGAAAGAAATAATTAAGCAGTTGGATAAGAGTATGTTAAAGTAGGTAATTATTTTAGTAAGTATTTATATAGAGTCTGTTTGTAGTGTAGTAGTGAAGTAGTGTAAAATTATATATGATTGTAAAGTGGCCTATTCTAATTGTTTAATGCAAGAGTAATCAACTACTCCAAATGAAAACCGCAAAAAGATGAAGGACAAAAAAAAGTATAAAATTTATTATGTAAATCAGTGATCACCCAACTATGCCTAAAATCATGATTGAAATGACTACGGATGATTCAGAATTAGAATTACTGGGTACCACAATTTCTAATCCATTAAAATCTTTTATCTTTAAAAAGGGCCCTATTTCCTCATACAGAACTTGACATGAGGATATTTTTTGCAGCACAGCTTTTAAAACACTGACAGTTGAAATGTTAAAGAAAGGATACAGGCACATATGCACCTGAATATATGCAGAGAGTTGGGGTTATTTGGTCTGTAGAGGAGAAGGCTCCAAGGAGACCTTATTGTAGCCTCCCAGTATCTGAAGGGGACCTACAAGAAAGCTGGGGAGGGACTTTTTAGGATGTCAGGTAGTGATAGGACAAGAGGGAATGGATTCAAACCAGAGGAGGGGAGATTTATGTAGGAAGTTAGGAAGTTCTTCACCATGAGGGTGGTGAGACACTGGAAAGGGTTGCCCAGAGAGGTGGTGGAAGCCCCATCCCTGGAAGTTTTTAAGGCCAGGCTGGAGAGGGCTCTGAGCAACCTGATCTAGTGGGAGGTGTCCCTGCCCATGGCAGGGGGGTTGGAACTATCTAAAAGATCCCTTCCAATCCTGAAAATTCTATGATTCTGTGATTCTAGGTACATTTTGCCAGGCTTGCTGGTCCCAAGTTACCCTTCCAGACAGAAAAAAATTACATGGATTGGAGATGAGCAAAGTGCACTCTTCACCCCACAGGCAATCCAGGCAGCCTCTTGTCTGCAAGATACAAACCACACAGCCCAGGAAGTCATCTGGGGCTTAGGAAGGAAGATTGGGAAGCTCAGGTGGGACACCAGGCTGTGCACCTACTGCCGTGCACTGTAGGGAGATGCTGCCTTGCCCAAGACCTGCCCACCCTGGTTGGGTTTGCATCATACATCTGGGAAAAGGTATGTGACAAAGCAAGAGAGAAAATAGTCCAAATGAGCCATTGATCACAGCCTCTTGTGTCTTCTGCCTGACTGAGCAATTTGAAGTAAAGCTGAGCTATGTGCCATGGCCCCTGGAACACTGAAAGGTCATCTTGGAGGCCTGGTGCTGTAATGCCATTAGCTTTACCCAACTTTTTTAATTGGCAATAAAACACAAGGGAGAATTAATTCCTTCTGCTTTTGCTCCTGAAACAGATCAGTAACTGGCCTCATATCATATATAAACCTACTTTTGTTTCATGTGTGTACAGATCAGCTTTCCAGTCGTAGGACTAACTGTGGAAAATATGAAAAAGGTAGAGAGCAGAAGTTAATATCCTGAGATTCTTTTTTTTCGTATCAACAAGATATTACTTCCTCACAATATATTCCACCATGCAGTTCACAGAACAAGCACCAATGATTAGAGTGTTTCATAAACAGTCTGAACATGAGTTTTTGGGAAAAACAGTAGAAGCTGCCATTTCCAACTGGAAGACAGCTCATTAAAAGGCATGAGATCATCTCAAATTCTGCCAAGAGGGAGAAACAAGAGCTCAAAAAGATCCCAAGGTAGTCTGTTACTAGCATGGATTATTTGCCTTGCTTTAAATTTAAGATATATTTAACAAGGGAGTTGTTTTCAGTTACTCTTTGGAGACTTTAAAATAAATCTACTCTGCTTTCTATAATTTTTCCTTCGGTTTAATTTTTCAGGACTCCTGGGTTCTTCTGTGATAGAAGTTATTAAAACAGTGGATGATGCACACCAACATCTCAATGTTTGCCTATCTCTAAACTTGGGATGGTCTCCCTAGGTTTAGTGGGTTCTAATTATTTGATTGTAAAGTATAGAGGGACATCTGTGCCTGAATAATGCCATGTAGGCCATTTGATTACCTTTTAAGTAAATTGTTCCAAGCCTCCCCAGGGTGGCAACGTGACTAGTTAAATGAAAAGACAACACTAAATTCCCTCAAGGATGTGCAGTGTACTGAATCTACCCTTCTCTGCTGCATTTTTAGCTCCTGATAGATGTTTTGTCTCACTGAGCAGTGCTCAGCCTTGACCTCATCACTGGTCCATATAGACAGCCCTTGCTCACCAGGGTAGGGGAACACAAATACCTTCTCACAATGAATATCTGCATGGAGGGTGTTTGTTTGTTTGTTTTTTCACTCAGACTTGGTCTTTGTAAGCCTAATTCATCATCTACTAAAGCAATAAGAACCCTTGGATTGACTGGGATTAGAAGGTGCAGCAGGCTTGGGTTGCTTGGGTTTGGGTTTTTAATAGATTTTCAAAACTTCACCATCAGTGCTGGACTCTGAACAGCTACGCCTTTGTAGGGAGTTTCTGGCCATCAGTGTGGGATGATATAGAAGGGAGGAGTTTTGCTTAAGTTCCCAGGGTTCTCCTTTTCAATCTTTTTGAAAACAGGTGTAATGTTTCCCTTTTTCCAGTCATCAGGGACTTCACCTGACTGCCATGGCTCTTCCAGTATCATGGACAGTGGCTTGGCAACAACATCAGCTAATTCCTTCAGGACTCTGGCATGCATCTCATCAAACCCCATTGACTTTAACCACAAGCCTGATCTCTTACAATGGAAGGGAATTTGCTCCTCCAGTCCCTGCCTCATGGTCCATCCACTCAGGAGGTGTGGGCAGAGAGTTTGTCAGTGAAGACTGAGGTGAAAGGGTTGCTCAGTACCTCAGCCTTCTCTACATAAGTTGCTACCTGTTTTCCAGGGTGGGAATGCTTTCCTTGATTTTCCTCTTCTGGCTGACATATCCATAGGTGTTCTTCGTATATTACTTTTTGCATCTTTTGCCAGGTTCAGGTCCATCTGTGCTTGGTCTTCCTGATCCCATCTTTACACAACTGAGCAGCATCCCTATATTCTTCCCAGGATACCTGTCCCTGCTTCCACTGCCTGTGCTAGCTCTATTCTGCTCCCTTGTCGCTGAGGGCAGTTTTCCAGGGGATCCTACTTATCAACTCCTTGAAGGGCTGGAAGCTTGCTTTCCTAAAATTCAGGGTGCTGAGTTCACTGCTGATTCCTATCCCTCAGGACAGTGAGTTCCATCAGTGCATGACCACTGCAGCCCAGGATGCCTCTAATCTTGACATTACCAGTTAGCTCAGTTGTGTTTGTGACCATCAGATCCAGTATGGCATCTCCTCTGCTAGGTTTGTCTATTACCTAGCTTAATAAATTATCCTCAAGGAGTCTTCTGGATTGCCTTCATCTTACTGTGCTACCTTTCCTGCAGTTGAAGCCCCCCAGCAGGACAAGAACCTGGGAGCATGATGTCCCTTGAAGCTGGAGTAAGAAGGCTCCTCTTGACTGGGTGGCCTGTAGTAGACTCCAACCACAAGCTTCTCTTTGTTGTTTTAGTTTCTAATTCTTATCCATAAGCTTTCAACCTGCTCATGGTTATTCTTCAGAGATAGCTCTTCACATTATCCATTTCCTGATGCAGAGGGCACCATCTCTACCCCTCCTTCCACTCCTGTGCTTTCTGAACACCCTGTAGCCACTGATGTATCAATGATCAGTCAAGGCTGCTCTCAAAATAGCAATCTGACTATCCAAGGAAGACAGGTGATATTTTTGGGAAGTTCAATCTAAGCAAAAGGAAACCAATATCCTGCCCTAGACAAATACAGAGAACACAAAAAGTAGCACTCCTCCTCTACTGAGGAAGACTGAGCTTCATGGTGTAACTCAGATCCTACAGCCTTCCAAACTTAACAGGTCATTTATTTATAATGGTGCACATCAACATAAGCATCACAGCCTCATGTGACACTTTAAAATTTTAGGGCTTTTGAGGAATCTGGAGGCTTATGAATGAAAATAATTTCTGAATTGGGGTCAGGAGTCCAGACAGCCAATGACTCTGGAAGCAGTGCACACCCAGTAAGTGTGATGTGGACTGAAGAATTCAGTTTCATTGTTCCAACTTTTATGTAGACAGAAACTTGTGCAGTCAGAATGGCCTCTTGGCAGCAGAAAGAGGTCCTGTACTCAAAGGAGGCAAACCTGGCTGAATCATTCAGGAAAGTAACATGGTAAAAACTAATGGGAAAGAAGAATCAAATAAGCATTGTTTTTGTACAAATCATGTCTGAAGACAAATCTAATCAAAACACCAAAGACATGACAACGAGAATATCTTTTTTATATATCAGTTCTTGATGTCTGGCTAATAAATAAGATTTGGGATTTCTCAAGTAGCTCAGCCTGTTTAACTTAATGAGGAGAGAGTAATAATTAGATCATAAGCTGTAAGCATCTACATAGGAACTGAAATCTGATGAGGGCTCTTCCATCTACCAAACCAAATAGTTCACTTAACTAGCAGAGGCTATAAACTCAAACTAAAAATTAAATGGAAAATCTGAAATGTTAGTCTAGATAGCTATTAGCAGGATGTGCTTATCGTGGATTTCCAATTTCTGGCTATCCATTAAAAACCTGTAGAAATGGTTGTGGTGGATTTCCTACTTCTGAGAGTCTTAAAAAACAATAGCTGTGTTTGAGTTGGGTTTTTTTAATGGATTTTCCCCCAAAAGACAGGCTTCTAACAAAATTTTTGAGAAGGTGAATTGTGTTGTAGAAATGCTCACCCCATGTAATCAAAACTCCGTGTGGTTTATAATCTGCAAATGCTTCTTTTGTGCAAACTTGTCCATACAAGGTGCTTCACAGGGTCTATCACACATTAAAGGGATTAATTTTTGTGGCAACTGCTTTTTAAAATATTAGAAGTATTGAAATAATGTGAGCAATGCAGTCACATGGTAAGACGGAATAATAGCACTGCCTGGTCATGCAAAGTGTGAACATACCTGGGATCTGCCATAATTTCATAGAATCATAGACTCACTGAATAGTTGGGGTTGGAAAGAGCTTTTAAGATCATCCAGTTCCAACCCCCTGCATGTGCAGGGACACCTCCCACCAGCCCAGGTTGCTCACAGCCCCATCCAACCTGGCCTTGAACACTGCCAGGGAGGGGGCAGCCACAGCTTCCCTGGGCAACCCCTGCCTCACCACCCCTGGTGGTGGGGGTGTCTCACCACCCTCAAATTAAAGAAGTTCTTGCTAACATCTAACCTAAACCTCCCTTCTTCAAGTTTTAAACCATTTCCCCTTGTCCTCTCACTACACACCTGTGTAAAAAGCCCTACCCCAGCTTTCTTGTAGGGCCCCTTCAGGTATTGGAAGGTTCCTACAAGGTCACCTCAGAGCCTCCTCTTCTCCAGGCTGAACAATCCCAATTTTTTTTGCCTGCATTCATAGGGGAGGTGCTCCAACCCTCTGATCATTTTAGTGCCTCTCCTCTGGAGCCATTCCAGGAGCTCTGTGTCCTTCTTGTGTTGGGGACTCCAGAATTGGGACACAGTGCCCCAGGTGGGGTCTCACAGGAGCAGAGCAGAGGGGGTAGAGTAGAGTACATTTATCTGTAATAAAACAGGGTAGAGATCCAATACACAGGGGAAGTTTTCTGCCCCTATTCTCTTTCCCCATCCAAGGCATTCAGAAGCACATTACTAGAGAATCTAGATCCCAAGGGTTTGGGCAAATGTACATGACCACCAGTGGGATATGAGGTATATGGCCACATCTAAGAATAGATTACCCTGTAGGACTACCAAGACTTAGAATGCACTTCTTTGGTTATTTCTACACCTTATATTTGCAGCTTCTTTCCGGAACAGTACTAGAGTTTGACCTAACCAGTATGTATACATAGTATGTATATCTTAATACAGATCTGGTCAAAAGCAAACTGATCTTGATTTTTCAAGAAGGGTATTTGAAATCTGAATTTTAGGAATAATGATTTGAAATCTCAGATTGAAGTCACTTTCCATGAGATTTGCTTCCAGACTTAAGGCATTCTTGATTGTGCAGCAAGGTTCAAAATCAAATTAAATTCATTTATATGCTCTCAGGAAAACTGTATACAAAAGTTGTTTCTCTAATTGAGTCTCCTAAAATAAAACAAAACAAAAAAAAGGAAACAGACCAAAACAAACTTTTTTTGTTTTTTAAGCCCATTGCTTAAAAAAATACTCTTCTTATCTAATAGCATCTTTGCCTCTTCAGAGAGAATTATTTTTAGCTGTGATTGTGAAGAACACTAGTGGAATAGCTCTCATGTGAGTCACAGCAGGTAAGGAACAGTTTTAAAAATGCAGCTAGGATTTTGCTAGGTTGCTGGGATGGTAGTAAAGGTGGTGTTGTATCACCTGGGAGGATAAAAATTATTCACATTTTACAAGTTCATATGAAAATGTGATAGCAGTCAGATTTTGAGAAAGAATATTTCCACACATTGTATCAAACTGAAGCTCATTTTCTACACTAATACTGTTATTTTATATAGTTATACATCAGCAGCCAAGGAGAGAAGAAGGAATAAGACATTTCTATCAGGTCCATTTGCAAAACTTGTATTAATCAAGATCAAGCACTGCAGTATTTCAAGCAGCTATGGCTGCTGGACCCTGGAGCTTTAACTTGTCATTTAAACACTGGGGTTACTGCTTGTGTAAGCACCCATGGCTGAGCTCTCCGTAATTCAGGAAAACAAAAACGTGAAGTCAAATTCCCCTTTTATTTCCCTTATTCCGTCTCAATTAGAAAGGCTGTGATTCCCAGGGTGAGAGCCTGCTGAGCAATGCCATTATGGTATTTGCTTCTAATTCAGCACAATGAATAGATGACATGTAGCAATCCATGATGGTGAGGGGGGAGTTCCTCCTCCTTCATTGCCCACAACCTTGCCCCAGGCACCAACCCTGTCTCTCAGAGCAGGGCATAGGTCCTGAGCCCTCAAAGAATGCTGGTGTTAGGGTTAGAGCAATACTCCCATAGGGATATGAGCAGCCCAGGCTGCCAAAAAATCCCCCCTGGGAGAGAGTTGCGGTGGGAAAGGGGTCAGTCAGCTGGAGAGAGGTTCCACTGTGGACAAGGGAAAGTCTTGTTTGGAGGAGGCCTTGGTGGGAGAGCATCCCTTTGGGAGCTGAGCATCCAGAGAAATAAAGGTTAATAGTGATCAGGCATGGGGTAGCTGTAGAAGGGAGGTTCAAAGTGGACGTAGAAGAAGGGGTGGCTGAAGCGGGATGCTACAGCTGTGATACATAAAGAGGGAAAAAGGCACATGGCTTGTGTGCACAACCAGCCCCAAGCCCTTCACATCTGTCTGTCTTTTGTCCCAGCTCCTTTGGGCTGTGCCCTCAGCTGGAGCAATGCAGCACACCCAAGCAGAAAGCAATTTAACTTCCTTCTGCACACCAGCAGGGATTCTCTTTTTCGCTTTAGAGAGTATGATCCCCAGGGCCTAAATTGAGCTTTAAGCTACAATTGAGCAGCACTATAGGGGCTCTGCTCTTGACTGGAGCATTTGGGAATTACTGCAATGTAAACAAAAATTTTGTAATATTAATGTAAGGGTGATGTTAGATTGCAGACTCATCCCTTCCCGTTTAACATTCCTAGCATAAGGTTGCTTATCTATAGTCTTGCAGAGGGTTTAATTGGAGGACTAGATAGATACAAAGGGGTTTCTATGGTATTTCCTCTGTGGGTAATATGGTTTCCACCATCTGCAACCCAGTAGATCTATATGGACAATTCTACATTAAAATTGGCTACTATCTGGGCCTCTCCAGAGACTTTTCCTGCTTTGCTTTTTAAATATGGACACAAGAGAAAAGGAAAAAATGTATCTGAAAAATGTCACTGTCATCACTTATGGGATGGTATTTTTTCTTTCATTTTGCTTCAGCTGCATAGTACTTTCCTTCTTTTAAAAGTAGTTTTAAAATTCACAGGCTGAAAAGGGCAGAGCGTGCATTTTTAAGCGTTACTGGTTACTGTAGAGAGCTTACCATTTGGATAAATTTCACAGGTGAAACTTTGATCTCACAGCAGTCAGTAATAACTTTCTGCTGACTTGGTGGAGTCGAGTGAAATGAAAGCAACCCCATGATATGATACCTCTGGTGTGTCCTCTTTTCCACAGATACTATTGCAACACAACCCACGTTGACTAAAAATCTAAGCAAACCTTAGCTTGACCTTTGGTCTGACAACTGAAGGCCAAAAGTCTCAGTTTTGTTTAATCTGCACAAAGATCTAAAAACAGTGGAGTCTTCCCACAAGTTTATGTCGTGTCCTATCTCTTATGTCCAGGGTATGAGCATCCCCACTACTTTCATACTGCTGTGTTAAGAAGGAAGTTTTGTAATATATTGAACGTGAAACATACATGACTTTGTTAATTAAAAAAAGACCTTGCACTATGTCCATAGGTAAAAAACAAAACCAACCAAACAAAAACTAGGAAGGGTGCATAGGTCATCCTCATGCCAAGAGATACTGCAGAACTGTGGAAACCAGAGAGCTTCAGAGGGAACCAAAGCTATCATGCTGTAAAAGTAATGGATGTCAGAATTGTATACATTGACCTTTTGCTTACCAGTTATGATGGCTTTCTGTTGTTACCTATCATGGTGTTGCAGGTATTTCCAAATTTGAGTTACAAACTAGAAATTCATGTTGAATTGCAAGGACTGTAGAAGTAATCAGTAAGATTCCATTTCCCCACTTTGCCTGTTTTGCATTTAAGTAATTTTTCATTGAAGTAATTTCTGTGATAGATCAACTGGTTTTTTTTCTTTCTCTGATTAGTTATCCCAACTATCTTGGTAAATTGTATGTGCATGTGCAAATTCTGCTTATTTACAACACTGAGTGGCCAACTCCATAAATGTCTAGCTTAATTTTGAGGTGAGTTATGGGTGGTGGAGGCCACTATTAACCTCAACTCAAAATGATCTGACAGTGATTTCCGTAAGGCTATAAATATTGACCATAATGTTGTAAAAACACAGCAGCAGCAAAAGGAAATCTAAGTATTTATTGATAGCTGGAGACTAGATAATCTGTGCAATCTTTACATTATATACAGTTGTAATATTTCTCTGTGTATCCCACTGACTGCAGGAAACTGAAGACTACAAAAAACTTGGCCTTAGCTCTGAGCAGGTTACTCCTTCTCAAAACTGCAGCATTAATTTGTACTGCTAACAGTGAATAAATAACTCCTTGAAGACAGTACATGTTAACAGTGGAAATGTCTGAGTGAAGGCCAGGTAACAACCCACAGCAATGATCACAGTTTTTGCAAAGAACCTGCCTGTGTACCATGTTAAAAATACATGAATGTCTCACTTCATGTGCTCTTTCCCTCACTATTGCCCAGAGCTGGAGACAGAGTATTATGCTAGACAGATCTTACACACAAGCACCAAATATACACAAATCATTCCTCTCCCCTTCCCACTTGCACATCCCTCTATCCCTTCTCACTTGCACATCCCTCTCTCCCTTCCCACCTTATTTACAATTCCTTTACACACACTAGCCCACATTCCCCCTATAAGCAGACACACCTTTTTTGGAGTAAACAGTCAGCCATGGTTAGAAAATTGTCTTTCAAGAGGTCTTCTCATCTAGAAATGAGGAAATTAGTCCAGGAGCTTATAATCAACAGCAAGTAGGATGTCAAGGACCCTCGTGAGGCACAAATCAGATCAGGAGTCAAGCAGAGGAATTCCGAGAACCTCTGCATGCTGCATGATGGGTGGGTAAAAGTGGAGTCAGTGTGAGGCAGAAGTCAAGACCAGACAGTCTGTGCTCAGCTAAAGCCACAGCTGGGTTGGTTTGTCAGCAGCAGATCCCACAGGAGGAAGAGAAAAATATTTTGGGATATTTGTCTTCCATGGTACCTCTAAGATAAACCTAAATGAGGAAGCACAGGCAAAGCAGAGCAGATTTTGCTTATGTTTGTGCAGGACGAAGTAAGTGAAATTCTGAGGCAAAGGGGTAATGTTGTAACTGTTGGCTTCTAACTGGTATAAAAAGCCTGTCCAGTCCCAGTTTACTATCCCCAATGAAGAGGAGCAAGGGCTCCTTGGCCAGACCTCTTCAGCACATGAATCTACCTCACCGTGCATGAGTGTACCAGGGTATGAGCATAGAGACTGAAACCTGGCCAAGAATGAGGGATAGTGAAATCAGCTTTTTTAGTTTGAAATCCTTTACATTTCCCTAAGATCTCATTTTGAGCTCTGCTACACTGGTTTCCTATACCTTAAAAGAGTAAAGACAGATAAATAAAAAGGTTCAAAACCCTGAGACCAAATCTATTCACCAGGTAGTCCCCTCACTACCTAGAAGTTTTTGGCACTTCTAAAAGATTACACTTTCCAGCTGATTTGTATATTAGCACTTTTCTATGTCTCTATCTAGAATATTTGAAAGGTGGAAAGGGAGCAGTTAGGGGTTGGAATGGGCTGCCCAGGGAGGTGGTGGAATAACCATCTCCTAAAGTATTCAAAAACTGTCTAAGAGGCACTCCAGGACATACTCTAGCTGGTGATAAAATATATTTATCTCTCTCTCTATATATATATGTATATTATTTGGGGGGTGCCGATGTTGACAGTTGAACACAGTGATCTTAGAGGTGTTTTCCAACTGTGACAATTCTGTAATTCTTAGAAACAGTTTAAAACCAGAAAGGTTTTAAGAGTTGGCAGCTTTCCAAGCCCATCTCCTTCATCTCCCAAATGTTCTCTTCCTTCTGCTGCTTAACTGGAAGTGTTGAGCCATATCCCACATTCCTGATTCTCCTCCCTAATCTTAACTATAAACCACTATGTTTGGGAACTTGTCACAGCAATGCAGTAAATGATCCTTTTTTTCCCTAAGCACTTTCCATTTCTGCCTTCATCTGGTGACAGCAGCAAAAATGGATCCACAAGAAGCAGATTTCCATCCAGATGACTGAAGCATCAGGCTGTGACCAGCCAAATCCCTCTGAAACCTTCTTTGAATTGCCTTTCAAAATAAGCCCTTCCTGCAGACTTCCTTCTTGTGTCTACTCTGTTTTGACCCAAGTCTTCCTAATGCTTAATATAATCTCTAATATCTCATGACAGTTATATACAAGACAAACTCAATTTCTCAGATTATCAGTCATTTTTCTCCACTTAAGAGGCACAGAGTAATCCAAGATTCAGTAGCTCTTCCTTTTTCACCAGGAAGTTGATTTTAAGCTTTATATCTGTGCTGCAACTTCTTATAAATAAAAATAGCAGGAGAAGGGAGAAAGCCTCTTAATTTGATCCCAACTTTTTCACAGACTTGCTTTGTGACTGTGGTAACTGAACCCATCAGTGTCCCTCTTTACCTACTGGTAGTAAGAGGCAATTAATTCATATACTCCATGATTTGCAACTAGCAGGAACTTGCAGCTAGCAGTCTGGTTAAGGCAAAGGCTGTGTAAGTGCAAACCTATGGTTCACAGCAGTGAGAAGAATTGTTTTATGGCTTTACTTGCCAGGTGCATTGTAGGAACAAGCTGTGGCTTTGAAAACTGCTGTCTCTGCTCAGTGAAAGTGGAATATTTCTATCACAATTATAAACTTTCCAGGGAGGATGGCAACTTTCACGTTTCATCTTAAATATTTATGTAGGCATGATAGTACATCACTTTTGATGAAAATATTGATAGATGTTATTAAATAAGTATACAGTCATGGCTCCACTTCCATTCCTTGGCCAAGGAATTGAAGCTTGATGCCTCCACAAGCTGAAGGCCATTCTAACTACTTTTATCAGAACCTGTGTAAATTATGGAATGGTTCATCTTTATGACAGTGTTGCTGAATTTTCACAATCTTTATTACCACTCTGGACCATGCAGTCACCTATGGCAGCTGTTCTGCTTCTGGCAAAACAGAAAACTTTTTGCTCTCCCATATTATTATTATAGAGAAGGAAAAAAGTAATTTCACACTTCTCCAATGATTTTCAGAAGGTGATAACTCCTTTGAGCCACAAAAGACAGAATCATCTTTTCAGCACTCACATTACTGGAATAATAGGGTAGATATATTATTTCTTGCAACTGTCTTACACCATGTGTTAACAAGCCCACACAAGAAGAAGTTGCTTATTCAAAATATCAGAGACATGATGTAGGCTTGCTGACACCAGAAGAGACATGACTTCTATGTGTGAGGGTTTGGTAGGTTTTTTTGGGGGGTTTTTTGTGTCATTTTTTTAACTGCTGAGTAACATTTGGATGCTAACTGGGAGAGATCTGGACAGAGTGTTTTCTGCAGCTGAGCTGTTGATAGGTTTGCTATTGTAGAAATCATAGTTGCTCTACAGCAAATCTATACTGTGGATAGTCAGTGACTGAGTAGAGCCAGAGTATGAACATGCTCTGCCACAATCTTCTGCATGTGCTACAAAGAGCAGCAGCCTATCCCACATATCTTTGGAACTCATACCAGTGCTGCTCAATATTTTTTAATTAAAAGGATTCTCAATCTTTTGGAAGGAAAACCCAAGCCCAAGTACCTGGGCAGGATTGCTACAAGGACTTTCATTTCCAGCAAAAATAAAATGCACCCATTTCTCTTCTCTCCACTTATTGCTTCCACTTACTAGAATCTGTTGTTTTGTACCTATTTTATTTTACTTAAACTCAACTCTTTAAATTATATTTTGTACTACTTATTTTTTGTATTTTAACACCATCCAGTGGCCTGGTCTGAAGCCACTGATTTATGCAAGTTGTCCATTTCACAATACAGATATTAAGAATATTAGAATATTGCTCAGAAAGCATCTCTGCAAGCCTCTCATGCTTCTCTGAAGAAGACAAGTACTCGGATGCCCCATCATGCTCTCATCAGCATCACAGGAAACTTTCCCTTAGAGGAGATGGATTTCATTCTTGATCAATTGGACTGACACCTCTGTCTTCTCTTACCACAGAAAATCATTATTCTTTGTATAATTATACTCTCTGTTGAGAAGAAAAGAGTGTTTTCAGGTAAGAAAAATTAAGAAAGAACTGTTACATAATCTCTGAGTGATTTCTCCATTAAAAATATTTTTTTTCTTTTTTGCAATGAATCAGAAATTAATAAGAGCCTAGTAAATTAACATTTTTGGTATGAACCAGGGTGACTAGTCTTATAATTTTGATTTTCTTAAGGAACCAAGACATCAGAGCAGAGGCAAATCATACAAAGCACTGCTTCTTATTATGGAAAACCAGAGTAATTTCTGCCAGCCTCAGGATCCTGCTGAGCTGAGAGACAGGGACACCAGGTAGGAACTTTCAGACCCAGCAGGACCGGCCACTCTGCTGTCCTATGAGGCAGGCAAAATGCTAGGACCACTTTCCTCCTTTCTGGAAAAAGAAAAAGCTGTGTTATCACATTTGCCAACATGTGAATGCAAACCGTAAAACTCCACACTTTAAGTGTTCTTACAGGTTGATGATGGCCTCTGTGGTGTGTACCCTCTTCTGACAACTGTTTATTCTCCAGAGCTGTCTCAAAACTGATGACAAGAAGTGTCAAACAATTGTAAAACTTTTCTGCGAAGGTTTAATACTCTTCCATAAAGGAGTCCTGAAGCACAAAGCCCTCAAAACTTATGGCTTTCAGAAGGCCTGGACTTCAAAAATCACTTCTATGAGAGGAGGAAAGGGAAGGAAAGACAGGCAGATATAAAATATCCTTGAATGAAAATTCTGCCAACCCTCAGCTAGAGCCCAAGGGCAAAGTGAATGAGTTACTAATGGGACTTAGATGCCCCAATGTGGGAGTCACTTGTGACCACAGGACTTTTACCTTCTGCACTCCCACCTGGAAGGCACAGCATCTCTCTTTTCTGGGTGTGCCAGTGTCACAGTGAGATTTGTAGGGACATAGTTTAGTGGGGACTTGGCAGCCTTGTGTTAACAGTTGGACCTGGTGATCTTAAAGGACTTGCCAACCAGAACAATTTGTGTACTCTAATTACAGATATAAATGACTATGAATCAGGAAAGTATCCTGGTTCTCCCTTCAGCCCAGTCCATTGTCTCCTCCCAGCTGGTCACTGGCTGTCCTGGATGAACTCTCATTCATCTCCAAAGCTGCAGTTTTTTGTCTAATGCAGCATCACACCCTGCATCACTCCAGGTATGTCTGTGGTATTTCTCTCGGAAGGGAGAAACTGAATTAAGATGGGTCTTGGGGTAGTGTTCTGCCAGGTAACTGTGATTAAGAAGTATTGTGCTTTGATATAAATAGTGTTCTGTCCCTTATCATAAATTTCCTTAAACAAAACAAAACAAAACAAACCACCTAAAGTCTGCAGTGTAAGGTCAGATCAACAGATCCTTTCTTTTTGTCTTGCCTTTTCCCTGAAGCAGGATGTTCTGAGTTTGTGTGACATTTCTTCACTCATTTCAGACACCATTGTTCCCAACATTTCTTGGAAATAAGCATGCTGATCCACTTGTAATTTGCTTTCATCTGAGAAACAACAGTTTTCTGTTCTCATTCCCAGTAGTCACCTTGGTTTTTCCCAATTTGTATTCCTCACTGGTTCTGTTGAGAGCAAAAGCAAAATATTAATTTCATTTTGGTGACAAACTGGTTATATTTATTCCCACTCTACCCTCACCATGTGACAGCCCCGCTTTTTCACTTTCCTGATGTCTGAATTTTTTTTTTTCATTTCCTGGGTTTTGGTTGGTTGGGCTTTTTACTAGTTCTATTAATACCCTTTGCAACATCCATCTCAGCTTGATTCTTGGCAATTTTTACTTACTTCCTCCACTTTGTTAATTTTAAACTATCAGGCTGTCTGTTTACTCTTAATGTCTCTCCTGGGGCTGTTATTCTCCTTTCATAGCCTCACCTTTTCCTAAACACCTTTCTCCATCCTCTTAGATCCATACTACACATCATTGTTAAATCAAAAACTTTCAAAGCCCACTCTGTAAATGGCTTTTAAATGTAAGCTTTTAAATGCACCACAACAGTAAACTTCACAAAGCTTCATTCATTAAATAAAAAACATTGTTTACATGCCCAATTTGGATATTTTTTCAATTTATTTAAAGAAACCACATGATCCAAAGTTAATTGCTAACATTTGTGTATTGTAATATTCTTAATTTTTACCAAATCAAAACTTCAGTGTATCCATACATTTTTTTAATCTTCTCAGCTGTAAAAGAATAGTTTGCATTTCACTTCCCAGAATATCTGGATTCCAGCCTATATGAAAGATTAGCAACAGTTTTCATTAGTATTAATCCAGACAGTGCTAGAGAGACCAGGTCTCTGCATCCTGGTCTAAACCTGGTGATAATAACTACTCGAGTCTTCTCTAGTGAAGCCCAAAAAGTTATTCTGGCATGTTCTATATCCCTAGGGCAATTTGATTTCAGGTATAGCATCAATTCTTGCTTCTGTCCATTCTGCTCCGTTGCAGAGGGCTTATTCTCTTCCTGTGCTCATTTGGAAAAACAATAATACATCACCTGCATAGAGTGAGTTTTGCAAAGCTGACCTGCAAAGATTCTTGTTGCCCATGAGCATACAAAAGATATTTTCTATATTGTTATTATTGTGCTGGTGCTTCAGAAAGAAAAAAATATCTGGGCTGGATAAAGCTCTCAAAAATGGCTCTAAACTTAATCTCAAATTAAATTATTTCTCTCCTCACTTAACTACTACTTTCTTTGGGATTTCTTTGTGGTTTTGCATATTAGATCTAAGTTCCTGTAGTTCTCATTGCATATAAGCTTTGCTGATTTCTTATCACATTAATACTACATCAGTTCCATAATGGCTCTGGAGAAAAAACAAAACAAAATGAAACAAAAACAAAAAGCCAAGCAAATAAAAAATCAACTGTGTCTGCAGGCAATCACAGAATTACTGGAGATAAGTCTCCTTTTTTAGACTTATTTTTGTTTCTGGGTGTCCTTCAGTTGGAACATTCACTCTAAAATACTAAAAAGCAACATTTTAGCACAACTAAAAGCACCACTGTTAGGAAGGAAAGTTTTTCTAAAGCTGGTAACATCCTACTCACCTGCTCAGTATCATTTCCCTCTGCAGCATGTGACTCCTCACCCATTTGCTCCTGCCTAGTTTGAAATTTATCACCACAGTCAAAGAAGTACAAAGTTCAGCTTTGCATCAAAATCATGAGTTCAGACACAAAGTTTTCCATAAGGATTCAATGGCAAGAGGAAGATCTCACGCCCTGAACTCAGGATTCAGAATTGCATTTGGGTCTGGCTGAGACACAAGGTGGTGCTTGGTTGCTGCTCTTCTTGTCCTGGTCCAACTTGCAAGTCAGTCTAACCTCACTGGCTCAGGATTACTAATCAGTTTGCATGTATATCAACATTTTACTTCAAAATTCTCAGTACTACAGAAAAAATTCCTAATTTAGGGGTATGGGAAATGACATAGAGACAGATTGATTGTTTTTTTCTGCCACAGTCAGACAGTGAGATCTTGAACAGGACTGTGTCTCAACCTCTTCAAAAATCTGTTTTGTTTACATGACAATGCTTCCTCCTTTCCAGCTATGGAAGTCTTCACTTGACTTCAGTAGACTGAAGCAGCACAGAAGAAACATGACTGAGTGGAAAAAAAAATGCAGCATGAAAAACAAAACAAAAAGACACCAGAAAAGAAACATCAATCTCATGACTACACAAGATAGCATCTACTGACTACAAATGCCATCAGACACTGCTTTACACATGATTTCAGATTAGCATTCTTGCTTAGGAAGAGTTGTAAACCACTGAACCTCAACAGAAGCTATCAAAATTATTTCCTATTCTGGAGATAATCATCAACAAACATTTAAATGGAATTACTTTAGACTGATAGAGTGTTTCCTTAGAAAATGCGTTCTCTTCTTGCTGGGCAGAAACTCCACTGAAAATACACAGGCAGTGCAACAGTAGGAGCTGAAAGCCACAGCATTACTGACTGTGAATCATGACTTCATGGAGGACAAATTGCTCCACAACAGTCCTAGGTAAAGCACTGATGAATTACAAGATGAGAAAAAAATAAATATCCTGTTATTTGTTGTCCTAATATGAATGATGGGGTAAGGTCCATTTGTCTCTCTGAGCCTTCTGATGTGCATGGCTGTTAACACTTGTTTGGAGCAAAGGGATGAACAACCAGCTCATGTCCCTGTGAAGGGCTAGAAGCAGGAGACTACATTCTAGTAATTCAGCAGCTGCTGAATAAACACTCCTTATTCACTTTCTCCATGGTGTGTTTTATTTTACATGCCCGTCATATATACTCTCTCTAGCTGTCTCTGTCAGACTGAATTGTGCCTGTCTTCTTCATTTCTACTTATACAGCAACTGCTACACAGCTCTCATCAGCTTTCCCACCTTTTCTCTTACAATTCTGGGTCCTCTTACCTCTTTCCAGAGTGCAACATGAACCTTTTAGGATGAAAACACAGTGTATCTACAGAACAGCAAAACGCCCCACTTTATTCCTTTGTTTCTTTCCTGCTAGCTCTTAATTATATGTTTACCTTTTTGACAAGTGAGTTCAGATGAAGCCAAGAGGCAATTCTTCAGGGCCCACAACTGAGTGTAAAATTATGTGCACTAAAATCAAGTCTAGCCTTGTGCACTTGGTAACATCTACCATCATCCCCAATTTTATTCTTAAGCTATTCATTTCCAGAAGATCTTTCTGTAACTCTTCACAATCAATTTTGATTACTCTAAGCCATTAAATTTTGTGGGCAAATTTTGTCACCTCCAATGCAAATACTTTTTCAGGCCACTCATGAGTACACTAAGCTGCCCTGTGGCCACTGCACATCCCTGTGTGACCTTGAGTGGTGACCTTGCCCTGTTGTGCAGGCTGACCAGTCTTCTTGTCCTTAGTTTCATATCTTCAAACTTGCTGCTAATCCACAAGACAAGCTTCAGCCTTATGAAAACCTGGTTTATTAGGGAAGAGACTTCACCAAAAGCTTGGAAGAGTCCAAGGACACTGTGTCTACTGGATCAGCTTCATCTGCACGCACGCTGAGTCTCACCAAAAAAACCCTAACAGATTTATGAGCCACGGTTTCCAAGCTGTGCAGACTCTTCTTCATTATTTTGTATTTCTCCATATGCTTTCTAATCGTCTTCTTCATAACACATCTCATGAATGCCCCTCAAATGAAAATGAAATTTATGTGTATGTAGCTCCTTGGGCTCTTCTGGTCTCTCTTTTAGAAGTGGGCATCACGTGTCCCACTTCCTCTAACCTTGAAGCTAATTCAAGCAAAGACAATTTAAGCAGTTCACCACAGTTAATAGTTTGGCAATTTCATATCAGAGCTGCTCTGAAACTCCTGTGTGAGTGCCATCTGGTCCTGTGGATCTGTTGTTCCCCTTTTTATTGCTTTGTTTTAAAAAGGCTTTTAATGTCACTTCAGTCTGAGACCTTTCATCAGACTTACCCAATTAAAGTTTTCAGTATGGTAACTCCACTGAACTCCTAAATTGGAGTGAACGTCAATGCAAATAATACATATGGCTTTCCTGCTAATGCTTTGCTTCTTTTTACACTTTGATCATTTATCAGCTCGACCCAGTTTCTGCCAGTGACCTTCTGTGTCTGACACATTAGAAAATTTTCTTCATTTTAGTTAGATGCCTTTAGTGAGCTGTTATCAAGAACCTTTTTATTATCTCTTGCTTTGTTATGGTTTTACATTTCCTTTCCCAGAACATGTGTCCTCTTCTATTTTTCTCGTTTGTACCTTTGCTTCTATTCTGCAAGATATTTTTTTTCTTCTAGTTTCCTTTACTTTGCTCTCTACCTGTGCCAACCCTAAAAGTCTTTTTCAACACGTAATACCTCCCTACTATGAATTTTCAGCATGATGTCTTCAAATGTGACCATGGCATCTGCAAAGATTTTACCTTTTTTATCTGTACAGCTGATTTCTAAAAGGTTTTCTCACTTGTACATTTTTGTCTGTTCCCAAGCTCTACACTGTGGTCTCTGCAGGTTGGTTTTTTTTGGGTTTTTTTGTTTTTGTTATGTGGACTTGCAGGATTTGGGTGCACTGTGGTCACCATGCTAAAATGCTTGGGTGATACTTGCACCCACATCAATGCCATTCTCATGGCTCAGGTCAAAACCAGGTGCTGTTTTGTTCTCACTTGAAATCTCTGATCAGCTGCTGCAACAAGCAGTTATTTATGGCATCTGCAAATATAATCTCTGCCTCATACTTTCTCATAATATTTACCTAGGCTGCAGGACATCACTGAGCCCTACAGTCTCCTTTGTTTTTGTGCTTTCTCATTGCCCTTCCCATTTCTCAGTCAAGGTCACCAGCCTGGTCAGGTGGCTCAGAGCATCCCTCTGTTCAATATTCTTCCCTTTTATGGTACAGTATTTGAAACTGCAGGGATTCTCCATTACCTGTATGCCACAGGTGACTTATTTACCTGGTTTGACTCCAAGCCCTTTTTAAACACAGAGTATAATGTAATCTTTTAACAATTCCTTAATCAGTTGCAGTCTACAACTGCTATCACATGGCTCAACTGATCTGACAAGTTTCTTGTATGTCCACTGTATCTAAACATCCACTCATTCTAATTTATAGCCTCTGCCCATTTAAATTTTGAACTTTCAGCTTCTCTAGAAAAAACCAGCACATATCTCTTCTTGGCTTTCCTGATCAAGGTTTGTTTTGGTTTTTTTTTTCTTCCTGACTGGTCCTATCTGGCTCCTTCATTAATCAGCTTCAGCCCTATTTTTTTGTTTGTTTCTTTCTGTTATTTTTCCCAAGCAGAGATTTAATTGAGCACTGCACATGGTCAGGAAAGATCTTCAAGGAAATCATGAGAGCTACAGGATGTTTGCTCACTAATACCTAAAAAAAGCTGGAGAGCACTCTGGCAGTCCTTGGCTCCTGGAGTGGGAGCTGTTAACAGTTTTGTGCTATTACACACTAATTAGTAGCACAGAACTGGGCAAACCCAGCCATGTCCAGAAGCAAACCAAGCAGGATAGCTTTTAAAATCCTCATGCTGTAGCCTCAAAATGGACGATTAAAGACAGATAATAAAAAACATATCCCAAATGTCTGGGCTCCCAGTAACAGAGCCTGAGAAAACCTTCAGCTGTGTGACAAGGGCACAACCAGAGAGGTGATTGTTTGGTGGGTTGCTATCCTGAACTGGAGTCTCAGGGCTTGCTCTGTCATGAAATCTCACGAAAGCTGAATCACTGAAAAATAAAAAGGATTAAACATCCAAGAAACCACATTTAACACCAGAGACACGATTGCACGACCCTTGCTGTCTTGCCAGATTTCACTACCCTAGAGTAAAAACATATTATTTACCCTTACATGACAAAACCTACAGATTTCAACAGTTCACTTTCAGTACAGCAGCAGGAACTAGTTTTTGTGCACCATCTGTCACATCTCTGCCTGTGTGTCAGCCTGCTGCAAGCCATTGTTAATGCAGGATAATTATTCACCTTTTCCATAACAACAGCAGTAATGACCCTTGCTGCTGACTGGAAGCCCACTGTGATGGGGTGGGAGATGTATAAACACAAAAGTTTAATGCCAGCCCTGCTTTTCCCCCCAAAGTTTGCAAACTGTGGAGACTGCAGGCCTTTTTATGGGTCGGTGCAAGCAGATAAACCCTCTTTAAATGACATTGAACTCAGCTATCTCACTACCTAGCCTTGACCAAATTCAGTGTGGGATGCGAAAGGCCTCAAGAAACTCAACAAGTGCTTGGGGTGGTTGGACCACATAAGTGCTACTGTGGTTATTCTGCTCCAGAGAAGCAGCAGCCAGCTCAGAGCTGGTTTTGGTGTGGTTACCTCACACCTGGCTGAGTGCACACCTACCCTTCAGCCAAGTGACACTCAGTGGCCAGACACAGAGGAAGGATGAGAGAAGGTCAGCAAACATGACTGACAGTCATCTTGGCAGACCAATGAGCTCCTTGTTGCCAGCTTCATTTTTGGCAAAAGAGACTTAGCAGAACATGGAATGGATTTGGATGTATTTGCTGGGAACAATTTCTCATTACAAGAAGAGATGTGGAGGAAAACACATGAAAGGATGTGTTTATTCTAAACTACTGAGATTCATTCAAGTCCACCAGCAAGTATCCTGATTCACAAAAATCCATTAAAAAACTCCAAAAGGTGGCAATTATACAGTTTGATGTGGAGAGAAGACGAGATGAACCTGCACCTTAGCACTTTTTTTGACCTCCAGTCATGAAATGATTCCTCTCCTTCAGGCCAAGACACATGTGTAACCACAGCTTGTGCTATTACTGTCTTAGAGAGAGTTTTTTTAAAAAAGGCAGGAGGAAGAAGGAGGAGGGGGAAGAAATAAAGGATCTGATCTGAGAACTTCTCACTCCACCCATACCATGATACATTTATCTCTGTAAAGAAAAAACAGTTCCTGGAAGGAATCCAGCAGAGAGTTCTTCTGCAGTTGTGTTGCCCACAGCACAGTCATGGTTTTGGAAATGCAGGGACAGGCTGGAGCTTCCCATCAGCACAGAAAGAATCTTCTAAGGGATCTCCCATAAGCCTTGAGAAACCGCACTTGCTCCAGGCTTTTGGGCTGCCCTCTCTTTCATGGTGACTTTTTAACACCAGACAGGGGCTGTCAGAGATTTGGTGATGAGGCGCTGTTTAATATTAGATATGTATTTAACTTCCCTCCCCAAATCACAATTCTCTCAAGTGCCTTGTAAAGAGAGCCCATTTGAATCTTCCTTTTTATAGCCAGATATGAGCACAGCCAATTTAGAGTCTTCCCATTATTATTTCTCATTAGTTTTTTATTCAAAAGAACCTTACAGTCTGCTAAATGCTTTACTCACTGTCTTGCTGAGACTCTCATTTGATTTACTGACGGGTTTTGAAGACTTTCTTATCGATTTTCCTTTGCCCTTTTATTGCATTATTCTGATACAATAGTAAAAACATTAACTGTGTCCAAGTGGCTAAAGCAATCAATGTGTCAGAAGAGGAAGAAGAAGCCAGGTTAGAAGAAAACGAAGCTGTTCTGGAGCCACCAAAGGAGCTGATTGAGGCACCCTTATGGCTATTAACATTTCCTTTTGAGGCTCAATCAATGGCAGGTGGGAGACACTGAAAAGCTTGGAACAGGACAAACACAAAACAGAGAGAAGCCAGGGACTGGCCAAAACTTCACTTTACTGAAATGAATGATGTAAGCCTGGAAAAATGTTTCCACGCTCTAAAGACAGAAAAATAAAGAAGCTGATTTAAAAAAAAAAAAAAATTAGAAAATATATATGCATTTTTACACTTCAGGGCTTTGTAGCATAGCTGCAGTTGTGGAGGGAGTGTAAACCAGAAGTTCCTTAATACCTGGGTGAGTCAATACTGTCAACACTAAGGAACAAGGTAACCTCACCTTCACTCTATGCCTAGGGAAGAGTGGGCTACCAGGCTGTTTCTCTGTCTCTGAGACACCAATGTAACTATCTCCTTTTGCTCAGTGAAGTCCTTTCCCAGGCAGACCCTGCACAGAGAATATGGTCAGTCTACAAATTAATTCCCAGTTGTGGTTTATTTTATTTTTCATTTAAATCTCCCCAAACACCATATAGTTCTTGTTCTGTGCAGAACAGGCAAGAGGACATCCCACTTGGGATAAAGGAGACAAATCTGGGGCAACTAAAAAAGACACTTTTCCTCCACCTGGAAGCCTAGGTAGCTAATCCATACCAAAAAACCTGGAATCAGGAAAAAGAAGGAAAAAGGAACTTTCAGGAGGAGTTTTTAATTTTATAAAAACTTTGTTATTTATTTTATAAAAAATAAAGCATCTGCAATTATTGACCTATCTGACCAAATAATTTTGTTTTTCCCAGACTAATTAGTATTCTGTTCACCTCAAGTAGCAGTAAAAAACCCCACAACTCTGACATCCCCTCCACTTCAAGCTCCACTTGGCTATTTAATAGCATCTCTGTTTTCAACTACAAATGTTATGCCATGGCCTTCATATTTCAGTGAAGCCCTGAAAAAGAGAAACTGGCCAAAACTGAGTGTCACAAGTCCTGCATTTTGTGCTCTGCTTGGTCTCTTTAGTGGCAGACATATTTCACAGCAGTACTTTTCTGAGACACAAGGTGCTCGGTCCAAAACCTGCAATGCAAAGGGGAAGAAAACCTGTCCACTTCAGTTTTGCCCAGCCCCTGCCCTCCAGCTCTTGCTGTCAGAACCTTCATTTGAATGCTGCCAGACACAGCTGATGGGAATCCACACTGAGGCAGCTGCTCTAGAAAGCTCCTCACTTCCCTGTTTCCCTTTTCACTTCAGGCACAATCCCCCTGGAGCATCCCCAGAGATGGTGTGGGGGGCCAGGGAGGCTGCTGCAAGGCAGTGCTTGAAGCTTCTTCACTAAAACAAAAACTAAAGAGAGATCTGAGAAAGGTAAAAATTTCTTTTCCTTTCCATATTCCCAGGCCATGAGGTGGAAAACATCCCAAGAACACGACCAAAAATAGTACTGAGCTTTATGAATGAAAGCATGGCCTACGGCTTCATTCTATGAGTATCCTTGTTCCTCAGAGAAAAGCAGCAGCTGCTGATTAGGGGCAGTAAGAGTTTCCAAGAAAAAAATCTAACTTCTGCTTTATCTGACTTTTTCATATTTAGAACTAACTTCTGTAACTCAAAGGCAATGAGCCTCGCTGAAAGACTGCATGTGTTAGGGTATATTCACTTTTTTTTGGTCATATTGAGGTTCATTAGAGTATGAAACATGCACACCTACAGACCTATGAGAAAAACAGTTGCTCAGCATCAGGGTCCTGCACACCTCAGAGGATAGAAAGGATTCCAATGATAGTATTTTGAGTATGAGGAAAAACTGCTGTTTCTCTCCTACTTACAGTATCCAGAGAACCCCCAAAACCTGACTCCAAGCACTGTAGTTCATCCTTTTAAAGCCAGGTTTCAGGGTAAGATTCCAGTCTTCATGCCAGGAGGCAGCTCTCCCAGGGAGCTTTAGTGGAATGAAAAACTATAAAGATCACCACAAATATGCAGCAGCAGTTCTCCAGATGCAGTATTGGCAACGGACTTGTTTAGCATTTCAGCTTGCTTTCAGACCAGAAAAATCATATCCCTTTCACCAAATGATTGTTTATTTGATAGAGCTTCTTATGCTCACTTCATTCAGCATTTTATGTGCTATTCATTTTAGAAAGCAATCTTCAGCTCTTGGCAAATGGAGAATCCTGTAGCTGAATAGTTCTGGATGTAATCCCAGGCCTATTTTTCTCCCTTTCTTATTCCCCTTCTTTCCTACATCTTCCCCAGACTGAAGCAGGCCTTTCACAGATTTACAGGTTTTTTTATTTCATGGCATGTTTGAAAAAGAAGAGTGACTTGGGGCATACAGAACATATGAAATGATGACTTCAACTATAAAATTCTGAAAACCAATGCCTTCTTATGGAGTACCTGCATGAATTTGGTTCAACAGGTACTGACGTTTTCTGTATTCTAGTTAATCCTTCAGATGCTTCCTGTCACAATTCCCAAGAAAGAGCATAAGCAAATGCATGAATTTTCAATTGTTTCCTCTTCTGCGTGTCCTGAGATATCCTGTTGTCCCCCCATCCCATGCCTTCACCTCTGTAACAACTAACAATACTACCTGGATTCAGATTTAAATCTGCAGACAAGTGTTTGCCAGGCTTCAATTTCTAGTCTGGTGCTAATTCACATAAGTACAGACCACACTGCAGATACATAGGGGCAGTAAAATTGCTGTAGGTTTAGTCTTGCTAGAGTTACAGTGGCTGTAACTTCTTTGTTAAATACATCTCTTGCAAAGCAAGGTGTCTCTGAGGCACTCAATGGAAAGAGTCTGAATTATCCCGGCTAAGCAGCTATACCTGTATTTTATGGATCAGTAAAAAAGCATTTTCTTCAGCTATACTCCCTCCCCTTTGGTTTTTGTAAATTTCCTTCTGGCAAACATTTCCTCTGCCCAAGTTCTTAAAGCAGCTGAATACCTCACACATATATATTATTGAAGGCACTCGTGCCCATCTCAAATTTCTCAAGCTCATTTCCTGAGACATTCCTTCTGAATGTCTGTATTCCATGCACATTTCAAAAGAAAAGGGAAAAAAAAAGAAAAGAAGTTAAGAAGTTAGAAACCCCATTTACCAACACCTCACTATATCTCACTTAATACCCTTCTCACTCAGTTCACTGAGATGAATGTTCTCATCAAACTTCCTGAAGACTTGCTATAGACAAATAAGGTTTTTTTGCTTCGGTGAACTGACTCTGAAACTAACAGCTTTTGCTCTCACTGTTTGTTAAAATGAAAAGCCATGGCAAAGCAACCCACTCAGAGAAAAAAATAAAACAAAATGGGAGGGGGGTGGTGGTCATGAGAACATCCCAGAAGGACAAAGGGCCAAGAAAATGCCTTTTACTTGAACACGTGATTTCTAGCCATGTGTTACTGCTGCTCAGGAGCTGTGGCTGAAGTGCCTTCACTGAGGGACTGCACCATTGAATGTCTTTTTGACCTTCCAGGAATGCAAGCAAACATGTCCAGAGCCTGTAGCAGGAATCTTTCATGGTCAGTCTCTGCATCCATGCAGGCTGACAGCACAGCAGTGCTCATGTAATGCCACTCCAGTGTCACAATATCTTCTCCTCACCTTTCCCAGACCTGTGATGGAAAGTCCCACAGACTGACAATGGGCATACAACTGAATCCCCAGGAGCCTCCCAGAAGTTTAGTGATGATCAACTATTTGTGCCTGGGAGTAGCTGACCAGATCTGAATGCAGGATGAGTTTTGACTGTCTGGCTTGCATGACATGACCAAAATGTTGTCCTCTAAAAATCTTACAGTAGGGATATTGAAAATTGTCCCTCTGGCACACACAACAGGTGCTGCGTTGGCTGTGTGATTATCACCAACCATTTCCTCCTCTTGCATTCCACACCCCAAAAAATCCTAAAAAAAACCCCAATGGTTTATCCAAATACATGAATACTATGATATCCTTCTGCAGGTACTGCTCCCACACACTTGTGCCATTCTCCCCTTTATAAACAGACTTCCTCTGAAAGGACATTCCCACTTTTCCCACAGCCCAGGACAGACAATGCCCCAGTCTGTGCTTTCTTTCTTCCCTTGTTCCCTTGTTTTTTTCCCACAGGATAACTTCCTTTCCTGGTCCTCTCTTCACAGAATGTTTTGGGTTGGAAATAACCCTAAAGATCACCTAGTTCCAACCATGTTCCATGTGCAGGGACACCTCCCACCAGCCCAGGTTGCTCACAGCCCCATCCAACCTGGTCTTGAACACTGCCAGGGAGGGGGCAGCCACAGCTTCCCTGGGAAACCCCTGCCAGTGTCTCACCACCCTCAAATTAAAGAAGTTCTTGTTAACATCTAACCTAAATCCTAAATCTCCCCTCTTCAAGTTTTAAACCATATTTCACTACACACCTATGTTTCTATGTAAGAAACCTACCCCAGCTTTCTTGTAGGGCCCCTTCAGATACTGGAAGGTTCCTACAAGGTCACCTCAGAGCCTCCTCTTCTCCAGGCTGAACAATCCCAATTTCTTTAGCCTGCATTCATAGGGGAGGTGCTCCAACTCTCTGATCATTTTAGTGCCTCTCCTCTGGAGCCATTCCAGGAGCTCTGTGTCCTTCTTGTGTTGGGGACTCCAGAATTGGGACACAGTGCCCCAGGTGGGTTCTCACAGGAGCAGAGCAGAGGGGGAGAATCACCTCCCTTGACCTGCTGTCTGGGCTTCTTTTGATGCAGCCCAGGATACAGCTGACTTTCTGGGCTGCAGGCACACACTGATGGCTCATGTTGAGCTTCTCGTCCAACCCCACACACCCCCAAGTCCTTCTCCTCAGGGCTGCCCTCAATCCTTTCTCCTCCCAACCTGTATTCAGGCATGGGATTGCCTCAACCTGGGCACAGAACCTCATGCTTATATTTTGTACAATGTCCTCACATGCCTGTATAAGGCACAGATTCCCTGTACCTGATCAGTTGGTCTTGTTTAGAAATTTAGTCTGCATTTTCTAGACAGGAATTCATTTGAACAAGTCAGTTATGGTGGGAACATCACCAAAGCTTTACCTTTGCCTGGATCTGTGGTTTTCTCCTCCAGAAAACAAGAATATGTTGCAATTAAATCAGAAACTTGGAAATGTTTTAAAGGATAATATGATTTTCCATTCTTAGTTTTGACATTCTTTTTTAAAACAAAATAACTGCAAAACCTCTCTTTAACCAGCCTGCAATCACAGGGATGTAGTGAGCAGACAGGAGATTTCATTAGGCATTTTTGGTTGTGGCAAACTTTTTTTTTTTTTTTTTTTTTCCTTTTTTTTTTTTTTCCTTCCCTTATCCTAAGTATAGTTCTATTTCTTTCAGCTACTCCTAAAGAAATAATGTGTTTTGCATCGAAATACCTCACCAGTATTAAAACATGGCTCAGCATTCTTTCCTCACTAAATCCAATGGCGGATTTCCAAGCCAGGTTATAATAAGGCCAATATTTCATTTCCAGATAGAAAATAAAATCCACTCAGCCTGTAGCAAGCTAAAAGTACCACTGTTTCCAGTCAGTCATTTTAGGGACCTAGAAGATTTAAAAAAAAAAAAAAAAAAAAAAAAAAAAAAAGCCAAGTGGCAAAGCAATGAACAAAGCCTGTTCTTTTGGAGCTGGAAGCATCGCAAACTCTGCTTGTCCTCAGCTGCTGGCGAGGTTCCTGCAGCACTCGGGCACTGCAGAGGCTTCCTGAGGAGGGAGAGGGGAGACTTTCCCTGGGCAAACATCTCGCTGCCATCCCCCCCTCCACCGCGGGCTTGGGAAGATGCTAGTGGGTAGCGGGAAAAGGCAGAGAGAAGGGCAAAAAGAGGGAAGAGGTAAGGAGGGATTGATGAGGGAAGGTGAAAGCACCGCAGATCTTGAGTGGCTGAGCTAAGAGGTAGAACTCCACCTCTATTCAAAGTACGGGCTTGGCAGCAAAGGAGGGGAGTTGCCTGCTTTACTCTGAAGGACAGAGCATGAGCAAAGTCACTTATTCATAACCAGATGAAAGCCAGAAAAGCGTTGTTGCAGGCTCTCGGGAAGTTTTTGGAAATACTGCTCCTCAGGCATTAGGCAAGGCAGGACTCGGCACAGCACTGGGCACTGCAGCTTTGGCAGCTGCCAGGGAATCAAAAAGGAGAAGGGTGGACTCGGGATGCAAGGGGATGGTGGCATAAATGGAAGCTGTCTAGATGAAGGCTTTGCATTTCCTAGTTAGCAGTCATCTGTGCTTTCCTGCATCTTTATGGTTTACTGAGTGCCAGTGGGTGGGATGGGCTTTTAACGAAAAATAAAATAAGGAAAACACTTCTGAGCTCATTGAACAGAAGATATTATTTAAATACCACTGGAGGTCACACAAAAAGGCTGGTTTGAACCTACCCAGGCTGTTGTATTGTAAAAGCTGCCAGGTTTTCACAGTGCTGTCTTTGCAACTGCAACCACGGCACCGCTGGCAAGCAGAGCCTCTGAACCTCTCTGTGGGCAGCTTGGCAGTCAGGGGCAGTTCCTGGCAAGTGAACAAAACTTGTCGTTGGCAGGCCTCTATCAGGACTGTGGAAGGAGAGGTTATAAAAAGAAGACTGTTTTCAGATCAATCGGGGACAAGGAGCTGGACTTGCAAACGAGCCCCTGGTTGCTTGGCACTGTGGGCGAGCTGCTTCCCCAGGGCACTTGGCAAGGGATGCCAGTGGGAGAGGACTGAGACATCTGCTCTGTGTGGAGCAGGGACAAAGTCATCAAAGGTTATTCCTAGAAAAAGAGAAACCCGACATGACTCTTCCAAAGTAGCTGAGGTGCTTTGAAACTTGCTATGAGAGTGGTTGTGGCTGTCTCCTACAACTCTGGTCTGGATATGACAGTAAAGAAAAGACTGAGAAGTCAAGCACCAAAGGGATCAAGCTATTTGCTATGACTTGTCCACCTTTACTCAGTTACAGCCATGCCTTTTATACCTATCTTTCCCCCTTTTCTTTATCCTGTGATTTTTGATGTTCTTATCTGTCTGTATGCAATCATGTACCAAACATATCAGTGACTGTTTTCAGTCCCCTCCATCCAATCCAGCAGTGTTCTGCTTCTTTTCACACAGACAAGCAACCTTTTATCTATGACCCCAGGTACACATTTTTGCTAGTATTTACTGCTTTGTTCTTTTAGCTTCCTATTCTGTTTTACATGCAGCTGGATAATAAATCATGTCTGGATAATAAATTAGTCTATTTGATTGTTGACAGTTTTATAACTTGTTAGTAGCTAAGCATTCCTCTGCTATCACATCCTGCCTCAACAGATGCTACTCAATATGCAGCATCCAGTTGCTCTGTTCTCCCACAAGCAGTTCTCATTTTCTAAATGTTCCTGCAACAAAACCATTTACTTTAATTCTCTAATTTTAAAGTGCCTGGGGTAAAAAATAAGGTCTCCTGAGGAAAGCTTAGGTTTAAATGGATTTTATGACAACTCCATTGGGTATTTTGGTCCAGTTAACTCCTTATAAAGTGAGATGATTTCCAGTGACACCTGGATGCCCTTTTTCCTCCCCTAGACACATCGTGGCCATTCTGTGCTCTTGTAGTAAATTCAGAGCAGGTTAAACACCAAAACAAAAGACCTACAAACTTGTGGAGGAAGAGGCAATCTTTGGTTTGAAACCAAATAATTTTTTTAAACAGCAGCCTTTCCCCCATTAAAACTCAGAATTTATTAATGGAGGTCCCCATCCTCAGCTGGCTCAAGAATCCCTCCTGAGCACTTCAGGGCTCTTATTCCCACCTAAGATGAATCTATCTGTCTCTACATCATTTTCCTAAAAGACATCAGAGGAAAGGTTTTTTTATCACTGGGTAAAGCTGACAACTGTTAGGCTTCCACCTAGATCTAGGACCTGTCTTTTTTCCCCATTCCTTTAAGAATGAGATCAGTTGAAGTTCTCAGGTTAATCTAGTTGTGAGAAGAAACAGCAAACATTACCAGATGGCTTTGATGACAGCTTATTTGTTTAGAAGACCACACAAAGTCCTGTTTTGACGGAGAAATTGTCAAGTTTTCCTGCTAGCAATGTTAAATCCCCCCTAGCCAGCCTTCTGTCCTGTCCCAGGAGGCCTCTGCTTTTGGGTTTCAAAAGCTTGTTCACCCTCTATAAATAAACTCCTTATCACAAACTCTTATGCACATACTTTCATATCCCATCACCCAAATAATATTCAGCTAAGAATAATTTTACCCAAAGCATTAGATTCCTTCTACCAAAACCAGTTTGCCCAGTAAACTCTGTATAACAGTGTTTGAATTCAACATCAGCAAGGTATTCAGTCTGTAACAACACTCTTTAGAGTGGGTCTAAGCCCACCTCTGAGCTTCCCTGTTAATGCTGTTAATGAGCACATGCATCAAGAGGCAAAGGGGTGGCTCATGCTACCTGGCAGGCTGAGTGCTAATGAACAGCCCTGATTAAAAGCTGTTCTTTTCTGTCCGTAGTAGCATTCCAAAGGAAGTTCCTCTAGTAAATTAGATCTTGAGCAAAATGATCATTAGAAGGTGTAGGTCGTTAGAGTATATCAGAAAGCTGCTAACATACGGGCAGAGTTGAAAGCAGTTTTAATTAATTTAGTCCCACACAGCCCATGGGATGTCAAAGCGATCTGTCCCTATTAGTGTGTGTGTGTGTGTGTGTGTGTGTGTCCGCTTCAAATTACACCTCCAAGCAGGAAGCCAGAGAGACATCGGGATTTATAAGATATAAAGTGGCAGGAAGCAATCCTACTGCTCCATTTCTGAGGGAGATTTCAGCAGAGAGCAGCGCAGGCACTCAGAGCATCCCGCAGCGGTATTGCAGGCACGGACAGTGGGGCCACCTCCACTCTGGTCAACACAGGATTCTCGCTTCAAAGCCTGTGATTAATATCCAGGAGGTTCCCAGGGGGCTGACTGGGGCTGACAGCACTCACCGGCCCCTTGGATCGGCAAGAGCAACACGGAATATGAGACCTGGAAAGCTGCGGACCTGAGGCTATCCGTAGGTACAAGTGTAGGTCTAAGAAATGTGGATGGCGGTGCCAGAGTCATTCAAAACACATGAAAAGCTTTAGGAAACAGGTGGCACGGGAGGTATCGCTACAGAGTGGAAAAAAACATCAGGGAAAACGTAGGTATCTGAGGAAAAGCCCCGCTTCTTCTTCAGATCACTGAGGGTGAGGTGTTCACACCGGAGCTCTGGCAGCTGCGGCTTTCCATGGGCTTGCACAGGCAGAGAGCAGAGTCATAGAATCATAGAATCATAGAATTGGCTGGGTTGGAAGGGACCTCAGAGATCATCAAGTCCAACCCTTGACCACTACCGCTGTGGTTACCAGACCATGGCACTGAGTGCCACATCCAGTCTCTTTTTAAATATCTCCAGGGACGGAGAATCCACTACTTCCCTGGGCAGCCCATTCCAATGTCTGATCACCCTCTCGGTAAAGAAATTCTTTACCCAACCTAAACCTCCCCTGGCACAACTTGAGACCATGCCCTCTTGTCTTACTGGTAGCTGCCTGGGAGAAGAGCCCAACCCCCCCTGGCTCCAGCCTCCTTTCAGGGAGTTGTAGAGAGCGATGAGGTCTCCCCTGAGCCTCCTCTTCTCCAGGCTGAACACCCCCAGCTCCCTCAGCCTCTCCTCACAGGACTTGTGGTGGAGTCCCTTCACCAGCCTGGTTGCCCTCCTTTGGACCTGCTCCAGGACCTCAATCTCCTTCCTGAACTGAGGGGCCCAGAACTGGACACAGGACTCGAGCTGTGGCCTCACCAGGGCTGAGTACAGGGGCAGAATCACTTCCCTGGACCTGCTGGCCAGGGACACTGGTGTCCTGAAGGAGGTGACAGACTGCTGCCCTTATATGCTGATTTGGCTGAACTTCTCCCCACGGAAAATCAGAGAGATGGGAGAGGGGCACCTGGGAACCACTGATCAGCAAGGACCAAGGGGCTTCAGTGCCGGGCTCACCCTGAGGAGCATGATGGAAACAGAAGAGAGACCAGGGCGGGAATCCGTGAGGTGTCCGAACACCAAGGCACAGGGCTGAGACAGGGCAGGAATGAGGATCTTTTGTTATCCAGGGAGCCAGGAGAAGGCAGTGTTCCACAAACTCCATGGGGAGCTCCAACGTTCAAGGGGCAGAGAATGGAAAGGTGGGAACTCAAACTGACCTCTCATTCCTCACTGTGGGCAACACAAACCTACCTTCTCCACACTGGTACAAGGGGTAAGATGGGTTGGTACTGACTCTAGAAAGTTAGCTCCTTGTGCATGATATGTGTTTGAGATCTGGAGGATGTGTGGTAAAAATTACTAGATTTTTTAAAAACTGAAGAAAGTAGCTCTGGTTTACAGTGGAAGAGTCTGGGAGTCTGCCTGACAAAATTAAGAAATAAGAAAATAATAATCTCTTCTACTGCAGGAGAGTGGTGGTCCTTCACCCAGGTAACAGATCAATCATTCCAGTTTTTCAGAACAGAGGGAATTCACTTGCCTTGCACTGATTATTTAGATATGCTAATAAGTTCTCTATCGTAGCTAGACTGTTGCAGGAAGCATCTGAGACCTTCAGAACTGCTTCTATAAAGCCAGATGCTTAGTTAATGAGGTCTTCAAGAAACCTAGTTAACAGTAATTAAACAGATAACAGGTTTAACGTTAAAAGTACCAATTACTTATTTCTTTTCTTAGCAAATTATTACTAAATTAGAAATTACCACTGCTTTTCTCTGTGGATATTTTTAACTCAAAGTGAAAAATGGGGAAAAAGAAGGAGCTCACAAAGTCTTTGCATGTCACAGTTTTCAGCAAAGCAGAGGAGAGAGGACAAGTAAACATCACCAAATTTTAAGTAGACTGATGAGTGGCTGGACATGGAGAAGATCAGATAAGAAACTGCAGGAAAGTATTGAAGAATTACAGGAGGATTGGGTGGTGGTGACTCAAGGAGAACAAGATCTAGGTGCTTCTAATGGGAATTACCAATGTCTGACAAAACATACACCCTCACCAAGAAAAGGTGGTGGCAAAGAAAGAGAAGTCAGGAATGTCTGTGAGGCTAGAGCAGCAGGGAGGACAAATTCTGCAATATGCATCAGAGGACTTGCTTGTTATCAGGGCTTCAGTTCCCACATCACCTCAGGCAACTCATAGACCCTCTCTGGTTCAGAAAGCATCTTTGCAAAGGAAAGGTGATCCCTTTCCTTCCTTTCCAAGACCCAGGTGCCTTGGTAAAGCAGGATGGCAGGTATGGGAGAGCAGGATTATTAGAAGTTAAAATTTAAATTCCAAACATACCAACATTATGGGAAAACAGAATGGCATTAGCAATATTCCATATTGACAGATCAAAGCAAACCCCAGAAACACTATTTGATTTTTTTTCCTTATTTCTGTTTTCTAATATTATTGGTACACCACTGAGATGTGATTATATCATTGGGGACTACTACTGGAGAATATAGTGAGCCTGGGGAATTTTGTGAATGAGGGAAGGTTATGCTAAACAATAGGTTGGCTTTTTTTTTCTACCAAGTTTCCCATAAAAGATGAGACACCTACCTGGAAGAAGGAAGTAAGGACAGGTGCCACAGCCTCCAGGATTCCTCAGCATCTTTCCTGCTTTGTGTGGCTTGAGTTTTTGTGGAGCTTCAAACAGGTAGATCAGTCAGATGAAAAGGAAAAGAGTTTCTTGTGCTGCTCAGTTTAGATCTTGGCCTTCCCAACAGAAACATCAACCAGTGCCAACCACAGGACAGGGAGCAGGCAGAAGTGAACATCGGCCAAGAGGGACCAAGTGTTATTTACCTTCAGGTTTTTTCAGTTAAGAAAATAAGTTATGCTAAATGAATTACATTCAATAAATATAAAGTAGCATTTTTTGTAGAGGGGCAGATGTTAAGATTAAATAAGGAGAAGGAAAACTATAAACTTGTTCTAAAGTTGAGCAACTCATTGTTTGGTGGGGACAGAGCTGTTTATGCAAGATCACCTTGGAGAAACAGAAAGGACCGTATCTTGCTACTACCAGTAATAAAATATTGAGAAAACTCCTTTGGTGGAGTAGCCTGTCTATAGTTGGCTTCCCCAGTGTCATCAGTGGAAGTTGCCACTAAGTGTGGGGGAGCAAGGCTGAAGAGCATTAATACCTTCACCTGGTACTGCTAAGTACTCTGCCCCACTGCAAATCTAAACCACTGGGACCATCATCAGGCCCTCTACAGCTGCTCATGTTGCCCTGTCCTGGAGGATACAGGGCCACCACAAGCTGGTTGTCCACAAGAAAGTTTGACCCCAAGTGCCTCAAAATGCATGAGTTTTTCTCCATACCACTTTAGTGATGCTAAGCATAGATAGCTACAGCAACTCACCAGCACTCAGCAACATGGAGACACACAAGCTCCCATCAGTATGTGAAAAACAGCAGAGAATTTAACTGGAGTGAGTTTCAGCAGGTAGGCAGAAAACTTGGGCCAGGACAGATTGCTGATAGAATACCACTGGTTAAACACTTCTGCTTAAAATACTGCCTGTGGCACTGTATTGATTGTTTAAAGTGAGAATTGTCTGGTGTTGATGATGCCCTGCAGCACAGGAGGTCCAGGTGCTAGAACCCAGCTATAGTCACTGTAACTCAGCTATACTTATCTGCTCCCCAGGCTCTCTCTGCCATGAATAACTCTGCCCCAATCTTCTTTAAAACTCCTGGTTCACACATGGGGCAAAACACCCTCATCACCTGATGAGCACACGAGAGCTCAGCAAGGTGAGAGAGCCCTTGCTCCGGTCCCGAGGTCAGCACCTGAACCACTTTCATCTGTCTGAGCAGACCATGAAGGAATAGCAGATTTCTCTTCACTGGGCATCATCTGGGCAGCATTATTGTAGCACCTGAGCAGAACTTCCTGGCTGAAGCTGCAACATTTCCAAGAGGCAGCACCAAAGGTACCTTCCATGTGAGTGTGTAGACATTGGCAAGACGATGCTCAGTGTCCATTTCTGGCTACTCCATTTTCCCTCCAGGGGCTTATAAGCAATTTCCCTCAGCTGATCCCATGGTTCTGAGGTGAAGTAAAGAGCCTTTAAGAAATAGATTAAGAAAACCTCAGTCATTTAATGATGAATTAAAACCAAAATCAATTTATAGTTGTTGAGGTCGTGAGTTAATGCTGGGGATTATGAGTCATTTCTTTTTAAAATGGAAATCACCTTGCAATTCTCTATCAGCCTTTCGTTGGTCTTTTGCAAGCCCACACAGTCTGTATGACATCTAATTAAAATGAAACTTTGAGATGCAAAAAGGATAAAAGGACTTTCTACAAGCCAACTTTTGTAGACATGCTACACTGCAGCTCAAGAGAGCACACAGGACTGTACTGTGTCCTCTAAGTTGGTGCTTTAGGATAAGGTCCACCAATTGCTGAACCACAACCTGAACTTCTTGACTGCACAGCATCCTCAAGCTGCGTGTTCCTGGGCTGACACAGCAAGAACCAAATATCAGGATTTCCCATGTGGGCTCAAGATTTAGACAATGAAGTGCATGTTTTACACAACAAGGTCATATTTGATAGATAAGGGGACTTGAGGGAGCATTCTCAAAAAAAGGGGAACCTTTTACTCTGTTCTAATTTGTCCTATTCTTCTGCATCTCAATTATGATGACAATTTGCTATTTTTAGATTAATTTTATATAGTCTCAGGCAATTTCCTCAGTCCCCCCTACCCTGTTCTCTAGGACTGGCAGGTGATCTTCAACAGATACAGAGTTTATCAGCATCAGATCAAAACAATTAGTCTGTTCTTCTCATGATAACTCTGGAGAGTAAGCTGTGGGCCCAGGCAGTAATAATTGCCCCTCATGCACTTGAATTTAAAGCTTGCCCAATTTATCACTTGTGCACATTCCCTTAAAATGTACCTTCATCAGGGAGTAATGAAAGTTAAGCAATAACTGAATTTTTATAAGAATACCCAGCTTGGTCTACAGCCAAACTCTTTTTTCTTCTGAAATATGAGGGCCTCTGTGACCTTAAAAAATTTGCTGCATATTTTGTGGAGGGATGCATGCCTTTTTGTGCATTCATATACCCACATGTTATTGAGGTACATGAGTATGTTAGAATTGTCAGTACAGTTATGAGAGGCAAAGTGGACAAAGTGATCAAAATTCAAGGTTACAGAGTTGTTACCATAGAGCAAGAGACAGTTTGAACAAACCTTCCTTAGTCACCTAATCGGGGTATTAACAAGGAGGACAGGCACAGCAGCAGAGAACAGTCCTTGCCAGCAAGCTAGTCCTGTCTGGTCCAAAACCTGTGCTACCACAGCTGTCCTTTGTTTGCTGTTGTCATAGAATCATAGAATGGTTTGGGTTGTAAGGGACCTTAAAGATCATTTGGTTCCAACCCTCCTGCCACAGGCAGGGACACCTCCCACAAGACCAGGTTGCTCATAGCTCCATCCAACCTGGCCTTTTTTTTGTGAGGTAGATCAAAACTTGTGGAGGTTAGCATCCTAGCCCCTGACAGACCTGAGGAGGATATCCCAGGGCTAAGCAGCTCTGATTTCTGCTCTGCAGCTCAAATGAATGTTCCCTTTGACTTCCTCAGGCCCAGGGGACACTTCATGAGCATGTTAATGATGGCAACAGGATTAGACTCTGCGTAGGAGAAACCAAAGCTGGGCCACAGCTCTGCAGTGCTCAAAGGGAGGCAGGCAACAGCAATTTGCTCTTTCCTCTCTTCTTCTGGAGGGGAGCATAACCCTCCACTGCTCTCTCTGCCCATCTCTCCATCCTCAGCCCCTCTGGCACTGCGGGGTCTGAAATCTGCACAGATGCACTGAGGTGTCCACCTGGCTGGTGGCTCAGCTAAAGCATCTCTCCACATCAACAGCAGGATAAACTCACCTTTCCCTGGCTTCTTCTCACTTGTTTCTTCTTCTAGAGCATGACAAATGGCCCTCAACCTACCGTCCACTGATAAACATCTTGGTCAACAGGAATCAAGCAGAGTGCCCTCAAAGCTCAAGAGCTGCCTACCTGGTTGTCCTGGTTTGAGCCAATTTTCTTTTTAGTAATTTTACTTTCAGTTAAGTCTCTGTGAAGTAGCTTCACTTGCTGAAATTAACAGCATGCTTTCCTGTCAGTGTCTGCTCCTAGGACTGATAACACTCAATGTTTATAATTATAGCTAGGGAATGCTATGCAGAACCAAGGCCACTGCTTGATTCTGAGAAACATCTTCTGGAAATAAAAGAGAGGAAAGGGGTCACATCTGCAACCTTCCTGTAGGGAGGAGCAGACCAGACAGGTGAACAAAATTGACCAAATGAAGTATTCCATCCCATGCATGTCATGCTTGGTATAAATCTGAGAGGCCATGAGGGTCAAGCTCTCTTCATCCATGGCCAGTATTCTGGCAGAACTCCATCTGTTCTTTGCCATGGCAAAAGATAAGTCAAACATTTTCTCCTTAGCTGCGGATTCAGTAGCTGCATTATTTCTTAGCTATTGCATCATTATTGTTTCATGCCTTACTCTGCTCTGCAGGAAACCATTTAACAGGCAACAGAACAGTCCCTGGGGAGCACAGGGGTGAATCAGCTCCATCCAGCCTCTCTCACAATATTCCCAAAGGCAGGGCCTGGGTATCAAGTCACATCCTTCCTTCTGGGTCACCCCAAAATCACCACATCCCTGGCCCCAGGGAAAGCAAACAAGCCACTTTTTAACCTCATTTATTTGCCTGTAGAAAGTGAGGATTTCACTGTCTGTTACTATGTGAAACACCAGAATTACTGCAGAAAGAGCCTTTACACTCTGAATTGAATCCTTATCCACTGGAGAATCAGGTGAGCTGGTGAGCCCACTGGAGAGCATGAGGAGCACTCGCTACTTTGGGGAGCTTGGGGGAGACTCCCTGCTTCTAAGGCTGGGCTGGAGAAAAGACTCTGAAGAAGACTCAGGCTCATACACCACAAGCAGCTGGAGGGCAAGGGACAGGCACCCTGTAGGGTGTTCTCCTGGGCACCTTCCAGAAAAGTGTTCAACAGCTCCTCAGCTTGATCCAGAAGAGGCAAACAAGCCTCTCAGAGATGCTCTGAGGATAAGACCACAAGAAGGTTTTTAAATATCTGTGATGGGTTTACTCAAAGACCTTCATAGCCACACTGACTATTTTGCCTTCAATAAGCATCTCTCTCTCCTCCTGGTGGCAGGGTGGTTTCTGATAATTTTTCCAACATTCTCATGTGTACCCTACTCATCTGTGTGGGTTGATTTCAGACTGGGCAATGAAGGGAGCAAGGAGGTGTGGAATGGCCTTTGGTTAATGAAAGCCAGGAAAGAGGTCTGGCAGGAGGTCAGGGTCAGGTAGCAGGTTGCACAGCTCAGCAGCATCAACCTGGCTAAAGCCTGGGGCACCTGGTGTGATGTGTCAGTCCTCACCAGTGCTGGGATGCTGGGGTCAGTTCCCCCCTTGCTGTCCTTCCACCCCCTTGTCCCTGCCCTTTCACGCCTATGTTGCAGCAAGGTGCCTCAGGGAACTGATCCAGCTGAAGAGCAAACCATTTTTTAAGTAGAGGATGTTTTCAGCAGGATCAGCTCCTTCAGCCAGCTCACCATGGGCTTCCTTGCCAGCTCCAGGAGGAGGGTGGTAGGGTGGTCACAGCAGCTCTGCACTGGCTCCACCTTTCCTGCCATGTAGCTGCACCCTCAGCTGCTTTGAACCATATGCATTGAACTACCAGAGCACTTGGAAAATTCCCCCCACACCTGAAAACCTTGCCTCTCACTGCCCACACCATCCTGACCCCTGCAAGGGATGGCTGCTTGCTCAGACACTGCAAGAGCCTGAATTGTTCCAATGGGGTAAAAAGCCAAAGCTTCAAGAACTGTTCAGTTCCAGTGACCACTAAAAGTGGGCCTTAGATTATTTTACCATGCTTCCTCCTACTGACAAGGGCATGTGTTCTTTTCTAGTAGTAATTTAGCCAAACTTTGCTTAAATATTAAACACAAAACAACCTTTACCACCATGAGCAGCGTGTTGGGGTTTTTTTCCACTCAGACAGGCTTGCTGGATCAACACCACAGCTTAAACCCATCTGTAGGAACCCAAGCTGGAGATACCTGAGTGGCTTAGGGCCGTATCATCACCCTCAGCACCTGGGACGCAGCCATGAAATGATGGACTTTGGGTACCAGTGGAGTGTTAAATTCCTCCCTGGCTCTCCTGCAGTTGAGGTACTGCTGAAAGCAGATTTAAATTGCCTTTGTCCTAGAGGGTGCAGCTAATGAGCATTATGAATAATGCCACAGCTCTCCAGCCCTCCTGAAGCCAGGAAGTAGACCTGACTCATAATTCAGTTCAATTTGAAAGGCTGATGATGCTGTATATTAACCTCCTGTTCATTTTTGCACCTTTGCTTCTCATCCAAGCTAGTCTTTGTAACACAAGAAGGGTGACAGGGTGTGGAGGTAGTAGCAGCTTTTAGTACTTCATTATAGTCTGAAATTCTTTGTGGTTATGTGGCCTGCAACACAATTCTGTTCTGTTCACAAATCTTAACAGAGGGAAAAGGGAAAAAAGCCTACAAAACGTGTTTCTGTGGCAGCCTGTTCTGGGTACAGGGCTCAGCTTTGGGCAGCCATGGTTCATGGCTGGAACAGCAATGCCAGAACTCCAACCCCTTTCATCCACTGCAGCACTTCTGGGGCATAAATAGGATGAACGGAGCTCAAAGGCAGAAGGTGGCCTTTCTGTAGTAGTTGAACATTCTCTTCACAATCTAAGTTAGAGCCAAAAAGATTTCTCTGTTTCCTGTCAGTGTCACACACCCCTCCTGTTTTTTCCCGCTTTTATTTTGTTCTTCTTCTCTGCCTTATCCTTGTCACAGCCTCCATGCACAGCCAGCTTCACTGCTCCCATCCAGTTCAGCTGACTCAGGTGATGAGCAATGAGATGAGAGCTACGTCTATGTCATGACATAGCATTCAAACACACAGAGGAGGCAGCAAGAACAGCATTTTCCACCTAACTCTCAGCTCCCTGAGCTGCCAACTTACTCAGTGACAGACATGACTGCCCTGGTGACCTTCTGTGCAGGCACTAGGAGATGCTCCTTTTTTTGAGAGGATGCTCCTTTCTATAGGACATGTGAGAGCAGTATGTCTTCTATCTGCCACACAGATGTCCCAGAGGTGGGCATGCCCCCACTAACACCCAGACTGTATTACTGGCAGAATAGAAGGACCTGCTGAAGGCTCTGCTAGATCTCCCAAGGAGGAGGCACCGCTCTTACGAAACCTCTCCTTACTTCAATTATTCTCCTCAGCAAATTGCAAAAGACAAGAAGAATATGAAAGAATATGCTGCTCATGACAGGAGGCAGCCCCAGCTGGTGTGGTGCCCCATCTTTGAGGACAACAGGGCTATGAAGAGGACAGCAGCTTCAGCAACTCCCCATAAAACATCTGTTCAAATTGCTTTTTCTGCCCTTTTCCTGGGGTTCCCTGTCTCTGCTCTCCAGAGGCAAGAGCTGCCAAACTGGGCCATGCTCCCTTTCTCTCTGTCAGCTGGGGATGCCAGACAGGCTGGCCCAAAACATCTCTCTCCCCAAGGCTGTGGGGAAAAGCTACTGCTGTAAAATCACAGGGTAAATAAAGCCTGGGCTGCTATGGAAGGGCTGAGGCAGCAGTGACAGTGCCCGCAGGGGCAGCACCTGCTTTGGAGAGGGAGTGTTTCACCAGGACCCCCCAGGGTTTGGAAGGCTGAAGTTTTCTGCCTGACTTAGATTATAGTATCCTGATGAATGCACAGAAAGAGCCTAGTATTTTCGTTTTCTCCTGTGAGGATGGATTCAGTCAGATCATCATCAGGGGGTTCAAGAGCACACCTACACTTGGGATTAACATCCACAAAGTGGCTGGAATAGCCATGTGTGTCAAATTGAGTAAATCAAGGCTGATGAGATGGGACCAGTAAGACAGGTAGCTGTCACCATACCTCTCCTCCCAGCCTGCTGTTTATGAGACCTAATCCAGCTGGAGCCAGCAGGCCATCCCCCCTTCTGACACCAGCCAGAGATCTACTGCTCATTCTAACCACATCATTTACAGCTGAGGTTTATTCCTCACAGTGAGGTTCCAAAGTGTCCCAGCACAAGCAGGATTAAATGCTTTCCTTCTAGGTTTTAGGCATTCTTCACAATAATTATTTGAAAACAACCAGAGCTGCAGGAACTGGGGTGGAAACTGGGAGTTAATAGCAAGACTGCATCAGGGAGTGTGATTTCCTTGTGCAGGATTCCTGGGGGGGGAATTGCTCAGACTGCAGAGGCCACTGCCCTGTGCTGCAGCTCCTGGAGGTGGAAGGCAAGCAGAGGAGAGACACAGCAGATGGCACAAGGCTCAGCTCTGGGTAACTCCCAGGGATCATTTGAGAGAGAGGGGGAAATGCCAGCATGTGAATACCAGTTACCATCTCTGGTAAATCTGGGCAGTGGCAGTCCCAGCTAACTAGGGAGAGAAACATCACATGGAAAAGAAAAGAAAACAACACAAACCCAACAACAACATTTAGGAAAGGAAAAGTATTTTATTGAAAAAAAAATTACATTTCACTTATACACCATGAAAATACTGAGTTGTGTGCTATTTTAAACAGAGGAGGTTAAGACTTTCACAAGAAAACCACATTCTTTACTACAGTGTTACTCCACGAGATGAGGTTCTAGTGGCATTTGCACTGGGTGTTTTCACTAAACAGTAGAGCAGGACTGTATGTGCTTTGGGCAAAAACCCTAAATATTGGCCTCTTTCCAGCTGCTACTCCTCACTGAAGACATAACACTCACTTGGTCAATATTGAATTATTTCTGAAATAGAGACAAATTTCAAGTTTTTCTAGTTGGTTAGATCTTAGGCAAATTCACTGCTATTCCTTGCCTCTACTTTTAACAATTTTGATTCCTACTTCCCATTCAGCCAGCTAAAAGCACATGAAAATTGCATATAGGCAGTCACCCTCCCATCTCCTGGTAAGAAAACAGTCCTAAAAGGGATACATAGCATTAACAATCACTAACAGCAAATTAGAAGATCACTGAAGGCTGCTAAATCCTTCAGTGTTTCCTTCAGCCACTGTATTTCCAGCAACAAGCCCTGCAGTTTTCTTCCCTAGCAAGGCACAGGAATACATGTGCTGTATGAACCACAGGCCACAGGACAGCAGTACCCTCAGTGTCATTTGTCACAGATGTATCACAAGAAGCATGGAGTGCTCCAGGTCAGCTGCGGCAAGCTGCATCACACCACTTGGCAAAGGGCCTTCTGAAAATCCCTTATGAATTAGAAACCTTTGGTGTGGTAATATTAAGAAATCTCTAGGAAAATAATAAATATTAATGCCACTTAAATTCTCAGGTTTCTTTCTTTCTTTCTTTCTTTCTTTCTTTCTTTCTTTCTTTCTTTCTTTCTTTCTTTCTTTCTTTCTTTCTTTCTTTCTTTCTTTCTTTCTTTCTTTCTTTCTTTCTTTCTTTCTTTCTTTCTTTCTTTCTTTCTTTCTTTCTTTCTTTCTTTCTTTCTTTCTTTCTTTCTTTCTTTCTTTCTTTCTTTCTTTCTTTCTTTCTTTTTTCTTTCTCTCTTTCTCTCTTTCTTTCTCTCTCTCTCTCTTTCTTTCTCTCTTTCTCTCTCTTTCTTTCTCTTTCTTTCTTTTTTTCTTTCTCTCTCTCTCTCTCTTTCTCTCTCTCTCTTTCTTTCCTCCTCTCTCCCTCTCCCTCTCTTTCCTCGTTCATGCATTTATGTGATTCCACACTGAAAGAGGACAGGAAAGAAAAGAGCCAGACCTGGACAACTGACTTCATGCAAATGTCATCAAAATGGGCTCTAAATTTGCTCCACCCGGATCTTCCTAGAATGTCCCCTAGTTAGGTAACTGCTTTATTCTACATTGTTTTCTACTCTGCTAGGCACAATCATCACTGAAATCAGTATGAACAGTCACACAAAATCTTTTAATACTGCTATGTTTTTGGGGTACAGGGGACAGGCTGGATTCAGAACACCAAAGTCAGATTACTAAATCTGCAGCTCCTCTTTCAGGCTCTTAGCTGACAAGGACTCAATTTTTTCACCACCAACAGTGCAGCTTTGCAATTAGGTTTTCCTCACATAGCAGCTCACTGCCAGGAAAAGAGGCAACCCCCTTCTATTCTCCCCCATTTTGTTCAGATGCATCTTCCCAGATCCCTTAGGGATTTGGGCTGGAAAACTTCCCCATAGGTTAAGCTTTTTTACTCCTGTTGGGAACAGACAAGTACCAGTGCCTGTACAAGCAATGGGAGAGGAAGGTCAGAGCGCAGTTTTACAGTGCAGCTGAGCTGGACATTGTATCTATTATAACAGCTGGTAATCTCTACTTTTCCAAAGCCAACCCCAAATCATCTGAATAAGTCTCATTTCTCCATGGCCTATAGAAGAAACCTAGGTAAATCACATGGCTAAACTAGATCCCTGAAACAGGGAGGAGAATGAATACCCTGGCACTTGACACGGCAGCCACTAGAGCAATGTGCTGCTCATCATGCCTCTTCGAGTGCATGTAGAATTGTGCTAAACCAGAGCTCTGGTACAGCACCTCAAAGTGAACAGCCCAACAACTTCACAGACCTCATCACCCTCCTGCTCAGAATAACTCCTCTGCATTTCCCCCAAGGGAGGGTACAGGCAAAACAGTCACTCTGCCACCACCATGGGGACAGAGCACCCACATATTCCCAGGGGAGGGATGCAAAGGCACAGCCAAAAATGCAAACCAGAGCTGTTCCCTTCCATAGCCTCCCACCCTGACAATGCACAATTAAGCTCAGTGATACTTTTCTTGCTTACTCAGCAAAGCAGAAGTACTTTTCCTTCATTATATCCAGAACTCGGGAAATCTTGAGAGGAAAACTTTTTGATAAATTCTCCCCTCCTTTTTGCAGCAATGATTTATGGAGAAGCATGGTGGGGATTCTGCCATGGTTTTCAAAAGAGACATGATCGATGGTGCTCAGTTTTTCCGCATCACAACACTCAGTGGAGGGACATGCTCCATAAACTGATTTATGTTGCAGACCCTTGCGCCTTCTAGAAACTCCCAAATGACAACCAAAACAATAAATAAAAAATGGAAAGCCGTGCTTTAGCCATAAGAAACAAAGACTCAACTAAGTACTGCAAGATGTAAAAATCATGCTCTGTTTTTCAAACATGCCAGCAGCTTGTCTTTTGACTGAATGGGATTTTGTTGGTAACTTGATTCTTCTGAAAGGTAATATATTTATGAATTTAAATTCCGATCACTCTACTAAAATCTTTCACATTATTACAACTGACAAATTACAATGAAAATGCCCTTGGCCTTCTCCCATCTAGCCTACTCACCTATGTGTTGCACGTGTTCAGCACAAGCTATGAAATTAGCTCAGCCAGGTTCATAAAATGTGAATGAGCTACTTTTGTTCCAGCCTCTTGGCCTGTCTGTTCATGTGTTGCTAAGACACTGTAAGATCCCCCAAGTCTTATTTCATTAAATAAATAAATCCCTCATCTATTTTAACCTGCTCTAGATCTATTTGATACTCCATCCCACTGTAAAGTCTCAATGTCAGGCTTATGCCACAACTTATCTCATTTTACAATGGATAAGGAAGCAATATTTAGGGTTTTCTTTTTAAACAATGGTATCTACCATCCTACTACCTCTCTACAATCAAGCGCACATGCCATACTGCAGAAAGAATACAACTCTTAACTGCCAACCAGAAAATACACAAATACTACAAAAGCCTACAGTTTCATCAGAAATTAAATAATTTGCTATTACACAGAACTTCATTGTTTTTCTGGCATAAAAGTCATTGAATTACTACATACGCCTTGAGGACAATCATTAAGATGTGTAAACGTGTAACAGGTCCACCTAGTCAGTACAAAGCACCACACAAACTTTAAGTACATAGAAAGTTTGCTCATAAATATTTCTTTGTTTAACATTTCAGCACTAAAAAAATATTACTTAAAAAGGCATCTTTTATCAAGTTATTTCAGTTTGTCCAGGGCTGGTGGGGTTATACTATCCCTACTATATTACAGCCACCTGACTTTCTTTCCATAACATTTTACTTTTCTGGAAGAAAAGGCCATGTGTGGCTGGGACCCAAAGCTTCATCACAATCTATAAAAATATAATTCTTTAAGACCTTCTGCTCACATCCTGAAGGCCTACACAGCCAGCCCCCAAATTGTTTCCCACCCCCACCACATTGCAAATAAAGCTTCAACATACACACACACACATACACACACAGAGAGAGTACATATATTACTCTTCTACACACAGATTTTTTTTCTAAATAGCAATGCAACCACAAGGGCAACAGGTAAGGAGTACATGTGAGTTCAGTGGTAACATATGGCACTGCCTTCTCATATTGCTGGTTTTCTCTATCTGAATTATGTGCTGCCTTGTTCACTGCTCTGCACATTGTGGATTTATTACTATTACTTGCACTGCGGAGGCACTAAGTCAGGAATGTGAGCCTACTTGGGAACATCCTCTTTGCTTAAAGGTCCACTGCTGCTGGAGAAGTAAAAGCACCAAACTGGGGCCTGTCACCTGGCACTGGTTTCCTGGTGAAGCAGACAGGAGCTTTTCTAGGCTGTTGAAAAACAAACTGCAGTCTCCCCTTCTGGAATGTGTGAAACCTAGCTTGGGCTCTCCGGGCTGACAACAGCAGCTCCCTTGCATTCTGCAATCAACACCCCTCATCGGGCACTTTGGGCACACTCCTCCAGCTTCAGATTGAATTGCATGGATTTACCTTAATTTTGCTCCTGCACACATGTATAAACTCGCTGCTTTACTCATTTACTTAAAGGGAAATAGCTAGTTTGGGGGGCTGTGATTGAACATCTCAAAGCTTTGTTTCCATGGTTTATGGATTTATATATATATAAATCATGATTTATATGATTTTAACTGGCATGTTCTAGAAAGCTACAAACTTGTTCACCAGTAGGCTCTCACTTATCAGAAGCAAACATCTTTCATGAAGAACAGCTGGCTGAAGAATCTTATCCTGTGATTCTAACAGAAGTTCAATGACTAGTCAATGAGCAAGAACAGGTTGTGTTCCCATTCAGGAAGAAATATTCTGGTTTTCTAACAGTTATTTCTCAGCTTCTAAAGGCATTATTTAAATGGGCAGGGACTTTTACTCAGAAGAGGTGCTTTTTAGTATAAACATAAGCCTAACTTCTCCAGTAGGTACAAGCATACTGATATAGCACCTTCTCCAATAATTAATGATCTCATTAAACTGGATACCTGCTCTCTTCCTCTGGCAAAACACTGCTGTAGCAGTGAGACTGTAGTATTGACAGAAGCACATGTTCTGACATGCAGAACAATTGTTTCTGACTGTACAGTCTTGTATGCTCAACAAGATTAAAATTGCTCTGTGGAGGGCTTCACAAGAAACGCTGCAGAAGAAACATCTCAAAATGAGTTGTGGTTCTTATTCCAAGCCCTTCTTCTCAACTTATATGCACAAATAAAGAGCACAATACAGAGAGATCCTACATGTCCAAGTAAGAGGCATACAGGGGCAGTGGTAGAGAATGCCAGAAGCTGTCTTCTCACAAAATTTCTTTTAAAAAAAATATAAATCAAGATGACAAGAACGTTACTCACTTCCACACAACTACTATCTTGCAATGAGATTATTACAGTTCATAAATGTGCAGTCTTCCATTAATTGGCTTTTTTCTATACCAGTATATAACTAAGGAAACCTTTAACTACATCTGCTTTATTCAGCAAGACTATGAACTGTTCTTGTTCTGTTTAATTCCGAAACGATGAACATATTCAAAAACAGCATCTAACAATTTGTGTGTGCACAGTATGTTAAATGTAGATGATTTTATTGCAATCTTCCTTGCCACATAGTTTAAAATAAATCAATACAGTCACCATAACAGTCTCAGACAACAAATTAACACCATCCAGTCAAGATACAGTTAAGATACTCAAAAAGGCAGTATGAGTAGCTGGAAACCTTGGTCCTCTGATTTTTTTGTGTAACACATTGATTATTTTTCCCACCTATGATAAAAATCAGCAAACAAACATTAAAGTTAACGATTCATCCTGCAGATTTCCAAAATGTTTATATTGAATGTGAATAGCACTGATTTTAACACAATGTCTTTATGCATGTCTCCCGAAGAGGTATTTCAGAATTTTAAGCATGTAGAGACTAAAATGGGCCCAGAATAGAGTAGAACGTTTAAACAACTTCTGGTCTCTCCTGCAGAATGGCTCTGCAAATGCAGTAATCAAAATGGCTGACCACACACACTGCTAAATTTATTCCAGGTAAAAAACAAAAAAAAAAAAAAAAGAGATCCGGCACAAATTACCTTCAGTAAGAAAAAAGAAAGAATGGTGGAAGAGTCACCTGGACACAAACACAAAGCATTCCCCACTGCCATGTGCACAGGTCCTTCAGCATTAGAGGCTGCTCCACTGTTAACTTCACACAGAGGTGTTGGAGCTCCAGTGGCACTCCAGTTAGCAGTCCCTACCTGATGAATGCTGGACTGGTGCATTACAGACACTTTCTGTGCTGTTAGGATGGTCATGGGAAATTATCCATTAGTTATTAACTCCACCTGCTGGGCTAAAGTGCTCATTCTCCTGTAGTCAACCGGGACAAAAATTGGTTTAGACTACTAACCATTTTTCTTTACCTAAGGACCTGCAAAGTGACCAACCCCGATGTCTCCTCCAAGCCCTCAGATTTTGGGCAGCTGTCTAATACTGAGACACTTCCCAGATGCACCAGAAAAACAATGGGAACCCAGAAATAGATGCAAGTATTATATGCAGGAGGTGAGGAGGTTGGATGGGACCGTGTTGAGTCTTTGAATTTTGTTCTTCAAACTTTATGAGAAAAGTGCTGTGTAACTCTGAACAAAAAATTATCTAAGTATTAAGTATGTATACATTGACATTCAAAAATCCTTGTTAACCTGTTGTGATTACAAAATATTAGCTACAGAATATATTTACAGATAATTTCTGATATTAGTTGCTGGCAAGAGATGTTAAGCCCAGTTCTTCACTGAAGACAAACCTGACCTAATTCAGATCAGGTCAGTGGGAGTTTAAGACAGATACCACATGAGCACATCCTGGGGACTCCAGCAGAAGCAGCCAGCAGCCCATTGCTACAGAATCCAGCTACTCCAAAATATGAACTTCTGCATATTGAGCACATTAGTACCATTACTCTTTTTTGTTGTTTTGTTGGGTTTTTTGTTGTTTGTTTAGTTTTGGTGGGTTTTTTTGTTGTTTTTAAGGTTTTTTCAGGGGTTTGTTGTTTTTATGTATTTTGTTTTGGGGTTTTCTTTTGGTTCTGGTTGTTGTTGTTGTGTTTTTTGGTTTTGTAGCATTGGTATGTCACAGATTCTAAGGAAGCTGTGAATTACTGGAATTACTGTGCTGATTCTTTCTTTGAAGCACTGGGGAAAGATCACACCTGACAGGAATAAATTGCTCTGACAAACACCTCACTCTTTTATGGCAAGATCAGGGTTCACTATGATTTACAGATGAAACCTGGTTTGTAAGGTAGCTTTAAGTTTCCTAATTTCCAAGCTGCTTTATTTCAGAGAAAACCATCCTGCCTTTCTCTCAAATCCCTTGTGAAAATCTGTTTTTAGAGGCAAAGCCAGTTGTGCTGTCTCATCTCATGCTTGACAGCAAGTTTTGACAGCGAATACTTAATGCTGCTTTAAAAAAAAAAAAAAAAAAAAAGCCAATTTGCCAATTTTAAGCTTGTTGCTCCTATTGATACCCTCATGTGAGGAACTGAAGAACCCCAGTTTTGCACTGCACTAGTGCAGAGATGGACACCATATGGCTCTCAATTCAATTCTCACGCAGCTCCCAAGCCAAGCCATGCTATGTGACAGGCAATGAGGCTGATGCTGGTGCTGGGGATGCTAGGCAATCCACAGCCCTGCCTCTAAAAGGCAGTGTACCAGGAGCAACCTCCAGACCCAGCTAAGCTCTGTGCTAGAGCTATGTTAGCCTAGAAACAAGTGCCACTTACTGCATGTGGATTGCTCCTGGGATTTATCTAATTCTTGGCAAACTGAGAGACACCGTAGAGGTTTTGAAGCTTGGGCATCTGAAAGTTTTTGTATGTGTGCCATAGTAGCTGCAAAGCTGGATACAGCTGGGTGAGGGTGTCAAGCATCAAGCCACAAAGTTGACCCGGATATGTACAGGCAGGAAAGTTGAGTATGTTGATCCCTACCCAAGAGGGTGGTAGGGATTATATATTCCACATGAAATAGTCAAATACAAAATGTCTGGAATATGGCATGCAACATTTCTCTAATCAGTGCTAGAAATAGATAAAATCCTTTTGTGTTCAACTGCTGAAATGCATCACCAGCTAAGGTATTTAAATACCACTGCAGAAAGCAAAAAGGCAATTGTATTCCTGGCACAACCACCCTGCTAAAAAGCAGCTTATATAAAAGGGGGGAAATTATTAATACTGAGCTACTTCCTAGCCTATCTGGAAGCTTGCGTCTCAGGAACAGAAAAGAAACCAAAAATATTAGTATCAAATTAAAAATGCAGAGCTGCAAAGTAAGGCAATTCATTGTACTTCACAGAATCACAGAGTGGTTGAAGTTGGAAGGGATCTCTGGAGATCATCCAGTCAGACCCCACTGAGCAAGCAGGGTCAAGTACAGCAAGTTACTCAGGATCATGTTCAGTCAGGCTTTGTGTATCTCCAGGGATGGAGACTCCACTATCTCTCTGGGCAACCTTAGACAGTGTTTGATGACCATCACAGTGAACTGTATTTTTTTTCATGTTTAAATGGCATTTCCCATATTTGTGCCCACTGCCTCTTATGCCCTTGCTGCACACCACTGAGAAGAGCCTGGCTCCTTCCTCACTGCTTCCCATCAGATACTTATACACCCTGTTAAGACAGTTCATGTCTTTTTACATGTTGGATTTTAGCCATAAGATCATCTGTGTTATTGACTGCTAATTTTAGCTACTGTTCACATGAACAAAATTCTTATTGCTATAAAGTTACTTCATGGCAGTGGTTACTAAGGATTGTGGCAATAGAGTCATGCTTTGTAGGTGATTTTTGGGGCTTTTTGCCTAAAATTCTCAAGTCACGGGAATTTTTTTTTTTCATTTTTAATATCAAATGCAGGAAAGGAAATAACATTTTTATTAGCTGTTGAAAGTGAAAGCCTGAAGTTTGCCTTTTAGCCTTACTGCAAAACATATTCATCTTTTAAAAATTTCATTTTCTTCAGAGATACTGAAAATGAATGTATCAATTATGAAATCTTACTCTATGAATAAAATTTGCTCAGTTAAAAATTCACTTTAAAGATAAATCACTCTTCTACTAGGTGAAACCAATTAATTGCAATGGCAGAAAATTAACAAAAAATGGTGTGACAAGAAAAGACTTCAGTGGGCAGGGCTATCTCCAAACCAGCTCTACTGGAGACCCCCAAGCTACGTAGGTGATGCTGTAAGTTAGGCAAGTGTGATGAGGAAGGGAAAAGAAAGGTATCTGGGAGACATCCAGGAGTGAGTTTCCTGAGCGTACTCAGGTATTCCAAGAAAAACTCATCCCTTCCCTCTAAGGCAAGTTTGCTTCACATCACTGCAAGTAGAAATGCAATTTTAATCTCCCCGCGCCTTCTGAGACAACTAAAGTTCATCAAATGAATTTGGATATAACAACACACCAGAATTCACCTTGGGAGAAGCAAGAACCTCAGTCCCATATGGGAAAAGTACAAAAGTAAAGAGTGATAGTTCCTATCTGCCCTACTGTACAATCTGTGCTGTGATGTGTAGGGCACTGAAATGAGGAGGAATCCCATTCTGAAGCCTTACAAAGCAGAATTTTAAAATAAAGATGCATTAGTAATAATGCTTTCCTATCACCTCTAATTAGTGTAGGCTGCAGAGGCTTACATTATGAGCAAATTAAGTCTGTGTTTCACTGTATTTAGTAAACATATGTAACTTACTAAACCTTACTAAAATAAAAATATCACTTATACCATATTGCTTCATTGATAAGCCTGCCAATAGTGCTCACTATTGTTAAGTGGAAGTGCCCTATGTAGTTGGTAAATACATTCACCCATGAAGAACAAAGTAGGGTAGATAGCTTTCAGGGAAAGAGCTGCTTTCTCTTTTGTCCCTACAGAACATTTGTCCTTAGTTAAAAACTAAACAAAGAAACAAACCTGGCCTCAGAGGTAGAACTACAAACTTCTACTGAATAAAGATAATATGTTACTGATGAAGATGTTTCTGGAGCAGCTTTTGGGAGAAAATTATGTGGGTACCTATAGACATCAGAAACAAGCAGCCAGTACCTGCAAAACCTGAAACTGTGCAGCTGTTCATAGACAAGAAACAGGAGCAGTTATAACATGATTGACACCTCAAGGTCACTTCTGAGTACTTAAATGCCAAACATCTTTGAAGTATTTCTACACACAAGCAGAACTTTTTGTGTAGTTTTAACCCTGCTTAGTTTCATAGCAGCAGAGATACTGAATACCAGAGTAGGTAACCAGATATCTCCAGGAAAAGGGAGTGTGGAGCCAGCTCCATTGGCACTAGATGCCATCTTGAAATCTATTTTCCATTCAGTCAAGCATTCCATTACCAAATTCACATATAAAGTCTTTGGCAAGGCAGAAACATTCTACTCTCTTGCCTGGGTAATTACACAGACTAAGTGAATTTGACAGCCATTTTGATACCTGGTAATACACTTCAATGCACACTGTTTTGTTTTTAAAATTGAGCAAGGCCAGCACATATGTTTGAGAGTGGACATCTGCCTATGCTGGGCACTATTTTATGAAAGTCAGGTTTCTGTCACAGATCTAAGGCAAATATTACAATTTACAGGAAAGAAATGAGGACATCAATACATTGTGCGTTATTGGAGATGTACAGCCTTTATAACACGGTGGCTTTCACTATGATCTCTGGGTTTTCTATGTCCTTTTTGCTTTGGACCATTCTCAGTTCAAGCTGGGCTGAGTTTGGTTTGTTTCCTTCTCCAGCTAGTGCTGAAAAGATGACACCAGAATGTCATTAAAAACAATAGTTTAAAAAGAAACAAGTTACAATGCTGTTACCCCCCTGTTTTTTCTACCCTCCCCTTTTCACTAATCTCCCTTAGTACCCTCTGCTAAAGGCTTCCAAGGTGGACAAACCAGGTCAGCACTGTAATTTCTTGTAACACCTATTCTGCTGCTCTGTCCAGCAAAGAAACATAGCTCTGCTGTTACTAGAAAGTTACACAGACAAGCTCCAAGAGCTCACAGATCCCATCTGGATCTCCTTAGGAACTGAAAGACATGTGAACTCCATGGGGAGAGAAACTAAAGAAAAATTTGCTCTTCACGTGGCCAATAGAGCAAACAGATTATTATTAGTTGATAAACCCCTCTCAATACTAGACAGATATACACAAAGGGAAAGTGAGTGAGCTACTCTTAAGACAGCTCTCTTGAATGTCAAACCCATCATTTCCTCAAAGTCTTCCACCACTGTTTTGCAAAGCAGTCAAGTACAGTCAGCATGACTGTAGTCCCACTGCAAGCTGAACAGTGACCTCTTCAGTCAGGTGTTGTCAGTAACAGGACTGGAAGACAAAGTAAGGAACCTGTGCTCACAAGACTACCAAGCTATCATTCTAAGATTTCTCTGGCTGCTTCTGCAATGGGGACTGCCCTTAGGAAACCCAGAAGGCTCTCTGAATATTTCTTCTGATACAAATCCAGACAGAACAAGGGAGCAAGGTTTGAATGAATTACCTTTTGCACTCTTAATGGTCCTTTGCAGAACATGTTGCATGGCTGACACAGTCTTTTCACATGCGACCTGTATTAACATAATATATACAAAATTTAGTAAAATTTCAGCTACCTGCAGTTTAACATTATTATTATTACAAAACCACTGCTATTTTAGAGGCAAACATGACTGAAAAGATGCAAACATGGCAACTATTTAATACAGTCTGAGAAAAAAATTTAGACTCAATCTTCACAAAACAGGTACCAGAAACCATACACCTGCAATAAAGACTCTATGTGCTTAAGTGAAGAAACAAAAATAAATCTCATAAATGATCTTCAGTTCTTATAATGAAGTGAGTAAAAAATATAATTACAAACATGGACACAGTTTCTTTCTCTTGAGAGAAAAGCTTTTTATTTGGCAAAATTACAAAATCCACCTAACTGAATGTCTTAATGTGAATGACCAAAGCTGTATAAACTACAAAGTTGTATAAGCTAAATTGAGAAAAACCTGCTTTTCTTCCTCTAAGGTGAGGAAAAAGAGCCAAAACAGAGGAGCGTCTTAAATAAAGTCATAGATTAAAAGTAATTAAAACAAAGAAACAGAGTCTAAACTTGCAGAGAGACAAAGAATTTCTCCCACACCTTCAAATTGTTTGGATGCTTATGTGTCCATGCCAAAAGCATAGCAGCGAACAAGTCTCCAGTTCCAACAAAGACAGCATCCACTTTAGGAGACTCCACTCGAATCCTCTGTGTCATCTTGGTGCCATCTGCTTTAGCTACAACACAGACAGACAGTTAAGTAACAGATCCAGCAAGTAATACAATAGCAATTACTGTAATTTAAAAATTATCACTAGATTTTAATTCCATTGTTGTTTGGAACATAAAGGTGCTAAGGAACATTGTAAACTTTGTGCCAGCTCTTTTAAAAGGTGCAACCTTTCTAAACTTTGTCAAGTTGGGACAGCGTTTGCAACTTACATACTGTATATACACTGTATATTCACTGTATATATACTGTATATTCACTTAAGAGGGAGCAGGTAGTGCGACTGAAAACACACAACAGTTTAATAGTAACCACAGTTTAAGGAAGGAGTTCATGGCTTACTTATTCTGTGGCTTCCCAGAGCAATTAGGTAGTCATTTCCTAGAGGTGCCTGTAGATCTGAACTTGTGATCACCACAGTCTCTGGTCCCATGGCATGAAGCATGTCCATTACCTTTCCACGTGGGAGAAAAGGCCAGAATCAGTGACTGCAGCATGTGTTGATTAAACTTAGCATCATTCATAGTACTAAGGATTTATTTGACAAGCACCCGATTTTGGCTTTTTACTAAAGAGTAAAAATATTTTCCACTCAATTCAATGGAATAAGGGGAATTACTTTGAAATAGGGAAATCAAAACATCTTTATTTAAATGTCCACACTTGTTAAAACATACAAGCACTTCTGTTTGTATTATCTTTGGATGCTCCTCTGAAAAGAATACTCTGTTTCAGCTGTGATCAGATATTTTATTTGCACCATGTTTTCAGAACATATTACCAAAAGAATAAGAGAATAAATATACAGACACATGCACGTGAGCTGGCATCTTGAATCACTTGCTAGGAAGACAGTAATTCCATGTCACAAAGTCTTACCTAGCTACTACGTCAAGAGCTAGCAAAAATGAAGACTTAGAGAGCTAAATCAGAGGCACATGTGTGTCTGTTTCAAATTTCTTTTTTCATTACATTTCAAACCCCAAATCATACCTGTAAATTATGTACTTTTGCAGGTACACTTCCACTGAGTGTGTTCCTCATTTAATTTCATTAATACTCCACTTCTGACATCACAATTGAAGTGATTTTAATTTCATATTAGAAAGAATAACTTCAATAATGAGTTTAGCATAAAATACAGATAAAATTTTAATTCTCCCATAAGAGCTTAACTAAAAAGCCTCTCAGGCTAGCTATGACTCGAGCAGCTGAATGATAAGGATTTATTTCTGCTATTTTAAAATTATCTATTGCTCTTCCTTCTTGTCTAAGCCTCCAAGTTTCTTCAACCATCAGACCTCCTTGCACAGACATTGGTCGGGTCTTAAAGAAGCAGTAAAACCATCAGAATGTACAGACATAATCAACCTCCAAAGTCATACTAAACTAATTTTCATTTCTCAGTCAAAATTCACCAAGAACCTAATCTCTAGTGTTTCTAGTTGTAGGGCTTAGCCTTCCACAATACTATTACCTTATAATTAGTTCTATATTAGAAGACTATATAGTCATCATTAGTCTTGCTAAAGAAATTAATGAAAGCATGTCACCACAGAAATTGATGCCAGAGTCCCTACCACATCCAAAGGGGACAAATTGCAGTGTTGGTTATTACTCAGGAGGATAAACTTACACATGATGTACAGCTGGGGAGACAGTCAGATTAAAATACAATATCTCGCAAGCAACTTAAAAAAAATGTTTCCATTCCTAAGTATAATTTCATCTCTTTACAAGAGCTTTTTAATCACTCATCACAAGAGCTAGCACATGAATCAGACTGTAAGAAAACTAACTTGCAAAATTGTTTAGGAGACACAGCTCATGTTTGCAACTGAGATATGCAAACCTAAAACTAATGGCTGCTGAGCTGACAGCGTTGCTCTCAAGACTATGGTTCCACTAGTGAGGATGAGAAGAACTGAGGTGTAGTTAGCAGCTAGTGGCATGAAACACAGTTCATCACCCTTGCCCAGGACAAAGTAAAACTAGCAGGGGCAAATTAAGAGAGAGATCTTTGGAGTTGCTTCCTGCCCTGAAGAGATGGTTATCAGCGCACTTAGCATGAGTTGCTAGTGGAAAAAAAAACAACAAACATTTGGGCAGACAGACCCCAGCTACTCTCCAGGATGCCACTGCAGCTGCTGTTTGTTTAAAGATTTTGTGTTCCTTTGAAGTCCAAAACAAAATTGGAAGAAATAATATCAGTCGATTATGAAAGCACTCAACTAGTCAACAAAACAAAGAGCTCAGCCATTTTCAGTACACCAATAAAACCATGTTCCTATTTTGTCCTAAACTGCCAAACTCTGCAACTTTTTTTACACTTTGTGTAAAATGGTAAATCCCTCCACCTCAATGCAGTATATTTGCAGACCATCTGCTATCTCTGTACACCAGTGACAGCACTACCAATGCTATGGAATTGTCTGCCTTTCACCAGGAAGGACCCAAAGGCAACCACTACCAACCTCATTTCTCATCTACGCTGTCTATCCTTTTGCAACCCATCTCTCATCCTTTACGAGTCAATTTTTCCCAGGCAACTTTCAACAAGACAAGAGGGCATGGACTTAAGTTGTGCCAGGGGAGGTTTAGGTTGGATATTAGAAAGAATTTCTTTACTGAGAGGGTGATCAGACATTGGAATGGGCTGCCCAGGGAAGCAGTGGATTCTCCATCCCTGGAGATATTTAAAAAGAGACTGGATGTGGCACTCAGTGCCATGGGCTGGTAACTGCAGGGGTAGTGGTCAAGGGTTGGACCTGATGATCTCTGAGGTCCCTTCCAACCCAGCCAATTCTATGATTCTATGAATTTAAGTGAAAGAAACAGAGCACCAGCAAACACTGCCAGGAAGTGATTCAGAGTGGATTCAATCAGTCCTTCCTTGTAAGAGCTGGCTTGCAAGCTCTCCTCCTTGCAGTCTGTAGGGGCGAATGGGAAGTGGCTGTCCCAGGACTCAGCATTGCTGCTGCAGGACTCGGATGTGGACAGCAGAGGGAGCGACTCACGCAGGTTTCCCAATGCCCAGGGTCACCGGGGGTTCTCACCCCAACCAGTGCCTTTCCACAGCACTGACTTGCCGTGTCTGCTGCTGCTTCCCTTCTCATACTGCGGGAAAACAAGCTCACAGACTCATTACCACTGTAATCCCTTTCTCTGTAGTTCTTTCAGGGTGTTTCTGCAGAAGTCTGGCACTAGAACAGAAAGCGATTTGTGCCTGAAGTACACAAGCTTTAGTGATAAACTGAGAGCAAGGACACAGGCCAAAGAGACTTCAAAGCAAAACTCCAACATGACAGGCAGGAATACAGAAAGATCTTACACATCCTACCCCTTGTCTACTTACCTCTAAAGCTTCTTTTTCTGTGTGAATCTTCCTGCCTGTGAGTAACCTGAAAATGAAAACAGAAATCTTAAAAGAGCACAAGTTCTTCAGGAAAAGACTGCTTTGTTTACTCTTTGAAAAGAGAAAAGAGTTGGACTGCACCACAAAGATTTGTAACTCCATGGTCTGTGATATCAGACCACTGCCTCTTAAAAAGTTATGAGCAGACACACAGTGCTCCTGCAGAAGACTCACACCAGTCTTAACCTGTTGCCTCCTATAGAGAGCCCTGTATCATAAAATTCCCTTGCAAATGCGTTTTCCATCTCCCATGTAGGTGCTTCCTCCATTTCGAGGGACAGACTGTAATGTAACAAAACAGATTATCTCCTGATCTAAGGATCACAGCTACACAGACAGAGCAGGCAGTCAAAATTCTTAACTCCAATGACTCTGTTGCGACGGTAGAATTTCTGAATCTAATTCTAGGTGTCCGAGTCAAATTATTTCAGTTTTGATATTCTGACATACAATAAAAAATCTTCCTAACATAGGCTAAGGACAGGGAAAGAAAGAGAGGTATTTTTTCACCCTGCCTTAGATATAGCCCTCTGAAGACATTGAGAAGTAATCATGAAAATGAGAAAACAGAGAAAATAAGAAAAATCTTTTCCTCAAGTAACTCCCAGATTTTTATTGGTTTCATATTGCTTATATACAAGTTGGAGGTTTGCTGGAAGGCACCACTTGCAAATAACAGCTAAAACCCAAAACCAACCACATACATACATATGCTTCTGTACTGAGACAAAGAAAAGAAAAGGTATCAGTCTCCTCTGCTTTCATTTCCAAGTTTATTTAGCTATAAAATACTTACTCAGCTTCAAACTGGTTAGGAGTAATTATATCAGCAACAGGTACAACTTTGTCCCTGTAGACTGGGAGGAGATCCTTGGGCACATACTAGGGGAGAAGAAAAAGCACGAAATGTCAGCAGCATAAAAGATGTGGAAATGCAATTCTTCTTCCCTCCCAGTCACTGAGTAACTTGACAGCTCCCACTGTATGCAGCAGCTGCAGACTGCTGCAGCTCCCATGCAGCAGGAACTACAGTGGCAGTGCATCCTCTGGCTGCTGACAAAACAGCCCATGTCCCTTCTTCCATTGGAGGTGACAGGAAGCAATGCTAAGCAGACAGCTCTAAACTGGCAGCATTGAGAGGAAGTGGTGCCTGGACAAAGAACTTTTTGAGGTCCCTCTCACCAAAGTGACACAGCAGCATAAGAAAATAATGTGTCCCAACACGTGGAACCTATTCTTATGTCTTTACCTCCTCCAAAAGAAACTACTTTGCTGTACCCATGGGTACAGGGATCCTTTGCTGTACCAGTACACATCCACACAGATCTTGTTGCACTGTGGGACTTAGGAACAAGTAACATCCATGGTATTTTTTTTTTCTCCTTCTTTCAGCACAGCATTTCTAGGGTGTACTGCACAGTAACATGGGTGAGCAAGAATCAGATTTGTATTTGTTCAACTATACAACTTAATCTAGAAAGCTGTCCTGGTAAGTACATTAAAAATATTTTACTTGTGTTGCATCCAAGTCTAACAAACCGCAAGAACACTTCACTGCCTGCAGAATCAGCTCTTCAAGCAACAAGGGCCTTTTTTCTTGTGTGTTCCATCTCTATCCCATCTTCATTAGCCAAATACTGCCCATTACCAAAGGGAGATTAGTTGTCTAAACAGCTGACATGCACTAGGGCTTAGAAGGAGCCCATCAACCTGGATGCTCTTCAGAGTGGAAGCTGAAAAGCATCAGCTGTTTTGGCACACAGTGGAGATCAAGAAGGAATTCTAGTTAGATGAGTACAGGGGTCCATGTCACCTTCTGCAGTCCTGCTGTGACTCAATTTAACACAAACTTTAATAAAATTCATTGTTCAATAGCAGCTAATATTCTTTGCCAGAACTGCATTTGCTAAATGAGGATGAATACCTGCTTTCATCCATGTTTTATTTTCTTTTAGGCTCATAAGATACCCAGGTCTGATTACAAATATACACATGGCCATGTTATTGTCTCCCATCCTGATTTCATAAGCATGAGGTACAATGTTGACTACTGTGTGCTACCAGAACTTCTGTCATACTGATATTGAGCTTACTCATGAGAAATCATGGTCATGGAAACTCTGGGATGTCACAGGGACTCTGTCTCTAGACAGATATGTAAGGCTAGGTCACTCCTAAACCAAGGGGTTTTAAATAATATTTTCATTACTTTTTATGGCTGGAATTGGTGTGTTTCCAGCTCAGTTCTGTACTTTTCTTCCAACTACCTGGTCTTCCATCCAAAAGACAAAGGTAGGCCCATGGTTATCACTTCTTCCAAGAGCTAAGAGCTTACAAAGTCAGCCACTAAATCTCTGCCTTGTTATAAAAAAGCCAAGGACAATAAATGTTGCAATAGACATAAAATGAAAGAATAGAACACAAAAGCAATGGTAAATTCATTGCTAAGTGCTCTTTCATGTGATGTTTTTCAAGCAGGTGAACTGTAAAATGTCCAAAGACAAAGAAAAATTCATAGTGAGTGACTAGGCAAGGCAGAGGAAAACCTAAAATATCATTACTGCTGTTGTCTTCCCACACCACATTTTTTACTGAAATTATTTATTAGTTTAGATTTTAAAAGAATGTTTCTTTATCAGTATGCAGTCTGGTACTGGCACACAGAACCATTCTGTCACTGATCACAGCCCAATGCCTAGCAGCTGTTGCATCTCACGTCAAAAATGTCATCTTCATTTAGGTTCAAGTGGTATGGGAATTCATACAACTTCTGGCAATGCCAGCCAGGCAACAAGCTCTTCACAGGAGATAGAGAACTCCAGTGAGACAAGAAGGGGTAGCAGGAGGATATTTTCCTGCTTACAGGTCTGTATTCCACCTGTTGGCTCAGCAGAGAGTTAGAAATAATCCCGGGGCTATGCAGTCATCTTTCTTCCCAGATACGAAGCTCAATCAAATGCAGGAAATTCAAGTACAAACTTACTTGATGCTGGAATCCACCGCAACTTAGGTAAAGTAGCTTAGTTCTGGTGTTTAATGAATTTTTTATATGGCAAACATTCACTACACAGAGAATCCAAACAGGTAAGTACTAACCATAGAGCCTTCTCCATTCCATTTGTCACCCATCACTGGATCGCATACTGTAACAGAATAAATCTAGCTTTAGAATGGGGGGCAGTCATAGAGAAGACCCTCTTGGGAGGGAAACATTTTAGGTAACAGTAGTAGCTATGTAACATCACTGAGCACTTGACAGCTCATACACTCACACATTTCTTGCAGCACACTCAACCAGAAATTTATAACTGGTGTCTGCCAATTCTGAAAGAGTAGGCTGTGTGCTACAAACAATTGTTAGAAGGTTGTAGTCAACCTCTACTAAATGCTTCCATGTTGCCATGTCTAAAGATGATGAGGATGACATGGTCTGACTAATGCAAGTGAAAGAGCTTTTGCTATGGAAAATGCAGAGAGCCCTCCACTTCCCAACACAAAACTAACAGCAGTATGGTGCATAAAAAAAAAGTAGGAGAAGCTAATAGCTGTAAAAAGAGTCATATTTTTAACATTAAAAAGATACATGCCAAACATACACACTAAAATGCTGTGTGTACACATGAAAAAATATGTGTATTGCAATAAAACAAGAAGAAAATCCATGCCAAAGTACATAAACTCATACCTGGTGTAATAATGTTAACATATTTTTGGCACAGGTTCCAAATCATCAACGGTATTAAGCACACATCCCAAGTGCCCTCAGTTTCAGACTAAGGACAGAAAAAGCCTAGCCTTGTACTTTAAAAAGGAACATGTTCAATGTATTACAAGAGCTTTTAACAGATAAAAAGATACAAATCCAAAGGTATCAGATCAATGTCCAATCACTATTTAAGGAAGCCATTATGAGTAAAAAAGCAGGCAATTTGTTCTGCAATTTTAAAGTATTTTCCTTACATTATGATTTAGTTAATAAATATAAAGGACCTTAGAAGCCTAGCTGTGTTCTCACTGTCTGACCACTTACTTTCTTCCTGTTCTACACAGCTAGATGTTCTGCTCATATTCCAACAGTTTTTAGCTTTCACTTACTAGTACAAGTAGTAGTACCAGTTCTCTTTGGAGAACCTGACAATACAACAGTGCTAATAAAGGCTAAAAAGCAACAAAACTTGAGGTCCTGAAGATCTCTCTGTTGTATTTTTCTAAAGAACTGTGCTTTGTTAACTTTTAAGTCATATCACAGTTTGCACTATTACTTTGCAAATCCTGCAAAGCATTCCAGGTGTTTGCTAACCATACAGTTTTCTGAGTGTGATGACAGCATCAAACCATTATTCACAGCTTTCTGTCCCACTAAATCCCCACTGACTTTGCCCTGTCACTCTAAATGTTTTGCTCAGTTCTAACATACAGGGATTATGTTTAGAAGTCCTAAACCACTCATGAGTATCGTGACTGCAAGAGAAGAATCTTCTCTCACAGGTTTAAGCCTAACGTGACACATTAATGACAACAGCTGCTGGTGTCTGATGCTCTTTGAGTGCTTCCAGGTAATCTTAACAAAAGGTGCCAACTTTAAAAAGCCTTGGAGTTTAAGAAAAATTATGAAGCCTGGAAGGCACAGCAAGACACTTTTTTCTGGGATGTAGTATGAGACCATGGCAGGGAATATGGGAGAGTCCCTCTTGCTTTTGAGTGACTTGGAAATCAAAGAGGTGCTTCAGCTATCAGCACTTCCAGCCTACACCTCTGAACTACAGAGCAGCAACTGACTGGGATTTTACAAGCCTTTTTTATTTTATACAGATGATCAGTCCTTAAGGTACGTTCTTCTTTGGAAGGCATAATGCAAAAAACATACTGAAAAGCATAAAATCAGAAAGATAAAAAAACACAGCTTCCTCAACACTGAATCGATGCTGGAAAAGAACCCAAACTTCATCAAAGTATCAGATGAACCCAGCCAGATCAGAGCACAAGATGGTAGTGAAATGCTGGGTAACATCAGATTAGCATTTTAATCCTAAAACATGCAAAGGATGGGCACATACAATGACAAACCAGAAAGGATTACAATACAAATCCTTACCATATACTAAGTTAGAATTCTGTTGCTTCAACTCCTGGATAATATCCACCACCATTGCAAGAAACGATGTGTCTCTTGTATACCCTTTGGGGAAAAAAGACTCTTTTGAAGTATGTTTTTATCAACTTGTTTTGTTTTTAAAAACACCTTTAAAACCCGAATGGATGCTTTGGGATTATAATCCCTATACTTAAATTTCCAGTTTTTCTCTGTGTATAAAGCACTTTCCTGCATAAGGAAGCTATGAAATCAATCATATCTGGCAATGTTTTTGTGTTTAGCTTAAAAAGTGACTGTTCATTAATATAAAAAAAATTGATACTGTAATCTAAACCAGATTCCAATCTAAATCAGTAATCAACATTCGAGAAGTGGAAATTGGATGAGAAGCAGATTTTAATAAAAACTGCTTATGGAATCTCTTTTGTTTCTATAAAGCATTCTATAAGAAACTCTTTTTACCTATATTTACGAATACTTTGCACCTAGTGGCCAGCAAAGGAACACACTGCACAGTCATTATGTCCTGCAGAACTGTATCTACTCTGATTTACACAGAAACAAAGAGCAAAAAATTCAAGAGATATAACAGAGTCAAAACCAAAATCCAGCCCTACTTTGCTCTGTATCCAAAGCACTACTCCTTAAAGATCAAGCAAAAAAAGCAAGGACGAAAAACTGTATAAAATCATGCTATAGTACCACAGAGTGCCAGTACTTCAAATTTAGGAGAAAGGATTAAGTTGTGTCTTCATAATACATTTAAAAATAATGCTCTGCCATTCCTCATAATTTTTTCAGTAGTGGCACTCCTAAAACATTAATTAAGCCTGTACATGACTGGCCTGTAGAAGGTGGCAAACTACACAACAGGCTCAACTTACCTATTCTTATTATTCTATTACAATGTTCGGGCAGGAGAACTCTAGGTGCTTCAAACTAAACAGCATGAGCAGTTGTGATTACAACACACAGATGAAATCCCAGGAGGAATCAGAGGAGGGAAAATGTAACATCTCTTTTATATATCTTCACTTTTGTAAACATATCATGGAAACTTAAAGTAACAAGTTCCCCTTACCTGTGAGTACATAATCATAGCGGTTGACCTTGTTCAGCTTCAGTCCTTCATACAGCTCATGAAGTTCATTTGAATTTAACACCTGACCCTTCCAGTGGGAATAACCTGTAAAGTACATGTGAAACAATTTTTCTAGAGCTAGATTTTTCTATTTAGGATCACACAGACTATACACTTGGAGGGACTGTATCAGATATCAGCACCAGAAAGCATTTCCACCTCCTCTTCTGTAAAACACCATTGCCCACTGTTGCTGGATGAAAGCTGCTGTCAGCAGAACAGTTCACACACTCAGCTTCTTCTTAGCATCTCTGTTTCTCAAGGGAATTAGAATGATTACACTGGAGTCTGAGACTGTCCATTTGTCAGCAAATCAAGCAGAGCAGACAAACTGCTGCATGTGTTCCCATGGAGCCTACACAACAATCCCTTTCCTGTGTGGAGGGGGGAAAACGTATGTTTTAGATTTCACTGGAGGAGGGTGTCAGTAGAATCTATTTTTCTTGTTTTATGATATTAGGAAAAAAAAAAAAAAGGAAAAGATTGACAGGTAGATGACAAGTTTAAACAAGGTTGTGGATCTATCTGGACATAGGGATGCACCTCTGCTGCACCCAGACACGGTGTTCACTGGGACCTGCATATAATGAATAGAGTGACAACATCCATTGTCATAAATTTACAATGTCAAATTTTCTTCCAAAAATAGCACAACTTGAATGCTGAAGATCCTGGAAGAGGCAAATGAGTATCAAAAAGACTTATCCTTGAATTGGACACTTATCCTTGTATGACACACTTATCCTTGAATGACCTCTAATAATTTTAAGTGAATGTTCCTGGCTGAAAAGTGGATGGAATATGAAGTTACTTGGGATAAGCTTAACTGATTTCAGCAAAAAATGGACCAAGCCCCATGGCAGCTGATTTCAATAGAATAAAATATGGAGATAAATAAAAAATCTTCCCTAATAGACTCTAAACATTTGTCAAAAAATGTAAATGCACCTTGAACCTAACCTTTCCATCAAAGCCTGCCACCTAGACAGCAGCCATCACCCCCATAGACTGCCTTATATAAAGCAGGGTTTCACCAGGACATTAGATGAAGCACCAGTGCTTTAACTCTCCCAACCTTCAAAAATTCAGAGTTTGTTAAAAAGCTTTTCTTTTTATTAACTGGAATTAGGAAAGTGAAATGTTACATGAGGTATCTTCTTCCATGTTATCACTGTGTGAAAACAACGGTATTTTGTTTGTTTTCATTTCTGCTCTTGGAGCAGAAAATTCTGTGATAAAAACAGTTGACTTTGATTATCGCTATAAACTGTGCTATTAAAGTAACTGTCAAAAGGTGCCTAGAGCTTAGGATAAGCACATTTTTCAGTTTTCCTTCTTATAAATGCAAATACACCCACAGTAGGGTGAGCAGATGGATCATTTTGTCTCCTCAGCTCACAAAGGCCTAGCCTCTAAAATACAACTTGCTGCCAGCTGGCTGGGGAACTGATTCACATCAGCCACTGTGATGATCCCCTCCCCAGCAAATGCTTTAAAAAGTCTCTGTGAAGAAACAGACAAAGTGAGGGATTCCAGTGTGTTACAAAGTGAGGGATTCCAGTATGTTAGGGCTGCAGTTCCCCTCCAAAATATAGTGATATTCAAAACAGCAACAGCTCACACATAGGCACATATCTAGCCCCAAGTAAATGAGGAACCCTTGATGACAACTGACTCAAGTATTCAGCTTATTTAACACAAATATAGAAGTTCTTTCTGTTACATCTGCAGTTTCAGAGAACTGACCTGCCTTCTCCTCTTCCTCAAACCTCTGCTTCTATAAAGCGCTGCGAAGACAGCCCAGCCCGTACAGGAACAGAACAAAATCCTTTTCATTCCATTCTGCCCATCAAGGAAACTGAGTGCAGTTTTCACCCAGAATGAAGGTCAGATGTAAGATTAATGGTCATTAATCTTACACACAGTCATAAAAACAGCTATGATAGATTGACCAGACCATGTGGATACTCTTAGGAGCCCCTTCTATAGATGGACCCTGAACATTCACTATTTAAATAAAAGTCCACCTTCCTATGTCAAGCTGCCTTGAACAGCCAATGCACAGGGTCTGTGTCACACTGACCCTCCACTGATGGAATAAATAAATAGAGAAACAAAATGTCAGGTAGCAGCCCAGCTTAGCTCAAAAACTTTTGTTACCCACATGGGCAGGGATATTGTTCAAACTGTGTACCAATGACTTCCATGGGTATCTAGAAGATCCTTTTTACCCTCTGGTAACATGTGTAATACAGCCTAAAATCTAATCACATGATAGCTGGAGGAGGTTAAAAAATAGTCCTAAGGAAGCTCTTGGGGAAGCCCCAGTTATTCACACAGAAGAAAAAGGGCAATGCCATCACTGGATCCACAGAGAAATGTGATTTCACTTTAGTTGAATCCAAGTACGCAGAAAAAAACACAATCAGAACTGGTGAGCAACATGGAAACCAACCTAAGCCCTTTCCCCAGGGAAAGTTCATGTAACATGATAAATATGGGGCAAATTCCACAATCTTGCATTTATCCTGCTCCCTTGGTAGAATATACAATCAAAAAGCAACATCTGTAGAGGAGGAGAAGAAAAAGCCAGTCACTCAAAAAAGGGTTTAACTAACTGAAGGATGGACACCTTTGGGGTCCCAAAAAGAAGGAGTGGAATGATCTTGAAACTGGAAAGACAAAAAATCCATATAAATACTGTGTGGTCAAAAAAACACTGAGTAGCCTTGAATTCACAGATAGGTAACAGGGAATGCCATCCAGAAGCCTAAGCATATGAAGTCCAATTGAATTTAGGGAAAAGTATGACAGTGGCTGGAATTAATTATGATATCAAAGAATCTATGTCTTCCTGGCTAGAGAAAAGAACTTGGATGGAAACGAGCACATTTGAAGGCCCAGAATTGTATTACAAGACCTAAAAGAAAGTCAGCTTTCTAGAAATGTTACCGCTACACCACTAAATATAAATAATCTGGCAAAAAGCAAGAGAAAATTGAAAATCTTCTATTTAACTGTCCACTTACAATAACCCCTACACTGCAGTTACACTTCTGCTCAACAACTCAGAAGGTCAAAGTAGCTGACTATTTGCACACACTGTACAAAAACCACAGCCAAGAAAACTAAACAATGAGTTTCAAGTTTATACTTGGCAAAACAACTGCATCCAATGTGGAGACTGCAGAGCTGGTTAGGCATAGCAGCTGGATAAACTTATTACTCTTTTATCTGGGATGGTAAGATGAGATCTCGGCTTGTGTCTTCCACAGAAGAAAGCTGAGTCTTCCTTGTTCTGGTTACAAAACTTCTAAACAACTCCCCTCAGTGCCAGACTGAGAGAGCAGAGAGAACATTAGAAAACAGGATACAGCTCTCCAAAACTGCACTTGGCTCAGACTAACCTGCATTAATTTCCTAGGTTAGTAATAGTTTTTGAATACACAGATTAAAATAAGTTTTAAAACTTTTATACCCCTCCTGTGTATCTGTGTTATGGCCTTTTACTGCCATTAAATGTTATGTATCTGCTTTTAAGTAGCTAATGGAAAGACAGGTTAAGATATGATGCCTCTTGTCACTAATCCCTCCAAAATGATAAGCATTATTCATTAGTCTCAAAGAAAATGTCTTGCTTCATCTGTATGAAAAGAAAAAAAAACAAACCACAACCAAGAGAGGCAGATAATACTGTACCCAAGATGCACTTAGATTTTTTTTTTTTTCCTTCGTCCACTGGTACATTTTTTTTCCTCTTTTCGAATCAATTTATAAACCTCTTAATTACTTTGAAAAACAAGGAGAAAAGAATAAAAATCCCAGGCATACCAGAAGAAAACAAAACAATAACAAAAAACAAGCTACCATTTAAGTACAGCAAGGCATGTAAGATTTGTTTTCCAACCCAGAACATTCTACTGTGAGATATGAGTTCCTCCTGTGGTGCTCCTTGCGTAACTCTTGCAAGTCATTTCAGTAACCAAGTATTTCACGTGGGAAAAAGGAAGAAAAATCTTGTGTTTGAAGCACATAATGGGCAGGTAATCTGGTCCCAGCTGTGCCACAAAATTCCTATGCCAACTGTGACTGGCTCAATCTTCAGACACCAGGAGACCTTTAACAAAACCAGAAATAGAGTACCAAGTTCTCCACAGCATATTTTTACAGCTGGTCAATGTGGGAGTAAAATACTACCAGTGACAGGCATGAGTGGAGATCTTTCCCTTTTGTCCCTCACTACCTGGGTGTGAATGACTGCATATGGGTGGCAGACTGTGAAGAATCACATCAAGATATAATTACAATGCCTCATGTATTAAGCTTACCAGCCAACCTAACCACCCACTACACATCCACTAAGTGGTAGTCATAAGAGCTTTGCTTAAAAATTAAAGGAAAAGGAAGGGAAAAAAAATAAAAATAAAATCAGTCTGTTTGTTCTGGACCAGTTTCAAAGGTAGGACTTGGATGGCAAATAAGACCATTATATGCTTACCATTAACCTACCAACTAAAACAAAAATGCAAATCATTGTCAAATTACAAATGCACTCCAAATAATCAGCAATATAATAAAAAATCCTAGGTTCTTATTTTTGCACATCAGACAATAAGATGCTTCTGCAAACAACAAGAGTAAAACAGAATTAAAAGCACAGAACCTTTGTAGGTTGCATGACAGCTTCTTTTATTTGAACATGAAGCATGACAGCATTTAAGGGTGAGTCACTAATAAAAAGTTCCTCACCATGCAACGTGACAAACTGCTTTCCCAGGGGGACTGATTTTAAGCACATTTTCCGAATTTCAGGATTATCAGAGACTAAAGAAAGCTGAATTTTCTGAGAAGGAGTCAGCAGAAATAGGCCCATAGTATCTTGCTAATTCAAAGACAGGGCAAAAAAAAAGGAAAAAGTGATTCACCAAAGAAACCCTGTTAGTCACGAATTCTCTTTGAATTTTATCTTTTGCTGACAAGACCAGGTTTAAAACGGGGGATGGAGAAATATCAAAAAAGAAAGCAAGAATACTACATCCAAAACCTCACACACTTGGTTACCTGTGTCCCCTCTGGCATGTCACATTCATCTAGAAACTGCAGTTCACAGATTCTGAAGGAAGATTTTGCCCATCAGCTTCTACAAAGAACACTGAAATCTTTTTCGTAAGAAAGAATCTTTCTTGTAAAGATCTTATTCTTGTAGGAATTTCAAGTTATCTTCACCAGTTCATCCACCATGATTCCCATCTATTGCAGCTCTGCTCCAGACACAGCCACAGCCTAGCAGGGCAGTTTCTGTTCATTAATCCCTGCAGGGGCACAGATGGCACGTACATTGATTTGCAGGTACTACTGCAAATTTTGTGTGCTTCCTTTCTTTTTTGTTCTTTCCTCTTTCAGACAAATGACCAATACTTTTAAAGGTAATCTCCTTTCACTCATGCTTGGCAAGTGCCAAACACACTATTGTAATTTTTTTTGAAAGCTCTGCAACCTGAAGTCACGAGGTTGTTCATCATTCTTAGGTATTTACGAATAAGGACTACAGAAAGAAAAAAATAAATAATGTGACACCTAAACACCGGGAGACAAAATACAAATTCCAAATATTTTAATGATGTTATTTTGGAGGTATTTTTTGCTTTTGGAATGTCCATTTAGGCCTTCTTAGAGGGGAAAAAAAAGCAAAAAAAAGCCCCCGTTAATTTGTTGTTCCTTCTACCATCTTCATTGTCTGCCAAACCTTGACAAAAGCACTGGTAATGTTTCTCCAGCTGTGATACTATTAAATATTACAAATCTTCCTTCTTTTATGTTTTAGGAACCTGATCATCTTACTGGTCATGTAATTTTCCCACCTTCAGACATATTCATTTTATGGTCCAATAACACATCTATTGAGCTCTTTTCATGCCCTATAAAGCTGATTTAATCTTGAAACTGAAAGCCAACAAACGACAGGTGCTGATCTATTTTGAGTGCCGAGTTATTTCAAGTGAAAAAATTGCTTAATTTCTGGAAGATTACAGCAGTTTTACCCAGCTAACAATAACTAAACAATAAAAAATCCTGAACTCCAAAACTGAATAAACTCCACAAGTCACATGTAACTAGCTCTTTAAAAAACTTAAAGAACCTTTGGTCGATGCCAAAGGGTACAAACAAAATAAGCACTATTTTGCCTGAGCCAGGAAAGAACCTCCCACCTCTTTTTCAATTATTACTTCTTTCATGCCTTTTCTCAGCAAGCAGAGATGACTTTTTGGTTACCCTTGAAACATTCACATCTTTTTCACAGGATGACACTAAGTTCTTTCCATGCTAGTACATCTTATAAACATTTGAAAGCTGCATGGAGCGCAACATAGTAAGAGGACAGAGGCTTTCTGGTCTGTTCGGTTTCAAAAACTTAGCAGTTTGTTAATAGAGCTGTACCTGTGAGGCACTAGGGAAGTATCACAACTTTTGGGTTTTTTTCTTTTTCAGAAATAATTTTTGCTCTCTTCCAAGATGTTAAAGTCAGAATTTGTTCCTGGATTATTTTGTAAAGACTTTTGTAGAACTTCTTCATCTAGCGTAGATCTCCCCTCAAACAACCTGCTACCACCATGACAGTAGATGTGCCTCTATTGATCCGAAACCAGCAAGTCCCTTGGAGCTCCTTTATGGGTGAAACATATTTCTAACATGAACAAGCATTTCAGCTTTTTTTTCAAAAATAAAGTCCTCTAGCACTGTGAGTGTTAGGAACTCAGAAAATATGTGAGTACATCACATTTGGGCGTATAACCCAAGCAAAAATAGACTCAAATGTATGAACACTCTCTCCAGAATGTAATTTTTAGGATACTTGCTGGTCATCTAGGTAGGCACATAGAGAGAAAACATTGAGTCTAGCTCAGTATTCCTCTGATGTTTGGGGCTTATAACATGATTATGAGCGTCACAGGGCCACAATGCAAAGAAAAACAGCACTGAAGACTCCTCCCCAAGTGTAGATGGCTGTATTTGTCATTTCACCACCTGAGTTAATTAGATTACTGCCTAACAAAAAACCCTCATGCTCTGAAGTAGCAAAACAGGACATTACCACATCATTTCATATCCTTATTCCAAATACAGATTTCTTTGAGACTTGAATAAAAATACGAAAATTAGATCCTTGTCCTATATCCTGAAAATGTGAGTGAAAATTTAAGACCCTTTCCCCTGTCATGGTATGAGGTGAGACACATGTTGAGTAGGGCTGAGTGACTGCGTAGTGGTACCTGAAGACACATGTAAAATTTTACCTGTGTGGTTTGAGAACTGGACAGAGTTCACGGTATCAACTTCAAATCCCAAAACCTGGAACAGAACACAGAAACATTTCTTTTACTAACACAACTTCATTAATAATACATTATTACTGTTACAAAACAAATTAAGGATTCTTATTCCCCAGTGCATGTTTAAAAATCTTGGGTGCTATTTTAAAGTGACAGCTGAGTCAACATACATGCAACACAAACAAAAGCACAGTAGTTTACTACAGCAGTGTATGTGCAACAGAAGGGACATTGACAACAGCACCAGAAGAACTGAGCTCTGGATCCTCAGGCTAGAGTTCATCTGGGGATAAGAACAGAGAGGATGGTTCAGCAGCAATCACTGAAGCCCTGAAGAAACCTTGACTAGTCTTTCACAGCAAGAAACACAGTCTAAATTTCAAGGTACTTAATTACTGCTAAAAACAGAGGGAGGATGCTGTTAGTATTCCAGTAAGCAAATAACTCTAAAAGGACAGAAAGATTTTTAAGAGGATCAGTGCTATGAGCCACACTTGGATGTCACAAGCAGTTTCTTTCCAAATGAAAGAGAAGAGAAAGAAATCACTGGGAATTAAATCGAGGCATGATTAGGAAATCAAAGGGAGAGAGCTCTTAAAAACACAAATAAAAGCCTAAGGCATGCTCCAAAAGCTTCCTGCTACCTTGCATTACCAGCAATCCACATACTGAAATCTCCAAGAATTTGCTAGTGCAATCAAACACATTCTTGTTGTCCCCAAAAGAGATCAATATTGTGAAAATAAGAGCACTGAATCAGAAGAAAACTAATGAGGATTTTTAACCTGACCGTAGCAGCTTAATACAGGCTTGAACTGCTGTTCAAGCCATTTTTAGACATTTTTATCTGCCACAAAAGAAATTGTAATGCAACAGTGACGTAACAGTCTGACAATTAATATATCTTTCCACATCCTACTTGCTCTGAGTAAGAATTCTCCTCAAAAGACGAGCTGCTATATATGGCTCAGTGAGTCATGCTGGGAGATAACAGCAATGATGCATCTCTGTTTATGATCCATTTTCAGGCAGTTTGCTGGGGAGGGGGGGAGCGAACAAACAAAGCCTTTGCCAGTCACGTTTTTCACTGAAACACACTTTTTATCATCAAGACAACCCCTTCACATATATTAAAAATCTCTGGAGGTATTCTGGCAGATATAAGGTTTTCCCTTGCACATGAAAGCCATTAAGTGATAAGCCCCTTATTTCAAACCCTGGGCCATTACAAGATGGAGGTACATGCTGCAATGGATTTGGCAGCTCAGAGTCCACACAGGTCTTCAGAGAGTAAGTCTATTTCAATAGCCAATAAGGGTTTCTGTTCATCCCTAATCAGAAAGCAAAGTAATCTTATGTTAATGATAGACAGAATGGTGGGTTGTTTGAGCCTGATCAAATTAAAATTAACTTCAGCTTCTACTCTCACCCCAGTTTCTTGGTTCACCTTGGTGGATTGCATTTTAAGACCCAGGAATTAAAAGGGGTGAGAACATGGCAAAAGTGTGATGTTAACCATGATGTTTACATAGGCTCTTCAAAGACATAAATGAGAATACTGCCTCTAACCAGACTGCCATCCCATATGCAAATCCCCTCCCTGCAATGAGCAGATCTAAGTTCTTATTTGCTTCGAAAAACTTGGCAACAATTGTGAATTAGTTGATTTCTGTGCAATATTTATAACATGGCTCATCAACTATTTAACACCTGACTCTAAAGGACAGACTTACTAGGATTTACTAACTAATCAGGTTTATAGTTAGTGCTTGATGAAGAGTAGCACACACAACTGCTTGTGGAGAGGGCTGCTCCACAACACAGATAAATACCAGCTGTTCCAGCTGTGGCCACCAGTATGAGCTGTCCTCCTTTACTGACTCCACCAGCAGTATCTATCATTTGATTTCCCAAGAAGCTTTTTCGTAGGATTACAGATTTCTGGTTTGTTTAATCTGCTTTAACCAGCAGAGGGGAAAACACAAGGGAGGGTGCCTCTCCTGGAGACAGCCAGGTATCTGGTTAGCTTATTTGGGTGCTCAGTAAAAGAGAGTTCAAAAAAGTGCTCTTGAGTAGTTAAGGAAAAATCAGACAGCTCAAACTTAGCAAGGGACCTCAATATTCTGACTTCTGGTGCAAAACAGGTTAGAAGGCTTAAAATGTCCCCATAACAATCACTTCCTTGTGTTAGTCTATTCCACCACACTTTCCTATTTGCCCAAAAGTTTTCCTTTGAATAAATGTACATTATTACAACCTAACACACCTAAATCATGTAATTCTCTAGTTCATATTCAACCCTCCAAATAGACCACAGCTACCCTAAGGAACTTTGTTTTACATAGATTCTTATTAAAACAGCAAGTACTTAAAAGGTATATAATGTCATTTAAAAAACAAAGTATAAATAGAAAATATAATTAGTACTATCTTTAAAACAAGAGTTACAAATGTTGAAATCTATGCCAGGGACACACATCATCTATGCTAGCATTATCCTGTTTGGGATGATCACCAGTGGTTTCCACCTCTTTGCTGTCATCCTGCGTAAGTATCATTTGCCTGCAGAACTGCAAATCCTGGGCAAATCTAAACCCATACTCAGTTCGGGTAAGGATGGTTAAGTGCTCTTCAAAGGAAAAAGATGTCTGAGTTCACCCTAAATCTCTCAGCCTCCAGTCTAAGCACATGTCAAAGAATGCTTTTCTTAAGACCCAGACTGAGGTTACCTGTGTTGCCTCATATAGTGACATCTACAGCACTTGAAGTCTCGGGAAAATGGGTGAACCAAATATTTACCTATCCTCAAGAGAAAGAGGCAGAACTGTTACACTTGAAAAAACAAACCGAAACCAAAAAAACCCACAAAACATCAAAAAAGTAGGAGCTTTGTATTTGGAAGGCATGGTTGGCAGATCTGAATGACATATTCCAGAAAAATATTTTGAACATTAAATCAAAATAGACACACTAGAGCAGAATGCATTTGAAGAAACAGCTAGCATGAAACATAACTCCAATATTACGCATGAGACTCAATTCTTCCTCAGGAATACCTGAAGGAAAGGGACAAACATCATCCAGTTCCTCCCATGGTGCAGAAAGCACTATCCCCAGCCTTGCAAAGAGAAGGGGCCTCACTTGTGCAGGCACCTCATCTACAGAACTATCAGAATGTACAACTTCAAACTAGCAAGTGCTTGAGGGAAAAATCAACATACAAGAAAGGTAGAGACTTCAAAATACACTGATAACTTCCCAAGGTGCTCCTTCTGTTAGGAAAAGTTGACAAACAGCCTGGTTTTCCTAAAAAACATGTAAGTAATTTAAACATATCCATCCACCAAGCTACAAATAAAAAGCCAAAAGCCCCTCAGAGGTTTTTTGTGTTTTTGTTTTTTTTTAAATATGTGACAGTAACATGAAACCAAGCAAAAGCTTGAAGATCCCCAGTATATGATCATATTTATTAGAGGATCTCCTTCCTTACCCAAATTTAGACCATAGGTTGCTTTATTGCTGTTAACAGGACATGGCTACTGTAGGCTATCAACAGGAAAATCAGTCTTGCAGCAATGTAACACTCACAGATGATGCATCAGTCAAAGGACAAAGTTTTATAGCATAAAGACATCCATCAACAAAGGGGGTTACAGAGACTTTAAAAAACACAATTTATGAGGAATTTTCAAGAAGTTTTGTGGTACGTCCACAAGTTCACAACTTTTAGCAGAGCATGTGTACAATCCACAAACTGAATTAGCCAGTAATACCTGTATTTGTCTATAAAATCACTGTATCACATACTGAAAAAAACATTCCATCCTTCCTGATTTTCTTATCTAAACAAGCTTAGTTGAAAGTCATTAACAGAATTAACTTTAATGCCACAGTGAAAATTACTCTATTAAACAAGATAATTGACGTTTTGGGGTTTTTTTTTGATAAATAGTGCCAACTATACCTTCCAATGTGAAATTCTCTGTATCAGGCCATGAAACACTCTATGTATCCATTGTATTTTTCATATACCTGGTGATGTTTATGTACTACAATTTGGAACTTTATTTACATCGTCATCACTGTAGTTCCAGTGAACATCATTGCTCCACTTTATTCTTCTGGACACAGAACAGAAACAGAGTTTTAAAAGCTGAATTTCTGCAATCAAATTAATATAGAGGGGAAGAAAAAAAAAGAACTACTCAGTTGCAGCCTGCACCTCTCATTGTATGCCAGATCTTTCACTTAATTGCATCTCCTTCCATTTGACACAGAATCAAAAAACTACTGGGTGTAGAAAATTAGAACATAAACTCAGTTTGAGAAAAGAAACTTGGAGGAAAACAAAAGGCATGTGCTGGCAATTAGTGAAGAAGGCATAATTAATTGGTGGTGTGGGTTGATAAACCAAACTCACCCTCCTGTTGACTAACCCAATCTCTTTCTTCACTTTCTGAACTTTTACTAAACCATACCATGTAGATAATGAGAACTCTACATATAATATAACTCTATTTTAGTGCAACATTTGACAAGACACTGCAAGAAAAACCATTAAGATACTGGAGATATTGTGCTAGGATAAAAATACAAGAACAACAACAACAACAAAACTAGCTTAAGAACAGGGATGCTGGAGATACTGCTGGCGATTCATTAATCCAGAGTCAGGTTCCAAATAGGCCACTTCGGATTCTGAGGTTAGAAATAGACAAGTACAAAAAGGGCAATTAAAAAAATACAGCAAATGACCTTGATGAAAAAAGAAGCTATTCCACCAGTAAACAAGACACACACAGGAAACACAGGAAACTCTGTGACAGATATAAATATATATATATAAAAATAATATATACATGCAGATATTTGGATAGTATCTGATACTTATTAAAAGTGAGATAATTTTAAATTCTCAAAGTATGCTATATGAAGACTACACAAAAATACACGCTCAGAAAATACCCCCAAAAAATATTCATTTACAAACAGCCTGGTTAGAAATGTTCACGTTAAAAATCAATGCTGGAAAACCACAATCCAGCATGCCTTTCCCTGCCTGAATCTACCTTCCACTTCAACTTTTTGTACCCTCAACTCAATCTCCACACATTTCTTAAATTGTTTTTACTGTAACAATACATGCTGAAGCCACATCTTTTTGATGCTCAATTGTTGCTCCACAGCCACAAGTTCTCAGGCCAACAACTATCCCCTACATCAGCAAAACCAAGACAAGTCAATCACCTAAGGCTGCCTAAGGCCTGTTTCAAGTGACCTGTTTCCTTTTCCACCTCTGATCAACTGCCTGTCAGTTTTCAGGATTTAACAACTGAGCAGAACTGAGCACCACAGAGGACTTCCTAAAGACTAGAGCAAAAAGAAAATACCTTCTCTCTTTTGACAGCAGACTGCAATTTTTGTCAAAGTACTCTGGCAAAATTGGTACTTACAGAGAACTTGCAGATGAGCTGATCTAGCTGTAACATTGTGATCATCAGAACAGAAAGAACTAGAACAGCCTGAGACTGCAGTGAATTTGTTCTCCAGCAGTTTATTCGCTTTTCTGAGAAGGTTTGCAATCTAAGTACATATCTGAAATGTTATCAGGCTAAATTCAAGATAAGGGTACTAGTGCCTTTAATATGCTACTCCAAATAAGCTTTGGCGACACAGGTATGCTTTGATACCACCAGGTCACGCAGGTTTATTTTCCACCTTGACAGCCTAATTGGTATGTATTGCTAACTATTCAAGGCAAGATACTTACACAATATGAAATACATGCCTTTATTAAAATTCCCTCAAAGTTGTTTTTGTTCAGCATTAATTCCTTGTTCTACAGCATCAGCAATCTGTTTTAGGCTGCCCAAACAGCCTCTTGTGCCTGCAAGATGCACATCTTTACCACCATGACTCTATGCATCATACCAGTTCAGTTTGGGATCGACCTGACCCCACGGATTTATAGTATAGAGGCTCTATTAACCTTCCTGTGGGCAGAAGGTCATTCCTGCCATCGGGGGCAGGACCAAGTGATGGATCCGTAAGACACTGATTTATAAGGCTTAAGGCAAATGAACAACAAGGAATTAACAGCTTGTTTTTCCCTCCAACCTTCCCACTAAAGGACAAACATGCTAAAAATGAGGGTTAGGTGGTGCAGTGGGTGTCTGACTGCTTACCATCCAAGAAATGTATTTCCCTTCCATCTTAAGACTGTTTACTGTTAGGTAACAGTGACTTTAGATACTGATTTCAGAAGCAGACATTGGAGTTGACATAAAATCTGCAGGTTCACTGCAAAATTTGGATTCATCATCTTCATGCTGCTTCCTTCTGCACTTGGATGTTATTTGACAAAAACACCATACTTGTCACTCTGCTGCCAACTGGAACCCTGCAATGCTACACAAGGAAGTTTACAAACACTTATGAGGAGATGGAGACACACACAGCAGCAATAGATCCAATAGGCATGAACTAATCTCTTGTTTATTTCAGTGAATGAAATGGAGAGGGAATCCCACCACACATTATTTTCATTTGATTTTTTTTTTCTGGTCCTGCTGTTAAAGGTTTGGATAGCTAGCTCTCTAAACTTCAGTCCATTAGCAAGGCATGACAAGCACATCATGTACATATATCTAAGGTGGAGTTATCCTGCAAGATTTGTTTTATTCAGCACAAATAAAACAATCTTTTTAGGCAGACTATGAATGGATCCCACTCCCCCAGCAAAGCTTGAGGTGTTAAAACTTCAAGATAACATGCTTTTAGAAACAAAACAGGAAACAATCTTCTGAAAGAGTTGCCATGTTACATAAAGATCACACCAAGGCCACTACAAGGAAATAATGAAGCTTCTAGATAATAGCTAAATGTCTCATCAGTTCCTTCAGAGCAAGCAGATGTCTTGGATAAGAATCTATGTTGAAGAATGTTTCCTTCAGCAGATGAGAGGTGCAATAGCCTGGGGCTTGCTCCTGCCTCCCACAACTCAAGTTGTGCCAAAAAAAAAAATCTATCTGTAGGGGAGCATAGGGAACTGGACTGGGAAACTGACTCACGAGATAAATAAGCATTTTCTTCTTTTCCCTCTTTGTCAAGGTATTTACAACCTGGATGGCTCCTGAGAGCAGTTTACCACATGGCCTCACAAAATTACTTTTCTTGAAAGAGCTGAAGTGAACAGCAAAATAGTGCAGCTGGAAGAACCAGCTGGTGGCAGTAAGGCAAGCCCAGGAGTTTCTCAAGGTCGCTTTGCTACTGAAACCAGCAGGTGGTGAAACTACACCCTGGAGAGTAAGTGGCAACATAAAACCTCTCCAATTTCAAAACTAAGTTGTGATACATTTACTTGGTTATTGTATGAATTAGCAGAGGCACAATGTTACTTCCACTAAGTACAGTGCAAACAGAAACCACCATCCCAAATATAAAGTTACTGGCAATATTTGACTACAAAAGGAAGGGGTTCTGACCCAGGTTGTACCTTGTGCTGGTCTGGAAACAGCGAGTGATTAATGTACCATTACTGCTAGCCTCAGTTCAGACCATGTTTTAAACATTTTTTTTCCATTTCTGTTAGCTACTCAGAGTATCTGATGTTTTCCACAGGTAATGCACTGCCCACTCCAATGAGACAGGTGCTGTACTCTGCCAGAAAAGTGAAAGAAACCACAGTGAAGGGCTGGCTGGATGAAAGTAGTTTTACTTCCAGGCTGAACTTGTTCAGTGGTACTTATCACCTACAAAAAAATATATTAAGGTACACAGATTTAGGAAAAAAAGATACATTTACATTTATATTAATTTATTAGATTTAGGTCAAGCTTCACTAAATACATCATCATAAGATCTGGCATATAATTCTGCAAAAAGAGTATAAAATTTTAAGAATTTAGCAAACATTTGTTTATATTTTAACTTATTTTCTTTTTCTTTTCTTTTTCTCTAAGACAAAGACAGAATAACCTTGCACCGTAAGATGCCAAAAGAAAACAAATATTTTAGTTTTAACAATAAATAGAGAACTTTTAATGGGGATATCAATGCAAAGACACTTGGCTTCATTGGCTAGCAATCTGCCAAGGTAAATGACAGAAAAAATTTTCCATATTCTGGTATTATCAGACTGAGCAACACTCTACTTCCTTGGCAGTTTCAAATATAGAATCATAGAAAGTCAGAGGTTGGAAGGGACCTCGAAAGATCATCAAGTCCAGCCAGAGCAGGGTCACCTCCAGCAGGTCACACAGGAACACATCCAGGTGGGCTCTGAATGTCTCCAGGGAAGGAGACTCCACAGCCTCCCTGGGCAGCCTTTCCAGTGCTCTGTCACCCTCACAGTGAAATAATTCTTCCTAATATTTATATGGAACTGCCAGTGTTCCAGTTTATAACCACTGCCCCTTGTCCTATTATTAGTCACCTCTGAGGAAAGCTTTATTCCATCCTCCTGGCACTCACCCTTTACATATTTATAAACATTAATAAGGTCACCCCTCATTTCCCTCTTCTCCAAGCTGAACAGACCCAGCTCCCTCAGCCTTTCCTCACAAGGGAGATGTTCCACTCCCTCAGTCATCTTGGTCACTCTGCACTGGACTCTTTCAATCAGTTCCCTGTCCTTCTGGAACTGAGGGGCCCAGAACTGGACACAATATTCCAGTATGATGACCTACAATCTGCAGGATGCCATTACTGAAGGCTGCCGTGGATTCCTCCCTTCAGGTCACTACAGTCACCAATAGCAGCATAACCCTTGCTTGAGATTTTCACAAAGATCCTCTTCTGAGAGGTAGAACATTACTGGACCCCACAATGAGGGGAAGGGGAACAACTGTTACCAGCCTTGGAAGGTTCTGCTGGGTCAGGAATACCATTTACTTCCATTTTTGGAAACCACTCCACCTACAGATCAGGAAGCAGCTTTTGCTGCTTTTGCTTTGCCCCAGGGGACTCTTCTCCATTTTTTAGTACATTCTCTAGCACCTCTTTGACACAACACATCCCTCTGGCACGAGATACTCTGCATTCCCAAGACAGCAAAGTTAAATCACCATGGAAGGATCTCTGCTCAGCCCAAACTAGTCCATATGCTTAAAATGTACACAGGTTGACAAAAGGTGAAGTGAGGTTTGGTTGTTTGTTTCTTTAATGAACCAAGTATGAGCTTTCTGTACCACAGTTCTCTCCTACTCTGTGGGTAATTGTTCCACATGTTCAGGAAACTGAAGCTCAGAGGTGTCACAGATTAATTCACATCAACAATAAAAGTCCTGAACAAGGACTTGAAAAAACTGAGGTAGTGTAGCATAGTCAAAATTCAGTTCAGTAATACTTTTTTGCTATGACAAGCTACACCACAGCTCCCAAGCCACAGTCTGGGCTTTGGATGGACCAGTCTGGCTTCTGTTGGGGCATGTATTACCTATCAACATTGAACTGCTTGGCATGTTTCAAATTCTATCCTCATAATCCATTTTCTCTCTGTAGATTCCTATACAGCTGCACACTATCTCACAGAGTAATTTTAGAAAAATGGACATTTTGTGTACCAGGACTAAAGACATAATGACATTAACCTTGCTTCAGCAGCTCAAGCCTGTTTTCCATACAACACAACCAACTGAAGTGGAACTTCCACTTGCATCTTTTTAGCCTAAGGAAGCTAAAAATACCTGCCTGGCATGTGTTCAGTCACCCATTGATAATTCCATATCTAAAATGACTAAATATGCTCTTCCAAGGACAGGTGACCATCATTTTGGAAATAAATAGAAAAAATTGAAAGTAAGGGGTGACATTTTACTAAAAGGGAGATTTTAAAGAACTATCAGTAGCTTTGTATGTAAACTACTTTTCTCAGGTGTATTTTATACATACAAACTACATATATACATTTGTACACACATAAAAGTAAAGATTTTATTATTTCAAATCACACTTCTATTTTTTTAACTTAAAGAGAGTTTATATATGAAAATGTGCTGAAATAACTTTAAGCTCCCTTTATGAGCTTAATACATCTTAAAATGTTTTTCTCAGGTTTTGAACTGCAATATACAATATACAGTTAGCATTTCTGTATTTTCATGACAAAAACATATTTAATAAATTGCCAAAAGTGATTTTTAGAAACAGTTATGGCACGACTATAGCACACAGAGTCAACCTCAGATGATGACCACTCAGCCAGCCCAGCTCTCTGTTTATTAGAGACCATGTTCAGTCCTGTCATTTAGGCATCACCAGTCCCAGCTGCACGTCTTCTATACAGGTTGAAATTACTCTAATTTTTTTTTTAATTACTCAATAAAATAAATATTGTGGATTTTATTTATTTATATTCCAAATAAAAAGTTTGTAGAGAATTTTGGGATCTCTTAGTTAACAGCACTACACAAATCTAAACTACTACTGAGATCCCAATATTTTTCCCAGTTCTTTGCCTCAGTTTACTCTGTCTTCAAGCAATGTTAAAAGCTGATGATAATAAAGACCCCCATCACTTTTTTTTTTTCAGTTTCAAGGCATTTTCCACTCTTTTGTCCTCCCTCATACCTGTTCTACTCCTCTGTCAGCTTACCATAGAGATCAATACGAGCTCCTGGAGCCATCTTTTCTTCATGTGTGGATCAATCTGGAAAAGCACTTCCAGAAAGTTCTGGTAAAGCTTTTTCCTAAAAGTCCAGATTGACAGGTAGGGACCCACTCTGTTAGGACCTTTTGGATTACAAGTCTTTTTCAGGGCCTCAAGCCTTTTCCAGGGCCTCAAAATACCTTGCACAAGGTATTTGTCAGACTTTTGCAATTACCTATACTGACATCCACAGAATGAGAGAATGCTGCTTACATAGCTATGAACAAGCCTTCCCAGAGAGGTTACAGGTTTTTTATTGGTTGGGTTTTTTTTAAATTCATATGTCCCCTGTCTACCTTTCTTACAAGAACAAAATCCATGAGCAAGGAAGAAAACCGTGCTTCCACAAGCTTTGCTTGAAGTAGAATCTAGAGCCACCATTATTGTTTCAGATATGTATTTTAGGACAATCTTCAGATATTGTGAAAAGCAAACACATTTTTATCTTTGTATTTACTTTTTCTTTAAGGGTTAGGCCTTTTCAGAATTTGATGTCCAATAAAACCAACAGCTATCCAGTAGGAACATTTATTACCGTTATTCTGTAAAGACTTAGATCCTTCTTACTCATATAATTAACACAATAAAAGTAGGTTTTAAAAAACTTAACAAGCAGTCATCTTAAATAAGAAATGCTCTTTATCTCTCTTTCTGCACAATACTTAATCTATTTGACTAGATTGCTCAAATGAGAGACAGGAAAAAAAATAAAAAGCCTTAAACTAGGGCAGCAGAAAATCATTAAGGATAGACATTTTATGTACCAGGCTTGGCACTTGGTACATATATTTTAAATACCTGTTTTGGTCTCAGCTTATGAATGCACCTTTGGCCAAACAATGCAACTCAAGACTACTCTTAAGTACTAAAGAAATTACTGCACATCTGTGCAGACCAAAGATGTTTTCCCGTCTTTTTTTCCAATTAAGAAGGAGCTAAAAATATGGACTTATTATTTCTTTTGTAGAAGATAATTGCTGAGAACTGGCCTAAGAATGAGAACCATCTGCCCTTTTTAACACCTGAACAGACAACTATTAAAAAAAACAAAAAACCAAAAAAACAAAACAAAAAAAACATTGAACAGATTTATTTCACAGGAACATCTCATACTGCATTGTAGAATTTGTTTATTATAGTGGTATCCTACAACTAAGAACAGATTATTTCATTTTCCAGGTCCAATTAATAGTATTTGTCCAAGCTTTTAGCTCTGTCGTCAAGGTAAGCGGATATAAAAGGAAGTCAATAATTAAATACTTGAAACATAGACCAAATTTTATCAAATTCTATGAATATTAGGATAGATACACAAAACCCCCCACCCAAACAAACAAACAAAAACAAACTCAAAAAACACCATAATCATGTTCCCATTAGCATTATCAAGCAAGGCAAGACAAAGTACAGAACACTCTGGGTTTCACTATTGCCTATGCATAAGCAAAGCCCAACAATCTCTGGCTTGCAGTCAGGAGCACAGTCAAGCCCAGTGGCAACCAAATGTTAATGTTCAGAGTCTAGGTGAAATGGTCTCAGACTTTCCTGTCCCTTCTGTCTACTTTCAAACCTCTTCTTGGAAACTCAGAGAGTCCCAAAGGACTGAATATACAGACCAAAATACTCATTCACCGAAGCTGATATTATGATGGACGTAGTGTATGGGTCTTAAATTATCTGCTTACCAAAAATTTTCCTGATGGTCAGAATCAAGTAATTCTGCAGAACAGCAATGGGCTTACCTCTGTGCATGCATTCTGCCACTTGAGAAGGACTGCTACTCCCTACTTGCCACTGCTGCACCCTATGCGTGTTCTACCCACCTAGAAGGTGGAGGAGGCAGTAAGGGTAAGCTAAAACTATATTTAAAACTAACAAATAAAAAGATCTCTCTAAGGAAGAAAACACATATTAAAATAATGAGTGTCAAATTATACCATGACACACGGTGAAAATATACACTATTATTTTATACCCTAAGAAGTATGACAAATATTAGTCAAGTAGGAGAAACACTTTTTGGGGTGTTTTAAAACAGTTTCTCTGACTGACAGTGGCAACCCCCTAAATTAATGTACACTTGACTGTTCTGCCTCTCATTAGCACTGGACAGCCCTAAACAATTTTCTGATACCAAAAAGTTGCTCAAGTTACACAACTGTGAAATATCATATAACTATTTTTAATATAATCCCGAACCACCTTCAGAACTTTTAAAGAGGCAGTAAAACCATGCAAGTAAAAACCATTTAAACTCTTGACGAGGCCAGATTCAAAGCACAGCTGAGGACAGTTTGCTTCCTGTCATTTTACTACCCGGAAAATCCAGGTGTGTGTATCCTCTAAGATCTATTAATTCATCTAGCAACATAAACTACTTCAGCAAATGTGTTTTAACCTGAAACGGTGTAAAGGGTTCTGGCATTTCTCAGTCAGCTATGTTATTTCCATTTTTTTGGAAGTTTGCATTTACCACATACATCACAGAAGCACTTCCATACACATACTTTTAAAATACTTTAAAAATACTTAAGTTTCTAGTGTAATGGAAGCCTGACAAAACAAAATCACTGGTTAAAAAGAGACTGAGAAGTTCTCTACTCTGCACACTGCTAAACTGCCTATTGTTAATAATGCTAATAATTATTATATTATTAAATATTATTATTATTATAGATATTATAACTTCCACCAAAAATATTGTCATAGACTTCCACCAGTCATTTAAATTTGACTGATGCTCTCACAGAAGTCTGCAACAGCAGATGAAACCAAGTCTGGTTTCCTACTTGGGTGCTGCTGTCCAAAAGCAGATTCCTGAACTGTTCTGTCAGGATTTCAGTCCATCAGGCCTAGCATGCACACCCACAGAAATATCTACACACATTTTGCCTTGCAGACTCAATACTGATGAGCTCAGAAGGAAGTCTCATTCAACCATTATTTTTTGAACACCAAAGTAAAAAAGTGAATGGGAAATAATATAAGCATGCCAGACACAACTTCATTATGAGTTATCTACACTGGATTTTCAAGTGCAGCAAGTAGTTATAGTTCCGTTGTTACCCAACTATCTTTTTCCCCCACTCCAATAACTTCTTGTTACACTATACACTGAGGAACATTAAACAGTATGAGCATGACAGCCCCCTGCACAGAATACATTTACAACATCAACAGAACTTTTTAAACAGAGTAGTATCTTACAGCATCCTTGTCAAAGAACCTTTGTCAAAGACACTTTACAGAAAACAATTTGCCAAGTCGTATGAGACATCCATACAGAGGCTTATATGCCACAGAAGGGCTGAGTAAAGAAAATCTCTGACACAAAATTAGAATGAAGACGGCATTCTAAGGAGAGATTTTTGGAATAAGTACTTAATAAGAAGTATGTGCCTTTCTGCTACCACAAAAATACCAGGGGTGGGGAGGTCACAATTTAGAGGTCATTCTGTTAAGAAAGGAGGGACAGTTGGCCTGCAGATCACAACAGCCTTTCAGGCATGGGTCTCCATGTACACAGTTTTGTCCACAATACATTTATTTCACATGTACCTTTCATCATCATCATATGTATCCTTTATCACTTTCACCATGTACTAATTTTCAAGAGACTTGGTCACACTATAGTTGGGTGGTGATAAAAGGGTATGATGCTAGCTTGTTGCTGGCCTGGTCTCAAGTAGTTAATTTATCAGAGTATATATATATATATCAGAGTCTCCTGTGTGTAATCAAGTGAGATTACACCATTGTTTTTAAGTGTGTACCAAGATAACCAATGTCACAACACACTGTGTTCTGGCAAGAGATTCTTAGACCGCAGTCTTCTTATAGCCACACCTGTGTCAAGGAACAAAGACCCCTTGATGGTAAGGCCCCAAATTAGCCCCTTTTTATACTGACATTCCACAGGAGAGAACAGCTTGACGTACGAAGGCTCACCCCAAAGCACACCGATGTTTTCCCACTGTCAGCTAGACCTCAGCAAGCAAATCTGAAGTCAGCACACGACAACCATGAAGGTGAAGATCCAATTATACCCCCAAGCCTCGGGTCATGTAAGCTAGTTTCTCTGGCCCAGCCTCGTACAGACATTAAGTGGTCCTTACAGCTTCCTTAAATCCTCAGAAACTGAAGCGCTGGGGCTCTACCCAGCCCCACGGCCCACGAGAACTAGAGGGGCTCAGCACAAGGCCATGGGCCCTCCAAGCCCACCTCGTTTTCTCCAGCTTAGGACAGCCAAACCCAAGCTGTGTACCGCCTGTCAAGTGCAGCACTGCCACCCTCCAGCAGGAGCCCGACCCATGCCGGAGCACAGACGCCTCGAAGGCAACCTCACAACACCGTAGCATGAAGCCGAGCAAACCCACCAGAACCTCTCCCCTCTCCCGTTTCAGCCCGCTCGCCCTACCAAGAGGCTGAAACCCGCAGGGAGAGGACATTACGTTAGCGGGAGCCGCGGGCCGGGCCGGGCCGGGCCGTGAGGCGCAGAGCCGGCGGGAGGCGCAGCCGCACCGGCCCCCGGCTCGCCGGGGTGCGCGGAGACCCGGGACGGTCACAACCCCCGGCTCCCCCCGCTCCAGCCCCGAATTCTGACCCTTGAGAGGGACGGTGAGGGAGCCCGGATCGGCTGCTCTCCGGACCTTAACCCCGCTGGGCAGAAAAAGGAGGCGGCCACCCCTCTCCTGCTTGCCCCAGCCCGCCGGGCAGCGCTGCCGCGTACACGCCACCTGCCCGGCTCCCCCCCTCGCCGCCTCGCTGAGGAGGTGCGGCGAAAAGCCGGCCCGCTCCCGCTTACCTGCAGGGGGAAGGTGGCCGCTTTGTTGCCCACGTACCCGCGGACGACGTGGCTCTGGATGGAGAGCACCCGGCACTCGCTCTCCGGCTCCATGGCCGCTCTTGGGCCCGACTGACGGTGGCGGCGCCGGCACCAAGAGCCGGGAGGCGGAGCGCGGAGGGGGCGTCACACGCTCGCCCTCCCCTCCTGTCACACACACACACGCCCCGCCTTCCCTTCCTTCCCCCCCACTTTCCCTCCTCACCCCTGTCTACCCCCAAACCCCACCCCCGCCGAACCGAGGCCGTCGGGGGGGTTCGAGGCGGACGCTCAAAGGGGCCGTCCCCGCCCTCACTGCCCCGGGGGCACCCACTGGCGGCACCTGATGCCCTTCCCCCGCTTTCCACCGCCCTCACACCCCACCCCACACACCCCCTTCCCCTTCCTCTTCACTGCGGGTCCCTCCGTGGCTCCTCCTCGTCGTGAGGCGGTGCCATTGTCGTCGTCCCCCCCCCTCCCGATGTCCCCCTGCCTCCCACGCCGCTCCCGTCAGGGCCCGGCGGGGGGAGCTGTGGCGGGAACCCAACAGGGACACTGCCCCAGAGATGGCGCCAGGACCCACGGTGCCGCCGCTGCCACAACCACCTTGTACGTGCGCCTTCCTTCCCAAACACCTCGCAGGGCACCCCTGCACTGACCAGCCCGGCATGTGACAGCGGCCACCGTTGTCACCTCTCTCCTGCCCTTGCCTACACGACGGCACGGTGCTTGGTGCCTCACTCAGGCTTCAGCATCCAATAGGGCGGCTAGCAGGCACCACATGTGCCACCCAACCCTCCCGCACCACCCGTCCTGGGGGGTGCTAAACACCATTTGCTCTCCGTGGTCTCCCCACACCTGCCCCTCGGACTACTGGAAAGCCTAGAGCAGAACACCCATCCCAGCAGTGCCACAGTTTCTCTTCCACAAGCATCCAGAAAGCCCCGTGGAGCGGTGGATGCCACAGGGAGCCCCCAAGCAACGCTCTGCAGTGGCCCAAGCCCACCCTCACAATCGGATTCTGAAGTGAGCTCGATTGTGTGTTATTGACACACACACAAAAACTTTCTCTCGGAGGGCTGCCAGAGAGTAGAAGAAGATGTATGTGTAGTAAGTGCTACAAAATATCAAGACTCTGTTGAGATAGGACTTCATAATGTGTTTGGGAATTCCATCTGCCTCTGGACATTTGTCATTATTGACCGCCACAGGTTCAGTCAAAGATCACAACAAGAAGTGATGCCAAATGCCTCTTGTTCTTCTTCATAGATACTTTCAGTTGATTTTTGGAATAGTGTGATTATTTTTCAGCATCATGAAAGAATATTTTCTTCATCATAAGTAATCTGTTGGAAAATGAGGGGACATACTCTTCTCTTTCCTGTTATCACTCCAGTCAAATCTAGGGCTTATCCTAGGCTAGCCTTAATACTAACAGTTTTTTCATCACCTATAAATTTCAGTATGTAGTTGGATTATACAATTTGGTGCATCCCCATAGAGTATAGAGTCAGAGCAATGAATGACGTGCAGCCTGTGCACTGCAGCTACAGTAGTCCTTCCTAAAAAGCCACAAAACAGCAATTCACACACGGAGGTTATCTCAAGGGGACACAGATCTGGATGGTAGAGTAATCCAGAAGAATTAGAGACAGACAAGTATCTTGGGATGTGATCACTCATCTTCAGTCTCTACCTCCAATCTCCATGCCACCTTTCCTCCACTGCACCACTCTCCACATCCCTCACAGTCCCAAATCCTAATTTTCCTCCTCTCATCATCCTAGTATTCTTAGAGCCAAAGCTCTTTGCCTTGTCTGTTACCTCTTTCATATTCCTCTCTTCTCTAACTCGCTGTGCCAGTCTTCTCTCTTATTTTACCTCTGACTTGAGGTATTCTGTTTCCTTCCCTTTCTTTCCACATTTCTCAAGTCCATGCCCTTGTCCAGTCTGTTTCCCATGATCACCCTTAACCTACTGTAATTTTGGTTCACCTTCCTCTCCTGCTTCAAACTTCTTAACCCATTCCCACTTGCACTCTTCCCACATGTCATGCGTGTGTTCCAAATCAGACAACCTAATTGAGGTCAACATTTTCTGAACTCACAAGGGAGGAAAAGTGCACTCCACTTGCAGTGCTGAGACAAGACAGGACACTCAAGGAGTCCAGACTGGCAGCTGCAGGTCAAATCTATTTTGAAGAAGACAAAACTGAATAATTTAAAGCACAAACAAATCTTAACAGAGCATAGATAATTAATTTTTTTTGTGTGGTTTGGTATGATTTTTTGGTGTGGGTTTTTTTTTGTTTTGTTTGCTTGTTGTTGTTTTTTTAACCCTCACAAAGGCTAATAGAACTGCGTCACATTCGGGGCTGGTTTTCATAAGCTGAGCAAAATGCACATTTTTTACATGAAAGCGCCATCTTCCCCCAAATAAGATATCAACTTACGATGTCATCATCTTTTAAAAGACAGGTTGTTAAAAATACAGGGGGGATATTCTGTATGTCCTGCAAGACTGACTTTTAGAGGTGGCTTAGTTGTTCTAGCTAATATTCTTTCCTTCTGCCCTCTCTCTCTTTTACCCCCAAATGAGCCCAAGACAGAAACTTTTTCTGAAGACACTCAAGCACTGGCAAATTTAGAAACAACTAAAAGTAGGGTTTCACAGGAGAAAGGCTGGGCAACTGTAGAGAAGTTTCCAGACCTGTTTATGTTTGATGCCCACCGTAAAAAGCAAGTACATAAGGCCCACACTGCGAAGAAAAATGCATCCATGCAGTAAAGCATATATCACATCTGCCTGCTGTTCCTGTGATGCAAAGGACACAGCCTGTTGTGTAATACATACCTGTGTGAGACACACACTCTAAGCAGTTAATGGGAAACCTGATCACAACTTGTTCAGTTCAGGCTGAAGTCCAAACACTGCTTCTCATTTAGTAGCAATTGCTGCATGTGTCCTGTGCTTTCAAAGGAGTGGATACTGCAAGTTATTTGGAAGAGGCCTTTTTGCCTCCATCTTGTTGCTGTTAAGGCCTCCACATATATGATGCAGCAAATGCTGCAGTGCTGGTTATCTGCAGTTTTTAATACACCAAAGAATAAAGTTTCTTTGCCTTCCTCTAGCTTGGAAGATAACAGCTGGAATACAGATATTGTCCTTTTCCCCGATTTCCCTCCCCTCCCCTGCAGTAGGGTTTAGTGCTCCACTTTGACCTTCTCAGTGTATGATAATGCACATACTGGCTTATGTTCCTTTTGAGGATGACTCCAGATCTATCTTGTGGGTTCACAGCACTGTTTGGTGAGACTGGGCATCTAATAAGACAGCTGTGCAGTGGTTTGTCTCTGTATTGCCTACGTCAGCTGTATCTTTCCCTTCCTGACAATGATATGCTGTCCAAAGAAGGTGCCACGAAGTGTTCTAGCTTTTACAGCTGTTCTTTCTAAAAACTGTCCAAGCACTGGGGCAAGTTCCTACCCTATGAAAGAAAACACACCTATTACATTTATTAATGCCCACCCTTAGGTTTTGTACAGCCACTGCTTCTGCACTTAGTAGACCGCATAGGCCAAACAAGGAGTAAGATCAAGGAAGTCTCACTTTGCAGAGCATAACTGGTACCAGGCTGCTTGTACACCTGAGTAAGGAAACTACAGTATAGGCAGTGACAGTGAGGAGCTTTTTAGGAGGTCAAGGAGGGTTCAAATATGGAGCTTTGCCTTCCTCTGCAGTTGCTGGCAGTGAAAGTATTTGTTACAGGGGAACACAAGTGGAGAAACCCATTCTGTGTAGGAAAGGTCCAACAAAGGCAAATATGCCCAACAATCTTTATGCTTACCCCAGAGGAACATCTGAAGCTTCCTTTCATACTCTAAGCTGTAAAAAATGAAGTCTTTTTTCCTATACTAAGGAGTAGAACCTGCATACATAACCAAAAGTGAGCAAGAGGGTAACTCTACAGTATCGAGCCCCATTTTTCAGAATATGGAGGAACTTATGTGTCTGTACACTGAACAAGTTTCCACATGCAAAACAAAGATCAGAAAAGAGTTCTCCTTCCCTTCTAGAAAGCAGTTCATCTCAATGTGAGCAGTTTCTGAGCAGAGGTTTTTTACAGACTTTGCCCTACTTATTTTTTAAGAAATCAGGCTCCTTCCCCATAAAAAGGGGTGTACATAAAGGAAAAAATGAAGATAGATTCCAGTTCCATAGTCATCATGCATTCTGCTATGTTATCCTTCTCCAGCATATTCTGTTTGGAAAAAAATTAGCTTTCAGGTACTCCTCTAAATCTGGGTGTTACTAGGACTATTCAAGGAGCAAATAAACATTCAGTGTATGACAAAGGGCTTTATTAGGTGAAAATAAAAAAGGCAGGCCAGGTTAGATCAAATGGTGGCAATAGAGAAGCTTCCTTAAGCTTCCTACTACAGATGCTGCTGTAGTACTAGTGGGATGATATTTTCTCAATCTCCTGACCTCGTCACTGGACTAGGCATGAAGTTTTATGGTTTCTTTTTTAAGGTAACCTGATCTCTCAAACCAATTCTCCTTGTTGAGAGCAGAATGTTCTCTGAAAATCATGATTTTTCAGTAGAAGATTATCATATTTTGATCAGGAAAGAGGATAGTAAAAAAGATCAGTTTATCAGCAACTGACAGTGTTTCTTTCACAAAGGCTCCTTTTTCCTCTTATGCTCTCCTTCTACAATGCCCCTAAATCCTTTTCACATCTCCTCCACTTGCCTTCTCAATGTGTCAGCACACCAAAAATTCATACAACCTGTGACAGACCTGAGCCAACCATATACGACAGTTGTCCAGCCAGCAGTCCAGGAGGATACATCTCTTCACCTGCCTTCACTTTGCTCACGTGTTAACAGAACAAACATCTTTATGGGCCATTTGTTTCACAGGCTGCAGCCTTCCTAGATCTGTGTTGCTACCCTTTGGAATTCCAGCTCACTATGCATGAAGAAATCGTGAGATTAGTGTGGACAACAAGCTTAACATGGGTCAACAGTGTAACAGTATTTTAGTAAAGGCCAAAAGTCACCTTTTGGACTGCATAAACAGATATATAGTTTGCAAGACCTATGAAGTAATGGTTTATATTCAGCACTGGTAGGGTCTCTGGTGGAATGCTGGCAAGCTTTTGGACCAGCTTTTCATGAAAAATTCAACAGGCTGTAAGGAGGATACAAAGCTCAGAAAATAAAACTTAAGAGGAAATGGCTTTTTTAGCTAATTGAAACCTCAACTCTAATAACAGCCTACAAATACATATAACAGAGAGCTATGAAGGACCAGAAAGGAATAAACTGATATCCATGACAGTCTTACCTCTGCAAAGGGTTATGAAAAGCACAGGAAGAGTTTGCCTTGTAAGGTTGATGAGGTTTTATCTTTGTTTTGCATAAATAAAGAAGAAATATTTTTAAAATATTAAAAGGATGCCAGGTTGAAAGGGACCTCAAGCATCATCTAGACCAACCTTTCTAGGTAAAAGTATAGTTTAAATAAGGTGGCCCAGGACCCTGTCAAGCTGAGTCTTAAAAATGTCCAGTGTAGGGGAATCCACCATTTCCTGTGGGAGATTATTCCAGTATCTAATTGTTCTCATGGTGAAAAATTTTCTTCTGGAGTCCAATTGGAATCTCCCCAGAAGTAATTTCTACCCATTATCCCTCATCTTTTCCATGTGACTCCTTGTAAAAAGAGAGTGTCTGTCTTCTTGGTAGCCACCCATTATGGACTGGCACATGGTAATATGGTCAGGTGAACATAGTTCAAAACTGGTTTAATCTGAACTCTGATTAATTTTTTTTCCTCTGTGCACACAGGGAGCCAATTTTTTCTTTATTAGCTCTGCCTTCTTCAGCACACCTTTCATTCAGTAGCTGAATAATTCCCCATGAGCTTCTCTCCAGCACAGAGAGAGTCTTTTCAGGACTGTATGCCTTAGCAAAGTTCTTCGCCCCTGCAAATCTTACCTTTCTATGTCTGCTGCAATTATCTGGGCTTTGATCTTTTCCTCTATGATTTTTCCCATATAGGCCAATTTTTTTTTGTTTTCTGACAAGTTGGTTTACTATGAAAGATACACAATAATTCATGGACTCTTCTTGAAGTAATAAGGAACATGTAAGAACATAGGTATTTAAGAACACACTTTTATGTAGATCTTAGTGTATAGGATGATGCTCCTGCCAAGTCATGAGGTTCAGACTGGACCCTCCTGCTTTCTAAACCCTCTCAGAGAGACCAGGTGCTGTTGGATCTGATCTTAGCCCCCATCTGTAAAGTTTGAAGCCTTGATTCTGCCACAGAGTCAGTTTATTACAGCTTGTGCTTCTATTTGACTTGTGTTCCTTGAAGCCTAACAATCTGTCCATGTGAAGTGCATGCAATCTGCTCTCCAATCAGTAAGCTTAAGGTGATTTGCCTCTTGTTCCTTCTGCATGCACTTTAGACTTCATCTTTTGTTCTGTCTGCACCCAAAATTCATTGGCCTTCTGATGTCTCCATTAATAATGGTTCCTTTCTTCATTATCTGCACCTGGAATTATAGTTCTTTGAATTCTGGTTTCAGTTAGCCCAATTCCTGTCATGTGGTATTGTCTTACTGGCATGCAGGGCTTGCTTCAGTGCTTTCTGAATATTAATCTTTCCTTAGTACTTTTCCAGGTCATAGTTTAACTAGAGTTCAACAATAGCTCAGTGAGGCCTGAGGTTGCAATATCTCAGATACTTACACTAAGCAAAGAGCAAACAGGGCCCAGTCCAGACAAGCTCTAAATGTTAAACTGCAAGCAAAGCTAATATTAATTTTAATCCCCCAGAGCAGAAAAAAAAAATTAGGAATCAGTAGCTATATTAAGATTGTCTTGGAATGGGGGGACTGACTGTACTAACTACCAACGTCTCCTGAAGTTCAGATTTTCTGCATGAGCACAATAGAAAAGATAAGGGGCTGCTGGAAGTATGACACACTCAGCTTGACAAAAGAAACATAGACAAAGGATCTTCAATAAATTTTTTTATAAATTGTGTACGGATTCTCTAATTCATCGTAGATATTGGCAGAAAAAAGAAGGTCAGAGTTATGTAGAAGTTGCATCAATAGCTTTTCCTCAGCAAGTCTTTAAGGTGACAGAATTGGACCAGCACAGAGTACAAGTTATGCTCTTCCAAATCAGAAAACCATTTGTATTTAAGAAACTGATTTTTGCTGGTCAGTTGACTGTTTGGTAAGACAGGTTGTAAAGCACTTATATGTAACAGTAATCAAAATAAGAACATTTGATGTAGGAAGGGCTCGTTTTTCTTGTTTCAGACCAAATTTTCACTCAGCTTGTATTAAAATCACTATCTTTGTCAGCAATCATTAATAATGGTAGAAGGAGACATTTTCTCAGCAAAAGAAAGCAGATCATTGAAAATTGATCATGCCATCAAAGCTGTTCTGCACGAGGGAATCAGAAAGGCTGTTCTAAACCCTTTTACTGGCAGGTAGGGCTGCTGTCTCTGGTACAAAAAAAAAGTAACCATTGGTGCTGTTTCTCCAAAATCTAGCATGAAATAGAACTGCAAAATAGCAGAGTTGACATGCTTTCAGCTTTGGCTAAAAAAAAAACAGCCTGCAGAAAAATTGTTGGACTTAAATCCATATTGGCTTCACTAGTGACTACAATGCAGAGAATATTACTCACAGGTGTCCCAACTTCTTTAAAAAGAGTTGAGATAAACAGTCCTCATGGCAGGCAATAAATAATGAAAGTGGTAAGTGTAATTGTGGACTCCAGATCAAATCATGCAAACGGCTGGGTGCTCCCTTCTCTAATGGTCTTGGAAATTTACAGAACATGGACCTATGCAGTCTTGCTCAAAGCCAAGAGTAGTTGGGCACTGTAGCCAGAAAAAAAAAAAAAAATTATTAAGAGATGGCATGATCAGAAGAGTTAACAGTGGGCTATATCTTATCTCTAACTCTGACTTGCTGAACTTCTGTATATTCTGAGCATTTTTGCAACATGGGCCCTCAGGGAGACATCATACCTCCCAATGTGAGGTCCTGTCTTGCAGTCCTCCTCATCTCAATTTTTTTATTGAAGTGGCTGGAACTGCTCCTACTCATAACATGCAAGGGGCCAAGCTGAGAGAATGGCCATCAGTAACAAAGATCTTTTTAAAAAGCTGTTTCACTTTTTTTTGAAAGCCAGTGCAAGACCACTTTCCTGTGAAATTATAAGCAGAAACACCACTTAAATTCATACAGCTCCCAGTAACTGTACACAAGTCTTTCCACTGGTGCTGTTATCTGACATTTTTGTTCCAGTATCCATTTAACAAAATGGTTGAAGTTAATGCAGAGGAAATGGCCTCCTTTGCTTCGCTAAGAAAGCTACAGTGCTTAGGATCAGCTTGCAGTTTTAGCCTGAATGCTTGTGCTTGCACCCTCAAGACCCAGTCCTATTTGCATTTAGGATGTACCACATAATAATGTTGAAAATTAATACTATCAGGCATTCAGTCCCAGTAACTCCATTTTGTCCTTGAGTAGCCATTCACGGGCATCAAGTTGGTAGCAGAGTATGTACCTTTTTGCCAACCTATGTATTCCTAGCAGCAGAACAAAACCCTGCTCTGGCAAACTGGCATGTATGGGATGCAGGCAGTTATGTTGCAATACAGTACAACGTGGGATGTGGTCATGATAATAGCTTTAGAGAGATGTGTACAAATGTTTTCATTTTGCTTCATTTTCAAAGGCAGTCGGAGGGTAAAGAGGGAAGAAATTGTTATTCTTTCATTGCTTTCAGTATTTTGATTTCACAGACACCTATGTACCTAGTTTTTAATATTTAACCTAAAAATACCACACTACGACTCTTTGTTTCATGGAATGTGGTAACAGCTGGAAAAGGCCTTTCTTGGCAGTGGGAATAAACCTCTCAGTCATGAAATGCATCTCTCAGCAGTTTGTCCTGCATGTCTTGCCTCCCATGCTGTCGTCTCGCAGTCATGAGTCACTTGCTTCAGCTCCCACTGCTCAGGGATATCAGCTTGGCAAAGCTATGTGGCTGCACAGCTTATTCCCTGGGGAAATGTGCACACAAAGCAGTGGGAAGTCAGGCCACTGCTGTGCTCGGAACAGAACAGATTTGCATTTGAGTTCAAGCTGCAGGGAGTACATGCTTAGTTGACTAATACCACATTTATTTCTAGTCCTGTTACCTGGGTAATGTTAATTTGATTTTGGTGGGTATATTTTTCCTGCAGTGGTTACAAAAACACTTTCTACTTTAAATTAACCTTTACAAATCTGAATGAAATTCATTAAGTTCACAATGTGTGTAATTTTGTTCCAGTTAGCATCGTTTCAGTAATTGGTAAAATAGTGGTAATAGAGGAGAGACTTCAGGAGTCTGAGAGATGTTAGTGCTGTTCCGGGCTGGAAATTCCTTTCTAATTTGCTCTTGCTTTTGCCTGTGCTAGTAGAGGACAATGCTCCCAACTAATGTAGCTTTGATGACTGTGATTAGTAGGAAGAGCTTAACCTGTGTAGTTCTGAAGGTCTCCTGGTTTTTCCTTCTTAGTACAAAAATACAATGGTAGGATGAAGTTATCAGACATTAATAGGACCAGGATTTCATGGCAAACTTTAATCAGGAGTTTCAGAATGTTCCGAGGTTTGCTATGCTTAGCCTTTATTAATGCATTTTTGGTTTAGCACCTATAGGTATTTAAAAAGAAAAGGTATATAGGTATGTAGGCATATATATAGGTATATAAAAAAAAAAAGGAAAAGAGAAGCCTAAATCTGCCCCACCCCTCCCAGCCTCCCTGTGGCGTTGCAATTCACACCAATAGCCAAAGTTACAAAAAATTAGAGGAAATTAATTGTTACCTTCCATTCTTGGAACATGAATAACAAACAGTTCTCTTCTGGAACTGAAGATAAACTCAGCTTAAGAGCCTCTCAGCAAACAGCAGCAAATCCAAGGCAGCACCCCAAAACTCTTAGCAAAAGTAAAAGGGATAAAATAAGAATGTAAGGCTACAGACCATTAGCACAACAGGAGCAATGAAACTGTGTGCAAGCCACAGAATCTACATTTTGGCTTCTGGAAAGGAAGAAAAATCAGAACATTGTTTGGACTCATTTTAGTCTCTCACCTAAGTGAAAGCAAGATGCTTCATACAAGATTATTTCTTACCTTTCATCTTTCCTAATTTGGCATCTGGGTATTGAAGGAGAAAAAAATTTTTCCATAAAAATGATCAACACCATATAGTGAAGAACATCCAGCAAGATACCAGTAGATTTGATAGCAAAGGCTTTTTCTAGGGCAGCTAACATCCTCTATATTTACATGAGATAAACTCATACAGAAAATATAAAAACTGCATTAGGTAGATGGACACAGACTAAAAGTTGACACCTAGACCACACAGCTACAGCAGCAATGGCACGCTTCTTGGCAAATAAACATTGACCATGGATGCTTGGAAATAATTGGTAAAATTGTCTGTAAAACACGCCAGTGGTCATCTGCAATGTGCCTGGCATTACAATACTATACATTTCCTATTCTTGGCAAATAAGCATGCTGGAGTTTAGACTATAACTAATAAAAATAACCAAGTTTGGAGTTTATCTCAACAGCCAATTTTGCAGCCTGTGAATGTCAAGTGGGAATTTCTTCCCCTCTTGCCATAAAGGGCTCCTGAGTGGATTTCTAAAGAAGAAACAGTGGGCACTCTCACATCTCTCTCAGTCTAAATGAAGGAAGTGCAGATCTCATGAGTGACTCCTGCTCTTCATAAAATCATAGAATTGGCTGGGTTGGAAGGGATCTCCGAGATCATCAAGTCCAACCCTTGATCCTTTCAAAGGATCTTGATTCCTTTCAAAGGGATTAATGACAGGGAAAGACTTGAGGGCTTTCAGAAATAAAATCACTCTGTGGCAATACTCTGCAGAGACAATTATACAGTATTGGATTATACAAGTGTTTACAGTTTCAGTCATCATTCTATAGCAGATGTCATTCTTTCCACATCTCATTTGTAAAGAGAAAAATTTCCTTTACTGAGAGTTTTTTTATTATTGTATCTTTCTCTGAGCAGGATCACAGAGAAGGGTCCAGGCTGGAGTCTAGCCAAGCTGTCATTGAACTAAAGTTTTCAACAGAAGGAGGAAGTTCTAAGAAATCATGCACCCAGAAATCTTACTGGATTTTTAGGTGAATTCTGGCAGGCAGTTTTGTTATTAAGAAAATCCTGAACTCCAGTTTCAGGCCTTCTCCCCTTTGGTTTTAACTCTGTTTTTCTGACCTTGCATGCATATTTTTGTACTGACTATTACATTCACTACCATGGTAGCACTGTTAAGCCTTCAGAGAAGGTGGATCATAGAAACAGTGACAGCAGCTTTTCAGCAACAAACATTGCAGGAACTCAAGCAGAAGACAGTTTCCAAGACTGCAGAACTTGTACCCACAGTCAAAACTACACAGTGAACAAACAGAATTCAAGCCTCCCAGGGCTTTACTTTGATAATGCAAAACAAACATCTGAAAGAGAAATGTAAATAAGGAACAGCTTAGCCTAGGAACTGTGCAATTGCACTGGGTTATGTGATCTGTCTGCAGTGTTGTGAAATGCTTGTGCTGAAGCCAGTGGAGATTTTTTTTTTTTTTTAAACCAGATATAAAATTGGCTAGTATCTGCTGGTGTTGATTCCAAAATGTTGCAATATTTCAAAAGAATGGCATACAATTCCTAAAGGAATGATGTTACTAGTAAGTGCATTTTGGTGGCTTAACTCCCCAAAAAGAGTCAACATCCAATTGACTGTAGGAAGGATTTTAAGTCTATTCCTTAAAGCTCTTCTCTGAGAAGAAATGTTCAAAAGACTTACTGCATAGGAAAGAATCTCACAAATGCATTCTTTAACCTATCTGTATTTCTTTTCTGGTGTGAAACCAGTATTAGAATGACAGTAGGGAGGTGCTAAAACCTGAAAGCCTAACTCTCAAAAATGAGCTAATACGGAACACAGTCAACACTATCTTTTTCAAAAGTCAGCTTCTGTAAAATAATTCCTCTTCCAAGATTAAATGAATATAAACAGGGTTCTAAAAACAGTTTGGGAGGTTTCTTAAACCCCCTTTAAAAAGGCTTCCTACAGAAGCAAGAACTTATCTTCTGTGTATAATACAGATGTGCCAATGAAGTGGCTATATTAAGGAAACCATTGGGCAAAATGGTTAAAAGTAAACCATTAGGCAAAATGGTTAAAAGTATTTTGTCTGCCTCTTGGATTTTATTTACAGTAACATAACTCTATTATTTGCAACATGTTGCAATGTTTTTACAAATTACATTAAATATTTGGTTTTCCTTCTCAACTAGTTTGTGCTTTCACACAGGCAAAATATGTAATTTGGGTCCAGAATACTCTCTTAGTCTTGCCTCTCACATCCCTCTTTCAGGTATAAGAGGAAAAAACAAAGATTATTTCAACTCCTTTTACCTCAGGCAAAATTTGTATCATCTGAGATGCAGCCATTACAGATGCCTGACTGCAGCAGACCTGTCTGATATACTGAAGTTTAGAGATCAAAGAGATCACGTCCATAATTCTGTCTGTCCAAAATCTCGTGTAACAGTAAAGTAACAAAATCTGTTTTTTTTTTCCTTAAAGAAGCATCTTATGCCCAGGACAAACCGTTTGTATGGTTCAAATTCTACCTTTACAACAGAGTATTAATCTTGAAAAAGATGTTTCTCCTTGATTTGCATGACAGGAATAAAATGTAAAATATACTCATGTTACCTTCAGACTTTTGTGCACACATACATCTTCTGCCCTCTTGGAACTGCCAGCCAGTGGGGATCACTGAAATGCCAATCCAGGTCCAATCTGCTTGCATGGATCCTCTGAAGAATGACGAGGGGCACAGAATTGTACAATTATTCCTTGGAGCGTGTCCAGGACAAGAGCCAAAAGTTTTTCTGCATGGCACTCCACTGGAGTGCCACAGACCCTGCATGGTGTAAGGTGGCAGCAGGTACTGCCCTAAGTCTTACCTTGGCCCCACAGCTAAACTACAAATAGGGACTTCCACTCAACACCACAATAAAAGCACATGCAGCACTTGATTTATGGTTGCATGCTATCACTATCTTCTTCAACACTGTCAAAACATATTACCATCTACTAACTCAGATGTGTGCTGTTTTTTTAAACATGTAACAAGAATATCACTTTTACTTTGTTTCATTTTACCTGTGGTTTTATGCTTTAATTTTACTAGTGCCACTGCTGTGGATAGGTCACATTTCTTTGTCTGAATAAAGTTTTTTGAATTTCTGAAAATTCTATTAGTAGAATCATAGAATCATGACTGCCAAGAAAATACGATTTTTTTTTTTTTTTTTAAATTTATCCTACTCACTTGCTGGGCCTGTCAGTACCTGAGATGGAGCAGCAGTACTTTGGGAAGGATTTATATATATGTACGTATATATAAATAGATGCATGTATATATAAAAATATATATGGTGTGATATATATATATGTATGTATGTATGTAAATATATATATATGCATATATACATGGAAACATTGTTCAGAGTGTGCAATTCTTACCTACTCTGGCACCTGCACAATTAAATACACTTGTTGCCACGTTTTAGTTCAATTGCCAGTTTACTGTGCAGTTCTCCACAGCCCACCTACAAAGGTCAGAAGCTCAAGATGTATGAGCAGGCGTATGCTGTCAGAACCCTATTAATTTCCGATGAACATCAGTTTTGGTTATTTATACAATAAAAATGAAATAATATTAGAGATCACATGCATGCATGCAAAGACAACATCCTTCATATTTTCAAGTGTCCCCTGGAAACTACCCTCTCATCTCCCACCCCCAAATTTACAGATTACCCAAAATACAATATCCACAAAGAAGATGTTTTATTGGACTAGAATAAATGATATAATTCTTAAACATTGTATTTGTAGTAACAATGCTGTTGCAGAGGTACATAAAATGACACATGGATTTTTTTTTTGCCTGTAAGTTTAAGCACAGGAAATAAAACACAAAAAGGCCACTTTCTGCTTTGCAAGATTTGACAGACCCTAAAAAATCCTGCACAGCCAGCAACTTAAATATAATTTCAACTTTTTGCCTCGCTGAAATAATTTTGTGCTTTTGAGTTCTCTTGAAGCTATAAAGAATTATCAATTAGTAGAGCTTGGGAAACACAACTTTGATCAGATCTGTAATAAAACCATAGAGACAATCATTACAAAATACTGTGCTTTAAAAGGTATGCCACATCAACTTACTTTGACTCACAGAACAATTGGCAGCTGCCAAGTTGGAATAACACTATGAAAAAACCTATGAAGTGACATCAAACTGGTCAGATGAGTTTTTCCTCTTCTCTTTTCCTACCAATACATCTCTCCATATAGTACCATTGTGTCTGTGCAGTAGATATCCCAGATGTACATTTATTTCTCTTTCCCCCCCCCCATTATTTATTGTAACTGTCATTATCCAAACATTTTGTGTAACATACTCAAATTTAACACAACAATGCTAACTGAACCTCACTGATGGTGAGTTTTGTTTGTAAAGTTGTCCTGAATAAAATTCCAGACCGGTGAAGACAACACACACCACATGTCTATTTACAAAACATTCCACCCGTTTCATGGCACAGATGGGTTAGGCATGAATCCCAACAAGCAAACACATCACTAAAATTTTTGATAAAAAACTGACTGCCATTTCTGACCTTTCCATTTAGCACTGTAGGCAACAAAATATTTGGATAAACAATAGGTTTAATGGATCCACAAGCAAAAGAAAAAGACCCAGACAACCATTTAACTTCATTTCTAAAATAGGCTACATGTATTAAAAACAAACCCAAACCCAAACGTGTCCTGGATTTTTCTGTGCACATCTCACCTTCCTACTGACTGTTTGCATCTTTATTCCTTGGAGGAATATGGCATCTTCAACCTAATGCACTAGCAACCAAGCACATACAACTGCTTTTAAGCATACTCCACAAAAGACTTCTCATCCACAGTACAAAATAAACAGTACAATATATTGGACAGTCTTTGTTAAATCCTACCTACCATCATCTTGCCAGAAAATGCATTATGGTAATATACAATGAATTGATTTTTTAAATAAACGAACAGTATTTGCTTAAACAGGAAATATTAAATTTATCTGACGTATTCTCCAGATTTCTTTACTCATCAGTTGAACCAATATAAACCAAAACTAAACCAAATGAAATTCAGTGCTTCATTTAAATGAGAAAAAACCTATTACTTTCTAACACTTCCATTGCAGCACCACAAACCATGGACTGTTACAAACTTAGTGCAAGAACTGGCATGAATTAGAATGGAGTAACAGACCAGCCAGCAATCTGCAAGTACACAGGTATTTAAAAGAAATTCTAGATGAGTTATGAAAGAGCATTTTCAATCCAGTTTCTTTTGAGGAGCAATCTGGCTGAGGACAGTCAGCATCAAACACTCATAAAAAATAATTTATTTGCACAGTTCTATTTGTATGTCACAAAATTTAATTTTGCAGGCTGCAGTAGCTAAATGTTTACCAGTTATAATACATGGTAAGGAAACAGGCTTACCCTCTCTCTTACAGGATCACAGAAGTAACGGGTGAGAAGCTTCATGAATAGCTTTGTTCTGGCACCAGGTCGTGTGCTTTGACGCTGATGTTAAGAATATATGCCTCATTCACATAAGAAAAACTTCCAAAGAAAGATGTCAAATCTTCTAACCGTATCGAAGAAGTTTTTAATTTCCTCTGTCCTTGCTCACTGTTCCCCTTTTCACATAAATACACCTCATTCTTCATCAAAGAAGCAAAGAAAAAACAAACCATGCAAAATAATAATAAAATATCTAAATAAGAACTTAATCCGAGGAAATGCTGCAGAAGGATTCAGATTCTACATCAAAACCAAGCTGTCTGGGCTGCACAGTTTTACCCTGTTCTGAGAGGCACCAAAGCTTTTAGAGAGAGATGTGTGTTCTCACCAAAGATGCACTACACTCATCTAGCTCACTTTAGGACAATCAGAGGTTCATTCCCAGAATGAGATCTGAGTGCTAGTAAAATGTGGCAACACCAGCTGCTAAAGAAGATATCCAGGAGTCTTGTCAGACCTTCAGAAAAGGCAGCAGTGGGGTGATGAAAAGACCTGGAAACATCAAAGATTTCTCCCATGCAAGAGCATTATTTCAGTTACAATAAAGAGAAGAAGCCAGCTTACAACATGACAAGTGTAAGCCAGCTTTGGCACTTGTGTTACTGAAAATAATGTGGTGACTGTACTCAACTTAGCAGGCAACCAGCTGTGAAGGTTTATTTGCAACACTGACCACTTGGGCAGCTAGGAATTCCTTATCCCAGGGAAAGCTTGCTTTCTGTCTGTACAGCTACCCAAGTCCTGCTGCTATACAGAGAGATGAGGTAATCACAGTTTCCAGAAGAATTAACAGGATGCCAAATACGACACATGAAAAATTGTGGGGTAAAATTTAAAAACACATGAACAACCATAGAAGTTTTAAAATTTATGTTGTCTTTTCCATTTTAAGCTCTGTCCAATGTAAGCCAGTTTAACAGCATGAAGTCAAACTTTTCTTAAACTGGCTCAAAAAAAATCATGGTAACAATCAAACCCTGAACATCCCTTAATTAAATGAACAAGTCTCCCATGAGTGACATATGCAGAGACCATACTTATCATAGACCAAACCTGAGCAGAAATTGTATTTTGTTTCTTTTCTGTAAATACAGAAACAAGTATTTTGAGATACATCTGAAGTGGTGTCAAAATAGCAATGACCTAGGTCACGATCAGAATTTTGTATATACAATTTGTATTAACTTAAAAAAATAAAGAACTTCAAAATGCCTCCAGAGAACATTCCAGGTTATCAAAATGTCCTGTACAAAATTAGGCCACATCTGTTGGTTTAAAATAAGTCTGTAGCAATTGGTCTCTTCTTAGCTGATATATTAAATGGTTTCTTCACTTGAGGCTCTCCTGATGGAGTACCTGTGGGTGACTTCAGCACCCCATGACGGGGCTTCTGTTCAGGATTGAAAGCCACACGTGAGGGTCCTTCTGGGCTCACTAGTATACTTTTGTCTGTCTTTTTAAACTCTGTTGAAAAAAAAATAAAATCACAAATTAAAAGAAATACAGCTCCTGGAATAAATAGGCCTGTCAACTGATTGCAGAATTGCCCAATGCTGTAAATCTGCCTTAGATCCTTACATTTATCAGTAAGGATCAGAAGCCTAAGATTTTGCAAAACAATGGAGAGATGGTGGCAAAACACTTTAGCAGAGTGCTTTTGAAAAGAGGGTCTGCTGCAATCCTGAGAGGCTGTGAACCATTCCCCATAGCTTCACAGAGCACTGGAGACTCCAGGATTATTTATTTTTCAGAAACAAGTGTTCCAGCTATCCTGAAGAAAACCACACTTCATTTGAAAAGATGATGGCAGGTAAGAAGTGGTTCTACTCTGACTGTTCAAACAGTACTGCTCTAGAGATTTTGCTATCCTTTCTGCTGGTAGGTATGTGCAGCTGTGTTATATTAACATACAACACACATATCTAAACCCACTTTTCTCTATTCAAACTTGTCCTCAGAGAGTTAAAAAAAATAGCTAAATGAATACACGGAAGAAACTTTTATATTATGGAGGAAGACATTTATTTAACAGGGAAACCACTGTCTGCTTACATGTGGGATCCAGAAGGGAACTGACATTTATCTTCTCATTACCATTAATAAACTACCAGCAGCCAAGATAAAACTAAATTCCATCATTAAACAGCCCAAACTCAGGAGTGTATCACCACCTTTGTGCTGGAAAACAGAAGTGAGCAATGAAGCTTCTGAAGTGCAGGTGTTTCCCCAGGAGAACAGAACAGGCAGCTCAGGAAGGACAGTCTATCACTGCTGCACTGTTTTCTGTCTATAAGGCTCCACCTTCCAGCCAGTAATGCAGCACCCTGGAATCATGCAAGAGTCTAGCTGCTGGGCCAAATGTCCTGAACTTTACCATGTCCTCTGGACAGGAACTTCAGGATGATTTATAACCTCTATGCAAATACTGAAACAAAAATTGATCAGAATCATTCTGTTCCAGAGAAGTGGAGAGTGTAGATGTGTGTCAGTGCCTAGTTTCCTCCTTTCCTTGGCTAAAAGAGAGACTGTGGAGACACACAGATGTAGCAGACTTACCAGCAGTCATGTTTTTATTCAAGCCAAATGTGACCTTTTTGGAGCTGGACGACTGCAGCTTGTTCAGCTATAAAGTAAAAGACATGAAATAAAATTTCTGAGGCAATGCTACAAGTTCTTCTACCTTCAACTCATCAGAATCAATGCAGTGCAGCATATATCCTTCATTTGACTTAGAACTCCCCAATCCTCTAGCACTAACCCCTGATAAGACCGAGCTGGTTTCCTAGCCATTTGTAGAGAAATTACATACTCTCCTTAATATCATTATGTAATTTAACAACAAACAAGATATTTGTACATTAAATACACCGACCCCACTGCACACAACTCTCATGGTGCAAAGAGGGCTTTAAAAGATACTATATGGTAGAAAGGTTTAGGAAAGAGAGCAGACTTTTGAAGCTCTGTACTGTTGCCAGCCTCAAGTGGGAAGCAATGGAGGCTCAAACTCAGGTAGCAAGAATGGAAGTCAGTTTAGACTTTTGTTTTTTCATGAAATCAGTAGGTTCAGAATGGTGACCTTAAAACAAGGTGGTTTTTTTTAAGTAGAGGGTAAAAGGGAGAAGAGATTTTAAGATGCCTACAGTTAATTTTCTGAAACTCTGAAGTCAGGTGTAACTACCTACAAGGAATTGCAATTGCATTTCCAGTTTTATCTGTCTGTCTCAGAAGACTAAGGCAGAGTGGAAAAAACCAGCATGAGTGTGGTCATGTCCTCTGTTATGGCAGGTGGCTTGGGAAGAGACCTGTGCCCAGATTCAGCTGCCATCTCCAAGATCACATTACCTGCATGGATGGTCTGCTGGAAGAGATAGTGCTTCTGGCTTTCCTGAAGAATACTGGCTTTGGTAAAGTTGATTTTTCAAATTTTACAAAATCACCTCCTGGCTTTGCTTTCTTTTTCTTTAACCCTGATAGATCAGTGCCGCTTTCCTATAAGGGAAGAAAAGGGAAAAAAGGCTCTCAGTACAAAAGCACTGTAGTGAACTATACCTAGTACAGTGAGTAGTGCTCAGAGCTTACCACACAGGGTTTCTGTAAATACTACCGCAGCTCTGAGATTGGTACTTGCATAATCTAATCATCATGGTTAACTCTCAGGAGTTAGTCTTGCAGTGAAGCATGGCTGAAAACTGAAGTAGAAGTAGGCTCTGTGCTGAAATAGGAAGGTTGTTGCAAAGCAAAGAAGAAAGAGCTTGTAATATGTTTGCCTGACCCGTCAGAGGACAAAGTTATTTACTCATGTGCTTAAGGCTGCCTTACAATCCACCCAGCTCTCTTGCACACAAATGCTGACTCTTGTTTTCTTCTCACCCTTAAGCACAATCTCTTCTGTTGTACCTCTGGGTGGGTAAAATATTCAACCAACAAACAAACCAAGCTTCAGGCTAAGATGGAGACTTCAATGAAAATAAAGTGGAGTATGAAGTCTGACTGTACTGTCAGAAATCCAGCTGTTGTGCATTGCTTCTAGTTTGCTGCCTCAAATTTGAACTGAGGATTGCCATTTCAAACAATCCTTCTCTGCAGCACTAGGCAATTCTTAGGACCTGTACTGGCAATGCTACTAATGAAGTGCATTGCTCCAGAGCTTTCCAACTTGTTGCCAAAGGACCCCAGGCATTTGTGGACTTCCGTGAGGGAATGTTCAGCTATGCTTCACATCAACCTACAGATGTGAAATTCCAAAAGCAGTTCACAGCTCTGCTGTGGAAAATGCCCAAGGAATATGTCCTCTTCCAATTTGCAAATCCGCTTCACTTAAAGTTAAAGAGCTACAAGTCTTTTAGAGCTTTCTGAATTCTGGAGACAACTGTGAAACAATGCTGCACTTTTCTGTTTTTATTCCTTCTCCTCTCTCTTGATATTTGAAACTAATTCTTTGAAGGTGTATGTTGTCTTTGAAATCAAAAACTAAAACACACCCCTCATGATTTCTGGGCACAAGACCAATATTACATAACTAAAACCAGGAATTAATACAACATGTTATTTTCCCCAAGCAATGAAAACAAAATTATCAAAGCCTCTTTTCCTACACACTTGTACATTTTAGCTTTACCCTGATCTGTTCTTTCTTATATCAATACCCTCATTCTCCTCCTGACTCAACTCCCACACTTCTCTCTTTACCTCCATCTCCTCACTCCTACCCTACACACACATAGACACACAGCTGAAATGGAATGGGCAAGAAACAGCAAATGCTGTAAGTTTCTTTGGTATTACATGTGGTGAGAGTGGCCAGCTAGCCTGTGCACTGACTGGTCAGCAAGGCAGCTGATGAGTGCTGGGATCATGGATGCTGCCTTTCCTCAGTGGCCATGCTCATTTGTGCCAACAACTAATTTCCACAAAGCTTGTAGGAATTTCATCCTGAACCTACTGAAGGTCTCCAAACTGGCTGGTCAGCAGCTGCCAAGTTTTGTAAATTGAGATGAGAATGGCATAGTTCTATTTTCATAGAAACTAAGCTTTTATCCAGAAGGAAAGATGAGGTACACAACATGGAATATTTAGGAAACAGTTCCTACTTTGAAAAACCTGCAGTGAGAAAAAGCCTGTTTCCATACAGTGGAGAGAGAAACATTTTGGTTCTTCTCTCTCACTGTTTTATCATTAGAAAAATAGAAAATGTCAAAGCTATTTTAATACTTTTTCAGCAATGTTTCAATATGTATTTTCAATCCCTTGAAGGACTGAATGATTATATCAAGTTCATATATGAGGCTACAGTATTTAACTAATCATACATTTTCAAACTTAAGTCAAACAGAGGTGAGCTGGTAGGCTAGCACATAGTACATACTCAAATACTTTTAACTCAAAGAAGGACAGAGTTGTTTTGTATTCTGGAATTTATTTAAGCTTTATGAATATTCTTTGCATCAAAGTGAGACTGTCAACACGACTTCTAATAAAATAACTGAACCTCTAGAAGTGTTAGGGTGATATACACACAGGAAATAAACAGAAGTAAACATCAGTCATATTCTCAGTTCACTTTTTCTTCTAATACTTTCCCCATACCACACTAAATGTTTGTTTAAGATGGAGAAGTAAGCTAGCAAAACAAGCCACTGTTGCCATAGGCAATTTCACAAGGAGCTTATATTAATCTGTGTACTTCTGTTGAAAAAGGGATGTTCCATCTTCCCATTCTCATTCTTTGGCCAAAATATGCCTTCTGTGAAGAAGGTGTAAGCTCAGCCAGAGACCCAATGCAAAGAGTACTTAACCCAGGGACCAAAAAGAAAAGGAGAGGGGAAAAAAAAAAAAAAAAAAAAAGAGAACCAGACAATCCCATATTCTAACAAACCAAGTTTCAGATAATGAGTTCTTACAGCTGCAGAGCTGGTACTGGCTTTAGAGGCATTGCACAGGAGGGATCATTGACAGTGGGTGTAGATTTCTGGAGAACTGACTTTTTGGTGACAATACACGATGATAATAGTATGCAGCCTGCCCATGAAGCCCCAAACTCAGCAAACTAAAGCCAAATGCAACAATCAGCCCAGCAGTTCATGAAGGTAGAAAAACAAATGATGTACATACCCTGTTCCTGCTCTTCTTGCACACAGTCTCCAGAGCTCCATTGACTTCGAGAGAATTTAGCACCTCTTTTACTTTCCTCTTCTTTTTCAAGGTTGCTGCTTTCTGTCTGGAGATTTTCATCTCTTCCAAACCAACTGTCTTTGTCTTCAATTTGACTTTTCTGGAGGACACAGATTTAGAGTCTGCACCTCCTGGCAGGGTCCCCAGCAAGCCCTCCTTGCTGGATTTCATGTCGGTCTGCTGTGAAAGGGTATCCCCATTCACTAAGGCAGCCCCTGCTTTCTGTCTCTTTTTCACAACCTTTGGTGTTAATGGTGTCACAGATGTGCTAACGTTCTCTGCTGCACAGGCATTAGCTGTTCCATTCTGAGATGTGGGTTTTACAGGAACATTTTTCACTTTGGGATTAATTGTCTTCAATTGGCTCTTAGTACTCTGTTCTGCATCAGTCAGACTGTTCTGCGCAGAGATAATGTGATTTTCTCTGGTGTCAGTTGGTAAGTTTGTGGTCTCATTTGCCTCATTTATTAGCAGTTTCCTTTTTTTCCTTTCCTTACTATTTTCTGGCACTTTCTCATGGCTAAAAAGATTAGATCCAGATGTTTCAGCTACTCTCTCCTCACAATTTCCACCAACTGTTCCAGAATCAGCACTTGGACCATCCCTCTTCTTCCCCTTTTTCCTCTTCTTCTGGGGAACTGATGCCTCCTTTGCACTTGACAGCTCTTGTTCATCTTCTAAATCCACCCCAAAGAGAATGACATATAACACATGTGAAACACAGGTATTTAAAAAAACTGAGTTCAATTTTTTTTTTCTTTTAAAACAGGCATACCATTTTCCCATTATCAGCTACCACAATAATTTGACTGTTACAGCTAGTCAGGACACTGCATTCCTCCGGTGCAGGGCCTAATTAATATTTTGCTGATCTTGTCCTGTCACAGCTAACATTTAAGCCATTCCTTGTGGTAACCCTATTTTGTATAGTAATGTTGCTAGAAGAACTTGTTACTGCCTACTTATTAAGCCTATTAGAATGGCAACTCAGGGGTTCAGTAGTTTGGTGAGGTATTTTGGGATATTACTGGGTTTCTGCCACTTCCAGCTGATAATAGGCATACTCCTATGTGGTTCTCAGCAACTCTCTTCACCTTCACAGAAACAATCCCAAATTCCTATATTCTAAAAATCATCTTACTAAAATTAAGACTGGAACATTTACTGGTACAGTAAACAGAACTGCTCAATGGAGCAATGAAAAGAACTGCTTCCAAATTCTGCTTTTGACTGAAATTTTTAAAGTGAGGTTTACCTCAAAATTAGTAAGGCAATTCCTCCTGCTTTCAAAGAGACCTTAATTTCACATTAAGCCTTCATCACAACATGACACAAATCCTGAGCATACCCTGAACAACAATTTTTGCCTTCTTCAGAACAGCTTGTGTCTGAAACTTTGCCAAATTACACAGGTGACTGCAGATTGTTTCTCTTCCAAAGATTCATCCTGCCTTACCTTTTACTCTTTCCAACTTGTTTTTCTCCCAAGGCTTGACAGCTTTTTTCTTTCGTCTTCCCCTACTGAATTCATCATCCTCTTCATCCGTAGAAACTTCTTCAGGAAAATCTTGGGGGAAGATTCCTGTTGAGGGGGAAGCATAAGGTATCTGAAAACTAATAGTTCTATTTCTATGAACAGTCATGTTGTTCATATACATTATGGTGTTCACACACAGTGAACATAACTTACTGTTCCCCACTCAAACCCAAAGAAAATTGTATGAGTGATTCCTCTTCCTTTAAGTAAAAATAAACATCTTTCATATAAGGACAAACTACAGGGTTGCTTAAATTGTGAAGGGGATTTGACCATCTCACCAAAAATGTGTAATGTGTCTTAATGAGATTTGAAAAAAACCCCATAAACCCCTCAAAACAGAATTATTGAAATACAGATTAAAAAAACCCCAAACCAACAAACCCAAAAAACCCAAACAAAACTCCCCAAAAAGCCAGGAAAAACAAAACAAAACAAAAAGATTTACAATACACATTGTATGGAAACATGATGTTTCCTTTGATGGAAAGAAACTACTGTCACTGTATGCTACTTGGTCCTCACCTTCTGCTAAGTCCTGGAACCTGGAGGCAGGGAGAAAAGGGGAAGGAAAAATAAAACAGTATTACTGGTTTAGTGCCAATAACAAAAATAGCAGCATGGTGTCACTGTACTTATTATGGTTATGTCAAAATATGAATGTTTTTGACACAAGAAGTTACAAAGAGCTCATTCCATATGAGATCTGCCTCAGAAATCCAGAATCTCTAACGAACTCACTGAAAAGTATCAAGAAGGAGCAATTTAACACTTCTCACATAAATCTAATTAGCATCATACACAATGTAATGTCACATCCTGCAGCACAAATCCACCCAGTAACAGCAGCACAGGCTACAGGCACTTTATGCACACTAACCAGGGCTGTGAGACAAGCCTGCCCTTGTGACATTGTCAACAGAGCAAGTGATAATGGGAAGAAAGCAAAACAAAAGTTGTTTAGGACAAGTTGCCACATGCAAGGGGTATTTCAACAGAACTCACTTTTTGACCAGCTTGTACAGACGCTTTCTGTTAAGGGAAGGTGTATTTTTCTTGCTTGCCAGCTCAAAGAGTTTGTCAGCAACAGCCTTATAATCAAACTGTTGGAAGAGAGTATGATACAACTTTTCTTATTTAGCTTATTCATGCAAGATAAACCAGTATGACTCAAACCTTCAAGTAGCATATACATCTTTTAAACAGCCACTTCCTTTAAACCCAAAGTATTTTTTCTGTTAAAATTTTTATTTCCTTTACACATGCATACCAACTTTTACAGATGGTTGCTTCATTAACAGAACAGCTGAACTCAGGTTCCTTTTCTAAAACATTCTAACCTTAATTTTTACTCCAACCAGTGTCAAAACTCACACAAATATTTAGCCAAATACCAGATTTAAAGTGTGTCATGTCCTAATTCTTGCTTAAAAGCCACAGATGTGTGAAGCATGTCTGCCTGCATTTCTGTTTGATTGGTGGATCTGTCAAAAAACACTACACTACACTGGAAGCAAGTAAAAAAATAACCCCAAATTGCAACATACTACCCTCTCTTCCATGTATCCCATCATCCATTGCTTTTCTTCTTACTGTCAATTAAACCTAGGCTGACTGCTTTGCCACCCACAGAGACTTGGCTTTTACCATGCATTTTTGAACTCCTGAAACAGGAAGGGAGGAGCAGTAAAAAAAAGGCATGGGGCAGAGAGGAAAGAAGGATTCAGAATTTCGACATTGGATTTATTTTCTTACAAGCTACTCACAGAGTATGTATTGCATAAGTATCACTTTACAGGAAAGCAGAAGGAGATTAAAATTTTCTAACATGGTTATCTAACTAACACCTTTTACTGCTGTACCTCTTGAAAGGAATGTGAAAAGCGAAAATAGAGGGGGAGTACCAATAACAAAGCAAGCAAGCCACAGACCTGAAGAACAGGCCCAATACCATCATCAGAATTTTCACAAACATCCTCTGTTTCTTCAGAGCTCTGTGACGCTTTTCTTGACAAACTAATGTCTGCTCCTATAAAGAAAAGACTAAATATTAATGTTTAGCTTGTAAAAATGAGACAGCATGCACTACTCTCTTAGACTAAAGATCAAGTACGTTTTTCTTCACGCTATCTTGTAAGCCTTTACTGTTTAACTACTTCAGGGACCATTATGCAATACTAAACTGGCATTTTCTGAACCCCTTTAAAAAAATTGCCTTTGCAAGAGAGTATATCTGGATTGAAAACCTTCCTAATATATTTTTTTTTTGGTCAATTAACAACTCCCACAGAATGCCAAAATCTCCTCTTCAAAAATATCAGGACATCTAAGAGCCAAAAGCCAGGCTGGGTAATCAACTAGCACTTTTGTAGAAAGCTGATACTGCCTGGTTTTAGAGAGACCACTGATTTTTGTGGTATATTCTTTTGCACCCACATCTGAAGAGAGAAAAATACAATTGTCCTTACAAAACCCTGACCACGTGTTTGACTGGTTCAGAGCAGAAATGTATTTTCGGAAATCTATTTTTAAAACCTAGCAAGTCTTCCTAAGGCCATTTAGAACTTCCTCCTTACCTTTGGTTTTAAGCACCTCCTCATTTTCCTGTTTCTCTTCATCTGACACATCCTCCTCATCACTGTTGCTCCCCAGTTCTTTCATTAGGTCCTCAATGGCATAGGGGGACTGATCCACAATCATCTCAAAGATACCAGTGGCTACAGCATGCAGCATACATCGACTGTGTTACAAGAAAGAAGGAATGAGTCAAAAGGCAGAAAGCATCCACAGCCTCCTCTCTCACGTTAAAAAAAAAAATGGAAATTTGAGGGACACATGGATAATGGGTAAAAAAGAGGAAGAGCATCTTGTTCTCCAGATGAAGTGAACCTTTTGCTTCCTAAACAGCAGTCCTTTAATCTAAATAGCATCCTGCCAACATTCCCCTCTTAAATGTCTGTGTTTATACGCTGCTCTCTATTACACTGCAACAACAAAGCATCTATCCAGCTCAGCTTTTCTATGTATGTTTAAAAAAAAGGATAAACAGACAAACTGAACCCACAGGGGTTGATATATTTCTCATAAATACAAAAAAATTATCTATAGCTTTGATAAACATAAATTATCCTCAAATGACTGAGTACATTGTAAGTACAATATGACTGTTTCTCTATATTCTGAAGTTACATCATGGCTCTTCTTCAATCACTTCATTATCACATAGAGTGGTATATGCAGAATATCTTAATTCTTAAAAAATATTTATCCTTTCATTAAACTTACTCTTTTGATTTGGCAGCAATTTTGCAGAAAGGTTCAATGAACTTGAGATTCTGGTCTGCTGTGAGCTGTACAATTAGAAAGAAAGTATTCAGTACATTAATATTGTATGTGTACACTCAAATTCCTTGAATGTTTGGTATAGGGGATGCTTTTTTAAGAGTTCAAGTCTTAAGTCTTTTGTAATACTAATTAAACCGACAGGAGTATCCAGTGACTTTTTGTTACCACTGCTACCACCAACTCCCACGTATTCCCTGGGAATATTATAAAAATATTAACAGGCTTCAGTCTACTGAGTAGAGAAATATAATTAGCTTCTCATTTTAGATATGGAACATGAGGCAGAGAAAATTTAATTAATGTTCTTTGACAAAGGCGGTCTGTAACAGACATTGATAAGACTTGGATTTCTCTAAACTGGCCCACCTGGATCAAAACACTGCCAGCCTACAGTTGCACTACAGATAAAGACCCTTCCCTAAACTCAATTTATGAACATTAGCTGTGATTTGAAGTAGCCTATGGGACTAATTCCCTGTGCTTCCTCTGAGTGGTTAGCCAAGGAATGAAGGTTTTGTTGGAGATGCAGAAATTATGTGGGTTCCAAGTGCAGGCACTTTTGTTCATTTCTCTCTCACACTCCACAATCCAGCACCATAAAAGCTGCAGGCAGGTTTTCCTCCAGTACTGACTACAAAGAATACAAATGGAAAATTTTTAACAGCTCCATCCATTGCAAAGAGCTGTATCAGATGCCAGAAACAAGAGAAGGTAAACGTGCAGAAGCCTGGAGCTGAGTGTGGAGCAGTGGGCAGCTCGCTGTAGCACAGTAACAGAGGATATGGGCTCTGAAGTAACAGGCTTTCAGTTGATGCAAAACTCTGCATCACTGTAATATCAACCAAAATTAAGGTCGACTGAAACAGCAGCACATGACAGAGAAAGACAGGTATCATCAGCACAATGAACTGAATGTAGAAGTTAAATTGCTCAATGTGCAGGCAGCAATGTTTGAAGCCAACCATAAGCAAATAACAGACAACTCTGAAAGCTCCCTTTCCTCCTCTCTTTAGGTGTATTATACAATCAGCCAAGAGCTGGCTTATGCCAATTTTTGCAAATGCAAAGACTGGCAAATGTGTCCACACAAGGGAAAAGACGCTAACTCCTTTCTGTTGCAACAAACATATGAGAGTAGTGCAAATTTTCTATCACTGCTTCCATCCTGAGTTTGGAGCAGTACTCAGGAACTTGAGATAAGCTAATATTTTCTCACTATCTACACCAAAACATGAGCAAAATTAAAAGCACAACTTGTAGTAAGTCACTTGCTTCATGCTTATTCAATATTGCTATGTTACACTTAAAACTGTTAAAACATATGTAACTGAAAAAAAAATTTCTTATAAAATGCTTTACAGTTAACAAGCAGAAAGAAAATGACAATGTATTTTCTAACCTCCTTTGCACCAACTTTAGCCAATTCATCCAAATAGATATCAATGAAATGTAACTTTATCCCAGTGGGAGCATTGCTGTCTGGGTCCATAACTTCTTTCATTAGTAGCTGCAGGAATGGTTCAATTAGACTAAAAAAAAATCAAAAAGAAGAGAATAGAACAAGATATTAATAATTAACTGCTCATGTTCTATTTGCTTTGAAAGTAACCCTAGATATTTGCACTTCTACAAGTTATTTATGATGACTGTTCAACACATAAGAAATAAACCCAGTGACCAATTTTCCCATCTCATGACATCTAAAAAATTCCTTCCATAATCAGAACTCCTTACAGTCTAGATGATTTTGTAGCATCAGACAATTCATTCAATGCAGTTTGCTACAGAGGAAATAAAAATCTTTAAGTTCACATTTGAATTTGGGCTAAGGTTTATTATGCCATGTGATTGATGAGTAGGAGGAGGGATTCTGCCATTTGAGTACGGAATTCCTAAAGACACAGCTATCACATCCATCCTTGATGGGCAACACCTTGCACCCTTCCATTTCATGGGACCATTTTAATTTTGGTGCACACTTAATGCTTAAATTTATTACGTATCTTTCTCAAACTCATTTCATTGCACAGAATTTATCTAAAGCATGTTATCCACTGTCCCTTAGAACAAAACAATTAAACTAAAGAACAGACTGAGGACTAAACTAGGCATAAAACCATCATCCCAATAGCTCAGACCAGAAATGACAGAGCTGTCTACAAGTAGGACTGTGGCTCTGTTCAGCTACCAGCTTCTGGAAGACTAACAAATATTGCTGAATTGACATGGCTCAGAGAGACATATTGTCATTGTTGCATCAAAGCAGCACCTGGGGCTTTGTTTGCTTTTCTTTCCATATTGTTTGGGAAAGTAAAGCTTTGTATTTACCACGCTGTCTCATCCGGCACTTTGTGGGACCTCCTGCAGTTTTGCCCAGAACAAACGTTTCCAGTTCCAAAGTGAAGTTAAAGTATTCTATACCCATAAACATTATTTCAGCTCTTTTCTTCAAAACCATTTTAAAAGAAAATAGAAATAAAAGACATGCTAGGCAGCTTCTAAGCTCCACCTAGGAGGGAAAGGCAGCTCTCGAGCTCCCTCACTCTGCAAAGAAAGGAATCCCGGTCCTCTCTTCCTGACACTGCCTCCTCTCCTGGTGAAGGGCCTCCAAGCCAGCCTTCCAGGAGAGTTGAAAAAAGGGAGGCAAAAACCTTTCCTAAGAAACCCTGTCAGAAATTGGTCTGGGTGACCGTGTCTTCTGCCACGGGAATATGTGTGGGGAAGAAGGTCTTGGCTTCATCCTCCTCCCACACTTTCTGTTCCTGTCAAGAACCATTTTGATCTCTTCAACTCACAGGCATTTACCCAACACAAAATTAAAGTAGAAAGGGTATATAGTACTTGAGCTCTGCAATCCTTTCTATTTCTACAAAAACATGCCTGAATGCATTCAACATTTCAGGAGGCAAGAGAGAGAAAGAATAACTGTAGAAATGGCACAAGAGCTCTGAGCAGAGCAAGATGACTGCAATTGCTTGCAGCTTGATAGAATATGGAAGAAAAACAAATCCGCTGATGCATACAATAAACAGGAAGCCAGTTTACAATTAAGTTCTGTCTTATCAAAAGACAAGTCACCATGATTAAACACAGTAAAATAAAAAATTAATAAAGTTACAGCCCATCAGAAAAACAACACAACCAAAAAAACCCCTGCTTTTCTGCATTTTCTGTTTGCAGGTTCCCTGTCTAATCTCTCCATGGGTGATATTCCATTGGTCAGTCTGGCTATATCAGTCACCTGTAACAAACTCCATAAAAAATTTGGAGATGTCAGATTTCACAGGTGCTTGGAATATTACGTGACAAGCTCCTATGTTCAGGTTCTCCATAAGCATACATGAATTGCTTTCTCAAATCTTCCTGTGAAACACACACTTAATGGTTTAGGTGAATCTGAGAGTTATTTATTGTAGTATGTATTTAACTTAATGAAGTGTAAAACCTAACTTTGTTTCTGAACTACACATCGAAAGCCATCTAGAAAACAAATAAGCCTTAGTGTTAAGGCTTCATAACTGTGCCATCTATGGAGAAAAAGGATTAATTAAATGAAAATTTATTTGATAAAGGTAAAGTGGGCAACTTCTTTATGATGAAACTACATCCAGAGATCTGCTTACCTTTCATCCCAATCATTTCTTTTCAGCACTTCAAAGGATTGCCTCAAAATCATACGCATTAGCTGCAAAGTACAAAAGTTGTTATACACATTGCGCATGAAAACAGATAAAGGAGCTACTGTGACTGTAATATGAATAGACTTCTTAGTAAACCTCTTTGTAGCACAAGGTGGAAAGCTTCCTCAAATAAACATTTCGACAGGTTTGTCTATCATGTCAAGCAATGGAAGGATGCTGTGAAGCTCAAAAGACAATAAACTATTTTCATATACTAAGCCCAGAAAAATCCATGGCCTTTTCTACTACACAACTTTCTCTTGCTCCATCACTATGATTTCTTTATTAAGTGCTGACAAATGTAAAAATATCCCACAGCTTAAACTGGAGACAACAATAGAGGACAGATGATAATAGTAATATCAAAGACTGCCTGGATGCCACCCTGTGAAATAGGTGAATCTGCTCTGGCAGGGGGGCTGGACTAGATTATTTCCAGAGGTCCCTTCCAACCCCTAACATTCTGTGATTCTGATTTGATTTACTTGAAAATGACATTAAGAGACAGACATATGAAAAACATCTACATGAAACTGTCTCAAAACAATTCACTTACTGAAAGACCTGCTAACATTGAGAAACAAAAAGCAACAGTGAATGTGCCTCCAATTAACTTCTTCCAAAGAATATTAATGTAGTTTTGTTACTTACAGAGGAAGGTATTCTAAGATTCTTCTCTTGTCAATTTTACTATTTGCTTTAATAGTGTTTCCTATAGAAAGAATTCTGATAGCTGATTGTACCACAGTAGATATTTTAGTGGTGGAAAGTCAGGGTTCTTTCAGATTCATCAAAAAGTATTTAAACAGTCTGATCTAAATAAGTGATATTGATGCAGTGTCTTCTGAGCTAGCATCTATGTTCCATACAGAAATCAATGAGAAAGTTCACTGCTATATAGAGCAAGGCAAACAATAAAGGACCTGCACCCTGACATAAACCATAATGACTTTTAGATTTGCAGCAGTGAGTGAAAGCCTTTAAAACAAGAATCTCTTGTAATGCATCAAGACAGTCACTTGTCTTCTCTTACAACATACATAAACACACGTGCAGACAACACTGCCTTCCAGCGCATCACCACCACCCCATCTTTTCTTGCCAAAAATATCTACAAGATAGTCATTACCATATAGTACTTATCAAGACGCAGATTGTCTATCCCATTCCATTCACGGTTCATAGTTTGCCAAAAAGTTTGAATGAACAGGTGTCCTGTAAGAGAGTAAGAATAAAATCTATCTGCATGTCTGTCACAATAATTTATTCTGCTAACCTAAATGAACTTCAAGAAATCACTAACATGAGAAAGGGATGCATTTCCCTACGGATTTGCCTAGTAACAGGGAACGAGCTGTGGGATGATGCACTTGAGACAGCTAAAGGGACAAGTCAATTAAACTTCAGAACAACAGAGGAAAAAACATACAGCTACTTCTAATGGAAAGTGTAATTATAGGGACAGCTTTGTACTTATCTATTTCGTGTTATATACACACAAGTTAGAGCAAAACACCCATTCTGCACTCACTTCTACCCATGCATATTTTGGCATTGATTGAGCACTCTTTCAAGTACATCTTGAATAGTAGGTGCTTAACAGCTCATGACAGAAGGTTGGGTTTGAGTTGAAAATACACAGAATAAGTAAATGCAGAATTTCAAAGGAAGAGGACAAGTTTGCTTTGCTGCCCACTCTGCAAAGTCTCACCTTTATCACACTGGAGGTACAACTCCTCCCCTGCAACAACCAGAACCAAACTGCATCTCATGCTTCTCTTAATGCAGTGACACAGCAGGTGGACAAAATGAAAATTGAAAAAACAAAACAGTGCCTGTATCTCTGTCTTTATTCTGGCACTGTTATAGTGGCCTCAACATTGTCAAAGATAAAAGCACCTTACAAAGCATTAGGTAATTATATAGTACTTACGAGCCTCTGTATTCTGAATCACATGGATAAGCTGTGAGATGTTGCTTGCAAGTTCTTCCTAAAAGCAAACAAACATAGTATAGCACATTTCAGAGCTTGAGCTCCACACTAAACATGCCACCAGCAAACAGCAAGAAGTATCAATATCATGAAACACTCCTCAAAACGAAAAGTATTATCTTCAGAGCAGCTTTAGTACTGCAGTTACCCTTCTACTGGGATTCAGTCAGTTGTAACAGAAGATTCAAGGTTATCAAGTTCAGTTCATTTTGCCAGATGTCTGCACAAATCATCTGCTTGACAGTAGAGACAGTTATGAGAAAAATCCCATTTATTTGAATTAGCAAATTATGTAAAACTTTAGGGGTACTGTTCTCATACAGCTTAATTGCAGATGGAGCTCTCTGTGCTGTGTGTGAAATAAACCTTGTTCACGCAAACAGACAAGTAATTTTCAAACCGATTAAATGAGGTTACTAAGATTTGGTACCCCAATACTGGAATCTTTTGTAAGATGGAGACAAACTGGTAGTAGCCAAAAGAAGTCATTAGCAGAAACAAAGTGGGCAGAAGAGGAGGTGCTACCAAACTAACAAAAGGAAGTGTGAAACAAAGCTATTCAAGTTGTTGCAGCTAAGGGCAACTGCTGGTGCTTTAACTCCAACGAATCAGTGCACTTCATAACAGTAGATATTTCAGTTATGTTTTTGGAAGGTAAACAGCTACATCTGCCATTCAGAGGGTGACTCCAAACATGATCCCATTTATGCTTCTGCTCATGTGGTGAGGATCAGTGAGCTGTACTCACTGCACCTCTCCTGCACATGCCACATCTAAGCAGAAAGGGAGCTGGGGGGTGAAAGGTGAGAAAAACTCACTAAGATTATTTTCACCATTCTACATTTGTATGTCCCTACAGTGTATTTTAGAAGAGACTCACCACTCAAGCAAATATAAACAAAGTTACTATACCTGTAGCAGAGGTTTATCCTGCATCCACATACAATAGAACAGGCCTTTCCATATTTTCAGCAGTTCGTCCTGGCTGAAGCCACCTACAATACAGAAGTCTGAATGAAAATGACAAGTTTCACATGTTCACAAAACGTTTACGTAGGGCTCCCTCTGTTCCTTGTTTTCTTCAAAAAAATAAATCAGATGAATTCTAAGACAGTTCTGATACATCTCTCTGGCATATTTTTAGCAGCAAGTCTAAAACATATTTTTAATGAGGGCATCATATCTAAATTTGTAACAGCAGATGTTCAATGTGCAAATCCTCATATATAACTGAAAAGTCTTTTTTTTTCTAATAATACCTCACTTCACCAATAGTTATACTTCTTAGTAGGGGATTGTTTTGACAGAGTAAGCTTTTAACAGACAACAAAATTATTTTGATATTAAAATACATAATCAAATAGACTGAGCAGTCATAATGAAAATATTTCCCCAAGTTAGTCTTGAGGAACAGTATCATCTGAATTTTAACAGCAAAGAATATTTTCACTATTAACACAAAAATTCGCATTCTTGTCAAAATTACACATTTAGAAGGCAAGTACTAAGCATAAAATAAAATGTTACTGTCAGCAACTGTTGACCAAGAACATTGTAAAAAGAGGACTATTCATTACATCAAATACACTTCTGAGAAGTAAAATTATAATGGAATACTGTTACAAGGCAGCTACAATAACCTACTGCAACTATTTTCAAACTGTGGCCTATTAAGTACTCTCAAATAATTTCAATAAAAATAATGGGTAAAAGCTAATCATCATGAGGAAGTGCAGATTTGCTATGAAGAGATCACTGTCAGTTTTGAAAAAATTTTCAGGGGTCTGATGATGAAAAAGCCTGAGGCTGAGTACTAGGTCTAAACTGAGTACCTCTTCCTGAGACCAAATAATTTGAAAGCAGTGATCACTACTGCACCATTCCCCACTCAAACAAAAAATTAGTACATATTAGTTAAATTATCTACAGTCATGGATGATTAAAAGGATAAAAATTGGAGCTTAGTAAAGGAAAACATGCAAAATACTACAATGCCTAGCAATATAAATCATTAATTATTAATTTATCTTAGCTTTGTCAGTACTATTAATATTAAATATGAATCATTCTGAATCACTGATTTAATATTCACTGAAATATTAAAATGAGTAGCATTTGTTCTCAGAATTATCTGCTACATATGAGAAGCATGTTTAACCTCAGACCCAGCAGTGAATCTACAGAGCCACCTGATATCAGGTGCCTACAAAGGTGGCTTAAAGAGTTATCCACTTTTTGGGGAACACAGACTTCCACAGTGCTACTTTTCACACATAGAGGGTTTTTTAAAATGTCCTAGCTATTCCTTGGTCCATTTGACAAAGGATCCTTATCAAGATGTTTTAGAGCAAGCTTCTTATCTAAGTCACTCAAGAAGATCAGGTTTTCCACTTTATGTGCTTTGCTGTCAACCATCCACAGCTGGCAAATAATTTAAGTAATATTATCTTGAAACCTGAACCTACTGTATTAGCAACGATAGCATACAAAGCTGAAGGCCTTCTTTACCTGAAAGCTACCTTGAGAAAGATTTTGATTTTATTACTTGGATTACAACTCTGTCCCTAAATACAATGTGGAAACTTGGATTAGGAATGTTACAACCACACACTGAAGTCACGCTACATCAATGCAAGACTTCGTTAGCATTTTTTGTTTGGGACTTATGCTAATTTGAGGTTGTTATAACTAACATTGCCGTAATGTTTCCTATTCTAGATAATCTTCAAGGACCAAATCCATACACCGGGATGGGTTCCCTGCGGGACAGGTCGGATTATTTGCGTCCTATTCCCAGGAATGAGCTACACTGCTCTGATCCCAACCCTATTAAGGCTGCCAGAAAAACCCTCCCGGCCCAAGCAGATCCTCCCCAAGACCCTCAGTCCCCTGAGCCACCGCTGTGCCCGGCCTGCCCCTGCCCACCTGTCCTGGTTTGGGCCAGGATAAAGGTGATTTTCTGGTTTGTACTTTTGCTTTCAGCTAAGTCTCTTATAAGTAGTTGCACTTGCTGAAATTAACAGCAAGTTTCTCAGACAGTGTCTGCTTCTAGGACTGATAACACTCAATGTTTATAGTTACAGCCAGAGACTGGTGTGCAGAGCCAAGGACACTGCTCAGCTCTGAGGAACATTTTACCCTCCAGAAGGAGTAAGGAGGTCTCACCTGAAACCCTCCTCTGGAGAGGACCAGACAAGATAGATGTCAGAATTGACCAGAGTATTCCATCCCACACACGTCATACTCGGTATAAATTTGAGGGATCACAAGGGTCAAACCCCTCTCCTCCTTCCTTCTTCCTCCCTGCTCCCTTCGGCATCCTGAGAGGATTCCATCCATTCCTCTGCCTGTGGTCCTGATCCATGCCAGCCTGAATCTGTGTGTTCCTGCCCCCAGCTCCTGACTGCTGCCGACTCCAGGATTCCAGCCTGGACTTTCCCAGGGCTGCCCTGCAGCCTCAGTGGTGACGTGAGAGTTATTGGGGAAAGGGGGGAGGAACGTGGGATCAATTTTCCTGTATATTTGTATATATTTAGTAATTTTTCCTATTTATCATTACTGTTTCATTAAAGTTCTATAGTTTCCAAGCCATAAGTCTCTCTCCCTTATTCTCTCTCTCTTTCCTTTATCAGAGGAGAGAGAGATTAATATATAAATCTGTTACTCGCTTTAAATCTGTTTATCTGCCGGGCCAGGGTTAAACCGTGACAGCACCACGGCGCGGTGAGGAAAAAGTAAAAAAAAAAAAATAAAAAAAAAAAAAAAAAAGAGGAAAGAAAAATGAAGGCAAAGCCAGCCAAAAAACCCCAGGGTGACCCGGGGGTTCAGCCCCCCGGTGTCGGTCCGGGGCCGTGGGCAGGAGCCGGTCCCACACGTGCTTCCCCACCCCCACAGCTGCCGCCGCCGCTGCCGCTTCACCCACGCCGCTGATCGCCACGGACCCATCGCGGGCCCCGCCGCTACAGCCCCACCAACCCCGGGCAGAGCCCCGCCGTGCCGTGCCGGGCCTTACCGTCCGGGCGCTGGGTCCGGACGCTGATGTATCCCCGGAGCTTCTTCAAGGCGCGGTCCCGGATGCGCTTCTCGTTGGCGGCCAGGCGCTGCGCGAACTGGATCTCCGGCGGCTGCACGGCGGCGGGAGCCATGGTCAAACCGCGGCCCGGTCTCGGACCCCCCTTTCCCCACCGGGACCGATCCGTCCCGGGCCGTCCGCGTTGCGCACGGCCGGGCGCTGCTCGATGGCGTCACCGACAGCCCCGGCGTTCGCTTGTTGCGTCATCACAGCGCAGGCGCCGAGGCGGTGTCGGAGCCGAGGTGGGCGGTGAGGGCACCGCGGCAGCGTCCTCACGGTGCCTCCCTAAGCCCGAGGGTTTACGGTTACCGGCGGGACAGGACCCGCTCGGAGGAGACGCCCGAAGGCTCCCTGGCCCTCCCCCGCTGCCCACGGGCCTCGCGTCACCCCCGTCCCGCTGACACTCGGCCCTGGTGAGGCCACAGCTCGAGTCCTGTGTCCAGTTCTGGGCCCCTCAGTTCAGGAAGGAGATTGAGGTCCTGGAGCAGGTCCAAAGGAGGGCAACCAGGCTGGTGAAGGGATCCAGCACAAGTCCTGTGAGGAGAGGCTGAGGAAGCTGGGGGTGTTCAGCCTGGAGAAGAGGAGGCTCAGGGGAGACCTCATCGCTCTCTACAACTCCCTGAAAGGAGGCTGGAGCCAGGGGGGGGTTGGGCTCTTCTCCCAGGCAACTACCAGCAAGAGAAGAGGGCATGGACTTAAGTTGTGCCAGGGGAAGTTTAGGTTGGATATTAGAAAGGATTTCTTCACCGAGAGGGTGATCAGACATTGGAATGGGCTGCCCAGGGAAGTAGTGGATTCTCCGTCCCTGGAGATATTTAAAAAGAGACTGGATGTGGCACTCAGTGCCATGGGCTGGGAACCACAGCGGTGGGTCAAGGGTTGGACGTGATGATCTCTGAGGTCCCTTCCAACCCAGCCGATTCTATGATTCTATGACACCGCAGCAGGGCCGGTCTCCAGCTCCCCACGGCCCTGCCCCCCTCTCCCCGGGAGCCGAGCTCACTCCTCAGCCCATCCCCACAGAGAGCCGCTCGCTTCCTGGAGCACCGGGAGATGGGGAAGCAAGCCGGGGACACCGGGAAGCTCCCGCCGCTTCCAGCTCCCGCCCCTCCGGCCGGCGGAGTGGGCGTGGCCAAGCCCGGGAAGGTGGAGAAGGGGCAGGGGGAGGGGCGGAGCCGGTGACGCCGGGAGGGCACGCGCTTCCCGCCCTCCGTCCCGCGAAGCCGCCGCCGCCGGCTGCGGGTGTTGGCGCCATGTGGCGCTGCGCTGGCCACGCGCAGGTAGCGCGCGGGGCGCAACAACCCCCCCCTCCCATCCAACCTCCCCCCATCCAACCTCCCCCCATCCAACCTCCCCCCATCCAACCTCCCCCCATCCAACCTCCCCCCATCCTCCCCTCCCTCATCACCGCCCTGAGGTCTGAGGGGTCCGGGACACGGTTCTGGGGTCCTGTCCCCTGAGGGAAGAAGAGGAAGGTGTTGGGGGCCTACGCGCTGCCCGCTGTGCCTGGCGGGGCCCTGAGGGGTGGGGGGGGGGGATGGCGGGGTCTGTGCTGCCGGAGGAGGGGGGGGGACACACGGAGAAGGCGGCGCAAGGAGCTCGGTGCTTGAGGGTTCCGCGGCTGCGGTGGAGGCTTTGGGGGGGTCTTTTGGCCGCGGCGTGGGTTTGTGAGGCCGCTGTGGGTGAGGGATTACCCTTAGGGGATGGGTAGGGCCGGGAGAAAGTGGGGCCGCTGGGGTCTCTGGCCGAGTCGGTCCCCGGCCTGTCAGGGAAGGGGGAGTGGTGGTGCAGGCCGTGAGCCGGGGTACACAGCTGAGTGGTTTGGCCGCTGCGTCAGGGGTCTGTGAGGAGCAGAGTCAAATTTCCTGCACCCAGTCCCTTCCCATGACTGTAAGGGGCTGGGCAGAAAACCACTTACCCGTAGGTAAAAGCCTATAGGCTTTTAGCAGGCTGGGGAAACCGAGGGAGGTGATGCAGATTAACCAGAGAAAATAAAAGTTGTCTGTTTGCACTATTGCCATGATCTTTGTTCACAGTGATACTAAAAATGAGCATGTTCTTACCGTGTATTTCATCTCTCGATCCCACTACTTCATTAGTGTGGGTGCTGGCCTCTTCTCCCAAAGAACAAAGTGATGTGATGAGGAAACAGCCTCAAGATGAGCCAGGGAAGGTTTATTTTGGATGTTAGGAAAAAAGGTGTTCACTGAAAGAGATATCAGGCACTGGAACGGGATTCCCAAGGAAGTGGTTGAGTCCCATCCCTGGAGGTATTAAAAAGACATGTAGAATTGGAGCTTTGGGCTGTGGGTTAGTGGTAGACTTGACAGTGTTGCTGGGTTGGTGGTTGGACTTGGTCTTAAAAGGTCTTTTCCAACTAAACCAATTGTATGATCTACAATCCTATGTATTTTATTTGAATTTGGCTTCTGCTAGGGAATAGAGCTATGTTTATGACTCTAGCAAATTGTGCTCAGTAATTTTGAGCAATATTAAATTGTCTCTTCGTCCTTCCTGTTTGCTAATATGCATATGGTATTTCCCTATAGAGTTCTCTTGCCATGTGCTTATTCCATACTTCCTTGAGATGTAAATGAGTTGTATTTTTCTTCAGTCAGGTAATGTGGTGTAACTTAGCCATGGTAACTGCCATAAGCACTTCCTAAATGCAGCTTGGAGTGTGCAAGTGAAGTTGAAAGTAAAATCTTTCTTCTGCACCTTTCTCCTGGCTCTACTGCATCTGAACCAGGAAAGCTGGAAGTGGCTTGTTCTGTCCACACAGCTATATGGATATGAAACAGAACTTTAAAAGAAATAGAGTAAGAAGCAAAAATCATAGGCAATGTTCTATGTGAGGAAGCAGGAAAGCAAAAAGCCAAAAAAAGAATGTAGGAAAGGATAGCAATGCTAGGGTAGCATGGTCTGTACCAGTGAAAATGACCTCTTTATCTTGTGCAGCTGGGCTTGGGAAGATTGAGGACAGCATGTTTTGTACCTTTATAGCTTATTGTGTTGTGTAGTACCTTCATCTCCATGGAAGAAGCAGATTGATTCATAAATGATCTCACTGTTTCTTCACCATTTTTAATGCAATGTAAAACAGTACTAAGATATAATTTTGCTTTGTGAAATTTAATTAGATTATTAATGTTTTAGGAAAAGGAAATTAAACCTTCTTTATGTCTGTGTGTATGTGGTAGCCTTTTTAAGATACAGCAGAGTGCAGATACACATCAGAAATAGGAGTTTTGGAGTGTTTTGTACCTGTATTTCTTTATAATTATAGAATTAATGCACATTCTGTTGGAGTGTGGAATCAGTTATGTAGTAATAGCTTAGCCTAGGAGGAAACTAGTAAACATCTTTTGTCTTGATTTGGGGTTAAGTTATTTTTATGGGGGATTGGGCTGAAAATAGCTTGTGCTTCTTACAAAAGATGATTTATTTTGAAAAAATAGTCTCTAAAAGAGCTGTTTTAATTTAGCAAGGTGACTGAGCATCATACAGATACTTGAATTAATTGAAAAAACGAGTTACATTGTATGCTTTACAGCAGTCATGGAACAATAGCTTGGCATGTGTGTAGCTTTTCACATTTTAAAATGTGAATTTTAGTTTTTACAGCACATATTTAAGGCAAAGAGAGATAACAGAATTTGCTTTAGGCCATGGTAGCGAAAACTAGATTACAGTCAAAATTTGTCTCATAGATTTTTGGATTTACTTATTACTGGATAGTTGTCTTTTAAAAGGGTATGGATTTCTGAAATGATGTCATAAAGAGGGATATCATTGTCCAAAAGGGGATTCAAGAAAAAAAAAACACTGCAAGGCAGTCTGTAGCTGTGTCTTTGGTTTGTTTTTGGTTTGTGTGTTTTGTTGTTATTGTGGGGTTTTTTTCTTGTTTGTTATTCATGCTTTTTTGTTTGTTTCAGAAGGCTGAGACCAAGGAGGAGTTTATTAAAATTAAAAGGAGGGATTTGGAAAGACTGACAACTGAGGTTATGCAATTGCGGGATTTCTTACCCAAAATACTAAATGGGGATATCCTGGGGACACTCCAGAAACTGGATGCTATTGAATCAAGTGAGTAGTACCATGTTAGAAGCTGTTATAGTTTCTGCCAAAACGATGCAGAACAAACTGTCCTTCCCCTATGAATAGATGTAGAGTTTGTGGAAGTATTCCAAATTAAACTATGCTGTTCAATGACTGCTTCAGTTAATTAATGTGTTTGTAATGGAGAAAATGACAAACTGTATTAGAAATAATTAGACATGTGAAATTAATCATTAAAAATTATTTATTGTGGTTAAAAACATACCTAGGCTGTAAGGAAAGCTGTATTGGAAAAAAAAAAAGTGATTTATTGTTGAGGAAAGGCAAAAGCATTCTGTTTCTTGAAATGTCACATTAGATGCAACACTAAATAAACCATGGTAAATAACTGGATGAAAAGTTAAAGGAAGAGACAATATTGTTGTATTAAGCTTGTCTTATTTTTTGGCTTGCATGCTTTTCTTGACGTAAATATTCATAAGTAAAAAGAAAAAATAAAAAAATCTAAGACTGACAGTTATAAGGTCTTTTACTGCTGTTCCTGAAGTCTGATTTTTCAATGTTGTCTCTGTGCATTATTTTTTCAAGAATTCTACCACTCCCAACATGCCATCAGGACCAAGTCTGAGTCAGCTTAATCTCTGGGGCCCGTAGCTTTCATTCATGATGCAGTACAATTCACTTGTTCTCCTAGAAATTGTTTTTGTTTGAAAAGACACAGGTCAAGCACTGAGACAGGTTATGGAGAGCAACAGCTGGCTGAAAAAGCCAAGGAAGACTAAGATAGAGCCTCAAGGCCTGTTTCCAACATCAAGTAATATACTGGGCCACAGCTTCCAGCTGCCTCAGTGATCCAATGTCAAAATTTGCATTTAACATTGATTTAGCATTTACATCAGTAGAACTGGAATTTCATCAGTTGTTAACATTTACTGTAACTAATCATTTTTCCACCTTCCAGAGCTTTGGGAATAGATATCAGGTCCAGAAAATCTGATGTGACCTACAGCATGAGTGAGAATGAAATGAGATGACCTGAAAAGGCCTGAAATGTGGTCCTGCTCTTTTCACTTTGTGCCCATTGCCTTGTTCTGCTTTTGAGTGCTATCCCTCTCGGGGCCAAATACTGCTTCTTCCTAAAGTCAAATATTCACTTCTACAGGGACAAAGTTATGTATTTTCTATTTGTGTAAGGAAGCCATTTTGTATTTCTTGCTCATCCAAGTTGACAGTGAAAGCTTCTTCACTTGGTGGAGGTAGGCAGACTGAGTCTCAAGATCTTAGTGTCAAGAGGGAAGGAACTTTCACTGGGAGGTGGGACCTGTAGCCAGTTGGAGAACTTGCTGGCCTTCCTTATGTTCTGCTGAGGACTGCTGTGTGCATGAGCCAGCAGCACAGCTGCCATCTTTGGTGTCAGCAAAATTCTTCTGCCGTGTGTCAAGAAGCTGTCAGATGGCAGGACTGGTGCATGCAGCCTTGAATTCTCTTCAGAGCAAAGGCATGCACAGCTGGGAGAGCTGACTGGGAACAGGAGAGGGGATTTCCAGGAGTGAGATGCAGCTACAAGTAGATCTCTCTTCATCAGCTTCCAATATTAACCATTCCCCCCCTCTGGAATGCACCTGGTTTCTCTTGACATAAAACCCTGAGAGGAGGTTAACACATCCATCTTTCCTCTGGAGAACTTAAAAAAATTATAGGTGGCATTGTATTAACAGTCAGTAAATATTTTTTCTGCTTCTCCTGTCTCAGTTCTGGTTCCAGGACCTTTGGAGTCTGATGGTGAAGGATGTGGCTGCTCTCAGTGTGTTCACGGTGGATCCATTCTTTTATAGGCTGAAAGTGAGTCTTCTCATTTAGGAGGGCTTGCTTCCTTGCAGTGAGAAATTTTCACTGGGATTTGGGTTCTACTGAATGTACTTACCTGGCAAGGAATAACAGGTTCTTGGTCTGCCATGGATAAAGCCTTGTGTGCACTACTCTCACTCAAGGCATCTTTCTACCTAGTACTTAAGACAGCACCTATGTGGAAATCACTCCAGAAGTCAGAATTTTCTTTACTTGATAGAAGGGAGGAAAGTTTCCTACCTCTGACCAGAGTTACTCCTCAAAAACTCAACTGATCATTACCCCCTTCATTCTTTCCCTTTGGACTGAATGTTGAAAAGACTGGAGAGCATGTCTTGTACATCTGTGTTTCCTAGGAAGCCTTGCCTGGTCTCCTATTTCTGCTAAAAGGTGCTAGTGTTGATGGCTTAGAATCACAAGAAGGGCTGGGTGCCAGCTCTTCAGAAAAGCTATTTGTGACTAGATTATCTTCTCTTATACCTGCTACTTAAAACAATGTATGCATTTGAGGTGCTAATGTTTTGTCAATTAGGATGAATAAGAAAGGCATTTACTATCAAATAGTGAAAAATTACTAAACAAAATTAATCTTAGCTCTTTGAATAATAAGGAGTTTGTGGTTTTAAAAAATGATGTTATCTTTTTATCATTGATTTTAACATAATCTTTGGCAAATACACTAAAATATAATGACAATATTTAAGGGGGTGTATTTGAAGTGAGTTAAGCCATAGACCATACTCTGATGATCAAGGGTATTGTAGTCAAAGTGGAGTTTAACTTGTTTTCTAAGCTAACCAAAATTACAGTAGATGCTGTTTGGACATTACTTTTTAGAATTACTTAAATGTGTTTCTTTTTTTCAGGAAATTTTAAAATACTATGCATTCAGAACCATGGTTTTAAAATTAAAATTTTGATAAGAAACAATTTTTTAAAATACCCTTCATAGTGCATTTTTAAATACAAACCTCATTGTTATAGAATACATTTAACTTGATTTCCACTCACTAAAACAAAGAGTCGAAATTGGAATGTATTTCTGTTAACATCAAAGATTAAATTTTTAAGAGAATTGTAAAATTTGCTTGTCACTGATGTGATGTGTAAATAGTTTGTAATGTTTTATAGTTTTATAAACATTAATTTAAAATGCTGCATTGTGTTCTTACTATTCCTATAATGTGTACATTGTATATTGAAATACTTTTGACTGATCTTGGTATTCTTTTTATTAGATTTTCACTATGCTCACTGAATTTCAAAGATGCTAGATATGAAAAACATAGTGAAAAAAACAAAGTAGAAAATTCAGTAATTAAAAAAAATTCTCTGAGGAACTGGAGCTTCATTCCAGAATGGTGTTTTATCGGTACACAGCATTTAACAGCTAGCTGTGATTCTTTCAGTCTTTCACTATTTTAAATGAGAAACATTGTCTTCATTTAGTTTTTCGTAAGAACTGTGGAAATGTGGCAAAGTGCGGTATAGCTGGTTAGCCACGAGGAGGTGTTGTAACACAACCAAATATTTGAAGCACCTGGTAAGTGTTGCACGTGGTGGCTTCTTTATTCTTCAGTGCAGGCTCGTTGGTCATAACTTACTGCCTCGTTTATCTGATTTGTCCTGTCACAGACATGGAGAAGAAAGAGGAGGAAATCGAGCAGCTGAAAATGGATTGTGAGCACTTCAGAGCTCGTCTGGAAACAGCTCAGGCAGATTGCATGAGAGAGAAGAAGGTATAATTGCTGTAGGAATAGTGGTATCTGTATGCTTGATTTTTAATAATCAAACCTGTAATAATCAGTTTTTCATATTCCTGTCACGAAATACATCCTTATCCTGAAAAACAGTCTGGGATTTCCCTTCATGCAGTAAGATAATGAGTAGATTACTTACCCGGAAGTTTCTAAGTCACGTTCCTTTCCCTATGATAGTTCCAGAGCAAAAGGATCAGTGCATACAGTACCAGAAAGTATTCAGTGTGTACAAACACAGGTACAACTGACAGTCAGTCTCCTGCTTACACGTGTACTTCTTGCATATGTGCACAGACCACTGTCACCTCCATACTCTGTGAGGTGCAGGGTTGCATTACAGGCCTCTTGGCAGGGTTTGTTTTGGTCTGGGTAAAGTTAAAATATCAGCTGCTGGCATTTTTTTATGGTAGCATGTTGAAATGAAACATTGGGTATTCAGGAAGATTGTGGTGTAGCTGGCATCCTTTGTGGAATCTGTTCTTCTGAATTTAACCTAACAACACAATGTTCAAAGTGAAACTGCCTTCTCTTTTGGATTGCTGTTAGCTCTGTACCTTTAGTTTTATTAGTCTTTCTCAATGCACTTGTTGATCCAATTGCCTTAGACAGCTGTGAGTCAAAGAGCAATTACAAGGCTTCTTTTGCTCTCTCAGTATTGTATTGTGTGATTATGAGAGCAGAGGTACTTAACAATGGAGTAGCAAAGACAGTCACTTGTCAGACTGTAGGTCTTCTGTGAAGCTCTTGGGGTTCAAATAGGATCACATAGGCTAGCAGCTTAATTTTTCAGAGTTGTGAGAATCAGTTGTGATTATTTGCTGCAAAAGTTAATTTCCTTGAAGCTGATAGCTACCTTTTGATAATCTGCAGAAGTTCACTTTGTTAGGGTTCTAGAGTTAGCATCGGCCACCCTTGGGGTTGCACAAAGGCAGATTAATCTACCTAAATTATTTCACCTTTGAAATGGAATAAATGAACAGTTCAATTCAGACATGCAGTTTTAGGGCACATCTGCATGGAGAAGCCATTCTGGAATGAAGTTTGCTATCACTGTAAAATATGATGGAATATTCTATCTGGTTATTCCCTACTTCAAAATAAGTTTAATTTGGGACATCTATTGCAGTAGGTACTTGTTTAGTTTTGCTGTGTACCCCAGTTGTATAAGCATCCATGAAGAACTCTGCTTCAGATATTAATGAAGTAGGTCCCACTCTTCATTCATATTAATATTATAAAATAAGTGGTAGGTGGTTTTGGTTTATGATTTCCTTAGGATGAAAGTTTTACCTAAAGCATGTATAGTTCACTGCGAGTAGTTGTTGTCTTGGTGTCCCAATCAAAGCTCTCTTTTCTTCAGATCTATCATGTTGTCCAGTGTATACTGGTTGTCTGAATGGCTTCTGTTATATACCATGAAGGTGCATTTTTTCTGGAGTGGATTGTGCTTTTGTAGGCTGTGAAATCCTTTAGCTGTTTGGGATAAAAGAAGGTGGTGTATGTATTTGTGTGATTTTTGTTCCAGTTAATCACTTTGCGTGGTGTTTTTTCATTTTGTTGCTTTTCTGCTGTAGGCATCATTGTGTATAGTTTCTGATTTATTTTCTACGTATCTATCTTCTGAAGAAAAAGGAAACAATTCAAACAAACATAAAATAAATGCATTTTCTAGCTGAGCAGTGCCCTTCTCTTAGGGGATCATAAATCAACATTTTGCATTCCAATGTTTCTGTGCAGCGCTGCATCACCGATTATGGAATTGCCACGCTTTCTGAACCTGAGCAAAACTTGAAGTGCAGATGTTTTTCTTGGCTAATGTCTTTTTTGTCTGTCTTTTCATAGTTAAGTACTTAAGCACTGCTGTATTCTTGTGCCTTGACCCTTTCCTGAAGATGGTGGTGTTGCATAGCACAGTGATCGCTTTGTGATGTGAACTCTCAGGAGTGTTGCTTCCAGCTAGGTTATTTGCTTTTGCAGGCTCCGTTTATTTTCCTGGTTCATGCATGTACTATTTTGTTCTCTTTGCTTAGTACCTTTGTTCTGATGTTGCTTTTGACCTATTAAAAATTCTGGCATTTCTTGTACTGGCTTTGCATCCTCATTGAGGGGGATCTTTGTATTACAGAGTTGTAGGTATTAGTATTCAGTATTAGCACCCAAATAAAAAAGGCAAATAAAATGTATTAAAAGATGTATTTTTCTAAAACAAGGACAGTGCAGAAAGACAGGTACAAGTTAGGGGTTAGAGAGGAAGATGCCTTTGACATTTTGTTTATGCACATGGTGGCAGGAAAGCTATAGGTCTGGTAGTGAGTTATGCAAAAGATAAAATTTGGTTAACTTGCTTAAAAACAATCAAAATGTTAAGAAATATGACACTTTTCTTGGGACTTTTATGCCTAGGGAGTCAGCAGCAAGTATCTGTCTTTTCCATGTATTAAATTGTTAGGTGAAAGAGCCTCCAGAGAGTAAATATGCACAGAAATCTTCTTGATAAATTTAATTTGAACTTCACAGATTCTAGCCTGTGTGTTCCATTAGCAGCATGATAAATCAATACAAATCAGGCTGTCAGGAATGATACAGGAGGCTAGGTAGGTACTTGATGACAAAGTACAAGCATCTTTGTACTGGCTGATACCATGTTATATAGATTTTCAGATGACTTTAATTTTCCATTCTTTCTAAATCTGCAACACAAAACACTGAGGTGAACCCCTACATCAACTGGAGACTTATTTTAAAATCTTGATGGAAATAACACGGTTGATAGTTTTGTTCTGTTTACTAGCTTTCAAAATTGACATAGAAAAGGTTCTTTTTCAGTTTTCCAGATTTTGTCCTGATAGCTAAACATGCAGGAGAGGCTGGGCTGAGGGGGGTGCTTTCTGCTGTGGATCTGAAGTTCCATGCACACAGCATGGACAGAGCAAGATCCTTCTGTTATTTTGACACAGAGTGATCTGTGATTCTCTCTCTTTTGATACTTGAGTTTGCTTCAGTTTTCTTGACTGGGCTTTATCTTTCCTTGCCACACTGTTTAATACCACTTCATCTGGAGTTAGGAGGGAGCCCCCACCCACCCTGAGAGACTGCAGACTGGAGTCTCTGCTTTGGTCCCACTGTCTGCACTAGCTCTAAGATGGGAAGTGCAGCAGCTTCAGTATCCCTGTGGCACCTGATAGGAAGGCAATGAGACCTGGAATCATTCTTGTGTGATTGGAAAGAAGTATTGCCACATTGAAGTTGTGTCCTGGTTGTGTTGGGTTCCTTTTTTATGCTTTGTGGCAAGGACTTCTGAGCAGCTCACTTGAGTGGGGGATGTACAATGATGCCTGGATTTTCTTGGTATGAAATGCCCTTCAAACTTTAAACCTTTGGTGTGTTTTTCAGGGGGCTCTGTCTTACTGCCAAACAGAAATATGCCAATAGAAAAGTGTTGGGAGAGGCAACAGTGTTTATCCTAGATAACCAGCATTCTAACTTGTTGGCTAAGGCAGTAGTCTGTTTTGATAAACAAAACAACTGCCCCTTTCTATAAGATGCTTCCAATATCTTTGTTAAACTATCTGGAGAGGCTGACCTCTGATGCTGAAATATCTTCTCTCTTGAAAAGATGTGTAGGTATTTGCTTAGGAGGAGTAGACTTTCCTATCAGACTTCTCTAGGTGCCACTCAGTCTCAGTGGGTCACTTGGTCTGACCTTGTGGACAGGCTTCTGGTTACTGTCAGTCCCCACAAAGTACTCTACTACTTAGATATAGCTCAGGAAAAAAGGTATTTATCTGCAACTGCTGTGATGTTGCCACCTCACACTCCTCCCTCCTCTCATTCCTTGTATGGCCATGTTGTTTCTTGTTCTGTCCCATAGCCCGGAAACTTGTTTTGGCTGATATGAAGTGCAACCAAAATTTTCTTACAATATTTCAGGAAAAACTAGACCTGCGTCAGCAGCTGAATGAGGCCAAGCAGCAGCTCCTGCAGCAAGCAGAGTATTGCACAGAAATGGGTGCAGCAGTGTGTACGTTGCTGTGGGGTGTATCTAGCAATGAGGAAGCTGTTAAAGCCATTCTAGGAGGAGTAAGTATGGCAGGTGAATACTTACTGGTGGTAATGATGTTAGGCCTTTAAAATAAGGACCTTGCACTGTAAGTTGTTGAAACATAAGAATATATTTCAGAAATAATTGGAGAGTAAAAATGTTTTCTGAATTGCATATTCTTTGGGAAGCCATCTATTCTTATTTAACAAGTGTTGGAACTATAAAGTGTTACAGAGCAGTCAGGGAATAAATGCAGTAATTAATTCTTACATTACCAAAGAAGGATTTTCCACTTTGCACAGCTAAACTGGAAGCAAGGCTACAGCTAGCAAAATCTTTGCAAGCTAACAGAAGAAAAAATAATTCTTGTGCACAAGCAGCAATTTCCATACCTATAGAGAGCTTGGAGGAGCTATTTCCATGGAAGGAAGACAGATCCATCAATTCTTAACTTCTTTAAATCTTTGTTCCTCCTTAATGCTTTCATGAGTCTTGGAAATTTAGAGAGTCTATCTTTTTTGTTTCAAGTGAATCTTATTAAATCTTCAGTGTTTAAATTCAACAAGCAGTTTACTTGAAAAAAAAAACTAAAACAGCAACAGCTAAATACAGTAGTAATATTACAACTGACACAGCTTCACTGCCAAGTATAGCTGATGGAATTAGGAGGGATCAGAAGAGCAGGCCTGGTGAAAATATGATTTTCAGTCTTGTCACAGCCATTATGGAATGAAATTCTTGTATTTAATCTGAGTGAACCAATGCCGTCATTCCTTCTGCCTTGATTTTTTTCAGCAGAATGATAAACAGATGAGTGAAAAGGATTAGTTCATTATAGTAAATGGTAAATTAGTGTGCTTTAAAGAGGTTTTCCAGCTTGGGTGCACCAAGATACAAATAAAGCTTTATATTGAAAGCTTTAAAGTGATGCTTCTGATGATAACTTCTGATGATTCAGGATCCAAGCAGCAGCCATTACTAAGGAAAAAAAGTCTGTAAAAACACTGTATAAACCAGTTAAATTAAAAAAAGACAGTCAGGGGGATACAAAGAGCCCAACACAGAAAAAAACCCCAAACCATTATAAAACTATATTCTGTATTTTCAGAAGATTTTTTAACAAAGAGTCAACAATATTTTGTGGCTAGCCCTTGTTATTTGACTTGTGAAACAGTATTGAAACATTAGGTTTCCCACTAAATGCTAGCAGTGATGAAAATTACCGTATTTTAGAAAAGGAGAGTAGAGTTAGTGGAATCCTTGTTGAAAACAGTCTTCAGTATCAAAATTAAGTAAAGACAAGTAAAAGCAGAACTGATACCTGGTGATTAAGAGTAAAAAGCTCAACTCTGAAGATGCAATACTTCTGTTTCTAGGTTTGTTTGAAATGCAAGTCATTCCCAGCAAACATGGGAGCCCATTGAACTGCTATACTTCTGGTGAAGTTCATAGCAACATTTTGGGGCATAATTTTCTTCTGATGGTGCACATGATAAGAAACATGCCTGGGATTGCAACAAGATTACTAGGAAAAACATAAATGGATTGTATGGCATTGTATCAACCACAGATTGCAGCCGGCATTGAGACAGGTTATTAAAAGATGATGGAGATTTGTCACACAAAGTTTTTGGCTTAGGTTATTTTTGGACAAGTTGTACAGCATCTTCCCCTCCTCCCTTGAGAAGGTGCTATGGACTACATAAATGTAGAAGGATATCAAGAGTGCTTTGAAACTGTTGCTCATAGTCAAGCATGTGTGGAGGGTGACATCAGTTAAAAATAATCTTCTGCCTTAGGGAACAACGCTCAAAATTTTTTCAGTCTTGGCCCAGATAGAGGAGTAGGTCTTTTATGCAGTTCTGTAATGCAGATTGGTCCCAAACATAATTTCAGTCAATGTACCATTTGTGTCCATACGGGCTGGGAAAGTCAAAACTCAAGCAGCTAATTGGAACTTGAGTGCAAGTAGTTTTCAAGGCAGTAGGGGAGAGATACTGACTGTTTCTCTCCAGGCTTAACACTTCTAGAGAGACATTCAGAGAAGCTATATGAGAGAGAGTTTTCAAGAATGCCTGCCTGCCTCTGCCAAAAAAGAAGTGAATTAATTCCCATGAGATGGTTTTAGATGTCTTGCTGAAAGCTTCAGCCACAAATGCCCATGACAGGGAGCTCATGAGGAACTGCAAGCTGAAGGTTTGATATCAGGACAACATCAAGGCTTGCTTCAACGTCAGAAATTTTGTATCCTACAAGGTGGTCTGCTGCTTCAGTTATCTGCTGTGGCAACAAATGTCTTGATATTTTATGGCAGGAATTTTGCATGTAAGCTGTTCTTTTCACGCAGGAGTTACTTGGACAGCATAGGGTTCATTGCACCATCGGGGATCAAGCATCTTAATGGCTGCTCTCTGAAGTGTCCTTATCTTAACATCTGTGGGTGAGACATTCTTCAGTCCCATGAAAATACAGTAAAGGAAATCAGAGACTTTGCAGAGTATGTAATATTTGCTATTTATATACCAGATCGGTCTCTGCTCCAGCTCCTCAGGATTCCCAGATAGCTAATTAATGGCTACTTGGAAAGAAGGTTCAGCAGAGATGGCACCAGTGGCATCTCAAGAGAGTGGCAAATACAAGATTATGCTTGCTTCTGGTGCAGTGTAACAACTCCTTGGTTTGCTTAGTACTCTGTCATGCTTCCATGCTAATACAGATTTTATAACAGGCATTTTCATACTTCTCTGCTATAGTAGGCTCTCTTCATTTTCTCTCATGCCCTCTGCTTATAGAATTGCAGAATGATAGAATGATTTGGTTTAAAAGGGACCTTAAAGATCACCTAGTTCCAACCCCCCCTGCCATGGACAGGGACACCTCCCACCAGACCAGGTTGCTCACAGCCCCATCCAACCTGGCCTTGAACACTGCCAGGGAGGGGGCAGCCACAGCTTCCCTGGGAAACCCCTGCCAGTGTCTCAGCACCTTCAAAGGAAAAAATTTATTCTTAATTCCTAGCCTAAGGCTACCCTCTTTAAGCTTAAAGCCATTCTCCCTTGTCTTACCATTACATGCCCTTGTAAAAAGTCCCTCCCCAGCTTTCCTCCAGTCCCCTATCAGGTACTGGAAGGCCACTATAAGGCTTCCTGGAGCCTTTTCATCTCCAGGCTAAACAACCACGAGTCTCTGTCTGTCCTCATAGGAGAGGTGCTCCAGCCCTCTGATGATTTTTATGTCTCTCCTCTGGACTCACTCCAGCAGTTCAATGTCCTTCTTGCGCTGGGGACCCTAGGACTGGGCACAGCACTCCAGGTGGGGTCTCAGCAGCAGAGCAGATGGGGAGAATCATCTCCCTTGACCTGCTGGCCACGCTTCTTTAGGTGCAGCCCAGGACCTGGTTGGCTTTGTGGGCTGCAAACACACATTGATGGCAAATTGCTGTTTGAACTCTGGTCGCTTTTTCAGTTATTATTGCCATCTTTGAGGTGTGACGTCCCTGGAAGTATATAAAGTGCACCCAGCACATGCAGAAATGTGCTTTTTTCCCATTCTCTTTATCCACAATCTATTCATGTTATTCTGGGGCCACAGTATCATTTGTGAGGATAATGAGTACTGGCTGACCCTGCTTTTACATCTTGTTACTGGAATCACCCGACAGGAGCTGTGCAGTTACAGTGTGGTGAATGTACAGCATTGGAGGAATAAATAAATGTTACAGATAGCTTTGTATGTACTGTGAAAGCAGTAGTTCTGACAGTAATTTAAAAATTTTTTGTCACTGCAAAATGGATGAATGTTCAAGTATTTCTCCATCCTGTATTAGAATCCTGAATCCTGCTAGGATCCAATTGAATTAGTTGGGTTTTCTTAAGCTGTTTAACTAATTTTCTTAGGAAATGCATGTCAAGTCACCATGTCAAGCAGATCTCTTCAGCTGGATAGGGTTTTGACAAAAGCAGCTGTAGTAGCCTAGGTAAATGTTAAATATCTGACCCTGCTGTTGCAAAGCCCAGAGATAATAGACTCGGTTTTGAAAATAAACATTACTTCTGCTGTTTGATACACAGTATTGTGGGTTTAGGAGATCAATGTGCAATGGCATAGTTTTAAAATAAGTTAATTTGCAAATTTACAGTAATTTACAAGTCAGCATATTGTTGAGTAGTTTCTCATGTTCTGAGGTAATGGTTTCAAGTATGAGGGAATCAAATCTGTCACTTACTGCATAGCTATTATTTTCCTTTTTTTAAATGTGACTGGATGTTGTAGTAAGTTGCATATTGTTCAGTGTTACTGCAGCATCTAATAATTATAGTTGGTGTACTGTGCATAATCTACTTTTCTCCATGATTGCAGAGTAAAGCTGTAAAGTTTTTCACAATCACTGCACAGACCATGGAGAGCTTCGTGAAGTCATTAAGTGAAGACATGAAACAGCAGGATTTGGATTCTGATGAAAATCAGTTTGTGTTAGCTTTGGCAGGGATTGTAACAAGTAAGTTAATGTTATCTCTCAAAGAGCATTTCATGGGTACTGTGAGCTTCTATATTGCCTTGTATGTGCTGCTGTAAATGCAGCTTTTCAAAGTCAAGTATTTAGTCGCTGTTGATATCATGGGTAACTTTAAAAGTTCCAGTAGATTTTGTCATTGACACTTCTTGAAGGGTTGTACTGCCTGTGACACAGTTAAGGGTTAGAGGGTAGGAGCCATTTGGTTCTGAAATTCCCTAACACTTCCCCCTCAATGTGGTGTAAAACGAGTGGGTTTACTAGTCTTACTAGTCACCTTTAGTTTGTAAATGTCAAACAGTTTACGTTCTGAATCATGAAGAATGCTAACATCTTCAAGACGCATGAGCTGCAGGTGATGAGATTAGCTCCATTAAGGTATGTCCTCAACATCTTGAAACAGTTTTGATGCTCTCAGATGCACCCACCTTCACTCTCCTGAGTCTGTAGTGCCAAGAGAAGTAAAAGGTAATAAACCTGACTGCTGTGCTAAATGTTTCTTTTTAGGCTTAAGAAATAACTAGGAACACACACATCTAGCTTAATATGACTGAAAGTTGGTGGGAAATGGGGTTGGAATGTGATCTGCAGTTTTGTGAAACCATGCAACTGTCAAGACAACACTTGTTAATGACATGATTCCAGATAGATTAAATAGTGTGTATTTATACAAATCAGTGAATCTTGTATTAATAGCTTTTTTGAATATCGAATTTTAGGTGTTATGGTGCCATTTCAGATTTTTTCATAAAAACAGTGTGATATATTATGCTACCGTACCAAGGTGGGAATAATTCTTCTTCAATTGCTTCACTGGAAAAACCCACAACTAACCAAACACACCCCAATTAGCATAGCAAAAATAAGGACAGAGGAAAGAAAATGTTTAAAGGGTATGGGTGGGGTGTGTTGGTGTGTTGGGATTCTGCCCAAGGGGGAATCTGGGTGGTGGAATGACATCTTGCTTCAGTGAAGCTGATAAAATTTTGCTAGAGAATTTGATGTTCCCAAGATTTCTCTCTTTGTCTCTGTAATATGGGAAAGCTGAAACTCAGATATGATAAAAATTACAGTCAGGTGGGTGATGTAGAAGGTGCCAGTTTAATTCTCCTAGTTAAGCTACGAAGTAAATTACACTAGAAAGATGTATTAAAAGAACACTGAAGTGGTAATGAAGTGCCAAGCATTCAGAAGTTAGAAAACACCAGAACAGGAAGGTCTCAGTGCAGTCTAAACACAGCCCAGCGTGCACGCAGTGTAGCTGCAGTCTTTAATTGCTTGTGATGTCTATGGTACCTCTGCTTATTTTGAGATTAAAGAGGGCATCATTGTATTTGCATAGAGGAAGAGAATCTGAGGCTGCATGGAAGAACTCTGTCATGCGGCAGATCCCCAAAACTGTGCTGAATGGGAGGCCATGGAACCAGGTTCTGGCAGTAGTACACCACAGTTGACTCATTTGGAGAAAGTCTGTCTAGCTGCACAGTATGAGGAAGCTCAAGTTCCTGGCAGATACCTCTTACACATAAGCATGCACTAGAGTATGGAGCCAGCATAGGAGAATACATTAAAGGAAAGCCTGCATTGGAGAAGCAGTCTTTGGAAATGCTTTTGCTGTTTGGTTTATGCATGAATAATGCAGCACTTGTAGAGAGGTAGGAAAAGAGCTTTTGAGTAGATGTCTACAGGAGTTTTGGTTGTATAATGTGGCAGGTATATTGGATTGAGTGATTATAAGCCTACCTGCAATTTTACTCCTTTCAAGTAGGATCAGTAACAGTCAGCATTCCTTCAGTTCTATGGGATTTGCAGGTTAATTCAGCCTTTTACTTTGTACTTCACTGTGTTACTATCAGGATACTGGTGTTACTATCAGGATACTGGTCAACCCGTATGAATATTATCATCACCAAAGCAGAATTATGAAGGAGTTTTACCAGTATTATTTCCTGCTTCAGTGTTTGCTATGTAGATGGGTACAGTTGGAAGTTTATATGAATGCCATAGATTGTTCTTCACAGCTGGCCTATCTTCTTAGTGATCCCAGTGATTCACATAAACTTTTGTTCTAAACATGATTTTAATGATGATATTTTGTATTCTCTCACAGATGTGGCTGCGCTGGCATGTGGCCGGGAGTTCCTGGTTAGTTCAAATCGTGAATTACTGGACACAATGATGCACCTTCTGGGAGACATGAAGCCTGGACTCTGTACCAAATTTAAAGTGTATGATGACTCTTTTTCCCTTTCAAATGAAATGCATTAACTTGCAGTGCAGGTCATAGTGATGACAGCAGTTTTGCAGTTTTTTCTTTCCTGGAGAGGAAACAGTATTTTGAAACTCTTTCTACAGTAGCATTCCTTGCAGATACACTAAGCTTGGCTACAGGATTAGCTTCATCCAGGTTTTGTGTCTCTTCAGAAGTCTCCTTAAGCACCTTAATATTGTAGAGATGACCACAGATGCACTTATTTTAGGAGGGGCTCATGAGTTGAGAGAGAGGTAAAGAAGGCATGAAGCCAAACTTTAAAACAGAGAATGTAGGATATAAGGGATCATGTTTATTCCCTTGCAATATGAAGGTTGTCTGTAAAATAAAATATGTGTGTAGTGTGTTATGTAAGCTAAAAGCAAAAATTTAATTAGTTCAGATGCTGGGAAAGTAGTACTTTCCTGCCAGTGGAGAAGAGACAAAATAAACTATTGTCTTTGCCTTTTTCTCAGGACTGTTAAAAGCTGGGGTTATATTGCCTTGAGTGAGCAAGTTACAATGGTTTAGCCAGTACTTCCACATGTGCTAGGCTGTGGGCACTTGCCTTGTACACCTGGCTAACGTTTTCATCAGAGTGGCTTAAGCCAACATGACTTTATTTCATAAACTGGTGGGGGAAGGTGACGATGGCATGGGACACAGTAAAAATTCACACCCAAGCCAGCTGTCACTGAGGGTCAGCAGCCTTGTCACTCACATTAACGTGACTGCATCCACACATGCATTAGGCAAGTTGTACATGATAGGCATGAAATCAGGCTCAGTCTTAACTTTGGGTAGGTTTTATCTTGCTTAACCTCAGGTATCAGACAGCTAGATGTGAAGTATCTGTTGTCTGAGCTTCTTCCCACAGTCAGTGGAAGGAGATGGTGCTGTCAGATGATAATTCCTTCAACCCATGTAAGGGGGAAAGTGTTGCCCTCTGGAGTGTTTGTCTTTTCCCTGTTAGATAGTGAGAGGGAAGCTGAGGAGCCTGTGCTGTAGGTGATAGTTAGATACTTTGGTGTCATTTACTGTGGTTCCCAAGTGTTGGGCTTGAAGGTCAAAACTCAAAACAGGGTGCTGAAATCCTGCAACAGTGGGGTTTTTTTATAAAGTCCCAACTAAAAGTTTTGTATGAGAATCTCAGATTAAGAAAGAAAAGGCAATTTGTGCCCTGTAGTGTTTCAGGATCTGTACAGAAAAACAAAACAAAACCAAAAAGGAGAGGACTTGATTTTAAGAGGATGAAGGAGAGGAAAGTTTTTCTAAACACACACACACACAAACATGCACACAAACACACACTCTGAATTTCAAGCAAATATATATCTTTGGGTTCAGATAAATTAGTTTTTACCATCTCAGATGGTATTAATGTAATAAAAAAATGTAATTGGACTTGAGGGCTTTCCTTTTGAATCGATGTTTGGAGTATTTTTAAAATTGTGTTTCAAAAACTTCCTGCTTTGCAGAAGAATTATAGATAATCATATGAACTTGGCTGACATACAGAAATGCTGCTGAATTATACATAAAACCACCTCATGAATTGGCTAGGGATTCAACAGGGACCAGCCTCAGGCTTACAATTTGAGTGAAGCTTAAAAAAGAAGTTGCAGAAGGTATTTGATAAGTGAGAAATGTTAAGCAGATGTTACTATAGCTTGAATTCAGTGCAGTGGTAGTGTTCTGTGATGTTTCATGGAATAATTTTTTTCTTTCTTTGAACTTGGCATTTTATAGAAAAATCACTGTGTTATGACATCTGTGCCAGAAAGATATCTTCATGGCCTTGTTGTGGAGCAAGGGATACTAATTTGCTTGGATTTTTTTAGTGCAAAAAGTTTCCTTTCTGTTTGTCTTCCGTGTCGCTGATCAGGTTTCCTTTTTGTCTACAAGTTTCCTTTAAGTCTTGTCACTGTTGAGTTCTTGAAGCCCATTCCTAACACTAGATTCTTTCCTGTCCTTTTTGGGTTCTTTCCACTCTCCTAGCCTAGCAAAGAAGGGTCTTGGGGGTTGGCTGGTTTTTAAAGTGTTCTTTGCATGTAAGGTTTTTTTAGCTGCTTGTTAATCTTAAATAGCATTTAAATATTTTCATAAGCAGATGTGTCAGAAATCCCTTTTCTCCCTACTGTAAGGATCATAGGGCATTACAGATTGGAAGACAATTGTATATGTTAACAGAAATTGAAAAACCCAAAGTGAAGTTTCAAAGTTATGTATAGATGACTCTTGAGTCACCATAAATAACATTAACACACATACACACCTACAGGCATACATACAGACAGATTTTTAAAACCACACCTCATGGATGGAAATACCTGTATGATGTCTTAGAAATGCAATGTGTTTTTCTTAAAATTTCAACAGGGCATTACAAGGACGGACATCATCCACTTAAAATTTAACTAGTGAAAGAAAACACTTGGCATATTATTTTCAAGGATATGTTTGACCTTAGTTCAGTTTTGAGGTTTTAAATTATTTTCTAGCCTGTTTTTTTAAAAAATATTTTTCCCTACTGTGTGAAAAATCAGGGGAAACTGTGAATTTAAATCTACACTTGGCATTATCAAATGAAGTAAGCTGAATAAGAGAGGAGGTATCTTTCCTCTCCTAGTACTATTAATCCTATATTTTACTGGTATATATGAACAAAAAAAAAAAAATACAGTGAAAAGCTGTCATTTATTCCAGCACAGTATCCATTGTAGTCCCTGAGTTTGGACGACATATAAATAAATCCAAAGCATCTGCTTGAGTACTTGCTGAAAATCTCATGGGTGTCTTTGCCTTTCTGAAACATCAGTGGTGTGAAAGACTACATTTTCTTCTCATTGGTATAGCATTTGTTTAACATTTGTAATTGTTAGGCAATCAATAAAACATTTACACAATCGTTCATAGCTTTAATTGTTAGGCTTGGCTTAGGTAGCCATTCAAAGTAAGCAGTAATAATATGTACTAAAGTCCATATTAATACATTTTATGTACTATTCTATTCCCATGTATTAAGCAGGTGAGAAAGGGCATTAGCTGTGCTTTTAGTTCTAGATTTTAAAGAAAGCTATGACAAATAAAGTAGTACAACATGTTAGATTTGGCTTACCTAAATAGGAAGGCTATGCAGTGCATAAATAAAAAGCTCTCGAATAAAAAAATCCCACAAACTCAAACAGAAGTATTGTTTGTCCAGTAATTGTGTGTGTCAGGTTTGCTTCAGTAAGCACTTTTGCAATAATTACCACAAGAAATAATTAGCCTGTGCCAATACTAGAGGTAAAGGTGGAATAAGGGGCCTGGAAATGCTTCTGTGTTGTGCCTAGGGGAGTGGGTGTAATTAGTAATGATATGCTACTGTGTTGGCTTGTGGGGTGGGTTATGTCTTCTTCTGACACTCCAGAACCACAGAAATTCCCTGGGTCACCACCACCAGTCCCTGTTGTCTGCACAAAGCAAACAAGTGAAATAAAAGCACAAACATAGCAGTATCTTTTTACGTCACTTTATTTCTAACTGCAAATGTCAAACAGATTAAGGATGAACTGTGCTGTTGTCAAGAAATGTTAGCACTTTGCATTATAAGATACTTTTTTATAGATCATTTCCATTCTGTCTGATTTTGGTTGTGCTCCCTTGTCAGGGTTTGGATTCTGGAACCCAAGTAAAGAGTTGCAGAGGCTGTATGAAAAGGGGCATGTGGGCTTTGCAAGCTGCACATTCAGTTCCACAGCACCCCTCACTGATTATTGTCAGCCACTGATGCAGTAGATTTAATAATCTGCTGTTTCTTCTTCCAGCTGCTCTAGAGCCTAAGTGACCAAACTCTCAAGGGTGCAGCACATAATACAAGTCATACTTGTTCCATTGCAGGCTGAACTGAGTTGTGTTACTTCCCATTCCTGCTTTCTGCAGGTGTGCATCAAGACTGAGAGCCTGTTGGTGGCATGGTAACTTAAGCCATGACAACTCGTTTGAGACCATGAGGTGTGAAGTCCATTTGAAATAATCTTATTTCCCTCTCATTTGGAAATGGTGGCAGTGCAGAGACGTGCAGGTTTATCTTAGTCTTGCAAGATAGTAGCCACCAACCTAGCCCCAGCCCATTCCTGTTTCTCTGTATTTGTTTTGTATGCCACCCAGCACCCTGCTGTGAGTGGGTATGATGACATGTTCCATAAATGTTATGGGTGCCCTGCTCACTCATCTTCCCTTCTCATTGTCCAGAAAATTGACTTGTGTGTTGTCATCTTTGAAAAGAAATAAAATAAAAAGCAATAGCATCCATCATAGCACTTCATAAAGTGTACTAATGCTGTCTCCCCTCAGCTACTCCAAAGCCCTAGGGATCTACATAAAATGCAGAACAGGAGAACATTGGTAGAACGATGAAAGAATTTGTGAGACAACTTTTGACTCCAGAGTGCAGCTCTGTTTCCAGGCACATTAGGGGCCTCCTGGCTCAAAGTTCATAGTACAGCAGTGATCTGATTTATTTGAAAGAGGCCAAGCATTAGTTTGTCTTGGTAATGTCAGTAGGTTTTTTTTTTTTCTCTGGATGCTTTCTTTTTTTTTTGAGTATTAGGTCACATTCCTACTAGAAGTTAAAGGGAAATGGAAATAATTTTCATTAAGTCCAGTAAGATTTCACTTTATGAATTTTATCCACCAAACCCCTAAAAGCTTGTATCAGAAATGTGGAAGGTGATGTAACGACATTAGTACTTTTGTATATTTCTGTATTTTTATTTTGCATGTTTACACACTAAGGTGCAAGGCACAGTCTTGGTTTTGGTTTGTTAGAGTTGGCATGTTTTCTTAATCCTCAGTTAAGGAAATGTTTTCTACCTGTCAGACCTGTAAACCTTTTCTCTTACATGGAAGACAGGTTATGGATTCTCTCCTCTTTCAACTTCAATAGTCATAATAAAAGACAAAAAGAAATCACCTACTGGGGAAAAAAGTTGTAGAAATTATGCCCCGAGTGGGCTCAAGTGTTTGGAAACAGTTTGAGGTGCAAGTGAGATACCATTTAGCCTGTGTTATCCTGGTGTTGACCTGTGCTAAAACAAGAGGACGGTTTACAGTCAAATTGAGTTCCAGTCTTACTGACTTAAAAAAAAATAATTCTACTTGCATATTGAGCACAGTAAATAGGAAAGCCTGTGATGATATTTTAAGAGGCAGTTGTTTTTTTTCACATCACGATCTACCTCGATGGCCCAGGTCGTATGGTCCTGCCTGCCTGCAAGGGGCTGGAAGGCAGGCAGAGCAAGCTGCTTCTCTGCCTTGTGCTGGCAGGAGAAGAGATGAGTCTGGCTTAGAAGAGAATGTGCTCAGCTGAGCTGGATTTACTAACACCTTTCTTTTCCCTCCTTCAGGCCATCCCCTTCTTCCAAATGCTTCTGTAGGTGTAGTAACTTCCTCTGCTAGCGGAGAGAGACTACACTGATGTTTGCTGTGCTCTGGCCAAATATTACATCTGTTCCCATTTGCAGGAGGAATAGGAGGATGCTTGAAGGAGGATGGCATTAGCAATGTGCCTGTGTTTCAGCTGAGTGGAGGCTCAGTGTACAGAAAGGCCAGTGTTGCACAACTAATAGAGCAGAGACTTTGATGTTGTTTCTAGCACTTGGTGTACAGTCTTCTGTTCTGTGTTTCCTAGTGGCCTTTTTAATTTTCAGGGCAAACACCTTATTTGAGGTGATTGTCTGCCCAGTGGGGATCATCACGACAAAGCTCTATTGCAGTGTGCATGGTGACATAAAGCCAAGTCCTGGTTTAGCCCATTTCAAGTTATTTAATCCCATGGACTTTGATGAGACTGTCTTACTATCAGGTCGGTCTTACTTTTCTGTATGTTTAAAATACATGGTTTAACAGCAGAAACAGGTTTTTTTACAACATTGTTTATATATAATTTGAGACTTGTCTCTTCTAGCAAAATAGAAATTATTAGAATATTTTTATTATGCTTGGCATACCTAGCAAAAGATGCCAAAACATTCAAAGGAATAAAAGGACATAATGTTTCTTTTCTTTCAATTCTAGGCTAATGCTAATGTCACTTTACAATGTGAGTATCAACTTGAAAGGCTTGAAGTACATCAGTGAAAGTCCAGGTTTTATTCCTTTGCTTTGGTGGCTATTGAATGGTAAGTTGCTCTAAAACCCCTGTAAATTGTGACTTTGGGGATTGTAGACAATAGGTGTTGCAAATGACAATAGAAATTTGTGTCTGTAACTTGGTTATCATAGAATCATTTTTGGTTGGAAAAGACCTTTGAGAGCATGAAATCCAACTGTAAACCCAGGACTGCCAAGGAACAATTACTATGTATAATTTTGTCAGATTAAAAGTAAACAAAAAGGGCAAATGGGACAATAGCTAGATGGAGATGATGTGCATTTTCCACAACACTTTTGGCACTGTATTTAATATCCCATTAGTACAAAATTTAAGGGATGGTAGTGTTAGAAACAGGGAATGGAAAGATTTGTTGAAGAGGGTTAGAAAGCCACCTGTATCTTGGTGTGCCACTTTTAAAATAAAGGGTGAAAGGAAAGTATGTGCCAGATCACTACCATTTAACAAAAGAAAACTAACTGTGCTCCTGCACATTTTTGGGATGGAAGCCAGCCTCTGTATCTTGACTTAACTGTTACAAAAGCGACCCCTTCTACAGCTGAAGAGAGGCCTTGTGCTCTAATAGGATTTGCTCTCACAGGGCTTGAGTCCTATTCCCAGCTTTGCCTTTGGCCAGTGCAAGGCTTCAAGGACGTCAGTGACTTCTGTTGCCACTGTCAGGTAGATGAGTGACATCAAGGCTCTGCTCTTTCAGAGGCTTCAAATCCCTGCGTAGGAGCCAGCAGAGACTGATGTTGCCAGTGTGTGTTAGACTTGGCTGTCAGCTGTGTGCACACTTTGTAAGGGACAATTAGGACAGGAGTAAGGGTTGGACTTGATGGTCTCTGAGGTCCCTTCCAACCCACCCAATTCTATGATTCTATGAAGGACAGAGCCATGACACTATACTGCCTATGAGCTGCTCCTAAAGGTGATCTGTCTTGGCTTTTTCCAGTTCTGTAAGATTTTGGTGTGCAGTTTCTAGGACTGGGGGAGGTTAATCATCCCAGCACTCTGTGCTTCTATGAAAAATCCTGCCAAAATACACCTAGGAAATACTAACAGCAGCTGAAGTGAGAGAGGTTGCATCTGCCTGTTCAAGGAATTAATCTGATATTGAAGTTTTGGAAAAGCTTTGATTTGGGCTGGTAAACTGAAAGCTACTTATATTGATCTCAGTTCCCTCAGCTGTTTTACAGAAAATGTAGGTACTTGTGCTTTTCACAAAAAAATTTTCAGTTTTTTAATGCCATAGGCTCTCTTTTTTGAGATCTCAGAAAATAAGTAAGCCTTAGAGAACACCAGTTTCATAGTATTTTTAAATGCAGTTTGAAAAAACTGTGTTCTCAGAGAACTCTGAGTTCTGCTGTGCTTAAAATTTAACATTTTGGTCCAGATTTCCCTTTTACTTCATGTTTGGCTATTATATACATAACCCGACGTTTTAGAAAAAAAAAAAAACAACCCCAAAACACCTTCAAGAACCCCACATAAGTATGAGTTCCCAAATGTGCCCTTCTAAAGAGAGAAGCTAATCATTTGATGCAGTCTGTCATTTGAAGAAAGCTCCTTGGTCACATAAGAGGATGAAATGGGGAACAGTTATAATGAATTAGCAGCTGCTATTGTAAATAAGAAATGGGATGGCTACTCTGCATTTTGAAAGTGTTAATTTTTTCATGGCTGAATTGTACAAGGAAGGACAGGCATGCCTAATTCCTTCACTTTTTGATATGTTTCTCTAGTTACAGCAAAGGAGGAAGATTCTCAGATAAACCACATCTGCTGCTTCAGATTTCTGACTTTGGAGGAAGTCTGTTTACTGTCAGGGGAGGGGGTTGAATAATTTATGAGTCAGATGAGAGGTCAGATCCAAGAACGAATCTTGTTCCCATAATTTTGAATGTGATCATTATAGTTTTTTCTACCTTTATCTATTTTTAAATGTTTCAACTTGAAAAACAGAGTTTTCTTCCTACTCTTGCTCCTCTTCTGGTCCTGTGGCCTGCATCTTCAGCTTCTGCTAGCCGTGATTCAGCTTATAAACACCTGGAGCTGCTACAGCATAAGCTCTTAAGAGGTTTTTTCCATATGAGAGAGTGGAGCAGTACACTCTGCTGGCAGGGTATCTTGTACATGCTGCCTTCCTGCAGGAAGCTTCTTCAAAGAGTGTTTTGATTAAGGCCTATGAGATGATTCAGCTTTCCATAGTTCTGTAAGCTTTTATCATCATTCCCACTAAGAAAGGCCCCAGAAATCATCCTCTGACTTTTTATTTTATTTTCAGATAATCATCCTGTTTGCTTTTCCATCATCAATCTACAAGTGTCTATGACCTCAGCCTACATCAAGGCCATTTTTCTCCCACTGGCTTGTAGGCAGCTGATAAATCTCTCCAATTCCTTGTCTAAATTCTCAGTCTCTTCTCAGTCTTCTTGTCCTCTGAAGAAAAATGTCCTTCCCATTAAGGGAAGAGAGCAAATTATAACCTTTTTTTTCTTTATTGCATTTTGTTGTATCTGGAGCAAAGAGGGATTTGATTCAGGTTGTCTAGCAGGCTTTTTGAAGAGACAGAAATATGCCTTGACATTGAGTACATGGACTGGAAGAGAAAGGAGGTAAAAATCTAATAAAGATTTCTAGTGGGGTAAGAATGTTAACAGCAACCTTGGTTTGATTGTCCTGCTGTGTTTGGAAAATCTGGATGAACTCATACGACTTCCACTCACTAACAAGCATTCTTAATAGCTCTTTCTGCTAGAGGCTGTACTGATAATAGGAGAAAAGCAAATGTTTGACACACTTTTTGAAGGTAATGCAAATCTCTGTTGTTTTAGCGTTTTATGAGGTGGGCTATTTTTTCTCTTTTTTTCTCCTGCCTTTTTTAAAGGATGGGTGCTTTACTGAGCAGCACTTACCACTGAAGGAAGTACCCTAATAGCTTATGTAGCTGTTGTATTCTTGCAAATACAACGAGGTAGGCTGTGCCTACCTCTACTTTCCCAGCTTGGTGCCAGCATAAACCACATGAATGATGACTCAGATTTCTGTCAGTGGAGCAGCTTGCAGGATCAGTAGAGTTCTTTTCTTGTGGAGCACCATTTGTTTGCAGAGCAGCTGTTCCCATCTTGAAGAAAATAGGCAGCTTTAGTTTTCTCCATCATCTGTCCCTATGTGCATGTCTTGGCTAAGGGTTTTGCATAGCTTTCAGATTTAAAGAAGCCCTGTCTTCAGCAATAGAAAAAAAAGTAGAAACACACTTTTTTTTCTGAGTGAGATTTGTCAGTATTTTTTTCTGGTGCATCTACGTCTGTCGATGCAATAAGACTATAATTCTGTAATTCCCAAAGAGACAGACTGAGACTTTTCTCTGCCAGGGATCTTTTAAATAATAAGAAGACACAGTCAGCTCAGGTATTAATATTAAAGACTAGATTTATATTTTTCATCTTCTATCATACAGAAATCTACCAACAAATGAGTGCTGGAGAAAACCAGTGGGTCTAGGCACTTTCCTTGTGATTTTTTTTGTTTAGGTTTTTTTGGTTGGTTGGTTTTTGTTTTGTTTTTTTGTACTATCCTCTATCTTATTTTGGTTTTTCCTACTTTCTTTGAATGCAGTTTAGAAAATTGCTCTTCTTGGATACATGAGAAAGTGTGGAATTCAAAGGGGCTATTTTGACGTTTTTTATCTGTAGCTGGGAAATTGTTTCAGGTACTTGCCTAAACAAAAGACAACAAGAGAAGTATCACTAATTTTAGGTCTTGCCCTTCAGTTTCCTCCACCACTGTTCCACATGGAAATCTAACGTTATTTATCCAAATTATTTGCAAAAGACTGTTTCTATTATAAATGCCTGTATGAAGCACATTCTCATTTCATGACTGCTTCCTGCAACCTCCAATATTTGCTTTTCATGACTAACCCTGAAAGTCTCTTAATACCTTGCTTTTGTGTTTGAATTGGTTATGACTGTGAGAGTTTTTGAAAATTCGGGTTATTTGCATGGCAGCATGTTATTTAAAAGACATCTGGACAAACAGAATCCTCCTATTTATAAACTGATGTCTGTATTAAATTTTTGTTCATAAATCAAAACCTCAGTCACTAGTATTTCAGGCGCTCAACAGTTTCATACTCCTCAGACTATGAAACTAGTCTTTAAAAGAGGATTGCCCTTCTTGCCCTTTAAGACCACATCCATTTTCTTAAATGCAAAGATGTCAGCTCTGACGCAGGAAGTCCCTGAACCACAGTTAGCTGAGAAGCTGGAAGAGTGGCTGGGGGAACTCCCACTGAATGCTTGCCCTTTTCCATACTGCTCTCTAAGCAGCTGCTGCAAATGATCCTTGCCCAGATGGAGCTCTGGCTGGGTGCTCTGTCTCTGTCCTTGCCATCTCAGCAGGAGTTTCTTGACTAGGTGCTTGTCCTGCCAGACTCATGCACTGATATTCTCCTTAGGAGCACAATGTTTCTTCTTTTGTGAATATATGTAAGAATCCTTAATTCTGGTAAATGCTTCTGTCAATGTAAAATATTGGGGTGTTCTTACATTCTTACTCTTGCTCAGTAGCTACTGTGGGAATCCTCAGAAGCCCAAGCTTGGATTGATGGGAGCTGGAAAACATATCTAACAGCTCACCCACAAATCTGTCAGCTGCAGACTAAAGTCTGTGCAAGCTTCTTTTCACTCACAGCCCCTAAGTAGCAGTCAGGCAAATTGGGGCTGAATTACCACTCTAATCTGGACTCCAGGAGTCACTCTCAAGGATTTCCCTGATAAAAGTCTGACAAGCATCTGTCTGTTGGAGAATGGGGAACATTGGTTAGCTGAACTCTGTGTCTGATGGCCAGAGGAGTCACCTCTCCAGGGAGGACACTGAAGCAAACTGAGCTGGAACAACAGGAGCCGGGGCTGGGGCAAATACATTGCAGAGAGGAAATGCATTTGCTTCTGTAGGAACTGCAGCAGCAAAGCTCTTTTCTGCCGTGGTGTTCTCCCTGATCCTTCCCCACATGGCATCTTTGTTGCAATACTTTTGTCTCTGCAGACCTATCAGAACTATGAAAAAGTCTGGAAAACTCTGCTGCTGATGCAGATGCAGCTCAGCTCAGACAGCATGGGCAATGCAAAGAGATCTTCCCTGGGGCAAGCTGTGGCCCTAGGTCTCTCCATTAGACATGTGGATGTAGGTAGTTTGACAGGTGCATAAAAAGGAAGAGGGGAGTGGCAGGTTGCTCCTTCATGCCAGCTGGAGTCAAGCAGTAGCTGAATGACAACAGCAGTGGTGGGAAGCTTTTGAAATAATGCTCTCATACTTAGACATAGCTGTAAACAGCGTTCTGGTAATCAGTCCTGTATTCAGGTGGCCAAGGAATGGTATGGGCATGTGTAAATTGAGTTCACACAGCTCAGAGCCAATTGTACATAAGCTGTTTAGCACCGATGAAATGCAATTACTTAAACCCTGCTGTAGGGAACAGTTCATCTGAGAGCATGGTGCTAATGACAGATGTGACTAAAATCTGTCCACGTTATCAGTTGCATTTGTGAGAGACTGAAAGCCAGTAACATCAAACACGAGTGCTGGCTGAACGTCAGCGAAACCCAGCAGTTTCAATACCTTGTTAAAATTGCATCAGCATTTTACGACAGTGCTGGGCTTACGTTATGCTTGTGATCCCCAACTGAGGCAAGCAGCTTGATTTCCTCCTCTGTGCCCCAGAAATACTGATTTTAGTTTTGAAATTTTAGTTGAAGAGATGTGTGTGCTACTTTTTGGGAGGATATGATGCAGAGATTTGATTACAACTAAAGGATTTTTTTTGATCTTGTACAAACAAAATATTACTCAGCTAGTGTAGAAATGACTAAATCTGGAAGCTTTTAAAATAATATAATGCTGAATAATGAAGATTCCTTACGTTTCTTCCAAATATTCTTTAGATGTGGTTTTTAGAAAAAATCCATGATGATATTGGAGAGACAAGAGAAAGACTTCTAGGTTTATTTTTTTTTAAATCCTCTTAGAAAACACGATTTTCTGTAATAAGTAATATTCTCAAAACCACATGCAAACCCAAGGAGTGCTATTTTAAGGCATATGTATTTGTTTAACTCAAAGCGTCTCAAAATACGTGCAAAACAATGGCAATCAGAGGTTAAATGCATAAAGTCATCTTCTGGATCATTTCCTTCCTTCTCTGTGTATGCCTGAATGCCCAATCTGTTCTTCATTTGAGTGACTCAAGCCGTGGACCTTCCCTGGCTGCTGCTGGAGCTTCTTCCTAGAACTTCTTTGCTCATACTGGAAAATGTTCTTGCCTCTTGGAGCTGGAAATAACTTCTTGATCTCCTACAGGTTGTAATTTTATTAGGTTCTCTGCTAGCACTTGTTGTCTGATAAGTTCTTTACTTTCTACAGCCTTTAAACACTAGCAGAGAATACTAGCATAGATGCCTGTAACAGTATTAATAAAAAAGCACTTTTCATCCAGGCATTTAAAACATCTTACATATATGAAGCTTCCCAGCAGTACTACAGGCCATTAGAAGTATCAATAGCTTTATTTCCAGTAGGAATCACATCATGTGGAGGAAGATTGTAGTGAACTACATAGATTTCACTCCCCAAAGCTTCTTTCTTTTTACCCATTTAGGCTATGGTTTGTTTCTGCTATTTCCAATGAATAAACATAGAATAATACTAAGTACAGAGAAAGGAGACAGGGGATATGTGCATAGTTTGAACATTATATCTGGCAAAAGAACAGGAATTAAAGAAATTCTCTGGCAGGCAGGAAGACAGAAATAGAAGGAATGGGAGGATGAATTCAAGGCTCTTAGTTAAATTTTCACTAGGTCAGAATAAATCTGAAAATCAAACCTTGGACCCAAGTGTTTTCAAAAGGATTCACTGAAGTGTGGCTGCCCAAGAAACTGGACATAAAGTCTTGCTCTCCATGAGGCTGAGTTGCAGCATTTCTCCATGAGTTATAGCTGCTCATCACTCAGTAAATAGCATCTGAAGGTGCTGTGGGAGATGATGATGGAAAGACTCTTCAGAGCCTTCAGCCCTGGTGGCTGTTGAAAGAAGTGTCTGTATGCCTCTTCTATGGGGTGTGCAGCACTAATCATCTTTTCAAATGCTGATTTGAATGTCTGAAGTTGTCCAAATAGCTAAGACTCTGGCTGCACAGAAAATAAGCAAATGGATGTTATTCTCTGGGTTTGGACAATTCTTGTGTTCTTAGATTACAGCCCATTCTGCTAGTTTCCCAGGAAGAAGCAGAATTTCTCTTGTAAGAGTTTTACACTTTGAAGAGGGAAGAAGGTAGGTATAAAAGATCTATGTGTGATGGAAAATGGAGGAAGAGAGAGAGAGTACCTGGCTTGTGGGTGTAGATCAGGTATCACAATCTTTATTACTGCACTTCAGCCACGTGCTAGTGGAGTTTACTCCAAAATTCCCACCTTGACGTCAGTTTCATGCTAAAAGCTATAGTAATCTTCATTGTCCATTACATTCCATTTTGTTCCCTGTGTGCTTTCAACATTTCCCTTTATGCTCTAATGAAAAAGTCCTGGTTCAGATGAGCAGTGTTAGGTATGAAATAAGCTACGAAAGGAAGGAACTTGCCTCACCCCACCAAATGTTTCCCTCAAACTCAGTGCAGTGTGCTTTACTGCTTCACTGTCTATATACTCCTTCAGTGACAGTTTGGTCTCTGTGGCAATTTTGTACACAAAAGTGATCTAAATTATTTTTTCTAAAGGGTTCTGCAGAATGCTTTATCAAAGCTTGCTGAAGACTAGGTATGCTAATGACAAACACATAAAAATGCATGGCACGTGGTAGAAATAACTGTTCCAGCCATAAAAATGTATTATAACTTCTCCTTTGGAATAACCACAATAGAGAAGTGCAAAAATAAGACTTTCTGTGACATGCTTTTGTTAAAGCTATAAACAACTGAATGCAACCATTTGTTGAGAACAATTAAAATATAATGGTCCTAATGTTTCAGTAATTAAAAATACATCCTGTGTTCTTAACAGTAGAGTTATTAAATGTCTTCCTAATTTAAGTCAGTCAAAGGTCTTTTCCAGATTTCTCTGACGCATTCCGAAGCAGCAGTGCTTAGCTTCAGTGCCCGTTGCAATTTAATGTAGACTGAATTAATTACTTGGAAGGTTGATACGTCATTACCAGAAAGTTTTATCAAGATTAATATTTTATTAAGCTTTGAAGAAATCTGAAGGCTTCTATTAAAAGATATTAAAGAAAAGCCTGGTGATCAACTGCAGATTTGATTAGTTGGTCAGTTTGTTTCAAGGGTTGGACCTGATGATCTCTGAGGTCCCTTCCAACCCAGCTGATTTTATGAATCTATGATTTAATCCAGCTGAATCTATGAATCTTAAATCTTCCTTTAAGTCTGGGTAGTCATGGGATATAGCTTGCTCTGCTCTTAAATCAGGTTGCATTCAACAGTACATCTTGTCTACGGAATGGATAAGTTCGAGGCGGTAAATTCCCTGATTTGTAGCATTTTCAACATTTGAAAAACAAGAGAGAGATTCCTGGTTTGCTCTCCCTTCCAAACACTGCTGAGCACAAGCTGCTGAGGAAGGCATAGATGCTGTTTTCAGGTTCCTTCTAGAGCCAGCCAGCACCAAATGGCAGCTGTGAGTTACAAAGCTCCAGTTATTCCCTGTCGGCATGGTGGGTCGTGAGGAACGGCACTGTAGAACTTTAATGCCATGGTTTTGGACTCACTTCTAATAAGCCCTGGATTTATTTTTTTTTTCCTCCCCTACTTTTAGACCCGGATACAGAAGTTTGTCTCCACGCTCTGCGGCTCCTCCAGTCTGTGATTCTGGAGCCAGAAGTGTTGGCCAAGTCGGCCGCGGAGATGCGGGATACTCTGCCGTTTCAGCGCATCATTGCCCTGTCAAAGAGCCGCAATGCAGATCTGCAAGCACTTGCAAAAGAACTACTTGAGGATCTTAAAATACTTGAGTATGAAGCATAGAAGAGTTCTGTGACACCAAGCGATTATGCCTTTCCCGTAGTTTTATGCTGCAAGAGTTGTTGGAGATGAGCTTGACTGAAAAAGCCTTTGCCTGAATTCCTCTCACAAAATCCTTTTTGGAAATTTGGTAACCCAACTAAAATTTTCTTGGGAAAATGAGTTGGGTTTTAGTTGCCCAGATATAATCTTAGGTGATCTGGTAGAGATGGGGCAGACTTAATTTCTTTGAGTAGGATTTTGTTGATAATAGGTTTCCAAAATGATCCATGTTATGTTGTCTGGTTACCATATGTAGGGAGTAAAGTAGTCATCTCATTCATTGATAAGATATAGTTTACTGCAGTGGAAAATAATCCTTTTGATCTGTCCTTAAGAATTACTGTACTGTGAGGAAATTGCTTTTCATAACTCTTCTGTGTCAGAATGCATCCAAGTTCCAGTGTTGTTGTTATTTTTCACCTCTCTTTTTCTATTCTAATAAAAGAAAACAAATTCTGTAGTGTGTGATGGATTCTGCTTTCAAAATTCCCATCCAGATTCACTCACACTGCAAGTTGACTCAGTCTGTGGCTGCCAGGCATACTAGAAACTGAGCCATTGGTTTTTCAAAAGCCTTGATAAAAGGAAATTAATTACTGTTGTCTGTACTATGTAGCTGTGTGCTGGTAAGCTAAAATGACCTGATGCTCTGTTGTGAGCAGCATTGCATTCCTTCACAACTCTGGTGTTTGTTAGTTTCTGTGCTTGCTTGCTAACCTTGATGGTAAATACAAATGTTTCTGTGCTTTGTATTGGTGAAATTTACACTTGTATGTTTGTTTGTTTTTTCATGAGAAATAATATCAGTTGCTCTGATGACCAAAACACAGCCATCTAGGGTAGTGCTGTTCAAAGGAATAGAAAATGACAAATGTAGTGCTGTGGTAGCAACTTTTTCCATACTAAAGTAGTGGTACCTCACCTGTGAACCAGACATATTAACAAAATATAATGTGGGCTTCTAATCCAAACATATAAAAAACATCAAGTAAACTTCATAGGATTTAAGTTGTACTTGGCAGACAGTTTTAGAGGAAGACCATTGTAAAATGTGTAAGTTAAGGTATAGGCCATCTCTCATTGGGCTTTTTGCAGAATGATGGATGTTCAGATTTGGAAATATAAAAATCAACTTAAAATAACTTGAAGTAATTGGCTCAAGCACTACAAATGGTAGCAATCTGTTTTGAGACAGTCTAAAATGAAGATCAAGATATGGATCTCATACATGAAAGGGTTGCATGAGGTTCTTGTGGGCCTGATTTAACACTACACTGAACTTGCCAAATGTAGGTTTTTGGAAAGCTTTAAATCATCTTTAAATGCACTCTTCCTTTGGATTTGTTTTCTTATCTTGCTATCCTAGTTAGACCTCCTGGAGTTTAATCCTAAAGGGATCAAAATGATAGTAATTTCCTGGAATACCAACTCATGAGAGCATCCAATTTTAAGCAACACTTTCAATTTAATGCCTATCTGTTCATGAAGGTCTTTCATCAAACTTCTGGATGCCAGTAAAGAACAGAAAAAGAAAAAAAAAAGTTATATAAGCTGGTGAAGCCTCCTATCCCATGGATTTGAGACATTTCTTAAAATTTTCCCAAGGGGCAGCATGGGTAACACGGGTGCTTGGGACCAGGTTGGTAAGCCGTGGTGCTTAGCCAGCACGCTGCCAACTTTGCCCTTGAGAAAGTTTTAATTTAGGTCTTTTCTGCTCTCAGCCTAGCTGGAGCTTGAGGGACCCTAATTATATTGGAGAAATCTCCCTCTGTCAAGCTTTCTGGGAACTGAGTGACACATTCAAATGTTGTAAGAGGGACTGGCAATGCAGTTGCACCTCATTTCCATAAGAAATCAGGAAACAAAACACTGAGGACTGGTAATTTTAATTGTGTGTCCTCCAGTATGGTCAGCACTTAAAAAACATGTTAAAATAGGTGATTGCAGAGACTACAATTTTTTTCTCAGCAAGCTGCTCAGATCTGATGGTAAGTCTTTGACTGTCTCCCAGATGACCTTTGTTTTCAAGCGTAGCTTGCCAGGACTGTTTCTTCAGAACTGAGTCATCAATAACCCCCCAACCCTAAGAAAGTCTTTTTCCATACCAAGTGTTTTATTTTGCAAGATTGACAAATGAGAAAAAGTCACCCCATCTGTGAAATGCAATCGTCAAAAATGCCCTGGAGCAAAAAATAGCAGAAGCATCAGAGAGAACCTGTGACAAACAGGCCTCTAGGGAAGTCTTTGTTTTCCTAAAGTTTACTTTGCCTAGGCTTTTGCAATTAGTGCTACAGTTTTCTTTATTTTGGTTTATGGAAAATAAAGCATTTGAGAAGAACTTGTTATCACAGGGAAGCAAATTCCTGATACTTCAGGGCTTGGAACAAAAAGGGTCACTGGAGTCAAATTGTGCTGAAGTAAGGTGAGTGGGTAAAAGCCAGGAATAAACCTGACCTCTTAGCAATTCAGAGTGTTTGAGATGTCTTTAAGGTTTCTTATACATAAGTATTTTAGTTAAATAAGTTGAACTTTACTAGTTCTAGATTGCCATATGAGGGTTTATGTAGTTTTGCTGTTTTTCAGGTCCTTTTATTCCCCAGTCCCCCATTTCATGGAGCCAGGGACCAACCTCCTCCTCCTGCTCCTCTGCAAGTCTGGAGCTTTATTGCAATAAGTTGAACCTTTTTGCTGTGGGAGTGAAGCCTGCAGCTTTCCATACAGGCTTCTGGTAGGATTCTCCCAGACTGTGGCATCAATGCATCCAGTTTTCAGGTTACCCTGCTGTTCGCAGACAATGTTTTAGAATCTCATTTGTCGAGAAGCTTGAGACATCCCTATTTGGAGGAGAAAAGCATTTAAAGTTTTAATTAGTATTCATTTGGCTGGTGGCAGTTTGGCTGTTAAGTAACTGTATCTCCTGTGAGTCTCCCTCTGCCCTGGAACACATCTATTTTGACAGTTTATGAATAACAGAAACTCTGTAAATTCCAGGTGGTGATTCAAAAATGTGGAGCACATCAAAGCTTTATTTACTGAACACAATATGTCACTGTGAGGTGCTGCTGCAGTTAAAGAGTAGTTAACTTATGCAATTCAAATCTCTGGTTTTACTCTGCTGTGAAGTTTTGCTTCAGTTTGAAACTGTGGGCCATTAGGAACTTTTACTGATTTGAAAATAAAAGTTCAGCATACCTTTTGGAAACACCAGTTTTAGAATGTTGCTTTGTCTGGATACTGTTGAAAAGCTTGTGATTCTTCTGTGTAGCAATTGCTTAACTGCATTACTATCTTGCAGGAGAAGAGGTGGTTCCCACAGTCACTTGTTTCACTCACCATGTTCAAAGTCTGGAGTTCATCCCTCATTGCCATTTCCTCTGTTGCACAATCTCAAGCTGCCGATTCAGTGAAGAAGAAAAATGTGAGTTTGAGGTTGCTTTGAGATTGCTGGAGTGACTCCAGAGTTATACAAATGAAAGCAAAATTTGGCTCATGCGAAGCTGACTCAAAAGATGAAAAATGTGTTTTAAAAATCCTTAGAAGAAAGTCCCTATTTACTTCATAGTATCAGCTGTGCAGTTAAAATTGAACTTTGCCTCCTTCAGTTTTATAAACCGTACAGAGGCCCTGAAATCATGTCAGTTTGCTGATGCTCCTGGGAAATACAGGCTTGATGATCAACTAGATACAAAGGAAAAATAAATTATAATCCCCCTAATTTTATTTCCTGTAATTTAAGAAGTTTAACTATGTAATGTACTACCCTACCAGTTCTTTGTGTGGTATTTTATGATGTTTGGCCTGGCGTATGAGCTGGCTGAAAAACTGGAGACCCAGTCTGAAGGCAGATATTCCTCAGGGTCTCTGTGCCCTGTGCTGAGCAGCAGCCATGGTACCATGCACTCACAAAGAGGACTCAGATCTTGGATGAGAATGGCACCCAGCAGCCCAGCTCCTGAGGGAAGGTGGTTTTTGGTTTCATGCTGATGCTGGCCTGCTCCCAGGAGCTCATGACAAAGGTTCAGGAGACATCAAGTTGTGTAAGGAAGGGAACTAAGGTGGGAGAAGGGGAGAGGGGGACAATTCAGTCATACGGTCACAAGTGAACTTTCAGATTATTCAGTTTCAGCTGGTTGTACCAATCATTTGGATGCTCCTTTGGGTTAACATTTGCACTTGTGATATGAACTGATTAGCACAAATTGGACTTCAGAACTGATAAGACTTTATGAGTTTTGCAACTGGGGTATGATTCATCTACTATACTGCTTGCAGTCCTGCAAGGATGGTGGGGGAGAAAGGAGTTTCTGTGAGGAATAAGGAACCTGTTATTACTGTTATCCCTGCCCAATGCACGTGCTACAAGTTAAGGGATGTGCAAAGCAGGGCCTGCCTCTTCCCTTTGTAGCATCTAATTTACGGCTGCATTTAGTCAGTGTTCTGTGGGTTACTTCTTGTACATGTGAGATACAAGGTACAGCTGATAAAAAGTCATCAGAAAATTCTCAAGGTCACACGCGTTTTGACTTCTCTGACGCTTTACAATGACCTTTACAGCCTATAACTTGCTTGGTCGGAAACCTTAAAAAGACTTTGACCAAATTATAGTTTTGCATGTAGTTTATAGGACTATAATTTTTACTGTGGATGTGACTGCAGTTGAAGCACATCTGATGCCAGGTGCTCAGACTTTTTGAATGCACGTGTTTTTCATTTTCTGTGCTGTTGGGCTGCACAGAGGCAGCAATCACTGAGGGCAAGGCTGGCTTTGTTCTCAGCAAGGGCTGGGGAAGGTCAAATCTTCCATGACCTGGGTGGTTCTGCCAAACGGATGAGGAAGATAAGGTCTAACTGAGCTGCATAGGTGGCTTTCATGCCACCTGGGTCTTGCTTTGAATAAAGGCTGGGTGATAGGAAAATAAGTGAGCTGTTTGAAGCTCTCTGCAGAGAGAGAAATGCCTCTTTTCTTCTGTAGCTATATCACTGCTGAGGTCAAATGAAGTGCAGGAATCATCCTGTATTAGCACAAAACAAAAAATGGAGAATGTAGGGGAAAAAAGCCTAGTTCTTGTGCCTGTGCCCCTTCCTTCTGAGCAGGATTTGTTTTGTCCAGAATCAATTTCAAGGACACTTTTGCTTAGCCATGGCACGTGCAAAAGCTGATGAACGCAACCCACCCCTTGCTGCTTGCCAGCACGCTGCAGCTTTGTTGGAGGATTTGCTACAATTGTTCCTAGTGTTTTCACTCATGGGTTTCATTGAGGCCTTTGGTGCAGAACAAGGATAGGTTCCACTTACTCATCCAGTCGCTTTATGGGAGCTGCTGGCTTGGGGAAGAGGGTGGTAGGCCTTTGGGAAGAGGGTGGTAAGCATTCAAAGGCCAAAGAGAATCGAGACCACTGCTAGGGTAAGAAGCCCTCCAAAGTCACTGTGATGGGAGTCTGGATCTGTGTCAGTACTCCTAGGCATGTGCCAGTACATCTAATTATAAGTGGAATATATCTGTGAGGCGAGGCCATGGTGATGGCAAAGAAAGAGAAACATGGGGACAAGTCTGCAGTGGGGAGCAGAGCATTGGACTTGTGAGGGCAGGGAGGCAGCACCGTTCCTGCAGACAGTGGGGCTTCACCTGCCTGGTTTGAGGGGTGCCATAAATGGGGAAGGGACTGAATTTGGGTGGATGGGTGGGTGCAAGGCAGCTTCTGCTGAAAGGGAGGTTTCTGCAGGGCCAACCTGTTGGTGGGGAGCAGAGCTCAGCTGCTGCCCCATCCCCACAGCAGGCTAGGAGGGAGCTGTGGCATGGCAATGAAGAGCTGGCACAGCTTCATGGGCCACCAAGCATCATCATCACTCTGTCTCCATCTGCCTCATGAGCTGCTTTTAAACACTGTCTCTTGCCTCTGTAGCCTGAATGGCCATCAAAGAGGATTAGGACAAGCCATAGCTGGGCCCAGCAGAGGGCTGGGAAGCTGCTGATATGCCAGGCTGTGGCTGGTCCCTGCTTTCCAGAAGCTGGGAATGAGTGATAACAGGGAGCTAAGACTCTGAGGAGGCAACAGGCAGGGCAGGGGCAGACACATCCAGGATTTGAGCGATGCTCTGGTCTCTTCTCCCAGCAACAGAGTGAGATTTTTTCCCACCCAGGTGTGGGGCACTGGGGTGTGTGATCCTGAAGGAGTTTCCTGAGCTGCTTTAATCTGCAAGGGTGTCTGAGAGCACCAGGGCCTTGCCTGGGGCAGAAAGTGGCCTTAGCATTATGCAGGGTGGGTGCCTTTTTTTGAGTAAGAAACCTAGTGTGAAGGATGAGGTGGACAACAGATACAGTCAGCCCAAGTGCTGGCAAGCAAAGACTGTCCAGCCAGCCCCCAGCAGGCCCCCTGCCCACCTCAGCAGATCTTGCTGGCACTGGAGGTGTGAGGGCAGGAAAAGTTCTGGGAAACTATTCACTGGGAAAGCAGGGAATATCTGAACCATCCGTAATGCATAATGGGCTCATCATCACAACACAAGATGGGTGGGTGGTTACTTCTGCTTTTGCCCCTATAGTTATGCTTGCAAGATTCCCAGCATGCACATACAGAAATACACCTGCTCTTGTGACTCTTTTTTGCATTTCCCAGCTTGGCTGCAGGCCACTGCACTTTGGAAAACACAGCGAATGCTTCAACCTGTGCCTGACACAAAAAAAGCACAGAGCTCTCCACGCACTCAGAAACTGTTCAGCAGCAAGAAGCTACTGAGAGTGATTGCTGCTCTTCCCAAACGTATCCTTTCTCTTCTTTTCATTCCAGTAACTATTCCTGCAGAGTGATTTTCATGAACAGCATCACTACCCTGTGGCGGCAGAAGCTTAATCTCTCTGAAACAAGGGCAGCTGAGTAGGAGTGAGTCACTCTCCTTCCAGTAAGGAAGCCCCTTCAGGAAGCCTCTCTGGCAATGGTGTCCTGTGTGGCCCTGATCCTCTGCTGAGCTATTCAGCTTTAACAATGCTGACAGTGTGTAATACTGCCCCGGAAACCTTCAGAGATTGCTTGTCAGACATAGCCAGTGTCTCCAGTGCCCAGGCAGCTAATCTAGCAGCAGCCAGATCTTGGGTAAGGAAGCCAAGGGAAAGGAGGAACCCACTTGGCTGAAAATGGCAAAGGACCAAGAGGTGGTGTAGTCTTTGTATGAGCACTGATGGCAACCTGGAACATAGAAAAAAAAAAAAAGAGACTGCCTCTGGGGATCTTAAAGTCAGCTGAAGAGCTGAGCTGCTAAAAACAATAGTGCTGCTTTAAGTGGAGAGGAGGCTTCAAGGGCAGAAGACAGACATCAGAGCACAGTGAAACTGATGTGGAAGCTGAAATAAAGGAGGCAGTTTTTGAATGATGTAATAAGCCTGTAACAGGAAGGACTTGGCAACCCACAAAACTTTGGCCTTATAATGATACACATTTTTCAGGATGGAGAAAGGCCAAAAATGCATTTGCCATTAATTTTTAATTATAATGGAGTGTTCTGTAGTGATAGGTAGTTTCTACTGTATAAGTTGTACATCAGGGGATGGCCCAGTGGCAACCTTCTCATGGATAAGGCTGTGACAAGATGAGCACAGAGGAAAGGACTGGAAAATGTTTCTAAGACAGCCATGTAATGCCACAAAAAAAGAAACATTGCTCCGCAAACTGAGCATTTCGATTGAAGTGCTCTGCTACTACTGAAGTACAATTTCTTACAGCTTGTGCTTCACTGGTGGCCTGGAGATAGTGTCTCCATGGTTTCTGCTGTGGCCTGAGGTGCAGTCCTCCAGGACAAGGTAAGGTGTAGATGCTGGGGTGCTCTGGAGATGGGCAGTCAGTTCCTTGTGCAGTCACTGGCCTTCTGTGTGCCTAGGTAAGCCACTTGGACTCAATTTGCTGAATAGCTGAGCTTCTTTTGCAGTGTTTGTGATTTCAGAAGGAGTATGCTGGAGGCTTCAGTCCTCCAAATCAGATTTCTGCTTCAGCTCTCTTTTCATGTAGCTCCCCTCCTTTCTGCCTTAGTCTGACTACTTTTATTTGGGTTGCAAAAGTCTTCAGGTTAAGTATCTACAGTGGCTGTCAGACACAAAGCAGCTGTCATCTTGCTTGGCTAGTACTGTAGTCCAAGCAATAAGTAGTGGAAAGAAGAAGAAAGATCCTGAGGTGTTGAGAATCCCCATTCTACTGCTCACAGCCTTCAGCTTCTGGCTCGGTTACATAGCTGTGACATGGCCTCTGATCACCTGAAAGTTCACCCATGGGTAATGAATGAAACCCATGCAAGCTGCTAAAAGAACCTGTCTTTGCAAACTCCTATGAAAAGGACCCATCTTTGCAAAGTCCTGTGAGTCCTTTCCAGCCCAGGAGATACTGCTCCTGCCAGGTTATGAAGACCTCGATGGAAAAGATGGCCTTGGGAATACTGCTCCTGTACTCTTGTGCTCCAGATCAGCTTGCACACAGCAGTCTGGCTTTAGGCAGCATGAGCTCTCTTGGGCTCATGATGTGAAAGCAGGATGAGGATGCCAGGAGGAGCAGCTCCTATATTGCAGGGACAGCTGAAAGTGGGAGAAGTACTGGGAGAAGTACTACAACCCTCTACTCCTCTGCCTGCCCTCAGATGGAAGACTGCTAAGGTCCTAAATGGGGACGGTAGGAAGCTAATTGAGATGATAAGATGCTAAATGGGAATGAAGCAATGCTTTCTGGATACTTTGAAGGAAGACAAAAGAACAAAGGGCATTCTGGCACCAAGGGTAAGAGAAAAAAGAATCGTGCTTCTAAGGATTCAACCCTTAACACAGTGACATAGAATGAAGGAGATTCTGGTTACAGAGGAAGTGAGAAAGGAAATTAAGGAGCAGGGAAGGAAGAAGCAGCTCACCAACAAAAACCTGTCCTTTGGGGCAAGGAAAAGTGGTAGGTCTGTTCCCTGGGGAGTTCCTTTCCCAGAAGCAGAAATTGCCATCCGTGGCTGCATTGCCTGTGGCACAGGTGATCTGCTGTTTGTGGGCCAGGCTTTGAGGAGGCCCATGTGTATGCTTATTCATGCTGCAGCACAACCAGACCTGGCACCCCTCCCTCTCCTGAGGGGGGTCAGGGTAGGATGCATCTTGAGTGTTGAATCTGTTCCTTCTTGAGAGCTCAACTTCCTTGGAAAGTAAAAGATACATTCAGGGAGCGGGCAAGACTTGGAATGTGTCTTTAGAAACTGGAAAACATCCTACGTGTTTTGTTCCTGCTGCTAAGAAGTTGCTGGTTGGGTCAGTGGCATTGTTCTGGCTTTGGATCTGCACATCTTCCAGTCCTTCAACCAAACACAGCATGTGTTAGTGCTGCCCCTGTAGCCCTCATCTCCCTGTCAGGTTTCAAATAAATTATTTTCTTCATTTCACGGGGTCGGAGAGCACCCTCCCCATCCCTCTGAGCCTGCTGGTGTCTTTGGACAGCATACCTGATGAGCTGACAGGTTAGCTGCTATGATGCCATCCCCCAGGGGCTGCAAATCCTGTCTTACCAAGAAGACTGGTATTTCACCTTCTCTGCATCAGCAACGAGTGTGGGATTGCTGCAAGGGGTAAAGTAGAACTGAGAAGAGAATACAGCAGCAGCCGTGACCAGAGGACTGTTTAAAGTTAGCTGGCTTTTCTTGGGGAACTCAGCCAGCGTACCAGGAGCTGCCCAGCTGCAGCAGGGTGCTGCTTTCTGTCTGCTCCATGGCCACAACCTGCAGAGAAAGGAAGGGAGGTAAGGTAGGTGCTGTGACTTTCTCTTTACCCTCTCCCAAGGGCTTGCTGTGGCTCCCTTCCTTTCTCTTCCCTACAGGGGATGCTTTGTCTTGTTCCTTTGAAAGATTCACTGTCCTTGAATTCAGAATAGCAGCCAAGGCCAAAGATGTAACAAAAAGGACAGGGCAGAAGGGCTCCTAGTTGTCTGTAACTGATGGTGGGAATATTTTTTCATTTCTTGCCCTTTTCACTCATTTGCACAAAGATAGGCACTTTCCTCTGTTCTGCCCTCTTTCCTCTCCTGGGTATCAAGCACTAGAAAATGCCAATGGTCCTTTTTATTGAAAAGGCCTGAAAACATCTGGAGTGGCTGGGATATAGTGGTCTCTTGTCAGGGGTTCTAGACCTGATGCTTGTCAGATTTGGACTTGTGCCAACAGGCATGAAGAAGGCACCTTCAGCATCATGCAAATGATACCATCAGCTGCTGGGCATGAGGTACCTGCCTCACAGTGGGAGGGACAAGGACAACATCAGCAACAATGAAGTGTTACAGAAGTAAAACCTACTATGTATTGTTTAACAGATTTTTTTGTGCAAGACTAAAATTAATTCGCAGTTGAGCAGTGGAAGAGCTGTCTGCAAGCAATTGGCTGCACTCAGGGGTGACTCAGCTCACACAAATGTGTTCCCTCAGATCTAGTAATTTCCCGCCTTCTGCTTGACTTCGCTATCTTACAAAAATATTTGAAGAACTGACTGAAAGTGTGTGCTCAACAGTACGATACTGAGTGCGGGCTTCTGTGAACATCCTGGTTTTCTCTTGGGAAAAGCAATAAGGAAATTTGAGGGAGGGGGGAAAGTTGGATTAGTTTTTATTCTTTATCTCTGTTTTTCTTTCTGGAGTACGACTTATGGTATGGAGCAAAAGCAACAGTACAAAAGGACAGAGGTTGCCAATAGAGAACTGAACTAAAATGTAACCTCAGCACTGATGATGTAATTTTTCAGATGAGAAGCATTGAAAGGCATTCCTAAGCCATGACAAGCACTCTGCTCATTGTCATGTATAAAGAGTCAGCCCCATGCATGAGCTCTGCTAAGGAAATCTCCACCTGTGGTCCTGCAGCACCAATGTCTCTGCATTTGCCTGTGTATGCCTGGAGCATATCTCATGGCTCTTTAGGCTGAGATGCTTTAGAGCTCTTTCCCAGACAGTTAAGGAGAAACTTGTCTGTCCTTCTAGGAAAAGAACAGAGAAAGCAGTGGGAAATTTCAAACATGTGACTGATTTCTTTGCACAACTTCTCTATGCCAGGATATAACCTTTGCCCTTGACCATTTGGGCTAGCTTGAACAGAACTTACGTGACTGCAGAGAAGGTGGATATTGATCTCAAAGCCACCTTTTCATGTCCAGTGTGATTTTTCACAAGAGCTGGCTCCTTAGAGTTTTTCATAGTAGGTAAAAATATGTCCCTGTCCACTGAGTGTAAATTGGCTTCTTGCACCCTGTTCTCTTCCTGCAGGTAAGGAAGAATTTGAAGGCTTCTGTAGTATATACCAACATCTCAGTAGGGATGTTCCACTGGTCTTCTCTCCAGCAGAATTAATATTTGCTTCATCTGTTTGGAGATGAATAGGAAACTCCAGCATCTGCCATCTCAGAGGAGTACTGCAGAAGGGTATTGTTAAAATCCAGCATTATACTGAACTCCTGGGATTTCCAGGCAAGGCATCTCTCTACTAATGATGACATTTTTAAAAACACTCTGAAGGTTTGATCTCAGTCCCATTGGGCATTTTGCCATAGATCTTAATGGCTCTGTGTCTGATCTCTTAATCTCTAATGCACCTGTGCAAACTTGACAGTTTACGGCAATTTCATGCTTTTTGGAAATCATCTCACACAAATGCCATCAGAGAGAGCAATTTTAAGGTCATTAGCTCAGGACATAGCAAATAAATAGTGAGAGAAAATGAGCTGTAAATGTCAAATTTGTTTAATACACAAACTAGCTCCTGAAGAGCAGTTATCCTTATGTCTAGAGACAGCATGAAAATTAAATTCTGTGGACTTTGAAATATGGGGCTGTTGGAAGTGAGAAGAGTATAACATGGTTGTTTATCTTCTCTACCCTGTTCCCTATCTCCTCATTGTTCCCCATGCACACATCTATTTGACTTACTTACCAATATCTTTAAATTCTGGGACTGCAAACCAGGATTAAAGACCTAGCCAAAGAGCTTCAGGTTCGGCTGCTGAGCTTTGGTAACAATGTTTTTTGCTTTGGGGATAAGTAATACTTTTTATATGCTATTTCCAAAAGGAAAGGGTAAGAGGGAAGAGTTTTTCCTTTTCCACATCAGTAGAAAAGGCATAGGGCCACTGACATAACCTGATGCAAATGCTCTCCAGATAAAAAAAAAAAAAAGGCAGAAAACAGGTGAATTACGTTACCACTTGAATCAGGTCTGTTCTACCAATATCTTCACTTAAAACTGACTTCCAGGTTTGTCAGTGTTTCTGCTTGTGGATGCAAGCTAGAACCCATGTCCACATTCGGGTGGGAGAATCAGTAGAGATTATGGATCTATGGATTAGATGGGGGGAACAAGAAGAACATTGGCAAGGGAACTTTAAGCCCCCTTCCCTCCTGTGTCCCCATCAGTTCTTCCTTGTGGGGTGCATTTGCTATGCTGTGTGGTGGGGAGAGGCCACCAAGCCCAACCATGGCTGGAGCATCAGTATCTGCCTGGCTCTTTGTCACAAGTCTCTTGTGGTCACTGATACATTTTAATTTGGTCTAGAAAAAGGCTTCCGTTTAGCTGGTCTTCCAGCTGCCCTGAAAGATGCTCTCTGAAGATGGGAATAGTGGTGGCACCACAGCTTCAAGCACAGCATGATTTTGCCCGTAAACCTTCTCCTGTGGCCCATAGTGGGGGGTACCTCCACTGTGAAATCAGTGGGGAGCACTGGCACACTCCTAAAAGCCCATGACAGTGGTCTTAGGCAAGACCTCTGCTGCTTTTCCCTGGATACATGAAAACAGGGCATGGTATTGTGTAACAGTTCACTGAATAAAATGCTTTGCCCTCCTCTGTCACCATCTATGCCTCCTCTCCCCTGCTCTCAGCACAGATTACCCTCTCCAGCAGTACTGGGACATCTGCTTGTGAGGCAGCACAGATTCACAGATTCAAAAGAAACTCTGGCTTCTTCCTGGTAATTTTTTTTTAAGATTTGAGGGAAGTCAAAATGGCTTTCCCTTAGTGAAAATGTAAGCAGGGGATAAAACCCTCATTCCCTGAGGTAGGTATTTAGTAAATACTAACACTGCCCTGCTCTAGGCATCTGAGTTGCTAGATTTGTCAGCTCTCCAAAGACTGACTGTAGCCCCAAGTGAGTCATTCAAACCACTCAATATACAGGCAGTATACAGACCTCCTAAGGTGGCGGGTGTATTAAATAAGCTTGGTGTCCAAGATAAATGGGTGAAATACTCATTTCTTTATGTGCTACACGAACACCAGGCTATCAGCAAGTGCAGATAAGCTTCAGTAGTGGATTATTATTACAAGGCATTGTGTCTTATTTGGGTTAAGCATGACACAAATTTCCCCAGTGTAAGAAGATGTCAGTGTATACTGAAAGTATGTGCATTTTTTGCTTTTGCAGGCTTAAATTATTTGTTTTTTCATTCTGAAGAATGTTAACCCTGTAAATTTACATTTTACAATGTAAACATTAGTCCACTGGCTAGTTTTTCTTTTTGGCCAGGTTTCTTTAAATATTAGCAACATGTTTAACGGTTGCTTCATTCATTAGAGTTTTATACATTGCTTTAATTAATCTTGTAACTCAGCAGGGCAGTAGAGGCTTGAAATGAGGCTTCACTGCCGTTATGATGACGTCTGTTTGCTTTTATCAAGCCCAGTGACTCAGTTTCAATTGATTTGTACCTCCAGAGTTTAAGCCACACTAAAGTGTAGAAGCAATTTCAAATAAAGAGATACAAACTAAAGTGAATATAGAAATGCTGTCAGTGTTCTCATGCTAGAGGATTTGTGTCTTTGAAAATTCTGCTTCTGTGAAGGGCTTAAAGTTGTGTTGGGCAGAAATGTGAAATGCCAGGATTTCTGCCCAAGTGGCAGGTGCAAGATGCTGAAACCTTCTGGAGGCTTAATGACCTGACACTCTGCCATAACTCACATCAGCAGTAATCCTGACATTCCCACTCACAATCTCAGAACCCTGCAATCGATCGGGACTAAAGACACAGCAAGAAATGCCTCTCCTGCAGACAGGCTGTTTCCACTGTGGTGGGCACTGTGCAAAGGGAGCAGCAACGGTAGTGGGCAAAATCACAGCCTGTAGGCCAGAATCCCATCTCCATCAGGAGACAGCAGCAGATGCTCTCAAGGCAAATGTTGAGTGTCTGAGGAAGAGGTACATTTCTAGGAGGACAGGACATTCCTTCCTGATGCTCTTATTTGCTCTGATCTATACTCTGAGGCATGAATTGGCCTCCTGGCTTTCACCATGTCTTCCATGGCTGGTACCTCTTGCTCTGGCAGGAGGAGGCATTGTGGCATCTCTCCTGTCCCATAACACCCCCTACCATCGTGTCTGATCTGAGGGGTCAGCCTGACCCATGGTCTGTGCCACATGAGGGTCTTGCTGAGTCCTGTTGGGAGGCACACACACACTCCCTGCCTGGACCTTCCTCCATCACACATCAGGCATCCCATGAACTGGTGGTGGAGCAGCTCCCTCCTTTTTTTAAGGGGGGTATAGTAGATGTTAAGGAAGCTTGTGTGGATACAGGAGGATGTTGAACAAGTTTGTGGAGGAAAATCTACTGAGTGTCACCAGCAAGGTTGTGGACACTAGCTGGCTCAGGAAATCCTTGAAACACAAGTGATTGTTGGGCATTCAGGAGATCCATCATATGCAGTTACCCTCTTCATGGAGAGCTACATCCTTGGGAGCACTGCTGACTTCACTGGTTGATGCCCTCATATTCTGGTGTGCTTCCCACCTGCGTTGGGCCAGTTCTGTCAAGCAGCTTGGACACCTGAGCTGGGTCAAAACTGAAGCATTCTGACGTGGAGTTTTTTTATTGTTTTTTTGTTTAGTTAGTTGGTTTTGTTTGGTTGGGTTTTTTTTTTGTGGTGGGGTTTTTTTGTTTGTTTTTTTGTTTGGTTGGTTGTTTTTTAAATTACTTTGTGGCTGTATCTATTCCCTAAGTCAGAGGTGCTAGGTAGTGTGAGGGGATGACACAGGGCACAAGAAGGGAGGGCAATGCTAATTGCCTGAGCCAGTGTTGCTACTGATGGCTTTACATTATGAAATGATAATTCTGGAGTTACTCTGCCCACAGGAACCTTTGCAGCTCAAACCTCAGCTGATGGCAACAGCTCTCTGTTCATGTTAGAAGTGTGCTAATTTGCAGCAGCAGCAAGTAAATTTAGAGAGCATCCCCTGGCTCCAAATGCTTCACATCAGTGCCAGCCAGCCTGTGAGCACGCTGCTGTCCTGGGGGAATGAGCTTGGCAGGCTGCTGGAGCTGTGCTGTCTTTGTAGTGGTGCAGGTACAGATCTGAAAAAACACTTTCTCCTCTCACAGTTCACATTAATAAAGCTAACAATACTCTTCCCAGCATCTCCACTACTGGCATTTTTCCAGGTTGGAATCCAAGGTTTTTAAAATCCACATTTAAAAAAAAAAAATTATTTCTCTGATAGGAGAAATAATATATATCTCTGTATATGTATGTGTATATATATACATACAACTGATGACAATGATAAATTTTAAAAACACAATTTGAAATAACAATTTTAAGATACAGAAGGTTATATGAAAAGCAAGGAACACATCAGTCAAAGAAACACTAGTATAAAATAATTGTGACAGATTCCCCTGTGTGCTCTGATTGCTGCTCAGTTTTCTGGGAATTCAGTATAGCCATAAACCCAGCTTATGGATGGCAGCTTATGGCTCAGAGCAGTGGCTCTGAGCATGCAGTTGGATCAGTAAATTTTTCCCTATATGAAGCAGAGATTTTCCAAATGCAGAGTGCAGCCCCTGGCTGCTTGTGAAATCTTCCTATGTGTCCTGTGAAGGCTGCAGCAATCAATACATGACACATGACAGCAAACATATATTGATTGTATCTTGGCTAGCATATATTGCGTGTATTTTCTATTGTGTATCTCCCCTTTTGAAGCCTGACATCCCACAATTCAATGAGCCTTGGGGCAAAATTTCCCTTTGGAAGTGAAGCTGCCTACCTTCTGTGTCTCCACAATCACCAACCTCTCTGGAAACCTGAGAAATAGCTCCCTGGAAAAAACACAAGTGGAGATCTGATGTATTTTTCATACCTGAAAACCCCCAAACCAAGCAGCCACTTGCTGGCTTGTTGTAACAGCAATGGGCCCAGGGCAGGGGGTTAGGGTGGGACTTACTTCCTCCCAGTACATTCCTCACTGAATTATGGGCCTAAGGCAGAGACCTCATTTTCTCCAGATGACTCTCAGGAAATACCCTCCCCATCAGCTATTATTGCCTACATAATAGGGAGGGAAGTGCAACAGACTTGAGCAATAGCTGAGGTACTCCATAGGGCACATCCCAAATCTGGTGCAGGGAATGCTGCTAAGACAACTGATTATAATGGCACTCGGTGGGTGTATACGGGTCTCATTTTGCCCTAGAATTATGAGGTCATGTGGAAAACTCCAGCTACTTGTTTAGAAACAGATAGCTTGTTGAAAAGAAACATTACAAAATCCCTTCCTAGGCATGTACTGTCAACATTCATGCATAGGTTTAACTTCAATCCTGGGACCTCTAGGTAGGAAAACGTGTACAAGTGTTTGCAGGATTAGAATCTTAAATGTTAAGTTTCCAGAAAATCCAGTCCAGGAAAGGAAAGCCTGTCAAGGGAGAGGTCTGCTGGGATTTGATTTATGAACAGGACATCCTGCTTAGTTCTGAGATCTTGTAGATACAATTCTAGTGAGACCGCTGGGTTTTTGTGATGGCAAAGAAAAGGAGCTCACCCTCGCCCTTGTCTACCAAAGGCACTCAGACCTGTTTGGGCTTCATATCACTGCCAAGCATTTGGTGTTCTTTATCACATTTCACCACTACTGTGTACAAAGCAATGTTAAAAATGCGTGGCATGTGTGCAATTCCATGCAAGCAGAATGACACGGCTGTTGTCAATTAGCAAGATGCATGCTGTTGTTTGTGTAATTAAGCTCAGGCTTGATTCCATGACCTAGCTGCAGAAGAAGACAGGCCAGAATGTTGGTGCAAAAGGCAGAAGAGAGGTACAGCTCTTAGGAGGATGTTTCCCACTTCTTCCTTTTCTGGATCACTGCAGAAGCTGCACCTAGATTTTCCACAAGCTGGGACAGGGGGTCTAAGGGCTCAGCTTGTGCACTCAGTTTTAATTTGTGTGGGAATTAGGGTGCAACAGAGATGAGAAAAAGGATGTTTCACTCCCACATCATTCTCCAGTAGGAAATAAGAGACATCCAAGAAGCTCTGCACTCTGAGGCAGTGATGTTGACACATCTATTACTCCAGTGAGTAAATGGCAACAAGGAGGCTTTAGAAAGCTGCTTTGCTCTTGGTGCCTCAGATACTGGTGCTAAGCTTAAGCAACTGAAGGGCTTCTGTCTGTGTCTGCCTGAAACTGGTCCCTGGTTTTAGATGGAGTTGCAGGACTTCAGCACCTCAAGCTGCTTCTCTGCTGCTTAATTAAATGGTGCCAGGGCACATTCCCAGACATCAAGGCTGAGTTCACTCTACTATAATATTGTTAGGATGTCCAAACCATGTCTGTGGTCTTTCAGATGTTTCCCAGGCGTGGCTTGGAAGCCAGCAGGGCCTGGAGACCATTCTCAGTAGGCGTTTGTGGTGAAACTGTCTTGTTTTGGCAGATAAGAAAGTTCAATATTCTGGAATGCTGGCTGGCCATAGTGCCAGAGGACAGACCTGGGCACACCAGATACAGGACATAACCTGGCTGTCTCCAGCTGCCTGTCTTTGGGATAGAAGGCTTTCTTATTTACAGGGGGCTTACAAAGGATTGTATAATGCTTTAAAGGTCAGTGCTGGAGCTGGCTATTCAGCCAGATATAATGCACATAGCTTGGTGAGAGCTGGTAAAGAAGGAGGTGGGTAAATTCACTTGTCTGGCTGCTTCCTCATACATGAAGGAAGTAAGTGTCTGAATTAGAAATGGGTAAGCTGTGTTTACCTGTGTTTCCTTCTGGCTACACCACTGACAAAGCTAACTTTTTACCTTTTTTGTTCCTGATATGTTACTTACTCACCTCATTCCATTCCCTTGCCCCAAGTCCCCACAAACTAGTGCTGAATCTCATGGTTTTTTGGATGTTGCAGAAAATCTCAAGCCCACCCCGTTGTCAGTGGACAAAGGATGCACATTATAAGGAGGAGTTAATCATTCAGCTGCGGATTGACAGAAGAGTCCTCCAGGCAGAGTTTTTTCCCTGCCTCATTTATTACTTTGTCACTGGCTGAGTCCCCACAGTTCATCTTTATGCTTTGTTGTTTTCCTGGGAGTCATGGCACTTCACTTTTACCTCCAGACAAAGGGAAACCATATCAGAAACCCCAGGCAGATAACTTGCAGCCATCTCAGGGAGCTGCCTGTATCTTCCAGTAGCTGATCTCCACTTAGCTGCATCACCTCCAGAACGAAGCAGCTTTGGGGGGTCTGGATACCCAAAGCTTTCATTTGGAACCCCCCCCCCCCCCCCATTTCTAACTTTGTAAGTAGCCCCATAGGTATTTGGGACTGCTAAAATTAAAATGGGCTGACCCCAGGACCAGGATGTATGCTATGACAGCACTGTGGCCTTTGAATCAGGTGTTAGTCTCACGGAGGGTGATGTAGCTCTGCCAGTCACACACACACACACACACACACATCCCTGATCCCCTTCCTCAGGGATGCCTCCAGCACAGGCACAGCCTCAGGGCCACATGTCTGGGAGGTGGCAAATATGGGTTTAGAGCTCTTTGTCCTGAGTGAAAGAACGCTGCAGATCTGTGATGCAAAGTGCTTAAGGGGAATAACATTTCTTGGCCAAATTGGAGAGGTGTAAAACGTTCAGGCTGATGTGTTATGCTGCCCTGTGCCTAAATGGCTCTTGACTCTGCCTCAGGAAGATCAGTTGTCCCATCTCTTTTCTCTTCTCAGATCTCCAGGGATATGGACACCCGAGGTATGGCCCTCTCTTGTAAGAAATTTTGTGTTCATATACACTTTCTTTTGCTCAGATGCTCCCCTGACTTGGACAATTCTTAGCTACCAGCTGTCTCACAGAAGAATCCCAGCACCCAACCTGCTTCCCTGCCACTTGGCCTTTTTATATCCAAACTCTGGAAAAGTATCCACTCTGAGAAAGTGAAAGCAGGCATGTGGGTGCAACCCACCTTTCCTGCTTAAGTTCTGAACAGAGTTTCACACGGTGAAGTGGGATGGCAGAGGTCCTACGGTGGAGATCACTTAGAAGAAAAGCCTCTGTCCCCAAAATCTGAGACAGAGGGTGGATGAGAGAAGAAGCTGTGGAGACAGGCAACTGAGACACAGAGAGGGCAACTGTCATGCAGGGAGACCGTAGCAAATTTAAACACCAACCCAGACTTCTTGTCCCTGGGCCCAAACCACATAAGAGCAGCTTTTGGTCTGATGGATGAGGAGAAACCCCAGCACATGTTCCTTTAGCTGGGAGGAGGTGGTGAGGCTGGGTCTGGCCCCACACCAGGAGTCCTGGAGGAGTGTGGGTGAGAGCTGGTGTGGGCTGGGTGGGAGGCAATGGGCACTGAAAGGGATACATGTGACTAGTGACAAGCAGAGGAGCTCCCCCCTTTTTTGCTTAGAAGCCACTTCAAGGTGACTTTGAAGCAGTCGGCAAGATTCCAAGCAGTTTTGGCCTCCTTTTAAGGGGAAACTTAGTGTCTGACAGTGGAGACTCCAGAAGTGAAATAACATGCCTGATGGCAAATCTCATGAGGCAGATCCTCTGTGGGTGTAAATCAGCATCGTTCCCTTGGTCCCTTTTAGAGTTATGCTGGCTTAGAGCCCATGGTCCCAGATGTCCTTGCAGGGTGATAAGAAGCAGCAGAACAAATTCAGGTGTAATTGCTTCTCACATTAAAAAATGTAAGGAGAGGCAGCTTGCTTCTTGAGGATGAATCTAGGTCTGTTGTTTGGGGTTTTTCTTCCTTGAAGGAAAGCAGAGTTACAGTGCTGAGGCAGAAAGACAGGAATGCCATAAAACAAGCAAACAAGGGTGGAAGTGTTTGCCATCTCACAGCTTTTCATTTTTTCTACATCCTTCTGTCACATAGCAGCTAGCAAAATGGACATGAAAACCTGAGGGAATGGCTGCATGAACTCCCTTTTAAAGAGCTTTGGCTAGTTCTCCTCATTATTAAGTTGTTGGGGGGTTTTAACCAGTGTCACTCCATTGATTTTCACTGCAGTGACACAGCTGTAAAACAGGCTTAATGTAGTGGAGAATCAAACCTTATGTATCTAAATTTGGTTTTTTTTCAGAACCATGCTTTTCTTACAGGGAAAAAGAAGTGCCCTGACTTTAAAGGTAAGCTCCAACTCTTCACTACACCGTGAGTATTTGCAGATATAAATCCCATTAAGATGACTTTATAATAAAACACTGAAGTGCTCCACAGCAGCAGGATTTAACCTTGGGCTGTTTGCTTGCTGTAATGTGATTAATGAGCCTTTCCCCATGCATAGCAGATATCTAAGCAATTTTTTGTGTATGGAAGTGGAGCAATTGTCCAGCCTTGCGCAGATGAGGAGCTACTTCAGTGTTTGCCCTCTGAAGAGACTTTAGTTTCAATGGGCTTCAAGATTGCACTTTTGTGTTAAGTGGAACTGTGATCTCTTTCCAATGAGTGTTGCTATGCAGGGCCAATTTGTGACGTCCATTATTCTAAATTAAGTAACTTCTGCACAGCAGAAATATGCTCCACTTGCACTGCTAATCTGTCTCTCACACAAAGGCATGTTTGGAAGAACAGTTATTTATTGCAAGTAATAAGTGCAGGTTCTCAAAAGCATTTATAACTTAGTTTCCAGAGTCAGAGCCACTCCAGTTTGAAATAATTTCCTTTCAATTTTCTGTCTTCTCAGTATCTTTCCTGACTGATTTAGACCAAATATTGCATACTTAATTATTCTCCAAAGGAGAATCTCAGCCACTGAAAATGAAATGCACTTTACAAAATTATTCATGCAAGAATCTGTTCTGCAGGTATCAGCTATTGCCTGCCTCTCTGTTAAATAAGTCTGTCATGTTCAAGTCTTCTGCCTCACCTGTACAAATGGCTATAGATCTTATCTGTGTAGTTTATGAGCTCTTCTCAGTCACTGATATAACAGTCCTTTGAATGTCCTCTGGCAGAAAGTAGAAACTGTAGTTAATACTTACCCAGTTTGTATGAAATTACAAAGGAGAGCCAGGGCACAGTGGGATTTTAAACCAGCTCATCTGTGTTTTTATGGTATCCCTTCCTGTAGGTGAGCTGCATCACTGTAAAAGCAGAGTGATTGAAGTTCTTCACAAAAGGACCCAGAAACTTAATTTTGTTACAAACCACAAGCTACTAGCTATTGATGACTCCTCTTACTTGAGGGGTTTTTTTGTTTGTTTGTTTGTTTTTGAGGCTGTTGTCAGGAAGGTGAAATGCAAATGTATCAATATTTGCAAGGGTTCAAAGGTTTAATTTGTCATTTCTTTGTGGCTTTGCCCATCAGGTATCATGGGGCCAGGAAGTGCAACTGAGTAACTCCATGACAGCAAAAAAAAAAAGAGTGGTTTGCACCCTGTTTTACTCCTGCATGACACTGGCTAAGACATCCTGACCCAATTTTCCTCCCCCAGCAGCAGCAGACTGTGGCTGTGCAGCCACGTTGCTCTTGCAGGGAGAGAGGGGCTGACTCCATGCTTGCTGTGCAGAGTTTTTATGCAGGATGAAGTACAGATGCATCCCTCTCTTGTTTAATAATAATGAACAAATTTAGAGCTGTCCAAGTAGGTATGTGAGTAACTAGCAAAGTGGAATGAAAATGTTTATAGCAAATAATTCATCTGCTTAAAATCCTTACCTGTCCAGTGTGCTAGACTTAATGAGGCCCTTGCAGGCATTCCTGTCACCTCTCTGCCTTTAGAGGAAAGGAGAAGTTATGGTTGAAAGGAAGTGTTAAACCACTGTTCAAAGGTCACATGAAATCTCTGTGGCAGTGCTGAAAACATAACTCTCATTTTCAAAATCTTTCCAGGATTGCATTCTCTCTGGCAGACTGTGTTAGCCAAAAGAGATTTCTCCTGTTTTGTGAAAGACCTTCTGCTTTACAGCTCTGTTCTCTGAGGAAACATTTCTTCGTAACAAGTTTGCCTTGAATCAGTTTGACTTGTTTTAATTTTTTCTTACAGCCCACAGCAAAACTTGTACCCCTCTGTAACTAGTCCCCATGAACTTCCCTATAAAACACAGGGCAAGCTGTGCTGGCTGCTCCCCATGGGAGTGAAAAATGAGAGAGACTGTTGCATCACCCATCCCCTTAGCACGGTGTGAAGCCTATGTGGGACCCTTGTTCAGCAACAGAGTTCACTGAGTGTAAGGAACCCAGACATTCACCAGGCAAAGGGCTACGCACAGGGAGCTGTACATTGCAGATTTTAGAATATGTTTGCATGTGCAGCCATTTCCAAAGTGTTGCTGCTTCGGCCCATTTTAGCAGGGTGAGGTCTTGCATGGCTGGCTTGTGTTATCACCAAGTAGAGTTATACTCACACTGCTTATGGAGCATGGGGCCTTCTGGGGATCTTTCCCTCCTCAGCAGTCAGGGCTGCTCTCATCACAGTTAAAAAGGAGACTGCAAAAAAAAATCAGCTAATCTGTAAAGTCCAGGCTTGCTACTTTTTTACTTCCCTCCTTGGGACTATATGAAGCTGTTATTTACGTATTTGTAATTCCTGTGCCCTGGGGGAGGCACTCCTAAGGGAGTCAGGAATATGTTATGTGCCCAATTAGTGCCCTGCAGCTGTGCCTGCTCAGACCTGCCACCCTCAATTTCCATCTCTGCTGCTGGGAAGAGAGAAGAAAACTCCTTCCCTGATGCTGTCAAAAGGAATATGCTTGCCAGTCTGGAAGTCTTCCAGTCCAGGAAGACAAGGGATACCACCCATCCCCAAGGCTTTTGCTGTTACCTGAGGTGCTGATCATCTCCCGTGCTGACACGGGCACCTGAGAATGACACAGAGGACAAATGTCACAGGGGCAACTAAAAAAGACCCAACCCATCACTTAGGCATTACACTGTGGTCACTGATTGTCCCAGGAGTGGTTGAAACCCAGTGAGAAGAGGCTCCGCACTCCACCGTGAATATCTGCAGAGCTGTTGAATTATCTCCTGCTTACAAAGTTTGTGCAACAAAACATTTTTGCTCTTGTTCTGGAGGCTGGCAATCCAGCTGCACCTCCTTCCTGCTTGACCTCTTACTCTGAGGTTTAGCTACAAGTATAAATGAAGGTTCAAGGTCGTTTACTGATCCATAAAAGGGGTGCTTTTTTTTTTTACGGCTGTATATGCATGTGTGCGCACATGGGCACAGAAATATGTGAAGCAAAATACGGGCTGTTCCCTTGGCCTCATCCCACTTTCCATGAAAAGAAGTGTTCCCCTGGAAGCCGTAGCCATTTGTGTCTCACAATCTGCCACCTGTCAAAGCAATTTGAGATTTACTAGTGACAACTGAGTGCTAATGTCTGCCATCCTTACCCTGCAAATAGCTGATGCATTCCAAGTCCCATGGCCCCTGGCCCTTACATCAGCTCCCCACCCCAGGATTAGTTCAAACTCAGCCAGTCACCCAGTGGCCATTTGGAGTGATTCACTCTTAGAAGTGCATATCTTCCACATCCACTAAAACTTCAGGGGGAAAATGAGTCATTTCACATTATAGAAAGTCATATCTTGCCCTTGGTATTTCTTTGTATACATGAGCAATGATAATTTATTTTTAGATAAGTTTCTCCAATATAAATGCAGCTTCCTTTAATAAAGGTCGTCTTGAGAGCCACATGCTAATGTTCTACTTACTGCACAAATGGTGTGGGAAATTATTTATTTTTTCACGTGTTTGCAGCAGTGCAGGGGAAGGACAGAGTGCTAGAGCAGTAGCTGATTTTTGGAAGTCAGGCAGAGTTCCCGTCTCTGCACTTATTTGTTGAATGTGTGTCCAATAATTAGGTGAAATCATCCCCTTTCTGTAAGCATTTGCTTACTGTTCGAGTCACTTCTGTCTGCTTTCCTGACTGCTGATGACTGATTTTAGAACTCAGAAAACCCTGGCTTTTCAGGGGGAGCCATTGGACAAGGCATTTACCACAGTGTCCTGGAGGAGACCTTGGCACTGCTAACCAAGAGCAAGCAAATGGACAGAGCAAAGCCTTGTCCCTCATTAGGTCTTGACACCATCCCAAAGAACCAAACCATTCAACACAGCAGGTGTGGGTGGATTTGGTTGTGGTCCACGTGTGCTCTTGGGCCCGTTCCACCCACAGCAGATCTGCATTGAGATCTGTGGCAGTTTTGAGACGTGCCAGCCCTAATATTGCAGGCAGGTACTTCAGCAGCAGCACCCTCTGGGTAATACCCTGGATTATTTTTGTACAAAGCACAGCAGCATTCCTGCCTTGGGGACATCTGGCCTTGCCTCACCCAGTTTCATCCATGATAGGTCTATGCCCTTCTGAGCCTGCATGAGGCCAGCAACATGAGTTCCTCCACAGCTTCTGAGACACTCCAGCTCTTGAGCAAGCACGGACCTCCACCTCCTTGTTGAGACATCTGTGGAAAATGGCAAGGAATACCATCTGGCTGTCAGAGGCATTTCAGTGTCCTGCCTGAGGGGGGCTGGGGCAAATTCCTACTGTGCCTAAATGTCGTTTTAAAAAGTCCCTTGAGTTTTATACACGTGTGTGTAAATGTATGTCTGTATCGTAAATAATGTGCAAATTGATATTTAATAATCCAAACCCGTGGCTCTGTGTCCCAGAGGAGAAATTCACAAATTGTTGAGATTTCGTTCACGGTCCCTTTGAAATGAAGATATAAGTTCCTCAAAATGAGGATATAATTTCTTACTCAAGCAGCTTTCAGCCCTGTCTTTAGCAATCCAAAATAACAGCAACCCTTATACTGGGGGCTGTCTGTGGCTCAAAGACAGACATGGAACACCTGGGGGGGGTGAGTGCCTCCTTGTGCCTTTCTGGCCCCTCAGCAGCCTCTTCTGGAGGGCTCAGTTTCACCATCTGCAGTGTCAGGACCCTGTTTCACAGCCTGTGGTAGAGGCTGTGTACTCAGAGTGGCAAAGCTCAGCACCCCAGTTTCGGGTTGTACCCTTTGCAGAGAACACATCCATCATCCCTCAGCATGGAGGGAAGGAGCAGGAGAGGAAGGTGAGCAGTGCAGCCAGTGGGCATCACCCATGGAGCCATTGCCACCTCCTCCCAGGGCAGAGAGGTTGGTCAAGCTGTCTCCTGTGCCAAGCTTGGCCTGTGCCTTTCTCATTTGAGCTTTCTGCCCCATTGCATACATTTTGGGGGGAAATCCCAAGTGCCTTTGCCCTTCTTTATGCTTTTCCTTTCCTGCTCCTCTCCTCCCTCTCCTCTGGCCTCCAAGGCCAGAGTTCATCCTTGCTCTGCAGCCGCTCTTCAAGTCTTGTTCTTCAGGACGGGCATCCAAGAGACAGTTCCAAAAAAGCTGGTCCAAACTGTGACTCTCCCTGCTTCCCATCCTCCAACAGTTAAATGTTATTTTGGATATAAACTATCCAGATGAAAGGGATAGCTGAGATATTTTACTATCAGGCTGGCTCCTAAGTTAAGTAAACACTATAAATTGTGGAGCCAGATTCAGCTCTGACTGACCTTTCACATCAGGCTTTAGTTTGATGTTGAAATAAGGTGAAATACTGATTTCAAGAGTACTGACTTCTCCCCTATTGGTGTTTATGTTAAGAGAGTTCAGCTCATGGGCTTCTCCCTGCATCATGGAGACACTGCCAAATGTTACTCAAAGTGGTGCTTTCCCGCTCTGTCTTCCACTCTTCACCAAATGTTCAGAGGGAAAACAGGTCTCAGACACTATCTGTGTAGGAACTGTTTGAGCACAGATGTTATATCATTTTGGCTCAGCATAACAGAACACAATTATCAAAAAATATTTCTAAGTAACAGGATCTTTGTCTGGTCTAAAATAATTTCTGGCAAAAAATCCTACCACAGGCAAAAGACCAGCCCTCTTCTTGTGGTAGAATAGCACAAGAATAGCAATAGAATGAGCATGCATTGTAAGGATATTGGATTGGAGAGAGAGTCAAGGCTGAAAAATTTCTGTCTACTCACAGTCAAGCTTTCTTGCTACCTTACAAATTACAGAAGGAAATCAAAGGGAGAAGACAGACTATGTATGACAGAAGATGTATACCCCAAATGTGATATTCAGCAGGCTGACCATTTTTACTGCAACAGCACAACATATTTTCAGCTGTCTTAGCAGAAGAAGTAAGGCAACTACTTTGCATGCCTCCATTAGGACATATTTATGATTTATATGAGCGTATGGCATACAAACAGAGGTTCTCATCTCTCTTTAGCTGGGAAAGCTGGCCATGTTCATGCTTTGCTAGGCCTGCTGAACTCATCTTACTAGTGAAGATCTCTGGTGTTTGGCAACCATGGCCACACAAATTACCAAAATTGCCAAGGTGGTGTAGTGCTTCTTGGTGTTTTCACTGCCTGCAGTCCACACTCTGACATGCTGCTTCTCCTACATTTTGACAGGCAAGAGCTTTTCAAATCTTTTACATGATTGCATTCATAGTCTTCAATGTTTTCAAATCCTTTGTGATCGCCTCTCTTGACTTCTGTATGATGGAGTACTTTGAATTTTATCCTTCAGCTCCTAAAATCAGCTTTTGGTTGAACAGTGTCTATTATGAAAGTTTTGCCAGTCTAGATGTAAAGGTATCAAGTAATGGGGGCTGCACAATGTCCCTTGGTTACAAGTCCCTTGACTGACTGCTCTCAGTATTAGCTGTCTACTAGCATAATGCTTTCCTGCATTCAGTTTCCAGCTGTTCACCTTACCACTCCCTTCCTTGCTTTATTAAAGAACTGTCTTCACTTTATACTGCTTCCTTGGCAAGGCATCTGGACATTTCCCCTTGGTGACCTGAGCAGAGATCCTGACCGACTGACCCTTAATCAATGACAGCCTTTGACAGGAACCTATTCCTGTTGCAACTTGATAGAGCAGAGGCTTCAACTGCACACTGGAATTACAGATAAGACCCCGTGGTCATGTGTAGGCTTGTGGTCTTAGTCTGGCCTCTCTGAGCTGCTTACCATGTTTGTGTGATGCTGAACACGCCCATCTCCCATCCAAATATTTGCTGATTGAGGACATTCAACATCTCCCAGGCAACCTGGGCAACTTGGATGATCAACATGTGTAAGTGGAGTTTACTGACACTTGGACTTTCCTGTCCCTGCCAAGTGAAGGGCTGTTGCATTGAAACAACCAGGGGTTGCCTCTTGGGCAGCCAGCAGCCTGTGTGAAGGTATTAGGGGATCCTGGGCATGTTGCAGATGATTTGTTGGGGGTGTTGTAAGGGATTTATGTGAGGGTACTGGAAGAAGGAAAGAGAACACTATGTACCTAGAAATTATTCATGTTATTTATTTATTTATTTATGGGTTGTTTCTTGGTTTTGTTTTGTTGTTTTTGTTTTTATTTTTTCTTAAAGCACCCCCTGACAGTCTTTTATTTGTAAAGAAACACGATGTACTTATCAACAGTAGGACATAGTACTGTTTGTTGAGCTCTGGCATTTTTACCTTCTGCTCCCTAGAGCTGCTGCTGAGACATTGAGAAATGCTTCTTTAGTGGCCTTAGAGCTGTGTAAATCATTTCTGTCAACAAACTTGGCTGCTCTTTCAAGTTAATGTGCCCTAAAACATTAGACTATTTGTTTTCGCAATGTTAGTGTAAATGCTTTTGCTTATAAACAAGAAGCATCTATAAAAAGGACTTTGCAAACAACAGTCAGTCAAGTGTGCAATAGTGCTCCTTCCACTGTTTTCACTTCTGGAGAATGAGCTAAATCACCATTTTGCTGAAGCCTGTAGAAGTGTTTCCATTCACTTTGACATAATCAAGATTTGGCACAGTAAGAAAAGAAGCTCTGGGTGTCAACATATTCTGCTTCTCCTAGATGCACACATGTGCATTTTGGCCCTCTGACAGTGTTAGTTTTATGGGTAGGCACTGGTTTCTTAGTTTAAATACCAAAGGATTCCTTGAGTCCATCAACAGAAAATGAAGATGCAAATCCTAATGGTCTCTCATTAGGTCAGAATCTCATCTCCTTTTTCTCATCAGTGACAGCTGCCTATGCCATGGGAGTGTGTCAGCAGCTTTCCTGCTCTCTGGGCTATATCCTGTATTTTGCATCTTAACTTCAGTCTTTTTTTCCTATTAAAGCCCTGCTGGGAGTATTCAATCGTGTAAAGTTGTTCAAAGTCAGTGGGAAGGAATCTTACTGACTTCAGTGGAATTTGGATGAAGGCCATATAAATAAGCCACAGAAAAGGCTGGTTTGCCCTAGTATCTTTTTGTGGTTTAATGGTGTTACCTAAATATAATATAATATCATATAATATAATATAAATATAATATAATCTCCATCTTATATGGATATTATAAGCTGGCTATTCTGATGGCCACAGTGGAGAAACAAAAGCAAAAACAAAACAGGGAAATATATTTCCCATGGAAAATTATCAAAAGGCTGCCCATCCCTGATGCATCCACAGGGACTATAATTCATGGGGTGGCAGAGGGGAGGGCCAGAAGCTTAGGAGAACATGGGAGGAAGGCATTCAAATAATCAGTAGGTAGGGCAAAGGAGTGGGTGCTAGTTCAACAATGCAGAATTCAGGGAAAGGAGAGAGAGAAGATTTGGAGGGGAAGCAACGGGAGTGACTGAGGGTGAGAATGCCTGTACCATGAATAGCTAGGAATGGGTGTGAGGAAGAAGTCAACAATCCTTTTGAAGGAAACAGCAAGAGGTGATTTAGCAAGGAGCTGGGTGTGAAGGGACTTGGGAATGATGTCTCCGTTACAAAGCAACGGGAGGGAGTCTTGAAATGTTAGTGCAGGGAGGGAGAAACCAGGCATAGTTGCAAGAAAGGAGGATAGAAGAATAGATAAAATAAAAACTTAGGATGAAAGAAAATAACCTCCATACCTAAAGCTGTAAGCAAATGAATTCAGAGCTTTTTGTGGCCCTGACATCAATTCTTTGATCCTGAAACAGTAATGGGAATAAGGGGAGAAAGTGGTAGGAGAAAGAGGAAATGAAGGAAATTATGTTTTGGCAGTAAAGTTTTCAGGAGCACATAGGTAATTCTGGAAATGTTATTCCAAATTTCCCAAGTAGCAGAGGCCATGTCTCAGTGAGATAGTAAATCAAGTTTCAGGGCACTTAGCACTGACCTGAATCCATTACAACCACACAACACAGAACAGTGAGCTGCTATTTGAAATCCCCCTGCTGCATCTTACTCACCAGGCAACGTGTTTTTGGAAGGGTTAACATCATTACAGCAGCTTTGCTACTACATCAGGTTTTCCTGGAGCTGGCACAAGGCCAGGGTGACAGAGTAAAGCTGCACAGACTTTGGGACACAGGTTATGGATGATTCAACAGAGAGGCAGCCACTTGAGCTTTAATGCTCAGTCTCAGTTTTGTCCTGCCAAGTGACCTGCTGGCACCAGGACCTGACTCTGATGATGGCAGAGCTGCAGCCTACAGAGCTGAAAGCCTGCTGGTGGGTGATGCCACTCTTGGAGGCCAGATGTGTAGTGGGCTGCAGGTGGCAGGAGGAGCCAGGTGGCTTTGGGAAGTCTCTCAGTTTCCAGCTTCCATTGAAATAAATGCATCGGAAGATTGAGATGTTTGAAAACCTTTCTGGGTGCCTTTATAAATGTGCCTTCAGGTGCCTCGCTCTCACCATAAATCACTGGAATTGTGAAGTTTCTCCATCACTTCTGCAAACTCAAACGTCACCTTCCCTTGTGGCCATGCTTCCCTGGGCTGGGCTGATCTTCTGGTCCTCACCTCCTAGGGATGCCCTTGGATGACACCATCAGGAAAATTTAGGAGTTGTCTAATTGACAAGGACTCTGACTGACCCTTCTTCTCTCAGGGTTTTCCTCCTTGCAAAGAGGAGGAACTCAGGGAAGGCCTGGCGGCTGCACTGCCTGAACACCACCCTTCTCTGCACCAGGGCCAGGGATGTGGTGTACAGGAAAGGTCTCATTTCAGAGGCTGAAATTAGTTGTGGCCCTTCAGCCTGGGAGAAGCACAGTGGTGCATGATGGCAGCTTGCAGGGGGAAAGGAGTCACTCTCTATTATCTGGCAGGACGTGGGCAGCTTCAAGGTTTCCTTCAGCAATCTGTAATTCTTGGAAACTGGCAATATATATTTTGAGGTGCTGTGCAGAGAAATGGTGTGACCCAAAGCACCTTAGGGTTGAAACCTGATTGCCATGAGAAGATCCAAGGGTAGTGCAGCATACAGAGAAAGCACCTCCTTTTGAAGATTTTACACATCAACAAACTGAGGACCTTGAAAGAAAAGTTTCTCAGGAAGAGAAAACCCTTGCAAATTGCTGTGGGAAGTGAGCTTAGGACCACGAGAGATATTACTAGTGCTGTGTCAACATGACAGTGATGCAGGGTTGGGTTATGTTAGCTCTAATGGCACACAGCTAACAGGATGCCTGGGAAGCTGACGTGGAAGGGGCGCTCCAAGTTGCTAATGCCTTCATCTAGGTCAGCAACTAATATGCACTGATTCATAGAGCTTCCCTTCCCTGAGAAGTCCTGTAAGTGTGAGTATTTTTTAGACAGTCAAGAAATGAATGTCCATGCTCAGGATTAAATGCTCCTCATGCCTGACCTCAGGCATACTGGCTGTACCCCAGTCTGAGCTGCATGCTGCCGAGATGCTCCTCTCCAGATTTCTCCATGTTTTCCCCTCACCCTTTCCCCTGTTCCCTTCCCCTCCCTCCTCTCCCTGTGCTGGGGACATCCCAAACTGAGTTCTTGCTCTGGCATGGAGTGGGGAACAAGTGTTGAAATCTTTTTTTCTCTGAAATGCAATTCTTGCTTGCTAGTCAACTTATTCTCAGCATATTCCCTGTCGGCCCCCTTGTCCCTTTCCCCAATCCCAGCTCTGCATAGCTGCACAAAGATGTCAGTGATATTGCAAGAAAAGCCTTCCCCAGGGGTTTGGTCTGGCCCTGATGGCCCCTCTCTGGTGCCAGCTCCCATGCTCAGGAGATCTCTGCTTGCCACAGCTCAAACTGGCACAGAGTGACACCCAAACCTGCCACTGGGGGCTGCAACCAAATCATGCCCTGGGCTACAGGTGAAAACACCACAGATCTTCAGAAGGCTTTTGGTAAAACTGTTCAATTGAGGCAATGCTATTACTCACATTTTTTTTGGCTGTTCCAGTTCAGACTTTAAATACTGAAACAGATATCTCAGAAAAAATCATCAGGATTCCTTAATCTAGGTCTCTCAGTTTCTTTCTCACACAGAATTGCTCTGTCCTCCAAAGCCTGGCCATTTCTGAAAAGGACATGTCCTTTGGGGCAATATTTTATGCCTGTCTTGGTGTCTTTTGTTTGTCTCCTGATGTAAACTCTCTCTGTAAAGGGCTTTTAGCATGGCTCTTTCTGTGATAAGATGTTTAGCTGTTTTTTCCTATGGGTTTTATCTGTAACAACAATGATTTACCATTGGGATGCCTTTCCTTGCTTGTTCTTTACCCAAAATTTCCTGCCCTTGTCATATTTATTTTTCATTTCTCCTAGGCTGCCCTCTTTATGTGTGTTTGCCACTGCATCTGTCTACTCAGTCAAGGTGATGTTCTGAAATTTTTCTAGGGAAAAGAGATTATTTCCCATACTGGGTTAGGTAGGTCAGGAAAACCCACCAAGTAAGCACAATTTAGACCAGCAGAAGAGCACAGGTTATTTTATTCAGAGAGGACATTAAGACAAATCTTCCAAATCACCCCCTTCCAAATATGAGCTTACTCTGCTTTAGGAGATGCTGCTGACATAAATCAGCCAGTTTAGCTGCTGGTAAAGGATTGGTAGTGTAGACAAGTACTCCTAAGTGAAACTGACTGAAGTGCCAGTGATTTGACTCAGTTGTTGTATCTCAGTTAGGTAAGGTCACTGCTTTATTCATACAGCATTTCTGCAGATCCATGTAGACCCCTTAGGGAGTGACGCTCTGCAAGTGAACCTTTTTGCATTTGTCATTTTCACATCCTGGGTGTCTTCTGGCAGTCACATGAATCACTGCTCAATTCCAGCTTCTTGACTTCTCGAGTCTCCTTTACAAGCAGGGTGGGATCTGGCTTGTGGAGCTCAAGGTTGTCTGGGCTGGAGTGGAGTGAATCATCCTCACCGAGTAATCTCACTTCTTCACTGAGGCTGAACTGCAGCAAGCCCTTCCTATTCAGCAAAGCACATAAGCCATTTTTTTGCTTTATCTGTGTTCCACAGAATGTTTAGCTATGAGCTTAATATTAAATTCATGTTCAAATCCCATGGCTTATTATTGCGTGTAGGTGAATGACCACACTACATCACTGAATGAGAAGGGGATTAATTACAGGGAGTACGGAGCTTTGCTGAACTAGGTTCAGCCACAAGAGTGGCACACTTCTGCCCCAAGGCATCCTCCCTCCAAGAACTGTGCACCCAACAGACTGTTTTCAGGGCACAATGTTGATATTTTAGTGTCATTCATCAAGGAACATTTTTGTAGTGTTGGATTTGCTAGGTGGAATGGCCTGTGGGGTTGTTCAAGACCTTCATGAGCACCTCAGCTTTGCTGCATGGGGAGGGTGATGGCAGCTGAGTGATCTCATGTGGCATGCAGAGGGCATCCCTCTACACACCCTTTTTTTGGTCTTTGGCTTCAGATGGTGGAGATGGAGGAGGCATGTAAAATACAGGGGGCTAATCTGCTCTTTCATAGCAGATTTCACGCAAGCTGAGAAGGGTAGAAATTGAAAGAGTCATTTGCTGCAGTGTGTTTTCAGAAGCGAGGAGGTGACAGCTTCATTTGCACATTGTGCAGTGGCTGTTTGGGCTGGGCACCACATGCCTGCTGGTCTCTTTGATGGAGTTCTTTCTTTCTTTCTGTAAAGGAGATTCTTCCTTCTTTGTTTACTGCTTGTAGAAAATGCTAAACTGAATATGTTTTTAGAAGTGTATTGTCTTTACATAGTCCCCAAATTTAGAAGGGTTTATTCCTCCAAGGCAGGAGATGTCTTTATATTTATGAAATGTTTTGCACAACCCTGGCTGATCCTTAATTACCTGTCACAGAACATGCTAATACCTCATGGAGTATCATTTCTGTCCCAATTGCAGGTAAGATGAACACAGCCCAGTGTCATGATAAAACAGTGTTGTGCCTAACCCTAAAGCTAGACTTCAGAAAGAGTGTGAAAATGTCTCACGAGCTAATCAGGGTGCAGTAGGAGAGATGGGGCTGTACCAGCTTACCCACACAGAAGGGAATACAGGGTGAGGTATTGTGAAGGTCATGCTGTCAGGATTTGATCAGCTGAAACTGGATGCTAGGTAAAGCAGCTCTTCTGAAAGCTATCACAAGCCCTGATCTGGACACTGCATGAAGATTGATGTTGTCAGCCCCTGAGTGCTAACAAAGAGCCCAGATCTATGGGGATGGACCAAGCTTTCAGTCTTTGCACCTCATATTTCCGAGCCTTTACAATGGGAATAATAATAATTTCTAACCTACAAGCAATATGATGTTGACTGGGCTTAAACAGTGCTTTAAACAGAAACTCTGAGCACATTTGGTAAAACTCCATTCAATTGCTTATGGACTTAAATTCGGCTATTGTTTTCCCCAGTGTTCTCACTGTATCCATTAGTCTGAGAAATCTGCAGCCCTTCTGTCATGCAGTGGCAGGAGGGCACTGATCTCTGATTTCCAAGGGTGCAAACCAGAAGCCTTTCCTTCCACTGAGTGGAGTTGTGGCATTGCTGGGCTGTGGTGAGAGGATGTTCATCGCAGACTGTTATGATTTGTAGAGAAAAAACATAGAGCTTAGTCATCAAAAACAGAGGTTAGTCATCAAAACCAACCTACCTTCTTCTGAAAGTATAAAAAGGCATAAAAGTTCAGTAAGGTTTACAGGGCATTAAAAAAAACATTGCTATTATAATTGGTGGCATTAATTCTCTTCAGGTAGCCTTCCTTCCCCATTTGATGAGGAGACTAACAGCTCCATGGCTGTTGCCAAATGCTTTAGCCCTGGTGCCCATAAAAGGTTTCTGCTGTAACTGTCTTGTTATCAAACCATCAATGTCCTGACACTTCCTAGTGATTAATCCTGTGTTGAAATGAAATTAAGTTTCCTTATACTTGGCAGAATGACCCCAGCACTTCCTATTTGGGGAATACAAAGAATAAAGCATCTGCAGCCTACAGGAAGCCAGAGTCTCTGATTTCCTGCAGGGGCAGAACAAGAACAAACAGGGAACACATATTTCATGGCAGCAGTCGAAAGTGCACGTAAGAGCCCTGGGGGCCCCCATGATGGAAACAATGAGAAGGGGGATCATCTCGGGTCCCAAAATTATTTGTGGGTGTTTTGTTACATGCACAATATGCCATTAGAAAATAAATGTAGCTCAAGTTAATGTTTTTTCCAGGTGACTATCATACTTTCCCTTCGCGTATGTCTTTCAGTGTATATCAGCAGGATTGTACTTGTAAAGCAAGAGAGTTTTACATTGCCATTTGCTACACTGGACTCTCTAAATCCACTTGTGCTTAGGAAAGCACAGTGACATTTTCCTTGATGGCTTTGTTTAAGTGACCCAGGCCAGATCCAGGCTGATGTAAACTCCTGCAAAAGGGATGGGAGGAGCAGCAGAGGCAGCACATCCTACTTTACAGCTCAGCTCTGACCTGCAATGTAAGGTACATGGGGAACTGGAGGCACCAGTCTGCCTTCTGGGGATGTGCAGCACAATCTCCTTATGAGGGAGCCATTGCTTCCCCTGCAGTGCCATTTAGCATCTCTACATCCACAAAAGTAAATGCTTTCCAATGCTTCCAAATTGCTGGTTACACCTTGCACTTATGGACATCATCATCTTAAAATTACACCTCTGTCCGAATAATGATTCTGCCTGAAAATATACACTTGCATTCATTATATAGATGTGTGTATGCAGAGACAGAGAAAATCCTGTCCTGTTTACCCACCACATTGTTGGGATTATCTTGTTTGTTGTAGTGTATGTACTTGGCTTTGTCAGATGGCTCTTGCTCTTTTGCCATGGCTGGTTTTGCCAGTGCCAATGTTTCTGTTGCTGCTGGTTCTTTTCAAGAGAAATTGTCTTGGTTCTGTCTGGCAAAGGTACTGTATTACCATAACCACTGTGCCTAAGAATATCTTGTTTCCAGAGTTTTATATCAGTAAGTCCTTTTTCAGTGCTTTACAACCCAATGCTTTCTGCTAGATTGAAAGAGGGTGTGGGTTGTTAGATGCTAGATGCCAGATGTGCTAGATGCTGCGGGTTGTTAGGCTTGATGTACTTCCATGGGGAAAGGTCTGACTGCTGGCTGGTTAAGACATCCCTCCTTCAACACCCAGAAATGGGGGTACTGTGAGTCTCTGCAAAGTTGCTTGTTTTGGCATTTTTAATAAATGGCAGTCTAGAAACCAAACGCAAGCTGTTGCTCTCTATTAAACCATGACTCCCTACAGGGAACTGGTGTCAAAGCTCCAGACTTCAGAGCAGACTCGAAGCATCCAACCATGATATTTTTCTGAAAGGGCATCTTTAGCTTTTTCTTTGAGCTGTTAGCCTTAGAGTGGATATTTCTGTAGCCCTGAAAGTATCAGATGCATAACGAACACAGGATGTGGCTCACAGGTCTTACTGTGGTGACATTGAGAAGATCATGTTCTATCAAACAAGTCCCAGGAAAACCACAGAGAACTTAGAGTGAAGTAAGGACAAGTTTACACCACAAAACACTGCTTGACACTGAAATGCCAGAGGTGGTGGGACTGAAAGCTCGTCTTCCGACATGGAAAAAGGAGCATTTACTGGATGCAGTCTAGACACAGTGCCTGGAGTGAACAAGACGTTTTTCTTAATTCACACTCATGTCATATGGACTTTGTTTCCCCTTCAGTTTGGTAGAAGACTCAAGGAGTACCTATTTGTGCTGAAATCCACAGGGATTTGGGGACACAGAAGGGAACAAGGGCATTCACAGAGGGAGTCTAGATCCACAAAACTCATGGTTTAAGACACATGATTGCACTACCTTTTCACTTTGTTCTCTGCTCTGAGCTTTGAGAGGCACCATGTGTCCCTGTTTCTGCTGGTGGACTGGAAGAATCTCTAATTATTCCAGAATGAGTAACCTACAGGTAAATATTGCAATATTTGCTTTTTGTTCTCTCAGCTTTTGCTCCTAGATTAATGCAATGTAATTCTTCTGTCCATGAGCAAACAAGAAGAGAGGAAAAAACTCCCTTCCAGATGTTCAGTCTACCTGGAAAGAAAGGAAAGGCAGAACCTGTGACACTATGAGTGTCACCATGGAACATCATGAGTGTTAAAACTGAGCTTGGACATATCACCCCCATGAAAGCTGCAGCTCTGTCACAGCATGGTGGACATTGTTGTGAATAACTCCTTCAATAGTAACTTCAGTAAAATCAGACCATCAAATGACTTCTCTCCCCTCTCGCTGCTGCCCACCCTTGTCCATGTTTTATCTCATAATATTTTTCTTTTCCTATAACAATTGTGTTTTCCTGCCAAGAGCTGCTGGTGGCTTTCCACTCTTCCCAGGGAAAGCCTTCAAGGAGAGGGCTCCCTTCCCCACGGCCCACAGCCGGCTGCAGCAGGGCCCAGACTGAGCCTCTGCAGCCAAGGGGGATGGAGCAATCAAGGCAGACCTTCCCAAGAAGGCATCTCTAGCTTGAAAAGAGGCTGGTGGAAAATCCAAGGGTATCATGTGGTGTCTTTCCTCAGAAAACATGGGGTACTGCTTGCCTGGTAGGGCAGGCCAGCCAGGATGGTCAGTGGTGCCATGAGTGGGAGCTGGTTCTGCAGACCCCGTTCTGCACAGGAACCACACACCTCTGCTTTTTTAAGCTACTGACGCCCTCCACCTATCATCCAGGGCTAAAATACTCAGCCACTCCTCCCAACACTGATTTTCTGTATTACAATGTCAAATCCCACATCCTGTATGGCAGGCACATGGGACACTGCTTTTCTTGTATATTTTTGCCATCTGGACACTGATTATGGCTCTCTCTGTACATGTGCCTTAGCAGTCCAGATGTCCCTCTTATGGAAACCCTTCAGGCAGCCCCGTGACCAAGCACCCTAAACCTGGCCTGCCCTGAGTGGGGTGCACTTTCTTTCACAGCTTCCAGGCTAATCTTTATCGAAGCAACACTTGAGTTTTGAACAAAGGGAGCATTAAGTCTCATTGGGGCACCTTGATTTAAAGGCCTTGATCTACAGATCTTTTTTTTTTTTCCAAGGAAACTGTAGCTGGATTGCAAAGGCTGCTATATACAAACTCAGATTATCTTGTTCAGCAAGTTCATGCTTTTTTATTCTTCTGCTTCCTGTTAAAGCCCACCATTGTGAATGAATCAGTGAGCTGTAAACATGGAGCATATCTGGAGATGGAGAAGTCATTCTACTGCTGCTTCCGTTGGCCAAACCCTGTTCCCTCTGTGGGCACATCAGGTATAAGCATCCCTTTCCCCTTCTCTCACACCCACACCAAGCTCTCCTTGCTGTGGCTCTCAGGCTTCACATGCTAAGAAGCAGCAGTTACCAGTGGCACCACCATGACTGCCACTGCTTGATTTGTAAGCTGTAATGTAGAAAAGCACCTCGAGAAGCTGTTCCCACGTGAGTGACTGGAAGGAACTGTAAAGCCATGGGCTACCTTGACAAAATGCAGGCAGACAAGCTCTCCTGCTTCACTTGTACACAGGAATAAACCCATGGAAATCATCATCACTCACATTTGATGTGCTCCACAGAAGGAAAGTGATGTAGTTTTTTTCAGTGGTGTAGCTCTCCTGATGTAATAATTACCTAAGGATTTCATTAAAATCACAGTTGTGTTACAAAGGTGTCAGCAAACAGAGAATCTGCCTGATATGTCAGAAGTGGTAATGTTTCCCTGACACAGCATGTAACTTGCCAAGCAAAAGTGTTCTCTTAATTTATACTGCTTTTACCCCAACGTTAATCCATTATTTTGTCAATTATAGGAGGGGGGTGGATCTCCTGGGAGGAAGCTCACCTTTGCAGTTCTTGAAATTGATGACATGTGGGTTTCCAGCAGCTTAGCTGCTGTTTTTCAGGAAAAATTAGATATACACAGAGCTGATAAAACTGCATGCACCAGGGTCATTAACAGGCAATGAGCAACCAAATTTTGTTTGCATAATTTCAGAGAGAATTTGGGGTTGGAAACCCACTAATGAATGATCCTTTAGGAAAAGAGAGTGGTAAACTTTTTATCCTTAGCCAGTCTTTAGCCTAAGTAGGGACTCCCATTGCAAGAAACTTTGGGCTGGCTCCAGTCCACCCCTTGCTCAGTAGCAGAAAGGAGATCAGCTCAGAGGAAGGTCTGGCCCTGATCTCTTATTCTGCCCCCCTTGCAACACCATGCAAGGGATGTTTTTGCCTTGTCTTTTCACAGTGTGACCATATCTCTTGTATTTATTTTCTTGTCCTTGTATATGAAAAGAAGCTGGAATTTTCTGCTTACAATTTGAAATGTGTAGATCACTTTAGAGTTGTTATCCTGGAGAAATGTACTATACTAAGAAAAATACATTTCTGGATCTTGTGTAAGGTTGTGAGTAGTTTCTACAATGCTTGATGCAAATTTAAAAACTTTGAAGTTTGAATAGGGAAACTTCTGGTCTGCACTGTAGGTCTGGCTGATAAGGAGCCCTTCTGTGCTTCAAAGACTTTCTAAGATGTCAAACATCTTGAGTTAACTCGGGTTAGGAGCTATTTCACTGTTTAAATTTGTGACAGCAGTGAGTTAAATAAAGCTTTGCTTACAAAATCTCTCACTTGGAAATACAGACAAAGCTGCTCAGTGTTAATTTCCAAGTTTGCTTTAAGGTTTTCAGGTAAACATTTTCTCTCCACTCAGTTTCTATGAAGGAGTTCTTCCAAGTCTTTATATGCCTTCTTTTCACAGAAGATTTTGTCTAGGTTTGGCAAGGATTGTGCTAACTTTGTCTGCAGGAAGACAGATAAAACACTTTTGATATGTGCAACAGATCTTCAGAATGATTGCTAACAGAGAGAGCTGGAGATTCAAATTTAATAATGGTGAGTTAAGTAAGAGTTCACACATGACTTCTGTCAGAGCATTCAGAGAGAGTGTTAAGGGAGGTTCACTTCTTTGAACTTGACAAAAGCATCCAAGACTGTATCTGAGCTAGATGATGGTGTCTTGGTTAAGTGTATTTGCCAAATTTTCAGTATCCCTAGAGGAATTGTACAGAGAAGATCTGTAATAATTCTTTATTATTAAGGGTAAGACACTAAAACACAAAAAGGAAAAGGTATCCTGGAGTGATGAAAGAAAACTCACTTCTCTATGCCACCTGAAGGGTTAATCAGAGTAACTTGGGTCTCTAAGACAAGTATGATACCTTTGCATTCCCAAGGCCTCCCATCTGGGGCTGTAGAAAGGCAGATGTCTCATCCCCGCCTTATGAGATGAGACTCAAGGAAACCACTTGGCTGATCCCAGGTGTTGTTCCTCGCTCCACCAGAATTCCATGGGACTGGAGCACAAGACCTTTCAGGAAGCCTTCTCCAGGTAGTCCCCAGCTGCTCTGGCACCTGCTTCACTCTCCCCTGGCCATGTGTCAGCTTATGGCCATTTTGCATAAGCTGATGCTACTCATCTCTGCCTGGAGAAGGAGCTCTTCCATCCCTGAGTTCTGCTGTGATTGCCCCAGTGCAGGGTTCCCACCAGGCAGGCCATACATCCTGCTGCTGGAGGCTTCAGTCCAAGGCTTCTTGGTAGCTGAGAGCCCAGCCTCAGACTGACAGCCAGACGTGCAAGTTCTTTAGAGTCACAGGTGGATTTGTGTATCTCCTATGCGATGTCTTCATAGAATCATAGAATCGGATGGGTTGGAAGGGACCTCAGAGATCATGAAGTCCAACACTTGATCCACTACCGCTGTGGTTACCAGACCATGGCACTGAGTGCCACATCCAGTCTCTTTTTAAATATCTCCAGGGATGGAGAATCCACTACTTCCCTGGGCAGCCCATTCCAATGTCTGATCACCCTCTCTGTAAAGAAATTATTTCTAATATCTGATCTAAACCTCCCCTGGAACAACTTGAAACCATGCCCTCTTGTCTTGTTGAAAGTTGCCTGGGAGAAGAGCCCAATCCCCCCCGGCTCCAACCTCCTTTCAGGGAGTTGTAGAGAGCGATGAGGTCTCCCCTGAGCCTCCTCTTCTCCAGGCTGAACACCCCCAGCTCCCTCAGCCTCTCCTCACAGGACTTGTGCTGGAGTCCCTTCACCAGCCTGGTTGCCCTCCTTTGGACCTGCTCCAGGACCTCAATCTCCTTCCTGAACTGAGGGGCCCAGAACTGGACACAGGACTCGAGCTGTGGCCTCACCAGGGCTGAGTACAGGGGCAGAATCCCTTCCCTGGACCTGCTGGCCACGCTGTTCCTGATCCAGGCCAGGATGCCATTGGCCTTCTTGGCCACCTGGGCACACTGCTGGCTCCTGTTCAGCTTCCTGTCAATCCAGACTCCCAGGTCCCTCTCTGCCTGGCTGCTCTCAGCCACTCTGTGCCCAGCCTGGAGCTCCCCATGGGGTTGTTGTGGCCAAAGTGCAGGACCCGGCACTTGGCCGTGTTGAACCTCATCCCGTTGGAATCAGCCCAACTCTCCAGTCTGTCCAGGTCCCTCTGCAGAGCCCTCCTGCCTTCCAGCTGATCCACACTCCCCCCCAGCTTAGTGTCATCTGCAAATTTGCTGATGATGGACTCAATCCCCTCATCTAAATCATCAATGAAGATATTAAACAGAACTGGGCCCAACACTGATCCCTGGGGGACACCACTAGTCACGGCCGCCAACTGGATCAGCACCGTTCAGCACCATTCTCTGGGCCCGGCCCTCCAGCCAGTTCCTAACCCAGCACAGAGTGCTCCTGTCCAAGCTGTGGGCTGACAGCTTTTTCAGGAGAATGCTGTGGGAGACGGTGTCAAAGGCTTTGCTGAAGTCCACTCCAACCACAGCCTTCCCCTCATCCACCAGGCGGGTCACCCGATCATAAAAGGAGATCAGGTTGGTCAGACAGGACCTGCCCTTCCTAAACCCATGCTGGCTGGGTCTGATCCCTTGTCCATCCTGCAGGTGCTGTGTGATTGCCCCCAGGATCATCTGCTCCATAACCCTGCCAGGCACTGAGGTCAGGCTGACAGGCCTGGAGTTTCCCGAGTCCTCCTTTCATCCTTTTTGTGGATTGGCGTGACATTCGCCAACTTCCATTCATCTGGGATGTCCCCAGTGAGCCAGGACTGTTGGTAAATGATAGAGAGAGGCTTGACAAGCTCTCCTGCCAGCTCCCTCATCACCCTTGGGTGGATCCCGTCTGGTCCCATAGACTTGTGGGGATCCAAGCGGCTCAGTAGGTCACTGACCATTTCCATTTGGACTACCGGGGGGCTGTTCAGATTCTTGTCTCTTTCTACAGACCCCAAGGCTCTCCCATGATGGCTCAGAGCTCAGCACTGACTGACTGAAGGCATCTGTCCTGCCCCACCGTGTGTTTTCATCAGACATGCCAGAGGCACTGTGAGTGAATAGACCGTGAGACAGAAGTGGGGACCAGGCCATGAACCACACTGAGCTCCCCTCATCCTGCCTGGAGAGCACATTCACAAAGCATTCGTCTCACAGCAAGGCAGGGGGATAAACTCAGGGCACTCTGCTTTATCCGCCTTAGCCTTTTCATTAAGGATGATACAGCTAAGTGGCATTTTCTGAGCAGCAGGTGCTTTTGATAAAAATTTACTGTAAGCCTGGCCCAGAAATGAGATATCACTTTCAAAGCCATTGCAAAGTGAATGGTTTGCCTGTGAATTAAGACAATTTCTAGTTGTAATATCCAGTACTGGTTCTTAAGATACTTGAATGACGTTTCAGGGCTAGAGCTTAGGATTTTGTCAGGATGTAGAATGTTCCTCTTCTGTTTACCTTTTTATTTAAATAATCGCAGAATGAGATACTAAGTTCTTGCCTAAACTTAAAAAAATTGCAGTAAAATGTTTTACATCAGAAAAGCAAAGTAGGCAGCCTCATGCAGACACTACTATGTGCCATCAGTCTTCTGTTGATTTCAGTTATGCCTCTTGGGGATAGCTCACATTTAAAATTAAACCTAAAAGGTCATTTTTATACTAGAATAAGAGTATTTACATAGGGAAGAGATCATGACGTAACTGCACTGCTATCCTGAGCTACAGAACTTATGGTACAGGTAACTGCTAACATTTCAGGAAGTAGACAAGGTCTTTGAGTTTGCATGAGGGGGTAATTCCAGATCTAAATTTTGGCTCAAAAACAGTTTTGATGTTTATTCGTACACATCAGGGTTCAGGCCCTCAGCTGGGGTATCCTGAAGCTACTCTATTGATTTCAGAAAAGCTAAACCCATTTATAGCAGATGAGAATCTGCTCCAGTTTTCCCAGCTGTCCTATCAAAAATCTTCTTAAAGCATTGACTGAGGAAAGAAAAATAGGTCTCAGCCTGGCTTCAAATAGCATAACAGACCTTTAATTTAATTGACTTAATTTTATTGGCAACTAATGTACGATGAAATGAAAATAGATGATCTGGATGAACAGGAAAAGGTTAGATGGGAGTAACCCATTAGCAAATATCAGGGCATCATCCTATTGTCCTCATTTAATAAAGGAACATATCAGTAAGTATAATCATAAACATTTCTACATTTTAGTGAAGATTTATTTGACATCATTACCAGAGAGATGGATTCTTGGAACAGCAAATGATGAAACAGTCAAGTAGACAAAGAACTATCTGCTTTGTGTGGCATAAAATGGCACAGCTCTAAGGTTGACCTGTTTAATTTCACCTTCTAGAGAAGCTGAGCTATTTCTTCAGCCTGATGTGGGATAGTTAATATTTTTTTGCCTTCCCTTTGACAGATTTTCTTTGCTTGCAACTTGTCTTGCCTGTGTCTAGTGTTCTAAGCAATCTCTCCATAGATTTAACTTGATATACAATATACCTGACTTGGAGATAAAGACTTGGAAGGTGGGTTGAGTCTCTTCTCAGGGCTCAGTCCTGCCTAGAGCTTTGAGTCTAAAGTTTATGAACATTTAGCATCTGACTACAGCAGTGTCCAACAGCCCAGGACATGGCTCAGCTCGCTGACCATCGTGGCCATCCTTTGGCCTCTTAGTGGGCTTGATTGCTGCTGGGATCTCCACGGGTGTGTCATCAAACCACATCATTGAGCCTACCATCTACTGCAGGTCTCCCACCTTCCTCTCAGCCCTGGGCATTGCCTCTGGGTGCTGCTGAGCTCTGCTGATTTGACATCATGCTTGCCAGCTCCTGAGACCCAACAGGGCCCGGCTGAACGCTGTGCATTGGCTGCAGGTCAGGTAATGTCCTCCTGGAAGGGCCATGAAGGTGAGTGACATGGCTGGGCATGGGGATCTGTAGAGAGGGCCAACAACATAGGTTACCTGGGGCCCTAAGGCTCAGTAGATCTGGGAAGGGATTGCTTTGGAAACCTGCCCACCACACGAGACCTTGTGTCAGAAGATCTATGAGGAGAGGCTGAGGGAGCTGGGGGTGTTCAGCCTGGAGAAGAGGAGGCTCAGGGGAGACCTCATCGCTCTCTACAACTCCCTGAAAGGAGGCTGGAGCCAGGGGGGGTTGGGCTCTTCTCCCAGGCAACTATCAGCAAGACAAGAGGGCATGGACTTAAGTTGTGCCAGGGGAGGTTTAGATCAGATATTAGAAAGAATTTCTTTACGGAGAGGGTGATCAGACATTGGAATGGGCTGCCCAGGGAAGTAGTGGATTCTCCATCCCTGGAGATATTTAAAAAGAGACTGGATGTGGCACTCAGTGCCATGGTCTGGTAACTGCAGGGGTAGTGGTCAAGGGTTGGACTTGATGATCTGAGAGTCCCTTCCAACCCAGACAATTCTATGATTCTCCCCATGCCTGGTCCATGTGGCACATACTAAATGGTCCTATTTCATATGCTGTGCAACCAAGCTTTCAGCTGTCTGGGACTTGCTGGAAGTCCATCCAAACATGATTTAAGAGCAACACTAAAATTTCCTCCAAGGACAATAGTTCCCCGAGGGAGGGAACCAATATCATCCAATGTGAAAGAGAAAAAATTCATATCGGATACAGGGAAAGCAGACATGATTCCTCACTTAATTCTTGCCTGCGTAATTTCCAGTGGTGGGAGTCACTTGTGAAAGAGAAGAGTAAATTTTAACAAAAGGCTGTATTTAAAAATACTTTTTTAAAAAAAAATCTTTTCTACATCACTGCTTGCAAATAAATAAATAGGGGGAAAAAAAAAAAAAGAAAAAAGAAAAAAAAAAAAGGAAAGAACTAAAATCTTTGGAGTTTTCTACATTTTTGCTGTACTTGGTTAGAACTAAATACTCCAGGGGTGCAGCTTCAGTTTGCCTTCACATGTGCTGGGTTTTGATTTACTCCTGTAGGTGCAAGGCCTGCAGACAGCCTTCTTGCAAAGCCAGGACTGGCAGAGTTGACCTGGAGCTCTCCACTGGGGAGCACCTGATGTGCCTCACGTTCCATTGCTGGCAGCTCCTCAGGGGCTCACCACTCCTCCTCTTGCTTGTAGAGACATGGCCAAATCCTGTCTGAGCACCCTGGGCACCCAGGAAATCTCCAGCACCGTACCATTGCTACTCCAGGGGACACCCCTACTGCCACCGCATCCCTTCCTGTTTCCAAGAGATAGGTTGGTCCTGCCTTGAAAACCCTGGGTTGGGCTTTGCCATTCTCCAGATCAGCTCCATCATTTTGTGCTGATTTCTGTCCTCATGTGCCTACCCCAGCTCTTTGCTGAAGATTTCTGGCTCTGTGGCAGAGGCAGTGAGAAGAGTTTCTCACCCTCCAGCGGGGATGATGGATGCTGCTGCTGTTTCATCGGGGGCGGGCCACAAGGAATAATAAAGCTGTGGTGGTTTTGGATCTGATTTTCTTCTCCCCACTCTCCCCAGTTCCACTAAACTGCTCAGACTTGTGTCTGTGCTCTCAAGGAATTATCCCAAGCTGTAAAAAGGCACCTCTGCTGGTGATAACACAAAACATTACGGATATGGCAATCCAGTGACACCATGTGAGCTGGACTGGACCACCACGGGCTGATCACACAGCAGCAACTTACTTTTACAGTGCTCCAACCCTTTCTTTCAATATCCTCTCCTTGGATGTAATGAGCAGAGACCTCACTGGCTTTGCTGTGTGCTTGCTTGCAGGCAGCTTGCTAGAAAAATCATCATTTGACCTCTAGTGCTGTGACCAGGGAAGAGAATGCAAGGGGCTATGCTTCTGGATGGAGACACTGGCAGCTCTTCTTGGCCCAATGCAGGATGAAGTTCTAGCATGTCTCTCCTGTGGCTGTGAGACTCCTGAGGACAGAGCTCTGTGATGCCTGGGTGGCCCTTCTAATATCACATTCACAGAGCAAAGCCTTGACCACTGCAGGACACAGCTGCTGCTGCAAGACTAAATGTCAGAGCTAGCAGGTGCACAAGGGTATTTCCCCATAGAATAGCTGACTTTCTGATGGAAAGCTAAAAACTAACCATTTTCACTGGAAAATCCAAAGAGTTTTTCCAAAGAAAAGCCCAAATCTGAGCCCTTCCTACCCCATTTCAAATATTTTAGGTTTCTTGTTTCTTTTCAACAAGAAAAAACCAAACCAAGCAAAAAATCAATATTTTCCCCAGGAAAACAACTGTAAGTAAAATTTTTCAGTCTTGTCTGTAGTAGACGATGTTGCAGCTGAGCTCCCTGTTTGCAGCAGCTGGACCAGCCCTCCTTTGCCCACCTCCCAGGGTTCTCCTTGTCCAGCTGTGCACCTCAAACTGTGCCTGGTGCAGGGTGGGCTCCGCCGAGGAAGGCTGTTCTTGCACTGCAGGCTTTTATGGAGGAAAAGCAGTTTGTATCTTAGCACGTTTCGCCTGGCAGGCATTTCAAAAGCTTCTCCCCTGAATCAGTTCTGCAAGCACTGCCTACATTTCCTTTTTGCAGAAGCGGGAAGGTTAAGCTCTGCCAAATCCCCTAATCCTGTTTGTCTGTTGCCTCATTCCCAAGAGGCACAAACCTCCCGTGGCCTTCCAGGGGCCTTTCCTCTCTCCTGTTAATGGAATTCTATCAGCCTGCTTGAAGGCCAAAAACAGGCAAGGTGAGAAAAAGGCAACCTGGGACCCCCAGAGCACCAGAATTTGGGATTTCAGTGTGCAGCCAGGCAAGTGCAATAGCACACTGTCCTCTTGTAGTCTTTCCCGGGTTAATAAACTCCACAGCAAATGACCAGGGCGAGCGTCAGGCACTTAAAAATGTTCCATCACCTGTGGCTATGAGCACCAAACCCATGAAATTAAGGGAGGAGCAGTGCCATGGGGCAAACTCCCCCTTTCTCCCGCCTTTTCACCACTGCCCTGTGGTCCTGATGGGGCAGAGGGAGGGCAGATTGAGGATGCAGGCAGGGAGCCTCAGTCACCTGTCTTCTGGGACAAAAATCTTGACCTCAGCGCCTCGAGCTGCTTGATGTGGGGATGCTGCTGTGCCCCAAGGGTGAAGAGAAAATAAATCATGTCTGTCTTTAAGTTTTGCACGGGGAAGCTCACTTCTGTGCTTGCAAGGGAGGAGTGCTAGTCTGTTTCTGAGGGCTGCTGCTGGAGAGCAGTTGTGCTGGCTGGGCTAGAGGATGAACTGGGGAGCTGCTGAGGGGCAGAGGTAGGGTGGTGACACTGGGTCAGGTTGCAAAGGTATGAGGTGAGGTGCTACCAGGCTGGAGGAAGAGGCAAAACTCAGGCAAGGGGAGCACAAAGGAGGAGGAGAGAGGAAAGGGTCTCATTTCTGGGGAATGGCACAAAGCCTGTGTCAGCAAGAGTGATGCTCACCTTGGTTGGGACTGTAGATTACTGAACCTCTGTGTGGGTGAAGATGTGTGAAAGCCCTTGGGGTGCTCATGTCTCATCCCTCTCTCCTCCTGGCCTATTAATGGTCCCTGGAGGCAAGGTGCATCCACAAAGTCCATGGTGGGGGTCCCAGTGGTGAACTTCAAGGTCCAAATCCTGCTGATGAGTGATATGAGAGCTGCACACTGCTGCAGGGTGCTCCCACACACAGAGTGCTCAGTGAACATTGGTGTAGAAGATGTGACTTTGCAGCTTGAGTGCTGTTTTAGCAAAGCTTGTGTGTGGGTGTTGACTGAGAAGGGATTCTGTCTGGACATGGTTCACCTTCCTTCCCCATCAAGGGAGGTATGTTTGGGAACCTATCACAAACTGGCAGCAGCTCTGTGAAACACTGTCTTTTTGTGGGGCTAAGCGGGGAGGCCACCTCAAGTACCTTTCTAAAATCACCCTCCTCCTCTTTATTTACAACATTATTTTGCATAAGAAGCATTACTCTCAAGATTGTTCTCTGGAATGGCATACTGAAGGACCATATGTCATGGTTTGGACTGCCAACACATCAACATTACAATGGTTTGCAGACTGTTTTATATTTCTTTGATTTCAGAATCTGTGTAATTAGCTCCCCGGAACAGCCAGGGTAGAGGAAACGCAGTCTGTTATTTAGACAGAATTAACATCCTTGTTTTCTGTATTGTGATCCTTAGTTTCCTAGCACTGCTGCCAGAGTGGTGGAGACATCAGTGCTGAGACATTCTTTCCTTGAACCTGCCTTTGTAGCAAAACCATTTCTGCTTCTTTGCTAGGCTGTCCCAAGGACCCAGGGACTGGTATGAGATGTGTTGATACCTTAATTAACAAATGCCCACTGCAAGTGACAGCGAAAGATTTATGGCCACCAGCAGAGGTTTCAGAAAGAGGAAAGACACCAAAGTGCTTAACACTCACCACCAGCACAACAGTTTGCTGCTGGTTATGACATTTTTCTCCAGCCTCACAGCAGGGTTTAGCTAGCATTTCCTACCCTTTGTGCCGAGATCTGGGAAATAAATCTTTACTGATCTGTTGTGGCAGAAGTCATGTATGAATGAGCCAGTGGGGAAAGAATTACATTATTTTAGTAAGTGAACAAGCCCATATAGGCTTCTTCACTGTCAACATTTGGCCTGTTACCAGGCATATGATCATTCTGTTAGGCTTTCTGTTCTTGTTCCTGTCTTCTATTCTGGTTGTTTTTTAGCACTGCCATATATACAGTCAAAAAGCAGGAGAGCACCCATGTCGAATGCCCTCCCACTCACCTGTAAGGTGGGAGCTTCTGCTTTTGCTTTGGAAGCAGGCAAAGGCTCTAGTTCTAGGCTGAAGAGGCAGGCAGGTACCTGCAGGTGGGTGGTTAGGGAACAGGGCAGTGATCCCCCAGACTCTGCACAAACACTGACCCTATCTGAGGTCGTAATTCTAAATCCATGACGCACATGCAAGCAAAAGGTGAGCTTGTTTTGTGCCATCACAAGTAGTGTTTCTCCCAAACACTTTACCAGCAAGACAGTGTGCTTGGTTCTTGATTAGTCTCCATGTCCAAGACCATATGAGCTTGGCCAGAGCTGTTACTGGTGTTTGGACACCTCTCTTATCCACTTCCTTCCTCACCTCTGAAGGGCCTTGTGTGCACATGGATTCTCTGCTGTTTGGTAAATGGTGAGTTGATACTGGTAGGATAAATTCCCTCCTGTCTGACCAGGGCAACTCTTACAGGAATGAAATTGTCATTGATATAATTGCCTTTCAGTAAATGTAATCAAATTGGCCAGCAAATGTAAAAGTTATTGAAGTAGGGGGGAGAGGGTCAGAGTTCCTTGCTTCCATAGGAAAACAGGCAGAAAGGGATGTGTGTGTGTTGTAAAGGGAAAATGGAAATGACCATTTGCAATCTGAACATGCTATAATTTATCTCCCTTTCCATTTTCTTCCCTTCCATGTGTAATACAAATATTTTAACTGATTATTATTTCTTCCCATTTACCCTTTCTGCTCCCTTAGCCAGCTCCAGCAAGGACAGCCTCCTTGGATTGTTTCAAATGTCTCCCTCTTCTCAGCTGCTCCTTCTCTTGGAGAGATCTGTCCTTGGTGTGCTGTGAGGGACATGCTTTGCTCCTTGGCTGAAAATGAGTCAGAGCAATTGTTAGGTACTAACTCATGCCCCCTGGTTCATGCTTCATGAGCTGGGCTCTTCCAGTGACCCTCAGGTCCTGCTGAAAGGCTATGCAGACCCATCAGGTGGTTTGAGATAGTGCTGAATGTGATAACAGGAGGTGTTGCCAAAGCTAGGTCTGCTGGATGTGCTGGAAGATGTAGCCCTATGGGAACAGCCTGACTGGGTTGCAGTAGCTGACCTGTAGCTGACCCTTAGACTTTTGGTGTTTCAGCCAGGGGATGCTATTTTGACAGCTGTTCTGCAGATTAATGTCATTTTGGTGTTGTTCCCACTGATGCTGTGGCCATGGCCCTGGGAGTCAGCTGGTTGCTTCCTCTCCTCTCACTTCTTTCTGCAGCATTTTGCTTTGCCTTGCTATTCTCAGCCCTAGGTTGTGGGCTTTGCTTTCTCTGGAGAAGGGTCTAACAACTTGTTTTTGCCTTCAGTTATGCCCAGATCCCTTTTTCTCCCTTGTGTTTCCTACTTTGGTCTGTAATCATAGAATTATAGAATTGCTCAGGATGGAAAAGACCTTCAAGATCATTGTGTGCAGCCTCATCCTAACCCTGTTACCCTATTCCTGACAACCCGCCACTAAACCCTGACCCCATAACCACATCCAGGCAATTTTTAAACACATTTAGGGATGGAAACGCACCTCCCTCAGGAGCCTGTTCCAGTGCTTAAAAAGGCTTTCTGTAAAGAAGTTTCTTTCTGGAGGTGTCTCACACTTCAAGATACCTTTTTGTTACTTACTCCTGTTTCCAGAGATGTTTGGGGGAGGTCAAGGCAGTCATCCCTGCTGCTTAATATTACTCTCTCTTGGTCACCATCCCACTTCCAGTCCATTTCTATTCCATTTGACTGCCACTTGACCAGGTGAAAATTTTGGGTAGCTGTAGTGATGAAACCAGGTAGAACTTGACTCCTAAGAAGACTTGGGAAAACCTGGACTCTGGGTTGATTGGGAACTGGTCTGATCAGTGTAATAAAAACAGGAATTATTTGCTCTGAACCAGAGGATGGCATTGTGTTTGTAAATCAAATGAAAGGCAAGAAGGGCCCAAGATGTGTTAATTTGATCAGAATCTGCTTGGAAGTTAATGAGGTTTTGGTAAGATATTTGTGAGTGAAGTTTCCAGAAATACATACTTGGGGTTCACTGTGACTCTGAAGGTTTCTGATGACACTTTTTCAAAGTCATTGTGAATCTGTGAACATACATGTAAATTAACTGCTATTTTCACAATGATATAAGGCCAGCTCCAACATGTTGCAGAATATTTGCAAATGAATGTGGATAGCAGATACTTGGGGTCAGAAAAGGACATGCTTCAGAGATTGTTTTTGTGGCTTTTCCCAAGGTGATACTCTTGTTCTACCAAGCAAAGGAGGCCATGGAACAGATAATGACTTGCTAATAAGGTTTGGATTGTAAAAAAGCCCTTTTGAGTTAATGGTTAAAATGCTCTCTCTTCCTTCAACTTCTGCTGGAGTAAGCCTGTGAATTTCTGTAATAATTTTTGTTTGTGTTGAGAATTTAGCCTAGGAAGCATATCTGGACTAAATTAATGAAGCTTTATCTAATCTCCAGCTAAGCTTACACTCAACAAAGAAACAGAGCTTTCTGAGGATGGGTATGCTCTGCTTTACATTATCCACAGCATCATTTCACCCCCTGGGCAGAAAGGTGCTTCCCAGTCATTTTGTGAGCCACTTTCTGGGAGGAATGAATCCCCTCCTTACAGCTCATTTGTGTCAGACATAAAACATCTCTAGACCTCTTCTCCCAGGAAACACTGGTGTCAGAAGAGGTCTGGCAGACAGTACGTCATCGTCCAAGCATCCATGGGGTCTGACACCTGAAGTCCTTGTTTTGTAAGCTCCAGTCTTATTTTGCATTTTTGTATTTCCTTCCTTGCTGCCTCCAACACCCTAGTGCCTCTTTAAGGAGGTTGTGGATTTCCGTTTCCATCATATCCAAGCTGGGAAATATTGCTAAATCCAGGTTTTCCACAGTGTTGTTTACACAGAGTTGTGGGTACAGCCCTAGAACTGATCAAGACTGGAGCTAGTTTGCTATGTTGCTGGCAACAAAGGCCAGATGGGGATTTTGAAATGGATTTGAGAGACAAGAAAGGATGGAGTAACAAAATATATATATGTGTGTGTACATGCAGTGAATGCCTTTTGCATGTGTTTTCAAGGGATATCAAGCTGCTACCACAATTGTTTTCAACAAAATTAAACCCACCAAGACATATGTTTTTACAACAGGATTCTTAGTTTTTTCTTCACTCTGCTGTTCAACCTCACTGCTGTTCACATCTGAAGTGAATATCCCATTCCACACTGATTTTAGTTCATAGGGAGAGTCATGAAAGATCTGGTTAACTCAGGTCTTCTCATTGTCTCTGAGTTTCAGTAAGTCAAAGGCACCTGGTTATCCCCTGGCTGCAGAGCTAGAGCTGAGCAGCTCAGTTCCAGAAAAAGGGACAGAGGGGAAATAAAAGGCAATATGCAAAATAAGACCTGTGGGTCCTAAGAGAGCTAAGAGGGAACCTGAAACCATACATGAAAAATTCTTCCAGGCTCAACAGGAGTGTCACCTCCTTTCAATGTTTCACCCTTGAAACCTTCCATGAGAAGAAATGCAGAAGGAAAAACCTTTTTGCTTGTACATAACAGGATGCCAGCAAGTGGCAGCAGCTCCCTGCATGACAAAGACACTGTGCACATCTCACATCAGCTGCCTGCTCTATTATCCATAAACAGAGCTACAAAAAAAATTTACAGATCACAAGCTCTTCTGTTGTTGCTGGAGTAGTTTAACCCAGGACTGACTTGAAGGGCTGCAAGAGGTGAGTTGGAAGCTGGGAGAAGAATCCTGCTCTGATCCTGTTGTGGAGAGGTCCAGGGCAGAAAGCAGAAATGTTTGGGTCAGGAAATAAGTAATAATTTAATTAATTTTTTTTTTCTTTTTTTTTTTCTTTTTTTTTTTTTTTTTCAGGAGGAGCTCCCATTACTATTCTGGGTTTTGTGTCTTCAATCATCACATGCAGCTTTTGTCTTTTGATAAGACATGGAGGAAAGCTTTGTACAAAAAATAGCTGTTCTGACAGCCTGGCACACCCCATTTCAGTGGTTTAAAGCACTTTCTTTGTGCTGAATTTGTCTTATAGTGCTAATGACCATGTTGCCATAAATAGGCACCAAATGGGTCTGGACAAGGTAAAGGAAAGAGAAGGTTAGTGTTAGCTCTTACTATTTCACTTTAGATCTCTATATCAAAAAGCTTAATAAAAAAGGGGAAGGTGCATTTTCAACTTTGGTTTACTTTTAGATACAGAGAGGGAAACCGAGGCATGAAAAAAGTGATATTACTGTGAGTTGTACAGCAAGCTGCTTGTCAGAGCAGGATGGGGACAAGAACAGCCATGGACTCTGCCTAATGTCCTGCAGGGTCACTGAGAAATAGCACCATATAGAACAAAATTAACTCCCAATTGAAACTGAAGGTGAAACTGTCACTGACTTCAGTAGAGACAGAAATTCATCTGCAGCACAGCTTGGGCAGCCTAAGCCAAGTATCCCATCTAAGTGTCCAGAATGTGTAATGGAGTTGTATTGGGATGCTGAGGTGCAGGTGTTATGCTGGCCACATCAGGAAGCAATGAAAAGGATATGAAAGATGCTTGTGTGTGAAAGCAGGGGCCAGACTTGGTGTCCCATACAGAGCTAATACCTAGGAAGCTTGAAACAGGCTTCCTAGAGAGGTGGTCATGCCTGTCAGTGTTTAGGAAACATTTTTATACTTCAGGTGGGTAATTTCCCCCCTCTACTCTGCTCTGGTGAGACCTCACCTGGAGTAGTGTGTCCAGCTTTGGAGTCCTCAGCGTAGTAATCACATGGACCTACTGGACTGGGTCCAGAGGGTCACAAAAATGATGAGAGGGCTGGAGCACCTCTCCGGTAAGGAGAATCTGAGAGTTGGGGCTGTTCAGCCTGGAGAAGAGAAGGCTTTGGGGAGACCTTATTGCAGCCTTCCAGTACCTGAAGGGAGTCTATAAGAAAGATAGCAACAAGCTTTTAGTAGGGACTGTAGTGATAGGACAAAGGGTAAGGGTTTTAAACTAAAAGAAGGTGGATTCAGACTAGATATAAGGAAGAAATTTTTTACAATGAGGGTGGTGAAACACTGAAACAGGTTGCCCAAAGAGGTTGTTTGAGTCCCATCCCTGGAAACATTCAAGGGCAGGGTGGCTGAAGATGTCCCCATGCATTACAGGGGAGTTTTACTACAGAACCTTTAAAAGGTCCCTTCCAACCCAAACTATTCTATGGTTCTATACTTGAATTTCAGGCCATCCCTGAAGTGGTCAGGCAGAGACCAACCCCCCCCTGGCTCCAGCCTCCTCTCAGGGAGTTGTAGAGAGCGATGAGGTCTCCCCTGAGCCTCCTCTTCTCCAGGCTGAACACCCCCAGCTCCCTCAGCCTCTCCTCACAGGACTTGTGCTGGAGTCCCTTCACCAGCCTGGTTGCCCTCCTTTGGACCTGCTCCAGGACCTCAATCTCCTTCCTGAACTGAGGGGCCCAGAACTGGACACAGGACTCGAGCTGTGGCCTCACCAGGGCTGAGTACAGGGGCAGAATCCCTTCCCTGGACCTGCTGGCCACGCTGTTCCTGATCCAGGCCAGGATGCCATTGGCCTTCTTGGCCACCTGGGCACACTGCTCACCATTCTGCAGGGTTCATGAAGCTGGGCAGAAACCAGGTTCAGTGCTGTTGCAAAGTGGCTAAAGGATGAGCAAGGGACATTGAGCTGTCTCGTGGAGAGATGACACCTGCAAGGTCACAGCTTGCTGCTTTATAACACGGTGACATGTGGTAATTTGTACCAGGTGGGGAGGACACCAGGTGACTGATGATAGCTGTGGGGCCATTGCCAGACACTGCTGGAATCTGCCAGACCCTCTGGGTCTACGTTTAGATTGCAACAGCTCAGGAAATAACCCAAAAGGAAGAAAGAGAGGAAGAAGTTGTCCTGCAATGGAGACTTAGCTGTGGTTATCCTAAGAGGGTCGAGCTTATTTACGGGCATCTTTTGGCAGCAACTTCAGTTCAGGTCCTTGTGAAACACCCTGTACCATCTGGTCAGACCCAGAGTGACCCCTTCCTCTTTCTAAGAAACAAGCCTTCCCTTTCTCCTTTATTTTCCCTTGCCTCCAGTGCTGTCTTAGAGCTTCCCTGACAGGGACCAGCTGCTGTCCTGGGCTTGGGTGGCATCTGCCCTGTGGGTGGCATCTGCCCTGTATCCCTGCAGGAACCTGAGCCTGAGCAGGCATTTTCTAGAGCAAGGCAGCCAGCACTGGGTTCAGAAACCCACTTTCCAAGCGGGGCAGGCTGGGTTGGAGCCCAGGGTATGGCCTTTTCTGTGTGGCACGCTCCCATGTAATGTGACCTGATGTCATTCCGCTGCCACGCGGTGTTGCGACAGGGCTTGGTGGCCTTTGCATTGTGCAGGCGGGACACTGCATTCCTCCCCCTAACCAAGGCACTGCTGGTAAACCACACAGGATGCCAACCAAATTTTGCTATTCTTCATTTTATGTTGCTTAGGATGAAAGTATTTGACCTTAAATTACTCTTCTTTTTGCAAAGGGAGCTTGTGTCTTAGGAAAGATGGATTTGATTCTTCGGTTTTCGAATAAATCTGGCATGAATCCGTCCATTGTTTGATGCTGTGGGTCCTTCCCACTCAAACAGGGAAACTACTGTAGTGACTGGCACTGGATGTCTGTCATTCAGGTAGGGAGAATGAACCATGCTCTGTGCTCTCTGACTGTGCTTCAGGCAGCAGCCCAGCAGCAGGGACACTTCTGGTTGCAATGCAATGTCTGCTGTGTACCCAGTGCCTATTAAGTTTACCGCACACAAGTAAACAGCTCTGTTCTTTAGCACATCAGCTCAAGCAGGAGACAATCCAGTGTGAAATGCTTGTGCTGAGATGAAATCTCACTTCTTTTCCACTATCTCACTTCACTCTAATCCTAATCATCCTGTCTTGAGCCTGTGCTAGTCTGTAAAGAAGGTGAAATGCAGAGAGGTAGAGGATTAGCTCTGAATCTGCTGACACAAAACCTGCTCCCCAGCTTCTCATCTTCACTGGACTTCTTGCCAAGGGTGCAAAATGTAACACATCTTCCTTCTAATTCCCCTGTCTGCACTGCAGACTGTAACACAACAGGCTTCTTTTGTTTTGGGCATCAGAGGAACAGTATGGGAAGGACAGAGATCTTTGATAGAAATTTAAAGATGGGAAGATCCTGAAAAGGGACAGAGTAAGTCAAAATTCAGAACTGCTTTCCACAGAATTACATTCAAGAATTTAAGATTTGTAGTTGCTCCTGTCAAAGATAAGTTTATGGACTCAAAAAAAAAAAAAAAAAAAAAAATTGGGGGTGGTAGAGGGGCAGCTGAATAAAATAACATGACCTTTGGAATCTGGATGGTCAAATGACAGTATTCAGTGTTAGCATTCTAATCTAAAAGATATCAATTAATAAAATGCTCATTTTATTTAGCTGGCCAGTTTCTACTATTTACATGTTTTACTTTACAAAGTCAGCATAGCTACTAGGAAAAAGAATTGTGTTTGAAAATTTTTGCTTCACATTATGTAAATTCTATTTGCAGCATTTTAGTTATTGGTGCTAATAATGAATCTGCAAGCAATCTGGGTTGACTCTGGAATGCAGGTGGGGTTTGCAACGATAGCACTTTAGAAGACCTTCTTTTTGACCTCCTGATGCAATTAGCCAGGGTCTCACTGAGAGATTTCTTGTGCACCCCTCTGGGTACAGCTGTAATGAGCAGGCAGGAATTTCTGAGACAGCACAAACTTGTAAACCCTTCCACAAGATTATCAAATGACAGCAGGTTGAAAGTATGTAATGAGAAGCACGGGTTCACTGACTAAGCATCCCTAAAGGGACTGATGTTTAATCCTTTCATAGATGGTGCCCTATTACCCAGCTCTGAAGGAGAGTGAGGCAAATGAGCTCTAGAGAAATTAAGTAATTGAGACTAAGGTTGATCTACTGCTAAATGTGAGTAATATGGAATTTGCTTTCTTACTGACCTGCCTAGAGCAGGAGGGTCTATCAACCAGGCCACTTCACATAGTCCTTGATTTTTCCATACCTCCTTGTCCCTGCTGCTCTCCTCTGGGAGGCCAGTGAGGGCTCCAACTCAGCACATGGCAGCAAAGGCTCACAGTCTCAATTCAAGATGTTGCTTTCAGTCCTGTACCAGCTCTGCACTCCCCTATTGTTACATATGCTGTGAAAATTTAGGAAATGCCTCCACTTCCATATAGCTGTAATACTGAAGTCTTAACTCTAAACCGAAGTTGGAGTAAGGAGTTAGAAAATATATTTATTGTAAATCACTGCATAAACTACTGTCCACTTGTGTGCAATAACTAATTCCTGCAGCTACAGAGAGTACTAAGTACAACCCAGACTGAAAGGGGTGCAGGGTAGCCAGCTACAAGAAGACTAAAGACATTGGTAGCCATCTTTGCAAATCCTTCTTCCCTGGAAGAAATCACTATAGTGAGAATTAAGTTTCTGTGCAAATGCAAGCTCATTTCCCACGTGGTTAGCAGTTCTGGCTATCACAACTCCACAGTAGGACATGCATGTTGAGTGTACCAAGCTAACCCTGAGGGCTTGCCACCTAGACAGCACATGCACAGCTAGCAGGGAAGAGGGAACAGTTTGAGTAACAAAGTCCTGCACAGGTGGTGCAATCCATACTAATAAGCTTGTGTTAGTGTTTCACTGATATTTTTATACAGGCTGGGTGCTACAGCACCAACGCATATGTACCTACATGCCATCATACCTCCCGGCTGCACATATAGGCATCACCCTGGCGTCTCCTCTGTATCTCCCTGGAATCTCCCTGGCGTCACCCTGGCATCACCTCTGTATCACCCCTGCATCACCCTGGCATCCCAGTGATTGCATGGTCTCCCTGGCTGCTGGGGATGTCCTGTGAGCTGAACAACTGGCAGCTGGTTCGGGGAAATGCAAATTCCCTGTGCTAATGCCCTCTTCTGCCTCACCCCTGCCTCTGCCCTCTGTGCCCTTGCTCTTCAGCAAGTGGGCTACACAGCAGAGGAGGCATCATACAGATTAGTCTGGTGGGTTCATAATGAGAGGGGTGTCATGACCCCGCACATTCATCAGGCACTTGTTTTCAGCCTGGTCCCATCTGTGATGTTTTTTATTATTTTTTTTTCCTCCCTCTGCTCAGCTCAGGCTGCTTCGGGAGAAGTGGCACGTAGGCACATATGTCCTTGCGCACACTATACTTGTATAAACTCCATCAGGAAGTCATCTGGCCAAACTTTCCAGAGCTCTGCTTTTAACTCTTCCCTAGGCAGGCTGTATTGGCAGCCTGGGGATTTCCAGGGAGTATGGACATGTGCATTAATCTTCCTGCTCTGTTTAGTGATTCCCACCACTCTCCTTCCTACAAGCCCCAAGCACATGGCTCTGCAGCTTTTGCAACCATCCTACTCTTGAGTTCCCATAAGAAAGAAGTCCCAATCAGCTGCACACATGCACCCACAGGCACATGCAGGATTTTGCAGTAAAAACACTGTCTTGGCTTTCCCAGAGGATGAGGTAGCAAAAGCCAGTTCCCAAAAAGTGCCACCACAGCAGGGACTGCCCTGGTGGAGCAGGAGGGAGAGCTGGTGGGTCAAGGCTGTCAGGGCAGGCAATTCTCCCTTGTGGTTGTTATTCCAGAAGTGTGGCCTTACCAGGCACAGAAGTAGTGAATGAAGTTCTCATAGTCCTTAAATGTTTTGCTGTGGTCAGGGAAAGATTTTTTTTAAAAAACAACCCTTCATGACTGACCCTGTTTTTCATGAAGACGTTTCTCAGTCTATGTCCCACTCTGCACAGAGGCAAAATTACACACCCACACAGGAACCTCAGCATGCATATAGATGTTCCAAGGGGCTGAGGAACCCCCTGTGAGACTGGTTATGCAGGAGAAAGGCTGCTGTTCCTCCCCATGACATGTGTGGGTTAATAGTTCTCCTAATTGTTAAATGCAACGTAGCAGTCATCCCATTTTGTTAGTGCCTGTTAAGGGCCCCTTACTTGATTTCAACGTCTCCTACAAGATTTTGGAGTCTACACGACAGGACTGAATAAATGGAATTGTTGGAAACGTTACCCTCTGCAAGCAGGAATGGAACAGGGATGTCTGAACTCATTTGCTCTTTGGCCAGCAGTGCCATTCACTTTTTTGTTCCTGCTTACCTTGATGTGAGTATGAAACATGTGCCAGACCAGCAGATTTCCACTGGAGAGGTGCCACCAGTGGTAATGTTAATTCTTTTGACTTACATCACTGTAAAACAGCCAAGAATGTAACCATTTATCTATAAAGTTGTTCACAGACATTTGTTCCTGGTATAGATTATACCTGTTACTTGCTACATACTTGGTTTTCTCTAGTGTTATGAAAACATGACATGGTGAAATAGATTCTTTGCTATTGATCCTTCTCTACGCACATGGATGTAAAGCTGAAAAAGTAACTTCATTAAAGTTTAATTCAATTAGCCTGGTATTATTTTTTTTTTCTCCATCAGATTTACAGGAGTCTGTCTGAAACAGAGAGGTACGTGCTTGCACTCAGCCTTGCTTAGACAGCTGTGGTATAGAAGGGCTCCAACTTTCAGAAATTCCCCAAAAGCTAGGGATGACTTTTATAGCAGGCTCATCCACTGCAGAGAGGTTTCTTCTTGTGGACAGCTGTTTGTGTACCATGAAGAGCACAGGAGCCCTCTGTTTCTGTCAGACTCCTACTGCAATTCATGAGATGCAAACCAAAACTGCTCACCGCTTGGTGTTGTAGGTATTAATAGCTCACCTCCTCTCCTGCAGCCAGAGGAATCAATCAAGTTCTCATGGTCCTTTAAGGAGGTGGAGAAGCTCTGAGATCACACAGGCTTTCAACCATTCATGGTGTTTTGTTTCCTCAGATCTTTTGTCCACATGGGTTATCCCCCTGTCTTCTCATCTGAGGGGTTGTAAGTGTAACTTTTGCCCCCAAATCCAGACTCAGTTCCCCCATCCAATTCGTTGTAGCCTGAACTTTTGCATGGTGAAAGGGACATGTGTAGAGGTATCCTTAATGAAGGGATTCTCTGTGCATCTGCATATCATGGTTAAGAGGCTTGGGGTGCCATTCAACATCAAATGTTTTTTCTCTGTGCAAGTAATTGCCATGAGAACATTAAAGAAGGAAGGTACTGCTCACTTCTTTGGTTTTCTACCCCTCAGAGGCAGAGGACAGTGGGTTTCCTAGGGAGGAATTGACCATCTCTTTGTGCTGGTGGAAAGGGCGGGCTTGCTTCATCTTTGCCAAGTGCTTCCCCAGCACTGGCTTGGGCTCTGCTTACTAAGAGTGTCCCTCTAAAACAGCACTGTCCCACAGGATCTTGCCTCCTAAGGCACTTTGCTGCTACTTCTGTGACACTGTGTCACACTTGGACCTTCCTCCTGGGGGCACTGGAGGGAAGGCGTAGGCCTCCTCGGTACACAAACACCTGTAATGTACTAGAAATGGTTGATGGGGTTCACCAAGGTCCTAATTTTTGTCTCATGGGCCAGAGCAAAGGCACTATTGAACGTCTAAATCATAACACCTCCCTCCACCCCTTTAGATAAGCCAGCAGTCTTCTGCTGACAAGCCAAAGGCAATAGAGATTTTCCTTCCAGTTTTAATGGGCTTCAGATTAATTATGTGTAAGTGTTGTGTTTGGTTTTGTTTTTTTCTCGAAATGTCTAGCAAAAGAGACAACCCTGTACAACTAGGACAACTGGAGCAGAGCGATGACAAGAGCACCTTCTGCAGCCCATGGCCAGAGCTGGGGCTACCATCTAGCTCACTCCAGGACCTGATTTGCTTTGCCAGCCTCAGAATTCCTGGAGTATTTCTGGTGTAGTGCAAGGATGAATCCCTCCTCACCAAGCTTTAAACATAACCTTAAAGCAGGAAGAAACTGTCTCGTTTGTGCCTGAAATTCTACATGAGCTCATCCTTACCCTGCAGACCTCAGGGCAGACTTCCAGAGAAGTCTTCCCATGTGGCAGCCGGGTTTTGCCTGCAGAGGTAACCTTATGGGCAGCCCATAGAGCAGGTATCCCTGTAGGTGCATTTCCACTTCTGTGACAGAGCCTTTGGGATTAAGTGTCTGACATTTAGGAAGCAAAAAGATGTACGGTGCTCAGTCCTGACCTGGCTTTAACCTGTGGAGAAGCAACAAAGATTCCCTTTAGCCATGTAGGGTGTAAACAAGGAGAGAAGGGAGAGTCCATGTTAACAAAATCAGAAAAGAATCTGATGGATAGCCCCAAAGCTAATTGTCACTTTAGGCAATGTTGCTTTAAACTGTTGTCAGAAGCACCGTTTAGAGAAGAACTCTGGGACTGAAGTGCTTCTCTGCTCCTGGGTGGGATAAGGTGTCACAAGAAATGGGGTTTGCATTTTTGTTTCATCTCCCTCTCTCCACTCTTCTCCGATGAGAGCATACATGCCGAAAGCATTAAAAACAGACTGCAGTCAGTTTGCTAACACATCTCCACATCAAAGGCATTGCTGGAATCTATTGATTCTGGCTGAATCACAAAAACCCAGTGATGTTTTCAGTGAGAAATCATGCACTTCAGGATTTCGGGAAAGAAAAAAAAAAAGAAGAAAAGCAAAAAGTTCCACCATGTGCAAGTGTTCACCGTACAGAGAGGCTTATCAATTGCAACATATTTTGTTTGTCCCCTCAGTGCCAGTAAATACTCAAGGATGCCTTTATTGACAAACAGCAGAGCTTTGGCTTACATGATGTTGCGAAAAACTGGCCTATTTAAGTTTTGTTTGCACTGTTTGTGAATAACATGTGACATTTCTTATCTGACCTATTGTTCACTTCCTATTTCTGAAGTGAATGCACCCTATGCCAGTGAATGGCACTGGCACACGGCCCCGTGACTTCTCTCAAAAAGTCCAGAGATTATCAACGACACCAGGTCAGAACCATGGGGCTGATTGCTGTGCTGTGGGAGTGGTCCAGGAGTATTCACCTCTGATGTAGATGTACCTTAACTGCAGTCCCATTGGAAAATCCGCTTCTGATCAAAAACTCTGTCAGCTATTTCGACCAAAAGAACATTTCATTTTAGTTTTGCCTCCTAGATATGAAACTGTTGTATTTGTGTATGGCCTTAACATGTGTTTAACTGAAACTAAGGCTCCTATCAGATCTCCCCAGAGCCTTCTCTTCTCCAGGCTGAATAACTCTAATGCTCTCAGTCTGTCTTCATAGGTGAGGTGCTCCAGCCCTCTGATGGTTATTGTAGCCCTCCTTTGTACTCACTCCAACAGCTCCTTGTCCTTCTTGTATTAAGGGCTGCAGAGCTGGACATAGTACTCCAGGTGGGATGTCAAGAGAGAATATAGGATGAGAATTACCTCCTTTGACCTGCTGGACATGCTTCTGCAGATGCAGCCCAGGATATAGTTGGCTTTCTAGGCTGCAAGAATACATTGCTAGCTCATGTTGAGCTTCCCATCAACCAACACCCCCAAGTCCTTCTCCTCAGGACTGCTCTCAATCCATTCTCCCCCCACCCTGTATTTGTACTTGGGATTGCCCTGACCCAGGTGTAGGACCTTGCACCTGGCCTTACTGAACTTCAGGAGGTTGGCATGGGCCCACAGCTCAAGCCTGTCAAGGTCCCTCTGGATGGATTCCCTTCCCACCAGCATATCAGCCACACCACAGGGATTGGTTTTGTCAGCAAACTTGCTGATGGTGTACTCAGTTCCACTGTCCATGCTGCCACAGAGATGTTAAACAGCCCCAGTCCTGGTACTGGCCCATGAGGAACATCACTCATCACTGGTCTCCATTTGTACATCAAGCCATCGACCACAGCTCTTTGATTGCATCCATCCAGCCAGCTCCTTGTCCACCGAGTGGTCCATCCTTTGAAGTTCCAGAGCAAAAGCACACTGAGCACCAGTTTGTTGTTGCAGTTAACTTGGCCTTGCCCAGGGATCTGCCTGTAGCTCTACTATGTTGTCCCAAAGCCCAATAAAAGCAATGTGCATTGCCAGTTTTATTGAACCCAGATAGGTAAAATGCTAGATATGGAATAATATAATTGCTTCATAATTGCTGTTTAAAAGTCACACTCAGGGTCACAGTGCCTGAGGATCCTTTTCCTCAGAAACATCCTAAGGTCCTCTGGGTCCCAGCCAGTGATTTCCCATGAACTGTGCCTCTCTCACAGTATCTCCTGCCTTGCACTCACTCTGAACTTTTAACACAGTCTAAAAACAAGCTGGCAGCTGCAGTCCTCAGGTGTGGGCTCTGATCATGGCACTGATCCTGCTGCCAGCTGCTGTGCTGCTCCGTGCCTACAAAGGCAGTGGTGCCTTTTCCTTCCCCCTTTCCCACCAGCCCTGGTCTTAACCTGTAGGACAATCCAGTCTCACCTCCTCAGTGGGAAGAATAACTGCCTGGGTTTCTAATTATAGTGAGATGAAAAAATATCCACTAAAGGATGAGGATAATTTTTCCAATACGTAGCACAACAGTAATCAATACTTGCATCAATAGTTAATTTATCTATGTCAAGCGGAACAGCTTCAGCAGGAGGGGATGAGATCATCTCTTCCAACACCAGAACCCTGTGTAGTGTCCCATGGGGTGGGAAATGTGGGTTTAAATCCCTTTACTCAGACGTTTTAGTTCTCAGACCCTTAGATATAAGGGTGCTGCTGCCAGGAAGACTTTGACAGAATGGACCCACCCATAGCTCATGAACAAAAGTAATGGCTTAATCCCTCTGCAAATCTAGCCCCAGACCCTTTAACCCCTCAGTAAAAAAACGCTGGGATCAACATGAGTCTCCTTTGATCTTGGAGAACTTTTTGACTGGCCTCTGATTGAAGGCATTGACCTGAAGGCCCTGGGGGACACTACTTGTTGCTTCTTACAAAGAGGTGCAGCTTCAGTCAGAGGCTGCATCATTACCCAAAAATCTGCCCCATGAACCTGTACTCCCTTGCGCTGCAGTTTAGCCAAGATATTTCCAATGTTCCCCGTGAGTTATTAATTTTTGAGCACCTCCCTCCAGGGGCATTAATGGTGTGGCTCAGCAACACGGAAAGCTTGATGGGAAGTGTGTGTGTGTGTGGGTTCTCTGCCAGGCACAAGCGGTGACATAAGGAGTGTGCAAGAAAAAAACAACTCCTCTTTTGCAAGAGGAGGTAAAGGCTTCAGCTCTCCGTGAACAGTTCCCCCATGGTGACTAAGCTGTTCCCTCCACCCATCTCATGGAGAAGAGACCATACTACGTGCTATGTGTTCCTGTAAACCAGTTAGCTGCGGGTCATGCCATTTCAAAGCTTCTCAGAAGGTATCTCCTAATGTGCTGTTTTCATGAAATATGCTGGATGCAGATTAAGTTATATTTCAATCACTCCTTCCTTTCTCGTTAAGTACTTTCCATAGGAGTTGCAGCCCCTATGGGAGCTGATGGGAAAGTGAGTGTGTCTCACCCTTAACTTCTGCCTTTATACTTGTGTTTATTGCTTGGGTATTGCTCCTGAACTGTGCTGTGCCTTATTGCCTTTGGAATAGATAACTATGAGCATTTCCAGGACAATCTGTTTTCCACAGGGGCCTGTCCACATGCAGTATCTATCTGGTATTAATGACAGCCACAAATTTAAATCATCTCCTCCTGGGTGCCTCAACTGAAATGGATGAACTGAGTCACATGTATACTCCAGGACAGGGGTGCTGGCACACAGCCTTGTCCAGGAAAAGCTATCCCAGAACGCTTCCAGGAATAGCTGAAGAAAACTGAAGAGCCTAAATTGGTCCCAGTGGTCCATGTGGGTTAACAAATACCCTAGACTGAAGAGAGAGCTACCAAACCAATTGGGAGCCCTTCAAGTGCTTGTGTTTCTTCTTCAAGGGCTTGCGTTTTTAGCTTTCAGTGGGCTACAAGTTGGGCCTGCTCATGACTGCCTTAGGTTGTTAGACCCTATTCTATAGCAGGCTATAGAATAGTAGGCTATAGTAGGACTATCCTGTTACCTGATAAATGGTGTCCAGCATTGGATCCAGTGCTTCTCACTGCTCAAGCAATTGGGCAGGCTGGCACTTGTCTTTTTGGAGAACAAACATGCCAAACATTCATCAGATAGCCGAGTGCATTACCGGAGGGGACTCAGACATTGTCATGATAAGTAAATACCACAGCCTATTCAGAACACAATAGAGGCTTCAGTTTATTTCTAAATTATTAATCTTCCCAGAGGAGAGGCTTATAGTGCTGACCTGGGCACTGTGGGAGCAGGGACTCTGCCCAGCAAGGGCAGCGAGCTCCTCCATGCAGTGTCTCCTGGTGGGATCACAGCAGAGCTCAGCCTGTCCCCAGCAGGTTATTTGAGGGGGTAGGATGTGACTTTTGTTGCCATCTTGGAGGGGACACTTCCAGCATGGGGTGGCAGCCACACTTTCTGCTATTGGAGGACAAACGCCCTCTCCTCTGGTTAGTGGGCTGGCAGCACCTTTCACCATGGAAAATACCACAGTTCACTGTGCTGGGCTTTGGGAAGGGGATTTCATAACCACTTTTTTCAAATCTTTGTTATCTACTACCTACATGGTGGTGGTGATGAGGCTGTGACAATTGAGGACTTGAGTTCCTTAGCCCCATAGACCATGTTTCTGCTTCAGGCTGTAGGGTGATACCCCTTAAATGGTTTCTAATGCATTTCAGTTCAGTTTCACTGGACCCTAGCAAGCATCTCAGGAGGCAACCTGTAGGATGCTGCACATGATGGTCTGTGCAGACTGCAGGGGTGTGTGGGAGCTCCTAATGCATTTGAGTCTGAGGCTAAGAGAGGGATGAGGGAAGTCCCTTGAGGATCATTAGGATGAAGGATGTGGGGTGAGCTGTAGGAGGACAAGTGAGCTTATAGTTGAAAAAAAATGGTAGCTGTATCCACAACTATCCTATATGCAAATGTGTGGCATGTATATGTTTGTACTTGTGGTATGTCCCTAGAAGTGAAAGTGTTTTTCCAGAAGAAGAATCCCTGAAATCCTCTCACCTTAGAGGCAGCCACTGATCCTGTAGGAGGAAAAAGAAAAGATGGACTGGTTTTCTAGCACAGAGCTGCAAGAGAGAGCTGGGACTGAGAAACAAAGAACTGCAGCCACACTAGGACATTTTTGTCAGAGGTACTCGATCCAGTAACTTCTGCCCTGTCACTGAACTGTTTTTCCCCTTTGCTGATTGATGATGTTGAATGTGCCCGGGCTGCATCATCCCTGCTGATTAATGGCAATTGGAGATGCTTTGAAGCATATGGGGTATCCCAAGAGGCTGTAGATGGTTGAACCCAGCCTGGAACTCTCAGTCGTCAGCCTTTTGAAGAAGTCCAATCCCCTAGCTGTTTACCAAGTAATCCAGCTACCTCCACCCTCATCTAGAAGCTGTGCCTCTTCCGAGGGCAGCGCAGCACACTCACCCTCCTGGGAAGCCTCAGGCCTGGGTGCCCTATAGCAGGCCCTGGCACTCATCACGGCTGTGAAGAAGTCCTGGCTCTGTTGCTGGAAAAAAGGGTGTTAACCGAGAACGTTCCTCTGTACCTTGGGGAGTCATTGCTAAAGCTAACAGGGAGTAAATGGCATCTTAAACCATGAGAAGCAGTGGCAGCCACAGGCTGGTAAGGGAGAAATAAGTGAAACCCATCAGACATGACCTAGGTTGACCTAGAGAGACTGGAATAGACAGGGAGAAGGTAACAAGACAGCCTCTGCACTGTTCCACTTCTCCTTGTTTTCAGTCGTGTGGCAATGCCATTCATTAGGAAACATGAATCGATGGCATTTCCCTGCTGCGGGCTCCCTGGGGAGCTGTTACAGTTCTCCAGGAGATCTCATATTTCTCAACCCGTTTCTCCCCACTCCCACATCCCTGTATGCCGAGGGCTGCAGCAGTAGAGCAACCAAGTGTGCTCACCCTGCCGGTGTTTTCTCCCTTGTCCGTAGGCTGACCCCTGAGGTTATCTGACAAGGCTTTTGTCAGACATCAGGAGCAACGATCTGCAGGAAGACAGAGCTGCAATATGGGAAGTCATCATGTTCTTGCATCCTGCCCAGCAAAGGTAGAGAAGAAGGCCCTGGCATTTGGGACGTTTCAAAGGCATGTGGGGTTTCAATGCCTGATGGCCTGAGAGTTGCTGCTGTCATAAAAATGTTGGTTTGCTTCACCTGAGGTCTGCAGCATTGCCGTGCCTCACCTGCAATGAGAGAGGCTTTATTCCTGCTCTTGGGAGGCACAATTTTCTTCTGGCTCAACAGCTTCCCAGGGGAGGTTGATTTAAACTCTTGGGTCTGGAGACCTTTGTCACAAGTTCGGTTCCTTGCTTTGATGCGGAGTGCAGCCACAGCTTCTTTGATTGCAGTGGTTTTTGCAGTGAGGCACTGAGTCACCAGCATGGGCTATGAACCTGGTGGTCTCCTCTGGACATGGCAGGACATGGAGAAATATCACACAGGACATTTTGTAGTAAATAGGTAGGTCTTCCTCCTTGGGCACTTTACGAAATGAGGCTGGCCCAGGCAGGGAGGTTGCTAGGTTTGAAGGAGGGTGACAGTCCCACAGAAGAAGGGAAACCATAGCCAGGGGAATTGATTTCAACTGCAAATGGCACAAAGATAGTGAGGAAAAAGGATCAAGACCCTCTAGAGACATCAACTCACTTCTAACTCCCTCAAGAATGAAAAATGGCCATAGGAAGAGGACGGTGCCTGCAGCACTCTCAGTCCACACAGCTACCACAGCTCTGGGGTGAAATGCCACCCCGCTTGATACCACCTCCAGGAGTGCCTGTGTCCCAGCAGACCCTGGCAGTGGCTTCAGTGAGGTACCAAGGAGAGTCCCTATAGATCACATCCTCACCTGGCATTAGAGCCCCACAGGGTTTGGTGTGGCTGCCGAGGCTGATGGAAAATTAAATTTCAGTCCTGCTGGCAACCCTCTAATTTCAACATTTTTCCTTTCATCCTTGAAAGAAGGCAAAGGGGGAAGCAAGGCCAGGGGGGCTCAAAAGAGGAGGAGCTCAAACCAATGGGTTCTCCCACTTTGTTTTCTCTCAGGCTTCTCAGAAACGCTTGTTTGGGAATAGGGCACTTTAAAATGTCCTACTTAGATGGAAAACGCCTTATCTGGTAATAATGGTTAACCTTCTCCTCATCTGAGACGCCTGAAAAAATTTCACTTGGCTTCCTGCCAGGCAGCTGAGGATGACCCCATTCCATCCCTGCGGCTTCGTCCCGGATTCACTGCCTCCTGTCATGGGTGCTGCCCGGGGGCTCACCCCGCTGTGGCCCAGGGTGGCAGCTGAGGTCCCTCCGGGTGGTTCTGCTTCCCTTGACGGGGAGCTGAGGGCATGGGTGCTGCCAGGGGCATGGGGCAGCTCAGGGCTCTCAGCTGCCTCCAGTTTGCCATCCAGCTGAGTCTTCCAGCTGTATGGGCCTGCCTAGCCCAGGGGAGCTTTGGTTAACTCAAGCCACTGACATTTCCACCCATCACAGTCACTGCAGCCTGCTCCATCTCCAAGGAAGGTCCCTCCCTCCCTCCCTTTGCAGGAACTCGGACACCTCCAACCCTCCTGGCCCCCCCAGCTTCCTTCCAGTGCTGCCCCTTGGGGATGGAGTTGCCAAATGACTGTCCTGTCTCATCAGTGCCACTTGCCACAGTCCTCTGGTTGCCTGTTTTTATCTTGCCTGTGGTGCCCCTCACAGTCCTCTCCTATAGCTGTGAGCCATCACGTCAGCGGGTCACTTACATGGGCAGGGGGTCTGGACAGGCTTATCAAGGGGTTGATCTCTGTGTGCAAGCGTGGTGTGATCCCTGCTGATGGGAAGAATAAAGGAGTTTTGGCAATTGCCCGGCATGTTTCATTTTGGAAGCTAAAATTTCAAAGAAGCAGTCGAGCCCTAATTGATTAAACACTCAGGGCATTTGAAGGACTGAGCAGCTGCCCCTCAGATAAATAGGAGTAAGCCACAAGCAATTAGCGATTTGCCTGCGGTGCTTTCTTTATGTTTGTAATGTCTGGGCTCAGACTCCTCCAGCCTTGTTAATCATTAGACCACACATCCTTCGTCCTCTCCGGGTGGCATCCCAGCAGCGCTGCCAGGGCGGAAGGGAGAAAATAATCTAGCCTCACGTTTATCTAGGAAAAAGTTTCCCACAGTCCTTTCTGGCTCTTTTTGTTTGATTCTGAGGTTTTGTTTTTCTGCAAAGTTAAAATAAATCTCAAACTGCAACTGGGGAGCTTTTCTGAACACAGTGTGTTGCTAGATGATTGTTTGAGGGAAGCATAAAATAGTACAGTACATTTATTGCTGGCTGAAGTAGGATGATGATCAAGTATTTTAAATGCCTTGTGACATTTATGCATTGCAGAAAGCAGTTGTGGTCTCTCTGAGCTTGCTACCACTGTTTCTCCTCCATCTGGATGGGAACCATTTCCTTGCTCTATAGCCCCCTGCTTTTCTGTGCAATACAGAGCTTGACTTTCATTCTGTTTGTGCTGTGCTGCTCCCAAATCACAGTGGGACCAGGGGACATTTCCCACCCCATGCTCCCAACTAGTGCCTGACCATCTCTTCTGGCCACACCAACACTGCTAAGGGCAGCTCTCAATCCATCTCTGTGTCAAACAAGCACTGAATCACATCTCAGTCTTCCCTGTGCACAGCCCATAATTTTGGAATCAGTGAAAAAACATTTGTTCTTTCATGCTTTCTTTCCTTTTAAAGCCACTTTAAAGCAAATGCTGCCTTCTGTAAGAATGTGGTATTTTTGAAAAGCTTTTAAGATTGTTTTTATCTTTCTCTTTTCCCCTTTATTATTCAGTACTATCATCAGTGACTGAAGTGACATTAATGGAAGTTAAACAGGATTTATTTTGACCTTCTCCAGAAGGTCTAAACCAGCACTTAGTGTCTCCATCTTGCTGCACATTAGTTTGAAAATCCTTCTCCTGTGATAGCTGGAATGAACCCACCTGGAGGGCTGTTTCCAAGAAAGCCCAGAAAAAAAAGCACTCTCTTTGCAGGAAAATTAATATCTGTAGGTAAGTGCAGCCCTTTCCCCCACACTTACTGTTTCAAAGTTATGCAGTAACCACCCAGAGAATTTCTTTAGCTGTACACACACTGCTTTTTAAAACCCTGAACTTTGCTTTTACTTGGTGTCTGGTTGTTTGGGAATGGCTTGACCTGCTGTTCTGACAGTGTGGGATGGAAGCGAAGGGTCTGTGTGCTGTGAAATTGTGTTGCACTCTGCTGTGGTTGACATTACCCCATCGTGGTGTGCCCCCGTGTAGAAAACTCATAGTGGGATCACGGTCATCCAGCACTGAAGCCCAACTTCAGATGCTTCTCATGGGACAAAGGATTTAATAAAGCCTACAGTGGGCTAAACCTATAACAAGTTTACCAGGTTAGCACTTTGTTTTGGGGCAGCACAGATCTTTTGGACTAAGCAAGCTGTGCCTGCATGTTTCATTTGAAGATGAGGTCTTTAACTTGTAATTCGTAACTCTAATCAAACACTCCTCCACATAACTCTAATCAAAGTTGTCTTTTAACCAAATGGTGTCCTAAAAGCTGATAAAGCAACATTCCTGACCGCTGCACGCATTTTTAAAATAACTCAGTGCTAGCTAGGATTTCATTCCTTTCAGCCAGTGGAAAAACCTTCAGTGACTCATAAGGGCCAGCAATCCTTAGAAAAATAATCTTTACTGGAAAGCCAACACTTCCCCTCTGCTATCACTGCTTGCTGACAGCAGGGGTGAGAGCAGTAGGGCAGAGAAGGCTGCAGGAGGACTTCTATCTCCACTGGGTCAGGTTACATTGCAGAGAAAGAAAAGCACCCACAGCCCTGTCCCCCCTTCTAGTACTGCCCAGGGCAGACTGTGCTTTGCAGCAGCCATTGCTGGGGAGGGTTATCTGGACAAGAAATGAAAGAAAGCCCATGTGTGACAGTTCTTCCTCAAAGCCATTAAATTGTGGTTTCTCTGAGTCATACAGCATGGTTTTCTGAACCTCACCTACACACTGGCACTAGGAGATGGGGTCAGAGGGGTGACCCAATAGGGATATGCTCCCTGAGGCTGGACATTTTCAGTCCCATCTGTTGATGCTTTCATGGGGGTTGGGTCAATTTGTGTGTTCTTGCATCTCTTTTGCATTGATGCTGCTTTGGTACATCTAGCTCTTCCCACAGCTGCTGCTCCAAGCCTGAAAATGGGATAGGATGAAGTTCGATGAGTCAGGATGGGACAGGACAGGGGCTGAGTATGCAGAGGAAGGCATCCCAAGGTGTCAATGGCATTACCAGCAACCACTGCCCTCTTTCAAGGCTGAGCCACTGCATCTAGGCAGCATCTCCCAGTGCAGCCCATTGCAGGGAATAATTTTCTCTGGTAGCTGGGATGTGTGAAGCTGATCTCAAAATGCTGAGGGGGGAGTCCTCCTTCTGTGGGGGTGAGATCAAGGAGAATTGTGACCAGGATACCTGAGCATGGAGAAGGTGCCAACACTAGAGCTGTGGCAAAGATGTTACTCTACTGTGGTGCTCCCCAGCACAGACTTACCATCCACAGTCTGCATTTCCTTCAGGTCCAACCGTTCAGCTGCAAGTGTGCCTCAGACTTTCTAAGACAGAGGAAATCTCCCTCTAAACCTAGCAGCTCTCTGGATGCAGCTTTGTCTCCTCCTTCCTGTTTACTGCAGAGGTCCCTGAAAGGTTCATTAGTTTCCACTGCCCAGCACCTCTGGGGGATGTCAGGACACCTCCCACCACCCTGGGAGTCCTCTGCTGCTGCCTCCCCTCTTGCTCCGTGCTCACCCTGTGCAGGACAGGGGAAGTCTCCCCACAACACCCCATGGTGCTGGTGCACTCCCTGCCTGTGGGGCTGCCCCTTCCCTCCGCTGCCACCCTGCTCCCTTCCCTTCCACATTTGGTCAGGTTCTTCCTCCTGATGTTTAAAACTCCAGTCTGAGCAGTCTGCCCACAGCTCAGCTCAACTTTCCTCCTACTCTTCTCATGGGAGAACCACCAGGTCATCTCTTCTTCAACTCTCCTCATATCTGGCTCCTGCCTCCCACTTTCCATCTCTCCTGGCCACTGGCTCTGCCCAAGAAGGGTTTTGCTTTCACCCACCAAACAATGTGCCCACCTTCCCCACGCTGCCCAGGGGCTGGCTTGTCTTCACCTTCTGTTTCACCTATGCTCTCTGCTCAATATTGTTTGTTTCTCTTTTGGGCCTTAGGACAAAAATATCTTCCCAACCAGGCAGCCTGTGCTGCCAGTCAGATTTCCTTGTGAGCTGTGTGAGCAATCTTGTTTATGTGCTGGGCAAACACACTGACCCAATGGCATAGAGCCGACAGGTCCTGTGAAAACACTTGTGATCAATTCTCATGCTATTGCTTTTCTTCCACTTTTTTTTTGGTTTGTTTGTTAACAATTCTCACCAGTTTAATCCTTGAATTTTTGTTTTTTTGTTTTGAAATGCACACACACACATATGCACCGCCTCCCCCCCCCCTGTAACTGAGTGCCAGAGGTTGTTATTGTCTTGCAGTTCATTCACCGAAAACTACGGACAACGTGGAGAGGTGAAAGCTTCAAGGGTCACAGTTATAAATCCTGCTCACCTCCCTCTCTCATGTTTACTCTCTGGTTAAGGTCTGCCAGGGATTGCCATGCCCTGACTGCCTTCCTTGCTGGGGTCACTGTTTGGTTTGTCCTTTTGGCAGCAAAACAGAGACATAAGTTTTGTGGGGGATGGAGCCCCTAATCCAATCCTCAGCAATCCCCCTCCCCGGCGCCCATTCCCCTTCATCTGTGGGTGCTGCTCCCTGCAGAAGCAGCAGGACACAGGGCAGGATGCGTGGGGATGCTGATGCCTCCCTGTCCCCGGGCTGAGGGCTTTCTCACAGGATGTGGGAGACACAGAGCCCACAGCTTCACCCCTTGAGGGAAACCCATGTCCCCAGCCTCATCCGCAGTGTCCTGACCGCGTCTCTCTCCTCTCCGGGGGGGAGGGGGTTGCTCTCAGTCCCTCCTGCTGGAGTTGTTCCACTTTCCACAGGCTCTTTAAATAGCCGGGAGCCAAAGAGAAGGTGACCCGGGAGTTAAGAGACTTCCTTGTGTGGTGGGTCATACCCTTTTCACTGCTTGCTCTGAAAGAGGCGGATGGATTTGCCACGGCTCAGCTCTGTGCCCTGACCACAGAATACTTCTATGGGTCCCAATGGCTTTGTTGCCCCTCCTGAAATGTCAGCTGCTGAAGAGGAACTGCATGCTCCACAGCTGATTGGAACCATGTTTCCTGTGAATAAGCTATTAGCCAGAAGAGAAATCCTGCCTTAATAAAGTAGAGAAAAGTAAAAGCAGATACAGTCTGTGGGGTCCCTACACGCAGAGTAGCTCCCCACAGTCTCTGAGGTGAGCAAGATGAATTTTGCATTTTCTCATTTAACACTTATAAAGTAGAGGAGAATTTACCTCAGTCTCCATCCTCTGAGTGTCTCCTTGAATCGCTGTGACTTGGCCAGCACTGGCTTCAGAGTCATAAAACCACTGACTTGTGCAGCTGAGGCAGGATCTCAGATGACATCTGGTCCCAGCCCCTGCTCAAAGCATGGCCAGCATGGAACAAGCAACCCAGGGGATCGCCCAGCTGAGCCAAGTATCTCTGAGGCTGTAGATAACACAGTGTCTCTGGTCAGACTGGTTAATTTTGTGAGTACCCACACAGGGAAAGAATTTTTTTTTCTAGTACCTAACTGGAATTTCTCTCCTGTAACCCATGTCTGCTGCCTCTTGTCCTGTCCCTGTGCATCTCCACCACACATTCCCCCAACTCCCATGCCCAGAGAACTCCAGTTGCCTGGCTTGTGCTTTTGAAGTTGTGGCCGCTGAAAATGCCAGCTGTTGATGTGGCATTTACAAAGACCCAATAGTGTGCTTCAGTTCTTTGCCTCTGAGACATAGCCTCTGGCACAGGAAGCTCTGATCCAAGAGACAGATTAAATCCATGAGGCCTGGTCCCCAGCCCATCTGTCTGACACATCCAGCCCACTAGCAAAGCTTGCATGGTATAAAGAGATGACCATTTCAGTTGCCTGTGTCCCAGACAGGGCTCTGCACTCTCCAGGGGCAATGCACTAGATCAGCTAATTTTATTGCTCAGCAATGTTTGGGTGTTTTTAACATGTATATACTGGAATATTTGGGGAATTTCCATCTGCAGCCGGGTTGGTAGATTGCTGAGGAGCTATGAAAATATTGCAGTGCTGTTCAACACAGTGGCAAAAGCCCTGCAGAGTGGTGTCAGAAAGAAAGAGATTGGGCTCTTGCCACAGAGGAAATGGGAGCAGAAGGATCAAAGTCTGTGACTAATGATGAAAGCCACGAATCCAAAGCATGCTTCTAACCCTGTAAACACAGGCAACACAATAAGCCTGGCCTGGGGTTCAGAGCAGGCATATCTTCATAGAAAAAAAGGGAAAATGTGAGTAATAGACTCCAAATTAGAGTCCTACTGGGATCTGTTTGCTCAGAGCTGCACAAAATCTTAACAGCTTGGACCCCAGCTAACAGCAAGATTGTCTTGGAATTACCTCTTATTTGACTTGTGATTCTTCTGCAGGATGCCTTGACTATAATGTTATTTCTTCCTGAGAGCAATTATTCGGGAAGCATTCATTTCCACTGTTTAAAACAAGGTAGACATTAAAAATGCCTCATGTGCAGGGAGAGTGAAGGCACCATTGTTTGTCTGGGACCCCCTGAATTCATGTGCATGCTCTCTGGGCCGTGCATCATATCCTAGGGGCCAGATTCTGAAAACCAGGTAACTGCATACTGATTGCTGCTGCTGCTGAAAGCACCTAAGCCCCTGTGGGCACTCACATCCTGCTGGTCAAAAACCAGACCCCACGCAGCACTTGCTCAGTTACTTTCACTGTACAGGACCAGGCCCCATCCAAGCAATCTTGTGTTGGAGAGAGTTAGCTGGAGCAGTCCACAGAGTAAGAGACCCACAGAGTAAGCTAGAAGTTAATCAGCATGGACAAGAGGGGCTATATGCCCTTCACTTATTAATGCAGGTTACCTATAAGTGACCATCTGGGGCTTGTTGACTGCACTGGGCTCCTCCACACAACCTAAGACAAAGAGGCTTGTTCATTCTGCAAAGACTGTGTGTCAGGAAAGTCTTCTTCATGAACCAGCTTCCTTCCTAACTTACTCCTGCATGGTATAGAGAAAAAAAAGGATATTCCTACCTGCAGATGTCTGTGTCAGTCTCTTGAGCCAGAAGGGCCTTTGATGTTGGCAGTAGCAGAGGGACTGTACTTTTCTTTACCCGCATTTGTTCAAACTCTGTACTTGTGGAAACAGAAGTTCATCCTCTTTTCAGCTTTGTGTATCACTGCTGCTTACTGATCTGGAAAACACATCTTTGTGCTGACCTGGCTGTTTGATATAAAGGTCCTTTCCCCAGGTCCTTTCCTCCCCAGAGGAGGAAAGTAGTGGATCACAGTGGTTAGAGAGAAAAAAGTGTCCATGATGCAAAGATTTATTTTTTTTTTCTTGTGCATAGATTAATTGAAGTCAAAACTTAATACTGGTCATTGAGCAGAAAATTAAACCTAGTGGGGGGGCAGTCAACCCTGTTAGACTCACCACATCCACTCTGTGAGGGTACCTGGAGTGTTACCAGGACTTGTCCAAATACTTTGTGCTCACTCAGCTGAATTTTGCAGACACTTCATTTTTTTTTTTTTCAGGATGAATAATGAAGATGCACTCATCTACTGAGGGCATGGGGTTGCTTATGCAGAAAGGCACTGCAGCTTCAGAAACAGAAGGCCACGCCACCAGAATTTCTTTTTCTTGCTGATGGTGTGCACCTTCTTTGACCTCTGAAATCCAGGTGATGCTGTAGCCAAAAGCTCATCAGCCTTAAAGCAGCCAGAATACACCACCCCAGTGTCCAGCCATTAATGTGCAGTTATGGAGCAGGTAGGGAGTATCTTTCGCTTGTTCTTATGGATCCAAGAAATTCAGATGTCAGAAGCAGCTCACACAAGCTTGTTAGGGAAAGATGAAGCACTGCTATTATCGCCTATAAAAAAACCCAGCTCTCGGTTATCCCAGAAGAACAAGGAAGGCAAGGTAATTATGGTTTTGGCATGGTTAGCACTGAGTGAAGGCATTTACAGTGAAGCCAGGACAGACAGTGTCCTGTTCCTTTCCAAGACAGTTGAGACAACTACACATGATACAGAAGTCCCTTCTCCCTTTCTGAAATACAGCTGTTAGGCATCTCATGTAAACACCAACCAGCTGCTGGGGGCCATCCTCAAGAACCTGCAGGGTGGCTTTTAGGTGGACAGGATGCAGTTGTCTTAAAATATTTTGGACCTGGAGCACACCAATTATCCTGGCTCCAGAGTGAAAGAAAACCATGACAGCTGCCAGGGCTTTCAAGGATAACTGGCTGCATCTGTCAGGAAGCCACGGGGAGATGAAGCTGAACCATTTGGCAGCCCTGGGAGGAACCCTCCACCTCAGACTGCCACTGGGGCCAGGAAGGATGGAGGATGAGATGTATGGTCAGCCTGCTTTGGTCCTGCCTGGACATTCAAAGCTGGCTTTAAAAGGTAGGAAGGAGAGCAGGGGGGTCCTCCCAGATCAGGCATTCACCCTGTATATCTACGCAAAGACTTCCAGTGTCCAGTGGAGGACAAGGACTTCTCCTGGGAGAAGGAGCTGGCAAGATATATAGAGCTTCCCCCACTTGGCCTTGGCAGGAGCTAAATAGAGACCACAGAGACAGCAGGCAGCAAGGGAAGAGTCAAGGCCAGGAAAAGGCTTCTTCAGAGTGTGTCCCTGCTGCTAGGCAGACAGTGCTTGTTGGCAAAAGGCAGAAGACAATTTTGTCATAGCATACCTGCAGGACTGCTGTGCAGAGAAAACCTGAACAGCCACACAGCCTTTTCACTAAACTCTCCTGACTATGCCATCAGCACATGGTAGGGATTTACAGGTGTACATGCTTCTCCCTCTGCTGTACAGAGATGCTGTTCCTGCTAAGAGGGTCAGATCCATTTCATGCTTTACAGCTGGGGAAATGAACAAAGACAGAAAAAGGCGATGAAAGGGAAAAGCTTGCAAGAAGGGGCAGTTAGTAACTAAGGCAGAGGGAAAATTTGAGGTTCCATAACCCAGAGAAACACAGAAAGAGGGAAGAACGCTTTAATTTTTTGCTTACTTCCACTCTTTTTTTTTTTCATTTTAGTTTAGCTATGGCCATTCACCACCCCAAGGGCTTCAAGCCAGCCTCATATACCACTGGTACTTGTGTGAGTAGAAAGCCCAAGAGGAACACCCATCTCTGCGTCCAGCGGGAATCATTGAAGATCTGAAGATTTTCTTTCTTTTAAAACTTTTTAAAGCTTTTTTTTTTTTTTTTCCCATTCTTTCTTCCTATTTTGGGAGGTCTGTCATCCCCTGAAACACATCCATGTTGTGGGTAGGAATGTCCTCTTGCTAAGGCAAGGATGCCTTACACTGCACTGCCAGAAGTGGGCCAGAACTTGTGGAAATGATCCAGAAGTTGGTCAGATGCAGCAGCGTCTTATGTGAGTACCACATTGGTAACAGCAAAGGTCATGATCAGTGGATCAGCTGTGGCTCTGAAGGTCCTGTCCAAAGAAGACATCCTGGTGCAGGGGGTTTCCTCTTTGCTTCTCATGTGAGCCCTGGTCTCCTTGCTCTCCTCTCAGATTCCAGATGGGACAAGAACACAAGAATCTCTTGAAAAAACAATCATAGGATCCCCTTCCATCTTTCTTGGGGACTTCAGGTTACAGGAAGGCAGGGAGAATGTTATTTCATTTGCTTTAAAGTTGTGGCTGCCAAAAAGACCTGAGGTGATCCTGACTCTGGGCAATATGTGGCTCCTCTCTGTCTGTGGGGTAGAGATGATGCACGTGTGTAATTTTTTACCCAGACAGGTAACAAGGGAGAGATACCAACCTAGGGAAGATAACTAACCACAAGGATGCCAAGCACCAGGAGCTGCTGCCAGGATGGGCTGCAGGAAGGGCTGGGCGAGCCAGATCCTGGAGGGGGGCAGACCAGTTCTTGGGAAGCAGAGCAGCAAATCATCCTTATGTGCCTGTGCTTATCCCTCCTCCATCTTTCCAGTCTGGTGTGATGGCTGGTACCCATAGCTTCAGGAGTAGGGCATGGCCTGGCCCTGTTCTCCCTCCTCAGCAAGGCTCAGCTGCTCCCTGCTACTGTATATTCCTTGCTGTGTATCTGGTACAAGTCTCTAGCTTTCTCGTGTTACCTCAGTGACAGAAAGCTGCCACCATTACTCCAGGCTGGGACCTAGCCTTTGTGCTTTAAGTCTATTAGGACGACTGGTTTATAACTCACTGTGTTTTTACTATGTCCACTAAAGGCTTTTGTGTAAAATGATTTGTTGACAAGACTGTAAAGGCCAGCAGCCTACACAAGTGATATTTCTGCAGTTTCCGTGTTCTTTCCATTGACATTTGCTGGGGCTATGCAGAACTGCTGGTCCCTCTGGTCAGGACATGATATACTGGCACAATTGGCAAGGACATAGCCTCTGAATGTTCATTTTAAGCTGAAATGAGAACTGTCAAAATGTGGAAATCATCTATAGATGGGGCATCTGCACCGGTTTCCTCATGGCTCACCCTCTGTTCTGGGCTGCAGCTAGGGGTAGGTAAAGTCAGGCACTGGGCTTATTGCCTCCATGTGCAGCAGCAAGATGATTTAGAGATTATTTGCCTCCTCCACACACAAATACTCACATGTGGTAGGCTTGAGAGTGAAGCTTTGGATGAGGAGAGTTGCTGGTGATTCAGGGTGGTGGTTTCAGTTAGAGTATCCTGTCCTACAGACACCTCTGAATTCTTGTGGACCCTTAACTCATTTGTTTGGGACAAGGTGCACCTTCATCACTGCAAATGATTCCTCAGTAGTCATCTCTCTGATCATACGCAGCAAATTTCTGCATGCTTCTCTCTGCTCAGGAGCCTGTGATACTTCCCAGCCTGCAGTGCTGGTCCAGTGTTGCTGTTTTCTATCATCCAAGCTCCAGTGGAACATTTCTATCTTCCAGGCTCCAGTGATAACCTCTTCCAATTCACCTTCAGGCATTCCCAAGTCTTCCACAAAATCTAGTAAGCACTCAGAGACCTGAAGTCACAGGTTCTCAATGGGTGATGAGCCATCTATCCCTATTCTGCTCTCTTTTAATGCTAAGCGGACAGTTTACCATTAACAACATGATCAATAGAAATTGTCTTTATCTCTCTTTATGAAGCTGGACACAGAGCCTTGGGAGTTATCGCTGGAAATTCCTCAGTGAATGGGTCCAGTAACCAGCACTGGATCACCTGGTGAAGTGTGCTGCTGCTTGTGAGTTGAATACTCATTGCTCACTCTGTGGCTTTGGCCTTGTGGCTTTTTTTTGTAGCCCCTGATTCCCAAACCAGTATTTCCTTTTCATAAAGTTTGTTGCATGAGTATGAGTCCATTCTCTCTAAAACTACATGTGGCTTCTGTGTTATTTAACAAGCCTCCTGTTTATTAAAAAAAATAAAACAAACAAAAAGACATTCTGAAAAGAGAAGCCTGCTGGAGGATCCTCCATAAGACCTTTCTGTTTTGTGAGGCACAGTAATAGATGTTCTCACCACAGCCCCATCCTACCTGTGGTGATGACTTGCTCTGTCCCATACTTTGTCCCTACTGCACTGGGAGCTTGTGCTTACCCATTTCAATGTGTTGTCTGTAAGTTGGCTTATTCTGCTTTCCCAAAAACATTAGGAGTACCTTCTAGTGATAACAGGGATATTCCTGGTATGGCTTATCACTTTGATTTCAAAGGTGAGAAATCTACTTTCTGACCGTGGAAGATACTTACTGATATTGGTAGTAGGTTGAAGCCTTGAATCCCAGGTTAGATTGCATTTGATATGACAAACTGCCAGCATAGTTTCGTTATGACAGATTGATGAACATGAAAACATACTGATTTACTTATCTAGTATCTCTTATTGTCATCAACAAATGTGTCTATGAAGAGGTTTGACTTCTATTGATAGGTAGTGAAGAAAAAGATGCCTCAAGAGTCCTTTCAGATTATACACTCTATTACTGCCAGTTTTCTCGTTCCCAGATCATCACCCTGGATGGGATGTGCCATCTGCAGCTAGAGATTGTGCACATACATGCTCACACACAGACCTGCCAGAAGGGGTTTTGCACCTTTTTTGGAAGCCAGTGTAAATCAGTACCCATTTTGTTCTCCCTTCTTCAAGCTCTTCCTCCTTCTATTGCAGATGATAGAATTTACAGGCTTCCAGCTCAAAAAGCCCTGCTGACGTGAGTGGCTTACAACAGTAGGAAAATGCTAGCTGGAAGAATCCATATTGCAGAGCTTAGCTACTGCTGCAGGCATCTAAGTGACCAGAAGTTCAGGTTAGTTCAGTTCCTGGATTTCCCACCCTTGTTTGCAGCAAGAATTGCAGTGAAACTAGGACTCTTCCTAATCTGACCCTCTAGGTTTTATGCATCTACCAGTTTTATTCTTTAGAATAAAGACCTATAGAAAATTATATTGCTATATTCACATAATCATAATACCTTATAAAAAGGCAGCTCTTTAAACCAAGACACCAGTCTATCTTAACCACCAAGATCAGTAGTTGCAGATCTAATTGTAAGAGTTTTCTCTTGGCATGTACTACGAGACTGGAGAATCAAAGCAAAAATTGGGCAGGGAAATATAAGCTCTGTCACTGTGTTCCTGAGAGGTGACGGCTATTGACAGCAAGTAAATAAACAGTTTGACCCAACCCAAAACCTGATCAAGAACATTTAACATGAAGACTTTCTGAAGATAACACATCCTGATGTATATGAGGATGAAGCTGTCTGCTCTCTGGTTATATCAGCTGTGTAATGAAAGGAGCAGTTCTACCTGAAGTAAGAACATCTGCTCTCTTATTTGAGTAGTCACAATCAATCTTCTCAGTAGCACAAACTTAAAGGTCTTTTGAAACAATCACTGGAGAACCATCTGGTTTTGATTTGGTTTCTCATCAGTATCTGTCTCATGAAAGATATTTTCAGGATGTTAACAAACAACTCCAATCAAAAAGTTCTTCCATGTTTCTTGTTATCCATGATTGCATATATTTAGACGCCATATGCCCTTATACTCTGCTTCCCTGGAAACTCAGGGTTGGCTTGTGCCAAAAATTGCATGTAAGAAATCTGCCTTGAGTGTGTTATTGTTCATAGGCTCTTGCTCACTCCTGCGATTGAAGTGTAACATGCGCGTACGCATTTGAAAATAGATTGTCTTGATATCCCACTCATGAACTGTGAGCCAACCCACCTCCCCCCTCCTTCTCCACTGGAGTCATTTCATCACTTGAGGCTCAGGAAGCAAAATTTTTGCTTACCCTTTGTACTCTGAAACATTATTTATTGTCTTCCTCTTCATCACAGCCTACATGTAGAATCAGTATGTAAGAATGTATGATGCATGATTTAATGCCATGCAAAAATTCTGCTGAGCTTTACATGTTCAAGAGTAATCTGTGTCTGGTTTGTGACTGGAGAAAGCCAGCTTCTGAGTGTGTAAAATATGTTTGACCTTACTTTCCAGCACCCACATGCATACTCAAAATGTTGGAGAATTCATTACATTCATGGTCTGGAAACTGGTGTTTTGTTCTCTGTCCCTGTTCTGTCTGACTTTGGGTGAATGCAACTGAAAATGTCAGAGATGCAGCTCCTATGTCACGTAAGAGGAGGATTACAGTTTTCCTGACATCGAAGGGGGGGATACAACAATGCAGCTGACGTAGGAGGGAACAGATTACAGTGGATCTGACACAGTAGCAATTATAGAAAATGTATTTTCAGGGATGGATGGAAAAGGAATTTAATACACTGTTCCAAAGGAGGACAATAAAGGTGTGTTGCAACAGTCCTTCCCCTCTCTGGAAAGCCGTATTTCTCACTTGTCCATCGGCACAAACAATCTGTGCTGTAAGGCAGGAAATATCAGATGCAATTATCACATTAATCTCAAAGGAAGGATACCTGTTTTCGTAACTTGCTCAGTCACTATGGTCGCTTAGTAGTCACTCAGACAATAGGTGGATACATCAGGTTTTCCCCATGGAATAACTGTACCACCGGCACTGTGCTGCAAATGCGACTTTTATTTTGTTTCTGTTTTCTTTCAGAACGAACAAAGTAGAGAAGGGGGAGGGGGAGGGGAGAAGCTACTGACTTTTCAGTATGCAGTAGACAAACGCTGTTAACACCCTCTTCAAAGGGGCTACTGCATACCTCCATGCCTGGCAGAGGCACAGGCAGGCACAAGCAGCTTAAGCAATTACCTGGGACACTGGGAAGGCGATAGCCTTTCTATTTGAAACTGCAATGAGAGCACAGTGGATCTCAAATTATAATGCATTAATATAGAGGAAAAGTGAGGAAGAGCCTTATTGATTTCGTCCCGGGGGAAGGACGTGTAGCTTTCTGCATGAATCACTCACAAGTGAGGGGAAGGGAGAGGAGGCTGGAGCTAGGGGACATCAAAACTGCCACATTTGGGTCACTGTTTCCAGCAGAGCAATCAGCAAAGAACACACGCCTGCAATGAATTCCATTGTCTCAGGCTACTTCCTCATGGGCACATGTCCACGTCCCCCACAGATGCACCACCGGGGCACCTCTACATCCTACGGCACTCCTGTGAAAAGCAGGATGCTGGTGAAGGTCAGGCCAAAAGGAACGAGGCTGAGTTACCTTCCTGCCCTCACCGTTCGTGCCACCCAGCCCAAAATGGGGGCAGAACCCAATGAGGGCATCTGCATTGGCTGGAGGATAACTGGCAGGCCTTGCCCAAGTGGGATCATCTTGCAGCTTGCCCAGCAACCATAAAGCCAAGGGTTCCCAAAGTTGTTGAATGGAGCTTTGTTTCCCACCATGTCCCTCAAGCTCACCTACATGTAGGGACCACAAAGAGAAAAGATCCCGGGCAAAGCAAGGGAAAAGGGGCACAAGACAGTTTGGCCTCAAGAGATTTGGCTCTTATTTGGCTCAAATGTAGAGGTCCCACTGAGATTTCCTGCCTTGGGCTGGTGGTGTCCTGGGGCTGTGAAGTCACCAGACATAGATGACAGGGTGACTAAGCATCCTGACTTCTATACAACAGCTCAGGACCCATGCAGGGCAGGCTCTGTAACTCATCCCTGATCCAGAATGGCTTTTGCACACAACTGGCCTTCCTGCATCACTGGCACTTAATTTCCATCCCTCATCATCATGAGGGGTTTCCAGAACTACTTTTCTGCAGCTGTCTGCTCCTTGCTGTCTTCTTTTCACCCTGTCTGTGGCCTCTTCAGTCTCAGACCCTTTGCCTCCTTCTCAGCCTCCAGGTCTGTCTGGGGCCCTGGGAGGACCAATAGCTCCAAATTACATCTGTGGCTACAGCAGTGAGCAGGGAGGATGCTGGGCCAGAGAAGGTAAAGGATAATATCGTAGGAACTAAGCTCCCTGTCAAATGGATCATGGACATGTCCTCCACTTCTGCTCTCATATCTGAAGTCTACTTACCATTTATTTTTTGCTGGGGGGCTGGCAGCTTCTGACTGATCTTACACCGCTAAACTTCCCTGTCAAAAGCAACCCAAACAACAAAACAGTACATGAGCTGTAGGATGTTTCAGGGAGCAATGAGAAGTCATACTCTCTACAGAAACTACTGGCCCAGAGCTGCAAAGCCTCAGGAGCACCAGAAGGCAAGCTGATTCTGACCTGACTCACTCTCCGCACTCCAGCTGGAAGTAGGGGGGCTAACATTTAATTACAAGTATTAATCTTACAGAAAGTCCAGCTGGATGTGAAAAATCACATTATAAGAGCTGCCTATTGTGTAAACTGCACTGAATCCAGTATGTACATAGCTTTATTTATACCAGCTGCAAGACTAATGTTAAGTCACTTAATTGCAGTGAGAAGGATGGCCTTGCAGTTAAAGCACTTTGCCTGGGCTCAGGACACAGAAATGTATTTCACAGCTCTGCCATAGACTTGCCACATCACTGCCATGAGCAAGACACTTCATCTTGTAGTATTTTTGTCCTCTTAGTAGTATGTTAGGTATCATAATTGGGGGAAATCTGTTCTTCATCTGTTGTCCATTTTGGCTATGAAGATCATATGGTCCTGGTGGGAAAGAGCCATTTTCAAGTATTGGTCTATAGCCACCTGAACTCCATGTCCCTCTGCCCCAGGGAGGTGCCTACCTGGCTAATCCTGATGCTAATAGCAACAGTAGGTTAACATAGATATATTCATCCCCACAGGCTCTTGGAGTCCTTTTTAGTTAAAGGTAGAATCTATGTTTCACCTTGCAGGGTACATTATAGTTGAGTATTTTAAGAGATCACAGAATGTTTGGGGCTGGAAAAGAGCTCTAAAGATCATTGAATCCAGCCCCCCTGCCAGAGCATAATTACCTAGAGTAGGTCACACAGGAACACATCCAGGTGGGCTTTGAATATATCCAGATAAGGAGACTCCACAGCCTCCCTGGGCAGCCTTTCCAGTGCCCTGTCACCCTCACAGTGAAGAAGTTTCTCCCTGTTTACACAGAACCTCCTATGCTCCAGCGTGCACCCACTGTCCCTTGTCTTGTCATTGAACAACACTGAGAAGAGCTTGGCTCCATCCTCCTGGCACTCACCCTTTACGTATTTATAAACCTTAATTAGGTCTCCACTCAGGCTCCTCTTCTCCAAGCTAAAGAGACCCAGCTCCCTCAGCCTTTCCCCATAAGCGATGTTGTGCAATTGCAACTTCCTTTAAGATCAGCAGAAACTGTTGATGCTCACTGTCTCCAAAAAATCAGCCCACATACTATAAAACGTGTAATCACTTTTGCTACTATCACCAACTTTGGTCATTAATAAAAAAAGTGAAAAAAAGCCAACCCTAATTTAAAAGGCATTATTCAATATTCGTTTATTAGCTTCTGCATTTTATTTATCTTGGTAAACTGGAAATAACCTGGCTCACTTCTCTTTTTACATAACCTTTTCATGTAGTTGTTGTCAGTTATCAGCCAGGTTCACATGCCCCAGCACAGTGGAACACTATTAGAGTGACATGCATGGAAGGGAAGTGATTACGATAAAAGAAAGACACTCTCAAGGGCACAGACCACCTTGTTTGTCCTGTGTTTGTACTTCCCTTAATACAAACAAAACCAGTCAGAGCCGTGGTATGAACAGTAGATTTTGTAGCACATTATATTTAGGAAAGTAAAGAACCCTGACATACCTGGTGATGACCCTTTAAAAAGCTATTTTATAGCCCTAGGTAAGGATGAATGCTGAAGATCTATCTCCCTTTATTCTGCAAGACAAGCTCAATGTATTATGTCAGTAAAAAGTCATCGCCTCATTAATTAGGAAATGTCATAAACATGAATGACAAAAGATCATTGTTGTGCTCATAATTATGTAAGTCTGATGCAATATTATGACCAAAGACATTCCAGTGGTCTGAATTGTGGATACCATTGTGGTGCCTCAGTAAGGATATGCTAGCTTTAAAGCATTTTTGCCAAAACTCTAGCGGCAGCCTGGATTTTTTAAAATTCAAAGACACTTTGAAGTTGTACTAGAAATAGTCATGCACAATTTTTTTCAAGATAATGCTTTTGTCTTTAAAATAAGCCTACAAGTATTTTAGTTTATTATCTCATCTTCTTTTCTTTAAGTGTCCCTATGCTTTCTGGAATGTGATACCTTCCACTTTACTTTTTCTGGGGCCAGTGTCCGACTTGGTGTGATGAGAACAGCACCACTGACTTTAGCAAAGTTATGCTCAATTAAACTGTGTAAATGATCTGGTGATGAAAATAGCCCAACAATTCTGATTTTGAGAATAATTACATTGGTGTTTTTTAAGGGAAAAAAAAAAAAAAAGGAAATTACAGCTGTACTGCATTGGCTCAGCAAACCCGCCACAGCAAACCAGGCTGTGGAGGGTGAAATGGGTAGAAAGGAATGCTTCTGTTTCTTTGTTTTGTTTCCTTTTTGCCAAGTGAAGAAAGTTGCTATTGTTGTTAGTTTGTTTTGAAACTGATAGAAAATGCTGAGTGAAATGACTGAAGACTGAATTGCTGGAAATATCTGTAAGATGAGTTCTTGAAGGCAGCAGTCTTCATGCACATTCCCATCTGTAGACCATGCCACCCTTAGGGAGGGAGCACAGGACTTCTGCAATGGAAAAACTTAGCAGTTGTGTCCTCCCAGTTTCTCTCTCTTCCTAGGGAAATCAAAGGAACATCCTAGTGGAAATACTTTGGAAAGTGGCTCTCCACTTTCCTCACTTTTCTACCTTAGTTATGCACAAGCCAGCTCCATAATTACCCTTCTTCAGACCAGGGATGTTTCTCTGAGGTGATTCCCTCGTTCGGGATGCCTAAAACACCAGAGGGCAGCAAAAGTGTTAAAGCAGAAATCGCAAACGCACCAACCTTCCCAACAGAAGCACTTTAACGATGATAAAACAGGATTAAGAGATTCATTAATGTCTTGACAGTATCGATGCATAGTAAAAGTGGTAGAAAAACAATGTAATTATGACACTACCAAAATTGTGCAATGACGACTTCTGTGCAGCACTGCTGAAAGCTGTTGTGACCCATGTGTATGCAAATGGAAGAGAAATACCAAAAGGTTGCTGTGACTTGATTCAGGAAGTCTTTAGTTTAACTCTCAATAAATCATACACTAGTGTTATAGCTGTTAAAAATTACATGGTCCTTCCTCCACTGCAGAAGCTGTATGTCCTTCATACTACAGAGTAGAGACTGCAGGTCTGTGCAAGTGCCTTCCACAGAGAGCAACATTTGCCAGTTTTTCTTGCCTCATCCATCTATATAGCAAGACAAGAGGGCATGGTCTCAGGTTGTGCCAGGGGAGGTTTAGGTTGGATATTAGACAGAATTTCTTCACGGAGAGGGTGATCAGACATTGGAATGGGCTGCCCAGGGAAGTAGTGGATTCTCCATCCCTGGAGATATTTAAGAAGAGACTGGATGTGGCACTCAGTGCCATGGTCTGGGAACCGCAGTGGTAGTGGATCAAGGGTTGGACTTGATGATCTCAGAGGTCCCTTCCAACCCAGACAATTCTATGATTCTATGGTTGCAGGTAATTAAAACCAGGATTGTGGATTCTCCTCAGTGTAGCCCTCTGGTGAGGTCTTACACTCTCTAGGCAGCCCCATGGTACAGGTATCTGACTCTCCTTAGGATGGAAAAAAACAGGAGATGTTAGGGAGAGTGCCAAATCCAGTCCTCTCCATTTGGCAAGAAAGAAATTCCGAGCTTTTAAAAAGAAATAAAAATGTCATGCTCCTACCTGAGGCTGGCTGTGCTGAGTGTTCTTTCTAAAAGACCAGTTCTGTTTGCCATCTGAAAACACTTAATCAATTTGAAATGAAAACAGCAACTATAATTAAGGAGAGGAAAATCCCACCACAGCATAGGAATCATTATTAAGGTCGTTTTTTTTTCTTTATAACTCCTGGGGCACTGTTCACATGCAGTTGCTACTGTATGTGCTGCTTGTGCGTCACCTCCTCTTCATGAGCTCCACAGAGAATATACTGTTAGATTAATAATAACAACAATAATAATAAGTCAGCTTTGCATGTGAGTTATTCAAGGCACTGTGTAAGCACTAATTGAATGTCACAGTTGCCCAAGCTGGCTGTGTGCTATTAGTCTCCATATAACAAATCGTGTAGCAGTTCCATGACCTGGGACACACAGAACTATAAAACTCTAGGATGGTTTGGGTTGGAAGGGACCTTAAAGATCACCTATTACCAAGCCCCCTGCATGGGCAGGGACACCTCCCACTAGACCAGCGTGCTCACAGCCCCATCCAACCTGAATACTTCCATGAAGGGGGCAACCACAACTTCCCTGGGCAACCAACCTCACAGGAAATGATGACTTCCTAGTATGTAATCTGAACCTACCCTCTTCCAGTTTAAAGCCATTTGCCCTGGTTCTATCACACCATGTCCCTGCACTACATTGCCAGCTTTCCTGTAGCCCCTTCGGGTACTGCAGGGCTGCTACAAGGTCTCCCTGGAGCCTTCTCATCTCCCGACTCTCTCTGAGCCTATCTTAATAGGGAAGGGACACCAGCCCTCTGATCATCTTCATGGCTCTTCTCTGGACTCATTCCAACAGCTCCATGTGCTTTTTGTGTTGGGGCAAACATCACTCCCCTGTGTAAGCAGCTCCTGCTCTTCAGCTCTTAGCTCTGCAAGCTACTGCCCTCTCCCACTGCCATTAAAAATAAATCAGCACAGGGACAACAAAAGTTTTGTGCAATATAGATAAAGCTTTGGTGTTAATTTCAAGTGTTACATCTCCATGTTTCTACAAGAAAGATCTTGCAGTCTAACTGGCCTCCCAAAGGGCTAGTGCCCACATTATGGTGAGTGACATAAGCAGCAGAGTTCCTCAGATGAGAAGCAGAGGAAGTCCTGCTTGCTTCACCAGAGCGTTCCAATGGATCTATCTCAATTGTGCTGATGACACACAGCTCATACATCATGTAATTTGATGTATATAGAGCACCACATTTTCCTCATCCCATCTTTAGAATAAATTTACAAAAACTGACACCAAGTTTGCTTTCCTCCCATAGCAGGTACCTCTTGAGACCTGTTTAGGTTGGAAAGGACCTTGAAGGTCATCTAGTTCACCTAGAACTTGACGTAGTTCATCTAGACACCTCCCACCAGACCAGGTAGCTCCCAAGCCCCATCCAACCTGGCACTGAGCACTTCCAGAGAGGGGGCAGACACAGCTTTCCTGGGCAACCTGTGCCAGTCTCTCACCACTCACTGGAAATAATTTCCTCGTGAAATCTAATCTAAATCTACCCTCCTTCATCCCCTAAGGGGACCACCAACTGCAGGTGAAAACAATCGGATGCTTTGAAATCTTCAGCTTGAAGCAGAGCTCTACCTCTTGTACCCGAGGCATTTCCTTATTGCAAGCAGCCTGGCAAATTCAATTTGCATGGTAGCTCTGGATGGAAGAGGATGGTCACAGCCTTGTGTGCTGTTGGTCATGATGGCTAGTGGTTCAGACTAAAATATCCAGTCAGAAGCCCAAACACTGACTGCAGAATTATTTGTCTGTAACAAGGCATAGGCTGGCTCTAATAGAGAAGATAAAGTTGAGTAACACAGTGACAGGTATCATTCAAGACTTATTTTCAAGTTCAGACTGGAATTTGAGACCAAATGTACAGCCATTTTAGTCCCTTGCTGTTTGAAAGTTGAAGACCTACATGCTTGAACTCACACGCTTCACATGAGACCTTGAGATAAAATCTCTTGGGTACTTCCACGCTGCTGAGATTCAATCCCAAACAGCCTCCTTCAGCCTGGATTTCCACAGGGGTAATTTGCAACGCCTCAGTTCCAGCCTGACCAGAGGCAATAGCACCGCAGGTGTATTCAGAAGGCGTGAGTAAGCTGTCAGTGTGTCACAGAACTGCATATATATACATATAGGCTCCCTATTATTGCTTCCCTGCCTGTGAGCAGCCGGTGGACAGAGGGTTTTTGTCCCCAGACCGGGTTGGCCACTGCCTCCGGTGCCAGACGGGACGCCGTGCGGCAGCAGCCCCCGGCAACTCCCCTCCCTCCCGCCCTGCAAACAACCGGGAACGGAAACCGATCCCGCCGAGGGGAAGGCGGGCCGGTATCCTAAGGCGGGCATCGGTGTAAAGGGCGAGCGGCCACAACCCTGCTCGTGCTTTGGGATTAAGAAAAAAATGTCCCCCGCAGGCCTGCCAGCCACGCTTTCCCTGCTGCCAGCGGGACCGCCCCTCTCGGTGGCCCCACAGCCCCGGCGGGGGGACAGGACACCGACACAGGGCGAAGGGCTCTCTCAGTGGCTGGGATGGTAGCCCCATCATCTCAGGGGCTGGGCCGCCAGCCTTGGGGTTCACCAGGGCCGGTGATCCCCCCCGCATACGGGGCTCGTGGGGGGGGGGGGGGGGGGGCGTCCGTAGTCTCCACGTCCCTGCCGAGCTCTGCGCAGGGTACCGCGCCTGTGGGGCAGACCCTGCTTCTCGCTGCCGGTGGGCTCGGGCGCTCAGGGCGATGACGGGGGAGACTCGTACGGTACCACCGACCGCCCCGCCCCGCCCCGCCCCGTCCCGTCCCGTCCCGCCTGCCCGCGTGGCCACCCGACGGTTAACGGCTGCCGGCGCCCCACGAGCCAGCAGGGGGCGACCCCGGCGGGAAAAGAGAACGAGTCACGTGACAGCTGAGCACACCCCCCCCCCCCCCACCTCGGTATTCCCCCCCTACCCGCCCTTTCTAGGGAGGGAGGGAGGGAGGGGGGAAGAGGGCAGGAGACCCAGTGGCCCCCTCCCCTCCCCTCCCTCTTTGCCCTGACGTCACCGCCCCTCCGTCTCCCGGGCGACGGCTCCATCAGCGCGCGCGTCAGCGCCGTCCGTTCCCCGGCAACGGCCCGGTGTCTCGCTCCCCTTCAGCCTCGCGCCCGGGCGCGCGTCTCTCTGGCGTCAAAGTGACGTCAATCAGCCCGTCTCAGCTTTCGGCGGTGGGCGGGGGGAAGAGGGCGGGAGCGGAGGGCGGGGTGTGCGGGGAAAGTTGGGGGGGGGGGGGGGGGGGGGGAAAGGGGGGGAGGGGGGGGAGAGGGGAGGGACGGGACCGGCGGAGCGGGGCGGGGAGGTGGCGGCGGCGGCGTCGTCGAAGAAACGCGCGCGCGCGCGTGTGTGTGTGTGAGGGGAGGGAAGGGGGGGGGGGGGGGGGGGAGGAGGGTCGGGACATCCCGCGTGCTCCCGCCTGTCCCCCGGCGCGCACACACACACACACACGCACACGCACACGCACACGCACACAGCCCACCACCACCACCACCACCGCGGCGGCACAGAGCCCCCGGCATCCGCGTACCGCACCGCACCTTGCCCTCCCGCCCCTCAGGTAGGCGCCAGCATGCAGCGGGGTGTAGGGGGGGGGGGGGGTGGGGGTGAGCCGGGGGGCCGTGGCTGCCGCCGCTCCGCTTACGGGGAGGCGGGGTCGGGAAAAGAAGAACCCCGCCGAGTTGTGAGAGGAGCCCTGAGGCGGGCGGGGCTGAGCGGGCTGTGCTGTGACTTCTCTCCCGGCAGGTGCCAGCTCCCGCTTCTCCCGAGCAGCTCGGATGCTCCCGTCTTAGGCGCGGCGAGCTGTGGCCGCCACCCGCCTAAAAATCATGGTGATCATGTCAGAGTACACCGCCGTGCCCGGTGCCGGACAAACCCAGCAGCGGCCTCTTCGAGTCGGATTCTACGACATCGAGAGGACCTTGGGTAAAGGCAACTTCGCGGTGGTCAAACTGGCCAGGCACAGAGTGACCAAAACGCAGGTGAGCGGGTGCGGGGTTCCCGGGGCAGAGCTGAACCTTCCCGGCCGGAGCGGCGGCGGGGACTCTGCCTCTGCCGGGAGTGGGAGCGGTGCCGGGGATGAGGAGAGCGGCAGCCAGGTTCGGTTCGGGCAGCCCGGCGGGCTGGCGACAGCTCCGGCCCTGCTGTCCTGCCCTACGGCGGGAGTTAGTGTGGTGCTTCGTCGAAGCTTCAAGTTTTCCCCCGTGTGTTCAGCAGAGTTCACGTAAAATTAAAACCGGGCATGCATATATATAGAGAAAAAAAAGAGATTCCTGAGCGTTACTGAAACACTCTTAGTTTGTTAAAGCGTCCAACAAATTAGGGATCTTTAGGAGACTTCAGACGGGTTTAATTGTTCCATTCAAAGTGTATGCTTCAAGAACAAAGGACTTGCAGTGTTAATTGCAGAAATAATTTATTAATGGGCAGACGGCCGTGTTTGTATTTGTAGTGCGTGTCAAAATCCTATCAGTCATTACAGCAGAAAACGGTCTGTTACAGGAATCTGTTTTTCACTGGCATGGGATGGATTAAAAGATTTACCGAATCCTGTCCAGTGCTAATTTCTGCAGTTCTGTTCACTACTTTACGTGTAATCCTTTGACGTAGAAAAGAAAAATGAAAATGTGCTCTCTTGTGAATTCTGTCTGGTTCAGAAAAAAACAGAACAAGCTTTGTCAAGTCTGTACTTTAAAATCTACTTTAGTTGGATTTTGAATTTTGTCTGGAGGAAAGGTTTGGGGTTTTTTGTTGTTTTGGCTTTGTCTTTTTTTAAAGAGATCTTCACAGTTAGAATAACTAATTTGTAATACCTGGGGTTGGTTTTTTTGATTTTTTTTTTTTTTTTTTTTTTTTTAAATCTGCAGGTTGCAATAAAAATAATAGACAAAACAAGGTTAGACCCAAGCAATCTAGAGAAGATCTATAGAGAAGTTCAGATAATGAAGCTTTTGAATCATCCCCACATTATCAAGCTGTATCAGGTAAGTGGTCAAATTTGAAGTGCCGCATGTAGATGAGATATGTTTATGCCCTTCTCCTGCATATGATTTTGCATCAAATATGAAGAGGATGCATATGAAAATACTTTTTGATAAACACTTAAGCTGGGTTTTTGAAAAGTCATTCATGATTCTTTGAACAAGGTTCTGGTGCATTAGGCAGCCTTTTGACAAAATGCATTGTATAATTTACAGTTAAAACCAGGCTGAAGTTTGTTTCAGATCGAGGAACTGATTATCTGAACTTCTGTGATTACCTTGCCTTTCCTAACTCCTCTGCTTTTCTAGTTTAGAAAACTGGAACTTCTGTGCTTTTGATAAGAGGAAGGATTAAACTCATGTAGGATAGCAGAGAAGGCAGCACAAAAGTTGAGTTTGCTGTAAGTGGAAGTGATTTTAAGTCAGCAACAATTATACCAAATAAGGCTAAGTGGAAATCTATATAGAAAATAAAAAGCCAGTAAATGCCGGTGTCGTAGAATAGATCTAAAACTTACTGTTTTGTTATTCTGTTCTGGTTTGTACAGTTTTGAAAGTGAATTTTAAATATCTTTCTAGAATTTCACAACATGAATTTTGCCTTAGATTTGTTCAGTTTCTGCACTGATGGGTATCTTAACACTAGAACAAATCGTGTTGTGCAGAAAACTGGATCACATCTGTCTAGTGAGCAAGGACAGCTTTGCAAATTGTAAATATTCAATCTAATTAGCATTTGGTGTAAGTTCCTCTTAATCATCTTAAATAGTGCCATGTGGATTTAAGAAGATGAGGTGTCACTGTCTGTCTGGACTTGTCTGAGAGGGCAACGGGCAGACAGGAATAGATGGATGAAGCAGCAGGTCTGAAAGTCCGTGTTCAGTAGTAAACACTGTTATCAGTTACAATCTTAACATTGGGTTTGTTAGCTTTGGAAAAAAAAAAAAAAGAAAGAAAAAAAAAGCAAAAAGCAAAAAAAAAAGCTTGATTATTGTGCAGGGCTGAAGAGCCAGTGAGGCAGGTGCCTGGCCAAGGCATTATTTTTAAAGACTTTGACACACATGAAGTGCTTGATATTTATAGTATTAACCATAATAACAAAAATTAGTCTGTGTTAACATCTGACGTCATTGTTGCCCATAGGGCAGTATAGAATATACAGAAACATTCCAACAGTACAGTTGATTTCATTTTGGTGGAATGATGTGGGTGAAAAGACTATTTCAAAGCTTTTAGAAGAGGAGGCTAAATTCCATCTAGTTGAACCACTTCACTTGGTGGAGCAAATGACGTTGGTACCGGACCATAATTTCTTTTCAGTGAAGTTTTCTTTTCTTTGTTGTTGTAACTGATGCTTTACCTGTTTGGTGGAGATTGAGAAGCAGGGATGGAATTAGATGACATACCAATGCAGGGTGTGTGTTCTTGTGTTATTTCATCATTGTTTTAGTTTCAGTGCAGCGTCTTAATTTCATCCAGCTGGCAACTTTCCCAGAGCACTTTCCTCCAGTTTTTTAAACCGGGAAACTCTCTTCCTTTGCTCCCCATTTGTTTATTTTCATTTCATGTCTGTGTGTACTTGTAGTGAGGGGAAGACAAGAGTCTTCGAAAAAAATTACATGTTAGGAGCCTGGAAGTGACAGCCTTTGAAGTGGTATTGATGACTTTTGGATTGTTAACCTGTCGTGAGCCTTCTGCTTCCAAAACAAAAGTACCTTCTCCTTGAGAGTCAAATTCCAGGGAAATGTTGTATTTTAAAATCTGAAATGAAAATATTCGAAAGATGTGCCATAGTAACCAAAAGTTAATTTGAAAGTCCTCAGCATTTCTCATTTGTTGTTTAGCTTTTAGCTTTTTTTTTTTTTTTTTCCTTCAAAGGAAAAGAATTAGCAAGTCTCAAAGGAAGTTGATACTAGTTTGATAGGTGAATGCTGGGTGATATGTTGACAGCTGTGGATGTGCAGCAAGCACTCTCATTACAGAAACAGCAACCTATTGTCACTTGCATGGGAGACTTGCCACGTCCCCAGCCCACACCAATTGGGAGCTGTTTATTTGATACTGCTTCTTGATTTGTCCAAGTTGCAACTCTATCCTGGTCTGAGTTCTTGCTTGCCTTGAAACAAAGGCAACTTTATATAAACTTTAAGTGTCTTTGCCTGTTCATAGTATATAAATGAATTGTAAAACTATGCATGCTTTAACAAAAAAAAGAATTCAGGGAAGTGTATGAAACTATTGAAATGCTCATCAGTTATATTATAGAGATTAGGTGGCATAGTAAGGGTGAGAAGAACAATGTCATGGGAAGCCATTGTAAATTGTAGGCACATAAGCATTGATTTGTTATCTTTTTCATTAACAATCTACTTGGAAAGAACACTATGGTGTAAAATTAGAATCCATTACTGCCAAATGCTGCAGCAAGCAAATAATAGAACTGATATGTTTGAAAATATACTTAGAAAAATGAATGAAACTACAGAGGTCTGCATTTTTTTAAGAATGTCTTCTTGTGTTTTCACAGGTTATGGAGACAAAGGATATGCTTTACATTGTTACTGAATTTGCAAAGAATGGAGAAATGTTTGGTAAGTCCTCATTGTTGGAGCAAACAGTTTTTTAGATTTAGAAACTGTGGCTTGATCGTTGTCATTTCTGAGTAATATATTCTGAGTTGGTGTTGTCATCTGTCAAGCAGCCAGTGCAGCACCTGCGGGATTATGAAAAATGTCTTCCAGGTGTTTCTACATCCTGTGCCTCTTTTATTTTGTGTTGCAGATCATCTGACCTCCAATGGGCACTTAAGTGAAAGTGAAGCACGGAAAAAGTTCTGGCAGATTCTTTCAGCAGTGGAATATTGTCACAGTCACCACATAGTGCACAGGGATCTCAAAACAGAGAACCTTCTGCTAGATGCTAACATGAATATCAAGTTAGCAGGTAATAAGAAATACATAGTTACTCTATAAACAACATTAAGCATGTAGTCAAATACAATCTTCCTAGGATGATTCTACAAATGTATTTATAGTAACTGAAAATAAAACAAAAGTTATTGATGCTTCTCTGAACATATCTTCTGGACAAAGGAAATGAACGTAAATGACTAGGCAGAGAACAAAGCTCTACTACCACGTCTCAGTTTTCTTCTACTTCTAAAATAGCAGTTCGTGGTTGAGTGATGTCTTTTACTTTCATTTCAGACTTTGGCTTTGGAAACTTCTACAAGTCAGGAGAGCCCCTCTCTACATGGTGTGGAAGCCCACCCTATGCAGCTCCAGAAGTTTTTGAAGGCAAAGAGTATGAAGGACCACACCTTGATATATGGGTGAGCTTGATATTCCTTAGAAATCACATTTCACACTTTGTGAGCATCTTTAGGCTTTCATTTTCATTGCTTCTACTAGAGTCACTCACATGCTGTACTGTTTTCTATTGACAGAGCCTTGGAGTGGTGCTGTATGTCCTTGTCTGTGGTTCTCTGCCTTTTGATGGACCCAACTTACCTACTCTGAGGCAAAGAGTGCTGGAGGGGAGGTTCCGCATCCCTTACTTCATGTCCGAAGGTGCTTTTTTCAGATCCTTAATGTTAGAAAAAGGGCTACGGGGATTAGATGTCCTGTTGCCTGTCTCTTCTTGGGTCAGTGACAGATGGGACTGGTTTGGCAGCTGTCAGTCACTTTGTCTTTACATATCCAGTCATTTCTGTAGGGCAGTGATAACAGTTGAGGGGCTTGATGAACATGTTTTCTTTTCTGGCATCTGCTTTATGGTGCATCTTAAAGGCTGCAATTTCCTTTCTTAGAGTATCTCTATGGATTACAAAAATACTTGACACCCTAGCAGGGGAAACAACCACAAAAGAGAGAAAACAGAATTTCATGAGTCTGCATGCTGAGATGAATGTAGTTCTTTTAAGACACTTAAACTGTGCCATAGGGGTATTTTTCAGTGTGCTATGCTGTCAGGGACAGCAGAAATAGTGGGGCCTAGCACTGTTTCTTGAGCACTCCAACAGTGAGAAAAAGGAACCAAAGAGTACTATTACCGCTCTCAGATTTGGATTTGAAAACAGGTGAATGTGCCTCCTTCTTCAAGTGAAGAGTGTCTTTTGAAGCCTTTTGACCTTTATCAGCTATAGCTATGAATGGCTTTGATTACCTGGTTCTAAACAAATAAGCAGTATATATGGACCAGGAAGTTGTATGTGAAGGAGTTCTGAACTAAATTCTGACCTATTTAAGTGGATGCACCATCATTAAGCCTGCATCCACTCAAAACTAGCTCCTCCTATGAGGTGCAAGGCCACCTGAAACTTGCTGGTACCCTGTACAACTTCATTTCCTGTAGTGATAAGTTGCTTTTGTGAAGTGTGCATGGACATCTCTTACATTGTATTGAATATCTGGTTGTCAGATTAGACATCATCTGCTCAGAAACTTTAATTCCCATTTTTGCACATGTCCTACACTGTTGCTGGGAAGATTTTTTTAGCAGTGATATGGGGCTGGGCTGTTATTTTTACCCCTTGCTCATGAGTTTTGTCTTTGTCACCCAGACTGCGAAACACTAATCCGACGGATGTTGGTTGTAGACCCAACCAAACGAATAACAATTTCCCAAATAAAGCAGCACAAGTGGATGCAAGCAGACCCATCCCTTCAACAGCAGCAGTCTTTGACCTTCTCCATGCAAAACTACAACTCCAATCTGGGTGACTACAACGAGCAGGTCCTTGGGATCATGCAAACGCTTGGCATCGACAGGCAGAGAACTGTTGAGGTGAGAGGGGCTTACCCCTTAGATCTATCTTTGGTGACTACCAGGATGCCAATGGCACAGTCATATGTATGTCATTCAGTGACTAGACTTGATCCAGTGTCAAAGTGTAGTAAAATCTTCACTGGCCTTCTGGATTTTTGTGTATTTTTGGGTGTGCTATTCTGAGGCCTTAGTTAGGAGTGCTGGCTGTTTATATCCTGAGTTACCTGTAACTCAATGGTCCTTTCAATGTCTTCCAGTCCCTGCAAAACAGCAGCTACAACCATTTTGCTGCAATTTATTACCTGCTCTTGGAGCGCCTCAAGGAGTATCGAAGCAGCCAGCTCTCGAGTCGTCCAGCAACTGGCCGTCAGCAAAGGCCAAGGAGCTCAGAGATCAGCAATGTTGAGGTAAGGAGGGGCCATGCTGGGAAGAAGCTGTGTCCTTGGCTCTCTTTTTGCTGCCCCTTGCTGTAGGAGAATACAAAATGTTAACTCTCATGCTTCTGAAAGCCAATTCTATTGGTGCCCTCTGATAGGACACAGCCCACTGTTCTTCAGCAGGAGCTGATTGAATACTAATGGCCTGTTTCCTAAGAAGTGACTGTGGGTCATGGTCCAAAGGACCTGCCTCCAGTGCAGGTCGATAAGGAGCCAAAAGATAAGGGTTCTCATGGAAATTTGTACTCTGGCATGGATCGATTACACTTCATTGTTACATTGTAGGATCCTCAGAAGTACTTCATGAGTCAGTCTGTGTGTTTTTCTGACCTTCTTTTTCTTCTCACCCCCTTCCCCTTTAAAGTGTGCTCTGAGTGCCTTTTTAAATTTTACTTCCATTTAAATTCCCTGACTTAGGGAAGGAGTTTTGTATTTGTGTTGGCATGGAAGGAATAGCTTTGTTAATTTTCGTAGAAGGTAGAAAGATAGCATGGAAGGTGGCTCTGAAATTCCTTGAGCCTTCAGTATGTAAAAAGTCACATGGAACTGCAGTGTATGTGATGTCTTCTGTGCATTGCTGTTTCTAGATGCCTCAGGACAGTCTCACTAGTGAAACGCTGCGATCATCTCTGCTTTACCAGCAACCTCAGAGCCTGATTCAGCCATCCTTGCAGGCAGAAATGGACTGTGACATGAGCAATCCATTACAGGTTAGTGTTCTCACCTAAAGTGTGTGTTACTTTTTTTTTTTCCTTCAGTTTTCTGCTAGTCCAAAACAACAGAGGTTGTGACTGTTGTTCTTTCTGTCCAGTCTTTTGTTTAGCATTTGGGCATGGTGTTGCAGTAGCCTCTCAAGCTATATGTCTAACTGAAGATATGCCATAGGGCTGTGAAGAAAATAGTGCAGAAATAAGTGAAACCTCCTTCATTCTGTGATCTCACATGTTTTGCAGCCTATGTTCTTTCCTGTGGATCCCAACTTCAACGGGCTCTTCCGGAACCGCTCCATCTCCCCCAACAGCCTGCTGGAGACCACCATTAGTGAAGAAGTAAGGCAAGAGAAGGAGCTGGAAGATGAAATAAAGGCGTATGACCACCCTGTCTGCATCCCTAGCAACACCAGCAGGAGGCATACACTGGCTGAAGTGACCACTCATTTCTATCAGCGTGCCCCTCCATGTAAGTAAGTCTGGGAGAGATGAAGGGTGTCCACGGTTAGAGAAAAAGAGCAGAGCAGGAGTGCCATAGTGGACAAATGTCTGGGGAGGATATGCTGATTTTACCTTGACTGGGATAGGAAAGCCTAGAAAAGAGGTCTGTAGTCTGCTCTCCCCATTTCTATCTTCCTATGAGTAAGCGTGGCCCTTAAGAAAGGGACATTGCACTGTAGTGTTTTATCTAGATCACTTTAGAGGGAAGCATTGTAAGCAGCAGGAAATAACCCTTCTCTTCTTGCTTCCACTGTTGTACCAGGGGGGAACTAAATTAAAAAAAAAAAAAAGTCGTAACTAACTGTTTGGTACACACCCAGACCCCGTAAACTGAACAAATAAGCAAAACTGTTCAAAAATAATCCTGTGTCAGAGCTGTTGTGCTAATGAAATGCTGTAGGCCTGATCCAGTGTAGTTTGGTGATACTGGAGTTGCTGGCAGAGCCAGGCTGGCCGGACAGGAGCCTAAACTTAGGCTATTTGTTGATGACCTCTTGCTGGAGCCAAGCCCTGTGACAGCACAGGTTGCTGGATACCTCTCCAGCTGGTAGCTGCTTATTAGTGCCAGTATAGGTGGGCAGAAGGCTCTGATGTCATGTTTGTTCCTTCCCGTACTCGTGTTGAGAATGCTCTTTCTCTTGCTCCTTCCCCTCTGTAGGTATAGTCATTTCCTCTTCTGCAAGCCCCACAGAGGGAACTAGTTCAGACAGCTGCCTTACTTCATCTTCAAATGACAGCTCAGTGGCTCTGAGCAGCTGTTTGGCAGGTCAAGTAATGACGGGGAGCCCAGTCACAGCTCGGATGACGTCTCCCTTCCTAGCTTCCCAGTCTGACGCTCCAGTGATACAAGCTCAGGGCTGCATGGGAGGTGCTTCTCTCCTGCCTGTCAGCTTCCAAGAAGGAAGGCGAGCATCTGATACCTCATTAACTCAAGGTAAAGTCTTCTTTGCTTTATGGCTGGGGAATTTCACCCTCCCAACTGCCACTACAAAAGGATAGCGTGCAGGGGTACTTGCTTGCCCTTGTTAATGTTACACTGAGACCAGTCACCTAGATATTCACAGTCCCTGGGTGAGGGTTGGGTACCCTGAGGGAAGTGCCAGGATGGGAGGTTGTCAGACCCTGATGCAGCCTTCCCATGAAGATGTTGCTCCATTTCACACCCAAAATACGGAGTGCGCAGCATCGGGATTTCTATCTGATTTCTGCTTTGCTGTGTGTGTCCAGCTGCAGAAGGCTGCAGCTCTCCTGGACCCTCTTCCACTACATAAATTTCACTCTGACCATCAGGTGGAAGGGTGAACATGAATGGAAGAGTTGCAGTTTCTTCCAGTGCTGTTCTCATGCAAATGAAGGCAGCTGCCCAGAAAGGCTGATCTATAAAGTAAGGTTCCTGAGTAAATGCTAAGGAGGATTAAAGTGCATTTCTTTTCCTTATGTCCCACAGGCTTGAAGGCTTTTAGACAGCAGCTGCGGAAGAATGCTCGAGCCAAGGGGTTTCTTGGCTTGAATAAAATCAAAGGCTTTGCTCGGCAGGTATGTCAGTCCTCCTCATCTCGGGCAGCAAGGAGTGCCATGAGCCCTTTCCAACACACACAACCAAACACCTGCATGTACAGCAGCAGCGGAAGCAGCAGAGAGGGAAGAAGCCTCTTGGAGGAGGTGCTACAGCAGCAGAGGTGAGAAGCTGGCCAGGAGGATTTTGCTGTTTTTGCTGGGGTTACTCTGGTTAGAGGCAAGCGAGGAGGAGTAAACACAGCGAAAGAGGCCAGGGAGTTTAGTCAGTAGGGATACCCATCCTCCATCTTTGCTGTGTGGCAGCAGATAAACTGCTTGGCTTCCCCTGTGGCTTCCTGCACTGGCATATATAACACAGGATGTGAAGTTCCACTTAAAAATCTCTACGTTCAAATATTTGGAGGTTGTTGAACTGAGAAGCAATTCGGTACTGTAGGGGAAAACATTACTTCTGCCCAGTGCAAGCTGTGTTTTTCTTTGTTAGTTCTGGGAATGATCGCTTTCCTCCTCTGCCTCCTCCTGTAATTTTCCCATGGCAAGGAAGTGAGACCTTGTAATTTGGAAAAGTTACAGCCCACAAAGGAGGCACAGTTCCAGTGGCCTCAAATGTCGTGTGTGGTGGCACCTCTTTATTCCCATGGAAGCAAGCTGGAAAATGGAATTTCCGGTTTATCTGCACACGTTGTCTCTAGAACATCTATTATTAGCAGGCCAAAATAGTGACTAGATAACTTTCTGGCTGTAGTCACCCTCTCCAATATGAGGAAGAGCCAAGTGAAAACACTTTGACCTGGCATTTAATTGTAATGGCTTGGTAAGGAGGGGTTTGGCAGAGAGAAGGAAACACGGAGGAAATGATGGTCAGGAGCAGGGGCAAGACAGACAAAATACAAATTAACTTTTTTTCGGATTTTGTTCAGAATGCTTCAGCTCCAGCATCACCAGCTACTCCAGACAGCTTGTCCTCAGACTCCTCAGACACCTGCAACAAATGGCATCCCCTCCTCTGACAGTGTAGGTACCTGCAAAGCATCCCATTCTCTTCTGCTGTCAGAGCTACAAAGAGAGAACTCATTTGAGCTGGCCTTTGCTGGCAACAGCCAACTACTCCAACCTCATTTCTTTGGTGTCAGCGTGTCACCAGTGTCCTCAGCAGCTCACCTCCTAGACACACACCTGTACATCAGCAGCAACGTCTCCCCAGTCAGCACCACCTTCTCTCAACAACAGAGTTTCTCTGCACAGTCTCCAAGCTACGACGCTGTCGCTCTGCAGCACGGAGACTGTGAGATGGAGGACCTGACTTCCAACCAGCTCGGGAAGTTTGTCCTAGTCAAATGAGAGCCCTGGCTGCTATAGCTCATGCTACTCTTGTTGGGAAGAACTTTCACCAGTGTTCCATGGCTTGTGTGGCTCCATGGCTGGCTGGTGTCGTGTGGACAAGTGACTCTCAGAAGCAATAAATTTTGAAGTATGTGAAGAGGCTGTCTGGCTCAGAAAGCTAGCAACTTTATAGACCTGAAACAAGCAATATGTATGTCTTTTTGCTTCTACTGTTCTTGCACTGAACAAATATGAATAGAAACTGAATTTTTAAAAGGAAAAATAATGATGGGGAAGATGGGTGGGGCATTTGTGGGGACAGGGAGGGATGTGGTTGGGGAAGAACTCTTCGGTACTGTACTCAAGTCAGACCAATACAGCTCTGCTGTTATGCAAGATTAGCAGCTGTCAGTAGTGGTGACACAGCAGGGAGAGGCTTTTCAAAGAAGGGACCATAGCCTCCCTTTTTCACAATATTCATTTATGGGTTTGTGAAGATGATTACCTCTTTTAAAAAAAATAAACAGAAAACCAGTGGCATGCAGCATTATGCATTCATAGAAGACAAAAATGGAAGCATTGCCATTTACTGTTGTTTGGTTTTTCTCCTGTTAAACACTCATTTTATTTAAAGAAACCAACATCCCCATTCCACACCTCCCAGATACGCATACTTTAAATGAAAACTGTGAACTTCTTGCTTGATACATCAGCTAAAAAAGCTTTAAAAAGCCCCCTTCTAATTACTATAGAAGCAAGTAAGCTATTGAAAATGTATCCCTTGAGATCAGGATTCAAACTGCATAATGTCTGGTCTTTTGCAGGGATGTTTGTTTGAGGGTGGTATGTGTGTATATACATATACACACGTGCACACATACATAGATTTTGCTGGTCTGAATAATCCTTAGTGATCTTTTTATAAAAGCTCAGTTTTTTCATATTCTTGTAGAGGCACTGAGGAGGGAAGCATTTATACCAGCTGGGTGGTGGGAAGGGTTTTCTTTTTAAAAAACCCTCCTGGAGGTTGCCTACAAAGTTGCCTGAGGGGTATTTCTTAGTGCTGCACATTGTTATTTCCGCTGCTAATTATGTTTTTATGCATTTCATTATCAGGGTCCAAACAGAACTGACTCTTGGGGAAATGTGCAATATTGAGGTTATAATTACATACTGACAAAGAAAAAAGGAATAGGCTAGAACAGAATTCTACTCTAACAGAGTACAGCTGTTTCTGAACAAAACTGTATTAAAAGTGAGTAAAACAGCACAATCTTTGGGTGTTTATTTTTGCTTGGTTTGTTTTTGGCATCTTAGCACAATAAGGTTTTGGATTAGATAGGTGTTTTTTCTTATGGTTTTTAATGCTGTATATGTATATAAATAGGAAGCAGAAAACTATATAACACTAGTTATTTTTTATATTTTGTATTATGCTTATATTGTGTTTCTGGTATAAACCCCACTCTCCTTCCAAGGCAGAGCATGACTTCTGTTGGTATCAACTGATGTTATGCGTAGGTATACAGGGGAGAACAGACTGTGCCCCTGCAGAAATGAGTTGGGTGGGGAGTGCAAATTTTGAAAGCAGGTGAGCAAACAGTGAGCCAGCTTGGCTGGAAGCTGCCATCCAAATGTCAGAAAATAGCTGCATTCTGTCTAAATGCTTAAAGGACCCATCTCCCTAGTGTGACACAGGGTGCCTTCAAGTTACCTTGGCTTCATGCAACCTGCAGTATTAAGCATCTGCAAATAATATAGATAACTTTTTTTCTTGTTTTGTTTTGTTTTTAAAAAAGAATAAAAAGCCAAAGATTGACCAGGTTAATTGGTGGGAGCAGGAAGGGTTGAAGATGTCATAGTGGCTCTGTCTGTGGCTCTCCATAAACAACCTCTTTATCTGTGTGTTGTATCTGTGTGTTTGTATTGGTGCATCTCCAGTTTGCCGCTGCTGCTACGTGGTCTGGAAGCTTCAAAGTGAGAGAAAATTGCTCGAGTTGAATTTCTGTTAATGAGTGGTGCCTTGCAGCAGAGAAAACACCAAAGTCTCATGCTCATTTGTAGTGGTTTAAAAAACAAAAACAAAAACAAAAAAAACCAAGAAAGAAAAATAACCCAACCCAAAAACCACATTGTGTGGAAATGGCTGGAGAGGAGGGCAAGAAGAATCCAGCTCATCACAAAGCAGCAACTTTGCCTTCAGTTTGGTAAGGGGTAGCACGCATACTAAAAACACAGAATTCTCTCTTCTGTATTTGTTTTGTTTGATGCCATGGATCAAAAGGCCACAGATTCTTTTGTTTCCTGTCCTGAGCAACAACAAGCACTTTACTTTCATAGTATTTTTTTTTCTTTTTCAATTGCTGTAGAACCTCTTTGTAATTATTGCTGGAGCAGAAAGAGGTCATTTTAAAAGTCTGGGGTTTTTGTAGATATCTTGACAGTGCTGTTCTGCAGACTGCAATGCAATAGGGTATTTAAAGACACTATGTGATTGGTTTAGTTAAGATGTATAGTTTATTTTTTATCATGACTGAACAATCATTTTATTTCTTATGTTAAAATGAGAGGTGTACACCAAAATGATTAGTTAATGTGTTTTATTTAATATTTAAATAAAAAATGTTTTAAAATTGTTGTGTTGCAGATGATTCTGTGGAGCATTTTCTCCTGGTACATACACATGATTTGCATAGTTAAGACTCATCTCAAAGCCTAAGTCCATGTGACATTACTGACACTTTTTATTACGTATTAAACGAAGAGGAATGGCAGGCTCACAAATCTGATAATGGGATATTGAGCCTTTCACTGGTAGGCAATCTGTCTGAATCTAACCCAAGTCTGTAGTAATCGGGTTATAAAACCTGACAGTGAGAGAGGAAAATGCTGAGGCGTGGCTTAGTTGTTACCAGATGAGCGCTCTGTCCGTGTCACCTTCATCTGAAAGGGGCCCCAGCCAGATTAAGGCAGTGATGGAAAAAGGGCAGAGAAGGAGGGAGAGATTCTGGGAGTGATGGATATTCTCCTCTCAAATGTAATTTGAGAATTTGAAAACAAGACTGGAAAGGTGCGGGTTTGGCTGGCCTGGGAATGTAACAGCTCTGCAGAGATGCCTTGGCTGGCTTTAAACAAGCTGAGGTTCCTGCTGCAACCCCACAAGTGCCTTGGTGGCAGGTGGGAATGCCCCTCTGCTTCAGCAGGAGCAGCTGGGAGAGCACCCAACGTGGCTGCCTGTGTGCTGGGACAGGGGACCTGAAGCTGGTAGAGATGGACGGTACCAAGCATGGGCTGGGAAGGGAATTGCCCAAAGGAGGGGAAGGGGGTGAGTAGGGACACGAGGCCTGGGTGAGGATGGGTTTCACCTGCAAAGGGACCCATAAGACCCATAAATATTTGCAATCTCAATCTCTAGTTTAACATGGCAAACACCCAGGAAAAAAAAAAAAAAAAAAAAAGCAGCAAACCAAAACTGACAAAGATTTAGGTTTGTGTTTTGTTTTTTTTTTAAATTCACCTATCACATTTTGAAGGAAGGGGAGTATGGTGGGAAGGGAAATCCAAAAAGTTAAACAAAATCTTTGGGCGCAACACAAATACTATTTAATTATTTTGCTTTCTAAAGGAGTTGTTTGCTGAGCTGGAATTTGTAGAGGTCTGTATGCATTTGCTGTGACTCTTGAACTGCTAGGAAAGTGTCATACAAGTGGTTCTCCAGGGCTGTGTTTTCAGTATGACCATTTAAAGTTAGGAATTTTGCGACTATTAAAAAACAGTAGAGGTATTCTTAATAATTTTTAATTCAGCTTTTAATATGTCCTGGTTTAAGAATAATCCCAACTGCTGTTTTCAACAGGATTGTCAGGGCATTTTTTAAAACCCCAGTAATTCTGGGAAAACTCTGAGAGTTGCCTCTTAGTGGATATAAATCAGTGCAGCTCCACCAGCTTCCATCGACATCACTGACCCTTGGGTATAGAGGGATCTTGACAGCATCGTGATTTCTGTGAAATGGTAGGAAAAACAGGAACAAAGAAACCCTGGGACTCTGGACTCGGTTACCATGTGTACACTGTTTCACTCTTGTTGCTTTAGTCACTGTCTTCCGGCCTTTCCTCTGAAATCTGTCTCTGCTCCTGTTTACCACATTTGGTTTTGTCTTTAATATCTCTCAAGATGCTGTTTTTCTTGGCTTTGTTTCTCACATTGCAACTTGGTACCTAGTTCCTTTTCCTTTCCTTCCCTTCCCAGTACAGTATTGGTGGGGGATTTTTCCTCCCTTTTTCAGAATCTGGCAAGTCTAGCATAACCCCAAAAGTGACTGATTAAGCCTTGTTTTTTTAAAAAAGAAAATGCTTAGAGCTGGCAGGAGATGCTAGATGGCTAGCAATGAAAACCGGAGGCTGTCATTGCAGGGAGCAAGCTGAGCTCAGACACCAAGCCAAGGACTCTGGTGCCAGTGTGGTCCAGCCATGGTAGCAAGGGATTCTCTCTTGTCCCTCTCCTTCTACCCTCTGGCAGGAGACACATCACTCATCCCCAGACGCACGACCTTCTTCCTCACTGTGTCCACAGCAGCAGTCGCACCTCAGTGAGGAAAGGAATTCCTCATGCTGAAAAAAGTCATACTGTGATCTTAGCCTGTGTCAGCTGGAAAGGAGAAGCCAGCAGAAGGGAGAGCAGTTGAGCGCAGAAAATTATGGTGCATGAAAAAAAGGGAGAGCAGTTGAGCGTAGAAAATTATGGTGCATGAAAAAAAAAAAAAGTGATGAGTATTTCCGTTTTACTCATCCTGCAAAGTGAGGATGAGGCACGCTTCATGCAATGAAGGAGAATTAATTTAAGAACTAATAAAAGCAAATATGTGCCTTGGGAGGACATTGCTTCAAATATGGTTGCTGGCTTATTTCATGACTACTAACTACTTTCAGTGGTGACAGTTAAATCAACGATAAAGGTAATCCACTGTCATGGTTTATGGATTTAGCAGAGCATCCGTGGGAGATAAGGGAAGAGCTAGTCTTTAGTACAGACTGCCAGGGGCATGATAAATAGATTTTTAGGACAGAAATGCCTTTTCCTCCAAGGCATCAGATGTTAGCACCTGCCAAGGAAGACATTCATGCGAGGTGAACAAACTTGATCATCACCTGCAGTAAATTCTTGTTTCTTAATGTGCATTTTGTATAATATGTAATGTCTGACTGCAGCAATAGTGGCTCAGACCAAAAGTCCATTTAGGTTGTTTCAGAAGCAGCCAGCTAAGGGAAAAGATATAAGGACAGGGCAAGCAGAGAAAAACCCCTCTGTGTTATTGCCATCTCAGTAGAGAACAGACTGTGGTTGGGGAAATTTTTGACTGGCACCTGGGTCATGATGTTTAACAGCTGCAGATGGGTCGAGTCTCCTTGAACTCTGCTAAACCCCTTTTGGAACTCTTTTATAATTCTGGCCCTCACAGCATACTGTGGCAATGAGTGCCATAACTCAATTTTACATCTTGTGAAAGAAGAGCATTCTTTTCTTTGTATTAGACCACCAGCCCAACAGGTTGGGTTGTGCTGCCTCCCTCTTGTGATAGTAGGCATGATGAGTGATGGCTGTTCACACCTCCACGCTGCTCATGAGTGGTCAAGATCTCTCTCACATCCCTTCTCTGTTGAAATGACTGAGCAGAAGGACATTACTGTAGTGACCATGACCACCTATGGAAACCGTTGCATGTTTCTGTACTATATATTCTGTATCTTCAGCTTTTCTTCTACATCCTCCTCTGTGTCTACAGAGCTGCACCTTGTGTTTGAGATGGGGTACCCTAGAAGTGGCCCTTTTAAAATTTTGTCTTCATTCTGTAGTTGTTCCCAAAGTTCTTTTTTGCCTTGTTTACAGCTGTTGAGCAGTAATCTGGAGCTTTTCAGCAAACTCGGTGTCTATGAAGTTTCCTTTCTGACCGATGTTAATTTAGAGCCCCTTATGGTATTTGTATGGTGAGGTTTGGTGCTCCTCATGCTCTTTGCTTTTGTATTTGCTGCTGACAAGTTTCATATATCATTTCATCAACCTGTCATTTGGTTTTCTGTCATTTGGGTTTTTTTCTCCACTGCAGTTGGATCTTTTATGAATATGCTGAGTTGCCCAGATCTTGACATGAATGCCTTTGCAGTGCCTGAGCTCTTACTCTCTGAACTTTGTTCTTTCCCATTCTATCATCTATCTAGCTAATCTGCTTTTTATTATACTTTCTGTCAATTCCCCTTGCCCAGCTTTCCAGCCTACAGGTCTCTGGATGGCCTCTAAAAGCCGTTTTTAAAAGTGAATGTAACATTTGCCACCTTCCACTCCTGGGGTGCCTCACCATTTCAACAGCTGCTGTGGTATTGTACTGAATAGGTCAGCAGTTCCAGCTCTGAGTTCCCTGTGTTCTTGAGTGAAGCCTTCTGGTCCCACAAATTACTTTTATTGTTTTATCCTAAAAACTCTTTTGCTGGCACTTGAGACATGGAAAGTTTCTGAGGCTGACTCCCTATGCAGCCTGCCACTGGAGTGGGGCTGGACTGGGCCCTGAAAGTAAGTAGAACTACCACGAGTGGATGGATGGATCTACATAGACAGAGGCTGAGCAATGCAATCTGCATTTGGTCCCTTTTGCACCTTGCAGGGAGGTGACAAAGCAGTGACAGCAGGGTGGGCATGGGGGAGTGCCCAGGTCATCCCAGCTCACCCCTCTTGACATCCCCCAGAAATGACCAAGCCTTTCTCCATCCACTGTACTTACAGATGTGGAGCTGAATTTATGGATGTCTTCCTCAGCTGATGTAAACTGGCATTTCTAGATCAAAGCTAATGCAACAGTGCTGCTTTATGATATAAACACTATTAGCAGCACATTAAGAATCTGACCTCCAGAGCCAGGCAATCTTATCCTTTGTTCCTTCAGCCACTGAGGTAGTGAATTTAGATTCATTATTTTTGATGGAGTTTTTCCTGTAATGTGCTGGATTGCTTTTTTAGTTGTCCTCTGTCTTACGTCCTTGTCTGCTACTCAGAGCAAGTGTTGGGTTTTTTGGTGTTTTTTTTTTGTTTTTTTTTTTACCCATCCTTGGTTTATTCTGTGACAATAAAAATATTTTAGTCAAGAGGTGGAAGGGATTTAAGAAATATTAGCTAAATGTTTTTTTTTTTTTATCCTTGCTGATAAATTCTTTTCCATTTCCTGGTAAGGTAACAAAATCATCTGGTGAGGTCTTCTACACACTCAGTAGGTAGATGAGTATAAAAGGCCTCACACCATTATCCTCATCCACCTGCAGGATTTCCAGACAAATCTCCTCCTACAAGAAACACCTTGAAAAAAATGATCTTTAAACTCCACTGTTTATGCCATGTGAAAAAAAAAAAAAAAAAAAAAAAAAAGAAAAAGAAAAAGAAAAAGAAAAAGAAAAAGAAAAAGAAAAAGAAAAAGAAAAAAAAGTAGCAAATAATTTGCTTTTGACTTCTTGTCCTGGTTGCTTAACAATATTACTCTTGCATTCTCTGGGATATATCCACACTTTCTGTTCTTCAGACCAAGTGAAGGTAGCTGTGCAGTGGTCAGCTAAATGTCTTACTGTTTTTTCCTGCTCAGGCCTTGTATGGTAGCAGATGCGTTTACTGAAAACATAAAATTAGATTTCCAGGAACACTTATGCGCATGCCTTTGTAATCCATTTTCTGTGAATATTTTTACTTTCTGTTCATGGAAAGCGAGCAGAAGAGGAATGAGGACACAGAGCCACCAAATTAATTGCAAATCTGGACTGATTGGGCAGCTATTCCCTTTACTGGAATGGCTGAGAAAAACTGGGATTCTGGTTTTAATTTTGGGGTAAGAGGGTTAAAAGCTCTCTGCAGAAGGAGGTCTGGACCATTTGAGTTCAATTATATATGGGAATGAAAGGGTGGATCTTTGTCCTGGAGGGAGGGAAGGCTTCTCAGTGGATTAGCTGAGGTAAGATGGTTTTAAAAGGCTCCAGAGATGTCTTCACAATGGCTTTGACACATATATGTAGTTTTCAGATTTAATTACTCAGATCTCTCTTGTAAATCACCAAACAACAGACCCAATGGGTTGTAGGCATGCAAATGATGTGGCCCAGTGAGTTGTGTTCCCATGAGAGCAGTGAGAAGCAAAGAGGAACGTGAGATCTTCACAGAGAGGGTGATCAGACATTGGAATGGGCTGCCCAGGGAAGTAGTGGATTCTCCGTCCCTGGAGATATTTAAAAGGAGACTGGATGTGGCACTCAGTGCCATGGGCTGGTAACTGCAGCAGTAATGGATCAAGGGTTCGACTTGATGATCTCTGAGGTCCTTTCCAGCCCAGCCGATTCTATGATTCTATGATCTTACAGGACTGAGTGACTTTGGGAAACTCATCCCACCTCTGCACACTGCTGTTTGGAGGGAGGTCCTATTTAGAAGGAATCCAACACATGGTGGTGGGTGTGCTATCCATAAGGAAGGGAGAAGAAGCTGTGCTTCATCCTGGTGTCATGAGCATCAGAACTGCAGGGGGAATGGGAGACCTTGTGTCCTTTTTATGCCCCATGTTGGTGGAAGCAGCTCTTTGGACAGCTTTGATGCATTTAATGGCAGAATCACTTCTACTGCAGCTACCTGTCCTGCATGGCACAAGCAGTGGGAGATGCTGGGGCATTCCCAGGCAATAGGAGTAGGAACTATGGGTCCTGTAATGGAGGTATCCATGCAACAGAGCTGTGAGATTATATGTATTGGTGGACCTCAGAGGCAGGGGAAATTGCCTAGGACTACTGGGCTTTTTGTCATAATATTACTGTGTGTCTTCCAAAGGAAGTGAATATTTTCAATGTGCAGAAGCCTTCCTCAGTGCATTTTGGAGTTAGTCACAAGCTGTGAATCCACTTTCCCCCAGCTGCAGGCCACTGTCAGGTAGTGAACACAGGGACTGTGGGGTGCAGTGATGCCTGGTCCTTCTTCAGCGCAGATTCTGTTTTGCAAGCCCATAAGTGCCCTCCTGATCTCAGGGTGGATCCATTTCTTTGCCTGCAGGACCCCACAAGCAGCCAACAGTCACTAATTGGATTCAATAACTAGCTTAACACTGTAAATGCAATCAAGTCACTGGCTGCATTCATCCATCGAGCAAGCAGGATTAACCAGTTCCTCAGGGCAGGATGTGCCCTTAAACATTAATTCTCTATGCAGCACAGCAAGCCAGAGCCAGGCACCCCAGCAGCACCTCTCCCACTGGTTTTGCTGGCTGTTGAATTTGAGGTGTCACAGATGATCTGAGTGCTACAGCCACATGGGAAGTCTGGGGATTTATTTATTTATTGCCTGCTGTGTGCTGGTATCTGGTTTTTTTCCTGGTGTCCAGCACATGGGGCTGGGACAGAGGGACAGTGATGAGAGGGTGATGTGCCAGCACATGGTCTCTTGACACCACCACCAAGCCTTGCCTGTGAGCTGAGATGGCTTTCACCTGGGGTTGTGATCTCTGAGATCATACTTTCAGGTGCATATTTTTGTTGGCAGAATAAAATCTCACTAAAAGAATAAAAGCTTCCAGCATCACCAGCTTTCCCCCCCTGTCATGAGAGTTGTTACCAAGGTTGATGAGGAAATCACAGCAGCTCCTGATAGCACTCTGCAGAAGACCTTGCAAGTCGAGACCATCCTAGTCACTCATCTGCCTGCTTAGACCCAGTTGCATCATCAAAATAGGACTTGGCTAGACTGCTAGAGAGAAACCTTCCCTATCTTTGCAGAGACAAGCTGTGTTCCTCCTGTCATCTTCATGTGCCAGCACCAGGGGCTGTGCTGGTGCAGAAGCCAGGGAGAGCATCCCATCCTTGTTTTCCTGCATCTCATCCTTGAGTCCTAGCTTGCAGATGGTCCAGAGGGGACCATCTTCTTTTGAAAGGAGACAGACAGGTGCCTGTGGGGATTTTCAGTGTGGCTTAATCCGTGCAGGTGTGGGGTGCAATTTGAAACCTTGCTAAATGTCCACCTCCATTTTTTAAGCCTCTTTCCTGCTGGCAGGATCTGGCTGCAGCAAGGGGAAAGGAGAGCTGCCACTGCAGTATGCTGAGCAATGCTGATGTCTGGCAGGGCAAAGCAAGGACTGAGATGTGATTATGGTGGTAGACTTGCCCAGTCAAACAAGGAGAGGGAATGCCCATCTGTATGTGTGAATACACACGTACACAGTGTGCTCTGAACTCCCTGTGTTGCATTCATACCTGAAGCAGTACCATTTCTTGGTACCACACAAAATTATATTCCCAGAATTAATAATGACTCTCTCAGGCTCTTTCCTTGCCTATGTGGCTTGCTGATTATTACCCATTGTCCATCCCACCCAGCAACGAGGGGATAATAAGGCTTCTTAGGACTCACTAAGAGCAAAGGAAAGTTTTCCTGGTGGACTCCACTGCTGAGCAATTCCTTCTCTGCAGGGGCTGCATGTAGGCTGAGTGTCTTTTGTTGGAGCATGAGGGACAACAGTCATCACCCAGTGGTTCCTGATGCCTTCAGATGGATGGAGGGTAGGAAGAGTGCTGAGTTTTGGTGACAGAGCAGAGAAAGGCTTGAAGTGGGACACTCCATCCCTTTTTCTTCGCGGCACAAAGGAGAGCAGAGGGGAGATCTCTGAGAATTTATTGGTGGGTTTTAACTGACATTTTTATTTAGAGGATTGACTTTTGACTGAGCCATCAGGAGCCGTGCAAAAGTAGGTACATGCATGAGTGTGAACGAGAGCTTTATTTCTAAGGAGTTATGGAATGGAATGTCTAATGCTGACTATCCTGTGTGTTGTGGGCCAGGTCCTTTCTTCCTCATGTTAATATTGTAATTATGTGAGGAAAAGAGGATTGTTTCTTCTAGAAGTCCTCGAGTGGATGACCTCGGTACTAAGTGTGTTAAGATCTAGCAGGTGCATTGTGTGCATCATTATAAACCAAGATGATAACTTAAAAAAAAAATTAGTCTTTTTTTTACTTACTTCTGTGCTTTGTTGGTTTTTTGTTGGTTTGGTTTGGTTTGATTTTTTTCTTTGTGGTGCAGGGAGAAAGGCCTGCATTTTGCTGTTCCTGTAATAAGATTAATGGACTCATAGCACCTTCATCCCAGAAAATTTTCCAGATGCAGTCCCCCAGAAGTCAAACACTGGACTTAAAAACCAGAAGTTGCGAGGACCCAGAAGCAAGCGAACCTGTTCCAGAGAACTGTGAAGAAAATTAAGAGGCACAGATATCTCAGCACCCTTTCCTCACCCTGTAAATGTGGACTGGGTGGTGAGGTGCACACACAAGTCAGATCCAGAATCTATGGGTGATGGAAACCAGTTTAAGTAGTAAAATGTTCCAAAACTATGAGTTGTGATTCACATAACACATAGGTCACTCCAATCTCCAATGCACATAATATGGGTGTATCCATCTGTGATGTTGCTGTAGCCCTCCTCTGGCTAAGGTCTTGTCACAGAATCCCCAGATTTATGGATGGAAACAAGTTCTTAGGTCATCCAAGACGTCCTTCTGCTAATGCAGATTTATTCCCTCCTGTATATTTTCCAGAACTTGGTCCAGTCTATTGTTCAAATGACTCAAATGTCCTCTGTTTCCCTTGAGGGCCCATTTCAGAGCCTAACAGATCTTGCTGTCAGGATTTCGTTTCCCGTCATATTCCTCCTGAAGGTTCTTCTGCTTAATTTAGTTACTTACTCTTTCTGCAGAACAGTAATGAGGAACAGGACTGTAGAAATAGGACATTTGTTTCTTGCTTAGCTGGCTAATTCCTGTTATCCCATTTTTTATGGCCCTGCCCAATCCTGTTTTCCCTGGTGTTTATCACATCACACTTCTCTCTCAAGAGTGCAGTCCAGATTGAGCTGGAATGGGCTGGTAGGTGCCATGGATTTTGGACAGGGCAGAATGGAGGCATTAGCTGCACAGATACATATTTGCATATGTATCTGTGTCTTATCTGCGTCATATCTCTATCTAATATTTGTTCTGTAAAGTTCCCTTAACTTTTGGCGTAAATGTTGTGTGTCTTAAATTTGTGTGGAAAATGGAAAATAAGAAACATTGGTAAGGAATTTTGATGACCTATTGAAATTGTCTTTAATATTTATACCCTCCCCTTTTCATTAGTTATAACTAAGTGATGGGAAAAAGAGAAAATAATGCAAAATTCAGGTTGGAAGATGACCCACCAGGAAGTCAGGAAATTAAAGAGATGTTAAATAATAACGGGGTTTCCCAAACAACATGAACTTTGAATTATTCCACATCTTGAGTACTTCACAGTATAGAGAGAACTACTATCTGATCCTTGTTTGTGCAGAACTAGATCCCCTGGAGGACTTTCTACATTGTCAAAGTGGTGGAAAAGACTTCTATGTAGAGGACAGTCAGATTCCTGATGTGTAAAGGCTTAACTTCACTAAGTGACAGATTAATAGGAATTTATTTTGATCTTTTTTCTGGTACAACCATCCTGTGCAGTCCATTTCCTCTCTTCCCCAGCAGTTCACCACCACTTCTGCTCACAAAGCAAACTCCCTGAGCCCTCTGAGGCTCCAGCCCAACACTTCTGGTGAGTGTGCTTGAAACAAAAGCTCTAAATTGTTTTATTTTGCAAAATAGCAACTTCCCCCAAAAAATTTTTTTAAAAAATTACACTTCTAAACCAGGTGGTTTTTCAAAGCTAGAACAGACCTAGTCAACACAGGGATGGTCATAGTTAGGTGGAGGGAGCTGCACATACAGCAGCATAGAGGAGGGCACCTTTTAAACTAAACCTACTTCCCAAGGAATTGTAATATGGGAATATAGGTGGAGTTAAGGTTGCTAGGTTGGTTTTAGCTTGGGGATTTTTGAGGCTGCGGATATTTGCTGTGATGGGGGCTTACAACATCAGGCATTGCAGCATACAGAGCATACAGATATAGTTCCATATCCATCCTTGACTTGTTTTCTAGGCTGCAGGGTTGGAGAATGAAGGATGATTTGCCATTTCAGGAAACTTGGTGAGAAGTGTGGATGAGGTTACACTGTGCTGGGTTTGTCACTACTGACTGAACAGTCACAGTGCTACTTTCTTGGTTGGTGCTAAATACAGTAAATAAGGAAGAAGCCTGTGTGAAAAGCTTTAGTTATTGGCTTAATGCATCATCAGCCTTTTTTTTGTGTTTTGTTCCTTTTCTCTGAATACGCTAGAAGTTTTCAGTATTTCTACACCTGTGCTCTATAGGTATCTGTCCTCTTGGAACTAAAGAGCCTGAGAACAGTGAATGGAAAAAGAAAGCTACGGTGGGAATGTGGACTTGGGGGTGGGGGGAGTTTTCACCACCACTTTGGACCATTTCAGACCTCCAATACAGCAGGTTTATGCCCTGCATCTGGTCCTGCTTTGTGAGACTGCATTACCTAATTATTTATCTTCCAGCCTCATTTTTACATGACCCTACAGTCCTGGGTTTGCACACTTTCCCCCTACAAATTGTAGAAAGGTTTGTTGTCTATTATCTTCTTCTCTCACCTCATCTTTCTTCCTTTTCCTTTCATCTAAAAAAAAAAAATGTTTAGCAAAAATGAAAAAAAAAAAATCCACACCCAAAGTCTGAAAAATGTTCCTTTGGGTTTTCTGCTAAATATCTCTTAGCATAGATTTCCCCAGAAGGTTTCAACAAGATAAACATTAAATTTATATGTACATGTGCACATGCCCACAAAGAACCTGACCCTTTCTACACCACCACAGTCACCAGCTAAACAATTTCAGTGGCACAGCCTGGTAAACAGAATCTGTAACCACCAGTCTCCATCACAGACCTGAGTGAGAAGAAGAAGATATGCATGACCTGTCTTGTATCAGGCTATGAAGAATGAAGTGGATCTGATTGATGCAACCTCCACGTGAGCAGCAGTGAATATGTATTCATTCAGTGTACTACCCTGTTCATGGTTTTGAGTTTCCTTTTGTCATTACTTCATAGAATCATAGAATTGGCTGGGTTGGAAGGGACTCTGAGATCATCAAGTCCAACCCTTGATCCACTACCACTGTGGTTACCAGACCATGGCACTGAGTGCCACATCCAGTCTCTTTTTAAATATCTCCAGGGACGGAGAATCCACTACTTCCCTGGGCAGCCCATTCCAGTGCCTGACCACCCTCTCCGTAAAGAAATTCTTTCTAATGTCCAACCTAAACCTCCCCTGGCACAACTTAAGTCCATGCCCTCTTGTCTTGTTGATAGTTGCCTGGGAGAAGAGCCCAACCCCCCCCTGGCTCCAGCCTCCTTTCAGGGAGTTGTAGAGAGCGATGAGGTCTCCCCTGAGCCTCCTCTTCTCCAGGCTGAACACCCCCAGCTCCCTCAGCCTCTCCTCACAGGACTTGTGCTGGAGTCCCTTCACCAGCCTGGTTGCCCTCCTTTGGACCTGCTCCAGGACCTCAATCTCCTTCCTGAACTGAGGGGCCCAGAACTGGACACAGGACTCGAGGTGTGGCCTCACCAGCGCTGCGTACATGTCTGAAGGTGGTTCAAGATTAGAGCTTTCATTAGGCTCCTTGGAGATATTTACGAAAGTACATATGCAAATAGCTTTCTCTACAACTTCTCAAGGTCACCTGCTCAAGCTTTCACCTCACCTTTCCTAATCTGTCAGTTTTGTGTGGCAGCCCTTTGGGTGACAGGGAGTTGTGACACCGCCGGCTGGAGCCACATGCAAAGCAGGAGCAGTGCTGGGTCCCAGTTTAGTAGCTCTGCCCAAAACCCACAAAAGCCCAGGGTGGTGGCACATCATGCCCTCCACCCCTCCCTGAGCAACCTGGACTGGTGGGAGGTGTCCCTGCCCATGGAACATGGTTGGAACTAGGTGATCTTTAAGATTCTTTCTGATCCCAACACGTTCTGTGGTTCCAGGTTTGTGCTGGGGCTGCCACCTCTGATGGAGGGGTGCACTTGCAGCTCCAACTCCTGGGAGGACACAGAGGAAGTGTGGAATTGGGTTTTCCATGCAGCCCAGACCTAACCAGCAGCATCTCCCCAGGGTTCTAGGGAAGCACCAGACAGAGAGGCTCTTTCCCTGGCAAAGCAGGCTGCTGGAAAAGAGGGAGCCAGACCCATTGCCCTCCCCTTCTACACCACAGCACCAAGGTCAGGCTGTCTGTGGCCAAGGGACGTCCTAGCAGCAAACATCCTCCATGCAGGAAAAGACAAAATAAACCAAGCTGCTTCCATAACCCCAAACCAGAAGAGCAGATCTGGTGTGAGGTTCCCCTCTGGGAGATGTTTTGTGCCCTTGGGGAAGCATTGGTTAATGGGGATGAAATGTGCAGGCTCGTGCAGAAGATGGCTTCTTTGCAAGTGGGCAGCAGGCCTGGGGAACCAGGACCCGGCATGTTTTCCCCAGAGCAGCCAGAGCTCTGCTTCCTCAGGGCTGCTGCTTCTTAGGCAGTGAGGAGGAAGGGTTATGAGCTCTGCCATTCCTATCGTGGAGCTCCTTCCTCAGGCTGCCTGCCTGCTGTGGTCAGGGGGTGGTTAGCCAGGCTTAGCAGCAATGGGCTTCTGTGGAAGGAAATTGTTTTCCATTTCATTTGTTGCTGCACCTGCCATGACAAAAATTGGTGTACTGAGCATCCCAAGTAATGAAGATTTCTCCCAGAACACCTTGTCACTTCTGAGAAAATAGTGATAAAAATCAGAGACAACTTTCAGGACAGCAAAGGCAGCATAAAAACCCCTCCATGCTGATGGGTCCAGAATGGCAATGTGGGAACACCAGCAACTCTGGAGATCCCTGTGGGACAGGTTGCTGTTTGCCAGGGCCACATCCACAGCAGAGGGACTGTAGTTGAGGAGCAGGAGGCTTCTTCTCTGTTATACTCTGAATCCTGGTAGCATTACCCCCACCAGCAACGTTATCTCTGGGGCTTTCAGAGAGAACAGCTGTGAATGCAGCCCCCAGTGACATACAGACTTCCACCTGGCTCCCTGCTTTCCCATCTTCCTCCAAAAAAAATTTTTTCTCCCTAGTATTGTTTCTACAGGACCTGATAACAAACTTCATTAATTCAATTTCAGCTGTTCCTGATCCTTGTCACTCTGAGGGAGCTGTACCACTCCATCCCATCTTTCTGGCAGACTTTATCTCATGGGCTTATGATGCACCTTTTTTTCCTGAAGTGCCCTCTGTGTTGTCTCTTCTGCCTTCAGATATTTGGGTTGCTTGATCTGACTGAGGCCCCGAAGAGAAATGAGAAATTCCTGGTGATCTCCAAAGGTCTGTTTCCCAAGTTAATACAGTTACTCAAAGAACACTTTGATCAGTTTGGTCCAGCCAAAAGCTCAGGAGGCTTTTCTGTTTATTTTCCTGGCTTCACCATGGGACCACTGAGGGTGTATTATCCCCCTTTTTTTCTTGGAATGTTGTTATTACCGAGGAATTTGCACAAATATTTTGTGGTGCATTAGTGCCAGACCAGTGCTTCCTTCTGAGGAAAGTCAGTTTGATCATATGAACTGATTTAACTGGACAGGTCAGCCAAGCAAGGTGAGCAGGCTCTTGGTGAGCATGTTTCTCATATTGCTTTGGCTCAGCTAGAAGATCTGAGTACAGTGACTCACAGAAAAGGAGGAAACAAACCCAACTTTGCAACAGGCTACTCATTCAGCTTGGGACTGCCTAGAGATCAGCCACAGGGTAAGAAAGCTCTGTTTTATCTGCACTTGCTGACTCCATCAGAGCAAAACACAGGTCTTTTTTTATTTTTTTTCCCCCCTCTTCGCTGCTTATTTGCTTTTTGAAATGATAATCCTCAAAACCATCACAGCTGGTTGCTATGGAAGTGACTGAAAGCGCAAAGAGAGGATTATGGTTTCAGGTGAAGAAAAGGTAATGGGCACAGATGAGCTCCTAAAATCCAGTTTGGCTCTGAGGAGCAACACTGCAGAGAGGCATTAGGGAATTCTCCCTGTTTTATTTGCCTGTTGGTTCCAGCTCCACAACATCAAAGTGGCAAATTAGAGCTAAAGGAGTCACATGTAAATAAACAGGGAGGTGCTGGAACGGCTGATGGGAGGGCTCTGTGGGGTTGCTCCCAGCAATGCAAAAGCATTCTGGAAATCTGGGCTCCTTTCTCCCACACTCAGATCTCACTGAAACAGGACCTGTCGGAAACTCCTTCAGCCCAGGAGCCAAAGCTGAATCTGGGTTGTTCTGCAGAATTCTTGCAGCAACTTAGTGACAGACCTTCTGATTTGTTGTTGAAAGAAGGATCTAAATAATCATGTGGTCAATCAAAAGGAGGTGGCATAATTGAAGGAGGACATTTTATTCAACCAAGCAATGTACCTAGACAAAGGTTCCCAAACAGTGTTTGTGTGAGGGAAGGGGGATGTTCCAATTGAGCCCAGAAGCAGAGCAGCAGCCCTGGAGCCAAGGCCTGTGGCAGCCAAGGTGTTGGGGATAGAAATGGCAGGCAGAAAAGGCAAGCTGGCTAAATACAGAGTTCCACTTTTTCCCCTTTAGCACACCCTTGTCAAGCCTCACCAGGGCACTGCTGTGAGTTAGGATGATTTGACAGAGGGAGGGCAGGTTTGACAAGCATTTGCATGTAGCTCTGCACAGCAGACATCTCCCTCTGCCATGGCTTTTACTCACATCACTCTGGTGCCCAAGGAGCAAAATGCCACTTTGCAAGTGGAGGGGACAAAGTGGCTCCATGGAGCCCCATCTGCACTCCTGACACATGCAGTTAAGCACATGTCTGAGGGGTAAAGCCCCAGAGATTACAGCAAAGGTGTCTCACAAGAATTCAGGTCATCCTTCCACCTCCCCACAGCTTCGTCTGGGGTCTGTAACACTATACACATGTCTAGGTGTAGAAGGTAGCACTGTTTGGCTAGCTAGGGTTTGAAAATATATTATAAAAAAAGTCTCTGCTGCTGGCACAGCTCAGGGAAACTGTGCTGGAAATAACTGTGCTTATGCATTGCTGTCAAACCCAGACTGTTGATGGTGCCTCTTGAACAGGAGCACTGCCAGGACCTTGCTGCCTGGCAGGAGGAGTGGGCTGTGTCGAAGGTTTGCCTTTGTCTAGAGACCAAGGATATGCTGATCAAATGATGGGGAGGTGTTTTTTTGTTCCAAGAGGAGGAGTTTTCCCGCTCAGCACGCCAGGAGGTTCACAATCCCCCAGCTCCAGCCTCACCCGTGTGTGGGGCTGAGGCCAGAGAAGGCCACCAAACCCCCACCAGCTAGAACCACAACAGAAGAGGTAACCCCAGATGAGCCCTGTGGGGGACATTTGGCAGTAAACCCCTAAGTGGATTTTTCCACTTAGACAAACTGCTCTTAATTAAAGCAGACAATTTTAGGAACTCTTGGAGGTTGGCCGGCAGTTTTCTTTGGCCAGGAGCAACGGGGCTATATATCCAGTGAAATACCCAGTCAGAAAAAGCAGCTACAGGGTCTTATGTGATAAGCTGAAAGGGACAAAAAACAAAGCAGCCTTGTAGATATTTGAGTCGTGACACGTTTAATGAGGCAGACACAATGTAAGAACAGGCTGCCCAAGGAGGTGGTAGAGTCATCATCCCTGGAAGTATTTGAAAACCATGTAGATAAGGCAGTTTAGGACATGCTCTAGCGGGCATGGTGATATATATATACATACATATACCTATATATATATATATTTACACACACAGACTTTATTTGTTTTGTCTGGGGGGCGATGTTGACAGTTGGAGGTACTGATCTTCCTGGTCGTTTCCAGTTGTGACAATTCTGTGATTCTGTAATAATTATTTAACACTACAAGTGTGGAATACATAATAAAATAATAATGTAAGACATGGAAGTAATTGCAGGAAGACAAAGGCTGCTAGGCCATAGCCTAGATGGCTATCATCTAGCATCCATTCCTACATACATTTTCATGGTAAAAGGGAGAACTTTTTCAACTTGAGGGCCTTATAAAAAATGCCACCTCCCCAAAGAGGGTAAAGATGGCTGCAATTAAATCCCAGGGTACTGGGTGTTCTTTATTTCCCAGAACTGACACACAGTCGTGACAAGGAATTATATATTGCATTCATCACGCCTGCTCTCCAGGCATGATCCCCAAAGAATTAATCCTTTTAGCTTTCAGGAGCTGCCATCTGGCCAGTTTCCAATCAACCTGGCTCCTTTTACTAAGGACTTGCCAGTTTCCCTCACTCATGCGGGCATGCACAGCAGCTGCTTGACTCAGGTGCCTGGGATTTCTTGGTGTTTTAAAAATGGTAAGATTCAGATATGCCACGTGCTGCCCAAAGAGAACATGCCAGCCTTTGCCTCAAAGAGCTTACTGTCTGGAGGGAGAAGGAGTGGGAGCTGTACATAACACACAGAACAAGACTTAAGCAGGCCTTTTTGTTTGTTTGTTTTGTGTCGAAAAACTTACTCTGAACAAAAGGCCCAGAACAAAATCCAGCTGTTTTTTTCTCTGTCCTCTTGGTCCTGCAGCACAAACATGGCAATGAAATTTAAAAAGGGGACCAAATTGGTTTGAAGCTAGAAGTCTGGAAACTGACTCTGAAAGGACTCTGAAACTAAATTCAGTTTAAAGGAAGCAAAGCTATCTTTGCTTCAGAGTGTCTCACCTGCCTCCAGAATGGCAGGCAACCCTATAAAAGAGAACTGATGTTCTGGAGCAGTTGTTCCCCAAGGACATCTGGAACTTCTTAGAAGGTATTCTCTGGGATCATTCTCAAACTCCACATGGGAGAGGATCTTCTGTAGTCTATGATGAAGCCAGCAGGCCCGTAAGGAATTAATATCTATATGTTTCTGAAAATAAGCTGGTTCATGGAAAGTACTGGGGAGAAAACTTCATCAGTTCCCTGAGATCCATACCTTTCCTCTTTGCTATGCTACTGGTCCTAGGGCAGGCAGAGGGTGGACCTGACCTTGGATCTCAAACTACTCCTTGCTGTGGTCAGTTTGGAGCCACATTTGCCTGTCTTGTTTGAAGAGCACCTGCTAGATTGGATATGGAAGGTGAAAGAACATTACCTGGTGAATCTTTCCAGGGCTGAGTTACTAAACTTCCTGGATCCAAGGGAATTCGGGTAGTTGTGTGTATGAATAGCTGGCCAACGATGGCATCTACTGCACTTCAGTTTACTGAAAGAATGTAAAGGAGAAGGCGCTGTGGAGAAGTGCTTCTGAAATCTCAGAGTTGGATTCAAACCATACAAAGGCAGCTTAATGCTTTATTAACATAATCCCAAGTGAGTGTCTTCCAGCTGGGGAAGTGCCTTGGAAGCATATTGTTGTTCTCTACGGTGCAGTTCTTTTCTGAAAAGGGATTTTTGATGGGAAAACTATTGTTCTACAGAGACCATTTGGGCAAAAAGTGAAAAGAGAGATGCATTTATGTAGCTGCTTTTTTGGCAGAACCTTCTTCCCTTAGGCCACCTGGCCAGTGTTAAGAACCAAGGCGCTGGTAGTTAAGCTAGGCTCCTGGTGACACCTGAAGTATCATTATCAACACAGATGGTAAAAGGAGCAAGGGCAGAGCTGCTGTGGGGGGGTTAATAGATAGTTCTACTGTAATGCAAGAGGAGAAACCTCAGCCTATTGTCTCTGGGGGACTTTCTCTCTGTATAGCAAACAAAAAGAAACATGCAAGGCTTTGTTCTCCATTTCATTTTTTTATAATTACAGTCAACTGATAGCATTAATTTCCACGGGGAAGAGATCAGCAAGCATCTTTACAGATTTCAGTGTCTGGGACAGAGGAGTGTTATCAGAATCCAGATTAGCAATTGCTCTATCCAAGGTAAGCTCCTATTAAAAGTTTGCTTCTAATTTGAAGGGTCAGGATAGGTGGAGAAAAGTCTTCAGGTACAGTCAGATGGCTATTTTTTTTTTAATGGAACTTCTGTATTTCCATTGAAAACCCTGAGATTTGAAATGTTTCAGACTTATTAGTGACCAGAAATATCTTATTTGCATCAGTCTGACTCAAAGCTGCTCAACCTAAACTGTCTCAGGAACCAACTTCTGCCGGTTACATGCTGAACCTGAAAAAAATCAATGAAAAATTACTCCCCCTACACACAATCTAGCATGTGGAATTCTGGTTTGCTAACCCCCAAACTATGTAGCAGCACTTTACTGGTATCAGATGAATTGTTACATAGCTGAATAACAACATTTCTCAGTTCCTGAACTCTGTTGGAGTTGGGTGGATGCTAGATATCTTTGGAATGAGTTGGCTGCAATGATCTTCTGTGAAAAAGAACCTTTATTTTTAAGGTTACGAAGGAAGAGGAACTCAAAACTAATTATGGGCAGAACAGCAACATACTTGTCCAAATGAAGATGTGAAGGGGTCAGATCAGTACCACTACAAACTCTTTTTCTTGTAACTTTCAGGTTCATGCTTAGTGAGTCCAGGTGTACTGTTGGGGGAGCAGGAGAAGTTTTGGAAAGCAAGCCTTAGGGAGCAAGAGCTGTAGATAGCAGCTGCCAGTTGTTCTGGTGGAGGTGCTGCCTGGTCTCCAGGGTCAGCTGGAGAAGGGTGTACCAGCCCTTCTCTCCAGCTACTCCCCTTCCACATCCTGAAGCCCACCACCTGAATCATCTGCTTCTCTGCTGTGAAATACTTTAGTTATTAAAATGAGCCTCAAGGGTTAATTCTTCCTAGTTTCCATGGTTCTCCTGAATTTTCATGTATTGCCTCTCTTCTGACCAGTTTTTCTTTTTTTTTTCTGATCTCCATTTTTTTTTTCCCCCCATGAAGAGCGTTGCTGGCATTTCAGTCCCCCTGCCACAATTCTCACAGTGTGTTTGTTCACCTGTATATAGGTGCTCTGTTAGCAGGATAAATCCTTTGGCAACGTAGCATAAGAACAAATGATTAGATATTTACTGAAACGAAGGTAAATGATATTTACATAAAGGGCCTCATGAAAAATTGCTTGTTTGACAGCCTAATGAACTTGCTACCCAAGGACTTTTTTCATTTTTATTTTCAGATTTGTCAGAATCAAATTTATCATAGCTTTAACAAGCACCTTCAAACTTCTGAATGGCTTATCAGCCCACTGTTTTGTGGCAGATTTCCTCAAAACTGTTCTTTTTTCTAGCAGAAAGAAAAAGAGGAGCAGGTGAGAATACAGCTTTCACAAGACAAAGATTCTGAACACCCAGGCCAGTTGACTACAGCTGTGATCACATTTCAGAGAGAAAAAGCAACCAAGTCTTGGGGGATGTACCATGGTATCTAATGAGACATCCCTCAGTGCCCTAAGGTCAAAATACTGCTGGATGAGGAGTTTAGTGGCATTTTCCCACTGGTCTGACAATTGGGTCACTGCTGTGTACCTCTCGCCTTCTACCATTTGTTCTTTCTGTAAAAAAAAAAAAAAAAAAAAAATATACCTTCTCCTTTTTTTTTTTTTTTTTTTTTGGTAAACCCACAATCTCTTCCAGTAATCCTGAGCTTCAGCTCCCTTCTTGCCTGAGGGGTCCCATGGAAAGCCAAGCTTGCGTGCAGCACAGCAGCAAAGGGGAGCTGGAACCTCTTGGCAGCAGATGAGCTGCTTTACATTGCATCTGAGGTACTGAAAGGACATAAACAAATCAACATTGTTGTTGGAGGTTTTTGTGTGTTTCAGCTGAGGTTGGATTCTCCCCGTGAGGACAAGCACAGGCGAAATACCCATGCAGCGGCAGGAACAGACAATCGTCACCAAATCTGTCTCGGGGTGTGTCGAGGAATGAGGTGATGGGAGCAGCAGGAAAAAGCAATAAGGAAACACTGAAGCTGGCACTCATGTATGGGACTAACCATCCAGTGGCTAAATGTAAGAGTCCATGGCTGCAGCCCTAGTGCTGGGCTTGCTGCAACAGTGACCTGAGCAAGTATCAAGTGATCAGTGGAGAGCAATCTGCCTAGCAGCTTGGGGATGTTTATATAGCTGACAGTTCCTTATAAATAACTCTCATTACTCTCAAATACTAAGCTACCTTGCTTCAAACCTAATTGAATGGACATTTAAGATGTTTAATTTATAGTTTTCCCCATAAAACCACAGATTATTTTCACTCTCTCATTCTCTAGGAGGAGGGGGGGGAGGAACTTGAATCGACATCTTCCACTTCAGAGAATCACAGAATGTATTAGACTGGAACTTCTCCAAAGAGGTTTCTCTAGTCTATATAGTGTCTGGAGGCTGTGAGGAGTTTTCCTGGTAAGAATGAAAGAGCTGTTGCTACAGCAAACAACTTGTTCACATTGCCTACTTATTCAGGTCCTCAAATATACCTTAAACATGAAAGCAAGCAGTGCTGATGATGCAAGAGGTCACTAATAATACTCAAACCCATTAATTACAAGTGTATAAATAACATAAAAGCAATACATCCTTGATCTGGTAGATGAACTGAAGTAAAGAAAAAGCAAGAACAAAACTGTTGTGAGAAGTGTTCTGGGGGCTGGCTTTATTTTCCTCCAGTGTGGCCCCCTCTATGCACTCTGCTTTGTTTAGAGTCAACAAAAGTCAAGCTCAGACCAAAGATTGCATTTCATTTTCAGTTTTCAGGCAAGTTTTTCCCTATATTTTTCCTATTTTACTTGTATATAGTTTGAAACAAAGCTCTGTTTTTAAAAATAACACATTGACTAATTTTAAAAATATCTCTGCCAGTCCCGAAGTTTGTTATTTCCCTCAATCCTTTTTAAAAATCTATTTTGTCAGGCAGATTCAAATATGTAAGTAAATATTCAAATATGTAAATAATACTTATATATTCCATCTTTTTTTTTTATTATTAGTTATCATGTTCAAAGGATATTGATTGCTAGTTGGTCAAGCCCTCATAAGTGTCTGGGACCACAGCTGTGATGTTTTTATCCCAGTGCTGCACTGATAGTGTATGGAGCACAGTGCCTCTTGGTAGGAGACAAAGCAAATGATTTCACCCTAGGACCTGACTTTATTATTGTGATGTGACACTTTGTGGAACTCATCTGATCCAAAGGAAAGAAAAAAAATTATTTTTTTTTTCTATGTAAAACTTTTTTAAAAAAAATTCTTTGATACTTCAGGATTTTCAATCAAACATAGAAATAATCCCCTGAATATTGACTTCTCAACAAAATATTGATAATAACAAGCCCTTTTTGGGAGGTTTCCCGCCAACTGCAAAAAGTATGGTGTTTTTTTTTTTTCTATCAAAGCAACAACAACCAGATCAATGCATTGCAAGCTCTAAAGACCATCACTGCTCAAAACCTCTGGCCTCAGAAAACAGCTGTAAAGTGAGAGTCCCAGAGGAAGATTCTGACTGTTGCAGGCAGGGTCAAGGGGTCCCAGGCTAAGAGAGCAACAGAGTGTGCTTGCCCTTGCCAGGCACCAGGGAGAAGTGGGTTGATTGCAGTGACTTGAATTAAGAGGTTATGTAGAAAAGTCAGGAGGTTCCTGAGGCTGGGGAAACAAAAGATCCATGCAGGAGCCCAGCTCTTAAACTTAAGAAGTGTCTGAGCATTAGGCTGCCTCTGTCTTGCAGCTGAATTTCCCCATCCACATGAGAGCAAGAATGTGAAGAACAGTTAGAGGAAAACATATGGGAGGTGGAGACAAGAGGGGGTGGAAGCCAATATCTGTGTTCAACTTGTGGGAGCAAAGCGAGACGTGGTAAGAATTAAGTGAGTGCTTTGTAAATTCCCTGTACGTATGTTTTGGGTGGGTTCATAGCTTGACTCAGCATAGAGGAAAGACAGATTTCCTCCTCGAGCACAGTTTATGAGCTCAGACCAAGCTTTTGATTCGCACTCTGAGTGGGTTAGTTTCACAAGTCCTCTAATGAATCTTTGAAATTGGATAAGAGCAAAACCACAGTAAAAAATGGTTCTTGCATTTCTGAGCACATAACCACTGCAGTTTCATTATGATCTAATGTTTCATTGACCAAGCCTCAGCTTGGGAAATAGCAGAGATGTGGTAAAATACCACCCCTGAAAAACTGATACACCAAAAAACAAAAAGCTAACACTGTGAAGCATAAAAAGGGGTGGTCATGTAGTGAAAATTTGCCTTTTTAACTTTTAACTTTAAATTTATTAATGCTCTGAACCTGAAACTACCAGACATCCTTGAGTAAACAGTAGCAAGCATGATGCCTGTGTGCCCCAGGAATGGAAATGAGATACCAAATTCCTCATCCCTGGATAGTGTGGCCCAGGCTATAAATCATTGCCTCACCATGAATGGTGCTAGTTGCCAGTGAGACGCTGGCCACCTACCAGGCAACCCGTGTGGATGCAGAAATGGATGTGAAAACAGAGAAATGTGGATGTGAAAACAGAGTGGATGCATAGCATGGACCACTCAGATGTAGTCTGTCTGCCACCAAGGACAGTCCAAGCTTTAGGGTGACATGAAGTCTTTCTGCAACTTTTAGTGCTGGCCTGCTCCACAGTGGGGATTGGCACTGGCACCTGCAGTATCAACAGCTTAAACGCAGTATACAGGAACTGTCAGCTGCAGCTCCATCTTTTTAAGTGACAGAAAGCTGACAATTTCTGCAGAGTGATCCCTGTTCTGCAGGCAAATGAGGATGGGGAGATGGAAAGCAGCTGCTTCTCAATGCCCTCTTACTTGCTAAATGTCCCTGTCTCTGGAAAACCAGTAGCTGCACTCATGAGTGAGACACGTGTTTGACCTGAGACGATGATCTTCCTGGGACCTAGAGTTGCTGCCAAATGTGATGCTACTGCTATTTTTCTTGGTTGTTTAAAAACTGCCTGTATTTTAAACACGTGCAATTGCTTCACGTCTCAAGAGCAACCTGCGGTTTCGCTACCTCACTGCTGAGGTTAAGGAGAGGGGCACTGCAGGATTAAAACAGAAGTTTAAACAAGTTTAGAGCCCCTGTGACCAGGAAGCTTAGCAATTTGATAGCCTGCACTTCAGGAGCTCAGAAACTGGAAGGCAAGGAGCTGACCTGGTGTTTGTCATCTTCTAATATTTCCTAGGTTTAAAACTAACACAGAACCTTGCCTATGGTTTTGCGGTCTTGCTGAGCTGTTTTTAAGTGGATGAAGAGCTTTATTGTTCTAAAAAGTGGCGTAACGAGCCAACAAACTGCATGCATATCTGAAAAAGTAATGAAATAAATCATGAGTATGCCTCTAATGCCCATGTTGAGGCAAAATGACATCTTAAAAAAAAAAAAAAAAAAGCTGAAGTAATGTGTACAGGAATTCTGTTGTTGTTTTTTTGTTCCTACGCACATGCCATTGGTGTGAGGTAGTGTTTGTACTTTGCTCAGGGTGGCTGGGAACGTCACTGTCTGGCACCGTACAGGTAATATATTCAGGACAGCTTAAAGGTGGTGGCACAAGGCTGCACTTGTTTTTCTTTCCTTTTTGATTAAGCGTGTTCATTTTGCACCAAGGTCATAGCGTGTGGGGGAGGACTGGAAGAGAGGAATAAATATGAAAGGGGAAAAGAATGTACGATAAGAGATGGGAATGGAGAAGTCCTGGGAACTGTATGAAGGACAGTGCTTGCTGGAGGATTTGATCCTGTGCCTGGGGAGCCCAGGAGCCCTACTTGCTGCTCCTCCAGCCCCCTGTGTCCCTGCAGCAGAGGCTCATGGCTTGGGACAGTTCTCCACACGTGAGCAGATTCCTGGCTAGCTGCCTGTCCGTGCTGGCTACCTCTGCTGAAAGCCGGGTGCTCTCAGACCTTGGAGGATGAAGGCGTTCAGGGTGGTGTGGGGAAGAGCTAGGAATGCAGGCACATAGTGTTGCCATGGGCTGGGCTCCATTTGTGGTTGCCGACTGCTCTTTGCATTCAAAATTGGGGTATCAGGTGAAGCTTGCCAGAAATAACCCAAGCGAGGGGTGTGGAGCTGGGGTCAATGACCATGCTATTGCCCACACTTCTTTTACAGCCCCCTCTTTTGGTTCTTTAAGATACCCTTAATGTCTGAAACTTGCAAATCTGTATGTGTGGGTTTAAACTATTTAGCAAATGGCTCACTTCCTGCATGGCTTTTACTGTTGGTACTTCATTTGTTTATTTAAAGAGTACAGGCCTTGAAAGAAACAAAAAGCTGAGGACACTTGCCATTACAGATATGCTACCTGACTGGAAGGGGAGTCATTTTTAGTCAGGCTAAAGTTTGCTATAATTTAATTAACATAGCAAAATGGAGCTTTCTTTCATGGACCTGAAACAGCTGGGGCAAGAAGACAAACTGACCTTAGTCCATATAGCAAGGACTCATCTCCTTTGCTGATGATGTTGAAGCCCTTGGGAGCTGTCTCAAGCCAAGCACCTTGAGGTTTGTTTTCTTTTTTCAGGCTGACCACTATCAATATGTGAAAGGGAAGCCAGGGCATTCCTGATAATGTTAAGATAAAACAAATGGTTTAATAAACAAAAGGAAACAAACAAGCAAAAAACTACAAAAGTTTCAAGGACAACTTTATAACTCAATAAAAAAGATATGACCCCTTGCTCATGTCTTGATTTTTCTGCCATGATTTCATTTTCTTTTCATGCCAGGACCTCAAGGAGTTGTCTGTAAAGATTAGACATGATTTGTATACAAATGCACAAAAAGTTATTGACCATGGGGGTCACTAAACAGCCCTCATCTTCTAGCATTTTTCTTCCACAAACTCATTCTCTAAAAGATTAAACAACCTGAGGAAAGGAGGCAGAAATATTTTACACTTGCAGAATTGTAGGAAAAAGGAAGCAAGTCCTCAGTCCCTGGGAGATCCTAGGCAGCAGATGATGCTCCATGCTACATGGAGCCTTGTCCTCCACCCAGTCTGACTGAAGGGTGACAGGAGGACATCCTTTCTGTACTCTAAATCTAATAACTAATATAGCCTTGAGACCAGAAGGAAGAGACAGTAGCTTTTCAGGACTCTGTAAGGCTTTCAAAACCATTCAGTGATCACAGAATCATAGAATTGGATGCAGGTCTGCCTGGCAGTGTCCTGTCTTGAGCTATATTCCCCATGTGAGAGGGTTGGGTTTGGAAAGGGCCTGGGAGGAGAGGTGTTTGCCAGGCTGTTGTGGCAGCTCACGGGAAATGTGTGATTAAATTGCAAAAATAAGGTGCACACAAATAGGATCAGCGAGTGGTTATTAAGTTTCTCCAGTTGAAACCTGGCAGTAGACTAAGAAATTTGTATCTAAGAGGATTTTGTAAAGCACGGATCATTTGTGTAAGGCATTCTGGAGATTTAGGTTCCCAACTTTTTATGAGATTTGCAATATATGGTGGTTTCAGATACTGAAATGAGACAAGCCTGTTGTGCTGGCTGTAGTCTGTTTCTGCTTTCTTTTTGCTCAAAACTGCTGAAGGTATGAGGAGGAGCAAAAATTAAAGGTGCAACAACTCTGAACAGGGTAAGAGAGAATCATTTCAGTTTTGGGTGTAGTTTCAGGTTGTTCTTTATTTTATCTGAACTGGTTGTCCCACCCCTAATTACAACACGATTAAGACATTCCTGGGTGTGGTCGCTTGAAATTCTTAAGTGGGCAAAAATTTTCAGCTATGTAATATGCTTAAGATATATATCAGCAGACCACTTTAAATGGTCCAGCAAGGTCCTGCTGACTTCTGTACTGGCTTGTGACCCTGTGTTTGCTCTAGCTTTAGCACAGAAAGAGTCATGACATTCTTCTTTACTGGATTTGAGTCTTAGTCAGCACCACAGAGGGCCATGCTCTCTTAGCCACAGCTCTCAGATAAACCTCTTTGGTTCTAACACAGTCCTACAGAAGGAGTAAAGGATTCGTATCAGCTCCCACTGAGTTTTCACTGAGAGTTCACAGGATCTGATTTTTTTCTCTTCAGATTCATTCAGCTTGCACTGCTGGCAATCTTTTTCATCTTCTTTTTTTTCTGGGTTTCCCCCAAGCCAGGTAAAACTTGCTGATTGCAAAGCAGATGGTAGAGCAGAACATTTGGCTTTGACTCACCAGTAGCTTTTATCTTATTTCTTAGGATCTGCTGTAAATCACAGTGCACACATGACAGGAGTTACAGTACAGCAGTGAGCAAAGCCTGCTCTGGATAATTTTATAGCTTGGTAGCAACCAGCAAACTAATTTGGCTTTGAAACAGTTTCTGCCTGCTCTCAATCCAGGAAGACTAGTAACATTTAGAAAGCTTTCATATCCAGTGCAGAAGGCTACTATTCAGTGTATAAGCTACATGGATATTTACAAGCTTACCATGAAAAACCCAAACATTCAGCAGTATTAGATTGAAATCCATGAAATGCTGATGCATCAGCCAACAGCACAGGCTTCAGTGCTGGGTTCCATTGGATGTGTACGGTAAGCCTCAAAACTTAATTAAACTGCTTGTTTTTTTCTGCTAAGAATCCCCAACTTAGATGCACATCTATGTTTTACTTAAACTATTTCACTCTAGCATGCAGGCTGAAGAAGTCAGTAAGAGAGAGGGAAGCATCCCTTAGCTGGGCTAAAGCACCAAGAACAGCTGTGTCCTTCTGCATCAGATCCTGGAAGCATAAAGCTGCTCCACAATCAGTTTCCCTTTTTAAAGTCAGCTAAAACATCTTTGTAAAACATCATTGTGAAAGCTCCTTAAAATCGTCTAGGTTTGCTCTTCTACTTCATTCTTCTGAGCGGGGCTAATGTTGGAAATGAGGTGTGAGAATAGCCTTTCCTTTTAGCTTGAGCTGTTAAGAAGATTGGATATTTCAGAGCTCTCATTTACATCTGTAGGGAGCCAACTTTGCAGCAGCCAGGGCTATGCATGCACAGTATATTGCAGTGCTGCGTGGGAAGTCTCTGGGGGAACCCTAGGTTCAGGAGAGGTGTAGTCATGTCAACACAATGTGGTTTTAGGGCAAAACCTCTGTACTGAAGCGTGCAGTTACACCCTCAAAGTCAGGCCCAACTTCATGGCTCAGATCTGAGATGAGCTCATGCAGTTTGAGTAAAAACCCACATAGCTCAGCATCTCCTGCCTTGCTGAGAATCAGGAGGCTGAGCTGGGTAGAGAGCAGCCTGCAGCTGGGGCTCCCTCTTTGCCCAACCTGCTTTGCTGTTCAGAGAGCCAGGGGTGAAACTCAAGCCTTGTGATGGAGACCTGAGAGTGGTAGATGGGACAGGAGCACTCATCTCTGATTAACTGGAGGTTTTAAATTGTCATGCAAAGTGAAACGTTGTCAGTGGGAGAAAGTGAGCTCTGCCCTTCTGGCTCCCTTTGCTCCTGAGTGTCATCTCATACCTTCGGGACAGTCAGCTAAAGGATACAGGGTGGGGGGGTCAGACTCCTTTGTGTGGAAAAGGGGAAATTATCACATCTCCTGCATCCCAGATTAATGATCTGACCAGTGAACTATAAGACAAAGAAGCACACTGGCTCCTCAGACATCCCAGAAAACCAATTCTTCACTCCCTTTGCTTGTTTTACTAGTGCCCCAAAAGAAAAGTATTTTATCTGGGACAAATGGGATATCGATGTTCAGCACCCATCAATTCCTCTGGCTTGAAAGGCTGCAGGAAAATTGAAAATACAATGTCATCTCTACCTTTTCTTTTAATTTTGCTGGTTCACCAGACTAGGGAAAAATTGTTTATTTACACATTCAAAAGGTAAATTGGAAGTCTTGTGCTATAAGTACTGAATAAATAATCCTGCAGAAATACCAAAAATTACCAAAGAATAAGTGAAACTTTTAGTTTTCCTTATACGACCTTTCTCATCTTATTTTTTTCTTACAAACTGTTTGTAGTAGTCAAGTTCTGGAAACATAGAATTTGTTTTTCAAGGATACCCTTTGAATACTTGGTGCCAAACACCTGGTAATTCAGGCCTGTGATCCAGACAGGCATCTAATGACGCATAGGTACTGCACTCAAGGTTGCACTGTGTGTCACACAGGCCTATACAAAAACAAATCTGACAGGTGGGAGGGTTGCAGACTACCTAGAGGTGATATGATATCCTGCTTCCAAAATGCTTGATGTTGGTTATTTTTTATTAAAAAGAAAAAAAGAATTTGTAATAGTTTTTTTTTTTAATAAAGGGAAGGCATGGCAACATCACAAAGGAGACTGAAACATGGACAGCTAACTCTGGTAAGCTCCTTGGTATTCAAAGAAGTAGAAAGGTTTGAGGTTTGTGAGACACACACTTCACAGGATTTTTCTGGCAAAAGGCTCATCAAGGACAGCGTGCATTAGAAGACCAAGAGCCCTTTTTTTTTTGTTATGGCAACAAGAACAGCAGCAACACATAAACAGGAGCCCCAGATAAGCTAGAAATGTTATCTTGCTTTTAAAAGCCATCCTTGCCATAGATCAAAGCTCATAAACAGCTTGTACACTTCCCAAAGGCAGGAAATCTTGTCCTGTGCTCATGAATAGCAATGTCTGTTTGCTTCTTACCTGCTGCCTTTGCTTGCCTCTAAGTGATCACTGTACTCATCTCACTCAGAGACAGCAAATCTCTGAGCAGGAGGTCAAAGTAACAGCCACTTGCCCATAGAAGTGTGCCTCCATCCTAAATGGGTTTTAAGCTGGAACACATTGAGGATTCTGCTAAGCATAGATGAAGACATCTCCAGAGCCAGAGGCTTTCAGAAGAGCTCAAATTGTACTTAGGTGTCTAGAGAAGGGTCAGATTTTGAGGGTATTGTGCTTGTGGCCAAATAAGTAACTTCTGCCAGCAGGCAAAATGCCTTAGAAAAGGCAGTTTCTATTTTTTAGTGGTCAGTGAGAGTTTCTGGAAATCATGGTACAATTGAGGCTTGGTTTCCCTTTGAACATCTGATCCCTTAGTTTTTATCAGTCCCTCTGTAGTGAGTTTAAGTAAATCATATCACAACTAGGACTTTCAGACTGGTATTTTATGTAGTTTCTCTACATATGAACATCTTGGTGTGCTCTTCCAAGTGGCCACATGCCTTGTTACAACCTCTACCTGTTATGTTTTATTAGAAAACACAAAGGAAGGAAACGGTGCTGCAGTGCAGGCTGGATGAAGGTTGAATGATATGATGCTTGTCTGGTCAGTGAGAACTGTGTTCACTGTAAGCATTTAGCTGAGGTGTACAAATACCATTATCAAATGAATGAAGGCCGGGATACAGTACATTATAGTGAGAGGAAAAAAGTCCTGGGTAATACAGGTTCTGGGAAATGTCAAGTCCAGATACTGAAAAGGCTCTCCATGAAACCAACCAACACTTGGTCTGGTGTGGAGCCAGATCTGATCAGTTTATCAAGACCTTCCTCCTTTATGTCCTCTGAAGTACACCCAAGGCCCTGGGAGAGGGATCATCAGCTGGAGCCCAGCCCCACGTTCACACCACCTGCTCTCTTAGGGAAACAAGGGCATAAGGCAAGGGAAATGGCATGGAGATGGCTGCCCAAAGCACAAAATAAAGTTTCCCTTTGAGCAGCACAGAGATTTCAACTGCTGTGTCGGTGCTGGCTTGCATTTTGATCCAAGAAAAGCATCCCTAGGGATGGGGGCAGGGAGAGAGTGAGCCTAGAGGGTGACATTCAAAACCACTAAGAAATGAAAGGTTCTCCCTCTTCTTTCTTACAGGCTGCTTTATGCAGCTGGCTCCCCTTCACACTGTTTTTTTCCTGGCCTGCTCCAGCTCTGTGTGAGGATGTGGAGAAAGGAGTTCCCTGAAGCACTGGGGTTTCAGCGTGCTCATAAATCACTCTTCTTTCTCTCAGTGATGTACTGGTGCATGTCACGAAACTCAGCCAGCCATTGCTCTCTGCCTTAAAGGTTATTCAGCAGCACGAAGGGGTTCCCTTAAATGACTGCTAGAAATCTCAGTTAGCAAATTCTGAAGCGTGAAGGTTTGTTTCTGTTCCTTTCTGAAGGAGGGGATTTCTGCTACTGTCACCTCTGCCTCTCTCATTTGTGTCTCTGCCTTTTCCCAGCTGAGCCTGTGGCTCTGCCAGGCCTCCCAAAGCAAAGAGACACTGGTCTGTCAACTACACAACCAGATATTTCCAAGGAAAGACTGGATGCACCAAAAGGTGACCCTGAAGGCAATTCTCTCTGACTGTATGATCTCTTTTTAATCAAGCAAATGTGACTCAGCTTCTTACAAAAGGTCTTTACCAGGTATTTGGGGACATTGCAGATGGGGTGTATCTTGTCCAGCTGCAAGTGCCTGCAGACAGCTCTGTTTGCACCGATTGCTCTGGGCTCCCTTTATTGTCAGTGAGGAGAAGCAGGAGTTCCTGTGGCATGAGTCATCTCATCTCTAGACATCTATTCGAGGATGAGATAAATTGTGTCTCAGAAATGCCCACTTCTCCCTGTTTTCCTCAAGCAGCTAACTCAGGTGTAGGCATCCACTTTAAGTACTTTTTCCCTATTTGTTCCCAAACATGGATGATTTCAAAGCAGATAGGAATTTCCTCCTCTCTTTCCACTCTTCCCCCCCCTTTTTTAATTTATTTTTTAATTAAATATCTTATCATCTACTGTTGTTATGGAAAATCTTCGGGTAACCAGAGGAATTCACTCTGATACTTCGAGGACTTACTCTCTGCTTTCCTTCCCTTCCTGGTATGATATAAGAAAACAAATGTGTGACTGCTTGCCATTCAGTTGCATGACATTCTTTGAAGAGGTGGATGATCAAGTCTTGATACAGTGGTCATGTTTCAGCTCTGAAAAAAAGGTTGTTAGACTTTTGTCTCTTTGACAAATTTAATATGTATTTATATTCTGTTACAGATCAGGGCACTCTATGAAAATAAATTGTGGCTCTCACTCTTTGCCAGTTGGTCTGCTTTTTCCCCATCTCTGAAGCAGGCAGATGGATCCTTGTTTGGAAGCCTGGTGAGCTTCAAGACAGGGTTTCCATCTTGTATTTCCCCATTATTATGGCCATGATTCAGCAAGGTGTTCATATGCCTGGCCCTAACCAAACTCCTGAACTAACCCTTAATCGAGGGCTACTCATGAACTTGAGTTTGGGTATGTGCTTGGGAGCTCTGTTGAATCAGGATGACCATGCCATCCTTCTTTTCCCTACTGCCTATTTGATGTCAGTGTTTCTACTCCACACAGATACTGTGAAAGACATGTCCTTGGTCTCAGTGAGGTATGATATCACCTGCCCTTAGCAATGTTATTCTCTTTCCTGCTGAGCTTAGGCAATACTGTAACATGCCTAAACAGTGCATCCACAACAAGGAATGGCATCATCTTGCTTTCAAAACAAACCTGTGGTGGGTGGAATTAGCTGTGCAGAATGATGCTGGCCTGACTGATAATGATCAGTGAAGAAACTTCACCAGCTATTCAGTCATTCACCTCTGGTCACCCTCATCTTAGAGAGGGTGGGAGCTGGTTGTACTCTCTGTCTTCATGCCACCAAGACAAAAGACAACTGATGATATTTTTATATTTTTTAGTCATATGGCCATTTAAATGGGTCAGTGTTAATTGACTGGGGGAAGAAGAGGGGCATTTCTACAACACCTGATGTGGCTGTACGTAATCTGTCTGCTCAATTTACCATTGTGTCTGCCCTTAATGCAAATCTACCTGCTCATGTGAACCACAAAACACCAGTCTGTAGCCTGTCCTGTGCTCATGCAGATGTGGTATTTCCTTTCTGAGCCAAAAGCATATCTGAGTAAAGGGAGTAGCACTCAGTTTGTGGTAAACAGCTTGAGTTTTGCTGCCTTATCTTGTACATGTGTCCATTTTTTTCAGAAATGTGCAAGAATGATTTCACAGACACCATCATCACATCACGTCACAGCCTGGGTGGTATGTAACATCATAAATGAACATACACCTGGGTTGTGGTGTGTGTTTCCACCTCCCATCATCTGGAATCCCCACTCAGACTATGAACATTCTTGTGAATTGCAAATAAAGGTGATGCTAGAGAGGTGAAAAGGAGAAACTGTATGAGAAGATGGTAAGTGAGGGCTCTAAAGAGTGCAGGATGAGGCCTGAGAGAAAGCAGGAGAGATGAGGTGGCAGAACATGACCAGGGGAGGAAAGGGTATGGGAATGAGGAAGGAAGAGTTTGTGGAGGAAAGGCAGAAAGGCTGGTCTGACTCAGAGAAAGGATGGAGGAGGGGATGTCTGGGAAGGGAGGTGCAGATGGGATCACTGAGAAAGAGCTGAGATTTTTCCCAAGATTTTGAGAAAAAAGCTGAGGAGAGGTGAGAATCAAGTCTATAAAGTACAGAGAGACAGGTTGTGCAAGAAAGCAGAGATTTAGACTCAGGTGCTGTAGGGTCTTCAGTGGCACACAGGTAGCAGAGCTCTATGGTAAAAAATAAAAAAAAAAAAAAAAAGCCTGGCTAGTCTCCTGGAGGAGTAAAAGCTAAACAGAAGCTGAAGGGTTAAAAGGGGACCATAATCAAAGAGTAGGAAATAGGCACCAGGTAGATGGAGTCATGGTTTGAGCATGGAGCATCAGGCTGGTTCCTGGCACAGTAGTTGAGGGTACCTGATGTGGATTGTGTTGTACCTCACAAACTGAGTGGCAAGTCCTTGCTGGTCTGAGTTTGTTAGACCTTAGATGATAAAGACTGAGTGTGGCCAACTGCAAGAGTGATGGCTCTTGCTGGAGAAAGGCTGTCTGGAATGACAAGGACTTCAGCTCATCAAAGGAGAGGATGACCAGGGAGCTAAGAGGGATAAAAAGATGGGACTGGAAGAAATATGCTTGCTGAGGTCTTATCCTTCTTCCTAACTCCAGGAACTTCCTAACTCAAGCATACAGAAAAGCATGTGTTGCCTTGAGAAGATACTACTCTCATAAACTGCCAACACAGACTTCTTAGTGCTGGCTAATTTCAGGTTTCTGGCTATGTATAAATTGGTACGAGAGATTAATAAAATACATGTAAATGCATCTTACAGTGTATCTTACAGTACATAAGAGTGAATTATTTCCCATGAAGGACTCAGTCTCAATCTCAAATCTTTTTTTGTCTAAGATGATGTTTCAGTGACTAGAAATATGTTTCAACCTATTCTGCAAAGCTCTTGTTTTGATGGCAAACATAGTGGATGAATGCTAGCAATATTCAGCTGTTCCTTCAGTTTGGCTGCAAGTGGAAGCATTGGGATTTAACTAGCAGATGTGCTGGCTGTTTTTTGATTCAGCTGAACTTAGTTGGTTTTGTCCTTGAAGATACTGTGTACTGTGAAATACTGAGTACTGGGTGCACTCAGCTTCTGAGAGTTTCATGCTCCCTAATTCAGTACCAAAAAATGGAATACTCTTCTATTTTCTCTCTCACCTCGGTTTTCCACCTTTGAATGAATGAATTTTGTGTAGCTGGCTTGCCCCATGGCAAATGCTCTGACACGTTAATAATGAGGAGTTTGAAAAAACCTGTAAAATAGCCATTTTCCTAGCAGGGCATGCAGCTAAGCCTGCAGCCATATTCCAGAAGGTATGGAACAGGCCAGGGGCTAAACAGCATCGCACAGCCCATCCTGTGTGCTGAGTGAGTAAGACATTGTGGGGCAGGCAATTATTTCCCAATGCAGACACACAAGGGTGGTGAAGAAAGGCTGCACAGGTGACCTTAATCATAGCATTTCTTAACTTTGGACTCCACACCTCCATTAACACATTTTTTAAGGGGAGTGCTATGTGCTGGAAGGAGCCGATTCTAAGGAGTGTACATCAGCTGTTGGGACAACATTTTTCTGGCTCTGAATGAAGGACCACCCTGCAGATGTGCTGTATGCAGGCAAGCCTGGAAGGCATCAGTGAAGGAATGGATACTTCCATAGGAAGACCTCACACCAGAGTCCATTCATTATGTATGTGAAGGGAAAGGGCACATTTACAAAAAAGGACCCCTCTTCTCCTTCTGTTTTCATCTGTCAGAGCCCCGAGGGCAACAGCAATCCTTAATGGCTCTGAACAGTCCCATCTGGGGCCTCCCCCAAATCTGGCCATGGGCCCAGGAGCCTCTTCTCGGCTCAGCCTGGGGCTGTTGGTTCCCACCTGACCTCTGATTTAGGTGTGGCTGTCTCCAGCTCTGTCTCTTGGATGGCCCTGAGGCTTGTGCCGTAGGTATCTTGTCTCCAGCCCTACCTCCTTCAGCTCTTGGCTGGACCCCCTGGATGGACCCTGGTCCTGGCTCACTCCCTTGCTCTTTTGAGGGCTGCCAATAGGCATCTGTAACCACCCAGGTCCGTCCACCATGCCTGGATCCTGCAGGATGCTGTCTACCACTGAAGGCATGGTGGTGCTGGGGTTGTCCTTGCACCCAGCTCCCCAGTCCCTAGGGAGAAGCCAGCCCTCTCTGCATCCTGACATCCTACACTGAACATAGAGGTGACACCTACCTCTGAGTTTTCTTATAGGCTCTTTGAAACTCTGTCCTCAAAGAGACCTCTGCTCATCCTGGCACACTTGAAGAAAACTTTTCTTATGCAGGGTGGAGTAGCTGGGTCATCCTCACCCTTATCAAGAGAAGATAACAGGGGAACCCTCCTGCTTCACTAGCTGGATGATGCAATGTTTTTGCTATGGTTCAACCCTCTGTTTGTCATCTTCCCTGCAAGCTTTGCTGCTAAAGGCCTCTATCACAGTTCTTCAGATGTTTGAGAGCTGCTGACCACACTGAGAAGGGCTATCAGGCAAGCCATGCCCAAGACCTGCCTTTTTGCCAGTTTTAGTTCTCACTGGGCATAATGCTGTAGGTCAATATGTAATGTGGGGCAGTGGTTTGAGGTGACATTGAGTGAAGAAAAGAAACACCCCCCCACAAAACTCTTAATGTGGGAGCAGAGTGGTTTTGAAGGGGAAGGGTGAGGTTTGGGCTGAAAATCCAACCTGCCCAGGTACAGCTATTTTGTTCCTGCTGAGTCAAAACAGATTCGGGTTCTTGGAGCTTTAGAAATACAGACTAACTAGTTTCCCTTCCTGTCTCTCCCCTTTTTCCAGTTTAATCTCCAGGAGCAGAGAGAGTATGAGAAAGTTTCCCTTGGGTAATTTTGCTTTGATCTAAAAAAGAGTATTGGGAGTCTCATAAGAGACCACAGTCTCTTGTGACATGAAGCCCTTGTGGGCAGCAGATAGAGGGTTTTGACCATTCTTGAAAATGACAGAGCTTGGTGGATGTGGGCTCAGAAATTTGGAATAAAATCAAGCCTTGGTGATTTGATTCTGTCTTGCACTGTCTCCCCTCCTTTTTGCCCCTTCCATCTGCCCTGTAACTGTGTGCTCTCATCCATCAATCACTACTCCTCATCTAATTGAAGCCTTCGGCATGGCTGTGGGCCAGATGGCACCAAACCTTCTGGCAAAGTGCCAGTGAAGCCATGGAACTTGACAGGTTGCATTAGCTGCCTCTGTGTATTTAATTTTCTGTCACATTTTTTGGTGATAGTGCATCACAGTTCATTATTTTGTCTTTTTCTCTGTCTACTCTGGAGCAATAATCCAGGTCCAGTCTTTACAGACATTCTCATCTCATTGCTTTAATCCTGTCAGTCCCTTTACCAGACCCCATCTCACACTGGACTGGGAGACCATGAGGTAAAAAACTAGGTCTTCATAAAGCTCCTGGCAAGGTGACCCCATCCTGTCTTGACTGAGGTGTAGGCAAATGCCAACAAGAGGAAAACAAGCTTGACTTCAAAAAGTCCTTGAAGCCAGTTTTTACAGCAATTCATCAGTATATCCAGTGCAAGGTGACACTGTCAGTCTGCTTTGCTTTGTGTTAGTGACAAATTTGGTAATGAATTCCTCATTCTTGTGATGAATCTACACATCTTGTGATATTTGTTGCTTTCTAGATGCCTGGATGCTTGCAGTCACATGAGAATATGAGCCACAATTTTTATGCTATTTCTAGGTCTCACGGGAGACAGTTAAGCCCCTGCTGGTGAACCTGAAAACAAAGATAACAGAAGATGAACAGACCGCCAGGTACACCAAGGTTTCTTTGTTGGTTTTCTTGTCCTTTTCAAAGCATAACACTTAAGTCAGTCTTTAGTCCAATGTCACAATTTGAGTAAGCCTGAATCATGAACTTTTAAAGCATTGAGATTGTTTTGTTGTAGTTTGCAGCTCTATTTGCCTATATGTCCCCTTCAGGCTCACTTTATATCCTGACATTAGACTGCAAATTTATTGGAGGTTTTTTTCCCCCTGTTCCAGGGAGTACAGAACTTGGATGGGAAAATATTAAGCAAGCAGAGCACTCCTAATCTTTTCTCACACAAAGTTTTCTAGAGAAAAAACTGTTCCAAGCCAGAGTTTTGGACAGCTTTGGAAAGCCGAGGTTCTGCTGAGGTTTCCCTCCTCTCAAGCAACAGTGGATTTCCTCACACTCCACTCCTTTCCCCAACTTCTAGTTCTCCCAAGCTCAGAAAATAGAAAAGAATAGAAAACAACCAAGCCAAAACAAAACAACTCTGCAGCCTGCCCTTTTAGAAGACATTTTATAATGTCACTGTGTTTCCCTGCTCGCAGCCTGTAGGTGATGTTGATGGTGTTTACAGGAAATGCCATGAGTAATTTACGAATCGAAAGCAGCTTATGATGGGGTCAAGGCTTGTCTGACTGGAAGGTGCCATGCTGCTTGTCACTGGGCTCATGGGCTGGGCTAGCTGCCTCCCCTCATGGGCCGGGCTAGCTGCCTCCCGAGCAGCATGCCACACCAGTGGCCTAGAGAGGTCAGGGTGGGGAGCAAGGCTTGGGCAGAAAGTTGTGCAATATCTCTTCCAATATTGGTGTGGAAAAGCAAGGACAACTTGCTGCCCATGTGACCCTGTCAGAAAGACCTTGATTAGGAGTTACTCTCTTACCAGGGGAAGCCTAAATCTTTCTTAACCTCATTGCCTTGCTTATTCAGTTCAGAATGCAATGCAGCACCAAAACCTTTTTCATGCCCCATCTTAGCTCAACTGCATGCACTAGTTACCTCCTGTGGGACTTGGAATGCTTCTCTGTATGTCCCAGCAACCTCCCTCCCTCAGTGCAAAACCTGGCATTTCTGCTCTCCCAGGCTGTCAGAAGCTGCTGCTTGTTTAAAACTATGAAGCAACAGCCTCACGCTAGTCCATGCTGACCAAAAGGGAGGCTGAAAATTCCTGCAAAGATACAAGGAAGATCTAGCTCTGGTCCCCACTGCGCTAAACTGCACAACTTTGCCTCATGTAAGCTGTGGTTCCCAGGCCCACTTCTGCCTTTTCCTCAGGCATTGCAGGGCTGGCAAAGCTGGTAAAATTGTACAGGGTGGACCAGGAGAAGGAAGCAGAAGCCTCAGCGTGTGCCTTTTAACAAGTTTTAGCTGGGGATCTCCTACTCTGTGCAGGTTAATCCTGTTAAGTAACGTGGCTCCTTTCCTCCCCCTTGCACTCTTGATCCCCACTGTCCCTGCTGTAACCGGGTTTGATGGCTATCGTCAGAGAAGCAGGACTTGCCTCTGTGGCAACCATTTTCCAAGTGCTTTGTTCACAGCCTGGAGGCCCAGCCCTCTCTGTGATTGCCCCTTCTCCCTTTCCACAGATGTTTTGCTTCTCTTTTTGGTTCACCTCCAGTTTGTTGCTTGAAGAGGACAGTCAGAGAACCAGGAGTACTGTGGTGACTACTTAACTAACTCCACACAGGACACCCCATACAACGCAGCTCTTGTGTTTGGGTTCTCTTTTTAAAGAGATGTTGCAGTGAACGCTGCACTGCCTAATAAATCTGTCCTCAAATCACACTCATCTGTTTGCTTCTCTCTTCCCACATCAGTTATTTTATGTCTGATTTTGACAGACTGAGCTGTGTCTCCATGCTGCTGTCCTGCACTCTTATTTCCCAGCCCGCTTTCATTTCACATCAGTGTGCTCTGCATGCCATCTTCCAGCTCCTTGTCATTACTGGGGTGCACAAACATGTACACACCATTATTAGTACTTAGAGACCCAGAACAAGAACAGATCTCAGTGCCAAGATCTGTGAGGAATGATGCTGCTGGTGAACCATCATGCCTAAGCTCAAGAAACACATCAGGAAGGGTGTGTACCCCACCTCCTAGGGCAAAGGGACAACCTGCATTTGTGTGGCACCGGCTGGTCCTGGCCTTTCTCCCCAGTCCTAGCAAAAAGTTTTTTTTAAAAAAAAAAGAGAAGCACATTTTTCACCTGTCCCAGCTGAATAGTTGATTTAATTCCCCTTCTTTTTTTCCTAGGGTGTAGCCCTCCCAGGCACTTGGAAGGATGCAGAGGGACATGGAGAAATCCGGGGTTATATGGGGGAATAAGGAGGTACATGTGGGGAAGCAGTGTCTGGAGCAGCTGGGGAGCAGCAGCCTACAAGCATGTAGCAGGAGGCTTCTCGTGAAGAATACCAGGTTGAATTGGGAAGAGGCAAGTTGCCCAAGACTAATTTTGTGCTCTGCTTGCTGGTCTCACAGCAGGGAGAAGCCAGCTGGTGTTGTTTCAGCCACAGGCTTAGTTTGTTTGTACCTCACCCATCAGCAGGAGGAAACCTGCCCTGCCAGCACTGCACCTGGCTGATAGCCTGCTGTGCCAGCTAGGATAAAATGTCTGTGGGGGGAAACAGTACCTGGCTGACACAAAGTGTGACACCAGCTGTGCCAAGCTCATGGGACTCGGGGTATTGGAGATGGTGACCATGGAGGGCCTTGGCCTCTGTGATGGCTCTGCTCACTGCCTCAAGGTCATTGCTGGACCATCACCCCCTCAGGACTTCTGGATTGCTCCTTCCCCCTCAAGCAAAGCACTGGGGTCTTGTGGGGAGCCTAAAGTTCCCACAGAGAAGGTGGGGGGGCCACAATGGCTGTGTTGAAATTCCTTGGGGAATTGAAAAGCTCAGCATCTCTAATGGGGTTTTACACAGCAACAACCATTCCTGGGACTTTTCTGTGGTGCTGGGTGAGAATGAGTATCGGACTCCTTCACCCTTACCAAAGGAGTTTTCTTACCTTAACACTGATTTCAACCAGAATGCTCACATGGGTACAGTAGAGGTAGCAGTGAAATGTCTGTAGCCAAACATGCTCAGCAGGTTGCCCACATCAGTGTGGTTGGTTGGGACTGACTCTGCCTGGCACACCACATCTGCCAGAAACAGGTCAGGGATCCATCTCCTTAGCTGGGGCTGCTAGAAAGGGCTGTCTTTGCAAAGTAAAAACAATAGTCTGCAATAAATGCAGCTTACTCAGAAGAATGTGAGCAAGTCCATGTCTCATTTTCTTCTGTTATTTTAACCATAACATATTTTTTTACTCAGTGTAATATTTGTAGTATATGTGGCAAGCCAAATGCCTCAGACTTTCTTCTTCTCACCTTGCTGTAGCACACAACACACAAAAAGCGGGTTTGAGTTTTTTCTCCCCAGGTGCTTCTCTTTAGCTTCATTTTAAAAAAGTATAGATCATATCAGGTAGTGCTTGTACTCCCATGATGCATTTAGGTGTGTTGTTTGGTTGTTTTTTCCCAGGTTATAAACGCATTTGTACCAGTCCTCCTGTTTGTATCTGTTCTCAAGTATTCAAGTATTATTCTTTCTTATTCTTTCTATCTCTCCTCTCTCCTAGCCCTATCTATCTCAGACATTTGGATACTTCTAGTTTTGCTTAGTTGAGTGTTTCCTTCTATCTGGAAATATGCTATCTGTTTTTTTTTTCAGATTCTCTTATAATTTGTTTGTCTAATTCTTGGACTCCTTCCTCAGTCATGGAAGTGTGACTCATTCACAGAATCACAGAATGTGTTGTGTTGAAAGGGGCCTTTAAAGATCATCTAGTCCATCTTTCTCTCCATCAGGTTGCTCAAAGACCTATCCAAGCTGCCCTTGAACACTTCTGGTGGTGGGGCATCCACATAAACTTTTGGTATGTTTGGGTCTCTTAGGTCAGGGTTCCACAGGTAGGTAAAAGCAGACCCAAACTCAGTTAGCTCACACTGTGCCATTCAGGTGCAAGTCACATTTAGCCTAGCAACAGTGTGGCTCTGCAGAAAGAGCCCTAGCTAGTATACCCTGTCCAACTTGGAGAGAAAACTTGCCATTTGACTACCCACCCAACCATGGGCAAAGCCTACAACTTGGCCTGCTTTTATCTTCTTTATCTATCATCTGCACTTGGTGCAGCTGGGCCTTCACTGAAGCACAGAGCGTGTCATTTACCAGAACCAAACATGTGAGTGTGTATTTGTGGAGGGGAAACACCATCTTTTTTTATATATATATTTGAAATACCTGTTCATCTAGGCATCCTATTAGGCATTTCAAGATCCAGAGGTTTATGAAGGTCATGAGTCTTGCTCACCAGTGTTCTGCTATAGGGACTCTATATGCAGTCTACCTCTATGCTTACAGACACACAGAAGGAGACAGTCTCTTCTCCCTTTGGCTGTCTGAACTGGAGGGGTTTTGCATATCTCTAAAGGAAGGAGCTTAATTCTTCCCCATGACCTGCTTCAAGAAAAGCTACTACAACCAACTGGACTGTGCTGTGTGAAACTCAAAGTCACGCTACTGTGAGTCAAACATCCCCCTCTGGTGCTGGAGAATTCAGCTAAAGAGCAAATTCAACGCAAATACATCAGCAACTGAAAAGAAGTGTTTTTTTTTTCTTTCTTCATGACAACAGACCAGTGGACTCTGGCTGAGATCAAAAAGGTACCAAGCACTTGGAGGTCTGTGGAGAAGCAAAGAGATGGTGAAACTTTCCACCACTTCCATCATCAGAGGCTTCAGTAGGTTTCTTTCCATTTTTTTTTCACAGCCAGCCTTGGTGAGAGGTTGTCTGAAAGGGACATTAGGTGTAGATTTTGTTGGGTGAACCTATTAAAATTACCCTTCAGTGTCACTGGGAGCACACACACAAAAAGAGGAAAAATCAAGGAAGAAAAGAGAAACACAGAGATCCGCCTAGAGAACTGGCTAGTTTAAAGTAACTAGTAATGGGACTATACTGCTGTGCTTCAAGGTCACAAATTTGACTTCAGATAAAGTCAGCAGCAGCTAAAATTTTTATTAGTGTCTGTTCAGTGGCCTACATGAAATTAATGCATAGAATCTTGTACCCGTTTAATTTAACTAGATAACTTCCGCACACTTAGTAAAATATGTCCCTAAATAAAACCATTAAAATCTGTAACGAGCTGATGTGTCTGAAAAGGAATAACACATTTCACTGCAGTCTTTTGTAATAATTTGTTAAATTATTATATTTTCAGACCTCCTTTGCTCCTGGACTTTTGTCTTGTTCGTCGGACTTGGATTGTAGATCTTTAGGGCAGAGATGTTGGCAACGGATCTTTTGTATGTTTGCAACATACCAAACGAAAGATTATTTTTTTCCAGTAGGGCATGACTACCATTACATGCCACTCTAACTTTCAACATGCCATAAGACAGCAGCAGCAGCCAAATGCTGGCTGCCTTCCATACTACAATTTACTGAGAACACTTTGCCTGGGAAAGCTGCAGCTGCTTTATGTTCTGTACCTTTAGGTGGGGAAAAGCCAGAGCTCCTGGTGTGGGACTTCTGTCAGAACTCAAATGCATCTTGTGGTGCTGAGCAGTGTTTGTGCTGAGCTCACTGTATGAAATGGGAAAATATCAGCATCTAGTTATGATGTTTTTACTTATTTTAAAATACTTCCTAGAATTCAGTACTCAAGTAACCTTTTTGTTTGGTTTTAGTCAGCTTTGGATAAAAGAAGTTACACATGTCGTTAATCCAGACCTTTCCAATCTTTCATGTCTGTAAAGCAGGGTCAAATACAAGACAAAGCCTGTTGTCTGGGGTTTTTTTGTTTGTGATCATATATTTTCATCAACATGATACTTAAAATGCATAGTCAAATAAAATGATAATACTTGGTAACAAAAGTACCTCCTGGGTACCTCACTGGCTAGCAGTGGGAGGCTTGTAGAATGGATTTATTATTATTGAATCTTGGATTAGTCAATTTTTTGTTCTTGGAAATATTTCTATTATTTGCTTTTGGCGACGAAACAAAACCTTATTATACTTTCCTGCTTTAGGTGCAGTCTTGACACCTTGTCCCATATACAAACCAGGCATCACTTTTGAACCCCGGAGAAGCTGCAGTACAAAGCTACTGTTAGTGAGCAGAAAACACACTGGTAAGTGGCAGAGTTCACTGTCTACATTTTGGAAAATAATGTAGGTCATTTTTGTTTATTTAACAGCATGGTACAAGTAGATCAGAACTTGGACACTCTCAGACATTTTCCTCATGATATCTGTGTTTGTATAGAATATTCTAATATGCTTTCTTCTCCTTGAGGAAGGGATAATATCCCCTTGGCAACCTGAGTGATCACTTAAATGGAGCAATAATACTAGGCAAGTGTTTGCAGTTGCCTTTCAAGGTGCATTAGCATCTGGAAAAAAGAGAGGGAAGGGTAAGCATTATATGCGTAAGCAATTAGGAAGCCAGGAACATGGCAGAGGGAGAGCAGCATATTTCAAAGCTGCAGTTATTTTCTAAAAGGACTGAGAAAGGTAGGGTTGTTACTTGCTATCTATATGCAAATGTGAGGAGTACTCTTTGAAATAGTGCTGTAATTGCAATTTTCTCATTATCCTTGTTACATTAGAGGAGCAAAAAGAGAGGTAGGGGTATAAAACTTTTAATTTCAGGTTGAAAGCCTACTGTTAAGTGGTCATATTGGGAAAATCTTGTTCTGTGGACTACTTAAAATGTGACCACTAAATATGAGGTATGTGCCCCTTTCTCCATGGTTTGGGCCAATGTCTGAGGTGGGAAAAACTCAGTCAGTGATTATCTATCTCTGTGAAGGTCATTCCTGGCTGGCTCAGTGCTCAGTGCCTTGTCCCAGGCTGGGAGGGAAACAAACGACGAGCACAGTGGCCTTCTCAGCATCTCTATGTGAAATAAAGTAAGGGACCACCTCCAGCTGGAGCCAGGGTGAAAGTTCCAGCAGGATCAAGGTGCCTTTTACAGCTAGTCCTGGACCTAGACATGTCATTCAGTTCAGAAATAGCTCCTGTAAGCCTCCCACTTAATAATTTGCCTCTCGCTTTAACTGAAGGCTGCTGGGATCTGTGGGGCCCTGAACAAAAGCTCTTGCTGTCATAAAGGTGAGCTCTGTTCTAGTCCACTTCATGCCATGCTATCTCTTGCAGAACTGTGGACTTTAGCTCATCTCTGTTGATCAGTCCTGAGTTTCTGCTAGCTCCCTGCCAGCTTTGCTGGCTGCTGCAAAACTCAGATTTTCACCCATGCCAAGTTCACAGTGGCTCCTCACTGTGAGGGTTGAGTACCACTGCCATGATTTCCAAGGTGGTATCTCCCTTTGAATCACAGAATCATAGAATCATCTGGGTTGGAAGGGACCTCAGAGTTCATCAAGTCCAACCCTTGATCCACTACTGCTGCGGTTACCAGCCCATGGCACTGAGTGCCACATCCAGTCTCTTTTTAAATATCTCCAGGGATGGAGAATGAACATGGATATGGAAGATGATGTCTCCAGTAACATGCAGAGAAAGGCTGGAGCACTAAGCACACTGCAGCTGAAGGAGGAAATCACTATTATGATGCCAAAGCAAGCAGCTAACATATGAAAGTCAAGGAACTCAGTCAAATTAGAGTTTGACAAAAGGACAGGATGGTGCCAATCAGACACTTTGGGGTTTTTTTGTTGTTTTATTATTTTTTTTTCTTGGCTGTTCTAATTGTTTTCCTGACTCTCACATCTTATTGCTTGGGAACACAAGCTGTTTCAAGGGTCAAAGCTCTAAGAGGCACAACTGGTAGTGAAATGTCAAATAATTTTGTAGTGTTGCTGTGTTGCCCTCTCCTAATGCTAGGAACTCTTGACATGAAAAATCCACAAAGTCACAATTCAAGTATCCATTGCAGGTCTGGTTTGTCCTCTCATACTTTTGTTTTTCAGGATTCCTTTCTGCATGTATTCAGATTTGGATATTGCTTCATACATCCAGGGGAGTTAACCTCCTCCCTTTTCTTCCTTCACAGATGAATGCTGCCATTTTATCTGGGGAAGAGTGACATTTCTGACAGATGAGCTGAAAAAAACATGGCAAAGTCATGGGAGTCTGCAACACCAGATGTCATGTTGGTGTTTCCATGTCCCTGATGAGGATGGGAGATATTTTGCCATCAGTCTTCCTAGGTTAGAGTCTTATGCATCCAAACTTCTCTTGCTATGATGTGTTACATTGTCATGACAGGGAGAAGTTGGTCTCAGTTCTCCTACATTGTTATACAACATGGAGCCTGTAGCAGAAGGGCACTAGTGCTGCAGGACCATTCTCATACTGAGTTGGAGTGACTTTTTTCTTAAATGCCATGCAAATGCAAAAAAAAAAAAAAGCTTTTTTCCTGTACTGTCAAGATAAATCCCTTCAATCTGTAGTGTACTTTTCTCTGTGCTCATCTACTAGTTGCACAAATAATGATACACAATCATGAATAACTTGTTACTCTTAATAAAAGTATAATCAGACTTTGGGAGTAATTAAAGCACCTTTGTAGGAATATATTCAAGTTCTGTATCTGAAGTTCCTATTGCTATAAACACATGACTCTTTATGCTGTTTAAGCAGTGCAACAGACTGCAGAGTGGGACAGAACTGAAAGCCCAGGGGAGCTCAATCACCGGGTGTGTGTCTAATATTCAACGGAGTGTGAATCCACTTTGCTATAAATGTCTGAACCCACTTTGTCCCTTTGGTGCTAGATGCCTTAGCATTTTGGTCTTAGCACAAACAGGGAGGATTATTAATAGGTTTATTTCTCCACCTCCCCCCAAAGTCTCGTCCATCTTATTAGCCTCAAGCTGTTCTTCGATGTTGATGGATCGCTGTGCTTACTGTAAACATTTGCCTTACCAGTGTGTCTTGCAGGTTAGGCTTCATTCTTTATAGACCTTGAAGTTTCACATGTAGTTGGCTATCCATTAAATGAATGATCAAGGACATGAAAAAAAAAATCATATTCCGCAAGGATGGGGTATTGACAGAGTGCTCAGCAGGGGACTTGGTTGTAATTGTTAGCATTTCCCTCTCCTCCCTCAAAGCAATAAAATCTTTAAATTAAAAAAGGATGTAGAACAGGTGGTCTTGGGTCTGTGGGTGAAGTGCAAAAAGCTCTGCATGAAAGAAAACTGTCTTGCAGCTATGCATAAATAGAGAGAAAGAGAAAATTCCCAGCTCCACTATATAGCGAGCCAAGGGGATTAGGAGTATTTCATCAGCAGGCTTTTGATTGTTTTTCCCTCTAACATAACCATGACCACTCCTTGTGTCCTGTCTCTCTCTCCTGTGGACAGGCAGACAGAAGGTAATTTCAGCTCTTGGGGGGAGCTTAGTACTGAACAGAAGTCTCTTGGACACAGAAGCAAAATGCTTTGCTTTGCCATTCCCCGAAGTCACATTATTCTTACGTTCATGCTATGCACAGCTCTCTTGGAAGGTCTGGGATTCATTACCTGCCTTCTGCCATAACCTTCTGGCTTCAGAATTAGGCAGGGATTTTCAAGATTAGCTCCCTCGATCAAACTGTGACAAGAAACCATGGCTGGCTGAGAAGCAGACAGGGTGTGTGCACAGCCCCTGGTGCCCCCCACCCCATCCCTGCCTGCCCTGCCCCAGCAGCCCTGCCCCACTGCTGGCAGACATTGTCCAAGCAGGGCAAGGAGAGCCAGGGTATGGGGGGGGGAGGTGTGTGTTCACAAGCTACCTCATCCACCTCCTTGGTTTGCAGCCCCAGACCACTTTTTGCAGTGCTGGAGGAGCCAGCTCACAGCCATCCCTGAATCACAGCAGACCGTAGGAAATGAATTCTGACATTTATTTTCTAGGCCATGTTTTGACAGAGTGGCAGGAGCTCCATTTAAATTAGGTTTTCTGTCATTGTGCTTTGTAGTACGTGTCACAGGATGGGGGATCTGCAAAAGGTTCTCCACAGCAGGAGATGTCCAGAGCAGCCTGGGAGCCACCTGCCTCCTCTCTCACTCTTGCCCAGGTCTCAGGCTTTGGGCAGCTGAAGAAAGCATCTGAGCAGACTTTTTGGGGATGCACACATATGAGGGGCTGTAAGGGGCAGGAGGGAGGAACAGCATGTCAGCAGCAATGCCCTCGCTGAATGTCAGAAGCTGGTCTGAAAGTCAGTCTGTCAAGCAGTCTGACGTCAGCTCTGTTGCTGTAGGAAGTTAAACTGATAATTATCTACAGCATGTGTACGAATTATGAACCTTTTGATGTTCAGACTCATACGTTTTGAGTTAGCCAGCACATCTTAATCAGATTTTCATTCTTTTTTTGAAGGAAGGTTTGAAGCTTTCTTATCTCCCTTTCCCTTCCTCTCTTTTGAACTTTTACTTAACTCAAATTTTCACAGACGCAGCCTTTCCTTAGCCAGGTCCCACCAGCTCCTGTCCACAAAGCCAGCTCAGCAAGATAAAATGGCAGGCATTTTTGGGCTTGCAGTAGTAGGTTTCATACAGCAAGAAAACAAGGAGCTCTTTGTCTGTGACTGCTTATCTTACTGAAATATTGAAAACTCTTTTATCAGCAGCATTAGGTGGGGAAGAGGAAGAAAGAAGAGAAAAACGACCCTCAAAAGAGACTCTGATTAGTTCAATGAAATTCTAGTTATTCTGCCTTCCTTGAGCATGAACAATTTCCTCACTAATGCAGGGAGTCTCCAGAAAGCAAACCCTAAAACTCATCAGCTCCGCTTGCAAAATTCAGTGTCTTTGTCCTGACCACAAACACTTCACCAGCACCCCACCCGCCACAAAATGCAATAGCTCACTCCCTCTGTGGCTCTCCAAGTTTTTCACAAATATTAGTCAACGTTTTCATATTATTATTTCAGCTTTACTTTATTACTCTCCATTTCTTAATAAAAATAAGACACTCATGCTTCTTTGGACCAGTTCTTTTGTTTTATGTTTATAACCCAATCTGTTTTAATAGTTGCAATTATGACTGAATTGAGGGTTAAAGAAAATTATGTATTTGACTCATTTCAGAATAATTTCTGAAATGTTCCTTCATTACTTTTAGTGGTCTACATCACCCTGGGGGGTTCAGGTGTTGGCCAGCATTAGCTGCTGATGTTATATCTTGGTCCAGGACAGCAAGTTTTCCCACTGCAGCATGCTGCAAGTCCCCTGTGCTTGTCTCTCTCCTGTCTGTATTGTGCCTGTAGTCATCTCCTCCTTCCCTGCACAGGACTGAGTGGGATCTCCAGCAAGCTCAGGTCTCTGCTATGGTCGGGACCATCCGCTACGACCATTCTCATAGGCTTTGTGATCTCCAAAGACAGGCATTTGCTTCCTGCACCTGCCAGGAGGAGCCTGTTTGTCTTGGAGGCTGGTGCCTGTGACAGCCACCACCACCTGTGTGGTGGCACCTTCTCCCTGTTCTCCCCATTCCCAGGGTGTCCCATGCACTCAGGCTGGCATACATCACTCCATTCCCCAGGATGAGGAGCAGCTGCAGGTTGGGTCCTGCCCCGTGCTTGTCCTGAGGTCCCTGTGACCATCACGAGCCTTCCACGTGGCCAGGGAGAGACCTGGGCAGTGCCCCGGTGTCTAGGGGATGGTGGCTAAGCACATGCAATGGCTTGGCAGGATTATCTCTCAGCCAGGCTGGAGTAATCTCTTAGGTGGATTACTCCCAAAGCCACAGCAAGAGCGTGCCTTTTCAAGAGACACGGACAAAGTGCTCATGGGGCTGTTTCTCCATCTGTTTGCCCATGGATAGCCAAAGGGCTAGTTAAAAGCCACACGGTGCTCAGAGTCCTGAAGACCTTCAGAGTAGGTCTGCCCTTTCCTGAGGGGAAGGAGACGCAGCTTTTGGGGGTTAGAAGAGCTTCAAGAGCATGGCTGCATTTCATAAGACTCCTGAGCCCTTCAAATGGTGTTGTCAAGGGAGCAGGCAGTGAGCTGACAACTTTTGGGTCATTCCCAGAACAGCTTGCCAGGGAAGCCTATCAAGCCCCAGTAATCGGGTTTGATTTAAATCTTTCTCCTTCTCATCACCCTTTCTGGATTAAGTCATCTTCACCAACTAAGAGAGAGGCTGCTTTGGGAGAGGCACAGCCAGGCACAGGTACTGGGGAGAGAAGGAAGGGAAAGGTAGGCAAACCACTCTTGTTTTTTCCACCTCCATACCAATTTGGAGTTGCAACATGACAATAATCTTAAAACCAGTAGCTTTTGAACCCATTTATTCACTGCCAGTCCTTTGTATTATTAAGGTATAGAGCTATTTCTGTGGGCACTCAGGACCTGTGCTGGCTGAAGTAAGGTTTGTGATACTTGGAGGAGGGTCTGCAAACCCTGACACTTTCAGGTTGCACATACTGGGACAAGCCATTTCACAGGTTTTTTTCTCTTCATTTCACTGTCTGTTTCTCACACTGAAAAAATGCAGCTCATTACCTGAGGCTACAAGCTAGTACATGCTTCCCTTGTGAGTAACCAGCACCCTGGTTTGCAATACAATGCTTTCTGTGTGCTGCAGGGGCACCAGTACATGGGGGAGCTGGCAGGGTAACCTTGTCCTGCTGCTCTGTTCTTTCAGTGTGTCCCACTGCTAAAGAGAAAATGTCAGTGTGGTGCTGCCATGCTTACAGCCTCAGAGGAGGAGGAAGGAGGCTGAGAAAGTTTCTGGCAGCAAAGAGAACTGGGTGTCAAAAGCTGATGGGTAAGGTATAGGAGCACCACCTTTGCAGTTGGTACCAGTAGGGTAAGGGTGGTCCTGTGGCATCAGGGTGAAAGAAAGAGGATCTAAGCTGTGTGGGACTTGGGGGAGAATGGAAAAAAAAGGGAGGCTTTCTTCGTGACATGTGGGAGAAAGGGAGGGTGTTTTCTCCCCATCTAAGTGTGAGAGGGAGGTTGCTGCATGCAATGTGTGTGATCTTGCAGAGTAAGAAGGATCACCGAAAGGGTGACGCAGAAAAAGGATTATTCTGCATGTGATGGCAGAGGGAGGATGGCAGAGCATTCTTGCAAGGGTGTAAGGATGGAGGTTACTAAGGGATTTTCTTGGGGATCTAGGTATAAGGAAAAGACTCCACCCTCTACCTTGCATATCTGAAAGGGGAAGTGAAAGGTCATAAGAAGGCATCTCATGATGTCTTTCTGTCACCTTTGAAGAGCTTGCTACTTACCCAGCTAACAGCTATTGCCAAGTTTCAGTGATTTTTGGGGAGCTAATGCCTTTCCCAAATTTCTAGTTGAGAAGAAAATAATGAGGCCATCTTTGTATAAGCTAAGTGTCTGTCTCTGGTAGAGCAACTTAAACTGTTTGGCCACTTCCTCCATCACAGTCAGAATGCAAGTTCCCATCCACACAGGATTTCATAAACCAAAGCTTGAGCAGTACAAAGATACTGACACACATCAGTGCAATAGGCTCTGAAACCTCCTGAGTTAATGGGAAGGTTCCCATTCATGTCAGTGCAGGTTCTTCAAATGCACTGAATAAACCCAAACCAATGCCTTTTTGTGCTCAAAAACTTTCAGGCCACTAGTGCCACTTTGTGAAAAATTCATCAGTTCTCATTATCACAAAAATAAGAGACTTTGGTTTTGGGGGCCACAATCGTCAGGATCGCATCTCTTGTGGCAGGAGAGTATGAAGTCAGAATTTCACTATAACTGTGGCAGTGACTACTTTAATAGTAATAACAAAGTTTTACAGCTGCAAGAGGAAGGCTAAAGTCTGGCTGCAAGTGAGTCTTTAGAAGCAGTAGACTCTGTGAATAGTCCAACAACAAATGGCTGAGTTTTGTCTGAGCTATGAAGTTTTGACAATGAATAATTGCTCTTGTTTACATAACACAAACCATAAACGTTTGGTTCTTTGACCTTAGCCATGACCACAGAGATCTGCAATAGATGCTCTTCACATCCTCTCTGTTATACTGCTCCCTTCCAGCTGCCTCAGCAAGGTTGGTCTGGGCAAGGGAAAGAAACACTATAAGTGATACCAATGGCAGAAATAGGGATAGACACAGCTTGAGGTGGGGACTCAAAGCTGGACAGGGGCCAGAGTGCAGGAAACACAAGGGAAAACCAAGATCTGAGGAACAGAAGATGAAGAGAAGAACCAAAAGAATAACTGCAGGCAGGGAGATGGAGCTGTTTGCCAGAGAATAGGTAAGAGCTGCCTTTGTATTGTATGTACAGACTCTCTGCTAGCTGTACAGCCTTTCACAGAGGATATAGCACAATGCAGGCAATGACAGTTGTCCTGGCCAAGCAAGAGACAGAATATTAGCAAACACAGAAGGGGAATTACTAGTAGAGGGTCAAATACCAGGAGGGAAAGAATGGCAAAGAATGCTGGGAGAAAAAAAAAAGATAATAGCTTCAATTAAAGTAAAAACTTTAGCAGAAGAAAAAAAATAACAACAAGAACAAAAAACCACAACAACCTCCTCCCCAAAAAACAAACAAAAAACCCAAAACCACAAAGAAACACCCTCCAAAAACCCAACTTGCATTTTTCAGACAGGTAAAGCTTATTTTCTCCATTGTTTTCCCTTGTCCCTGTTGCACATCTTTTACTTTCTGCCCACCTTTTGTTCATCTTTCCATACAGCATTCCTCCTCTCCAGGCCTGAAGATCCTTAGTGTGCCCTGCTTACCATTTCCACTCTGTCTCCTTGTTCAGCAGCCCCTCACTTTTTGTCATCATTCACTCCTGAATCCCAGCCTCCTATGACCCAGCAGCTCTACCTTCCCCAGGCCATGTCCCTGCCAGGAACTACCCCTGCCTGCTCTGCCTTGGTTCGCAAGAGCTGGTCCATGTCCCTGCTTCTCTGTCCTTTCCTCCTCAGACACACTGCTGCAGAACCTCCAAATCACTTGTGCTTCTGGGTTTCCAAACTGAGCCTGCTGTTAATACAGGGGGTGTTTTCCCTGTTGCACAGGCCTGCAAAAACCCAGGCCTGCTGGTGCATGATGCTCTAGCCGGGGGCTCAGCACACTTGGCCTCTCAGGAATACCCATCACTGCAGTGATTGACACTTGCCAGTATGACTGACTCAGAGGGAGATGGCCATCACCCATACTGTCAGCTCCACTACTTGTTGTAGCAACACATAGCTTTCCCTTGGAGGCACCCATGCCAAGCCCCAGCAAAGCCTGAACCCCTGCTAAGTCCCTTTACAGATCACAGGATGGTTTGGGTGCGAAGGGACCCTAGAGATCATCCAGTTCCAACCCCCTGCATGGGCAGAGACACATTCCACCAGACCAGGTTGCTCAAGGCCCCATCCAGCTTGAACGCTTCCAGGGATGGGGCAGCCACAGCTTCCCTTGGAAACATGTGCCAGTCTCTCACCATCTTCATATTGAAGTATTTCTTCTGAATATCTAACCTAAATCTACCCCTTCCAGTTAAAAGTGATTTCCCTTTGTCTTACCATTCCATGCCTGTCTCTCTTTGGCCCAGCAGGCAGCATCCCGTTGCTCCCCACTTGGTCTCCACAAGGAGCCATGGAGCAGGGGTGGAGAGGCTCAGCCCTGCCTGGAAGCAGCTCCAGGATGTTGCATCCTTGCAACAAAGGTGAAGATATCTGCCTCCCAGTTCACAGACCACTTTTTGCACCCTACGTCAGACAGGGGTCTTGGCAAAGCACTTGCCCCACTTACCCCTCCTGGCAGTGGTGGGAAGGGCACGGTGGTCCCAAGGACCCTCCTCCCTATGGTGCGACTGCACAAGGCACAGTGGGACAGGCAGGGAGCTCTTCAATATCAGGGGATGAGGTGCCAGCAGGACAGATGACAGCAGGATTATCCCTCTGCCTGACAGCAAGGGTGAAACTGAGCAGGTGGGGAGCAAGTCAACCCTGACCGGTGTCCACCGGAGCAGCAGGTGAGCAGGCTTATGCTTAAAACTAAGCAGAAGGGAAATGTACTGTCCCCACGTCTCTTGCAGATGAGCTGTTTCCCAGGTCCAAGTAGTGTTTTGGGATTATTTCACTGTATTATTCACCTGAGACTGAGCATATTAGGATTTACTCTCCTTTTACTCCTCTGCTCCTCTGGGAGGCAGGGAGTTGCCCTCCACTGCTGCCTGCAGGAGAGGGAATATCAGACTGATTTTGCACCTCTTTTTATGGAGCTGTCACCTGTGGCTGCAGTGGCTGGACAGGAACCAGGGAGGGGTTCCAAAAAGCAGACAGGAGAGAAATGGGACATTCTTTCCATCCTCATCACTTGTGAGAAAAATAAAGGACAGGTCCACAACCCGATGGGGTGGGACCAGGGCAGCAGGAAGCCCACCAGGAGTGACCACTTGAGCTCTATCTGAGTCCCCAGCAGGCTTGGCAATGAGCTCTCTTCTGCAGCTCATACCCACGCTGGCTGGTTTAAAGCCAGACTGAGTATTATGTATTAGTACTTCAGTTATACACAAACAATCAGGCTGATCCAGCTGAGGTAAAGCAACTTTCATTTGCAGCTCTGGATAAAATACCTGCCTCAGTCAATTTGCAAGAGAGCCTACGTGAGAGGGTAAGGTTTTCCTTCACTTCTGCTGGTTGGCTAGAAGCCAGAAAAAGTCTCTTCAAGCGCTGGTATCGTGAGCAGCAAAGATATGCAAAGAGGGGGAAGCCTAAGCCCTCAGTGGCCTCTCTTTGTTTGCCCTTGAGAAGAAACTCCTGACCTTCAGGCTGTAAGTGGACTCTTATGTCAAAGGACTAAACCCCACAAGCCCAGCTCAAACAAATCTCCAGTGACAGCTACAGTAAGAGTTCTGTGTGAGGCTGTGCTCCAGCATTTATCTGATGATGTTAGATAAATAGGTGATTCTGTTAACACTGAGAAGTGTAGGTAATTTGTTGTGGGAATTCAGGGTTGTAGCCACAGTGGCTAGAACAGAGAATCTGAGCCATCTCTCTGCTTAATTAGAGACATACCTGAGTTTTGTTGAGGCAGGTAGCTTCTCTGATGTCTAATAGTCTAAAGTGCATTTGTTTAGACTGGATATTTGGCATCCCTGACTGGTGGGAATAAGAACTAGATCTGGCCCTGTCATAAGCAGATATCTCTCCCAGTAACTGATTCAGAGACTAGAGCTGTTGCAGCCTGCCAGCAATCCTCTGGCTTCTGGGCACATATTTCCCATTACAGTTTCTTTGTTGATCACACTTTGACAGAACTTGGTCTCATCCTGTGTCTTGATCCTACATCCTGGGGATGGCCACACAGCTCTGAGAGAATCAAAGTGGGCAGCCTGTCCGAAAGTTTTTGTTCAAGCTGCTGAAGTATAAACACTGCCATCTTCAAAAGAGTATCTGTGTCTTATTAAAGAGAGAAAATCACAAAGAAAATGGCAGATGCTGGAGTGTTTCTATGTACTGCATTCTGCTGGGGTGTGTTCCATGCTGTCATAAGCATTTCTGATGAGAAATTGAAGCAGGAACTGAAGCTGAAGTGATGAAGTGAAAACACCTGTCTGCCGAGAGACATTAAAACACCCAGATTTACTTGTGAGGCATTTGGAGCCAGTCATTTATTTTCCTGGTTGCCTGCCAGATTGTCCTTCTTCTGCAAGACCGCTGCCTTTGAGGTGTTCGGTGCCTGCTGGCTCTGTAGTTCTTCTGGCTCCAGCTGGCCCTAGGAAAAAAAGAAAGAAATGGGGAGAGTTCAGAATCTTGCTTCCCCTAGTCTGAGAGGAGCTGAAGGAAGTCGGCTGCCAAGCCAGGAGTTGAAAATTTCCCTTCAGCTCTCTTGCTTTCTTTAGCTACTGTGTTGGGTGATGTTATTAGACTTGTTGCTCCCAAAAGCATCACTTTTAGGATCAGCTCCAGACTGACTACGAAATACAGGCAGCTTATGATCCAGGCATAATTCTTAAGGTTTCTAACCCTATCAGAGTGGTTGAATAACGTGAATGAGAGGCAGAAACCATCTGGAACAAATCCTTCAGCCTCTGGCACACAGTGTTTTGATACGCCCCTGTGGCCTGAAAGTCTTGTCTAGAGCTACTTCACCCACCCAAAACTTGGATGTCCTTATGGGTGGGAAAGTTGTGCCTTGCTAGTGCAGCTCAACAGCCCTGCTGCTAGGGAGGAGATTTTATGGGACTTGCAGACCCAGTCCATCACCAAGTATTTGAGGCCAAAGGCTTCTCAGAATGTTCTCTTCACCTGTTGGGGACTGTGCACAAAACCACAAAGAAATCTGGTCTCCAGATACTGTCCAGGAAGATTGGAAAGCCTCAGTCTAAACTGTGCCCAGGGGAAAAAACATGCAAACAACCATTCAACAAGGCTGAATGTCCTTGGCAGCTATTAATTATTATCAGGCCTTTACCTCAGCAAAGTGTGTGAGAGGCTTTCAGCTGTAGCATTCCACAATCCCCGTGCAAGCTGTTATTGATTTAGCAGAAAAGAAAAAGGAGAGGAGAGGAGAGGAGAGGAGAGGAGAGGAGAGGAGAGGAGAGGAGAGGAGAGGAGAGGAGAGGAGAGGAGAGGAGAGGAGAGGAGAGGAGAGGAGAGGAGAGGAGAGGAGAGGAGAGGAGAGAGGAGAGGAGAGGAGAGGAGAGGAGAGGAGAGGAGAAGAGAAGAGAAGAGAAGAGAAGAGAAGAGAAGAGAAGAGAAGAGAAGAGAAGAGAAGAGAAGAGAAGAGAAGAGAAGAGAAGAGAAGAGAAGAGAAGAGAAGAGAAGAGAAGAGAAGAGAAGAGAAGAGAAGAGAAGAGAGAAGAGAGAAAAGCGGGTGATAAGTTTGTGTTTGGAGTGGGCTAGAAGGACGTGAATAAAACCCTAAAGTCAGGAAAGTATGTGCTTGTTTTGAAGGACATGTTACTTTTTGCTTGTTCAGTTTAACCATTCCTTCCCGTCAAGGTCTCTTTCCTACTTCTGGGAGGCAACTGATTGACAGAAAGGAGGCTTACTTTTGACATATTTCAAGGAGGAAACTAGAATTAGTGGTTACTGCATGCTGGCAAAGCATTTATGGATTTAGATTCAGTCATTTTATAGACATTTTCTGAGGGCCCTTGACAAAGTTTGTCCCTTTTTATTTTTCCATTGGTTCCCAGAATCCTTAGTGGTGGGATGGAAACATGCCATAGCTGCAAAGAAATGAGTGTGGCTGCTGGATCTCTAACAGGCCAAAAAGCAGGGATCTTAATAGTTGTTAAACTGAAGATCCTTGGTCTTTGGCACTATGCTATGTCTTGCAGTTTCCTAGCATGATGGAAAATTGATCCAGCCCTATTTACACAATAGCCTAACTCAACCTTGTGATTTGCCTTTAATTTGCAGTTTGCCTCCTACTCTCCCCTTCCTCTTTACCTTTCATTGGCACTGCAATCAGAGGTGAGTTAACATAACACAACTGTGATTTGGGTTTCAATAACTGACACCTTCTGGGAGGAATCAGTGAAGATGCAGCAGGGAGGAATGGCTCAGAGGGAGGTGATACTCACTTTGGGGATTTTAAGCATGAGGGACTCACACAGCCTGCTTCAGGCTGTCAGCTGGGGTGCCTGTACACATGGGAGGGGGAGCTCCCTGTGTAGCTGATGGACAGGAGCAGCTACCTCCAGTTGTGATTCAAGGCTGCTCAGCAAGTTAGTTGAAAGATACAAACCTGCTCCTCTTCCCTGGCGCGGCCTGGTCCCTCACATGCACATCACAGAGAGGCAGTATCTGTGTTAACAGATCGATTAGTAACCAGGGCATATCCCCAGATATTGGCTGCTGCTGGAACATCCACACCATCAGGATGGCCCCTGGCACCCTTTTTGCCCAGATCCATTGGGATTTTCCCTGGATGCTTTGGGAGCTGGTTGGAGCCAGTGGTGGTTTCCATCAGGTATTTTTCAGGGTCCATGCAAGCTCATCCAGCTTGGCAGAGGGCTGCTCCCTGCCAGCCAGATGGGGAAGGGTCTCAGGGACGTTTAATGTCCTAGCACAGACACAGCCTTTTGCTCTGGGGTTTTCTCTTAGCTTTCTTCCTCTCCCGTGCCAGAAGAGCCCTGCACATGCCCAGCAGATGGCACTCCACCATGGTTTTACACCGAAAAGCCCCTCCTCAATAATACAGCCCATCTAGGGGGGGAGCAGGGTGGTGGGACCGGGCTGCCCTGCTCATCGGGACCCTGCGAGAAGGCAGCTGCTGCTGTCACGCCCAGGGAAAGCCACACTAGGTCTGGGCATGCATTTTGAAGAGTTTGAATAAAATCACTTCATTCTAATATGTAAATACCCACCTATCTCTTTCTCTTTGTAGATCTATCTGACAGGTGCAAAGCTACCAGCCACTGTTACAATAATACCTTTAGGGCACGAAGGACTGGAGAGGGCAGAGGCTGCTCAGCATCTCAGGAGGTCTGGCTGTGTCCCTGCAATATGGTAATGCTCACAAGCTTGAACCAAGATCAAGCCTTTTTCATACCAGGCCTTGTGCACGTAATCACTGCAAGTGACAGGCACAGATATTAGTCCACACTGACATGGGAAGACAGTGCTGCTGTGTGCAACCTGGGGCTGACAGACAGGTCAGCTTGTCACACCAGCTCCACCACAGCACCCCTTGTTTTAGCTGCAGAGCCAGTCCATTCTTCTTCTTTTCCCATCTTTATGAATCAGTGCTGCCCCAGCCAAAAAGTATGGCTCAGCACATCTTCTCATCAAATTTTGACTCAAGAAGTTAAGTTCAGTATCTGCTAGTGTTCCAAAGATCTTCATTGCAGAGCATGACAGGATTATCTTTATAATCCCTAGAAAATATTGAAAGACAAAAATGGGCCTGCCTAACTCACTCAAGTGAACAGCAAGCCTTGGCTGTGTGAGTTTAGTCAGTTGTTGTTTTTTTTTTCTCAGCTAATTCCCTCAGATAGCTCTCCCTTTTTGTCTCTTCTTTTGGTTTTCCATCCAGCTCCATGCAGCGACAGATTCCCTGCAAGGACAACATTGCTTCCTGCTCTGGTTCTAGATGAAGCCCAAAACTGAGCTGTTCTCACCTCCTGCAGATGCTTGGGCTCCTGGGTGAGCCAGAGTATTACTTTTTTGCCCTAAGCAAACTGACAGCTTTGGGCTTGGAAGGTGGAAAATTGCTGCTTGGCAGCAAATGGCTGCTCCCAGAGTCAGCGTCTCCACACCAGCTCTTTCGTGAGGCTCTTTGCCTGAAACAGGAGTGGGCTCAGGGAAGATAATGTGGCATTACCGCTGAGCCAACAACCGCAGCTTCCTACCAAGCATTTTAGCTTTCCCTAAGTGGCTTTGGATTTCGTCTGCCTCTTTTTTTTTTTTTTTTTTTCCCTTTCCCCTCTGACATTTCAAAAATGTTCAGACTGCTGAAAATTTGTGCTGCAGTTTTGAAACAGTTGCTTCTGTGATCCTGGTTTCTCTCTTAAGCACATGAGATTACCACAATAAAGTAATTTCTTCATGCTGTTGCATGCAAGTGTGTGCTTTTCACATTTAAATGCAGTTTTGGGTTGCTCCATGTGCAAAAGATCTACTTTGGGGATATTGGTATCTTTTGTCTTCTTGGGTAAGAGCTGTTGCTTAGTACTGGTATGCCTAAGGTGCTAAACACTGGAGCTTGAGCCTTGAACCTGTGTCAGAGGAGAAATACATCTATTGGCATCAGCAGAAGCAGGCGTTGCATTATATAAGGAGCTTATGAGTTCATTTTTGTTGCAGCTTAGATCCAGGTCTTAGCATGAAACTTTTCTAGGTGGCTACACTGGAAAGCTGGGGAGCAGAGGACCTTCCCAGGAGGAATCACAGCACTAGCCCCATCAGCAGTGCTGTAGCTGTGAGCTTGCTGCCTTCCCTGCAAGCACCTCCATGGGGAAAGTGTCTGCCAACAGGACTATGCAAGAAGGCTGAGTTTCCTGTGCAACTCTGCACAACCTGAGCTGGCAGATGTAGGTCTTTAATACTGGAAGGCAAGGAGGAAAGAAGCAGCAGGAAAGAAGAAAGACAGAAGGAGAGATACAAACCCACCACATAGTCTGAATCTATTTCTTCTTTCCTGGAAGAGCTGCCATGAGCACTGGTATCTCCCTTTTACTCTCTGAAAGTCAGTCTCTTGTGCCTGCTACTTTGTATGGACCATGAGTAGCTCATGAGGACAACTCAGAAGGTGAAATCCCTTCCCTCTCTCCCAATCTGGTGCTTGCTGTTTTTACTCTGGTCTGCTGTGCTGCTGCATGCTGTGTGTGTTCTGTCCCTGTCAGTCCCAGCTGGCAGAGTTCAGTTCTCTCTGAAGCAGGCAGAGTTTGGTCTCTTTGCTCTCTCCTTGGCCCTTTCCATCACAGACCTCACTTTAGCTGCATCTCAGCTTCACCAGAAGTGAAAAGTTTGAACTGAAATTGCCCACACTGGGTGTCTCTTCAGGGTTTCAATCAATTTTTTTCTACTGTTTTCACTGGAAACAGCCATCTGTGCCGAGAAGAGAAAGGCTGAGAAACTGAGAGGCTGGAAAAGTGGATTGGGCATGGAGGGGGGTGGGTTTGCAGGAGGCAGGGAACTGAGTATAGGTGTACAGCATAGCTGCTGTGGTCTCGACTGTGAATCATGCTTCATTTCCTCCCAGGAGTGTAGAAGAGCAGAGAGAGGTGGTGCATGAGAAAGCAGAGAAGCTTCAGCCCCATCCCAATGCTCAAGTTTCCTGAGCAAGCATTTCCCTGCCACAGACCTGGAGAAGCTGGGACAGGAGAGAAGCTACTGAGCCATCCACCAACACAACAGTGTTATGATCTGTTCCCTTCCTCCTTTGCAGCTGTGTGTGGTGGGGCCACCACCAGACAGGATAGGAAGGTGGGACATAGCACCTTCTACTAGTAACCTTGGGTGGTCCATAGCTATAACTCATTACTTGGGGCTTGCAGAATACAGAATTTGAGGTATATTCTCCTCTCTGGACCTGTTCCAGCCTGGATTTGCAGGCACGCAGAGCTGACCTCAGGGCTTTGATCAGTGGAGTCACAAGCAAGCATGTAATTCCCTTTCCAGGAGGTAAAGGATAAGTATCATCAGTGTACACAGCCAAAAAGGTGTATTCTCCAGGCTTCTCCTCCTTCTGCAGGGTCTCAGTTGCTGGCAAGAATCTCAAGGGACATCTGCCTGCAATGGGAAGGAGAAAGTAATTATTATTATGCATGTTGAAAGTTGTCACAGCTCTCATTGCTGGGGGCAGTCTGCAAATCAGGTCAGTCTACAGCAAATACTTAGGTGGGTGCAGCTTTCCTCATGACAACTGTTCTGTGGGTATACAAAGACTGCAGGACTGTAATTTCAGCATCTTCTATTGGAAGTTACGTTTCTGCCTAAAGTTAGAAAAAGGAGTCCGTGATCTTTGTTTAGATACTGGGAGAAGACTGAAGCATGTGTTTGTAGGAATTTTTCCTTATAGAGCATGAAGGGAAAGGTGCTTGTTTTGCAAGTGTCATCTGACTAAAACAAAGTGTCAAAAAAACCCAAAAGAAAGAAGGGAAAGAGGAAAATGGATATATACTAATTTTTTGCTTCTGCCATTCCCACCAGCTATTTCCACAAACCCTATATGACAAAGCTGTGCTTCCACCCCAGGCTGTGATGCCAGTACTGGGTATTGCTCTGATAAGCAGTTCTTGATTTAACTGAAAGAGAGGACAAAATAGGACAGAGACAAAGCATCAAAATGTGCAGTTTCTACTTGAGCATTTCATTCCTGCAATTCCTCTTGCCTGTTGGTTTTGTGGAGGTTTTTTGGGTTTGTGGTTTTTTGGTTTTTGTTGGGGTTTTTTTTTTTGTGGGGGGGGGGGTTTTTTGTTTGTTTGGTGGGGTTTTTTTGTTTTTTTTTGTTTGTTTGTTTGTTTTTTCTTATTTGGTTTTGTTTGCTTGTTTGTTTCTTTGTTTTTCCAGGTGTCCCTTTTTAAATGTTTCCTTGGAGCTGGAGGGCTGGCTCAGCCCAGCCTCCCCTAACTCCTGTATGCACACAGGAACAACATCTTCCCAGACCCCTGAGGCTGGACCCAGCAGGGATGTCCCCGGGGCCGGTGTCCCCCATCCACCCTCGCCGTGCGGGCAGGGAGCAGCCCGGCTGCAGAAAGCGATAAGCCCTTGGCCGACGCGGTGTTTATCTCCCCGGCAGCGGTGACAGGGACAAAGAACAGTGTGTCCTTGACCCGGCCAGGCGCCGGGAACTCCAGGCTGCCAGAAACCCAGCTGGGTATTGCTATCTCAAATACCAGCTCGCATGGAAGCAGCAGGAACCATCCCTCGGGGAGGGAAGGGGCTTCAGCCCCGTAGCCGGCAGCCACCTCTCTGGGTGGCAATGCCACCTCACGTCCCTGATGCCTGGATGGCACGGAGCTGACAATCCCAGGAGAGGATGGGCAACCCGGCAGGAAGCAGTGGTGCTGGGTTGCTGGAGCCAGGAGAAAAAAGGATGGAGTCACTATGTGTGTGGCTTTTCTTTTCCTCCTCCTTTCCCCCCCTCCCCTCCCTGTCTGTTTTCTTAAAAAAAACAAGAAAACAAAAGCTTTTTAATTGTGTGAGTTACCATCTGGAGGTCAGGCTGTTGTGAAAAATAAGCTTAGGTTGTAATTATATTTATTCTGGGTAGGTTTCTTCATACAACTCATTTCAATGCCTTGGGCCTCCCTGGTACTTTCAGCTAAAGGAGCAGAGTTAATTGGAGGCATCTGGCTGAAATACTAAAGGTTACTTGAAACCTGCAATTTTGGAAGTATTAAAGAAATCTATGAAAGCACTCAAATGAACCACAAATCCTGAAGCGTATGCATAGTACTGCTTCTATTAGCTTCCAGGTACACCACAGACCTGGAAAAATGCTCTCAATTATAGTTGTAGAAAAGCTAAACATTTGTGATTTACAAAATACCAATGGCAATTAATTTAGTTTTTAGTTGTCAGCCATTGTACATTCTTGCCTTCCTTAGTGAAGAAACTGGGCTCTCATTTGTACCATCTACAGGATGATTTTGCAGGATGAGGAATATCCTTATCTTTAAGACAATCTTAGCCACCCTTCACTCTCCACCCCCTCACTCCAGCCCTCTCACCCCTCTTCTGCCCCAACCCCATCTTCTGGGGTCACTCCTTTGTGCACCCCTCTGGGGGCTGGGATGTGGTCAAACTCATGGCTGCATTACTTTCAGGCATTGCTGAAGGAACACCAACATATTTCTTTTCAACAACTTATCACCCCCCTGCCACTGAACCCTTCTGCCTTGTTGTAGAGGTGAAGGTTTGTCACATCCCTTGTTCCATGAGGTGGGCCTCTAAGTTGCTGTGAGGTGTGAGGAGGAAAAGACTGGGAGGCAGCTGTGCAGGGATCAGGCTTGCGAGATGTTGCCTGGACTCAGATGGAAATTTTGCGTGGGCAGGACTTTCCCCCAGCAGCAGGGACACAGCAAATGTCTCCCTCCACTCTGGCATCAGACTGCAAGTATGATGGGCATCTGTGAGGGACGATGGGGAAGGACAAGAAAGGCAACATCCTAAAAACCAACCATCACGTTGGAGGGAACAGCAAAGAAAGAAGCTGGCAAGTCGGTGTGTGATTAAGCTTGACCCGATGGTTGGTCCTGACCACATGTTGGAATGATGCCCTTTTGAGGAGGAGTTGCATGCCCAGGCTTTGTGGGCTAACAGGCCACAGGCTCAAAAGAGGCTGTCTTCCTTTTATCTCACATCTCCCTGTGTTTTGTATATGCTGCTTTTTGTGGCTGGAGGTGAAAGAACAAGAGACCTTCTTAAACACAGGATCAGTTTGACGTATTCACCTCATGTCCTTGGGATGCTGAGTAGGCCAGGCTGTGCCGAGGTGAAGAAACAAGGCTGATTCTGGTTGTCCATGGGAATCTACCAGGAAAATAAAAATTAATATCCTGTCAATGAAAATTGATGGCACATTTGAATGTGTTGTGCCCTGCAGTTTCCCCCCCATGTTTAACCCATCCCAAGAAAGGCTGAGAAAGCTGTTCCTGGGAGAGACTGTACTTCTGGAGCCAGAATGGAAAGAATCAGCTCATAAGATGACACCAACTGGGCAAGGTGCACCAGAGGTCCCTTTTAGTCTCAGTCTGCTGCTGCCAGTACCCAGTACTGGATACTTAGAGAAATGGTAAGACAGATAGAGAGAGAGAAAGAAAGAGAGAGAGAAAGAGAGAAAGAAAGAGAGAAAGAGAGAGAGAAAGAGAGAGAGAAAGAGAGAGAGAAAGAGAGAGAGAAAGAGAGAGAGAAAGAGAGAGAGAAAGAAGGAGCGAAAGAAAGAGAGAAAGAAAGAAAGAGCGAAAGAAAGAGAAACAAAGAAAGAGCGAAAGAGAGAGAGAGAAACAAAGAAAGAGCGAAAGAGAGAAAGAAAAGAAAGAAAGAGAGAGAAAGAAAAGAAAGAAAGAGAGAGAAAGAAAAGAAAGAAAGAGGAGAAAGAGGAGAAAGAGGAGAAAGAGGAGAAAGAGAGAGAAAGAGAGAGAAAGAGAGAGAAAGAGAGAAAGAGAGAAAGAGAGAAAGAGAGAGAGAGAGAGAGAAAGAGAGAGAGAAAGAAAGAGAGAGAGAAAGAAAGAGAGAAAGAAAGAGAAAGAAAGAGGAAGAAAGAGAAAGAAAGAAAGAAAGAGAAAGAAAGAGAAAAGGAAAGAGAAAAGGAAAGAGAAAAGGAAAGAGAAAAGGAAAGAGAGAAAGAAATGTAGTTCTGTAACAACTTCTAAACTGTGATTGTTCTGATCAGTGTCTATGAATTGAGGAAGAAAGTTTTCTTTTATTCTGATACTTTTTGTCTAAAGCCCTTCAGGAAATTTCAGTCAACTGTGCCATTTTGCCTTTTATCCCATAACTGTGCTGCTTTGACATTCAGGTTATGGAGCAGGAACACACACTGGCACAAAGGACATCCATTGTTTTATTTACAATGCCTGGGTCACAAACCAGTCAGAGAAAATTGGCATTCAATTCATGAGAACTGTTGCAAAATCCCAAATGTTTCAAAGCAAATGCCCCATCTTTCTTCTGGTTTCTTGTCTCCCAGAGACTGTCTGGTACTGTTAGCATTTTGCTGGAAGCCAACAAACTACCGCAAATTTATTTATTTTTTAGATAGATGCTGGCTTCACTTGGATATTCAGTGGCAACAATGTCAATATTAAGGTGAAAAGCATAGGAGAGGAAGGAGGCATAGGGAGACAATAATGGACGAAGGAAAATGGACAGGAGTTGTGATCCGAGGAAAAAACCAGAAATAAGTGTCTGAAAAGAGATCTTACAGACAGCAGAAGTATGGGAGAGGTAACAAACCAAGAACCTCAGTCCACAGTAGGAAGCAAAGTAACTTCTCCCTATTCCCAACAATTGGGTGAGGGAGATCTGCAGTCATTTATACCATAGATGACCGCATAATTAATGAATCCAATAGCATTTACTATCCTCGTTGCTAACACAGGTTTGAAATCCTCTGTTCTGAGGCCACCCAGCCAAAACCCCATTTATTTTTCTCAAGTGCTGTTGTATTAATAGAAGCAGCCCAGGAAGCCCTCATTCCAGTGCAGTTTCAACACTTTGTACAGCAGGGCATCTTAATGGGCTCTCTTCCATGCAGGGTACCATTAGCTTGCCTGCCTTTCTCTCCATTCCTCCCTTTCCAAGCAAACGCCAGTCTAAACACATACTGGGGTGTTAAGAGGGGTGATTTCTGCACTGGATGTTTGTGCATATGAAATAGCTCTGACTTGTTCAAGACTTTGGTTTAAACATTTCCATTCACACAAAAAAACCCAAATCCAAAACAAAACCAAAAAACACCAAACTCAAAGAACACCAAACCACCGCCCAAAAAACAAACAAAAAAACCCAAACCCAAACCACAAACCCTTCTAAGTTGGTCTGGGTGATCCAGGTACTGTCTTTCTTACTGCTGCATCACCACTTCTTTTGTTATGACCCTTCTTTCTCATCCTTTTAGCCTATTGTCCCATGTCAGGGACACTTTGCACCTGCTGATGGTTTCCATCTGACTCTCTTGCTCAATCTGGGCTGCTGGTTACCACTGGGCATGGCTCTGGGGTATGTGAGAAGCATTTCAGATGGCCTCAGCTGGGGGATCTTGTTTCTTCTGTGATAGTTGGCAGATGGGAAATATCTGTGTCCCTCATACATTAAAAAATTGCTCCTCAGCAGCCCTGCGCAGGAGTATGGATGGCTGGGGATTTGAAGCAGACTTCAGACATCATCATTTTTGTGGCCTTAGCAAAGAAATAGTCACTGACAGCAGCACCAGTTTGATATGATATTACTCTGTACCCAGTTGATGTGGATGGCCATGACTATATATGAGAGATCCACAGTGACTGCTTGCTGTGCTGAACAGGTCCTTAACCTAATGGCTCTCTGCCCTGGGAAGGTGTCACACCTCTGGAGTGACCTGCCTGGGCTCTGATCAGCCATTCTCTGTGCACTGCAGCATCTGAGCTGGGCTGAAAGATGGAGCTGAGTGGCTGAGTTGCCATACAGTCTGAGAGCAGCCACTTCATTTACAGAAATGTTATTACTGTTGTAGAAGACAGAGGTGCCTCTGTACCCAGTGATCATTTACCCTATCCCCTCAGCTTTCTATCCAGCAGCCTGAGAAGTATTACTTCCCACCAGAAAGTTATTGATTACAAAGCTCTTAGAGCTGCTTTTCTAAACAGGGCTAACAAAGGATAACATTTTCTAAAAAGGTTTTTGTTTGTGTTGTGGTTTTTTTGTCTTCCTTGGACTGCTTGTTGACTGGCTTCTTATTCCAACTGTCCTGTGTCACTATTTCCCAACTAACCTGGCACAATGGCCTTTGAGATGTGCTGGCTCTCTCCTCATCTTCCCCAGAAGTAACAGAGCTTTTCTCAAAAGCACAGGTAAGCGGCACATGGGTTCTGCTCAGGACACCCCTCTTGCTTGACAAATCTTGCTATTCATCATATTTTCAGGTAACCAGGGTGTCACGAGGGTGCTTCCTGACATAAAGCTGGAATTGAAGTTGCAAATTCAAAGAGAAATAAAAGCTCTCTCCTTTCCCCTCTTTTCCTTCCATTACTTATGAGGCATTTGGAGACAGAGTTTGGAGAAAGACTGAAGACGGTTTCCAAACTGGAGCTTTGGGAAACATTTTATTTCCACATATGTGCCAGCCTGTGAGAACAGTGAACTGCATCGCATCCCACATCTGCCATGTTGTGTTATGCTTCTGGACTGATCTGCTCAGTGTCCCTCTCCTGCAGTGGGGGGGGAGAAGATGATAAATTAGATATATTAAGACAAATATTTCATGTCCCCCCAGGTCTTTGGTATTGCAGCTCTTTGAAGTCACACTTTCTTGCCCAGTCAGAGCATTGTGACAAATGAGTAGAGTCCCCCAGTAACTGTGGTTGGTGTTGGTGGGGACTTTCGAAGGGGAGCCTGCTTCTGGGAAGTGAAGGCTGCTTCAGGCAGAACAAATACAGATGCTGCCATCTTACTGACCTCTTTCCTTTGTCTCTCTTTTCTTCCCCTTAATTTGTATTTTTGTGGGCAAACTAAGCAATGCATAGCTTGCTAGTTACTGTCACACACTTGGGTCACCCTAGGGGTCACACGATGCAGATTTTCCATTAGCATCAAATGTACATGGAATTATGAACTCTCATAATCTGGAGCTGATGAGAGCAGATTAGGGAGCAACTGTTTTTAGATAGCTTGCATACCTAAGAAATCAGCTAATATAAAGCTGCCTGCGGAAAGGTCAGTTATTTCCCAAAGAGCGTGAGAGAATATTGTGGCGAACCTTTCTTGTTATGTTGTCACTTTATTATACACATACACATGCACATATACATTGGGAGTTTGGTATTCATTGCTCTGTCTGCCTCCTCACACTGAGCTAATTCCCATGCCTTATGTAGCACATCCTGTATGAAGACTTCTCATGGTGTAGGGGACCTTTGGGTTCTGTCTGTGCTACACCAAGACACAAAGCTGAAGACACACCTGTCGAGTCTTAATGTAGATAGCTGTGCTTGGGCTGACAAGCAGCTACCATGTTGTTGCCCAGAGAGGTGGTGGAAGCCCCATCCCTGGAAGTTTTTAAGGCCAAGCTGGATGAGGTTCTGAGAAACCTGATCTTGTAGAATGTGTCCTTTCCCACGGCAGAGGGGTTGGAACTAGATGATCTGAAAGGTCCTTTCCAACCCTGAAAATTCTATGATTCTGTGCTTCTTTGTAAGATTGGCCATCTTCTCCAGGTGAATTCAGGCTGCAGGTGCCCTGTGTGAATCTCCATTGCTATAGGTCACCAAGAAAGAGATTCTGTGCCCTTTTGCAAATATCTGATCACACAAGATGAGAGCCAGGAGTGAGAAACTTCACACTTCCCCAGTATCCACCATCAGCAGGGATCCAGTCATATTTAAAGCACTGGTATGTCCTGTACCTCCAATACAGAAAGGGCTGCCCCATGCTTATATGTGCCAAGGCAAACTCTGTCCCATGCTACAGCATATGAGGCTTTAAGATCAGTGTCTTGTGCCTCGTTGCACCAAAAATATCCCCCACAAAAAATGAAAACCTCTATATCTATGCCTTTAATACAAGATTATTGCTCTGTCCATAGGAATGAAGTTCTGGTTTTGGTTTTTGTTTTAAAGAAAAGTTTCATTTAAATCTGTGTGTTCCTTCCAGAACTGTGTTTATGATTAAGTTCAGGTTACAAGCACAGGGAGACAATCAATCTGGCACTTGACTTCAGCTTTTCTATGGAGACATGGTGGGGAACATGCCAAGAGAAATAAGATGGAAACTTGGAAATATCCTTACATTCATAATTCTCAAACTTTTAGTTATTGAAGGTCTCCAGATCACCCTCTCCCCTCCTTTTAGGCCTCCTTTGTAACACCTTATTTTTGGATTAAGGTCAAGTGCTGCATTTCTTCCTGGAGAAGGGGAAGATGAAAAGCAACATTTCTCTAGTGAATATGTGGAAACTGAATCCAGTAACTTGGCTTCTCAATAATCCTGAATGTACAGGTGAGGTGGAGAGATGAGACATGGTCATCACTGGGTGCTGGATCTCCCTCATCCTGCAAGAGCCTTGGCAGCCCTGCTCAAAGCAAGAAAAACATGGGACTGCAGGAGCAAAGAGAGATGCATTCTTTCTCAGCTTCAATATAATTTTGCCTTCCCCAAGACAGACCAGGAGCCACACACAGACCTGGGCTCCCTGGTAACCCAAGATGTTGCCTTCAGCCTTGCTGAAGATACCCACATTTGCACCAGAGCTGCTAGGAACCAGACACATGGATTTTGCTGTAAGAAAAATCACTGTAGGGTTTTTCTGCCACTGGTAAGCAGCATTCACAGCCTCCCCAGCACGCTGTTGTGCCACTTGAGGGATCCTGGCAAAGCAAAAGCAGGCACAGCTGCTCATCACCAAGGTCAGCACCTGTCTGGGAACAAATCTTCCCAAGATATCCACAATAGCCTTGTCCAGATCAGATGCCCCTGCATACTTTGCATTTCTCAGTCAGGGTGATAGCCCTTGGCCAAGTATTTTCCTGGGGAGCAGGCATTCAAGTAAAACTGCTGATGGCAACATCACGAATTCAGAACATTTGGAGAGCCAGTGGGTGAACCAAGCTGAAATGTTGATGCAGCTCACCATACCCTCAAGCAAAAATGAAGTAGATTGGTTGAATGAAGCTTGAAACATGTACATTTCTCTCCACTTTCTTGCAAGGAATGGCTAGTGCAGATGTGAGTGTATGAACTGCAGGTGTTCACAGGTCAGAGATAATTCCCTGTTCCCCGCTGCCTAACTGAGGAAGAGAACACCACTTCCTCCTCAGAAAACTGACGAAGCAAGGATACACAATGAATTTCTCAATCCTAAGAACAACTTTTTGGTGGTACCTAAAACCCATCAGCTATAAATGCCATTTCTATCCAATTGCCAGAGAGCAGAGTGGGTACCTCCATGCATCTCCACAATGTTCTTCTCTGATGCATTTCTGAGAAGGTTCAAAAGCAACCTAAAAATGGAAACTGGTTTAGGAGGTGTCTGCAGGTTGGTCCAGCTTAGCCCCATGGCCGTTCTCATCAGCCCTGTAAAGCAGATACTCCTGTTGACTGAAGCCAAGTGAAATGAGGATAGCAGAGGCAAGTCTGCCTCTCTCTGAACAGAAGGAATGGGACACAGGTGCAGTGATTTCCCAGCAGATGACAGGTCCCTGGAAAACAATGCTTGTTTAATGAGTTGTGCTCCACACAGCTCTCAAAGGGAATCAGCAACAGGATAAAGATTTCAAAATTTACCCCTTTAGGTCAGGATCTGAGCTGCTTAAAAACCAGACTGTGTCTGGGTGGGCTGACTCTGTCAGAAAGAGCAGTCCAGAGTCCTGGAGGTCTTTGTGTTCTCTTCTTGAGGCATTTTACTCTGTTTCCGGAGGGGGTTGGGGGTGGAGAGGGAGAGAAAAAGTCGTGCTGTACTGTAGCTTATTTAGCACAGTGGAGTTCCCCCAGACTGCAACCAGACACTGTCTAATGATGTATGAAGTGCCTGATGTATTTTGCAAGAATGCCCTGCTGCTTTCAGACCTGCTGGTGGGGGCTGTGCTTTGTTTAGCAGTTCTTCACACTTGGGTCTCCTGAGATCAACCTGGTCACTACGGTCACTTTTGGCATCCACAAAGAAGGGATAGTCTACTGCTGGAGGCCTGCATCTTCCAGACTCCCCTTTGCTAGCAGACTGTGTCTCCTTCTATTCCTGCCTTGCCTCATACTTTTCCTTTTCCTCTTTTCACAAAAGGGGGCTGGAAAGCAGGAGATATTGGTGCTCCTCTTCCCCACATGGCTGCAGGATGCTGAGCTCTCTCATCCCACCAGTGCTCCTGTCTCCTCTTAGCATCTGTAGTTCATGTTAAAGTACAGCTGAGCAGGAAAGAACATATCAAATCTGAGAAAAACCTGGCCACATTAATCTGGTTCTCTTTGCCCAGGCTAGATCTCTGTTTTGAACCCTGAAGTTTAGAAAAGTCAGTTTCAATTGTGGCTTGAACAGCTAAACTGGATAAATTATTAGTCCTTTCATGGTCTAGTTATACACTTTGCAAGTCTACTCTGGATTAATTGGGGTGGTGGGGTTTTTTTTTGTTTGTTTTGGATGGATTTTTATTTGAGGTTTTTGCTGTTGAACTTGGCTTTAGTGTTCATGAAATGTAGTGGAATGGATTATGAATGCGTGCAAAGATCTGTAAATAGATGTTTCTTGCGTACAGCGGTGACTGCACTGTTTATCATGCCAAATGCATTCATTATTTCTTTCAGAATAAGCTATTGTCAAATAATTTAAAATATTTTTAAAAGTGAGGAAAAAATCAAGCAAGGTAGTGGCTGGTTTTTTTATGACTAAATGGGTATCAATAAGCCAAGTCCTAAGTCTTTCACCCCTTTAGAAAAATTATCCCTAATTAAAAATAATCATGTAAAGAGCTTTCTTTTGAGACCATGTTTTTCTACCATTTTACACTACTAGAACTTTTCTACCTTATATACACCCCCTCTGTAATGAATACAAGGAAATCCTAGGAAATTGTTTTCACTCAGAAAAAAACCCTCCGTCATCACTGAACAAGAAGAGTAATTTTTGGAAAGAGAAAGTATTTGAAGGAAAACTAGAGTTACATTGATGAAACTAGTAATTCCCTTTAAGAAAAAGTGTGTGATATTTTAGGGAAGTTGCTAGTAACAAATATCTATAGTTTACTTTAGTCATTATTTTCAAACTTTGACTGTTCATGGAAGATATTAATGACAGGAGTTTGGACTCGCTTGTCTTGGTATGCCATACCTGCTAATTTACTGTAGAAGAATCACAGTTTTAAAACCACCTAAAACAAAATCCAATTTTTAAGTGCCAATTTAAAAACTTATTTGTTACATTGTACCCTTCAACATACTAGGAATGTTTTCCAAACTTTGTGCATGTCCTACTTCTCTTTATGTTCGTAAGAAGTACCGGACTTTTGGGGAGCTTGGAATCACGTTCCCTCAGGGACCATGCTGTACCTCTTCTGCTTGAACCAAGGTGTTTAAAAGATGACCTTCCTCTGAGAGCCCATCCCTGGGCTGTTACATCCCTGGGGACCAGGTGGCTCAGGGCTCTCATGCAACCTCTCTAGGAGCCCATCTGCTGGATGCAGCCTGGCACCTGTTGCTCCCAGGATGAAAGCCCTTGCTTGGCCCCAGTGCTACACAACTTCCATCTCTTGTCTGATGTGGACTTTAACTGAGTTAGACAGGACTCTGCTTGTTTTTTGGGACTCTTCTGGTTTTGGGGGATGGGGAGGAGGGGGGGGGCAGTTTTCCATTTGCTGATGGTGTTGTTTCAGTGCTGAAGAAGTCCATTCATTACCATTTGCCACCCACACAATGTGCTGCTTTATCTCGCCCATCTAAGCAGGAATACAGTCGCTAACAAACTTGTGAAGATACAAATCACAAGTATCAAGCTAATACAACATACTGTGAGTATATCATGAGACCAAGTGGGTTTTGAACTGGGTCACACTGACAGAGCCTTGTGAAAAGGCTGGCAGCTTTATCCCCATCCAGGCAAACCTTATGACCCTTTATTTGCATGAGCCTTATCTGGCCTACCCTTAATTGCACACAATCACTTTTGCTCATCAAACCCAGTTGCTGCTGTTTACCACACTGAATGTGAAAAAAAAAAACATCCTGGCCTCATGTATTTTTTTTTTCCACAAAGAAAGTACCATAAAAAGGGAGTGTATCACAAAGGTCTGGCAAACATTTTGAGCTCTTGCTGCCTCTGCTAGACAGGAGTCAAGGAGTGCGCCTAAAGACTGCACCTAGACTGCAAAGAAATGAGCAATGAGGAAGTTATGTATCAAAAGGGCATTTTCTAGAGGTCAATAGTTATCCCAGTATTACGTCAGAAACACTTAAATCCATCTGCTTTGTCTACTGCTGTTGGTGAAGCACACATCACCATTTGTCTGGGTGCCAGACCCAGGAACCCCTGTACAAAGACCCTGTGAGCAGCTCCTGTGTCAGGAAATCAAGGCCACGTGCTTTAGACTTCCAGCTTTCCTCCATGTCTGTGCAAAGAGGCATGCATGGATGAAACCAAATTCTACATGTGAACCTTCCCAAAGTTGGTCTATGAGCAACAGAGTCATCTGTGGGGGGTGGGCTTAGGCACTTCGGCTTCTGCTCTGAACCCCTTCCAAACTCAGAGTCCTGTTCCTCAGGGCTCCTTGCATATCCTCTCACTGGAAAACCCCTTCCCACTCCACTTAGAAAGAGGCTTCTTCCCATATAAGAAGCCTCCTGATAATTTAACATTTTCTTTGCCTCAGCCAGCTATACAGGAAAAAGGTGCAGGTGAACTGAGTTACCAAGAAGGTCTGGTCTTGGCAAGCTGCTCTTACTGAAGCTGTGAAGGCAACATGTTTTACAGAAGAAGAGATCAAGCCCAGGTTAAAAAAAAAACAAACAACATGCTGTCCTTTCCCCATGCTGTGGATGAAGTATGTTTTGCAGGGCATCTAAAGCTCTTTGGAGGGGCAGGCATTCTCCCTCTGCCTCTCCTTCTCTGCCAGTACCTCTTGCCCAGTGCACATGAGCATCCTTTCCCCTCACCATCTGGGGTTTTACCACCTTCACATCCTGCTGCACTCCACAGCTGCCTCTTTTGTTTCTCCTAAACCCACCCTCAGTTTTACATACAGATGCATACATGTTACATCTTGTACTGGATGTAAGCAGCACCCAGTGAAAGCCAAGTCACTCTGGAGCCAGATTCTCATCACATCCATCCCTGCCCCATTCATGAAGAGCTTTGGGGGAGTTGTGTGCTTCGGTTGCGTTGACTCCACTCACCATCACCAATTATCCTTCCCCTGTATGCACCTTCTGCCCTCATTTTTCAGAGCTGCTCTGCTGCAGCTCCTCACCAGCATGGCAGCTTCCACCGTTATCTTTTGGTGCCTGGGAAACAGCAGCGATAATGGAAGGAGAGCTTATCACTGGCAAAATAGGTCAGGGGCCCGGAGAAGCTGCCAGGCAGCTGGCACGGCAGTCACCTGCTAGCAGGTACCTGGAGCAGCCTCAGGCAGGTGAGCTGGGGTGCCACCTTCTGCAGGCATTTTATAGACAGGGCACACCATAGCATTTGCAGTAAATATGCAGTACAAAGCAGACAATGACGTGTACCAAACAACACTCTGCAGGGTGTAGCTGGCCTGAGAAGGCTCTTCTTGGTACATGTAATAGAAATCCTTTTCTTTTTCCTGGTGGGAAGAGGAAACACATTTTCTGAAACTCTGCTGAATAGCTATGAGCATCAGATGTCAGCTTCATCTCAACCACACCAGCTGTGGCAAAAGGGTTTTGCAATATGTTAATAGACTTTTGCAAAGCAACAGACCCTTGAGATCTGCTCTGTGGCTGTTGCTGCTGAAACACAGAACTCCTCCAGTTGCACATGATGAATGAAGACCTCAAAAGACACCCTACACCAGTCACAGCTTTAAATGTATATGACTTTCCACCCAAGCACTAGACCAGCTGGCCAGCTCAAGTAGCAAGAGCCTGCTCACTGAAATGTTGATGTGGTGGTCGCATTTAGCTCTGGTTTCAGGACCTGACTGCTGGTGGTGGTGCAGAGCTTCACATGGATTTTGATGCTGCTGGAAGTGCCCTGACCTGTACTTCCTTTTACCCACTCGGAGTAGACATCCCACTGTGAGCACAGACACTTGGAAGGTGCCCTGAGCTTGTGGCCCTATGGCCTTCAATTTCTTATGCAAGAGTTTCACCATACTCTACCAAAAAGGAAAGGCACAGCTTGGACACCAGCAGCCCTTGCAGCAGCTTTGCTTCACAAGAACAGGGGTCTCAATGCACCCTCACAGCAAGCACCTGTAGACTCAAGGTGTTCTGGAAGGCAGCACTTGGAGGCTGGAGAGATGCTGGGCTGCTGGTCAGGAAAAATTTGTGCTGGTCAGTCCCTGGGGACTGCTCTGCACTGAGCCCAGTTCTCCTCCGTGACTGCTGTGGTTTTTGTACCTTCCCCAGCATAGCAGGAGAGGTCAGCAGCAAGAGAGTTTCACCGTCTTTGAAAAATGATCTAACACCTACATGGCATTCTTGAAGAAAAATCTTATATTATTTCCAAAGGGCCAAATAGTCACCATACCCAGCTTGGTGTGGCCTTTTTATCTGATGAGTACTGTGTTGTATATCTGAACAGTCCGTATGCTAAGAAATGGAAATGAGAAAGTATGAGTGTGTCTAGTGGAAATGGAGATGTCATGTCTTAAAAATACATGAACAAATCAAAATGCAATCTGTTTAACAAGTGCCTGCCTTCCTGGAGTTGTGGTTTTCAAAGAGGCTAGTTAGGTTGAAGGTTGAGCTCAATATAGGTTTAACTCACAGCCAGACAATGACTACACTGTGGTTTCTGTCCTGTGATAAAATCTTTGCAATAGTAAGTCTTCATGCTGTTAATGAGGAGTCCTACTTCTCTCTGTGTACCTTTTCTTCTTCCTTTCTCTGTTTTCCTGTGGAGTTATGCATTGGAAGGTCTGGGAATCTGAAACTGTGTGACTCTTGTCATTGTTTCTGTGTTATCCAGGCATGTTCACACAGGCATCTCTATTGTACGTGAAGCTCATCATGCCTGTATCAGGCTTCAGTTAGAGGGACCTAAAACAATTTCATGGACATGAGGAACCAAGTCTTAGTATTAAGAGATGCCCGGTCCTAAGAAGAATGTTTATGTCACCATGTTTGTCATGTCCTTGAGCCAAAGAGAAACTTGCATGCAGGATGTCCTCGTTCCCAGCGCAGGAGACAAGTCATTGGAGATCCTTCAGTCTCGTCCAGGCACACAGGCTGTAAATCAGCTCAGGACATGGTGGTGTTGAGTTGCTGCAACCTTTTGCCACTTAAGAATCTCTACATCAATCGCTTTGATACAGACACAAGGTAACTTACTCAACAGTGCGCATGAGGGTAATCTCACTGAATTACTCCTGTGTTCTTCCTGTGATTTCTTTCTGCCTAATTGCTCTGCAGAACTCTCATTGTGGAAGAAGTGGTTGATTTTAAGATTACTGAAGTATCTGGTTGAAGTTGTACTGCAACAGGGCACTCTTGCTGTGAACAGGCTGAAGTCTGACTTCAGCCAGCCTCTCTTCAGGCCCTCCACTGCTGAAGTGCCAGAGATAGTGCTGGAGGTGACTTGTTCTGCCTCAATGTGAGTGGATGAAACAGGTTCTCACAGTAGGGAAGAGAGGTGGGCTGAAATGTCCTCTGGAGGACTCTGTATCCTCTTCCATTGCTGACACAAGAGCAAGGGCAGAAGATACAGCCCAGCCAAAGCATCAGCTGGATGCAGCTTGCAGAGGGGCAGCACCTTGCCAACACTGTCCTCTGCCCACATCTGCCCTCTCCTGACCCCTCCTCTTGTACTTGTTCTGGCACTGGTTTGAGCCCATGGAGTATCAGTTTACTTCATGAAACCAGGCACAAGTGTTTTTTTCTCCTCTGAGTTCATTTGAAGCTGTTTGTATGATCTGGGATGAGACAAGAGAGGGCAGTGGCACAGGACAAAGGTGGGAGCTGGCCCACCCTTCCTGCTTCAGTCACGCCAGAAACTCTCACCCTTAGACTTGTAAAGTGGCATCTCTGCCTACTGGCTAGAAATTCACTTGGGTGAGACAGGTCCTGAATACGTAAAAAGGATTTGTATGAATTAAAGATCGTGTCTTTTGCATCCATTTACAGATGAGGACAGAGCTTAGATATGACTCATATATGAGAACTACAGGTAACATTTAATAACTGGCCATTCTCTGCTATTTTGAATGAACTTTTGTGATATGTTTTCCTTCGCTGACATATTTCTTTGTTTAAAATATTTAAATATCTGGGTTTCTTATCATCCTTTCCATCCCCTTGCTTCCCCTGGCAAACTACCTAACATTTTTTCATCTAATTGGTTGTGAAATAAGAGTAACAATACAGTGTACGTAAAAGCAACACTGGACATCATAACCTTTGAAGGGACATGAACTCGTTGTCCTGACTCCCACTGAAATGTACTGAACAGGAAGAACTTTAGGCAGGGAAAGAGGAGAATGAAACCAGAGCTGTGGACACTGAACTCTCCAGCTGTGTGAAAGATTAAAATAATACAACTGCTCCTGTAGCCACTTGTTTCTGATCTTAAAAAATAGTGTAAAACCTCCCAAATATGTCTGCAAGCACACTGAAATTTCTACCAAATTTAATCATCATAAATTTGGTTTGTTCTTGCAAGTAATAAAAGCCATGTAAAAGGAGAGAAAAATATGCTAATTCGTTCCGGCTTACAAATGAAAACCAGAAAAAAACTAACTCATGAACCTACATCATGAAGACTATTTAGCTCCTTCTCAACCCAATTTAGTAGGGCATAATGGAAGAGCATCCAGATCTCCTGCTGATGACCCTGCTGCCTTTAATGGCCAACATGTGGCCACACGATCTGTAGGTTTGTTATCTGGAACTGCAAAATCTAACAAAACAGAACATTAAAAAACAATCCAGAAAGCATTTGCACACAGATCAGGCACCTATGGAGACTTGGAAAAAGCAGTGCTGGAACTTTCTTCTTGGCAGCACAGCTGGGCCTCATGATCCCTATTAGGAAGCTGCAGCTGGGGGACGGACCATTTGTATGCTGGTCAGTGGGGAAGGATATAGCATTTTGTTGTTTACGTAGTTGGAACAGAAGAGCCTCCAGATATTCATTCATTCATTCATTCATCTATTTCTTTCTAATTATTGAGCTGGGAATTTGGAGAAATCAGCAGAGAAGACCTGAAGGCTGCTTTTCCCTCTGACTTGTGTTAGTTTCCTGGGGAGACATGGCCTGTTATTTATTTGGGAGCTATTCTCGGGGTCTGGACACCAAAGCCAGCTTCTCTGCCTGTGACTGCAACCAGCCATTGTGGCCAGTTGGCAATCCCTGCAGCACTGCAGTCCCTGCTGCTGGAAAAAGCAGCATCTCTGTCCACTTTGCTAGCCACATGCTCCTTTCCCCTCCCTTGTGCCAGCAATAGCATTCATCCAGCCTTTGGCAAGCCTAGATAGCAAACCAGTCCAGCAACCTGTTTTGGAAAAGCAAAATCATCTCCCCAGAAAACATTGGTTTTCAATGAGATCAGGTGCCTGAAGGCAAGGCCGTGTTTTTCTGCAGCATTTCAGACTTAAATCAGCTGAAAGATGTCTTGAAACTACATCTTTTTCCTTTTTTCCTTCATGCTTTAGAGATGGTGAACTCTCCCTTTCCAGAGAGCTATTGTTAAAGCCAAGATGACAAGAGGTGATAGCAGAAAGATGGGCACTAGGCTGCTGCACCCATGTGCTCAAATGCAACCCCAAGAGACAGAGGTATGGTCAAGTGATGCATTATTTGGACACACAGTCTTCACCATTCTTAAAGGGCTTTTAAACACAAATCTGACCCTTGGAATCATGAGATCCATTACTTTTTAAACTTTTGAAAGTATGTATTTCTGACTTGGTTTTATTTGCCTTCAAATAGTGCAACAGTGGTATTTCCAAGTTTTTCTCTGCCATCAGGAAGATCTTCTTTCCCAACCTTTCAGTTTTGGGTTGCATTTTTTGGGGTTTTTTTTCCACCAGTGAAAGCTGAGGTCTACGCTTGAACAAAAGACCAAGTAGAGTTTGGAGAAAGCCACCAGCTGCAAGAAACCCCACGTAGCTCCAGATCTGTGCAGGATGGCAGGGCAGGGGCTGGCAGGACAGAGCTGGTCGTACAGCTCACAGCTTTTTTTTTGCAAGCAGGCAGAAGATTGTACGCTGCTTGTGCAACTGGCAAGGAAGGGTGCTTGAAACTTGTAAGCTTGAATGTTTGTGCCAGGAGTGTTGGGTTTTATGGGAGATTAGACACCACTTGATACAGCGGGTCCTCTTGCCAGATCCCTGGTGCAAAGACAATTAAATAAGCCAAATAACCACATCCATCTCAGCATGTCCATGCATGCGCAAACAATTACTCTGTGGGACTGTTATCAAAGAAAATTAAATTTTAAGCCTGTACCCAGCCAGGAAATCTTAAGGGAGACTTATTTTCTAGGAACCATCTAGTGGCTGCAACCTGGGTAGCCCTAGAAAGGTTTATAAATCTGCTCTTAAAGTGCCTAATCTTGTTTATCTGCTACTGTACTTTTTTTACAAAGCCAAGACTTATGAGAAATTGAGGAATTTAAAGCCATGGGCAATCCTGTATACCCTTCAGTCTTGCACAGACTCGGGCATTTGTTTCTAGTCAAGGCCATTTTTTGTCACTTATGACTTTGTCAGTAGTTTGTTTTTCAGCTGAAGTAAGACCGGTTTCTTGCTCTCCCTCAGCAGAAAACTCAGTTTTTACTGTTCTACACAAAATCTGCTCACCTGTTTTCAAGGAGAGACAGACCTTAGAAAGAAAACACCCTTTCTGCCTCCTTCTCCTCCCCCCCCAAAAAACAGGGGGGTCCAACAGATGCTGGGCTTTGCCTGGCTGATGCCTGGTATTTGGATGTAGACAGTAAGTGTGGGTGGTCTGTGACCTCCTTCTGGTGGTCTGGTGTGTGTCACCCATAGAAGCAGAGGTGGCCCTACACTATCTGGGAGAGTGAAGCCCACAGTAGCTCCTGTGATGGAGGTGAAACACATTTATTCATCTCGGTGGGGACCAATGCATGGAAAGAAAGGATAGGGAGGGAGAGCTGAGGGTGCTGGAGATGTATTCACAGCCCTGGCAGTCCAACAAACTCATCAAAAGGACATTTGTTGCCAGCCTGAATCACCACTCAAAAATGCATGGAAATGTGGCGGTGGAAGAGGGAGAAATAAACTCAACTTTGTTTACATTTTACACAGGGAATGGGCAGGAGGATGAGGAGGCTAAGGGAGCAGGAGGATGAAACGGGTAAGAAAGACCAACAAACAGAAATTTGAGTGCCTTAGCCCCATCTTTGCCACTCAGACCTCAGTGGGACTTTCAGAGAGCCCATTCTCTGGGATGGGGCTTATCACCTCTCACTTGCTTAATAACAAAACTGACCTCTTCTCTGCAGACCTTTTGAGGTCTGCTGCTGCAGAGTCATAAAAGTGCAAGAAACCCTTTTTCCTTTATATGATAAATGTTTCTTTAAAGTCTTCTCAGGCTGTTCAGATGATTCCTACTCCTAGTGGGGACAGCTGGCTCGTTGATGTAAGAGGCCATCCATCAAGGTGACCCACTGAAAAGTTTCAACTGTGGCTCCAGTTGTAGCTGCCAAAAGCAGCACTCCAGAATTGCCTTTGAAATATTGTATTTTTAAGTGGATAAGGAGGGGCTGGAATGTCCTCTTCCAGCCTTTATTATCTGGCTGCTTTTGAATGATCCTTTTCAAAAAGAGGTTGGACAGCTAAAGGGAAAGAAAAAAAATAATGTTTAATGTAGCTGTATACATTTTATAGATTTAATATAAAAATAGTTAAAACAAAACACAAATACCACAATCTGCCTTTGTATTGGCACAGGCTGTAATGAGCTGACATTTGAATGAGTATGGAAAATTGTATTTAATAACTCTTCAGAGGCCCCAGACTGGGAAAACGTATTACTGCTGACTGATTTGGAAGTTATTATTTTAGGGACATTTCAGCATTGCACACCTTTTTCAGGCTTCTGAACAAACAAGGTTTAAGTTTCCTACTGTGTACACTGTCCCATATTTTGAAGCTCTTATAAGGACAGGGAACTGCTCCATGAAGTTTTGCTTCAGATTTGGATCCAGAGGCCTAAACTGAAGTGAAATCTCTGATTTCTGCTCACATCAGTTGTATGATGTTCACGTCATTCCCTGTAAGGGAGAGGGGATGGACCAAAAGAAAGGCACATTGGCTTGAACAGCATGAAACCTTCAGAAGGGTATAAACTCTGGCAGTGAAGAAGCAGAGGTTTCTGCAGTTCACCTGGGTTTATCCTTCATCTTGTTCCAGCAGTGAGTTTACTAAAAGAACTTCTGGTTAATGGTGCATTCACAAGTTCCTGCTTTGATGTTAATTTTTAAAAATAAGCCTGTAGCCTTCTTGGGCTACCAAAGAGGCTAGGTGGCTCTCCTATCATACCTAGCTGATATATAACAACTGGTTCTGGTGTTTCTCTGTGTTCTCACATAGCCAAAGCTGAGCCCAGCTTACATCAAAAAATGCCAGGTTTTTTTCCAGTTTCCAAAGAAAAAAGGGTTACACTGACCAGGCTGTCTCTACTCCCTCTTTAACGCATTGACCAAGTTCAACCAAGCTGAGAGATGTGTAGGGTATCTCAGAGGAATGAGGCTCCTGCATGTTCTGTAGCTGTGTGGACAAGAGTGGTCCTCAAAGTGGGGCCACTGGTGATGTGAAACAAAGGTGATAATTCTGGTGTATCTGTGGTTTGGCACCAGATCTCATTGGTCAGTCCCTGCACACATTGTTCAGAAACAACACACCTGCCTTTCACAAGGTATTCTGTGGCAAGGACAGAGATTTAGATGGAGGATAGAGCTAGGGATAAACTGATTATTTTGGCAGGAGGTGTGGGACTGTATAACAAAATCCACAGGAAACCAGTCTTTGTTAGCTCCACTGTGTAATGAATGACCTGAGTTCTGGAGATACATCTGGCAGCTTCAACACAAGTTTCCCAGGACTGAGGTATTTTGAAAAATATATTACTTATTTTAAGATACCAAATGTAGTTTTAAAACTCCAGTTTTAGGTATCCACACATTAAAAAAAAAAAAAAAAAAAAAAAAAAAAAAAGAAAAAAAGAAAAAAAAATTATCAAAACCCTAAGTATTCAAAGAAGGAACCAACAAGTACAAAACTAGAACTCACATGAAGAAAAAAAAATACTGGTTTAAACTTAGGCATGAAATTCTCATCTTGCTTGTCTGTGGGGGAAGTGTTGAGATGACAGCTATGGGGCTGGGAATATTAGCACTGCATTACAAAGCACCAGCTACTGACAGCACACGAGGCTGTGTGACAAAGCACCGACTTGTGTGACACCTGAGTCTGTCAACAGAGGAGTCAACACGACTCAGATCTGGAGCATGGACACCCTTTAATGGCCCAAAGCAATAAGTCACAGCACTGACTAACACGGATGTGTTTGTATAGGAGGTGAGTGTTGCTGCTTTCTGGTGACGTACAGTCGCACACATGTGCAAACGTTCATTATGTACATATGCACTGGGTAAGCAGGGGATTAAAATTTCATTAGCCACTGTAGAGCTCCTGAATAGTAATTCCAGGGAAGTAAGGACAGAGATCTGCAAATAAGGATACATGAAGGGCTTTATTTCTTCCAAAGGGAGAGCAGTTTTTGTGAGTTATAAAAATAAAGCAGGGAGTTAACATGCTTATTTTAGCATTCATAGTTAATGACTGAATGGTAAGTGTTCTTAAAATGCATTTTGCAGCAAATGTCTCCACTGATTATCTCTTCTCTGTGTGTTTTCAGAAGCCCTGAAGAAGTCCACTGCAGTACTCAAATATCCAGCTCTTCCTACTTACAGGGTGCATTTTAGGCCTCTTTGAAGCATCACTTTCTCTGTGTCTATATAGGAAATTAGACAACAATGACTACTCCTACCCCTCTTTGCATACTTTTGGAAACATTCTCCAAAAGTCTGTGCCATGACTTCTGTTTCCTTCCTGTGCCATCTCCCCCAGCTCTCAAAGTGGAGGCAGGATCTGGCTGGGGTGAGGGGATGTCTCTTGCTTCCCAGGGAGCTTCTCCCTCCTTCCCTCTGAGCCTCTCTGCCTGGGCAGGTGCTGCAGGCTCTGAGCTTTCCCCATCAGTGCCTGCCACAGCCTGAGGTGCCTTTGGTTTTCCTGAACAGATACTGGGTGTTTGCCAAGCTGCTCTGCCCCTGGAAGTCACGGTTTGTAAGCCCAGCTCTGGAAAGTGGATAAATACTTTCGGGGAAAAGTTGAAACAATATCCTCAGCCCTTTTGGCAGTGCTGAGAATAAGGAAGGGGCAATGAATCTGTCCCATGAAAGAGGAGAAGAAGAAGAAACTTTGAAGCCTGTGGTGTCTTCATTCAGCTTTGTGAAAACCTGGATCATAGGGAAAGCCATCCTCTTTTAAGGGGCTTCATCTGGAGAGAGTTTTTCTCCATGATAGAAATGCATTAGTTGATGCTGATATCAGTGAGATTTATGAAACTGAAATGGCCTGTTCTTCTCCTTCTCCCTGAAATTTCCTAAACGCCTAATCTTCACCAGGCTTGTGCATTTGTGTGTAATTATTTCTTTTTCTGTCTATTGATCCTTTTCTCCTTCCCCTGAACGCACCATAATTATATTTTCTTTCGATGAGTATAAGGAGCGAACTGTCACCAGTACACAATGGCTCGACTTTATCAAGCCAGAAAAGAAAAAGCCTCTGTTTTGGGAAAGGTTTCAGGCGGCGGACTGACAATTGTGGGTTCTGATTCATACCTGTGCAACCACTAGTCTGCAATCAGGCTGTGATTAGTCACCAACAACCAATTACCATGCCCCACTTCCTGAAGAGATTTGTCTCTGGGGAATCTTAAAACTCCTGGTTAGCTCTGTAGGGTTACAGAGTTAGCAGCCTGGAAGCACATCCTCCTCCATGCCACCCGTGGCTGCTCCAGGCCAGGCAGAGGAGAGAGCAGCCTCCCTCCACGGAGAGGTGGCAGTTCTGCAGGCACTGTCACTTTTATGCGCTGTCCCATAGGAGACCAGAGGGTTTTCTCCGTTCATAGTGACAAACAGATGAGGTTATAGACTCAGGGAGTTGTTTGGGTTGGAAGAGACCTTAAATATCATCCAGTTCCCATGCCCATCCATCGGCAGGGACACCTCCCACCAGCCCAGGTTGCTCACAGCCCCATCCAACCTGGCCTTGAACACTGCCAGGGAGGGGGCAGCCACAGCTTCCCTGGGAAACCCCTGCCAGTGTCTCACCACCCTCACAATGAAAAATTCTGTTCTAATCTAAATCTACCCTCTTTCAGTTTGAAACTCTTCCCCACTTGTCCTGTCACCACATGCTCTGGTAAAAAGTCCCTCTTCAGCGTCTCTGTGGGCAAACCTTCCCTGAACAGCTGAATGGAGATTTAGCATGCTGGAGCTGGGAGGAATTGTAGCATAGGCTTGCAGAACCTGGTACCTCACCTGCCCTCTGCAGTGGGACCACCCTCTTCTTTTCCATGGATCTGCTCCCTACCTTTCTCTAACCTACCACTTGCCTGCCCTTGCACACAAGCCAACTTTTATCAAAGGCTTCATCACATTGCTCATCCATGCCTATTCTCAAAAGCTGCCTGCAGCCCTCTCACCCCTCCAGCTCTGTGAGAGGGGGTGTGCAGTGCCGCCATCACTACAGAGGGACAAGTGACTTCAGGAGGTGCCAGGGGTGAGCAAAGGTCTGTGAATCCCTGTCAGACTTCCCTTAACAAGCTCACTGTGAGCAGAAACCTCTGCTGCTTCACTGTGAGGCTCTCTAGAATTGTCATTAACCTTTGGTGCCTGCAAACTAAAATAGTTTCAGAGGGAATGGTCAATGAAGCCTCTGCTTTTATCTGCTGCTGCTGCTGTTAGGAGCTGCCCTGCAGTACTGTCAGGTTCAGGTGGGCTTTCTGCAAGGGTCACAGTCTCAGTGAAAACCCAAATACCACAGGGATAAAGAGAGTTGCTACCTGCTGGTAGGTTATCCTTCCCTGAGCAGAAATGAGTGGTGTTTGCTGGAAGCCCTTTCACACTTCTGAAGGAGCAGGAGCTGCAATTCAACCACACCAGCAATGTGTGCAGTGCCAGGATATTTCTGGGTAGATTGACCACCAGTGTCTTCTTTCCTGCAAAGATTACTCTGTTCTGAAGAGCAGTGGAGAAGCAGCTTTTTGAGCTAGTGTTTATAGAACAGCATGGCCAGAGCAGGCAAGGATGTGAATGGGGAATGGGGGATCCAGGGTCCAGGATTCAGGAGGGTGGAGGAGCAAAGACCCAGGTGAATCTCAGTCCTTGTGTGGCTGGGACTGCACAGAAGGGCATATGCAAAAAGAAACCAAGCCCTAGTGCTGGAGAGTGTCCCCCTCTAAATGGGCAGGGTGGAAACACCTGGAACAAACACCTGGTACTGGCTGGCCAGTCATGCTACCTGGCAACCCACACCTGGCCAGAGCATGCTTTGAGGTAAAACTGTCATTTCTGACCCAAATACTTATTTATTTCACTTTGCAGCTCCTCTTGTCACTGCAACTAGAGAGGGGCAGGTTCCCCACAGCCCCTTGGTTTCCATCCTATGCTCAGTGCCATCTGAGTCTGACAGTCATGCTGAAGCACACAGGAAAACATGAGAGATGTTAGGAGACTAAATCCAAGTTCATCAGGTCAAAGAGCTGGTAAAAAAAAAGAGGGGTCCCTAATGAAACTAGAATAGCTGTGCCTGTGTCTAGGCATCCAGTCACTTTTCCACTCCTTGGAGGGAAAGAGCAATGAGTTCTGCTGTTTCAGTTGCATTTTGGCTGGTGTGCTCATCTCACAAATGAACAACCATCAATGCACAGAAGCATTTGAAACTAGCATGTCTGCTGGTTACCTGCCCCATCAGGCTGCAGGGTAATTTCAAAGGCATGAAGGGAATCCTGGGCTCGATTTGTGCCAATAAAGCTCTTTTTCAGGATTTTCATTCTACATCCATTTTTGCTAATGTGTTTTCATTCTTCTTCATTAGTCTAAGGTACATTATGATCTGGAAACTAAAACAAAGGAGACCATTACATTACCTTGGATTGCAGCCACGGTCAAAATGGAAATGCGAATACTGGATACTTCCTACCCCAGAGCAGCTGTAATACAATTGCCAGTGCCTCTGCTTATCAGAGGCTGGTGACATAATCCTCTCACACACCTTGCACACTTCTCCTTGGCCCCTTATGGGAAATTATGTCACCATCATGAGGTGACATCACCAGGCCTTAGGCTTAGCATCTTGCTTGAAAATCACAGGGGCCAGCTGGCCAGGGAGCAGAGAGAGGTAGCATGGGGATGGTGAGGATGCTGGATGCAGGTCTGGTGCCAGGAAGTCTCTCCTGCACTGTGGCATGTTGGGGATGCCTTTACACTCTCTGTCTGTTGTTTTTTTGACAATGTTCCATTATAGTTTCTCTCCTTGGTTTTTTTTTTTCTTTTTCCACTCCCATCTGTTACTGACTGGTTTTTAGTAACTGCACCTTTTATTCATAACACATAATAACAAAAATGTGACTATGACAAAGCAGTACACAGAGCCTGTTTTCTGTTGGGGAGAAGAGGAAAGTTTATAAAAAAATGAAAGACATCCCTTCCAGACTCCCTGCCAAGTCACAGGCAGGGTACTTTCCTGGACCAGCATCTCCAGAGGCACTTGTCAGGTGGGCCTGAAGACAAGCACACACAAACACCGTTCTCCCTCTTTTCCCATTCCTCCACCCTGGGGATGAATTGACTGCCCAAGTGCCAGCAACATGGCTGGTTGCCCTCTGTTAATCTGGTTGACTTATCAATGATATCCACCATTTCTACCTGTTGCTTTTTTTCCCCCTTTGCAACAGAAAACAAGAATAAAAATAGTTTACTTTCTCATTCCTTACATATTTTAACTGCTTCTGTCCCTGAGGTCCTCAGCCCCAAGGTATTTGCTCTTTCTCTGCATTATTTGTTGCTGCATACTAATCCAATAAACCTGAACTCCCATAAATTACCATACCACATGAGGGAGGCTCAGTTTAGATTTTGCATATTTTAGACATCTGTCAGGATAAAGGTTGGACTAGAAGGAGTCTCTGGCATGCTTGTCCATACTGCAAGTGGATAGTGACAGAAGCATTTCCTCTCCTTACTCTGTCTCCAACTAAATCACTTCAGCATTATTAAGTTCATGTAAAATGTCTCAGTGCTTACTCCAGGGATCTGCTAGAGCACAGTGCAGGCTTGGAAACGAGCCCCATGACTTCATGGCTCCAAAGCTTGACCTACTATGTTCTCTTGTCCTTCAGCAGCTTGGGTTTTGGCCACTTCAAGCAGGGTGTTAAAAACTCATTGTGCCAAATATCCACAAAGGGATGTCTTCACCCCCTCCCCTTGGCCTTTGTTGAGTAAAGCTGAGATTTAGGTTTTGAGGAGAATGTAATAAACACTATAGAAAAAATTGTTTGAAAAATTGTCCATGCATCTATTTTTGCTTTGAAATAGGCCACGATTTGAAGGGTTAAAAATGGTGACATCATTCAACAAATTATATATCCTATTTTGTATGCAGTGAAGTATTCTGCAACAACTCCAAATAAAATCTTTCAGGTTTTGTATGTGACTGGAAAAGCAAATCCAAATTGATCTCAATTTTTTCCCTTTCCCTAGTAAGCAGACTTAAAAAAATAATTACTTGTTTCCTACTCTTCCTATAGCCATCTGATGTAATATCTTCCTATTATTTATGTGTTCTGTTCCTTCCTCAGGTTGTTTAATGATCTCTCTTACAGGTTAAAGTCTCTGTAAATACCAGCTGCTCCTTCTCCTACTTCACTTTTCAGGTTTTCTAAATCATCTATTGCACAATATTAATGAACACAGTCCATTTAAAGAATGAGTGTATGCAGCAAATAAAGAAGAAAAATGTTGGTTAACCACTACAGGAGAGTGTTCTCAGACTTTTCCTCTTTGTTCATAGCCACTTACGCTGCCCTTTCCTGCTCTGCGAGGAGGAGGATGAACCTAATTGGCCCAGGCAGTGCCTGGGATCTGAGGGCCAAACTCCCTTTCCAGGTTTTCCAGGTGTTCTCTTGTATTAGTGAATAACTTTTGAGATGTTCTGTTTTTCCTACCTCCCTCTCCTTCCTCTTTTTTTTTTCTTTTTTTCTTTTTTTCTTATTTTCTTTTTTTCTTTTTTTTTTTTTTTTTAAATTACAGTGTCTACCTGAGTGAGGAAGAGAGATTGTCCTGATTGATTAATACTTCAAAAGGGCCTCATAAACCCATAATCTCTCCACAGTAGTACAGTCCACTACTACTGCCCTATTCCCCTGGTTAGCCTTTGAATCCCCTCACATGCAGTTGCTCGTCTCAATTTGCAAGAGAGATATATTGAAAGACACAGTAAAGGAAGCAGAAAAAGCACTAAATGATGACAGGGACATGGAACTGGAAAAGTTTATTATCCATTTCCTACTCCATTAATAAGCTTTTTTTTCCTCATATAACTCAAGCTAAAAACTGTGTGCCTATCATACATGTTTGTGGCACATAGTCTTCAAATACTGGAGTTCGTGGCTTTAGTCTTCAGTCTTGATGACACCTTTACAATTTCTTTGGAGGAACAGAATTAAGTGTGAGGCTGCCTGGAGCCAAGTACAAAAACCCACAGGCAGTAATGATGAGTCCCACATATGGGTACCAATGGGGAGGAAAACCACTTTTCAGGAGATGATTTAAAGTGACCTGGTGGCAAACATCTCCTAGAGTAGGGACTCATGCAGAAGATGGAGCCAGGCCCTATCTGAATGTCTACAGCAGCAGAGGACAACAGGCACAAGGTGTTAGAGGAAAAACTCCAGCTAGCTTTATGTGAGAGAGGTCTAGCACTGGAAGGGTGTAATGGTCTGACCTGTCAGGCAACTAAATACCATGCAGCCACCTGGTCCTTCTTCCCCTTCTCTTCCAAGGCAGAGAATCAGAAAGGTAAAGGTAAAGAGACTTGTGGGTTGAAACGTAACTACAGAAATAAAATGTAACAGCAGCAGCAGCAATAGTAGTAAAAAATACAAACAAGTGTTTTATCCTAAAGCCACAATCCCAGAAGAGAGTGAGTGCTTCTCCAGCCAGCTCCCATCTATATCCTGAGAATGATGTTGCATGACATGGAATATTCCATTGCCCAGTTTGAGCTCGTTGCTCTGGCTGTGCTCCCTCCCAGCTTCTTGAGCACCTGCACTTTAGCAAAGTAGGGGAAGTGTGGAAGTTCTTGATTTCTTACCAACAACTAAAAATGTCAGTGTATTCTCAATATTCTTCTCATACCAAATCCCATACTGAATCCAAAGCACAATGCTATTATAGCTACAAAGAAGAAAATAAGCTCTCTTCCAGATGAAACCAGGATTTCTGTCTGAAAACACTGGGGGATCTTTATCCTTGGAGACAGTGACAGATGACCAGCACAAGGCCCTGAGCAACCTGATCCAACCGAGAAGCTGGCCCTGCTCTGAGCTGGGGATGGTACCAGCTGACCTTGTCCAGCATAAATTATTCTTTGATACTCAGATCAAAATAAACTTTTTTTTTTTTTTTACATTATTTATTCCACCTTGCCTTTTCCCTATCAGACAGTCTCAGAAGTAATGGGTGGGCTGTAGGGTGGCTTGGAAGAGGTCTCACTTCTGGAGAAGAATAAGGGGAGCAAACTGAGGGAGACTTGGCAGGGTGTTTGAGGCTTTCATAATCTAATTGAAGGAAGGTGAATTGTATGTGACTTGACCCATATTTCAATCCTCTACACTCTGAAGTTTATTTCTTTTACTCCCAGCATGGAGTTACATCTCCTTCAGAGCCAGCGCTGGAGTGACTCATCCTGGAGGGTACTACCATGCGCTGTGGGTGTTTGCCTGAGCTGCTGTCCTCCTGTGAGAAATCTGCAAGGGAAAACTGGACAAAAAACCTTAACATAATTTTGCCTTGACCTCTGCCATCCAGAAGGGGTAAGAATTTAGGAATCCTCTTCTACTTATTCATTGTAATGTGGATTGTACTGCCTGCCCGTGCAAGTATAGGGTGCAACGGGGAAAGTTGCTGCCTTTGTGCAGGAAACACCAGAAGATTCAAAGTGCATATAGGTGCAATGCATATGGATGAGACAGGAGATCCTTACTTCAAATGTGACCTCTTCAAAGCGGTGTTTGCCTCTTCTGGTGCAACTTGCACAAACTGCTTGCTTAAAGAATGCAAAATTATAGTGAAATGCCAAAAGGCTCTGATGTGTGAACTGTGGCTGCCATCCATTGCACAACAGGGCTCCTCTAGGGCTTCTTTCTGCCCCAGGCAGATAAAATATTGTTGCCCATCTTTCCTGTCCTCTATGGAGATGGTGCATGTGGCTGACCACCCTGGAGATCTGCTCTGGCCCATCAGGCATGCTGCCAGCTCTGCCCCCGAGGTGCCTGTTGGGGCAGAAACTTCCTGGTCATTAAAAAGAGACAAAGACAATTAGGTTGCAAATAAAGCATGTTATCTCTGCTTGGAAGGTCTGTTAATCTGCCGGGACATCACTTTCTCTAGGGTCAAAGAAGATGCTGTGCCAAGCTCTCAGATCCATGTTAGTTGCTCCATCACTGTGTGCAGCAAGCCTGATCATCACCTGAAAGGGATTAAGATCTGCCTCCAAACCTGAGGTCTGCTCCTCAGTGCCTGTTCCACAACACACAGACTTGGAACCTGTCCTGGAACCCTCAGACTTTGAGTTAATAATTAGCTTTTTGTAATTAACCCAGCATCCCTACACCCTGTGCTATGCCATCCTCTTCCCAGCTCAGCAGAAGGGTGTTATCCCTTTTAGTATTACTTCAACTAAACGCAGCCCTATCCACGGCTTAAACGCTGACCACTTTAATTAACTGACAACTTTAATCCACATATTACACTCTGTTTATCTGGAAACTGACTTGTACTTCTGATAAGCTGTGATCTAATTGCCCATCGCCCTGGGCAGAAGCTCAGAGCCCATGCACCAATTCGCCCAGGCAGATACCCAGTGTACAAAAGCACTCTCACTCGTTGCTGCCCAGAATTAATCCCTGGCACTGAAACACAAAACTGGATGTGAAGAGCTCCTTGCAGCCCCTCTCCTCCCTCCTTCCCTCCTTCTTGCCAGATATTGCTACCTGGACTCTATTATCTTCTTATCTGCATAGGGTACCACCTGTTTCTAGGCATAACAGAGAAGACAGTTTTATAATAAGGGGAAAAGGTCTTGGTCCCACCAAATTCAGTATGTAATAAACTGATTTGACTTTGGCTAGTGTATTCTGGATTTATTTGCTGTCTCTTTTGTGGTGGTTCTTCTTAACTTTTAGGAAAATTTCAGACCCCATAGTCTAAGACAATTTTATTCAGCAAATGTTTTTCAGGTATTTGCTGTTCTCCAGAAATTAGGGTTTCCCCAAAAAAATACCAAATGCATCTTGGCTGTTCTAGAATTTCTAAAGAAGTTTTTACACTGAAGCCAGTTGTATGTTTTATCTGTCATTAGATTCTGCCATTTTTAGCCTGTCCAGCCAGAACTCTGCTGTTGTACATAAGAGATGTGGCAAATCATTTTGATGTGAAGCCATGTTTCTAGTCACAGATATATTCCTTTTCACCCCTGCCTTGTGGAGAAACAAGTAAGAGGGAGACGAGAAAAAGAATACCATTCAAAATGAGATGAGTTCGTGTCCTTCTCTAACACCAGTGGAGACACAGGAGTGAAAGGATGGAGACTGGGAAAGCTACAGAAACATCTGATTGCTGCATTTTAGGGAGGGGAGGCAGGAAGAGACCTTGTCAAGGAGTGCTCTACAGCCAGCAGCAAGGAGAGGACACAGAAATGTCTTCCCCGTGCAGAAAGCACCACAGGGCAGATGCATGGGGCTGCATGAGGGCTTGTGCTTGCCTCTGTACTGGTCCCTCCTAGGACAGGTCTGAGCCCTGGGCTTCTCCTGCCTTCTGTCTGCTCCAAAACCCCAGCAGCCCAGGAGAAGAGCCTGTCTGCCTTTTCTCCTGTCCCTGCATGAATATCTGTGGGGGGGACTGCTGTTTGCCATGCTATGGTAGCCCAAGTTTTGAAGCGTGTCACTGCTTTGCTCTTCTGCTAGAGCAGCACCTTCTCAGTCTGCTGGCCACACTGCTCATCATCTGTCTTCTTCCTCCATTGCTTTGCTGTCTTCTTATCAGTCCAGGCTCCAGTCTCTCAGCAAGAAGTCTCTAACCTGCTTCCAAATGTGTCACAACGAAGGACGGGGAGATGGTTTGATGCAAACCAGATTCCGTTTATTGGCACTTTCACATACAGTTATATACCTTATTTCTTATCACTACAAAGGTGTTGAAAATTACTCAATTGGACAGTTACTACTAACATGACATTACCTGACACTACTTGATTGGTTAATTAACGATCCTGGCCTAATAAGGAGGTCCGGTAATTACCTAATGCTTAGCAAGTTTTATTATCATTACCGTTAACCTTGCTTCTCAGCACTTTCTTAGGTTATCTTATGCTATTCCCACTTAACAAGGAGCCATGTCTCCATGATATCTCATGGTTATGTCTTTGGAGACTTTTCAAAGCAATGTTTAAGCAGATGGCACTCTTTGAACCACAGGTGGCACCTTTGAACTAGGGCGATGTTTTTACACAGAACTTTGCCATGGCTTAAGTGATAACCAATTTGTTGCAACTAATTGTTCTGTGCTAACGGCACATGCTAAATTTGCTTCTTGCATATCCACACAAATGCTTTTTCCAGAGCAGGTAGCAGAGCCACAAACCTCAGTGCTCCTTTGCTCCCGGCCACTTTCCCTTGGCGGGCAGGGGGTTCATCTCGCTGCAGCCATGCACCAGCCTGAACTGGCGAAGGCTGCAAGGAAAACATGAGAGCTGAGAGGATGTTTGGTGCCACCCACTGCTATTTTGGAGGCTGGGCTCCCAGCATTTCTATGTGTTACGAGTCTCATTCTTAGGAGGATAAAGGGAAGCTGCACCGAGTGGTTGTCTCCATCCTGCATGGCTGCTTTCCCTCAGAGATGTAGGGAAGTAGCTACTTCATGCTGTGAATTGCACAGGCAAAATTCTTAGCAACACCCTGACCTATTTGGAACACAAAAAGCTTGCAATGAGTCTAATTGCCGCAGCTTGCCGGAGGTGGAGATCTGGGTCCTGTAGCTCTTGCTCCATGCAAAAGGGATTTCCAATAGATGCTCCTCAGGTGGTGTTAGAAGAGAGCTCTGCAGATTTTCCTCCAGCTGCCTGCAGAGAGGGACAGGGCTGGATGGAGGTTTGGGATATGATGTAGGGGGACTGTGAGGGATTACTCACATAAGAAGCTGCTTCAAAGGGCAAGTGTTTTTCAGGGAGCACAAACAGCTTATAATAAGAGCAGCACAGTGAAAAAATATCTGGCACACCCTTTCTGCATCTGAGATGCAGATGCTTTCTGCATCTGAGACCCAGGATACTTTCCCTCCATACTCATCTCCCTACTATCCATCAGTCCTGATGCCCTCGGGTCCCTTAGTCTTGCAATGTCTGCCACACAGAGATCCCAAAATACACCAAATTGATTTCCATCTTTCTGTCCCTGACACAGAGATTGTTATCCCAGATTACCCAATCCCATCTGCCCTTTCCTAGGAGATGTAATTCCTGAGGGGTACGGATATTTTTACAAATGACAAAAGCAGTGTTGTGGGAACTGGGGCAAGATACACATTCTTCCTGTCTCAGTGGGGATGTCCATAAGGACAGTGAAGGCATAAGATAATCCACATCAGAAAGCTGCTGTAACCTTAGTACAGAGCCTAAACATGGGCAGGGTCAGTCTGTGTGTGCTAGAACATAAAAAACAAAACAAAACAAAGCAATAAAAAACAAAACAAAACCAAAAACAAAAACAAAAAACCAAAACAAACAAACGGAAAATAAAACAAAAAACAAAAAAACCAACCAACCACCAAACCCCAAACCAGAGGTAACCTGTTTGGCTCTCACATAATGCCACCAGGTATATGTAGTGACAGGGACTGAGCTGTGTTCTTTCACTTTCTTGGGCAAAGAAAGAGATGGTTTACATTTTTCATTTATGTCTTAGTAACATTAAAGTCATGGTTTAATCACATTTGATCTACAAAATGTGGATGGAAAATAAGAAGTCAGATGTTTAATTTTGAAAGTACCCTTTGAGGTTTTTTAGCTCTGGTTTCTCTTTTTTCTTTTTTTTGTTTTTTTTTTTTCCCCCTTTGAATTGCTTTAGCAGACAAACTCTGCACTTCTTTGGCTTAAGTTTGAAAAGGGTTTCATCTGACCTAAAATGTCCTTTTTTTTTTTTTTCAGTGAGTAATACATTCATTCAAAAACCAAAATACATTGTAGCTTCCAGGGAGAAGAGCATCCTCATGCGAGAGCTGATCTGTGCCCAGACGCCTCTCCAGCCACCCCACCACCCCACCACTCCACTCCAGGTTAACAAAGTAACACATCCTTAGGTCACTTTATATAGAAAGATGCTTTTGTCCTCTTTCCCACCCCTAGTTTGACAAATAAAGTCCTGCCCCCAATATGATCCACAGTGAATTGCCTCAGACAGCAACTGTTGGCACCACCCATTTGTGGTGCCAGCTCTTGGGGCTGGTCTGTCATCCATGGACCTCCCTGAGGGTGAGTTTTGCCCCAAGGGACTGGGACAGCCCAGTGCACAGCAGGGTAGAAGAGAAAGACATAGCTGTACACAGAAGCCAGGCCCAGAGAGAATAAATGAGATATTTTCACCCCTTTTGCTGTCTTCCCTTGTCCTTTTGACACCTTGCACCCTCCTTTTTCCTCCAGGACTACATGGTATTGACCAGGTGAAATTCAGTGGAATTGTGTTTATTGACTTTTACATGCACCAGAGGAAAGGGGAAGCTGCTTTATTATCATCTTCAAATCCATCATTTAATGGCAGGCATAAAATACCTGTAAATGGATGGAACTGCAGACCAGGATTTGATGAGAAAACCACCAGGAACCCCTGCTCAATACTGAGCTCTTGCAGACTCCCAACAGGAGCAACACCACCTCCTGCCAGGCAGCTCCACCTCAAGACTGGTGAGGAATCAGGGATAACTGGTACCCTGCAGGCATCTCTGGTGGGCTCCAGCCTTTCCCACCCTTCCTGGGCACACACAGGCACCAACCCAGCAATGGGCTTTGTCCCCCATTGCAGAGCCAAGAGGGTGTTTCTGCTGGGTCATCTTCTCACCTTGGTTAATAGATAGCTTTTAATTTGTCCTGTTGAGCCTTGGCTGTTGCAGACTTCAAGGATATTGCCAGGTTTGCTGGTTACAACCAGGTTCATACACAGCAGCTTCTCTAATGCAGACAAATCCATGGGCTCTCAGAAGCTAAGGGAAGGGGAAAAGATCTCTTCTATCAGTCACCTCTGTCTGTTTTTCTGGATTTTTTTTTTCTTTTTTCTCTTTTTAAATCTTATTTTAAATCAACACGTGAAGTAAGTAACAGGAATTATTTGTAAATGGGAAAATAGGACATTGGTTATAGTAAAAGACTTGATAACTACCATCTCCCAAGGCATCAGAGATGTTAAAGGTGTATGAGACACACAGAAACAGGAGATGGACAGATAGACCAGGTTGTTTCACCTCACATATAACTATTTCACTGGGCCAAAAGAGAAAGTGTGAAAAATTGAGAGGAAGCCTAAGCTTTCTGGTAATGCAGAAAGAGGCAGCCAGGACAGACAAATATGGAAAAAAACACATCTCCTTTTCTGAAAAGAACATCTTTAAAAAAAGAAACAGGTCTGAGGTATTTCTGCATGAGGCAGCCATTTGGCTCCTGGACGTAGAGTATGGGCCAGAAGTAATCAGGAACAGCGGGCAGAGGCAGCATGCATAACGAGGGAGCCTGCATGTGGGCTCTTATCATTTGGAAGCTAATAGATGATGAAGGCAGCTTAATCCCTGCAAATATAGAATAATGACAACCCTGACTTCGTGCGTCATAGAAATAGGGGGAACAGGGAGAGAAAAAAAAAAAACAAACCAAAAAACAAAAAAGAAAAAAGAGAGGAAGGGAGAAAAGTTGAAAGCAACAGCACTTGAATTGGCATGCATCATAAATCTGGAGAGAGAGAAATAATCAATCCCAAGGCAGAGCAGAGAGGTGGCTGCTGCTCGTGCGTGCAGGGAAAGCCTTGGGAGGAGAAGGGAAGAGGACGTCAGAGGAGGCGGCTGGCCAGGCACGGAGGGATGCTGACACGTTTGGTGCCAACCCAATTTCTCAGCCCGGGAGCTGGCAGTGCTCACTTCAGCCCCGTGTCCTCCTGCCAAGCCCAGCCAGCTGCCAGCCCTTCTTTCTCTCGCAGTGGAGGGACAGAGCCCCAGTGCCAGCAGTATGGTGCAGGCTTGCCAGGAGGGCACAACTCACCTTTTCCCTCAGTGTTGGAGCAAAGGCTGCATTTTGTGGGCATCTGGTGAAAAGGCAGTGGCCGAAACCCTGCCATGGCAACAGTGAGATTAATTACTAACCATTAGAATAACTGAAGAGGGGTTGTTGTGGATTTAGTCATTGCTAGGAAATTTTAATTAGCCATCGGATGTTTTTTCTCCCAGTGATAACACGCCCTCTGTGAAGCAGACAAAAGTTGTGAGAGGTTGGACCAGGTGGCTTCAGAAGTCCTGGGCACTGCAGGCAGGGACACAGCCAGAGGCATAGCTGCACATCTGATTTCCCCCCAAGACAAGCATCTTCACAGACAGGTCTGAGCCTTTTTTTCAAGCATAAAAGTCTCAATTGCTAATGGAGAGTGCTTTCAGTCCAATCTGTAGGCATCTCATCCTTGGCCTATACCTAGGCATCTCATCCTTGGCCTACATCTTGCCCTCTTAATTCTCTTAATTCCTACTGACTGACTCCTCCACTAATTAATGGAGAGAAGGCCAGATAGACGAGATCGACATAATTTTCTTGTCTGGAACCTCAGCTAGGGCTAGGGGGAATGGATACAAACTAGAGGAGGGTAGGTTTATGTTGGAAGTTAGGAAGAAGTTCTTCACCATGAGGGTGGTGAGACCCTGGAACAGGTTTCCCAGAGAGGTGGTGGAAGCCCCATCCCTGGAAGTTTTTAAGGCCAGGCTGGAGAGAGCTCTGAGCAACCTGATCTAGTGGGAGGTGTCCCTGCCCATGGCAGGGGGGTTGGAACTACATGATCTTAAATGTTCCTGCCATCCCTGAAAATTCTATGATTCTACTTTTATTTAAAAATTGATTGAGTTAGTTAGGTAAGGTCTATTTTTTGTAACCTCATTGCATTTTATACCATTTTCTATTAAATTCTGCATTATTCCTCCCTTCAAAATTAGTCAAATACCTGCCATACTGCTGAGGTTAAGCTAACAGATCAATTATTGCTTGGATTAATTTCCCTCTCCCTGCACCATTTTTGAAATGTGCAGCCTCAGGTGTTCTCCATCCTTGTCATGCCTGCTTGCTTGCACAGACTCTTCAAAAGCTTGTCTGCCAGGCAGGTAGCATCAAGCACCAGTATTCCTCATAGACTGGAATGGAGTTTACTGGCTAGCTGAGACCATGGATTTTGTCTGCCTCAGATGTTGGTGCCTCTCCATAGTGACAATTCCATTTAATTTGCCACACATCCCATCACATCACTCAAGTTCTGGTCCACATGATTGCTGCACCTTTCTTCTCACCAATTTCTTGGTGTACCAAAGTCTCCTTGGCACCCCAGTCAGAAGACTTCTAAAATTCATCTTGGCATTGTCACATACTATTCTTCAGCTACTCATGGCTCATCTGGTGAAAGAATTCAGATGTGCTGAAGCTCTGCCAGCTTGTTTATGTTGAACCAGTATATGCTGTTAATAACTATATTTTAACTACCCTTTCATCCACTTTCCCTGCAGTAAGATTCACTAGTCTGCATAGTCATACTGGCATCCTTTCCACAGTTAAGTGCAAGATATTTTTTTCCCTTTTTTGTTCTATGATAGAATAACCCACTTTAAAAAGAGACTGTGTATTTTTCTATCAGTTTAGCTAGTATATTTCTTTCTGCAAAAGCTTAACCACACATCATTTTTTGTATGTCAAATTTATTTGTTCCTAGGGGACACTTGTAAATGTTTCGGTGCTCACAACTTGTTACTAAATTGGCTTGGACCAGTGCTCCTCTTTTGGTGCCTGAATTCCTGATGAAGTCTTGGCTTATTTAACCTGAAAATCATGTGTCTAGCATGTAAATACCTCTCCAAACATCCTCTACAAACTGAAGAGGTCCTTTTCTCTACAAGTGTCCTTAGCTTTTTACATTGCCCTGTCAGCTCTTTTACAGACCCGTAGTACTGCAACACTCTGTCAAGCTTCAGCATTTCAGTGTGCTTGGAATATTCTTGTTTGCTTTAATATCATCAGCACTTGACTGTTCTGGACCTTTCGCAGCCATCATAATTTTTATATCACATTTCACTTAATGTTGCTTTTACCTCTCTCCATTGGCATTATTCACTGTGGGTCACTCCTTTCCAAAGGAAGGAGTTCTGGGGTCAGACTTTCTTTTAACACTCCCCAAGGCTTCAGGAGGTATTGCCTATCATGGGTGGCACATACCAAAAGCTGAGCTGATGTGAGACCTGGTGATGCCCAGAGCACATCAAGTAGCCCTGCTTGCCTGTTGGTATCCAGCAAAACATCTGACTCCTCGCTCTGCCTGGCAAGGGGGTCTGCTGCTCTAGAGCAGTGTAAGGAGCAGTTGCTAGAAGGTCTTCCAGGTCCTTTTACTGAATCTCAATAATCAGATAGCTGGGGAAAAACCAGAAACCAGAGCGTTGCCTGGAGACTTTAATACCTTTGACTTTGTTAATATGAGAGGCTGCAGCACCTGTCCCATTAATCTACTGCAACTTCCAAGGCATTGCATAATGATAAAACCTGCTATAGAAACAAACTGCATTTGCTACCCAGGACTTGCACTGCAAAATTGTTTTCCCTCACTACTCCCTGGTGTTGTCTCTGAACCCCCCAGCACTGCCCGAGGGGCTTGGCAGTCGGCTGGGGACACATGGACCTCACTCTGGTCTCCATGCCAAGCTGCTCCTGTCCTGTTGTCCCTGTTGGAGATCTGTCCCTGGAGACACAGTAACACTGAAAGGCATTGGAAGGTGTCATGGAGAGGAAGATGCTTCAAGAAAGCAGACATCCTGCCTGCCTTCTCACTGACCACTGCAGGTGCTTTTAAATGGGGAGTCACATTTGCTGTACCAATTCTCTTTGGAAAAAACATGGTCAGGGCAGTACTAAAAGTCTTAGATTATGGCCACTTACTAGTACTGGGCAGGCAAATAAAGCTGTAGAAAGACTCTGCACCATTCAGTTTGAACTCTAAATGCTGTCATCTCACAAAATAAGCACCTGAGCCATTAGCTCTGAAAAGGGCTCCAGAGTACAGGATGAACTTGCTTTGCTTGGAGACAGTGCTGAAGCAGGGATAACATTATCTTGTCACTTCCTCTGTTTCTCTTACCCTATTCCCCTCCTCTTCCAGAAGGGATCACTGAAGGCACGGGGAGGCTGATTTTTGGGGTGGAGGATGGGTCCTTCTGCCAGCAGTGGGGTGCAGGTGGCCTGGCAAAACAACCAGCATCTCACCAGTCTGTGTCTTTTTTTGGTACTTCAGGGCTGGGGTTGAAGGGCTAAGTTTCTCCATTCTTTCCCATGCCAGTCCTAGCCTCACCATGCCAGGTTTCTCCTTGGAAAGACCACAAGGCCAGTAGGTACATGCTGAGGTCTGGGCACACCAATAGGGTCTGCCCCAGGCTCACTGCATGACCATCAGCAAGTCACTTAGCTCTTCTCTTCTTTTACTGTCTGAAGAACAGGAGTAATCATTCTCAGCCACATTTGCTGCCCAAAGGCCAACTAGGGCAGAGCTCACACCCCCCACACTGCCAAGGCCTCTCCTGGTGTAGGGGAAGGGGGCACCTTTTCACCATCTTATGGCATGCCAGAAGCTGCCCCCCTTTTTTCTGCCATTGTGCCTCAGGATGATGAGGTCACCTCATCTTCTGGTGAGAAAAGATCAGTTCCACTTAACTGCTCCTCATGTACATCCATAAGAGGGAAGAAGTCTTTGCAATCCTCGTGAGTGATGGACAGAGAAGTCATCTTCCAGGGCATGAAGTGAGCTGTGGAGGCAAGATGCCTGCATCTTTTTTGACACGTTGAGTCTTGCTAGCATTTAGTTTCACATAATGGCTGCAATAGGTGGAATTTTTTGGCATTCGAGTTTTGTAAAAGATAAATGTGTTTTTCTTTTGTAGGATGAAATGCTTCTCTGGAGAGCAGGTTGGTGCTGCTGGAGGAGTGGGAAATAGGGTGGTTAGGGTGGTTCTGCTTGCACCCGGAGCCAGTGCTCCCACCTTAGCACTGAAACCATGCTGATTTTGGTTAAGAATGACTCTCTATTTCTTCATTATTGAAAAAACTCTAATAATAAATAAACAGGAACAGGCTGCCCTGGGAAGTGGTTGAGTCACCATCCCTGAAGATATTTAAAAGACATGTAGATGTGGTGCTTAGGGACATGGTTTTGTGTTTTAGTGGTGGACTTGGCAGTGCTGGGTTAACAGTTGGACCTGATAATCTTAAAGGTTTTTTCTAACCCAAACTATCCTATGATTCTATGCAATTTAACAGACAGAGCTGACTGAAATGCAGTCCTGAGGTGTTTCCACACAGGAATGCCACTTCCCCAACCTGCAGTGCTGGCTCTGTTGTGCAGTGTTCTGGAAGCCCCAGGGCTCCCTTGCTGCACCCTTGCTGCACCCTGCTCCTATGCATGGTGCTGGGGTATGGTCTCTGCTCAGCAAAGGGCCAGGGTCTGCTTCCCTGGCACAGCAATTGCAAGAGAAATGAGGAGGAGCATCTCTCTTCTGAGTGGTGCTTGCTGGGCAGCTTCTGGTCATGAGAAGGAGAGGTGAGCAGACAATTGCTCTCAGGGAGGTGAACAGATCACTCCTGTGTTGCTATCCAAGGCTTTGGTTCTCAAAAATGCAGTCTCTGAATAACCCATCTGAGTTTTCACTTACATCTCAGCTTGCACTCCAGCAGAGCATTTGGAGATGATTATGCACTCTGCTAGGCACATTTGGGCAGGAGCAGTATAACTCCAGTATAACTGGAGCAGTAACCAGTCATGAGGGACTTTTGATCCAAAGTCTGATGTGAACTTCTCCAGTGTTTGGACATTATTCTGAAGACACTGTCACCTGTCTCTGCTCATCTGAGGGAAACTCTGAATAGATAGATAGAGAAAGAAATCCTGTTATAGTTTCACAGGTCTAATCTGCCAAAGCAGAGCAGGAACAATTTTTAATTTTATAAGCATCAGCTTTTAACCTTATTCTGTGATATTACACTTTTCCACAACCAAAAACTAGTTTAAACTATCTTGAGCTTAACACCTTATTACACAAAGCTTCTTAGAAATGAAATAAAATAAAATAAGTAATCTTGGACAAAAGTGTGTCAGACGAAAAGGTCCTATGAATACAGGGCTAATTCAAAGCCAAAGAGCTTTCAGATGTAAAGTACATACACTTATGAAGCTCTTATTCTTCTCCTCCAGAAAATCTTTAGTTAAACCTTTAATCCAGCTGAGGTGTCTGCTGGAGGATGGGGTCTTTCCCTGAAAGGTGAGATAGAGAATTTTCCTCTGATTTCAGCCAGCATAAGGCTAGAGTCCTCCTACTCCAAACAGTGGTGCAACAGGATTTTACCCTGATTTTAGACCACTTGCATTGAATATTTACCATCTGTTTTTTACGGGCTTCTGATATGAAATTTCTTTTCAGAAAGGCAATTAACCTGAAACAAAGAACTGAATCCTTCCCTATGCTCTACAAGAGATCAGACCACTTGTGCGTATCCCTCAAGAGATAAGAAAAGCTTTTCAGGGAGTAACTTATTGGACATAATGAGAGTCTTACTGAGACACCTGCCACCAGTGCTACTTAAGAGTGTCTGCTCCCACATCTCTCTTGAAATTTAACTGTGATTTTTTTTTTCCTAGTCAGTTAATGACTTTGTTCTGCAGAGACATCACTGGAAATGGCTCTCTCTCAGAGTCCCATGTGGTGTTTTGGTCCTTGGCTGGGCAGTGACCATTGATTAATTGTCTTTGAGACTCAAATGGTGCAGGCTAAAGGGTGATTGTCATCTCCCTCCCCTAGCCCCTGCAATGGTGGCACCAGAAGAAGGCATCAAAGGCCCTGCTGTGTGTCACCACTTGGGATGAAGTGAAGGCAGTTAAGTGGACCAGCTCCAGCCCTGGGGTGTGGGCTAGGCCATTGCTGATGAAATTTGTGAGTGAGTGCTGTGAAAAAGGGAAGGATGTACCTATGCAGATGAGGAAAGACAAAGGAGGTGAAGGAGACCTAGGGCACTTATGAAGAGCAGAAAGAAACTGCTGTTATGTGGTTTGCAGGGGAAGAGTGCAGGGGAGCAAAGAGGGGGTGAGTCAACACTCTCCCCTTCAGAAAGGCACTGATTTAATTTGCTTTTCAGATGGCATTTCAGGGTTTACACAAAACTGCAGGCATCTTACAAGCTTCCTGACAGCTCTGCTCCAGCTCCATTAAATGCTTATGTATATGCACAGCATGGCAAAAATCCCTAGGCAGCACTGTTACGGATGGGTTACATCCATACTGACCCCAGCAGCTTGTGGGCATGCAGAAGATGGGGATAAGCAGAACCACCAAGGAATGTTTAGGTGGGAAGGTGTGGCAGCGAGGCTTTTGGGGTTGCCTGGGACAGCCTAGGAGAGCTCTGCAATCACACACTGCTTTCTGCAAAGACATAGCTGGGATTTTGCAGCATTTTGGATGCTGCACCCAGTCTGGAGAGGACAGGTGGCATGGTGCTGCAGGTTCCGGTGCAGGCATCCTCTGACCTATTGTCATCTTGAGGGGACATGCTACCTCCCCGGCAGCAGGATTTGGTCTTTTGGGTTGATGTCAGGCTGCAGTTAAGCATTGCCTCCTTCCCTCCTTCTCTTCATCCCTTTCCATTAAGAAGAGGACAGCCCATTGCAAATTATGCTGCCCATTTTTCCCTCTACAGAGCTGCAAATTCCCTCTCAGTAACCTTAGGACATGTTCATCTGCCCTACCTCTTGCCCCCTCAAAGCCAGGGCTGCTTTATTTGCAGCTCAGTGCACGGCTTCTCTTGCACTTTCTGATCTCAGACATCACCCTTGATACTTCTATGCAGTTGGGCCTGGCTGCTCAGGCTGTGGAGCTGTGGAGCAGCCAAAGCAGAGTTACAGAGGAGACCAGACTGTTTGCAGGACCACTGCACTTTGGCCAGACCCTGAAGGCATCAGGCCACCCTGTACTTTGGGAATAACAAGTGATACAGCTCTTACAAGACCTGATGAGCCCTACAATTCCCACAGCACTCCACTGGCCATGGCATCATATCTACCTGCACCCAGAAAGAAGACCCTTCTGGCTCACCAAATAAGTTGCCCAGAAGAGGTAGCATCTCTTTGAGGGTTTAAAGACTCCAGTCACCACATCTGAGCTCACCTAATGTTGGCTATAGCCCTGCTTTTGGGACAGGAGTGGGCTGGATGATCTTTACCATTCACTTTCAGTGACTCTTTATTGTTAGATGGTTTGTTTTAGCCTTTCCTGTGCTCTTCACAGACAGAAATGTTGTAGCCCAAAGAAAAGATTTAGCAGTGTAAATGATTGCTTGTGACAATATTCAGTGTGGCCTATTGCTGAAAATAAGACACGTGGGCAGTAGTTCTGTCTTTTGAAGATGACAGACAGGAACACTAACATCAGTGCCTTCAGTTTGCTTCATTTTGCAGGGAGGTCATTTGAAACTGCTAGCACCTCTCACACAGCCCTGATATATGGCAGCCATAAATTCAGATACTGCCTTCTGTGATGCTTCTTGAAATGTGCACCCCTTTTGCAATGGCATCTCAGCAAAGGGAAAGCTTGCATGGAGATAACAAGCCTGCTATGAGCTCAGCTGATTGCCCTGAGATAGTCAAGAGCCAATGAGCACATGCTCTCCAGAAGAATCAGATTTCATTATGGAAACTTTTTGGTTGTCACTGCTTTTAGATAATCCCAAACTGGGCCTGTCCTCACCTTCTTCCCATCTGTTTCATATCTGTAGCAAAGAAATTTAAAAAAACATGTCAGAGGGAGGGGATGAAGGCTTGTAGCCTGTTGTTCACTCACTAGCCCAGCATACTAAAATCCCCTAGCTTTGTCTTCACTTCACCTTCACCATTGGAAGGTTGTTTTTTTTCCAAACTTCTCACGTAAGCTCATTAACATCACTTTTCCATCTGACCCACTTAGAGATCTGCGTCACTGGTGATGTTTCAGCACTGAGCAATCTCCCTTCACTTCTCTGCTCATATCCTGGGGCGGGGGGGGCAAGGGGGAGGTGGTGTATGTGGGTCTTGGCTGAACAGCACTGCCTTTGCATGGATCTATATTTATACATTTAATGTCTGAGCGGGCTCAGGCTCACAAGAGCTGTCCAGGGCAAACTGCACAGAGTTCATGTCAGTGCCTAATGGGGCCCTTTTCACCTCTGGATGTTGATGTGGGGAGGCTGTGCTGCTGGTGCAACGCCTGCTCTGCGCACTCAAACAATGCTGCTTTTTTTAGACTGACAACCCTGTAATGCTGCTGGTGCTGTGGAGAAGTGATAAAGGTAACATTTCACATCGCCAGGCAGCAACTGCTTCTCTTAGGATAACTTGGCAGAAAAAAATAAAAGGGAAAGAAAAGAAAGAAGAAAAAAAAAAAAAGGAGAGAAAACACAAAGCAGAGTGCGCAATTGTGAGCAGCGATGACGTCTGCCGTCACATAATCTCTCCTGAGCCATGTTTTGAGCAGGATTGGGTGACACTATTGGAGGGAAAGCAAGAACCAGACACTGAAGGGATGCTAGAGTCCTGTTAATACAGTCCATCATCCTCGGAGGCCAGAATGCTATTCTGCGGGTCATACATGAAAAGAACAAAATTTCTAAAGCATTAGCTTGTTGTAAAGATGGTGAGCAAACATGCAGTTTTCTGTGGCAAAAATGGTCCCACCGGTGAGGGGACCTTGGCAAGAGAAGGTTCCCAAAGCCATGGCATTTCTATGGCTCCTAGACCTGTTCAGCTTGCACTGAAGAGAAGGCAGCATGTAGGAAGGGAGGCTTGGCTCTCTCTGACAGCTTGGCAAACTTGCCCTGGGCTCCAACAGGCAATCTGGGATCGTTCCTTCTCCTGCTTTATCACCTCTAATGGAGGAGCAGCTGGGCAAATTAGACCCTCTGGCAAGGTAAGAGGGTCTAATTAGACCCTGTGAATGCAAGGCAAAAGCATACAGTAGCAATTCATGCCAGGAGCTCACTGCTCTGTCCCCAAGCTTCAGTGCTCCCTCCTTCTTTGACCTGTAGGTCAAAAAACCTTGGTGCAGAAATTTCTCCCAGCCAGGAAGAACAGGACCACCATTTACACAAAACTGATTTTTCAGGTAGCCCTCCCTCTTCACTCAGCCAGTTTTATTCCCACAAGTAATCTGCCTGCAGAATAAAGGGCAGCTGAAAAACATTCTAAGCTCAGACTCCTCTACATTATAAAATCACCTGGGAGATTATTTTACTGTTGTAACAAGAGATGTGCTGTGCCCTGCTAGAGAAACTACCTGGCAGAGAAGAGTCTGCAGGATCTGAATGTTCATTGCTCAGGGGAAAGGGTCATTTACTTGCTTTTTGATAGGTGTTTTAGGTTTGGTTTTGTGGTGTTTTTTTTTTTAAATAGGGTAGGTTAACAAATGGATTTTCATCCCTGGATGCTGTTCATCCTCTTGCCTCCTAGATGTTATGCCCTTTCTTTGATCCCCCTTCAGGACCCTTCAGTGCTTATGGAGAGAAGAGGACTGACGAGATTGTTTTAGACTCGGGTGTAGGAGTGAAGTAGCAGAGGGAGGTTGCCATCTATTGATCCAGGAAGAACTGAATGAACATGATATTTGATCTGTAATTATATAGCTGAAGAGGTACTGCAGGCAGACTCAGCATTTTGAATGGGGTGTAATACGCTTTTTTTCCTGTTGCTGTAAATTAGCTGCCAGCTCACCTTAAATCTCATCTTACAGAGCTCCCTACCAGATATCTTGGACTTCAGCTGATGGGCAGAAAAGCAGCACTGAACACAGAGAAATTAAAAAAGGGGACAAATCTCAGTGCCTCTCCTGTGGTGTTCTTTTTTACATGGTATTCTACACAGCTTGCTTACTGTCCTAGGTTTCACCAGGCTGTACGAGTTATGTGCTGCAGTGGTACTTGATGAGGCTGCAATTGAATTTAGAGGCTAATTTATGCAAGTTATGCCTCTCACTCTCTCTTTCATTAGAAGGCTGCTGTGTGGCAGAGCCATGGCTATGGATAACTGATGAAAGGGGAAGTCACCACCAGCCTCCAATGCAAAAAGGCAGTAACAAGAGGTACAAAGAAGAAATTTGGGTGGGCTACAAAGAAGAAATTTGGAGACACTGCCCAGGTAGGGAGCATAGTACTGGGAGAGACAAAGGTGAGCTAGATTTGATACTTACAGGAGGCATAAATGGCAAAAAACAGAGGCTCTGCTCCAAGATTAGTAGTAAATGGCTGAGTAAGAAAAATGAGGACCTACTGCTGAGTGGGATGGGTGATTTAGTGACAGTGGAGGCAGGTTCATTGCCAGGCATTCATTGCCTTCTTTGCCTCAGTCTTGACCACCAAGGTCTCCCAGGCCTCTCTGCTTAGGGAGAGGGTTGAAGGGGAACAACCAGCAGTGAATGAGGATCAAGTCAAGGTTTGCTGGAGAGAACATCCTGCACGTGGGACCCACCAATAAGGTGCTCAGGAAAATGGATGTTGTTCTTGCAAGGCTGGTCTCTATCACATTTGAAAGGTTGTGGACATTGGAGGTGACCCCTGGCAACTGAAGGAAGGCAAACATTGTACCCATCTTCAGAAACAGCCAGAAGAACAGCTAAGGAAACTGCAGTTCAGTCAGCCTAATGCCCTTCCCTAGGAAAATCATGGTCTGAGTCCTTTTGGAATATGTTTCTGAACACAGGAAAGAGAATAAGGTGCTAGAAACCTCCAGCATGGATTCACCTAAGGTAAACCATACTGGACCAACCTGACTGCCCACTGGAGTAAAAATCCAGAGAGCACTGTGAAAGAGGAGTCCCATAGCTCCTCTGTTGCCTGGGCAGACAAACACACCTGGGCTCGTCCCAATTAACTGGGGTATTAGAAAGAGTTCATGTGGCTAGCAGGCCACATGTTTCTGAGGGTGCTGAACTACTAAAGTGCCAGGTCCATGAGGTGTTCTGATATTCTGCATTTTACAGCCGTAAGCATATAATATAATTGTAAATTTTCTGGCTTTCTGTTTTGATGTCAAGGAGAAGGAAAACAAATTAGGAAGAAATCAGCCTTATTACATCTTCTGGTACTGATGCATCTCAGCCCTAAGGAAATTTTTTTCTCTACTAGAGAAAATTATGTTTTCCAACCTCCGTGGCCCTCCTTTCCTTCCCTCTTGGTGATGTTGGCTGATGAGGTTGTCTGGCAGTGCAGAATCAGTAGGTTATTTCATGAGGACTGCCCATCTCCCAGTTCCATAAATATACATTTCCAAAGGATGTGTGTTTCACAGCATCTAGGGAGCAATAATACTGTCTGATTTGGCCAGAAGGTTTAAAGGCCAGTGAGCTTGTCCACAGAAATAACAAGTCTGCCAGAAAATCTAGGACAGTACCTCACCTCGCTGGGGACAAGTCTCACCTGGCTATGGACATATGAGACAGCAACTCTCAAAAGCTCTAGAAAGCCTGAGAGATGGGATTTCAAAGGAGATATGGCCCTATTGGCTTTCAGGCCAAATTTTCCATGAAAAGATGTTCCATGAAAAAAATGTTTATCTAAAAATAAAAAGCTCAGACATGCAAACCCAAAAAATTAATAATAAGGTGGCTTACCTAGGTAATTACGTATTTCAAGATCAGAAGTTCTGTACTTGCAAAATATACTCCCTGTAGGTTTTTTAAAGCTCATTTTTCTCTCGGGTAACAACACTTCTTGGGGACTGTGGCTGCCAGCTTAGCTTCCTACAAAGGGAAATGTTCATTTGTATAGTTCTGCAGCCCTTTTTACTGGCCAGACTAAAGAAGGTCTTCATTTTCAGAGTATGAATATTGATGCTGTAAATTCAAGTGGGGCATTTGCATTTATTACTATACATTATTTGCATAGTGTCTGTAGAGGGTTCTATACCCTTGTGGTAAATATGTATGTGAATAAATCAGTGAGCATTAATTGCTAGGGCTTATCCTGTAGGCCCTGGATTGAACTGAAGCTTTACTATCACATTTGTGAAGGCAGTGTACAGTCCAAGAAGATTACAGAGATTAGGTTGCAGTGAAAAATTGTTGAAATTGGCATAGTTTCTTACTGAGTTGCATCATAAACTAGGGTTTTAAAAGCAGTTTTGATAGGATTCAAGGGTCTTCATGGTTTAGAAACTTCTCTGAATGTCCCCAGGAGCATGACCAGGGCAAAAAGGTGAAAGCATATTAAAAAAAAGATTATCTTTTCTGTTAAGGTGCTATATATATCCAATATTTGGCTAGTGCTGTTGCTGCCTCTTTTGCAGGAAGGGAGCTACTAGGATTTTTTAACTTTTTTTCTCCTGGCTCTGAACTTTTTCAGTAGAATTTCTTAATATGAAATATGAAATAAAATGGATCTTGAAAAGAAACAAGGAAATTTTTTTCCTATGTTGTATCATCCATGAATGCAAAAAGTTTATTTCCTTAAGTAGCCTGCTGAAACTGCTTTCCCAAAATACATAGCTGTGGCAAAGGTGGCTCTCACCAAGGAGTGAGGCAGCTCCCAGTGACACAGGATGAGGGATGGAGTCAGTGTATCCTGGTACCATCTCCCACTGTTTGAGGGCTGGAGTAGAATAGACACAGTGCTATTGATGAATGTGCCTTGGGAGCCCCTCCTGGCTGGAGAGGATGGGGATAAAAACTGCCCATGGTTACACTCACCTAGGGCTGCCTCGTACCCCCCTGGCTGCTGCTATCCTGACAGACCAGCCACAGGGCCCCTGCCCATGGTGCTCCATGTAAAATCACTCCTCAGAGAGCCTTTGTCCGGATGATGTGCTGGCTGGGTTCTGTTTGGGTTCTGCTCCCTCTGGTGCTACTCCTGAATCCCAATTTCTCATCAGAGAAGAACTCAGTTCATTGAGGCAGGTTGCCTTCCCCTTCCTCCCAAAGTAGCACCAGCTTGGCCTCTCTGAGACTTTTTTGGACTCTCACTGGGACCCTGGACTCAGGCATCCCCATCTGCTGCCAAGTGGCAGGACTTATCTGGATGGCAAATAATTACCAACTGAGGAGAGTAGGTTCCATATTTACATATTTGTATATATCTGTAATTCACCATCATCATTATTGTTACTACCTCCTTAAACCTAGTCGAGGATTTTTTTTCAACCTTAAGGTCCCTCTCCATTATTCCCCTTATTATCTTCCCCTGGGAGGATAGTGGGAGAACAACAGAGAGCATCTCTCACTTGGTTATTGGCTAAAACTAACGGAGCCCAACCAGGCTGGCTACACTGGGGGACACTCCAGTTGATATCCAGCACACAGAAGACAGATGGAACCATTATAACATGCATTATTAACCATAACCACCTTCCTGAGATACCCCATTGCATCTGCCTTAGAGGCAAACACTGCTTTTAAAGCAGGTGTGCATGCAGCGAGTTGGAGCTCTGAAATTCAAGCTCTGACTTTGCAAACATCCCAGTTGTCCCCTGATGATGCACTGCACACAGGGCAAAGGAGCAAAATGCAGGCTGAGAGCAAAAGCAAACAAAATGCTGGTGTCCCTGTGCACAAACCAATGAACAATTTGCATAATTAGGGCAATGCTGATGTAATTCTCCGTCACTGAGTGCATGGTAAGCTCAAAAGCCTCCTACTAGAGCTTCACGGCATTTTGGTAACCTCTCTTTCTGTCTTGCCTGAGATAATCATTTCATAGATATTTTTTTCTGTTACCTCTCACCTCTTGGTTGAAAATGTTTTTACCACACCTCAAAGCACACAGAAGCAAAGTCACTTCTTATCTATGATGTACAAAAGTTGTGGTCTGCTCATCTTAAAGGTGAGGGGGAGGAACTGGGGATGAGGAAGGCACCTCCAGCCCAGCAACAAACTCTGGGATCCACATAAAAAGGCAGGGCTACCCCTGGGACCAGGTTCCCTTTCTGCAGTGGAATGTCACATCTGCCTCTCATGGAAGCACTGGGGTAGGGTTGAATACTGAACTCACTGGGCATGGGCAACAGCTTTGAGGAGATTACCTACATCATCTTTGCTTTATTAATTGCTCCAGCCCAACTGGTTTCTTATGTCTTCTAAAATTTTTATATAATTTAAAATGTCAGTTATTTTTGCTCAGTCTGTCTCAAGGACCATAAACCTTTGTGAATATCTCAGTCTATCCATGGCATTAAGTAATGCCTCTTCTGTCCTCCAGGCTAACTGGTATCCTGCTGCTGTCCTGGAGCACGGTCCAGCAAGGAGGACACTTGGGAGTCTACATCTGTGTGTACAAAAGATACGCAGTGGAAGGCTCCTGGTGCCTGTCATATTGCATTGCCCTGTCACTTGGCCACTTCTGACTGGCAACAGAAAAAGCAGTTTGTAAAAGACAAGTCCTGACAGGGGTGACGATGGCACGGGATGGAGAGATGAGCCAGGGGTGTGGCTGGGTTCAGCTGCAAGTAATGAAACCTGAGAGAGAGAAAGAGGAGATGAATATGGGGGAGCATTACACTTGGGCTTTGCCACCAAACCTGTGACCACAAGTCCAGGGGCACTGCCAAAATCACTGAAATCCCCTCTAGCTACTGCCACGTGAAACTCCAGACCTCTGTGGGTGTGCAACGTTAGCTCTGCATTTGTGGGCCACATGTAAGAGCAGAAAGGTTGCATGTTTTCCAGGTGCACGCCTTTGGCATTTGGTGTGTGAGTGAATGAAATAATCAGTTAATTAGTAAAGCTAGTCTAATGTCCTGCTCCAGGATTTGTGGGTCCCTGGGATCCCCACGGGCAGGGTGAGAGAAGAAGGATGGCCAGCCCCAGAGGTGGAGCAACTCCAGCTGCACCCTGAGCCTGGGCATAGGTGGGCTGTGTCCCGGGGCTTCCAGGAGCTGGCTTTGCTCTTGAATACGCTCAAAACCAGGCTGCCAAGGGGTTGTTGTTCCCCTCCACATCTGTCTAGCTTTCCCCTCCTTGTGGGAGATGAGACAAGGCAGGAGGGCAGGGAGGGAGTGAGGGAAGGATGCCCACCATTTGCATGCAACCAGCACCGCAGGGATCAGGTTTTTCACTGGCATTTCACTGGCATTGCCCCTGTACTCAGCCCTGGTGAGGCCACAGCTCGAGTCCTGTGTCCAGTTCTGGGCCCCTCAGTTCAGGAAGGAGATTGAGGACCTGGAGCAGGTCCAAAGGAGGGCAACCAGGCTGGTGAAGGGACTCCAGCACAAGTCCTGTGAGGAGAGGCTGAGGGAGCTGGGGGTGTTCAGCCTGGAGAAGAGGAGGCTCAGGGGAGACCTCATCGCTCTCTACAACTCCCTGAAAGGAGGCTGGAGCCAGGGGGGGGTTGGCCTCTTTTCCCAAGCAACTTTCAACAAGACAAGAGGGCATGGTTTTAAGTGGTGACAGGGGAAGTTTAGGTTGGATATTAGAAAGAATTTCTTCATGGAGAGGGTGGTCAGGCATTGGAATGGACTTTCCAGTGAAGTGGTGGATTCTCCGTCCCTGGAGATATTTAAAAAAAGACTGGATGTGGCACTCAGTGCCATGGTCTAGCAACTGCAGCAGTGGGTCAAGGGTTGGACATGATGATCTCTGAGGTCCCTTCCAACCCAGACAATTCTATGATTCTATGATTCTATGATTCTATGATTAGTGAGGGCTGAATCAGGCCTCTGGGCCAACTCAGCCGTGATGGCTGAAAGGGGGGTGATTAGTTGTGTATGAGGAGGTGTTCCACTCAGAACCTGGGCTGAGCCAGCCAAGCAGGGCCCCTTCAGGCTGTGCTCTTTGTTATTCAGCCCCTTCCAGGAGGATTACAGCACGTGGCACAAATATTTTGGCCTGTGATAAGATTTTCTTTCTGAATTTCATGCTGACTTTGAGCTCAGTAATCCTCCCCTCGGAGCAGGGCAGATGACTCCTCACACCGCTGACACAGAATTCTAATCCCACGCCCGGATCTGGCCGCCTGGTGCCCACTCCCCATGCCCCCTCTCCTCTTTCCGAAGGCTCCCAGAGTGGAGCCTGGGGGTGGTGGGGACCTCCCGTCCCGTCCCCTCCCTCGGCATCCGGTCCCTCTCTCCTCCCTGTCCCACAGCCACTGACATCAGCAGCCGTCGGTGCATAAGCGGCTCAGGAGGCGGCAGGGAAGGGATCAAGCAGCAAATTGCCTTAGGGATGATTAAAGGGGCGGCTGGCAGCGCTGCGGAGCGGCCACGTGTGATGGATGTCCCGAGTGTCACACACACACACGAGCAGCTGCGGCACAGGTGGGAGAGCCGGGAAAGGGACCCTAGGCCTCCTGTGGGCAGCCTGAAACCCAACCACAGCCTGAAAGCGGGATCCAGCGTTCCTCCCCCTCCTCTTCCTCCGCCTCCTGCTCTGAGAAGGACACACGTCAGGGACACGGCGCTGGCGTCTGCATGGGAAAGGCTCTGCCCAGGAGGGGCAAGGGAGGCGGTGGCATTAGGGAGCTGAAATACCCCGAGGAGAGGGGACCTTGGCGTCGCGGAGGTGGTGGCTGCATGTGTGTCCCCTCCCGTCCCCCCTTCCCTCCCCCCATTGGAGAGCAGCTGCTCACGGCTCTGTGAGCAGGTTTATTAAACACCCAGAGTGTGTGCTAATTGCATGGGGAAGGTCCTTGTTAGAAAGGAGTCCGAATGGCAGCACCAAGTTCTTGCCAAACCTGTATTTGGGGAAAAAGTACATCAGTGCTGATATTTAATGCTCCAGCTGTGGCACGTTGCAGAGCCTGGGGTGAGCAGGAGTGATCTCTGCCTGGAGTGAAATGCTCAGCATGGGAGACACCAGCATGATCATAGAATCATAGAATTGTCTGGGTTGGAAGGGACCTCAGAGATCATCATGTCCAACCCTTGACCCACTGCTGCAGTTGCTAGACCATGGCACTGAGTGCCACATCCAGTCTCTTTTTAAATATCTCCAGGGACGGAGAATCCACCACTTCACTGGAAAGTCCATTCCAATGCCTGACCACCCTCTCCGTGAAGAAATTATTTCTAATATCCAACCTAAACTTCCCCTGGCACAACTTAAAACCATGTCCTCTTGTCTTGTTGAAAGTTGCTTGGGAAAAGAGGCCAACCCCCACCTGGCTACAACCTCCTTTCAGGGAGTTGTAGAGAGCGATGAGGTCTCCCCTGAGCCTCCTCTTCTCCAGGCTGCAAGTCCCTGATGGAGCAAGTCCCCCAGACTCATTTTTGTCTGCAGCCAAGACCTTGCTGCTATATGGTGGGCATTGGGCAGCAGAGCTAAGGAAGACCCATGCAGGGGATGGGTGGTCTTGCCTTATGCTTCTTGCCTTTAGCCCCAGATGTATTGACACATCCTCTGTAACAAGACCTGTACAGTTTGCAGCTCCACATTTAATGAAAAAGGCCTGGCTACTGATAATCCTCCTAATAAGACCAGGTAAGCTTCTGGATGTAAGTGCTAGTTATTAATTCAAGGCGTTTCTTCTTCCTTCAAGGGACACAAAGATCTCTTTCACTGCTTTGTACCCACTTGTCCTCCAGGCAGTTTGCTTGGTGAGCCAAAAGAGTGCCCTTTCACTATGTTCCATTTGTTGAAAGTGTTGACTGTCCCAAACACATTATCCTAATAGTAAATATTTCACTGTGCTGCCTGGGAGCATATTACCTCAAAAAAACAATTTAGTGCTTGATGCTTTTGACACTGACTAGTTTGAGAGGGCTCAAAACATGGGGTCACGTGCCAAAAGAGGAAAACTGCTTGGGGCCAGTGTGGGATGTGGAGATGGGCAGCCTTCCTGAGAGTGCTGCTCCTTGGGACAGGCACTGTGCGTGTGAGGGGACCATCTCAGAAGCAGATTGAAGCCCCAAACATTCTCACTCAGTTTCACAGTACTCCTGCATCTGCATCCTGTAATGGTGCTGGCAGGATCTCTGGTAGGCTTCTTTTCCCACCAAGACCCATATAGAAGGGATTTATGTTTGATGGAGCTAGTGCAGTAGTGACCAGCCCACTGGAGTAAGAGCTAAGCCTGTTGCAGAACCTGATCCCTCCTGCAAGGTTTGATGGCTTCATGTTGGCTTGCAGAATAAGCTGTCCTTATCCCCCTTATCAACACTGGCATAGCTCTTGCTTACTGAAGGCTTGGAATGAACAGTTTAAGCTTCCAGCTTTATTTACCCCTTTTCTGCTGTGGAAGAAGGCTACAGGCTGGTGGGGGTACAGGGATGGGACCACAGGGAGGTACAAGTGAGGAGGAGTAGGAGAGAAATTTGACCTATGCAGCTTCTCAGGGCCCCTCAGGGGCACAAAGCAGCTTCCAGGCCTCTAACCAGCAGCCAGCATTGGTTCGACCATGTACATGTAATTCTCAAACTTTTTAGCATGCCTACCCCCTCCTTGCATATTTTTTTTCTTCCATTCACTGGGAAAAAATGTTGTCACTATTTTCAGATAACATATTGAAAAATCTTGCAGTTTTCAAGATTCCCCAGCATACACTGTCCAAGTGCTGCTATTTCCAAGTTCTTCCCTCAGGGCACACACCTTCAGGCTGAATTGCTTCCAGACTTTGCTGGCCAAGCCAAAGAAGGGGAAGACAGTGGCTTTGCAGATGGATGCAAAGGGCTACCTTACTTCTTTGGCAAATGAGAAACTCCAATGACTTTTGAGTACTCAATTCAGTCTACAACAAATTCTATCCTTCTGTATTTCTCTTTCTCATCTTCATCCTTCTCAATGATGTTGGTGAAATTTTGGAATGTCCCAGAAGTAAGCAGTTTTCTTTAAACTGTCAAAAAGAAAATGCTTGGATTTTAATTTGGAAAGAAATATTTGCCCAATGGAGCACAAATCTACTGCCAGTTTCTCTCAACCCAGGACTTCAGGATTCCGGGACCTACAAAATAATTGTTTGAAAAATGTGGACGAGTTTTATTTTTCAGGCTCAGCTCCCCATAGCTCCAGTGAGAACACAGTAGCTAAAAGGAACTTCTTCAGCTCAGTTATACGGATATTAACATTTACTTTATTGTGGTGCTTACAGTTAGAGAAGATAAGCATGGGGTTTTTTTGTTTTTCCAGCATCACCTTAGTCATCCTGGTAGCCACGGGGAAACACTAGCACGTGGCATGTTGAACTGAGCACTTGCTACATCAGTGGATGGGATCTGGCTCCAAGCAGCTGAACACAGCTCTGCTTCACCTGTGTCTGACAGGCAGGCAGTTTCTATAGTTACTACTGCCCTAACCAAGCCCAACCAGTCAATAATTATTTCTCTTTATACTCAGATTTTGTGCCCAATCCAGAACCAGGGGTCAGCAGAAGCATGGTGTATGACTCTAGTAATTTTGAACATTTGTGACAAGCACCTCTGGGCACCCCAGGGCCCCCTGCAAAGTGTGAGGCTACATGCCAAAACACCCCTCACCACACAAGTTTTGAGCTTATCCATCCTCTGCTTCATGCCCACACTTTGGTTTGTTGGTGCAAGGAGGAAAGAGGATAGGGCACCAAAATGCCTCTGGCACTGAGTGCTACAGACACAGGAAAGGTATGGTGGGGTAAAGAATAGGCTTGGACTACTGAGGAGATGTTGGAGTTGGGTGAACAAAAACATTTCCAGATGCTCCTGGTTAAGAGAATTTCTCACATATTCCCCACTCCAAAGCCCTTTTACTAAGTGTAAATGAACGTAGGTATTAAAAAAAAGGGGGATGGGGTGTTTAAAAAAATTCGGTAGAAAGCTCTTATCTTGTAATTGAGGAGTTTTTACACCATCTGTGAGTAATCTTGAAGGTGCCCTGAAGGGAGCAGAGAGGTAGCTCTGTCTTGCAAAACCCAGGACTGCAAAGAATTTGGTTAATTAACTGAAACCCTGCATAAGACCTTTGTCCCCTCTTTCGGCCTGGATGAACTAGAAAAGTGTGGCTTTCTCTTCAAGAGAGGTACTGATAGAGATTCAGCCCTGCCTGCAAGCTGCAATTGGCTGCTTTGTTTTCTTCTCCCAGTTTCCCGCAAACCAAATCTGTTACCAATGCCATGCTTTCTTTTTGTCAATAGATTTATCAGCACTTTTATCAGCAAAGCTTTTATTGCTGCTCTCCCTGCAACGAGCAGTGAATAAAGGTTAAAAAGACCAACCCTGTGCCTATCTGTGAAGGGAGCTTGCATAACCGGGGAGGGCTGCTGGTGCAGGGATTTGCTGACGCAACTGGCTGGGGAAAATGACTGAGATGCCTGCTGAGGGACAGAAGTGACTTAACTCTCATCAGCAGAGTCTCTGTGCCTGAAGGAGCTGCTGCTAAGGTGATGGGGTAAAATAGACCCCAGAGGAAAGCTGATTTTGAACAGCGAGGGCCTTTTTATTTATTTTTTTGTAAAAAACGCTTTGTGCAGATTGCATGCGGACTCTTTGTGTGCCTCTGTAGAAAATTAGAGGAATAAAAAAGGCTGGAAGCAAATGCTCACGGTTGACATCCTTTTGTTGGCATTTATCAGCTGCCAGCAGGATCCTCATGAGCTTCCCAAGGGCAGCTGAGACCTGGACAGATCACAGGCTGTCCCACTACAGTCCTGGCTTAGATAAGCAGAACTGTCCTCCAGAGCATCACCCTACTTATTCTTAAAAGGAGTGAAGTATTGCAGCCAGGAGCTTGCACAAGGAGCCAGAGCCACCAGCCCACAGGTCACTCACCTCCAGCTCTCTGCATGCTGCCAGGGATGCTGAGTGATGCCTGAGGCTGTGCAGCAACACCTGGCTGGAAGCCACCAACCAGGTCTCAAGGCTGAGGAGAGCTGGAGCAAAGCCCCAGTGGGAGCCCACTCAGAGCCAGGGGTTCCGGGTTTGACCCTTGATCTAATCCAGGAAAGATCCCACTCATGTTACATAGGGTGGGCTACACCTGCTCAGGGCTGGAGGAAGGAAAAAGTTTTCCAGCCTTGCCCCATAGCCTTTATACTTGGTGAGAGACATGAGAGACAGCCCTCCAGTGCTTCCCACAGGGCAGACAGAAGGAGCCAAGGAGAGAAGTCCTTGGCCGTGAGATCTTCCAGGGCCAAGCTCCAAAGCAGGAGTGTGTCCCTCCCATGATAGTCCCATAGTCAGAGGTAAAGCATACCTTGTCCCATGACCCTGCCATGACAGCAAGATCCAGATCCATGCCGTGACTCCCAGCCCCACAACTGACCCTGTCACTGTGTGACTTCTGGGGTACAGATGCACAAAGACACTTTCCTGTCCAATGCCGTGCAATTGTGAAAAACCCATCTGGGCTCAGATAAATAGGAAATCAGACTGTGTCTCATCCTCTGCCAAGGTGGAAGACACAGAGCAGGAGCCTCCTGCCCTGGTTTCCTCTGGAAAAGCACAAGAGGCTGAACATAAGGAAAGCAGCAAACCCAGGCAGCCCGAGCTGGTCACCATCAGGAGAAGGATGCTGGCTTGTCCCAGCTGCAAGCAGTAGCACTGACTGCTCTTACTGTTGCTGACAGAGACAGAGCAGCTGCCTGGATGCCAGAGCTGAGGGAAAGAGACACATGTGAGGTAGGACACACTTGTGCTAAAAGGCACTCCACTGACACAGGTGGAGAGCATCAGCTCCATCAGGTATGAACTGCACAAGCAAGATTCAGTCAGGGGGTATCTCTAGCAAGACAGACAGAATGAGATCTAAGGCTGGGCAGCCAGCCCAGGGAATCCTGGAAACATTTCCAAGGCTTCATGATCTTCTTCCAGCTACTTAGGAGACCTAAAGCTTTTGCACAAACACTATCTTCAGTACAAGCCAGTGTAACAGACAACCACTTTCTACCAAATCCTGTTGCATAAACTACATTACTACCCCCCACAAGTACAAAAGCTGCAGCTGGATTTATAGTATTGGCAGTTGTAAATATACCAACATAAGCTTTAAATGAGGGTGTTAACCCATGCCTGGTTTTGTGATGATTGGTTTAATGAGTACTAATTGGCTGAAAATGAAAGAAGGGGCTCATCAAATGCTTTTCCCAATGAAATGTGTTTCTTTCCCTTGAGCAAGTCAAGAGGTGCCCTAAGAGAGAAAGTAAAGCCCTAGAAAGCAAAGCTAGTTCAAGACACAGCTGTGAGTTTGTGGGGGCCCCTTGGGAGCTTGGAGATGCCTGTCACAAGTCTGAGGAAGATGCTGCACATCTCCCCTCCACAGCCAGAGCAGTACCAGCTGTCCAAGCACCAAGAAGAGAGTCATGGAGCTCTCCGGCTGATCCAGATTGAGATCAAGTTGTACTCACTAGATCTGTGACTGTAGAGTAAAAAAGACACCTTCTATTAATTTCTGGCTCCCACTCATGTAAATCAGATCTCCACAGGGGAACTGTGGCCGTCCCCTTGAATGCATCACTGTCAGCTCTTCCACGGGCAGGCAAGGCTGAGGGCAGACAGGTGGTCATGGGACCATGGCCCTGCCCCCTGTCCCTTCACATCTGTGGCAGTCTAGAGAGATTTTTGCCTATTCAGAGAGCACACAAATGTGTCCTAAACCACCAAGCTGGCATCCTGTTTAAGGCCACAAGGCCTTTTGCTGTCTGCCCATACACAGTAGCTTAGTCCTGTTTCTACAGATGCAGCAAACATCTCTAAGGTAGGTGCATAACGTATCACAGAAAAACAATGATTAACAAGTAACTTTGCTGGTGTTTCATGGTGGCAAACAACATCAGCTTGTGCTATGTTTTGGAAATGGCTCTGAAAGGTTTATTCATGTGAAGGCAGTGTGAGAAATATGTCTCATGTTTCCATGCAGTGTGTGATTTAAGGTTTAATAACTGAGGTAACTCCCTCAAGTGAAACTGAAGGGGACACCGCTGAAAACAGAAAGCTAAAGAAACTGTCTTTCCTCTCTTTATACCTTTGATGGTATCTCTTGAATGACCTTTTCTACTAATTTTTAACCCACCTGCTGCAAGGAACACACAGAACCATAAAGAGTTTTTTTTTTCAAAAGAGTATAAGCCAATCCTAAGGTTACCAAAATCTGCCCAGGGGTAAATATTTAAGCAGTGGCAGATTGTATTTTGTTATATGGACTGGATGAACACTCAGAATTAATGTGTGGGGAGGTGCTTGCTCTGCTGTAGTCCTTCTACATGACCTTGTGCTGGTCACATAACTCACCGTTTCTCTTTTTTCCAATAGCACCACCCATCACCCAGGTCTGCAGCAAGCTGGCTCGGTAATTATTAGTAAGGTGGTTTAAGAAGTTGTGCCAGCATTATAGAAAGAAACCCCTGATTGAAATAATTCCAAAGCTGAGCACCTCAAACTGGCTGGAAATGGCTCAGGACAAGAAAAATAGAACTTTATTATGTGGGTGCCCCTTTAGGGCCCAATATTTGAACTGGCTCAACTGTGAAGAAAGGCTTTGTTCAGTGAGTGTGTATTTCCCCCTCTGCGACTGATCCCTACAAAACAGGGAGAAAGAGACTGGCATGTATTTACTGTATTTAATGCCTCTCCTTAGGCACCTCAAGTGTATTCCTCTGCAGCCCACAGACTCTCATCCATTCGTGGGGTGTTCTGCATCCAGATGCCTGAAGCATGATCTACTCTGCAAAGGGAATATGTATTAGGAGATATAATCCACAGCAGTGAAAAACATTCACCAATGTGTTTCTTTTTTTTTTTTTTTTTTAAGTCAGACTCACCTTGGGAACAATGTGATAGGAGCTGAAAAGAGGAAATTTTTTTAAGAGGTCACGATCCATCCTTCTCTCAAACTAGCAGCCTGGGAGCCATTCCCACCACAGCAGATCTGTTTCTCCATCCAGCTGCATCTCTGGGGGATGTTTTGTGGGAGCAGATGGAGCTTGAAGCTCCACATTTAGGACTCCCATCCATCCACTCCTACTGGCACCCAATTATTTTGCTCTAGAGTTTGTGCACCATGCTTGGAATGGTTGATTTTTCCCTGATCAGCAAGTGGCAGTCACCTTAGTGACTGGGGGAGGTACCCAGCTCAGAGACTGAAAAAGCTGGTCTCTCTCAGCTTCCCACAGCATATCAAGAGAGAGCAACTGGCTCTAAGTAACTCCCAAACAAGATCAGGAGGGCCAGAATAGAGGAAATGGATGTCACAGAGTTAATTTTTCAGCAATATTAGTCATCTACTACTTTCCTCTGTTTTCTTCTTCTTTTTTTTTTTTTTTTTTTTTTCTTCACTCAGTTACATGAGAGTTTCTAAAAGGGGGAGGAGAAGACCTATTTTTTTTCCCTTGCTTAAATTTTTAAGCTGCCTCCATTGCGCCATCTGAATGTTTTGCATGTGGGCAAAAAATAAAGATAATATTGCAAAAACATTCTGAACTGAAAGAATATTACATCCATAAAAACACCAGCCAGAGCTTATAAAACTTTAACAGCAGCAGTATTAAAAATGCAGAGGGGACCAACTGCGAGTAAAAGGCAGAGCAATAAAGAAATTAAGAACCTGGCAGGAGGAAGCACACAAAAACATATGGGTCAACTCAGGTACTCTAGGTATCAGCTCAACAAAACCTAAATACTTCATCACCCCAGCAGGAACTTTTTGTCAGCAGCAGCTGCTGGCAACAGTGTGGGACAAAGGGAAATGGATGCAAAGGCCTGGGATTTATGAACTGAGAGAGAAGTAGAGAAAAAGAGAGACAGAGCACATCAGGTCAAGGGGGCAAGAATATCTCCAATCCAGTGCACTGAATGAGCCACCATTTGCAATTGTAAGTCTGATAGCTATGGCTTTTCATGAAGACACCCAGCCAAGGACTGTGGAAGGGGACAGGAGAGGAGCCAATGTCACAGCTGGGATCAGGGAAGGAGAACAGGTTGAGAAAGGCAGTGGAGGATGCCATACATAGATTTAGTGGCCTCTGTAGGAGAAAGCTGTTGGGACAGACTCTGCAGAAGGGATGAAGAAATACTAGATGGCACATGATAAATCAAACAAAGGAGGGGATAGATTTCCCAGCTGTAGTCTGTGACTGACTTGCTTGAGTCAGGACATGGGGGAGACCGGGTCTGCCTGATTACTTGTTGCTTAGTAGGAATGCTCTGATTAAGATGAGGTAAGGTTAAAGAAATTTAGTCTGGGTCAAGAACCAGCCTATCGGTAGAAAAATGGCTGTGCTTGAAGGAGAATTAAGATTTGGCAGAAAGCTCGTGGTGGAGTTCATCAAGGAGATGTCATAGATGTTATCTTAATCTGTATTTTCTTTAAACAATCCTAGCAAAGAAAGCAGGAATGACGTGAAGTTGGGAGTCACTGCTGGTGCTGATAAAGACTGGATTATTATGTAGGAGGAGCTGGGTGCCCTTAAGGATGAGACTGAGACAAATGGGATGTAATTTAGCAGTAAAAAATGCATCGCCGTGTACTTGGACACTAGAAACAAGAACAACTGCTATATGCTGGCAGCTAATCCACAAAGCAACAGAGATAGATCGCTCAGGCATGAGATGGTTCTGAGCCACAAGCATCTCACAGCTAAGAAAAGACAAATGCAAACAGAGGCGACATCAGCTGAGTATTTCCAGAAGGGCCTGGAGGGAGCTGTGCCAGGGGACAAGGATGCACTGAGACCTCAGGAGTGCTGAGGACCATGCCCACAGTGCTGGGGCCCTCACTTTGTGCCAGCTCAGCCTTTCACCCTGCACCTAATGGACCCCACATCTCCCTGCACCCTGGGGGGGGGGGGCTGCATGGAGATGTGGCCATCCTCTGTAACCTATTTTTTTCCCCAACACATCCACTAAGAAGGCAGAAGAGCTATTTAAGCTTGAGGATAATGTTGGCCATTGAGCGAATGCCTCTTACTACTATTGACTATGTATAGAGGAGAAATGGCAAAATTAATGACCACTGGGTGAACAAAATTCTGCTTTCCTACAGGAATCCCAGGAGCAAAGTGGTGCCTAGTTTTAAGCTTTGCAAGTCCCCATGAAGGGGATTGCATAACACAACTGTGTGTGACAGGAGGAGATGTGACAGAACAACCGAGGAGATCCTGTCCAATCCCATGATTTTAAACTTGTTATCTGTAAGTAGATCTGTAGAAATTGACAGAAGAGAAGCATCCAGCTCGACACTGGTATTAGATTTGTAAATTAATGATGGCCAGTACTTTGGGGCAAATAAACAAGGTATAATTTGTTTCAGACTTGTCTATGGAAAGCCCCACTCATGACCTGAAAATTTAGACTCCAGGGCAAGGCAAGAAAAGGAAGCCAAGATAGATAAAGTCACTGCATTGAAATTCCTCCTTTGAAGGGCAGTGCAGATCTCTGCTCTGCTCCTAAAAAAGACAATATTGAGGCAGACATAGCTCTTACCTGTGCCAGCTGTCCCACAGGCTTGAGGGGACCTCTATTCCTGCCAGATCTACCCAGACTAGAAAGTCCAAATCCATCTCATCCTCTTAGTCCAGCTCATTAGTCATATAAAGTGGGCAATGAATGAAGCCATAACAAGAATCTGCCTGATCACTACCTTCTCCTATCATCTAGCCTTAACACAAAGAGAATTTTTATGTCACTCACCTAGAGTCACTCGAAAACCATACATGTTTCTGTCACACAATTTTTTATCTAAATGACCAGAAGTCATGACCAAAAGTAAAGAGAAAATTGCATGCCCTGGGGATAGGTTGGGAGGGCCAACACATGTCAAGGTAAGCAGGGTGGTTACCTCTCAAGTTCAGTGGTGATCAGAGGGTTTAAGCAGGTCCATAGCAAGGGGAGTGTTTCAAGGGCTGTGGTGCATTCTCTGCTGTCCCCAAGATTAGGGCTTTGCTGCATGCTGGGTTTGAGGTAAGCAAGAGAGAAACAAGGGCCATTTCCAAGGCTGTGTGGTATGCCATCAGCATCTCTGGGATGACAGACCCATCTGACCTGAGTGTCTACAGAAAAAAAATGTCCATTTGAAAAAGAGATTGAAACACAGAAGGTAGCAGAAGAAGGTATGTGTAAAGGTAGAGGGTCTCCACCCCATAGCATAGAGACTGACTCCAATGGATGTTATTAATACCTTGAATTATTGAGCAGGTTCTCTCCTCTTCCTCTTCCTCTTCCTCTTCCTCTTCCTCTTCCTCTTCCTCTTCCTCTCCTCTTCCTCTCCTCTCCTCTCCTCTTCCTCTTCCTCTTCCTCTTCCTCTTCCTCTTCCTCTCCTCTCCTCTCCTCTCCTCTCCTCTCCTCTCCTCTTCCTCTTCCTCTCCCTCTCCTCTCCTCTCCTCTCCTCTCCTCTCCTCTCCTCTCCTCTCCTCTTCCTCTTCCTCTTCCTCTTCTCTTCTCTTCTCTTCTCTTCTCTTCTCTTCTCTTCTCTTCTCTTCTGTCCTCTCCTCTCCTCTCCTCTCCTCTCCTCTCCTCTCCTCTCCTCTCCTCTCCTCTCCTCTCCTCTCCTCTCCTCTCCTGACCTGTACAGTAGACCCAAGAGAACAAAAATGGGGAGATGGTGGGACCTGCAGAGGAGAAATTCTGGGACTTCAGGTTGCACTGAAAATAGCAGTGGACTTTTCCTGTGCTGCAGGTTGCCTTTTAGAAAGCTTTAGAATCATAGATTGATTTGAGTTGGAAGGGATCTTTAAAAGTCATCCAGTCCAACCTCCCTGCAGTGATCAGGGACATCTTCAACTAGATCAGGTTGCTCAGAGCCCCATTCAACATAACCTTCAATGTTTCTAGGGATGTAGCATCTACAGCCTCTCTGGGCAACTCCTTCTTAACTGTTCTTCCACAAATGTGTAATTTAGGTTTGCTATTCTGATAGTGACAGAAGACAGAGTAAATGGAGAGCAATTGGAAGAAATACCATGCAAGAGGTGATGTGATCACCTTTTGCCTCAAGGCTCCATTTTCCTCCCTTCTCTTAGGTACTCTCTGGAGCTACTATCAGATAGAGCGTGTGACATGGGAACACATTGCGGGTTCATGAATGCCTTGGGTCTTAGTGCTGTAGGACACTAAGGCCCCAATAAAGAGTGACTTTCCAGCCACACCAAGGGCTACACTTCTTTTTGTCTGCAGGGGTGTGGAAATCTGGTCTCGACATCAAGAGTGCTGGGGTGCCCCTCTGAGCCCACTATATGCACACACCAGCTTTGCTCTGAGTATTTCAGCTGTTGTGTACAGTTTGGCACAAGTCCAAAAGCAACCCTAAAAAGGGGCCAAATAATCCACACACCCGATTCCCATCCTCCATGGTACCACATCCCATCTCTGCTGTAATTATCCTCTGTACTGTGTCTCGTGATGCCTGCAAAGATGCACGTGCCACCTCTGCAGTGGAGACCAAAGCTGCACTGACACCTCCTCTGCAGTGACCTACCAGCTGCAAGTACCATCTCGTTGTGCAGGCTGACAAAGCCACCAGGCTCTCTTTTCAGGGAGCAAGTGGCAATGGGGGACTTCTCTGAGCACAACCTCCAGCTCTCCAAAGCCTTTCTTCTCCATGGGAGTGAGACCAGGCATCTGGTTAAATCCCTCACTGATCCTTTCCTACCATGGCTCATTCCTTGCAGAGTGCTTGCTGACATGAGAGCCCACCATTGGAAGACGTTCCCACCCTGGAAATCATTTTGCCTCCTTGACTCACTACAGGGGAAAGGGCAGGCTGGAGTGCTGGAACAAGAAGCAGGAGAACTTCTTAGATCCTCTAGCTAGCATTAAGCCTGAAATGCAGGTGATGAAAGATCAGCTGCTGAACACCCAAGTGCCCACAGCACTCCATCCTGCAGCAGCTGGGAAGATGCAATGACCTCCAGTGAAAAGATGCGGATTAATTCCACTGTCTTTCACCCTTTTAAAGGAATTTGCTTTATTTCCCTCAAGACTGGAAGGTTCAATTTAAAATCTAGCGGCCAATTCACTCTGGCCTCTAGACTGCTTTTAAAGCACCAGTCCTGTAAGAATCCCCCACTTAAGCTCATCCCCTGCCCTCTCCAGTGCAATGCAGATTCCTCCACTCCTTGGAGATCAACCTGGAAGCCTGAAGTAATGCTCCCTTCAGTGGTTAATCTTCTGCCAAACAAAAGAAAATCATCCCCCTTGATCCTAGCTCAGGAAATGGGAACAGTCCTGTGTAAACTCTACATGTTGACACGTTCTGGCCATGCTAAACCCAGCTGGAGGAAGCAGTAACTTCCTCACTCAGTAGCAGGCTCCTCTCTTCCCATGGCAGAAGAACTTGCACAGCATGGGGTGGGCTGCCTTGGGGAATGGGTCAGGGCCACCCCTGGCTGAGCTGGAGAGGGGGGAAGAAATGTACTCTGCATTCCCAGAGGTGGTTGGTTTGAGGATCTAGGAGCCAGCCTCTTGCTCACATCAGGGTAAGTGGGAAATTCTGAGATGGTACACAGCAAGTGCCAGCTATCCAGATCTGCAGCTTTCTTGTCAGGGTTATGTACTGATTTTGACTATATTGGGTTTTTTTAGCCCAGGTAGGCTTTGGTCATCTCTGTGAGAGGCTGATGGTCTCCAGCTGGTGGTCTCTGTCTGGTGCATGGGACAGTGAGATCTGTGTCTTCTTGTCAGCAGAGACACAAATTTTGTTCCCCCACATCTTGAGCAAGGAAAAGCTGCCAAACAGGAGAGGCTGATCTAGGGTCTGCCTCTTCCCAGGCTGGCATACCTCATTTTGTTCATCCAAGATCTGGCTGGTGAGGTGCAAAGGAGTTGCGTGGCAGTAATGGGGTGGACCAAAAGCTCAGGCAGTGCCTTTTGTCACAGAGGAGCTTCAGGAGGGTAAGCAGGAGGCAAAATACATTGGAGATCCAGCCCCTCAACAGCTAAAATGAAGACTATGCAGATGCTCCAGCAAACCTGATGGGCAATGGTATGAGAAAAATCTCCCCAAGATGAGGAGATGATGTGTCTGAGTCCATCCAGACTTGCCAGGAACAGGAGAGTGTGTTGTGCCCTTGGTGCCCCAGCCTGTGTTGCCTGGAGGAGGCCCCGGGCTTCACTGTTTATCTGCACAGAGCAGGGGTCAGATCCTTCCCAGGCTGCAAGCCCCCATCTCCATGGCAGGAGCCCCATCCCTTTAGCCAGAGCGGGGGACACTTAGCTCACACAGCTCATTGGAGGGGCTTTAACTTCCTTCATAGAACCATAGAATGGTTTGGGTTGGAAGGGCCCTTTAAAGGTCATCGAGTCCAGCCCCCTGCAGTGAACAGGGTCATCTTCAACTAGATCATGTTGTTCAGACCCCCATCCAATTTGACCTTGAATGTTTCCAGGAATGGGGCTTCTACCACCTCTCTGGGCAACCTGATCCAGTGTTTCACCACCCTCACTGTAAACTTCTTCCTAATATTTAGTCTAAATCTACCCTCTTTCAGTTTAAAATCATTATGCCTTGTCTTATCCCTTTCATGTGTTTTATTTGGGAAAGGTTGACTTTCCAGAGAGTGTCTTATCCTTTGCACATTCAGTCCCTGACCTGCCAGCTGTAATTTTCAGAAATACTTCTCTCTGCTCTTTCTGTTTGGGCCAGAGATTCAACTAGAGAGAATGTTTCTCTTCTGTTCATGGGGAGTGCCTTCAACCTGCATGTAGGTGGGACTGGGTTTTTCCTGAGAACAGTGGTGCTGGCACAGGAAGACTGGCAAGGCTCCTGGTTCCTCTCCCACTTTACATTTGACTTGGATCCACAAAACATCCTGATGGAAGAGACATGCTGCATGGAAGAAAAAAAAGTCCATACATCTGCATTGCACCTCTCAGAAGAGACCTTATCAATTAATCTAAAGAAATTTCATTCATTCAGTTTGTCAGAGGGAAAGGTGGGTGGTGACTTGACTATGGCTGACAACACCCTCCAGATCAGGATCCACTGCTCTGGTGGGAAGAGGCACAATATACCCAAGCACCCAGGCAATTCAGCTAGGATTGGAAATAAAGACAGGCATTCACTCTGTGGGGATAATTAACCACTTCAAGAGCTCACACAGGGATATGGTGCAATGGTTTGCAGTCCTTAAATCAGAACTGACTGCTTTTCCCAAAGATTTATTAGATCTCCAAAGAAAGTCCTGGGCTTGATGCACAAATCATCCTCTGTGTTATATCAGGGGTCGTGTTAGCTGACTGTAATGGCTCCTTCTGGCCTTGAAATTTATGACTGGTGTCAGAGGGACAAATAACTCCTCCAGCAAACACCGCTGGAGGAGGGAATGCTCCAGAGGCATGTCCATCTTCAAGGAGAGTGAGGTAGAAGTGCTGCCCAGGTGGCCCTGTCCATCCTGCATGGCTGCATGGCAGAGGCAGGGCAGCTGCTGGTGGTGTGCTGGGTAGCAGTGTGGGGACACAGCCCCCATCCTCCCCCCAGCTTAACAGAGTCCTACATAACTCACAGCCCTGGCTGAAACTGGGACCTTGACTTGTCAGAAGGAAAGGGATGATAAATGTTACGCTTATCTTTTAGGCAGATTTTGCTTTGCAAATGAGGTGGGTTTTTTGTTTTTTGGTTTGGTTTGGTTTTTTTAAAAGTATATCCTTCCAGTACTGTCTTTAATACTCTCACAGCACAAGGATCTGCATCATCTCAGCAAAAGTTATATGCCTTGGGATGGCACAGTGACATGGGAGGCGGAAAGCCAGGCTCCTCCCTCTCCACACCCCCTGTCCCTCTGTAACAAAAGCCTGATGCAAATTTCCATTTCCTTAAGCAAGTCACTCATTTCTCTTGGGCAGAGTCTTCCAAGTTGCTCTCCACACAATGATTGCGACAAAGGCTTTGAGAGGGGGAGGGTGAAATCTCTACAAAACGATAACCCCAGGGGTAAATCTTCAACTGGATCCGCACATTTTTAGGCCGTGCAATTGTCATTTACTTTAATGGGAGCCGAGCAGCTAAATAAGTGTACTGAAAATACCCTGGTTGCCGGCTGCCCAGTCTAAATAAAAATAATAATAATAATAATAAGTAATATAAAAAAGCCCAAAGAAGGGAGGAAAGAACAAAAAGGTTCTGTTCTCCCACTGCAGGAGATCAAAAGAAGACCTGTGGCAGAAGCAGGGATGTCAGTCACTCCTCACCCGTCACTGTGCAGGGCAGCAGGGGAGAAGCATTTGTGACGCTGAGAGAAGGCTGGCAGCTCTCTGGGCATATGTTACTGTAAATTTGAAATTAGAGCCACGGAGGGGATGCAAAATGACAAACCCAGCTGCTGGCGGGGGTGCTGGCTGCCAGCAGAGTAAAGTGTCAATTATTTACCATTTGCTAAAGGACACTGCTTTCTGCAGTCACGCTGAAATACGTGTGAAGCGCATATTAATCCCTTGTGTGCTGTCGGAGGCAGCCCCAGCCCTTCCTTCCACTGGAGCAGGGCTTGGTGCAGGGGCATCCCAGTGTGACTCCTGTCCAAGTGTGACTCCTGGCCCGGTCCCATCCATGGAACCCCCTCAGAGGTAGGGCAGGGATGTGGGGAGAACAGCCAGCACCGCCTCGCACCTCAGCTCGTGAGCTCCTGGTTTCCTCAGTGAGAGCAGAGAGCAGGCAGCACCCTGGCACTCACCACAGCATGGGCACAGCATGCCTGTGGTCAGATCTGTGCCAGGACCCTGTTTGGGACAGCACCAGCTCCAGCTGCTCCGATTTCCCCGTTGCAGCTCGATGTACTGCTTGCAAGAGCAGCAGGGGTGAAATTGGCATTCTGTAAACTGAGTGTGTGTGTGCAAATAAAACAGATGGTGAGGGTGTTTACATTAGCACTCACTCTGGAAGTGTTTAGACTATCTTCCTTTGTAGTTAATTAGGGTCCAATTTGAGCTGGGACCAGCACTAAAAAAAAATCAATGTTCTTCCTGATGTTGGCCAATGTGAGCTCCTATGGAAATCTTCATTCATCAAAAGTTTCACCCCATCTGACCAAAACCTTCTATATTTGGGGCCCTGACAAATCAGGGTACATTAGGAGCTCTGGTAGCTGCTTAATCATAGGGCCCTCGTGAGGTTCAGTCATGCTAAATAAGTCATCAAGGCCATGAGTCATGTCACAGGTGGGCTTCAGAGTGATTCAAGGATGAAATGCTCCATCCCGATTTGTTTCATGATATCATTACTCACAAGAAAACTCACTTCAAAGACGTATTTTCAAGTCTTGCATCCCACCTCTTCCACTTGAGCTAGCAGTCTCTCCTGGCTGGAGGGACAAGGGATGCTTCTCCACCATCTGGGCTTGAAGGGAAAGGTTTTGGTGGAGGTCTCACTTGACCTCCACTCACTTGCTGCCTACCCAGGCTTTCCTCCAGGGGCTGGGTACATGGCAAGGCTGTTTCCCTGGCTGACTGGGACAGCATTGTCCTCTGGGGACTTGCAGCAGTCAGGCGTAAAACAAGCACTGCTCCTTTGATGATAAGCCAAAGGGGAGGTATGAAGCCCATATAAAACTTCTGAAATGCCTCAGCTGCAGCATTAATACCCCCTGTCCCATGTCACTGGAAGTTCAGCCACGCATGATTGATGCCTGGCTCTTGGTGTCAGTGGAACATTACTTCTCTCCACAAGCAGCTGTTTGAGAGCAGTTTGTATGCACTTGGTGTGCACAGAGAATACCAAGGACTGAGAGCTGGGTGGAGTTTTATGGTCAAACTTTTCCATATGTGTATCCAGGCAAGGGACTGGGTACAATGCTGGCTCCTCAGGGGTAGCAACCCAGAAAAGTGGATGAGCAGTGGCTACTGGCCACCTGCTCACCATATGCACACCTCAGTTTTTTGAGAGCCATATTCAAGGGTAATCATAAACTCATGGAATGCTTAGGGTTGGAAGGGACCTTAAAGATCATCCAGTTCCAACCCCCCTGCATGTGCAGGGACATCTCCCACCAGACCAGGTTGCTCACAGCCCCATCCAACCTGGCCTTGAACACTGCCAGGGAGGGGGCAGACACAACTCCTCAGGGCAACCCCTGCCAGTGTCTCACCACCCTCACAGTCAAGAATTTCTTCTGCATATCCAATCTCAATCCATACTCTTTCAGTTTGAAACCAACCTCTTCCATGCTGTCACTCCATTCCTTTGTAAAAAAGTCCCTCTCCAGCTTCCTTTAGGCTCCCTTCAGGAACTGAAAGGCTGCTATAAGGTCTTCCAGAGCCTTCTGTTCTCCAAGCTGAACAATGCCATTTCTCTCAGCCTTTCTTCATAAGAGAGGTGCTCCGGCCTGCAAATCATCTTTGTGGCCCTCCTCTGGACTTACTCCCAAAGTGAAGAACATGTGCTTTCTGCATGCCCCACAAAAGTAAAAATGTCCATCTACTTCTTTTCTCGTCACCATCATGCAGTTTCTCCCTCCTTGTTTGTTGAATGAAAGTAAAAGCAAAATCTCCACCTCTAATATATTATCAGAAATATTAGTGATAACAACTGCATTAGCATTTCTGGTGAAAGTTAAGGATCACCACACCCCAGAAAAAGTAGCTGGGAACTTGAGAAGAAAGGATTCTTGATCCCAAGTCAGCCCCTTTTGTTATAAAATAAACAGGCATTAAAATCACACTGTTTTATGCTCTACACCTTCTTAACAGGATGAGTGCATACACATGTGAAGAAGGACAAGACCTCTAAGATAAACAGCAAGTATACATGAAACTCCTGCGTATAATCTAGGTCTGCATGTGTGGGAATTTTATCACTGACTTCAGCGTGGCTTTACCCCATGTTGAAGCAGTTGTGACCTGGGAACCTTGTACTGCTGGAAAGGGAAAAATCTCCACAAAAGAACTTTGCACTCAGTTATGGCCTCAGGAGGACCAAAGATGTCAGAGGCTGCTGTAGAGTATAATTTACTTTGCAGCACTTTTATCACTGCTGCTATCTCCCAGTGAGCCCTGTGCATTTGGAGTTCTGGATGACTAAGTCAAATGGCTTTGCAGGAGGTGGGATCATAAGAATTGTCCCATTAATAAGAAAAATTAAAACAGTAAAACTTCCCTGCAGATAGTTTTCAGCACACTGCAGATGGCCTCCAGAGAAGCCTGGGGAGCTTCCTTTCTCAAAAGCAGAAATAAGGAGCTCTCACATTCCTCACAAGCAAGGCAGAGAGAAGCTGCACAACCCTGCATAAGAGCTGAGTGTCCTAAGTGGAATGGGGAGCACCTGCTTCCTCAGGATGTCCTGACATATGGTTTTGCAGTGGCATGGACTCTTTAGGCTAATGTTTAGTGATGTGGTGCCAGCATGGTAGGAAGGAAAAAATGTCAGGTAGAGGAAATTCAATATGTGCATGACATCTACCCATCCTGCTCCTGGACTGCTAATACCAGAGACCAGAGCAGGCAAGCACCAGGTCCAAGAAGAAAGCAGAGACCAAATCCCTTCTTCCTCTGCTTTCCCAAATAGCATTTGTTTCTGCCATGGTGGCCACATATCGTGCTTTGAACTGCACTGGTTTTGTTTGTAGAAGCCTCTGATCAGTGGAGGTCTTGGGCACAGAGAATTTCCTCTCAAATCTGGTATTTAGGCAGCAACCTCAACCAACACAACTCAAGAGCTAAGTCACTTCCCAGAGAACTTGTGACTATCAGCACCACCAGCACCCCTCTCAGGGTTTATACATGTTCCTTACAGACCTCTGATATGGCATCCCACATGGGCTGTCTTCACCTGCAGCAACACTACAACCATCTTATTCGTTCCTCCTTGTTCCTACATCAGCTAGGAAGATCACTGAATCTGTGAATTAAGGATGCTTAACCAAGTTTCCCATCTGAGACTTGGTTGTGCAGAAAGGTGGATGTAAACACCCATGTTTTGATTTAAAAATTGGCCAATGGAAAATGGTAGTAAAGCAGATCAGTGGGAAAAAGGAGAACCTAAATATAGCTCAGGCCTAGTGGTGAAAGCTGCTGCTACCATCAGCTGCCAGTTCAGATTCCCAGAGCTTGGGAACTCCTGAAGGGTTGATCTACATGAGACCAAGGTCCTGCCAGACTTTCAAAAGAGGCTTTTTGCCCATGGAAACTCATTGGGAACTGGGAAGGAGGCCATGCAATGTCTTTGCCTGATAGAGATGGTTGCCTGGCCACCACCATGAAAGCTGAACACAGCTCCAGGTCCTGCTTTTTGGTCTTATGGCACTGCTGGGACAAGGGTAGAGAGGGTTGTGCCATATACTATGAAGTTTAAGGGGACTCTATGCTGCTTCTTTCCCCCCTTTAACCACCCACGAGCAGCAAGAAACCTGTGTCAGGCTAGTAAGTCATCGTTTTCTTGACCCTCCCATGAATTTTTTTGAACTTTCTTCTTGATCAAGACAAGGAGGGAGTTTGGTGGGTTTGATTCATCTTATTTCAGTAACACCCTCTTTCTTGCATAATCTCATTATTTTGTAGATGACAATGTTCCTGTTATGTAATCATTCATGGGAGCAGTGGCTGCCTCTCCCCCTCTTTTCTCCCCTCCTGCCCCCTTGCCAAACCCATGCCATGGCACCCATCAGCTCTGATTGATACCTGAGCAGAGTGGACAGATGGTCAGCATCCAAAAGGGTATTGTATCAGGTGAAATATCAAAGGTGAAATGTTTGGCTATTGACTGAGGAGCACACAAGCAATCTCATAACATTTGACTTTCCCCAGCTTTGTATCGACTTTCATTTTCTTCTCATGATAACTGGTAAGAGGTCATTGCCTGCGCTTTCACGGAGACAGCTCTTCTGTCAACAGACCCCAGCCCTCCTGGTCTCCTTCTCCCTCCCTTTTCACAGATTAGCTTCTCACCGAAATGGAAAATTATCTTCAGACAATGCTGGCAGGGGCAAGGCTGACAGGAAGACAAATCAGAGGGTGGGCACGAACCATAAATATTGTTTCTTATTTCAGCCTGTGTTGCCTGGCTTCTGGGAAATTATATACAGCATTAAAAAAGACACAGCTGCCAGGGAGCATGTGTGTTGATGATGGCATGTCAAGACCACAGTGTCATATTCTTCAGTCTATATTGAGGTAACACATAGGCAACAGTGGCAATGAACTTAAACCCACCAGGCAATGGATGCTCTTCACAAAGACCAGCATCGTGTGGTTGGAGAACAGCTTGTATTGTAAAGACAGGGACAAGAATGGGGACCTTAAGTGTGTATTAAACTGATCTCAGTCACACATAGCTCAGCGTAATTGTTTCAGGAAAAAAGAATTACAAGTGTGGTAGTAAAGAAGGAAGATACTGGGTCAGCTGAAAATCATCCACAGGATCAAGCTAACCTCAGTCTTTGACAGAACTGGTTAATCTTAAAATGCTTTTACACCTATCCAAAAATTACATTTCCATTAGAGGAAGGTGAAACAGTCAATGCTGTTGTCCCTCTTCTGAGGTCTCTTATGAGAGCACAACACAGGAATATATGAGGCACGCTGTTGGTTTTCCAGTGAAGTGCCTTCACCCTGGATCTGGCACACAAGAGAGTTTTATGGAGATCTCCTTACAGGAGGAGACTGAAAGAACTGAGCTCAAGTTTTTTTCTACATCTTCACGCTGCATACAAGGGAAGAGACCTGCCAGTGTCAACCTTATTTTCTAAAACACATTATTTACTTAATCAGAAAACCACGTAGGCTAGAACTTAATTTTGAAGACTGGAGAGTTCCTAGAACATTTTCTAAAGTGCAAGAGAGGTAGCAAAACCTGCCTCCCCTCCATCCCTGCATCCCAGCATCCATAGGCTGCAATCTGGTAAATTTATGGACAGTCTTATGTGTCTTGGCTGTCTGCCACAGCAGGGACTTGAATTCACCTCTGTGCTTTGTCTGTGCCTCTGACATGCAAAATCATGATAGCCCTCAGAGCTTGTAAAAATACTTCTGTTAATCTAGTAATAAATTCTGCTAAGTGCCCACAGTGTGGGGTCTTTAAAGCTCTGCACTGCTGAGGTTTTCAGAAGGATGTTGTGCTCTGGGCTCAGCCAACAGTAGGCAGCAAAACCTGTGAAAGCCAAAGGTCATTCTTTTTTGCAAGGTCTCAGCATTTCTGGATTGACCGTCAGGGAAGAGCTTCCTTGATTCATAGTTATTGCTATGAACCAAAACAACCCTGCTCAGTGCTTATATTTTATCTAAGAGCTGGGCTTGCTTTCTTTGTAAGAGTCATCCGGACTCTAGCAACAGCCACAAAGGCAGAGAGGGGAAAGAGAGACAAGAAAAACTAGCAGGTAAATGGGGAAGATGGAAATCAGATACCTTGGCAGGGCTTAAAATGCCTGCCACTGAAAAAAGAGAATAGCAGGGAAACTAGAGATCAGTACTACAGAGCTGAGAATGGCCTCTTAAAGAACGAGACTGATACTCAAATCCATTCTTGTCATAGGCTAAGCAAGGTAATATTTTGCTAGGGAGACTCTATATTAGGAGACTTCATTTTTCTAGGAAAGCCACGTAGGAACTAAAAAACAGACAAATAAACAGAGCTTTCAAGCACACATTTTGATGTAAAAGACAACACATTCCATACTTAAACCTTTTACCTTTATATAAAGGGAGAGCCTTTCTTGTCTTCACAATGGCCTTCACATGTATATTTTTCTCTACCAACCCTCCTTCACGCCTGGCAGACCAACCTGTCTGCTGCTTGTGTTTTGTTCAGCAAAGATAATATGTATTCTTGATCCCTGTGTTTGAAGAACCCTTAGGAAAACATGACTCGGAGGAGCAATAAAATGCTGTAGCAAAGGACTCTATTTCTAGGTAATTTCTTCTAAATCCTGCTCTCAGTTTATTACCCTGACAAAGAGTCTCTCAGTTGCAGAGCAGAGCCCTACCTCCCGCAGGGGATATACCAAGGATTATCTACCCTGAAATGAAAGTCTGTTGACCTAGGGAAAACATTTCACTAAATAACAGCAGTTGTGAACTGCAGGGACCTGTGGGGTGTTAGGCACAGTGTAAAAGCAATTTAAGCAGAGTAAGAAAAACACATGTGAATAGTTTGGGGCAGCAAAGCTCAATAAAATATGTAAATAAATGCATTTGTGGGATGGATAGAAGTTCTGTAAATATGATCACGTTTCCACCACTGAAATGGCAATTGCAGAGGTACTTCAATTGAAGCAGAGTCACTCAGCCTCAGGAGGATGTCACTACCCACACAGAGGTGACGTAGCCCCGCCACATTTCCCACTCTCTTGAGAGATTCACCATACCCCAGGAACTCCAGAATGCTCCTGACACCACCACCATGGCATCTCACCACCTCCTGTGTCCTGGGACCTCACAGCTGCAGGCATCACTCTGCATTCTGGATCTCCACAGCAGGGGATGTGGCTCCTGTCACATATCCCCAGATAACCTTGGCAGTTTAATAATAACCTTGCCCAGGAGACTCCATGTTTTCAAGGACATTATGAGGCCACCAATGCTTGAGCTGTACCCAATTAAGAGCAGAGGAAAGAAAAACACGTGAGAGATAGAAGTCTCAAGCCTGTCTTCCCAACCCACAGCCCAGTGGAAATTCAAACCTGCTGGCAACCTTGGCTGGAGAGAGTGAAATGTTAGCAAACCAGAGAGGACATCTCAGCACTGTCCTGGTGCCATGAGGCTCTCTCTTTGGTTTGCTAACATCAAGGCAGCAGCATACCAAGTGCTGGCATTCCACATGGCCCCTCTACCACAGGAATGAATGCATTTTTGCTGTTCTGAGGATTGTTATAGAGATCCTGCTGCCCTTTTGCCCTGTGTCAAGTGATGATTTGGGAGTTTTTATTAACTTGTCCCCCAGAATAAACTGGTTAATTACTCTCAGGGTGAAGGAGAGTTTCTGAAGGGCAGAGTGACAGGGAGACAAATGGCAGGAGATCCGCTAGGCTCTGTCTCCATGCTCACAAAGCTTTTTTTTTTTTTTTTTTTTTTAGTCCTGCATAAAACAAAAGGTGGTGTGAAATATGTTCCTGGATTGGAAAATATCTCTGACAGGAAAATTTTGCAGTTGTTGAATAACTGTCTGAGACAGTGATGGAATCACTATACCCTAAGTCATACTAAATGAGGGTGGAGAAAATAACTTAGACTATTTTTATAGAGATTTGACAAATCCAGAACTCACCAGGGACTCTGCTGTACCACTCAATACAAGTTACAATCGTGGCAAAAGCTTTAGAAAGTGATTAGTAATATTCACACTCCTCATATTTTGGGGAGCTTTCTCCCAGTAGCCCTCTGTTTCTTTGAAAAGTGATTTTATTTTCCCAAACAATACCAAATAGCACCTGTGAGAAACAACCCCCTCAGTGCACCAGATGTTGGTTGAACCAGAGGTTCAAAAACCAGTTGCCAAGCCTTGACCAGAGCTTTTGTAAAAAAAAAAAAAGAAAAAAAAAAAAAGATTAAAAATAAAATTAGATTAAAAAGAAAAAGAAGCAATTTGAGAATAGGTTTAGGCTGCAGTGCTGGTTACAACACCACCCTGGCAAGGCTGGTGTAAGAGATAATGTTATGTCCTACTTTTCCAGACCAAGGACATTAACTTTGACCACTCATCTGCCTCAGTGCAATAGTTTGCATTTCCATTGAGTGTCCTCAGTTAAAAGGAACATATATAAATGCCTTTTGAAGGATTTTGCATTTTGGGTTTAGGTAATTCGGTGTAACACCAGCCCCAGTCTTTGCTGTGTCCATGGGGTGCTCAGCAGTGGGGCAGGAAGGGTTTGGGAGGTGCAAGGTTCTCCCTGAGGAGATGAGAGGTGCAGATGCCTGGGTGCTCCTCCAGCCCTGTCTTCTCGGAGCTCCTTGTTGTCCTCCTTACTGCACACCCTCCCATTTGGGACGATTTGCATGACTCAGGCAGGGATGAGTAGGAAAATGAATGCCATCATTTTGATGCAGATAAAAATATTCTGTCTGGTGCTTTGCTTTCCATCCTGCACTCCCCTCCCTCCTCCCCCTTTTTTTTTTCTTTTTTTTTTTCCTTCTTAAAGAGAACTATTATCACATATTTAGGAGGGTAAATTGTCCCCTGAGTTAAATTAGCACCTGATCAAATGTTCAGAAAGTGCTAATTGCAAGCAAAAACAACTGAAGACAAGCTTTTAAGGCTCCAGCAATCAAGCATGAAAATTGAAGCCATCCCAAAGAAATGGGAGCCTTTTCATTCAGCTGGCTGCAATGCTGTTCAGTGATAAAAGTCAGACCCTTTCACTCTGAACAAAAGGGGCTGAGGGGTAAGTAGTTTCTAAGTAAGTATATCGGGCAGCTCTTTTGGAACCTCCTCTCCACTTCCAGACAGGACAAAATACAGGTTGAAAGGAGAAGGATATCCATATGTTTGGCCCCAAGCTTTAGGCATCTCTCACATGACCCCTGTAATCTCAAGGAGCACTGCCTTGAGGAATGGCTCTGGCTGCTTCTTGCACGCTCACACTTCTGTTCCTGGGGGTCTCTGCAGGAGGAATGAAGCAGAAGGTACAGGGAGGACAGAGGACAAGGTGACCTCATCAATGTTTTCAAATATGTGAGGGGTGAGTGCCAGGGAGATGGAGTTAGGCTTTTCTCAGTGGTGACCAGTGATAGGACAAGGGATAATGGGTGTAAATTGAAGCATAGGAGGTTCAAGTTGAATATCAGAAAAAATTTTTTTACTGTAAGGGTGACAGAGCCCTGGAACAGGCTGCCCAGGGGGGTTGTGGAGTCTCCTTCACTGGAGACATTCAAAACCCGCCTGGACACGTTCCTGGGCGATGTACTCTAGGTGGCCCTGCTCTGGCAGGGGGGGTTGGACTAGATGATCTTTCGAGGTCCCTTCCAACCCCTAGGATTCTATGATTCTATGATTCAATGTAGCCACTCCCCAAGAGTAATACTCTGGGACACCCCAAAAAGCTAGCAGGGGGAATGGCTAGGACCCTTCAACCCTTAGTTTCTAGCACAAGTAAATGTCTGCTATGGATAGAAATCAGATGGTCAAAAGGTAAACAGCTGTGGCTTTCTGAGAAGAAAAATATCAAAGCTTTCAGATGAGAGCCTCCTTTGATGATGTGGCATGGGGGGAGAAATTAGGGTGTAATTAGGAGGTGCATGGCAGAACTGGGGACAGCAGAGACCAGGAAGGGACAATTGTCACCACTGCCCACTGTTGGCTGCAACCACCTTTTCCCCCTGCCAGCTTCAACACCCCCAACTCTCTCCCAGGACAACTCTACATAGATCAGATGGTGCATGGCTCTGCACCACTCCTCCCTGTGCTACTTCTCCCTGCTGCCCAGCAAGCACCATGCCATTGGTCCTCCCCATGCCTGGCGAGCTCCAGAAGGTCCTTACACAGTGGTGGGGGCTCTGTACAGCTCCACAGGGAGCCCTGAGCACCTATCTGTGAGTGGGCTTCTGGGGTGGCAGAGAGGATGGCCAGTGGGCATGTACAGTGTGCCTGCAGTACATGTTGGATTTGGAGGAGGAGGGGGTGGACAGGCAGGAGGGTGAGAAGCAGGACCTCCTGCCTCCAGGGGACAGGAGGAAGCTGGACGCTTGAGAACTGCCTGGAGGGAAAGCCTGCTGTTTTCTCATACAAGTCTTGCTGGTTTGCAATACCAAAAGTTAAAATTTTGGTGATCATCATCTTGATCACTTCTCCATTCCTGGGCTGAATTCGGACTTTGCACTGTCAAATCTCTTCACCATGCCAGAATTTCACAGAATCATCACATTTTCTGAGTTCACAGAATGCATAAAAATTCACTGGTGGCAGATACATTTCCCTTCCTCTCTGTCTTTGGACTGTCACAGCCATCTCACAAGTGACAGCCAAGCAGCATGACTTTTCCAAGGAAACTGTGTATACATAGGGGAGTTCAAGTGTTTAAGTCACACGATTTGTAACATGTGCTAGCCAATTCATCTTCATTGTGTTCCGTTATCAGAGGTTTCTGCCTTGCTCTGCAACTGTTTTCAATTTTATCATGATTAGACAAAGGTAACTCAATCAAGCATGAGATATGAAAAATCACGATTTAAAGGTAGTGCAATCAATACAGGTGTCAGGAGGGCAGGTGTGGCATCTATCTATCTATCCATCTATCTATCCATCTATCTATCCATCTATCTATCCATCCATCCATGTAGAGTTGTCCTGGTGGAGAGTCAGTGGTGTAGTCATCAGAGAGTTGTCCTAGACACAGAAGAGACACCTCTGAAGACAGGAGAGCTGAAGACTTTTGGTTCCAGAGTGATAGGGCACCCAAAAAACCCAACTGGACCAGCAGTGTCATTCAATTGGGAAAGGGAAACAGAAGATCCCAGGCACTGCAGAGAACTTGCTGTTTCTTTTCTCCTCTTCATGCTCTTTCTAAAAAACTGCAATTTCACCATAAGGAAAGGGAAAAAAAAAAAAAAAAGAGCAGCAGACACCTTGGGAATTTTCAATTAAATAACAATTTCAAAAATGTTCAGTTTGCAAATCCAAACACTGTGAAGGGTGAAGGCTGCCTGCACAGCCTCCTCCTACATACACTTTATGAAAAGTACTTATTTCTATGAGTACCTATGATTTTTTTTTCCCACATCACTTAACATCTTTAAACATTCAAAAGGCTAAAGTTTGTGGTCACTGACGCAAACACAGATGTGGCATGTCCCACTGTCAGCACTCCTGATGCTGTCATCTTCCTCTTAAGATCATTTTTCTACACATCATTGGAGTCTCACGCCTCTCTTTCCACCAGAGAAAGCCAAAGCTTCCTCTTTTTTTTGAATAAAGCAGAAAATTAAAACATTCTCATTAGCCAGCTGGGAGGTGAGCAGCCTCCTCACTGATGCTGGTAGCCATGCAGAAGAGCTGCTTTTTGTGCCGTCCTTCCAGCAGTTATTCTATATGATTAGATTGATACTTATGCATTTTTTTAGTCATCCTTTCTCCTAATTTCCTTGCCTCAATAATTAGCCAGATGACATTAGTGCTTCTCCCCCTTCAAGTAATCTTCACCTTTGTGCAGAAAGCATGCTAATTTGCCAGAAAGCTACATGACATTTGCATGGTTTTCCATCTAATTTGGCAGCATTGACACTTAAAGCAGGTGTGATGCTAATGAGGAAACTTGAGCAATCAGCCCAGGTAGAGATTTGCAGATTGCACAAGAATTTGTTTGAAGTATCTTTCCTTGTCTGTGCTCAGCTCTAACTGTAGTTGGGAGGGTGAAAGAAGGGAAGATGAGTGAGTGAAATGGGCTAGTGGAAGGCTGTGATTTTTCTGACTTTGATAGAGGGTACCTGTAGCTCAGCTCATCCCGAGCATCTCCTCCAGGGAAGGAGGATCTTTCAGGAGTGGAGGTGTTTCCAGGGAATGAAGGATATGTGGATCCTTGCTGCCTTCTGCTTTGGTGCTGAGCAGAGAACACAAACAAATAGGACCAGTGATGGAAAAGCAGGAAAAGTACTGCTGGGAGTTTTGGCATCTGCAGTCTTTTAGACACATGTTTTTTCCTGGCCCCCTGTCATGGTTTTACACTGGCCTGGCAATTAAACCAAATAACAGATGCTCTTTATTAATCTCCACCCCCCCTCCTCCCAGATAAAGAAAGGAGAGAGAATAAGGGAGAGAGAATACCCCCAGACACAACTATTTACCTCATTAAAAACCTTGACCTGCTCCACAGAGGTCTAGAAGTTGTTTCTAGCACATGAAGGTGGTGAGGCTGGCATCAGGTCCTGCTCCTCTCTGTCAGTCAGTCAGTGTGACAAGGTTTAACCAGGCTCAACCCCCATGGGTCACCCCAGCACAGCACAATTCCTCAGCTTCCTCCAGCTCAGGAACACCGGGTCCTTCCCTGTCTCCCTCCCTCCCCCCCTGCTATTCAGCCCCACAGACTCATGATCCACACTCTGGGGTGGACAGGGGGTATTTCCCTGGGGAAGGATTCATGCTCCTTCCCTGAGCTGAGAACCCAGGTTCAGGACCTGCTGCAGCATGTCACCCAACCCATTAGCAACAGAGTCCTTTGGGCAGGCAGGCATGTCACAGCTGTCTAGGTAAATTAAAATCTGTTTAGTCTTAGCTGTCACATCAGCTCCTGCTCTGCCTTGCTCACCTGCTTGTTTTTCTCTCTGGTTCCTGTTGGCATTGGAGCATTTAAACTAGCAGATACCTTGCAGAAGTTTTCCATAAGTAAGACCAGATTGCTGTAGGCAGAAACTGCATTTCTTAGGTTAAAGAGACTGACTTCCCCCCTCAGCTCTATTATTGTTGTTTTGTTTTCTTTAATATCTTTACTTGTATTATTACTATAACTATTACTATTATCTTTTCTTGTATTACTACTATAATTATTACTATTACTATAACTATTATTACTAGTAATAATAGTATTATTACTATTACTATAACTATTACTATAACTATTATTTCATTCCATCTACCCTGGGCTATTTGAGGCCACATTTCAGGATTACTCCTGCTTTCTTTGTGTCACCCCAGGCACTGCAGAGCTAGGATCCTAGATTTTGTGACAGAGCAATCCATCTCATGACACAGAAATGAGTTTTGAAGATGGTCCCATTGTGTGGGGACCTGTGTGGATCTGAACATCCTCAGCTATTGACGATGGTGGTGGCATCTGACTCAGGCTTGAGTTACTCAGATGACCTCTGTCATTATAATACTGCCTTGCACTGCAGTGTTTGTCTCCTGGATCTATGAGCATCATATACCAGCCATTAGCAGAGAAAATCTAAGGAATCAGTTGCTTTCAGACACCCACTGGGGGTGAAACAGAACATATGAAAAGCCTTTTGCAAATCAGAAAATGCTCCCACCCTGTATTAAAGGTGTGGAACAGGGGAACACTCCCAATTTTGTATCCATGGTCTCTTCTGGACCAGGGCAACAGTCCCAAAGTAGCTAGAAAAGGATGTTTTCCATGGGATTTCTGGCTTGATGATGAGCAGGGATAACTGGGTATTTCACCAACACCTCATTCCCTTCTGGCTGGATCACCTCACCCCAGAGGCAGGGGAGGGTGCCATGGCCAGCCCTGCAGATGCTCTTACTGCTCCCAGCACTACTCCAAGATTAGATCTTACTTGACTTAAATTTCCTTCCACTGCAAACATTTCCTTGAATTAATAGTTTCTCAACAATAGATAATCAAAACACTTGCCTGTATATTATTTTTAAATAAACCAGGTGAGGGTCAAAAGCAGATAGAAAACAGAGTGATGAATGGAAAGGGGTGCTGTTTTTTTTCTAACCTTCAACAGACGGAAAAGCAATTAATTTTCTGTCCAATTCTGTTGTTTTGATTTATTCTTCATGGGAATCCTTATAAAGGCTTCCAGCAAGTTGTGGCCCCAGTTAAAACCATGGCTGGGAAGGAGGCCACAGCCCAGCTCACGGCAGGAGGACCAGCACGGCTCCCTGGGGAGGATGAGAGAGGATTAGATGTGTCAGCGATTTGAAACAAAGCAGGAACCCTCATTTGTTTCAAATACCTTCTTTAAACAAGTAAGAGGATCCTGGGTAGGAACGCAATTTAAAGGAATCTCTCCCTCAAGGAAGGCAAATCCTAAGGACTTGTGCCTTTATCTGGGTAAAACTTCTTCCCCAAATTAGCTGGAAAGGTTTGCCTTAGCAAAGGGTAGGTGAAAGATATGGCAGAGTCCTGGGGCTTGGGTCTGCTCCTGCTCCAGCAGCATGCTGGTACCCAGCCAGTGACTCCAGAGCAATGGGGTAGATGCCTGCAATGGAGGGTGACTCCTTTCTGGTTTTATACTGGGAGCTGGGTTTTGACTGTGAGTCACCAGCCTCCACTTGCAGTTGTACATATTTAGAGTGGAAGATTCCCAAAGATGTCCTTTATGAAGCCCCAAATGCATGTATTTTAGAGAACTATAGACTCATAGAATAGTGTGAATTGGAAATGATCTTTAAGACCACATAGTTCCACCCCCCCTGCATGTGCAGGGACACCTCCCACCAGCCCAGGTTGCTCACAGCCCCATCCAGCCTGGCCTTGAACACTGCCAGGGAGGGGGCAGCCACAGCTTCCCTGGGCAACCCCTGCCACTGTCTCACCACCCTCACAAGAAAGAATTTTGTACTAATGTCTAAATCTACCCTATTACAGTTAAAAGCCATTACCCCTTGTCCTATCACTATACCTCCATGTGAAAAGTCTCTCCCCAGATTTCTTGTAGGTCCCATTTTGCCTGTGTTGACTTTGGTGTGGAATAAGGAGCCTGAATACTTCCAAGCACAGTTTTTTTTAAACTGCAAATATTTTTTTCTCAGTTGCTTCAGGCAGGTGTACTGTCACTCAGCTCAATGGGAGCTAGAGCACAGCAAGCAGGGGCTTCCTCATTTCTCCAAAAATTCTCTCTCTTTAACTTCTACCCTTCTTTCAGAGGAAAGTGCTTTTGATGTATGTAAATTCACTGAGCTTAACTGAGCTGACCTTGCCAGTGACCTTGAACCAGAGGAATCTCCTGGCTCTCCTACGTGATATTTGTGCCAATAAACACCTGGATTAAGTGACCTGTGTCAAACACAAAATACCAGCAATGTGGTTTGCTCAGCACTCCCTTGTGGCTACATAAAACAGCCCTTCCCAAGCAAGGAGGTGGCATTCAACAGGCAACCATCCGTGCCTGTGCTTGGAGATCTCAGGAGGACCAAGCCTGGATGGCCAGGAACAGCTGGTGGGGGCTCCTGGGGATCCAGGTCCTTCCCCCATGGGCAGCTCAAGAAGCACCAGCTGCTCCATGCTGCCAGTGCTTGGTGACAGGAGCTGGGCTTGTGCTCCTGAGCCAGGGTCAGTGCTGTTTTTCTTTTCCAAAGAGCATGCAGTCACTGGTGAGTTGTCACAGATTTGCAATACCAGGAATTAAGGGCATTTTTTTTTTTTTTTAATGTGAACACAATGTTATCTCATTACGTGTGCTCTCAGGGCACTGCAGGGTGAAGGAAGCAATGAAAACATCTCTCCCCGTAGGGCAAGACGATTTTCTAACTGGGACAAGAAAAGAGTTGTCCTGGGACAAAGCCAAGCAGAAGGGATTGCTGGCCAAGGGAGAAGCTTTAGTCCTCTAAAGTCTCTCCAAAATCCCATTGGCAAAGCTGAGTTACACCACTGAGAGGTAAACATCCTCATTTTAAGATGAACTGCAGCAACCAAAGCTGTACAAAACACAGGCAATGGGCATTGTGACTTGGCATGCATCCCCCGCACCTTGTTTTGTCTTAGAAACAGTTGTGGACCTTTTGCCTGGCTTGACCCAAGGTAATATTGTTTTCCTAAGAACCAAGGAGTATTCTCAAACTTGGCCCAGATTCACGTGGTTCTCACATTGGGCTCACTTAACCTTTGTGTGCCAATCCTTTGGTGAGGCTAAGGGCCTCCAGGGTTAGTAATGAGACCTGAAACTTGGGTACTCCTGTAGAGCATGGCTCAAAACTGAAATGAAAGCTTCCTCCTGTCCACTGGAAGGCTCCCTTCAAGAGCTAAAGCTGAGCCTTGGAAATAAATAAAATCTTGCCTATGGTAAAGCCACAATACCGATAAATTTCCTGTGTTCCTTTGAAAAATGAATCTATTTTATCCCTTTAGATTACAGCGTGAGAACATATATTTTCCTATCAGTGAAAGGCATCCTACTGTTTGTTTTAGTTGGCTGCCAGAAAGGAAATGAGAATATTGTGTCTAATGAGTTTTCTCATAATGTCAGTTTTCTAGAAGAAGTACCAGTTCTAGGTTTGTGTCAAAAGTCCCTCATCTGCAAGCTACAGAATAAACCCCCCAAGCCTATTAGAGTGTGCAGCCTCACTTCTCCAGACCCAACGTCAAAATGTCTTAACGGAACAACTATTCTTATTTAAGAGCAGTAAAGATTCTTCCCATGTTCGTACAGACACATCTGAGCCTGGACTAGGCCTCTGGTCTCCTCTAATCCTAAAAGCTTATTCCACATTTATGTTCCTCACTTCTCTGTTGATTCTTCACCACATTCAGGCTGTCCACCATTTAAAATGCATCCTCATTTCCTCAGGGGGGCTTCATTTTAAGTTGTTTGACCCATGTCTACCAAAGCCATTTGAGGGAATTAATGCAATGTCTCAAGATGTCTCTCTGGCCTCTGTAGGACAGCAAATCTCAGCCAACACCTTTTCACTTGGGAATCTTAGGGTAACCTTAGTCTCTGACAGAGCTAACAACACACTTGGATTAGAAATCCAAATCTACCAGGTTGCTCTGAGATCTTTCAAAGACCAGATAAATATGTACAACCCCATTCCCCAGACCAGACTTGTTTCTATGCTGTAGGAAATAATGCTGTAATATGAATAAAATGCAAAAAAAAGTTCAATGCCAGACATGACAAGAGGGAAGGAGTGATTTATTTTAAAACAAAATGAATACCATTCCCTCCTACTGTCATGCTCACATAACCCAAAGCACTGAGAAGAGAAGTGTGTATCCTCCTCGTCCGGCCAGGATTACTTGTGGAACATTGGCTACTCAGTCCTCACCAAGTCTCCTGATTGACACTGTCCAGGTTCAGATATGCTATTTTTAACTCATCAGGATCTGACAATGATGAGTCTTTCCGTTCTGCCACAAGTCTCAGTGAGTCATTAGGATTTTGTCTCCTGAGACCTTTGTCTCCCCATCTGGGTGTTCTGAGAAGGTGCCTCTTTATGTGCTTTTTGAAGGATGTCTTTGTACTTTTCTAGCCCAAGTGCCACCAACAGCTGCCACCCCTCCTGTTCTCCTCCAGCCAGCTACTCCTTTTTGAGTTTTGCATCCCAATGTTTGCATTCATTCTACTTTCATACCAGTCTTCACATTTCTCTCACAACTTTGTCTACCACCACGAGACCATGCTTGGGCACACCCTTCAGATGAGCTCCAGAGTGCTAGGAAAAGGGAGAGCACAGCTCTTACTCAATCCACAGGAATGGTTCAAAGGGTTCAGATGAGAAGCAAAGTGTGCTCCAGCCCAGTCCTCTCCTGAACTCAACTCTTTCTGAGACAAGGGGAGGCACTTTTGATAAGAGTCATCTGCTTATATATAGACACTTAAAATTCAGTATCTTTTTCTGAGCTTGATCCCAATCAATGGACACAGGCCATTCTGGGAGCAATACCTCTCTTTCTGATGGAGAATGGGTTAGATGGAGTGTGCCCTTGGAGTGGCTATTTCTTTCCATTGTCTACTCGTGGAGAAAATGACCATGAGCTCAGACTGAGATATCTACTCTGTAGACCTCTGAAGTTATGTGAGGTCAGTACTGTCCTTGCAGCCCAGAAAAGAACAAGCAATGGGGGTGGGCAATATGCCATTCACAACTTGATCCTAAGCCCTTTCTCAGCTGTGCAATGCACATGTAGTTTGAGTTCCCTTCCACTTTCTACAAAGCTCCTGGAAGTTTGAGCAACCTATGAGCAGGTTTCTTAGGATTCTTCCTTTGCAGACTTCTCCCTGCTTTTTCATCTCACAAGCATCCTTCTCCTGCAAAGCTGATGGAATGTTGGCAAGGCCCGTGAGCTCGCTTGCCATCCCCTTCCAGTGCAGCAGAGTTTTTGGCTTTTGATCTTTTTCCCAATCGATCCAAGTTGGCTCAAGGGTAGTCAGGAAGTGCTTTGTGGTCTAGGGTGCATTGAGGCATGGGAAGAAAATGTTCTGAGAGTTGTACTGGGCAGAACATGCTTTTATGTGGTTGCTCATAACAAGAGGGGGGCTGGATGGGTGATCCAGGCTGTCACTTCCTCACCGATATTCCTAAGTGCACAGGTAGGACAGGTCAGCAGGCTGGCAGTCTCCAGTTTCCCTGCTCTATTGGCATGCACCTCCCTTCTGATTTTTGACCATTGGCTTTTATTCTTAAAGGAAAAAGAAGGGAAATCTGATGTTGCTGCTGGCCTTCTCCGAGCATGATGGAGTTGTGTTGCCAAGCAAGAGCTGACTGCAAGCAGAGTAAATGTACAACCAGGGTCCAAGGGGAAAGCTGAAAACCAGCCAGCATGTTGGTGGCAGCCAGTAAGTTTGAGGGCTTGGGAAGGACATTGCTTGGAACTGTTACAGAAGATTGTGATGACTCCAGACATCTCTGGTGCATGTGTGTGCAATGATTACTTCAGTAACAGGTGTTAAAAAGTCCCAGCTTGCTCAGGAATAGGCATTGCCACCCTCCCTCTCTCCATAACGTCCTATTCTCAGCATGCTGGCAATAAATAACCACCAAGGGCACAGCAAGTACTCAAACAGGGCCACCCTTTGGAAGGCAGGGTTATTTTCAGTAGCAGATTTTAGCTCAAAAAGGGCATCTCCGAATAGAAGCTCTGGCATTTTGCAAGGTTTAGCTGAATTGTTCATGCCTACAGGTTCCCACAGTCTTCCCAGCATGGTGGTGTCACTGTCCCACACAAACAAAGATAAGGTGATAATTTGCTTAATGTCAGCAGTCAGGCACTTTGGTGAAGGTGCAGCCTCTGCTCTTTGCTCAGCTGAAAAACAATCCAGCTCTGTCGTTCTTCAGCAGTTGGCAGGGACACATCCTGAGAGCATCCTGAGAGCTGGTTGAGCCCTGTGACATGGTGAGGGAAGTGGGGGTCAAAACTGCTTCTTTTTTTGACAGAAAGATGTTGTCTCTAAGATGCAAGGAAAAGGAAGAGCCAGATGCCTTGTCTGGTTAATGGTCAACAGCAAGTATGATTTCAATCTGATAGGTGTACCAAAATGGCCCTCTAAAAGATCACCAGATCAGTCCCTTCTTCCCAGAGGGGATGTGTTTCTTGGTTTCCAGATGCACCATGAGAATATTTCTTCTATATTAGATCCTTTAATAAAACAGTATCTGCAGGTCTTGCCTTGGTCCAGTTGGGATTAACATGAGACCAGTTGCTATTTACCACGCTCCTATTTTCCATGGCTCCCATACCCCTTCCTCGTTTCTGGAGGGAAGGATTTCTGCTTTCTAGATGATATCCAAACAGGCTGGTCTTGCATTGCTGTACCTCTCTCCTGGCAGGTATAGTCCCACCACAGGTATAGCATTAACCCTACATGCAGTCATCTGGAGCCCGGGCTGCACCTGCAGGCAGGCTTCTGGTGTGAGTTTTGGTCTGACAGAGGTGCTCTGGGGAACTGCAGAGGCATTGCAAGAAATACCTGGAGAAACTGGAGCTGGGCAGGTCTCTACACAAAGTGGGACATTCTGCAGTAAGCTCTCAGCTGCACTCCAGCAGCTCATTCCTGCTCATCTGCTGGTGTTCATTCATGATGTTGCACCCCTGGGGCACCTGCCCCATAAGATGAATTTGGCAGCAGTGTGTTCCAAAGGCTGGAACCTTGTCTTCTGAGGTGCAGGTACATAGAGCTAAAGCTAGCCTTGCCTCCTGGACCTGGCAGCATCTTATGAGTGATCTGCTGCACAGTCACAAAGTGGTCATGGCTGGGGAGAACCTGAGTCCTTTGCAGATAAGAGTGCTGCAAGACCATGGGTTTCCCCTGGAAATGGAACTCGGGGTGCCACCAGTGCAGAGTGGAAGTGTATTGCATATATATGTAGGTACATTCATGCTGTCTCTATTATTTCTTTGGCATTCCCACTGCATCTGTACAACATACATATCAGTGCCTTCCATTATGCACACCGGATGTCTCCATTCATTGCTTGCCATTTTTCCATCCCAGCTCAAAAGGAAAGGCTCCAGCCTTTTGAAATCACTCCTGACAAATTCATCCCACGGAGCAGGTGTCCCAAGGGTGCAACATCAGGAGTGAATGCAAGCAGGTGAGCTGGGAGCTGCCTGCAGAAGGGAAGTGATGTGGAGGCAGAGCAAGATCTGGAGGCAGAAAGGCTGCACCAGTTTGGACAAGGGACAGTATCAGAGGATGGTGGGTGAATCAAAAGGCCTTTAGGGGAAAGACCCTGGACAGATGGGAGCTTCAAATGGAACCCAGTAGAAAAAAAATTAAAAAACCCCAAGCTTCTCTTGAGTAGGGAAAGTTCGTGCTTTGCTGCGGAGCACATAGCGCTTACTGAAAATCAACAAAAAAGTTGTTCCTTCTCTTTGTGCTCTCTCTGCAGGAGCCCAGCTGATGCCCTGAAGATCCCTCAGATAACACCACTGTACCCTCACCTCCCAACCCAGACCAAAGTCAAGTCTTGGGCCCTTCTCTTGGGGTGTCTAGGGTGGTTTCCACCTATGCACAACTTTGTCTTTTCCCTTGAGGCCTCTTTTCCATCACCTCACTCTGGGGATAGTTTGGGGCTTTCCCAGGGGATCTCTGAATTGCTAGCTGCAGGGACTTTCCCTCAAAGCATTTTTGGCTCACCAGGACACGTCTGAAATTTTGTCAACCCCATGTGAGCAGATGCTGTCAAAAAGCTTACTATAATGAGAGTAACAACACCCACCCAGCAGGTCCAAAATACCATAAAACCCATACTCCAGGCACAGTTGTGCCTGGCTCATGTGGGCACAGCAAACTGCATGAGCATCACAGGCTGGCTTTTATGTCAATGCCCCATTGGTGATAATGAAGCTAACGAAGGATCTTTGGCTCAGTTCATCTTTTTCCATAATATCACCCTGGGATAACAGCTGTTCCTCATCACATTGTATCTTCCTGGGCACTGTGTGCCCTTGGCAATGGCTAACTCACAAGACAGATTGGCCCTGCAAAAGAAAATGCAGCTGCCAGGAGGCCCCTTCTTGCCCATGCACTTGTTCATGCAACTCCTTATCTGCCTCTCCATTGGCTTCTTGCACCTTGTCACTTTGGCTCCTACTGTCCTGAGGCTCAATAATTCCCTCTTCCCAGCTTGTCACTGCCCCTACAGGGCTTGTGCAGCCACCTGACCTCCTGTAATCTCTCTGCATGGGGCCACTCAACCAGAAGCCTGTCATGTAGCATCTATACCCAGATCCCCCAGGTTTAAAGCAACCTCATGCTCAAGAAGAGTTTTCTCTCCAGTACCTGGAGTGTACTGTGCATCTGCAAAGCACTTTTTATGATAAAAAACAAACACTAATTCTCATGCTTAACTGGTAAGTAATACAGAAGTCATATCAGTCTTTTTTCCTCCTCTGTGTTCTCAAGAATTTCAGCTTCTCTTTCCTTAAGATCTATCAGAGAAGTGAACTAGAGATTAAACCAGATTTTTGCTGGTGTTGGATGGGCTCATAGTTCTGCTCCCATTTACTGGTCGACATCTTGTGTTACCCGGGTGCTGACAGCACCTGTGAACCCATGGAAGGGTTGGACCACAGGCATTGCACGGGAAGGTTTTGGCAGATGGTCTGGCAAATCTTGCTGCCACTACTGCCCCATGAGGCACCCCTGCCCTCTTCAGAGGCAAACATTGCAGATCAGAGGATACAACAGTAATGTCCAACTCACTGTAAGAACCATGGTCCGACTGCCTTGTAGATTGTCCTTGGTGTCCAAAACCTCTTCTAATTTTTCCAGCTCTGCAAAAGGATGTAATGAAAAGTATTCCCTCTGTCTATGAACCTTTGAGCTGGCTGTGTCCTGAGACATTGCAGCTACAGCAAAGTATGCTGGAGACCTCAGTGCCTGGTCCTCTTCCAAGGTAAAGACAATAATTCACCTCAGATGCTTGAGAAACGTGAGTACATGGCTGATTTATTGGAGGACTTCATTCTGCGGTGCAAACACATGGTGAGTAATTCCCCTGTTCCCTGAGCACTTTGGAGGTCACAGGCAGAGGGGTTTTCACCACAGTCACTGCTCACCTCACACTGGCTCCCTCTCACCAAAGCATCCCTTCATACAAGCCTCTCCTGCCATGGCTGGCAGTGAAAGACCTGTGCAAATGAAAGCACAAATGCTATAGCTACAAGTTTTTCCTTCCATTCATGCTGTCTTTCTCCCAGATTTACAGGTAAAACACTGTCAGACTCTGCTGTCTTGTGTTTTGGGTATTTTTGTTTGGTTGGTTTTTAATTGGTTTTGTTCTTTGTTTGGCTTGGGGTTTTTGTTGGGTTTTTTTGTTTGGTTGGTTTTGGGTTTTGTTTTTGTTTGGTTTTTTTGTTTTTGTTTTGGTCTTGGGGTTTTTGGGGTTTGTTTTGTTTTTTTGTTTTTAATCTCTCAGTTAAATAAATGCATTTTCAGCTACTTCATTAATGACCTAAATATGCAAGTCACACGGTGAGGTTACCTTCTGCAGTTTCCCAGGCACAAATTTGAATGAGAAATTTAAAAGAGAGCTGAGTCCCTATTGGCTGCAGGCTTTAAGCATCAGCAGAAGGAAGGGGCAGCAGTACAGCCCAGCTGCACAACGATTGCATCCTGATTTCTGCCATACACTGCTAGGAAGTATGTACAACTATTTTAGATGCTAGGGTGGATCCTGTTCCTTATTTTATCATAAGAGGAACCAGAGGAAAATGCATGTAGCCTCTGTTGTGTTTGGGTTTTTTTAAGTCTGTGTTACTGATCCATGAATCAGTTGATCTATACTTACTACTATAGCCAGAGAATTTGTCTCTCAGTTATCTCTCTGTTCCCTGGGGGACAAGTTGGAGTAGGACTGGGCTGCTTTTTCCTAGGAAGATGGAAATCTTTGTTATCAAGCTGACTATAATGATTTCCATCTTTGCTCATTGGTACTATTTCTTGTTTAGGTTTTCCATGCATCCCAGTCTATAGCTCTCTTATTCCATGCTGCCTTTCTTACTAAGTTAAAATGATATAGCATTAATAGTGACTTTAAGAGAAAAGCCAGCCTGTCACTCTTACAAGTCACTTCTGGTGAGTACTCCTGGAGAAACTACCACTTAGTAAAAAATTGTGAATTATTTCTTTTCTTTACAAAGTCTTTTCCCAGACTCCACTGAATCACCCTGCCATTGCAAATTAAGTTCATTGTATTCCATTTTCTCTGTGCTGATGTGACAGGGCATTTGTTTTGCATTAAATTCAGGTGGGACTTCGAGCTGGCATGTTGAAAATCAATGGGAAGCAGAAACCATCAGGGGAAGCCAAAATGCCACAGAGACTGAATAAATCCTTTGGGCTTCCTGGTGTCAGTCCCATGGATAGGGTCATATATTCTCGAGTTCATGAACCTCACAAGGGAAATGGTGACATATCCAGAGACTGAAACAAAGCTATGTATAGCTTTTCTTACCCCTATGGCCGCTGAAGCACATAAATAATTCAGGCAGCACTGGTTTGTGAACTCTTTGGAAGTAGTTCATAATTGTTGGAGAAGAAAGGTCAGGCTTTTAGTGAATGCTTTGGAAAATCAGCATCTTTGGGAAGGATTTGACACACTTTGTTTACCGTGCAAGAGGGTTCAACATACAAATCCTCTGAAACACCCAAGAAGCCTTCAAGCAAAACCAGCAGAGGCAAGGCCAGACATCCCAAATATTTCTCCTTAGGTAAAACCAAAAAAACTCAAACAAACAAACAAAAAAGCAGGAAATTAAATCCCAGACCTTCCTTAGTCAGCACAGAAAACTATGAAGCAGGCTTCTTTTGAAGGTCTTTATAGCTCACCTCTGAGCTCTGGTGACAGAAACCTGGTCAGTTACCTTAATATAAACACTGCCAGAGCCAAGTGCTGCTCTGGTGTGAGACCTCAGCCAGGCACCCCAGCCCCACTCACACAAGGGACAAGGGAAGAAGAAAAGGTCCCCTTCAACCAGATCCTGCTGCACTGCAATGACCTACCTGTGGGCAGAGCAAAGGTTTGGAGGGCATCTTCCCTCCCCCCCATCTTTCCATCCCATTGCCTCTGTGGCAGTGTGGCCTTCCACACCCCATCCTCCAGGCACCCACACAGCTCTGCACAGGGAGGAAAAGGGCTGCCAAAGGTGGAAGGGAGGTTTGGGCTCTAAGCGACTTCTCCAGTGGAAAAAACAGAAAACAAACCAAAAAAAAAGTGGCACTGAAATTAGAAATTTGGAGGGGAGATAGCAGTGTATTAAGTCCTGTGGCAAGGGGCTGACATCAGCCTGAGCGGGTGGAAAACCAAATCAGTGGGGACAGTGGGGCTGCTCTGCTTCCTTTTGAGCACATTGTCTAAACTAAAAGGAAAAAGAAAACTGAAATAATTACTGCTGGGGGAGAGAGGAGAGGAAAAAAAAAAAAAACAACAAACCAAACAAAACCAAACCAAACCCAAAACAACCAAACAAAAACCACCCTCCCAAAAAAAAAAAAAACAAAAAACCAACCAAACAAACAAAACCTTTGAGGGAAAATACCGGAGTAGCTCAGAAAAACACGGAGTCACCTTTCAGCCGGGTGTTTCCTATGGAGCGGGAGCAGCTTCGTTCCAAAGCCGAGGGGCTGCTGCCACCTCTCGGCGCTGTCGCTGCCCGGAGCGGACCGGGTTGGTACCGGACCCCCCGGGGATGTGCCCCACCGGTACCGCAGAGGACGGACCGAGAGGGAAAGGATAGCGCCGTTGGTTTGGGAAAATGCAGGAGAAAACGGGTGGATGAGTAGGTAGAAATACTTGGGTACGGCGTCGCTGAGCACAGCATTGAAGTCAAGGAAATAAAACTGTAGGTGTGCAAATGTTGTGTCACCCACGGAAAGATTTGTGCGTGCTGCAATGCATGGGTGTTCAGGGAACTGAAATTACTGCACTGATGTCCCTAAAGTCAGAGCAGAGACTCTGCTACGAGCTGACTGGCTTTTTCCCCAGCAGGAGGCTAATGCATGACCAACCTTGAAATGTCCTTCAGCTCCTCAAGAGCTCACATGCTGAACCTACCTCATACAGGGCCTCCCTACCTCTGGACCCTCACACAGACCAAGTATCCATCCCAAAATAGCTCCAGTAAGATATGGGAGTGCACTCTGGAAGCAAAGAGTTCTGTAGGGGGGAGGGTCCCTACACTGATCCTTGTGGCCTTGCAGGTCAGACATTGCCTGTACCCCAAAGTTAGCTGTGTCTCCCACTGACCACAAAAGCAGCCCACTGATGTGTACTGGCTGGTGGCCTTCCCAATTGTCACTGTGGTTTAGGTAGATCACCTCTTTGCATGCTATGGTTTGGGAGTATGGAACAGGCACAGCAGGAAGCTCTGCTGCTTTATGTCAGGATTTCTAAGAGCCCTTGTGATAAAGCCCCCACCAGCTCCCTGCCTGGCCAAGGAGGTGCACATGATAGCTGTGTGCTCCACAGCACACTGGAGGTGACAGCCACGCTGCCAGGCACAACAGATGCCTGTAGGCAGTGGCTGACAGCTCATCAAATGGCCTTGATCTGGTGAGTGGTGTGTGTCCCCAACCCTACCCCCTCCCATGGTGGCACCCCCTGATTTACAGCTTCCCCAGCATAGCTGCTGGCACCCTGTCCCCACGGCATTCGGGGCAAATGTGGGCTGTGAAAAGGCAAGCTGGGTAGGATGTCACACAGAGCCATGGGGCAATGTGTGGTGGCTAGCAGGGATTTCCCCAGTAATCCCAGGCTTTGCTAAACCCCTGTCCAGCTGTCAGCACCTCTTCTGAGCAGCTCCTCTAAGCCAGGCTGAGACCACTCTTGCAAAGTAGAAGGATGATTTTCTAAAGAGCTCAGGGCCCTCATGGTTTGTGATAGGTCTCTGCAAGAAAGTTTGAGGATGGTCTTTGTGGCAGGGACAAGACTCCTCTGTTATGGTTGACTTACATCACTCCATCATTCTGCCTCAGCTTCTCCAACTGAGATTTCATTTTGACCCCTCTTGTGCTGCACCCTTAAGATATGTCATGAACATCTGTGCTATGTCCCAACCTCACATTTTTTTCCACTGAAGAGCCAGTTAATTGCAAACTAACTAACAGCCACAGAACCCAAACAAGGAGAGGACCGACCCCATCTCCAGCCCTTTTGGGGGGCTGTGTACAGGTCTAACTGCACTTCCCCTGGGAAAAGTCCAGCAACCAGATTCAGGTCTGGGAAATGAATGACCTCGCAGTTACCTGCTCTCCTCACATGAGCTGGTGGCTTTTTAAGCCAGCCCTAACAATAGGTGAAGCCAGAGAGACAAAGTTTGGGTTGGGGAGGCAGAGCCCACAACATTGCAGTCTCCTCTGGCTGTGTGTCCCAAATCTATATATCTGAAACAGCAGTGATAAACTGCAGAGGTGTGTAAGCATTACAGTCTTTTGAAAGAATACTGGGGTTTGGGGATGTGTTTGGAGCTGGTTTTGTTATTGAAGGCAGTTACTGCTTTTTTGACCTCAAATTGAAAAGAGACCTGTGTGGTGTAGCCTAAATCATGATGGTGATGCCAAGGAGATAAGGGGTTACAGCTGTTGTGTGTAACATAATTTGCTTTGAAGAGGAAAAATAAAAAGGATGTGGGGGAATACTGGCAAGATTTCAGACTACTCCGTTCCAATCTTTATATAACTCTGGCTTACCTGCAGATCAATCAGAAACCATGAAATGTCAGAGTTGTGCAACCCTCATGGAGTCCACGCGCCTGCTAGCCTTGTGGCCTGGATTTCCATGTCCCTGGGGAGATGCTGAAACACAGTGGGGTGGGGAGATGAGGGAGGGGGCAGGTCAAAGGGAGCTCTTTGGTGTGCCAGAGAATGGGAGCAGGTGTCCCTCTGTGAGGACACAGCTTTGCCGGGAAATCCCTCCCTCTCTCACAGGTTGTCCTTCTACCCGAAGCCAGGGGACTAAAGTCCAAAGCAAATAAACCATGGAGGAAAGGGGGACTGTGACACTTGCTGATTGCCTGAGCCCTTGCAGAGAGGGCTGTGGGACCTCCAAGCACCTTCTCCCAAAAAGGATGAGTAGGGTCTTCCTTATCCCTCAGCCAAGAAAAGGGGAGAGCAGGTGGGACCCTCACAGCCCTTTCTTCCTGAGAATACAGGATCCTGGCAGAGGTGGTGGACCTTGACCTGACCTGATTTTCTACTGTCAGGACTTTTACCTTCTGCCAGGTGGATAGAAAAAGGGGACCAAATGGGTTCAAATGACATTCCATAGGACAGAGAGACAGACACTTACTCATATGCTGCTCAAACACGCTGCTGCAGGTAATATATGTGCACAGATCATGTTATGTTATGATGCTTCTGTATTTTTACACCCCCAGGACATTTTAACACAGGCTAAATATTTTGGGCTGGGTTTTGTTTTGTTTTGTTTTTTTATCCTCCTGGTTTTCTTGCATTTGTGTTAAGAAGAAGAGAGATGTCAGCACAGAGCAGGGAGGTGCAGCAGAGGCTTTGGGGCTGTTAGCACCAGGCAAAGCAGCAAGAGGCACCTACTGTCAAAATGCCCTTTTCTTGCCTGCAGTATGGGCTTCCTCCTGGTACAAAATTGCCCTCCACCAGAATGCACTTATTCATGCCTTTCCCCTGGAGACGAAAATGCAAGAGGCTGCATATATTTTCAATAGAAAGATTTGGGATTGCCCACTAAGTAATAGCAGAAAAAAAAATAGGTCTAAAATAGTGTTAGACACCACGGGGTTTCCTTGGTTTCTAATTACCAGACAGTAATCTCACTCCTTTCCTGCTCACTCCTGCTTTTGTGGCTCTTCCCCATCCTGCAGCCTTGCCCTCTCCCTTGCTCCCCCTGGCCACCCCATCCCCCAGAGAAGGCTCTGGGAATGAATGCTGAGGAGAGGAGTGGGGTCTCTGCTGGCACAAAACCCTATCACTTCCAGCACCCACAGCCTCAGGAGGACTCAGGTAGAGAACAGGGCTGAGCCCTGAGGCACACTCATTTTCTCCAGATAAAGGGTAATATCCTTCCTCTTGACTCCCAGTCCTCCTTGGGTTTTGGCCTAGATGTGACTGAAAAAAGTGCTTTTTTGTTTTAAATAAAACCACAGCTTCTGTGTTTATGGTTCATATTAACCATAATTTTTTCATAGGAAAAATAAAACCCTGCCTGCTATTTCTCTCTTTTTCACAGCTAACTTTCAGCCAAGGCAAGGAGATTGGTAGGTTCATCTTTTTGGCAGAGCAAACCCTCTTTCTCCAGCTGTCCTCACCTCCCTCTGAAGACATGGACCCGTGCTCTTTCCTGGGAAGGATGCACTTGCTATGTTGTTACCATGTCTTGTTTTGTAGGGGTGACCCAGGAACACACAGACACATGTCAACCAAGACAAACTTGTTTGTGTTCCTGGGGAAGCAGTCACGGTAGCAGCCAAGGAAGACCTCAGAAGCTCCAATTCACATTGCAACTCTTGATTATGAATGAAGACCAAGAGGAAAAGCACTCACCATCCAAACTGATTTTACCTGTGGCATTAATTATGAGGATGCAGGGTTACCAGTGATGCTATGTTTTTCCTAAACACCTCAGATTTCCACATGAATGGGAAGTTATTTGATTCAAGCACAAGTGCTGAAAACTTCAGTCCTGAATGCTCACATTTGGGCAGGCTTGGGATCCATTGATTTCATGTGTGAAAACTACAGAGAGAACTAGTACTTATGCCCTAGTCATCCTGCCATCAAACAGCTTTAATAATTCATTTCAGACTAAATCCCTCACATCAGATCACACAAATGAGGTCTGCATTGCCATCTGTACGCAATGAGCTTAAGGAACAGTGTGTCTGTTGGGCTGCTGTATTTTGTTCTCTTTTTTTGATCCTTTTGTTTTGCTTGCATGAAAGACAACAGAAATAATGAAAGAAAGGGCAAGGCATCATCACAAAAAGGTAATTCCAGATGTGGAAAGCGCTTCCTCCAAGCTATGCTAGGCACTGTCTTAACCTTTCAACTTCAAAAGCCTTAGAAAGGAACAAAATGAAACCCTCAAAGCCAATTGCAAGTTTCCTATATCTCTTTATTGACCGCCACTAACCGCATTCTCAGGTGGAGTGCCAGATACCAGTGTGAGAGGGGGAGCTACCCTAGAAGTACAGCAAGAGAAAGGGAGACGGAGTGTTACACACAGGTAGGGGAGAGCTGGCTGGGGATGCGAGGCCTCTGCACAGTGGTGAGTCCTTCTCTCTCCCCCAAGGGCCTACTAAGACAGTGGAAAGATGTGCTTGTCCTTGTGTCAATTGTCCCTAAGGGAAACAACAGGGTAGTGGTGTGAACAGGTATACTTTAAACACTTTTCCAAAAATAAAAAAAAACACCTTGCAACCCCTGAAGGTAAGGCATTATTATTCCTTCTGTGATTGCAAGGAGTTCATGGCACATTCATCGAATATACGCAGGATCTTAGGTGTGGGGTTTGGCTCTGTTGCTTTTTTTTAAAGAGTAAACTGTGTAACTCTGTGCAGGGTAAAGCAAGTCTGCAGGGCTTTCTCCTCTGCTCCACACCTCACCTCAAGCCTTGGTGTGCCAGGAGCCAGTGTTTCTTGTGCACTCCCTCCTACCTGACGGTGGTTGTGGACTACAGCACCAGACAAAGACCCTTTCAGAAAGTACAAGAGCGCGGCAGCGCACGCCATCCCCATAGCACAGCTCGCATGTTTAAGCTTCCAAGTCCACCAGCCAGCCCAACCAAGGGAAAGGGGGGGGAAAAAAAAAAAAAGAAACAAAAAAAAAAAAAAAAAAAAAAAGAAACAAAGGGGATGTGAGGGGGAAAACAACAAAATAAATCCCTCTGGATATTCACTGATATCTACACAATGGCTCTGGGAATGAGACCTGCAGACAGTGGCAGCCTGCACACCGCAGCAGCAGCAGGCTTAGGAGGAAGGTGCAGAGGTGGGCTTCTCCTCCCGGGACACGGGAATGGGCCTCTCGGTGTGGCTGGCATCCATGTTAGAGGGAACCTTGGGGCCCGAGAAGGTCAGCATGCCATCATTGGACAGGGAGCAGGTGATGGCAGCCTGGTCCACGTTGGCGGGCAGGCGGTACCGGCGGTGAAATTCACGGGAGATGTAGCCATGGTCATCCTGAGAAGCAGCAGAGAAAGGGGTGAATGCTCCCTCAGCACCATAATGTGCCCCCTTCCTCCAGACCCCGTGGCTCCATCAGAGGAGAGTTCACACTGGCTGACAGTGATATTGCACCGCCAGTATTGCTGGGCGCATCTCTGCTTTTTATTCTAGTAAGTGCAGGCATCCCCTGTGGTGCCTTTGAAGCTGCAAGAGCTGAGCAGAGCAGTGGGGTGTGACTGGGGCCATGTTATAGCTTGGGTTCTTATTAGGATGAAGGCCCAGCCACAGCCTCCAATTTCAAAGGACGCTTGGAGAGAAAGTCTGGGGTTCTGCAAAGGTAAAAAAGACACATATACGTGCACCCGTGTATTCCCTTACCAGGCAGCAATACCATGTAGCCAAAGAACACAATTCTGGTCTGCTTTTTTCTGGCCAAAAGAATGAGAAATGCAATTCTTTTTTTTTTTCTTTTTTTTCTTTTTTTTAAGTCAACCATGAAAATGGCTGCTGCCTTCCTCTGGAAAAAATAACTATATTAAAAAATACATACTGTTTCCAGGCTAGAGATTTGCCTGGCCAAAAAAGTGTATGAGACGAATTAAACTCCTGCTGGTATAATTCACTTTTCGACCCCCAAAGATATTTCCATGACATACGCATTAAAAGTTTCCAAGCCTGAGGCACTCAGTTGTTTTTGCTTTTGTTTTGTTTGCTCTTGCTTTTCTCTCACAGATCAGCATATGAAAACTCTGTTTTCACTAGTGGTTCTGGCTTATGAAAACTCAGCCATGCTTTGGCAGCACCAGATGATGTTCTTTGTCTGGTCTAGGGTTACTAGTGAACAATGGACATCGTCATCAGACAGTTATGGAACTTGATGATTGAAAATAAACAAGAGAGGAGTGGATTAGCTTGTTATAGTCAGATATCAGGTTGGGGCTCTATGGGAACAGGCATGCCAACAATGACAATAAATAACTCCTTATTTAATTCTTTTTTTCCCTTCATCTGAGGCCTATCAGAAAGAAAGAAAACAGAGCTCAATTCCCCAGCTGCTCTACTGTCACTGTCTCTTCCACTTACCTGTCTTTCACTGTGCTTGCCATGAATTTCCACGAAGTCATCAATAATCTTCACACTCAGGTCTTCAGGAGAGAAGTGTTTTACATCCAGCATAATTGTAAACTTGTCCCGGTCGGACCTCACCTGAAACAAAAATTGTTAGACAGTAGGAACTGAGCTCTAAGCAAGAAGGCAGCACAAGCTTCACAGCAGTTTTAAAGTCGGAAAAGGAACGGAATAGTGGCAGCAGCACAGTATTCCCTTTTGCAACTTTGGGCCTCAGCAGGGGTCTTCCTTTCCATCATGGGGACCCAGAGACATTGTGGGGCTGTGGTCAGTGCCCACACCATTGCTACTGCTCTGGGGTGACCTGTCAGTTCTCAAAGCTGTTCTTGTGTGAGGGACCCACTCAGTGATCTGCCAGATGAAGTGGGCATTTGTGCTCAGCAGTAAGTGGGGATGGAACCCAGATAGCATATATTTCATCTTTTCATCCTTTCAGTGATTCATGGTTTCCTATAGTCTTAGCTCAGTCCCCGAGCTTCAGACCAGAGCCCCCATGGCTATGCACTCCTCCTACACACTGCCTCTGGAGATTTGCTCCTAGGTCCTCCAGTGTGGGCTTGCAAAAAGCCCACCAAGCTCCTGAACCAGAGGAGAGGGATGGAGGAAGTTCCCATTCACTGAGGTCCTCTCCCACACCAAGCTGCCCTCATGGGCACTTATTCCAGCAGCAGCCTAGCTCTTCCTTTGACATATGGCTAGTGGGTGTGAGGGCAGGAAAAGCAGCCTTTTATATGTTGGAAACAACCATTGGGAGCCAAAATGGTTTCCATTTCTAGAAGGGAAGCCTTCATCCTAGGGAGGGTTTCCCTCTGTGCCCAAGAAGAGGCAGGAGTGCAGTGCTCGGTGGTGAGCTGGAAGTCCCCCTCTCCCCCTCTCCCCCTCAGAACCCCTCATACAGCCAACTGGCCCACATCAGCAAGCTGTGGGTAAGGAGGAGTGGGTGGAGATGTAAGGAGGGAGAAGAAGGAAAAGGAGAGGAAGCCAAAGGGCCCTTACCTCTGAAATGCCCGACTCCAGCACGCTGCGGAAGAGGGACTGCCTGTAGTAAGGGCTGATAGTGGAAGAGAACAAAGGCAGGAGATCGTACTCGAGGAGACCCTCTCCAAAAAACTGGTCAAACAAACGGCTTGGAATGAGGGGTCCCAGAGCACGCTTGAACCAGGGGTGCTGGATGGTAATGTCCATGCTTGCGGCTGCAAGGGGAGAGTAGTAGGGGCAGTGCAGTCACTGGGGAGACAGCGATGCCTTGGCTGGAGTGCACAGTGCAGCCCCAGGGAAGCTCCCCCTATATATACCGGTCTGGCAGAATGAAGGCATTAGTGGGATTTCACTGGAAAGACATGAGCTCATGGTGAAGGCAACATGGTCAGCAGAAATGCGGAGACTGACCTGGAAATTACAGTCTGGTGGGAATCGGCGCCAGATCTCCCGGAGGGGCAATGCCAGGCAGAGGGTGGTGAGACACGGGAAGCCCAGGGGTGCCAGCAGGTCCTCTACAGGATTAAGCAGGCTAAAAGGGACACCCCTGTGGGTGTCTCAAGGATGCTTGTGAAGGAAGTCTGCTCTGTGGGTCTTCGTAACCCGCCCTTGGCTTTTTGTTAATTTACTTCTGTTTCTGCCCCTCCTTGAATGGAGACACAAAGTCTCTTCCAAATAAATGAAATAGCTTTCTTCCAAGTGAGGAAAAAGGGTGTGATTCAGGTTGAAGAAAGGGAAGCTTTTTTTGTGACACGCTATAAAGTGTCTCTGCCACTTATGAGGGGCCTGACAACCCTGGCGTGGGGATCCTGGAAAGGGGCTGTCTGGGAAGCAGGACAGATGCATGATGCAGAGCATGAATGCGGGTTTGACAAAACAGAAACTCTTGAAAAACAAATACTGAGAAAAAAAAAAAAAAAAAAAAAAAAAAAAAAAAAAAAAAAAAAAAAAAAAAAAAAAGAAAGAAGGAAAAATAAGTTTGTTCACTGACCATAACAGCAGTCCCAAAGCTGCTCTTGAGTGCCCTTGTGTTTTGATTTGGGAGTGTTGTGGGAGATCAGTTTATCTCCCAGTGTCACGACACAGATCCTGCTTAACTTGCATTTCTGGTTATGGCTGTTTTGCATTTCTGTCTCATTGAAAACTGCCTTTAAATGGTCATCCAGAATCCTGGATGGACTGGCGAAGGAGCGTGTGTACGGCCCACTGCAGGAGCAGCAAGCTCTTCCAGAGAGCTGAGGCAGCTGGGCAGTGAAAAGACAGTGAAGTTGCTTGTCTCCACAGCATGGGTCAGCATCAAGTTGTGGCAACAGACAAAACCTCAGTTTCACTACAGCCAGTGGTGTAGGGACAGCATCCTAAGGGCTTTTCGGGTAGCAGAAGCACCTATGTCAGGAGTTTTGTGCTCCTCAGCACCTTGTGCAGTCAGTGGAGAACAAGGGAGTGAGAGGAGAGGACACCTCCAGAAAGTACTTCAGAGCTGAGGGGCTGAATCATCCTCTTATGGTGCCAGAGAACTAAACTGAGGGTGACCGAGGTCCTGGCATCAGTGTTTTGGGAGAATTGGGTGCAACCCAGGCCAGAAGATGTATATTCAGAAAAGTGCTGAGGCAAAGTGACATTCAGCTGAATATCATCAAGCATCTAGGTGCTACTTGGTCTGGGAAAGTCCTTGGCCTTGACTCCCACAAATGACCCCTCCCCACACCGCACATGGAGGGAGGTGAGGAAAAATGGGAATCAGAAGATCCTGTTACAGAGGCTTCCCTTTATGCAATGTAAAGGCTGAGCAGAAAAACTCCCAACAAAGCAGCTTGATTACTGAGAAGACGAACAAGAGTGTAGGTTCAACCTCACCTAGTTCAGTCAAGAAAAGGACGTGTTGTCTGGACATGGTTTTGTGTAGCTTTTTCTAAAATCAGGTGCCAAAACTAGATCAATGCTTTCTCAAGGCTTGGGAGAAAAAAGACCAACAGGGAGTCCCAACCCCCCATTCAGTTCCATTGTCCCAGATCTATCATTTGTCACACGGAGTGAAAGCAAACAAGAGCCATAAAGCACTTTCAAGATTTTTCTTCAAGAGCTCTATGAAGTTTAAGTCTTTGTCCCAAGAGAGAAGAAAATATCTCCTCAGCCACTCAGTACCAGAGACCTTCTAACCTGGATTTAACCACACAGCAACAGTGACCTGATACATGCAGAATGAAAGGAGAGACACCAGAGCAGGTTCAAATCCCAAGCCACTCACTGGAGCACACAAAGCACATGATTACTTTGGCTGGTAGAGGAGCAGGTGGGAACTGTCCCCTGACACAGAAACTGGACAGATTTTGGGATCTGACATATCATCCAGTTCCCAAGCCATATGTGGATGCAATCCCTGCAGTGTGCAATGCCTTCCTACCTCCCAAACCCGGAGTTACACCAGGAGAGAGAGGAAGCAGCACACACTATGGCAGGCTCCTCCCTGGGCATCTTTCAGTTCTTAAGAAACTGCCAAACTCCTGAGTTCTGACCTCCAATATATTCCCAGTGTAGGCACAGGACAAATTATTGGAGCAGAGAGGAAGAAGGGAGCTCAGGCAGGCTGAAGCTCTCTCAGCATCACTGCCCAGCAGCACACTAGTGCTCTTAGGCACCAGGAAAGCAGCTGCTTGCCTACACAGCACCACTTCTCTCACAGGAAAGCCCAACCAAATCCATCATTCATCATCAGCCTGTAGCCTTCTCTAGGATCAGAGCAGGTATGTGTTTGACATGTGATCAGAGCACCCCATATGTTCAGCAGAATGATGGAAATGGGCTCCCGAGAGAAAAACAAATATCAATTTAATCTAAATGTATGTATATTACCACACATTCTAATACTTGAAAACTGACAATTAGCTTTATGGTTTTATGTCTTTAGTTTCTTCTGGAACCACATTTTCATGGCTCTCCCTTGAATTAATCATACTTACTTTGTCTTTGATGGACATCTTTATCTTCTATGGGCAAAATATTTCACTAACATGTAGCTTTCATTTATTGAAGCTTTTTTCTGATAGAGACTTTACACTGTCTCCATGCCTCTGAGCAACAAGCAGCCTCCTGAGACCCACAACATCTAAATGAAAATGGTCTAAAATTTAGGTGTCCTGTCCAAATGAGTTGTCCAGGCATCCTGTCCAGTCAGTAGAGAGAGACAGTAGAGAGAGACAGATGCCTCCAAATGGCTTACACGGTAATGTAGGTGGCTAGGAAAAGTGAAATGTGACACCTTTCAGTAGTGCATACATCTCAGCTGACTAACCAGGGGGTCTGGACAGCAGCCTCAGGGGAGGCCATTTTAATGCTAACCTGCTTCTGCTCAAACAGAACTGGTCAGATTAATCCTATCCAGTGTCATGAGTGCCTCCTCTCAGAAAGTACCAAGAGGGAGTACCAAGAGTGAAATGGAAGTCAATGAACTCTTCTGGCACTAGATTAAATAAAGAATTTGGTATGAGAGAAGAGAGCAACCACTGTGTAACAGTTCAGGGGACCAGACTTTTCACAGGATCAGAGATTCATAGAATGGTTCAGGTTGGAAGGGACCTTAAAGATCATCTGGTTCCAACCCCCTGCATGGGCAGGGACACCTCCCACCAGCCCAGGTTGCTCACAGCCCCATCCAACCTGGCCTTGAACACTGCCAGGGAGGGGGCAGCCACAGCTTCCCTGGGCAACCCCTGCCAGTGTCTCACCACACTCATAGTGAAGAAATTCTTCCTAATACCTAATGTTAACCTATCATTTCCCAGCATCATAATCACCTACCGAAGAAAAGCGGTGAGATTTGTTGGCATTTCTATAAAAGGAAGAAAAATTAGTGTATATATTTAAGAGCACATGCAAAACCAATGCATCACAGGAAGGTTTTCACCAAGCCTCATGGCATATTTGGAATATTGAGTCCAACTCAAAAGGTCTTTCAGTAGGATCTATTGCCTAGCTCATCTTTGGAATAATCCCTTCCTAAACTGCCATGCATATTTGTCAGCACTTGAGACATGTAGTAGAGTGTGTTGCCCAGGACAAGCTGCAGAAATCCTAGAGTATTTGAGTAAAGCAGGCATCTTTGTAAACAAGCACACCCCTGGCTTGCATTTAGCTGCTATTTGTTTGTCTATGTGACTGATTCTCACCTGACAGTTTCTAGGTGAGTCCAGTGCTGTTTCTAATCCCCATGCCAAGCTTTGTACAAGCCCAGTGTGAAGAGAGGAGCAAATATTGAAGTGGAGCTGTGACTGGTCAGGTGTAACTGTAGACGGTTTGTATGTGACTCTGAAGTGCTAATTTAAAGGAGGTGACTGTTCCCAATTGGTGTGTTGCAGCCCCAGGAGAGCCAAGAAAGGCAACCTCTCTGCTCTGCTCTGCATGTCCTCTTCAGTCAAGTGGCCTCAGCTAACCTGCACTGGGTACAACTCTTCAGATGGCTCTTAGAGAAAACAGGACTGAGTTCCAGTGCTCGCTCTTTCCAACTTGTCAACCCAAACAGGTACGACCATAATCATTTTGATGGTTCTCTACATTTAGGTGTAAGCTGTCTAGAGGCCATATAAAGGAGAGATTAATCTCTGACAATACTTAGTGATAAAATTGTTGCAGCATGCCAATTAAACTAAGTTTTCCCTTTGAAGGAACATTTTTACAAGATACAAAAAGGAATTGATGACAGCTACACAGAGCTAGGGCAGGTGACAATGTGATTTTGTTGCAAGTTTTCTTCCTCTCTGTGTTCCAGTGGTGGAAGATACTACATAATATGTGTGAGGGAGCTGGTGAGTTGGAAAAAATGACCATGGTTTTCTTAATTTTACATAGACCTAACTTTAGAAAAGGTGCAAGAAGTCCACAGAAGTCGTGATGCAAGCAGTCAAGCTGAACAGGCAGGCTCACTAAGAAGCCAGCATTATCAGGTTTGGCTCATAAGCTACTAACCCCTTACTAAAAGTTCTCCCTCGAAATGAGCAAAAAACATTTATTTCTTCCTTTTTGAGGGAAGAGTCCTTTCTTTAGAACACTCATTTCCTATTCTTCAGACACCCAGGGCTTTGCCATCATCAGGAGCTGCAAACCTTTCTACCATATCTGATCTGGCATGCTGATCAGGGAAGGAGCAACTGATTATAACTGCAGCTAAACTCATTTTCCTCTACACTCAACTCAAATCCCACAGGAAGTACTGAATGCTGTTGATATCTTGCTAAAGTTTATTATAGATGTGAGGCCCTGTTATCAGTGTAGCCTCCACACCACACTTAACTGTGGTTGGGGCTGGAGGGCTAACATAATGGGAGGGCTAACATGAGAGAAGGCAGAGGTTATATTCCCTTTTTTTGTTTTATTGGATGAATAAGTGTTCCTTCTCGAAAGCAAAGAGAAGCCTTGAAAACCCCACTTTGAGGATAGTTCATAGCAAGAAAGCAGCCAGTTAGTGGGAGGGTTGCTATAGATCTAGGAGCCTAACTTTCAGCAAGTGTGTTTAAAAACAAAACAAAACAAAACAAAACAAAACAAAACAACACCCAAGCAACAAAAAGCCCTTGGCTTTCCTTTCTTTTAAAGAGTCATTAGTGCATCCCTAGAGAACTCTGCAAATTCTGTGTCTCCCAAAGAGCCATGAGCTGCCCAGTTGAGAGCAGGTGGGCAATGCCCTGGACTCCAGCAGCTTGGCTTCGAGAGCCAGGGACTAAGCTCGTCCTGATGTAAGTAATCATAGATCTCTCTTCCCTCGTCTCTGCATCTTTTGCTTGATGAACATTCAGCCCCTGTACCACAGTTTTGTCCCAGATGATTTTTATCCTATGAGGACCATGACTGCAAAGTGCTAAGTGCTGGAGCCAAAGAATGATCACACGGGACAAGTTATGGAGGTGACATTTCTAGTTTTCTACCTAAAAAGAAACTTTTGTCCCACTGTTTTTAAGGCATAATCCCCTGTTTTATTGTTGGCCTTTGGGGTTCTCTTTCCTCTCCAACACCTCGTTCTTCCCTATTTTATTGGGTTGGGATGATTTTTATTTCCTGGCTTATAGCAATCCACAGATAGATTTACTATTCAGCTGCATACTGGAAAAATTAAATATCTACTCTCCTCATACAAAGACTGATATTTATTTTATCTAAAGAATTTATATAATACCAACAGTCTGCCTTGGTGCAGCCAAAGAGGCTTAAAAAATTACTAGCAATCCCTTTTTTCCACCTCAGAGGCTACATCCTAAACACTGAACAAATCCCATCAGTGTTTAGGGCACATAACATCATTGTTGTCCAATCAATGGTGAATTTACGTGCTGTTAATCCTTGGCATTCATTCAAACAAGCTCAGCAAGTTTTAGCAGCACAATGCATTTTATGTTTTCATCAATGGATTTGCATAGGGAACGAGAGATGCTCTTTGCTTCCCAGTCTGCAGCAGCAAGCCCAGGGAGTGGGAAACGCAGAGACCATCAAGCACACCCAGAGCACAGGAGAACTGTAACAGGAGCAGGTTTGGAAATATGGTGGAGCTGCTAAGCAATTATGCTTCTCCCCATCTCTAGAATCATAGAATGGTTTGGGTTGGAAGGGACCTTAAAGACTATCTAGTTCCAGCCCCCCTGGCAAGGGCTTGCACACCTTCCACTGTAGATCTCAGAGTACTTTCCAGGGGAGGTGAGAACCAGCACAGTGGTTGGCAACAAGTAAAATGACTTCTCAGCCAGAAAAGCAGAGGTAAATTTGAGCCCTTTTCATTCCCCTTGTCTTGCCTGTGAATAAAACCACTTCTCTTGCAACCCCATAGAGTTTGCTGCTCAGAGTCCTTTTGCCTTGCAACCAGATCTCATCTCCATAAGTTTTCCATGCTCTCTCTTCCTGCAGTATAAAATAGTCTCTGTGCTCTGGAAATTACACCCATTTTTTTCCAAGATGAGAATTTGAAAGTGACATTTATTTTGTGACATGATGTTTACTCAGACAGAGCAAATCATTATGCTCAGTGACACAACAGTTTGAGGAATTAAAACCTTGGCTATTTTTCAGAGGAAAGGAGAAATTGTGTCCATTGTGGGTGTTTTTTATTAACCTCTACCAATTAAATAACTAAATAAATGTATAAGATACATATTTAGATGGAGACCTTTTTTTTTTTTTTAAGAAAGAAGTAAAAAAAAAAGAAAATCAAAACTTCCTCTATGGTTCTTTCATTTTGCAAATTACTTTTTTTTCTTCCAGTACTCTTGACTCTTTAGGTGTGGGTTATTTCTTCATTTCTGCACTGAATAGATCATCCTACAGAGTCTACAGCAGACCAATCCCACTGATTTTTTTTTTTTTTCTCCAAAGAATCAATACCAAACCACTACACTAGAAAGGTGTGACATCCAGGGAGGAGCAGGGGTATCACGTGGAATGCTTTACTGTAAAAAATCACTCAGCAAATAGGCAATGTGGAAGGTTTGGGAAGCAGATGAGACCAGGGCAGTGTCTGTGGAGGAGGAAAAGAAACTGCAGAAGAGGTTAACCAGGAAGAAAAGTGATTTTTTTCTGCTTGTCCAGGGAAAGAGGGAAATTTAAGAAGTGGCACTGAAGTAGTGAGGAACGAGAGGCAGGAGGACATTTGTAGAAGCATTGGAAGAAGGCTGGATGAAGTCATATCATGGAAGGAGAATGGTTTGTACAGAGCAAACGGCTCCATAAAGGCTGTTCTGCAAACCCTGCATCCACTTGGTTATTCTGCAACAAACCATACAGTCCTGATTTGAGTGTGCCTTTCACTGACTGAGCTTGGAGAGAAACCAGTAGGTACCAAAGGTAGATATCCTTACATGAACTGTTAAATCACCCAGGAAATCTCAAAGAAAGGCCTAACTGCAGGTGACTGTGGTAGTATTTTAGTGCTCAGGTGTAAATTTGCACTGGGAACTGAGCTGTTTGTAGGTGCTAAAGGGACTGTGGAGATTAGCTGACAAAGACAGGAGATGGGCAGGGCATGAAGGCCCTATCAGATCTAAAAGGGATACTAATGAAAGGGGGTTTGGGCAGGCAAATCATATTATTGATTCAGGTTAGAGAGGGAAAGGCACTGAGAGGCCTGCTGGTACTACAGAGGCTGAAAACAACAAGATTCTCTACCAAGTACTGTGTGTACACAGGCTACCTGTGTTTAGGTTATATGAAGGTAAACTAGATAACCTGCTGCAATTGCACAATACAAACAGCATCCAGATTCTGCTGCAGGCAGGGAGCATGTCCCTTAACAGGTGACCATTTGAACCTCCACTGGCTTCAGGAGTACCTGTGCAGTGCCATGGGACCTGCAAATCCCCCTGTGCTGAGAGGAAGCACAAAATAATCTCAGCTTCCATCTAGTTCAAAGGGATCTACTCTGCTCATCCAGCAGCCTAACAGAGAGCAAAAGAAAGCTAGCTCTTGATGGGATAAGGATCCCCCATCCCTTCTGCCTGGGTGCCAGACAAGTCCATTATGGTGGCAGCTGTCTGGTGACTTGGAGAATTTATTTTTACAGTAGCTCGATGATGGGAACCTTAGGAAAAAACACCACTTGGCAGAGATAGACCCTAATGAACCATTTGGCTAAGCTGCTCCCAAACCCTCGTGCTGGGTTTATGTGCACTCATGTGAGGATGAGCATTAGTATGAGGGTGGTGGAGGTTAGCAGGAAAAAGATGAGCTGGTAGGCACTGCAGGTTTCTGATTGCTTTGCATCACTGGAGGAGTCTATATGAGCCAACCATTCCCTTGCTCTCTCTTATGATCTTGCAAGGTAAACAGCACACAGGCCGGAGGACTGGAGTGCACTCCTGGGGAGAAGACCACAAACTAAGGGATAATAAAACTGAAGAGCTTCACATTTCCCAGACTTTAAGCCATAGGAAAGTGTTATACTCAGGCTCACCAGATGGGATGAAACTTCAGATAGCTAGTGCAAAACCAAGGCTCTACTGTGTATAATTAAGGCTGAATGGTAAAGATTGTCACACTATCTCCAGTCTAAAAAAAGCCTTCTTTTTCCTTTGTTTGTTTGTTGGTTTTTTCTTACCAGATGTTTTATGCGTTTTGTCAAAAGGTGATGGCAGAGGACAAAATACAGTGAGGGAAACAGGCAAAGAGAAAAATCCCTGCTGCAGCTGTTGAATAAAACAAATAAAGGAATTTTGTATGTTACAGCTGGGAAGAGCAATGCAGAGGAGGGAAGTTGCAGCTGTGGGTGCAATAATAGGAGGGAAATTTAGAGCAAACATTTTTAAATGAAGGGTCCAAAAGTTAAACTCACAGCATGTAAACAGAAGAGTCCTTGCACAACAATTCTTACTTACAAGGGTGGCACAACAACCTGTAGATCACAGAGGAGCTTTTCAGTAACCAGTGAGAATGCTCTGTTATAAACGTTTAAGTAATGCACTTTATGAGCAGCTGTGGATATAGGAGAGCCATTCTGGAGGTTTCTGATAGTATTCAGGCAAATGAGCAAATAAACATTTTGAGGTAAGTAATGTTGCCCAACACTTGGTGTTCTTTCTCCACCCACTGCATGACAAGGGGAATGCTCTGCAGCCTCACCAAGCTAACTCAGCAGCAACCCTTTTCTAGTGCTATATTCTGCTTTGCCACTGATTGAACCTGTACTACCTTCCTCTCTCATTCTTAAGTCTTGTCCATCTCTGCCCTCTGAGTTCCCAGTTTTATTCACTGGAATACCTCCAAGTATTTCTGTACTGCTGAGTGATTTAAACCCACTGCTGACGCTGTTCAGTGTTCCTCAGGGTCTGTGTTGCTTTACAATCCTCTTCCAGGGTACTTTAAAAAAGATGTTATTTCCAAAGAGCTGCTTGCTATTCACACCACCACAGCAAAAACCAAGCTACCATCCTCTGGAGGGCATGAAGACTTGCCTGCTTTTGTGGCCCTGTTGGCATCTTCAGCATCATCTCAGCCCATGACTGAAGCTGGCTCCAGCCCCCAGGGATGAGCTGATGATAAGAGGGATAAGAGAAGGAGGGCAGACACTAAATCTTCCCTGAGGTTACAAAATGTCTTGGGGTTTTCATCTGCTCTGCTCTAAGGTGGGCACTACTTCCCAGCTGCAAGAAGACATTCAGACATTGGTACTGATTACCCTGGAAAGGGAAAGCCAGACACCACCACATTGGCTATCATACTTGGACCTGCTTATGGCCCACTGTGCTTCTCCCAGAAAGGAGGTAAAGGAAGCATCCACAGGGTAGAAGGATGTTCCCTGCTGGGAAAAGCATTCCCAAGAGCCCCACAACTCAGCCTGACACACAGCAACCTTCTCCCTACTCTTCCAACCCAGCCATCACACCAGTCCCTGTGCACTCTGCCCCTCTTCTGTGCTACCTTATTCTGGAATTTAGGAGTTTCATTTTTTCTGAAGTTTCAAGAGGTTGCAGCTGTGGATGGGCAGCTCTTCAGCCACTGTGCTCTGTGTCACTACATTTCAACCTCTTGCCTGATCCCAATGGCTAGGTTATCTTGACCTTGGCTGAAGAAGCAAACAATCAGCAAGGAGAACTACCTGCTGTAATCAGTAAAAGCATGAAAAGAGATTGGCATGTACCTTTGAGAAAATGAGGACAGATATCCTGAAAACTGCTCCCTTCCCTTTGGGATTCCCAGAGCCTGAGAATTTCAGGGCATGTAAGTGAAAGTGCTGCCCTTGTAATAAATATTTTCATACAATGAAGAAGAGACATTGCTCTATGAAAACCTACCTTTCTTCAGTGAATGTTATTGCAAGGGTTTTGACATGGACACTCCATGGCTTACTGTAGTTGGCAAGTGCTTTTTATCTTCATAAACTGTAGCGCAGGCAATTTTCCCAGTGTGTTCACAGCATATCAGAAGCAACGTGCAGTTTTTGTTTGAGATCACAATGTGCTCTACATCCATTTACCATCTATTGCAGCCACACTGCAGAGCTGGCTTTTCCTTTACATAGCACTTGGGCAAAACATGCTCTAGGGGCATAGAATTTAGGGGAACTCTGTGAGGGAGTCAGCAGGTAGCTCTTAGAGTTTCCTGTCACACATAAAATACTGTTTTTTAACCTCTGAAAAGCATCAGTACCCAAAATGCCTACAAGATGGCCGCAATTAGGCAGGAATCTCATTCTTCCCCTGAGCTTGTTCTATCAGTATTACTCTCTACATAAGGGATAGGTGCTAATTTTCAAATCAACTTAACTTTCATTTTCAGCCTTAAAACAAATTACCAAAGTGTTCACCTTCTAGCTCATTCTGGGCCACAGACAACCAGATGTTTCCATCTGGAAAGCCCCCAGGCAACATGCCACATTTTTTTAATATCTGACCTACAGCAAGGGTAAGCAAGAGGATGGAAACTGCATTATCAGACAAACAAGAAGAAGGTGCAAAGCTGAGTCTTCACAAGTGTCTCTCCCTACTTTCACACCTTTTCAGTTTACTACCTTCCAGCCAACAGTAGTCTTTGGAGGTAAGCACTAGTTTTAACTTGCCCCTGCAGGCTTACTTCTGAAGGTGGGTGCATTTCCCTGGCACAGACAAAGCTAAACCCTTCCAACTAAAAAGGGCAGCTTGATTCCACAGCAAAGCCGTGTTATGTACATCTATGCTGGCAGCTTCCAGAGCTGAAGTGTATAGCCTGAGACCTCCTCAGCTCTCTTAAGCATGGTTGCTGCACCCACAGCCAGAGAGGTTTCTGTTCTTCTGCTCATGGCATCTCTTGACCTTAATACCAAGTCCTCTGGTAGTCCAGAGGTGGGACACACACCCCAAACCTCATCCAGTGTCTTCCTTTGCATGAAGGGAGCAGAAATGGGAGGGCAACTCACTGCAACCTGTCAGCTCTTTGGTTGCTTCATGGACTGCCATAGTCTGAAGACAAGGTATGCACTTTAGGGCGATGCCCCAGGGACACAGTTCTGGAAGAGGCACTGGCACACCACTGACCCCCCAATCAGAGAACAGACTGAGGATGGAGAATCACCAGAAAAGAGGAACCGAGCAGCAATTCCTTTTTCTTTCCCAACCTCTAGCTAGATGGGAGGAGTGCTCAGGACAAGATAACACTACACCAAAGTAGAGTGAAGAATGACAGCTGTATGATTTGACCTTGTACATCTAGCTATTTAGTCGAACATGTAAATCAATAGCAGTTGTTAATGAGCCTGTATCAATATATTTGCTCTAAAACTGAGCACTGCTAACAGGACATTTTTTTGCAGCTGTGACTATAAAACCACTTCTGGTCTAGAAACACAGTACAGCAAAATTCCCATGACATTCCAGTGAAGACAACTGCTTAGGAAAGCAGTTTATATGGGGAAAACAACAAGTAGACTCTTTTGTAGGCATTGGCATACTGATTGAAGTGCCATGTATCTTGCCTTAGGGTACTCAGTGAAGCTGCCAATTTATTGAGAGAGACAAAGGGCAAAGAGAGCATGCGTGGAAACGTGCACAGAAATGGGCTTGGATGGGTATCTGCTTCCATTCAGCCACTGCAAGGAGGAAACCAGTGTGTTTTAATGACTTTTACAAAGGCAGACCAATAATTGCTCTTCGGCACGTGGAGATACCACCCTCACCATCAACCTCAAGGTGGTGAATTCCCTGTTTACACACCACAAATACCACTTTCTTCAACAGAACTTTTTTCACACTATTCTTGAAAAAAACTGTTGCACTTGCACGCACTTCTTGGGCCAGTAATTCATCCAGTTTCAAATCATTTCAAATGTCCCATGTCAGGTCAGATTATAGCCAGCCACTTTCAGCCTCTGGATAGTAATCCTTGCCCAAGCAGCATTTCAGGCCCACGGAGAGGTCCTAGGCAGAATCAATAAGTTGGGTGGAGCCTGGAAGCCCCCCCTGCTGCAGACTCCATCCAATCTAAATGCATCTTCAAGCCATCATGTTACCTCTTGTTTTGCTAAGGAGAGTAAATGAATACAATTCCAGTCTGTTTGTTTTGGGGGGGGGGGGGGTTGTTTGTTTAGGGTTTTTTTGGTTTTTTGGTTTTTTTAAGATGAAGCCTGGGAAGTCACTGAGGCCTGGAAAGTCATTGAGCTGTAACATTTCCTGACTGCTGCAGTATCTTCCTGGCCCACCATTGCAGCCCCTCTGAGATCAGGATGAAGGATGCTGCAGACTGGGAGCTGGAGGGGTGTGTGGCACATGTGGCTGAGGGAAGGGACCCAAGGTCCCTTGGCAGCTGCCAGCCCTCTGTCAGCAGCTGCCCAGCTCCTCTGCTGAATCCACAGGGAGGCTTTTAGCCCTTCAATGCAACGAGGCAATATGGGCTAGAGAACTGAAATCAGCAGCATACACATAAGCCTAATGAGTGCCAGGGGCTACAGGAAAGCTGTTCCAAGGCACACGAAGTGCAAAGATAAAAAACCTTTCAGCAGCATCAGTGAAAGGACAGGGGAGCCTCTTTAATTTAGGACCAGCTAAACGCTTGGGTGGTCTTGTGCCTGTTGCCAAGCTACTGAGCTATGCTGCCTGTCCTAGCAAAATTCAGATTCCTTCTTCATGACATTGCCACCTTCCCTATAGCTATCTCACTCTCTCATACCAACAAAGTTAGCAGAAACTAATGATCTTGCCATGGCTGTTTTAAATAGGCTTCAATCTTGTGGGTAAATAGTTGTCTAGTGCCACTCCAGTATGCAGTATTGCTCAGTTGTGAAAACTAACTCTAAAACTGGACTCCTGGGAAACCCCCTTTGACTTCTGAAGGTAAGTCCTTTCCAGAACCCTGGTTGTGCTACACCTAAAGGACATTTCAACAGACATCCAGCCTTGCTTAGGTTTTCTGCAGCAGATTTACACCTCCAGTGCTACACAATGAGCTAGCATTACTTCAGCTAGAGATACTTTACAGTGCTAAAACTAGCACTGTGCTAGTTTTAGCACTGTAAACACTATAATCTTCACCCTTCCTTGAAAAGAACAGTTCTGCTGGGTGTTTATTACTTGCTAAGCTCCAGGGAAATGCTTTAAGATAGCAAATAACTTAGCATTAACAATACTGACCTTTTTTTCCAAGCCTCATCAGTTCCTTAGTAGTAGCAAAGTCGTCTGTTGTTGCAGTTATTGCCCTGAAATTAAGGGCTAAAACAACAACAACAAGGAGACTTCACACAAGGCAACACAGCTCTTCAGCAAAGATCTGTGTCAAATTCAGCAGCTTTGATGCTTGTGCTTTCACAGGACTGACTAAACAGATCGATTAGATCTGCATCAGCCATTCTGCAAGTCATAAATGGAAAATAATATTTTCACAGGATGAAGTTTCTTGTCTTGAAAAAAAGCAGCTTGGCTTTGGGAAAAATTTTCCAAGGTAACTATGTGATGCAGAGAACAGAGCTTAATTTCAGCATGGGTCAGAAGACCTGTGGCAGCTTACCTGGCCTCTGAAGGGCAATGGTGACAGTAGAGAAATGATAGCTTGGGCTTCAGCTCACATTACCCCTCAGAGCCTGCTTGCTATTAGGTTTCTACTGCAATTGCTTCTGCAGGATGAATCTCCTCCTCTGCCTCTTTACCTGTGGTAAATAAGGCTTTCTGAAACAGGCCAGAAATACAGTCCCACATGAAGGCTTTTCTGCCATCCATCTTATGTACCTGTGCATTCACATCAGACAGGGACAGACAGATCAGGCTGGCCCCCACCTCTTGCTCATTTCTTTATTCATATGAGGGCAAGATGAGCACACCATGGCACAGACAGCTCGACACTGCAGCTGTGTAGAGTCAGAGGGTTTTCAGTCAGGTTCCATTGCAGCTCACTTGCTTCCAGAGGGGCTGCCTGGTGCTGCAGAACTCTGCAGGGCGCAGGGAAAGCAGAGCACACCTGTTCTTGAGCCCAGGTGTACTGCTCAAGGTGAGGGGCTCCCATTTTCCTCCCACAAGCTCCTGAGATGTCACATTCCCATCCCATCTCAAGGCCTCCCTGCAACCACCCCACTCCCCCCTGCACCAGGACTTTCCCCAGAAATGTCACTTCACAACCTGAGCTGATCTGGTAACACTTTCCTAAGTGCTCTCATGCCAGTACAGGGCCAGGCAACCTTTCCCAAGTTATCCCTCCCTTCCCCAAAGTGGTTCCCAAATTTGAGTCCTCTCATAAGCATCTTTTGTCATCCCCCCCACCCAAGATCTCCACATCTCCCAAATGATACATCAGGCTCCCGTGGCATCACCCAGTACTGGGTACTCAGGTGAATACAGCCAGCACAGCCCATGGCACCTTGTTCCACATGCTAGCAGAGAGCTGGAAGCATAAACTCTTCTGTGTGCCGTGCACTGCCAGGGGCTGCCTGATGCTGAGAAAAGGTCCTGAGGGAGGACAGGGCAGCAGCACATGTGTTACAGCTGCACTGGGGACCAGGGATAACCCACTCTGCAGAAGAAGGAGAGGCAGACTCCAAAGAAGCAATTGCATACTTAATGGGCAAGTAGTGGGGCAACATGGGTCTCCTGCCCAGGCTGCTGGGCCTCGCAGGAGAGGAGCACGGGGGTCACTCACCACCCTGCGCTGGGCCGTGTGACATGCTCTGCCATCACAGAATCAGCCAGGTTGGAAAGGACCCCTCAGATCATCAGGTCCAACCCTTGATCCACTACCACCGTGGTTCCCAGACCATGGCACTGAGTGCCACATCCATCTCTTCTGAAAAACCTCCAGGGGTGGAGAATCCACCACCTCCCTGGGCAGCCCGTTCCCATGCCTGCTTACCCTCTCTGTAAATAATTTCTTCCTAATACCTAACCTAAACCTTCCCTGGCAGAGATTAAGATCACGCCCTCTTGTCCTACATCCCCCCGACGCCCGTCCCAAGTGCCTCAAGCCATCAGCAGGATCATCATGGGAAACGCTGCCCAGCTCCATTTCTGCCCAGGATTTGTATCGCTGCTTTGGATGAGCCCTTCCAGCCGCAGGCCACCGGAGGGAGCCCCAACAAAGCAAATGATGGCTCAGGGGAGCTTCTGCATCCATCACTTTGAGCAACTGCTTCCAGACCGTCATTCCCAGGCCCTTCCGAGTCAAGATTATTTTGGGGGCGAGGTGGAGAGGGTCACGGAAAGCAAACTGAGAACCCTGCTGTCAGGAGATGCCCACCACTGCTCTTTAGGCTGCTTCTTTCCTGGGCCACAGGGCACAGTGATGCAGAAAAGCTCTAGAGCACACACTGCATACAAGTGCCGCAGGGCAATGGGAACAGCCTGTTCCCCTGCACTGCTTACCCACATCTGGCCCAGGAGAACGCCTGACAGGTTTGGTGGGAGGTTTGCCAGACAAAGGGAAGCAGCAAGAAGCTTATTGCAAGTGTACTGGGCCTCCTTGCCTTTCTGCAGGCTGTTCTCATAGAATCATAGAACAGTGTGGCTTAGAAAGGACCTTAAAGATCATCTATGGCTGGGCTCTTTTCCTAAACCAAATAAATTCTGTAATTGTATTTCAGGATAAATCACACACTCTCCTTTTCTTGTTTGTAAATGTAGAGCTGTGGGTGGAGTTCAACTGCAGACAGCAAAGGGAACCTGCAGGAGATTCCCTCTCCCACCTCCCACCTGCTCTACTTCACTGCTATTTTTAGGTCTAATATTTGCTGATAAAAAAAGCTCTACTGGGAGGGCACAGTCCCATGGCAGGCTTGAGCTGAAAGACTTTGCTGCTACAGAAAGGGAGAAGCCTTACACGCTTCATCTTCCTCCTTCCACCCTATTCTTCCTGCTCTCTCTCCAGCCTCCTGCCTTGCTCTCATTTGTGCAGAGCAGCCTCATTTCCCCTTGCAAATTCCAATTGCAAGACAAAGTGATTCAGCTTATAAACCCAGCCATTTGAGCAAGTTCAATCTGCTTACCATGCAGTCACGCAAGTATGAGAGATGGAATAAAATACCTGCGCCTTACACTGTGGCTAAGCTAATGTTGGATAAGCTCTTTCTGTATCAGGAAACCATAACCAAATGAAGACAGCTGGAGCCAGGCTGAAAACAAACAAAATGATGCAATGGGGCCAGAAGATCTGCAAGGAAAGCATGTGCAAAGAACTTGCATGGGCTAAAGGGGCACTAGGCAGCAAGTCCTTGGGGGAGAGATACGGTAAGAAATACTAAACTGATGGACCACCAAAGGCTCAAGAGGTCTCCTGAGATGACAAAAAGTTGTAGGGGGCTATAGAGCAGCTGGGGGCCAAGCATACCTGAGGACAAAGAGCAGCTCATGTATGCACACCCTACTCCTCCTTTCTCTCAGGGGTATATGCCTTTGCTTTCACCAGGCACACCCACCCACTAGCCATCTGCTGCATCCTGCCAGAAGGCAGCTCCTCCTCCTCCTCCTCCTCCTCCTCCTCCTCCTCCTCCTCCTCCTCCTCCTCCTCCTCCTCCTCCTCCTCCTCCTCCTCCTCCTCCTCCTCCTCCTCCTCCTCCTCCTCCTCCTCCTCCTCCTCCTCCTCCTCCTCCTCCTCCTCCTCCTCCTCCTCCTCCTCCTCCTCCTCCTTTCTCCTCCTCTTTCTCCTCCTCCTTCCTCCCCGTCCCTCCCTCCCTCCTCCCTCCTCCTCTTCCTCCTCCTCCTCCTCCTTTCTCCTCCTCCTCCTCCTCCTCCATCCCCATCCCCATCTCCTCCTCCTCCTCCTCCTCCCAAGGGGGGGGATTCTCAGCATTTTCAGCACAGACTGACCCATCCCTCCTGTTAACCATGCAGCTGCTTGTGCTCTACCACCATGCTGCAACAGCTGCTGGCGGGAGGATGTGCAGACATTTCACTGCTGCTGCCCTGAGCTGGTAGGTATGAGTGATTCCCCACAGCCTTATTGGCAAACTCCTGCTGCACATGCAGAGCCTCAGCCTGGGACACTGCTTCCAACTGGAAGGTCCCCTGGTGCTCCAGCCAAGGCTGGATCAGACACCTGTTGAGATGGGCTCCCTACCACAGAACACAGCAGCGTGACTGGCAGGGCTCCCTCCAAATTTTTCAAGGTTTCCATCAAACTCTCCTTCTCTGCCTGCTGTCCTCCTAGCCTTCCGACTGCTGCAAAATACCTGGGGGCAGGAAGGAAGTAATACCTAGAGAAGCTTTCCCTGAGTCCAAAGAGATCAGCTGCTCCCACAAAATGCTCCATCCAAACTGCCCAGGACAGCACGGAGGGGATTTTCACACAGAGTGGTTTGATTTGCTTGGCAGATGGACTTTGTTTAAGTTCCAGTCATCTTTTTAGCCCTTGGGGCATGCAACAGAGGTGAGTTGTATCAGGGACAGCCCTGGGCAGCACTTTACTAAGCAGGGAAAGTAGGTCTGAGACAAGAGATCCAGGATTACATTCATAGGGGCAGGCACTGAGAGTGGAAGAAACAAGGTTTTTCTCCTTTTTCTGGGAAACAACAGGGATGCCATCCCACCATCACCACAGACAAGTTGCCCACATTTGAGGAAAGTGCAGGGGCTGGCACAGCCAGAGGGCAAGGGATGAGACTCACCTTGGGAAAACCACATTCCTGGTTTTAGTGTTCTGTCAGGTCAATACCGTTGGTGTCTCTGACTTCCCTTTAGGATCAGGCTATCTGAACTGCCAAGGATGTTCCTAAATTCTTATCCTGACTCTGAATGTCTCCTGTCTACCTTGCTGTTGGGAAAACCACCTGATTTCTATGCCTGCTCTGTAAAGGGAAGAGGATGGCATTTTCATTTAGCTTGTAAGCTCCTTTGGACAAGGAGAGAGTGCTCTTTATATAAAAGAACCAGCATAATGAGGGTCTTCACCCCAGATGGCACATCAGTTTGTGGGACCAAAGTGCTAAATACAATATCAAATAATGTGTTGAACTTAGAAGTCCTGCAGCTTCATTAATTTTCCAGTTTTTCAATTGTAAGCCACTCCCTAATAGCAACAGTTAACAAACCAGCAGTGCTCTTCATCATGGGATGGATCTCAAAAACTCTCCAAAGAAAATTTCCCATGACATGTAAACCTCTCATCCATGCTCAGTGGTCTCCACACTGTTGCTTCTCCAATGAACAAAGTCAATGTTCTTTGACTTGGCATTTCCTCTCCTCTTCATTTGCCTTAACCCACAGCATCAAAGCTGTGCCCTTACACCACTGATGGCAATTAGTGCCTAGATGGGAGTGACCTGGAGGACTCAGAGAGGGTCCATCCCCCTGCATTCAGTTGCACGGTCCATCATGCCTCTGCATGTCATAAAAAAAAAGTTACAGGCAGTTCATGACAGACATATTCCTCCTCCAGCCCCATAAAGTGACTATAGAGACAAAGACTTCACCCTTCTCTCTGCTGTGCCATGTAGCAATTACTGGGGTTGCTATAATTAAGGATCTTTGATAATATCTGCTTATATAACCACAGTGATTAGCAAAGTATAGGCATGGAAGTAGATTGGAAGAGATTACTAGCTACAGCTGTGTTCTAATGTACAGGAGTTGCCTTCTCCAAATATTTTGTTGATGTGACATCTTAAATTGATTCTCTTTCCTCATGGCTGTGTCTTGTTCCAAGTGGTATCAAGAGGAGAACTGGCAAAATTGTTCAAAGGGCTTCCTGGCTGTAGGTTACACATTATCCCTACACAGGCACTGTTAGTGAAATCCCTTTAACCTGAGAAACCAAGCCCTGTGCACTGGCTTGGAACGCCAGGTGCCTCTTTAATAAACACAGAGTTCTGGTCACTGGCAATGAAAAGGTGCTATTTTCCAGTGAATGCTTTAAGCACTCTCTGTACTACTCCCTGGGATGTATTTCTGTGTTTGTTTTAAACACTTTTTTCCTATACCCAAGCACTGAAGTCTTTTGTTTCACAACCATTTTTCTTCCCCTTTCTTTCTTGCTCTGCCTCCATTAAAACTGGCTGCCTTCCACACTGCCTTCTGTTTTTTGCCCCCACCTCTTTTATCTCCAAACAAAATCTGGGTGGCACCATTTTATTTCTCCTCATGTGTTAGCCCTATCCAGTGATGACACTGGGTTTAAGAAGGCAGATTAAAACAGAGGAGGGTTTGTGGGAGCATTTAACCCACTAGATGTCAGTAAATTGGGGGCAGGGAGTAACCCTTAGAAAGTCACTGACCTGAACAACCCTGTATCAGTGGAGAGTATGCAGAAAGCCAGGGAACACATTCAAGCTGTGTTTCCTCCTCCTAAGTGCTGCAAATGCCTTTGTTTAGATTAAGGGACAAAATAAAGTACGTAAGTATGAGTAGTTACATAGCCCTCTGCCTTTTATACCCCTTTTTCTCTGAAGACCTTTTCCCTCATGTTTCCTTCACTTGGCTGGGTCCTGTCTTTTCTCCCATTTTTCTATCTGTGCTGTCAACACTAATTTTAAAGAAATGTCTTCCCTCTCCCTCTCTTCTCACACTCCCTAGTTTCTGTCCCATGTCCCTTTCTTTCCTCTAAGTGTGGCCCCTTACACCAGGTGAACCTACCTGAGGGAGCCAAGTTGCTAAGAGGGAGCTTTTTTATCTTCATGGTGACATGTTCACCCAAGGGTGCCTGCAGCATCCTTAGGTTCTGCCCACACCACTGCCCTTCCTTTAGGCAGATGCAGGGCAGCATCTCTTTCTTCCAACAATGGATTGGATGGCTAAACTGACACAAGGGGAAGATGTCCCACTTCTCAGATACTCAGTTGCAATAAACACCTGTAATGCAGACTAAATTCTGCCCCTTTGACACTGAATTACAAACTCATAGATGTCTCAGGAACTCACACACTAAAAGATGTTTGGTTTCATTTCTAGGTTTGTTCTTAGCTAGCTTTAGAAGGAAGAAACCCATGAAAAGACTGACTGCTATGCAAAGCACAGGTACCCTCCCCCTGACACACCACAGGTTCCACCTTCTCTGGTGTGTGGCGGTGCTGGTCTTGTTGGCACATGCCAGGCTGAGCACAGGAAAGAAACGAGATGCCAAAAGAGGCAGAGGGTTATAAAGTTTTGGTGGGGGTTGACTCTGCTGTCCCCAGTGTAAGGGGCACCTCTGCTACAGAGGACTGATGAGAAAAACAAGAGGAAGATACAGTGGGTTTATTTTTCAACAGTTGATCTATAAGTCGTGGTCCTGGCTGTAGTACTGCTACCTCACAAAACTGAGCCAAGCACTCTCTACCAGCACTGTACCAATTCTACAGGTCATCCGATTTTTTCTTTCAGCTTGTGTTCCTAATGAGCTATTTTAGGCATCTACTTTAGATGGAGGCACCATAAGATTTCTGCTTGTCACGTACAAGGGTGTATTTCCAACATGGAAGCAGTGGTTTGGTTTTGTTTTCTAACAGAATCTCCAGGTGAAGTTACTTGTCTATGAAACACAGATCCCAGAGCCAGCAGACTTCAGCACAACTGACTTAGAGAGTGTCCAAGCTAAAGCCACAGTCTAGAAAATGTTTACTGCTCTCAGCAGTACATCATGGACTGCCAAGGTGAAGCAAAGGGAAATTGAAACAAGATCAGGAGTGAGAACCCCATGCATTTCAAATAGTGAAAACAGATTTTAATTATTCAGAAAAAAACATTTCAACTTTTCTTTTTTTTTTTTTTTTAAGGCCTTTAACAAAAACATTAAAGCAAAAATCAATTAAATTGTGTTCTGCTTATCAAGGGAAGCAATTACTCTGAACACACATTAGTGATGTGTGATGAATGCAAATCACCAGGAATTTGTACTTTGTCAGAACTCACTGCAGGCCACAGCAGCTGCAGTTCCTTGGGAGACCTGGGCTAGCTCATGATTCCCAGCAGGTTCCCACTAGGTGATTGAGCTGATCCAGCACCACTTTCCTGCTGCAAGGGGCTGTCCTACTCCTTCATCACCCTTGCTCCAAGCTGCATCAGCCCTGATCTTCCTTCATGCTAGCTCGGGCACTCATTGAACTGCTCAGTGAGCCAGATCAGTTCACCATGTGAGTAGGAATTCACTCTTTTATGAGCAGGATTTGGCTTCTGCTGGTTTAGTGAGTTTAAATTGCAGCAGTTGGCTTAAGTGGGAAGCCCATCAACAGGGAGCAGCCGAGGCAAGGAAAGTACATCCTCTCAGACACAAACCTAGCCGGGGATGTACACTGCAAGGCAAGAGTAAGCAGCAGTACCTGCCCACTGGTAACAAGGTCTTCTCAGACTTTGCCCGGGATTTCTGCTTCTGGCACCTGGATCACAATTGTGAATTAGAAGGGAAGTCAGGGAGTGCAGGACGAAGGAGCCAAGGAAACTTAATGTCTGTGCCAGAAGTTCTAACAAAAACCTTTTGTCATCTCAGTAAAGAGCAGTGGGGAGCAGGTGAGCTTTACATCCCAACAGAGTACATACAGAAAGAACACGACAGGGCATACAGTGGTGCCAAGAGGAATGTCCTTGTCCTGTCATGGGTCACAGCATCTTTGAATCAGCTCAAACCAACTGAAGAATTCCAAAGGGTAACATAGAAAACAGCTAGCCCCCCGTCACTGAGCGTTAACTATTGTCAAAGTAGCAAAACGGTACTAAAATTGCTGTACGTTTTTTAAAGTAGATGCATTTTTAAAATCTTTTGGAGTCAGACAGAAAAACAGTTGGCTTACTTCCTTGGAACTGGACTTGTTAAGGTCCAATTGTGCTGCACAAGGGCACAATGCAGCTAGCACTTGTGTTTGCAAAGAATTCTGTCGCCAACTGGGGCTGTGAATACTATGTAAAGTATGTCTGTAAATATTTCAGGAAATTTCAAAATATCGAAGAGACTAATTTTACTTGTAATACACTGAGTGCTCAGCCTTTGTTTTCTGCCTCAACAACATAAGAAAGTTTGCTATCCTGCAATGATTTTCAGATTGGAACACCAGGCTGTATGGCAAGACAGTCTTCTGTGTGTGTTGGTATTCCATTTCAAAATTGTCAAGTCTCTTTGTTCACGTTTGAAGTTTTTGGCTTATAATTACATGAAACTTTGCAGAGCGACCAGAAAGAATGTGGCCCTATCCTCCACCCTGCTTTTAATTAAAATGCCTATTTTTTCTTTACAGTTCATTCAACTTTTATTTAAACTCCTTCAGAACCTGCACCTTCCTGCCTCTGAGCAACTACTTTATTCCAACACTTTAAGTCATGATAACAAAGGTCTAATTTGGATTTCTTGTCAAGAGCCCTTTGTACTGATGACTAACTGCAGGAGGACCCATCAGCTTCTAAGCAGTATCCTTATCTTCTCTACAATCATATAAACTTCTGTTAACACTGTTCTCTAGCAAGCTCTTCTTCCTGCCTGCAGTAAATTTTTTTTTTCAGTCTGCCCTCATTTGAGTCGCGATGCCCTTTGGCCACATGCTTCTATATCCATGAAAGGCTCCTCAATTTCTCCTCTGGAGACCATTTAGTCCAACCCTCTCTCCAGATCAGGTTCACCTGGCGCATACGTTCTGCTCCGAGCTTGCTCTGGCAACACCCAGACCGCTTCAGAAGTTTGGGTACAACACCCTGATGAGCACAGAATGGAAGGAGCGTTCAGTTCGGATATTGGGAAGCACATCTACTGACCAAGACACACTACGCTTCAGCCATACCCCCAACTTAACCACTGGGAGACCATCACTACGACTGATGCAACGCTGCCCTGGGAACACAGGCCAGCCTCTGCGGCACAGCGGAGGCCGCAGCCCCCCAGGAGACCCTTTCCCTCTCGCCACAAGCCACCCGGCCCTTGGCTGGGGGCCGCTGCCCCTCCCCAGAGCACACCCCGACCGACTCCTGCGGGTCAGGGCAGCGCCCTTCCCTCAGCCCCGCGGGGCCGCCACAAGAGGGAGCTGGGGGTGTTCAGCCTGGAGAAGAGGAGGCTCAGGGGAGACCTCATCGCTCTCTACAACTCCCTGAAAGGAGGCTGGAGCCAGGGGGGGGTTGGGCTCTTCTCCCAGGCAGCTATCAGCAAGACAAGAGGGCATGGACTTAAGTTGTGCCAGGGAAGGTTTAGGTTGGATATTAGGAAGAAATTCTTTACGGAGAGGGTGATCAGACATTGGAATGGGCTGCCCAGGGAAGTAGTGGATTCTCCGTCCCTGGAGATATTTAAAAAGAGACTGGATGTGGCACTCAGTGCCATGGGCTGGTAACCACAGCGGTAGTGGATTAAGGGTTGGACTTGATGATCTCTGAGGTCCCTTCCAACCCAGCCGATTCTATGATTCTAAGAACCCAAACCCGGCCCGACCCGGCCGAGCCTGAGCCCCTTCCCCTCCGCCACAGCGCGGCAACGGCTCCGGCGCATGCGCGGCAACGGCACCGCGTGGCGCGAGAGGGGCCCGCGCCCGCCCATCCCCGCGGGGGGTGTGGGTGTGGGGGGAGGGGGAGCTCCGCGCCGCTCCCCCAATGAGGGGGCGGGCGGCAACATCCGCGCATGCGCAAAGCCCGCGCCTTTCCCCCACCTTCCCCCGCCAACCCCCCTCCCCGTCTTCCATCCCCTTCCCCCAGGGTTCGGGGAGAAGTGTTTCCGGCGCGGCGGCTGTGACGTGCGCGATCGGCGCCGGGCTGTCCGGCGGGCGGGCGGTGGGAGATGGCGGAGTATCTGGCCTCCATCTTCGGAACAGAGAAGGACAAGTGAGTGGCCCATCCCCCTTTCCCGTGCCGCTCCCGCGGCTCCGGCGCTCCCGGGGATAGAGCTCGGGGGAGGCCGGAGGCCGGTGGTGGGTTACGCGGGGCGCGGGGACGCGCGCAGCGCCCGCCTGGGCGGCTTGTTCCGACCGTGCGGTCAGCCCTCCCTACCCCCGCCCCCCCGCCTTCCCTCCCCTCCTCCCTCCGCCGCGAGGGGTAGCCCGGCCCGTTTCTTAACACTCCCGCCTCGGGGGGTTCCAACGAGGCACCCCCGGGACCTTGGCGCCCGCCCGGGAGCCTCACTCTTCCCCCATTCCCTCCCATCCCCCCCATCACCACCCCCATTTTTGCCCTGCCCCCACCGCGCGCTGGAACGTGGCGGCGCGCGGAGGGAAGAGGAAGCGAGGCGGGTGCGCGCCCCCACCCCCCCCCACTCCCTTTTCCCCTCCCCCATCCTCCTCCTCCTCCTCCCTTTTCCCCGAAGGCTCTCGGCGCGGCCTTCCTCCCCTCCCCCCCCCCCCTCTCCCTCCCCGGTCGCTGGAGCGCGCGTGCGCGCGCCGCCAGTACCCGTGGAGGTTGGGTGGGGGGGGGAGAGAGGGGGGAGGGAGGGAGGGAAGGGTACGCGGGGGCGCGCCTCTCTCCCCGCGTGGGGCCTGCGCGTCCCCGCGGCCCCGGCCCCGCCCCTGCGTTTCCCTCTGCCCTGCCCGGGTCCGCTCCTCGGGGACTTTTTTTTTTCTCGCTCCTCTTCTCCCCACCCCCCCGCCCACGCCACCTTCCCCGCCTCCTCCTCCTCCGGCAGCCATGCGGGTGTGCCCGCGCCTCGTGGCGCGGTGCCGTCCCCTCTCCACCCCCTCTCTCCTCCTCCCTTCCACCCTTTTCCCCGCTCTCCCCTTCCCCCTCCTCCCCGGCGGCCGCGTTTCTCCGGCGGCGGGCGGGAGCGGTGGGGGCCGCTGGGTGCCGAGCTTCCCGCGGCTTCCTGCCGGAAAGGGCCTCTCCTCTTCTCCTTTTGTTCGTGTCTCTGCTCCTGGCAGCAGCCCGAGAGCTTCCGCTCTGCTGCAAGGACAGCGACTGGTTATTTCTCCCCCCCCCCCAGGGTGCGGAGGATTTCCCCGACTGCTGCATCCCGATCCTCAGGCTTCTGCCTGCAGCCTTCCACGCGTCGGGAACGCCTCTAGCTTCTCTGGTTGTTGGAAGCGTACCTTACAAAACCCTCCTAACGAAAATTTGGTCACCGTCGGCCTGACCAAACCAACGTGTTTTTCCACTCGTAAAAATGAAAGGGGGCATCGATGGACTAAAATTGCTCTTGTCGGCCCCTGGCCGTGAGGCTTCTGTTTTCCTTCTACTTTGTAGCGCTACATGACAGTTCCAATTCACTCGTCTGGCAGGAAAGCGATGTCTCGCCAGCCTCTCTTGAGCTCTCTTGCTGTAGCATCCTTTCTGATATCATGCAGTAGTATATGCCCTCACAGCAGGCACGAAATTCCTGCACTGGTCCTATTTTCTTTTCAAAAAGCAAGCAGAACGCTCCAGAAAGTGTTGAAGTTGGAGGTACTATTGGAAAATTTATAGGTAGACATTTTTTTGTTTCAGGTTAGAGTTCAGAAAAGACAGTAAGTATATTGTAATGCTAAGTATATATTTTCAAAAAGTAAGCATGTTACAATTTTACAGCAGAATGTTTTTCTAGCGATCACATATGCTTTAGTAATTTAATATTCTTCCCCTCTGAGTTGACATTGGTTACACAGGATTGTGGAAAGAATTGATGTTAACTATTAGAATGGGAATAATAATCTTTCTTCCAGGAGAATTCTTATATTTCAGTTACCCGTATATAGCCCAGAATAGTTTCTTGCCCTTCAAAACTTTGCATTCATTTTTTTCAGCCAAGGTAACTAAACTCTGTATGGTTTTCTTTCATAATTCCGTGTGAATTCCGCTTAAATGTGAAGAGTTTTGCTGGAGTTCCTAAAGCATCATAGTTTTGAAGGTGTCATGGGAGTTATTTCAAGAAAAGTTTGAAAATGTATGAAATTATTCCTTTTAAAATTATTAATTGTGTTCATGGAAATGGCTTAAGTGAATTTATTTTGCTTGTGTGTGTTCTTTGTGCAGTATTATTTTTCTCTCTGAATAATTTCAAACACTGTGTCCGCAGTAGTCTGAGTTACCCTTAGAGTATAACTTTAAACAGGTGGTTTATAAACCATTAGGTAGGTGCAACTGTATCAGCTTCAAAGCAGATTATATTGCCTAGGCTAGGTTGCATGAACTAAGACACAAACACAGCTCGTGGTGTAACTTTCCAGAATGTTTTTCACACTATTTCCCATCAGCCAGTGAAACCAATATAAAGGACAATAGGAGAACCACGAGGGTAGAACAGTAGTGTTTGTCTCTGTCCTTGGTGGTATCCTGAGTGCCGTTTGGGTTTGAAGAGCAGGTTAAATTTATTATATCACTTGCTGTAAATTTGGGGTAAAGAGGAATGAATATGATCAGGTTTGCTGTAATGCTTTCCTATGCTTTTTTGATTTGGTCTTGTGTTACTTCTCCACATCAAGATGAAGGCACTTAGGGCATATGTTTGTAGGAACTGCATATTTATGTCTTTATGCTCCAATATGTGACTATTTTATTTTTTTTTTTACTTGCAGAGTCAACTGTTCATTTTATTTCAAAATTGGAGCTTGTCGTCATGGAGACAGATGTTCTCGGTTGCACAACAAACCAACATTTAGCCAGGTTTGTTTTCCTTTTGTTCTCTTTTTTGTGGAAGTATATTAAAGTAGCTTCTTTAAAACGTAGATTCTCAGATACAAGTGAATAATTACCAAGCTCCAGATTAACTAGTTCACTTTTGGCCCCAGTTTATATGGGTTTTTGCTTTTTTGGGGGTATTAAACTTACTTCTCCCAGCATTTCTAATTATCTCCTGTCACCCTTAATGGCTGCAGGAAGCGATGCTGTTGTAAGCTTGCCTGTAGTAGAGACCAACCAGTGCTAACTTTCAGGTGAGTGTGCCTTCTCAGTGGTGTTTAGGCACTTAAACCATCCCAGATTTTTTGAATCACAATGACAGCATGTTCCACCTGTCTTGAAGGTGTGAACTTACTCCTTTATGTATATAATAGAGGAAAACTAATTAATAAAGGCAACTCTTGCATCTATTTGCGCTCTGACCCAGGCTCTTACATTCCAAAAGTAACTTACATACTTGCTTTGAATGTGGAAGAATGGTTTATTGAAAACAACGTGCCTGGTTGCTGAGGGTATATATATCAGTTGATTTGGCAGATAATTTAATCTTTTGCTATTTGAATATTGTTAAAAACATGGTGTGTGACTGCATGTCTGCCTTAAACAAAAAATGGTGCAGTAGGTGATAAGGTTTTTAATATGATCTCTATAGTTTTCAAAACTCACGTTCCTGGAGAACTGTGCTTTGCCTTTTTCTATCACTGCTGATTGTCAAGGTATGCAGGTAAAGAGATTTCTTTGGCAGTATCACAGCGATAAGTAGTGCTTACAGAAGCTGCTGCATTATCAGCAGTTTTACCTACAAAGGTAAAGTTCTACATAGAAATGGAGTCCTCTACAAGTTTATTTTAGCTGGCTTGGAGCAGCATTGATGAGAGCAGAGACTGGTGTTAGTTAAGGGAGCATTAGGGAGGCAAGTATTCCACGTGGCTGGAGTTCAGGGTGATGATGCTTATCAAGTTAAACCTTGAGTGTGGGGTTGGGATCCTAATGGGGGCTGTCCAGCTTACTGATCAGTAGAGGCCTCTGCTGGTACTTAATCTAAAAAAAAAAGCCAGTTCCCAGCTTTGGGAAATTTAAAAATTTTCACTGTGAATATTGTACCTGAAAAATAAAATAGTCCATTTCAAAACTTCCATGTTCCACACATGGAAAATATGCTGAAATGTGATTGGTTATTGCGACCTAAATTTAGGTAGTTTGTCAGTAATTAAAAATTCAGAAAATATTTCTGAATTGGGCAACTTCCAAAGTAGTTTTCTGCTAAAGTTTAAAAAGAAACAAACAACAAATTATATATATTACTTATGTATGTATTTTATTTTTATTCTTGTTAGAGAATAACTTAGTGTAAAAAGACAGTTTTCTCTATCAGTGCAGCCTTTAGCTTTGCTTTAGAATCTGTGGGTGAGCGGGGCCATCAGATTTATGCAGTGATGTCTGGAGCTGTGAAAGTATCATACTTGGTAGATGCTCTGTACAGTAACATCTCAGATATACCTGGGATATGTGTAGGGTTCACTACAGAAATCTTTATTTGTATGCAGATTGATAATCAGCTGTGATAAAAAATAGAAAAGAGGTATCTTACTCACAGGAAGTTACCAGCACAATGGTTTTGTCTTGTGTTGCTATTGCTGGTGCAGCTACTCGGTAGAAGAGCCCTGTTAGGAAAGGTCCTGCAGTCCACGATGATCAAATTACTACCAGTCAGCAGAAACACTGTAGCTATATGCATGTTTCTGGCTCTCTCCAATTGTAGGCCAATAATTATTTTAAACCTGGGCCACAAAAGCACAAAGTGTTGGTTGGTATGGCCATACTTGTTATAACACAAGTGTATGATTTTTAAATGTGATGTTACAGACTTTTTATTTTTTTACATGTTAAGAGGGCAGCATATGTTGGTATGACATTGCTGGTCCTGTGGCTTTTTTAAGCTCTGTATTCTTACTGTGACTAATAATAATGTGTAAGCTAAAATTATTTGGGGATTGTGATTTATACTAACATTGAGCTTGTATTTTAAGTAGTCAAATTTCAATTTTTGAGCTGCTTACAGTGATATGGACATTTGAAATTTTTTTGTAATATTAGTTTACTAACTTAAACATGGTTTGTTTTTTCAGACAACTTGATTTTAAGAAGAACGGTACAAATGTAAGGTTTCAAGTCTGCCTGGGCTAATTCTTCAAGTAAAAAGCAGAAGGGCTAAAAGGATATTGTCCTTATTTGAAGGATCGGAAAGATGTGAACCTATGATGCTATTATATTATTTAAACAGAAATTCCACCAAGAAATTCCTGATGCACAAAATGAGATGTAGCTCTTCCCTAAAAACCTTACAGTCTGGCGTGACATTTTAGACTCCGTGGCATTATGTATTATACGCTGTGCACATAACACTATTTTTTTTCTCCCCCCTAGAATTACAATAATGAATCTGGTTTCGAAAGCTAGGTGTCTCCATACCATATAGTTGGACGACTTAGGTTTCTGTGCCTCACAACTCCCATATTGAGGATAGCTGTTGAGACAAACGCAGCTCTTTCTTGGTGGCTAATTAAAACTGTTTTCATAATATGATGGTCTGGATGCAATTTTGGAAGATATTCTGCAAATACGAAAAGGAAGTCTTAAGAATAAAATAGTACTTTTAGCTGTTTGCAAACAAGTTGTCTCTTTGCAATTGTCTATTATATGCACAGCAGCCAGTAGAATTCCCCTTTTTATTTTTTTTCCCCGCAGACCATCTTGATTCAAAACATCTATCGTAACCCCCAAAACAGTGCACAGACGGCTGACGGCTCACACTGTAAGTCCCACAGTTGGAGAAATTTTTTTAAAGAATGGTGTTAAAGAGCCCACTCCTAATTATGAGAAAATAATGTTGGCTTCTGAGCTGCTGACATAAAGCTGTTGCAAACAGGACAAGTGACGGAACTCTTCTTGCGCATAGATCAAGAACTTGTGAAATGTGTGCAGTTCAGAATGCAGAACCGACTGCATGAGTTTGACCATGCAGATTCTCTTGCACTGCAAAGTGAAACTTGATTGCTTAGTAACACTGCATTCTTCTTAAAGGGTTAAACTGCAGACATTTCTCAAACTCTTTGATTTAGCAGAAAAAAAAATTAATAGGTAAAAGTGTGTCATACGGTAAGTTTCCCCAAAAGAACTGGGTTTTCTTTCATACTAAGTCTTTTAGGAGAATGGAGATTTCATGTTATGCTGCAGTTATTGTATTGCTTCCTTTTACTGGGGTATTGCTACTAAAACCATTCAGTAAAAACAAATTCCAACAAATTACTATGTTCGTAATTTTAATACCGTGTTTGGATGCTATCCATTACATACCTGGCTGAAATCGTGCTAAACCCCTCTATAGTTGTATCAACGAACAAAATTTTAAAAATACAATAATGGAGTATCATGAGATCTCTGTTACTTTACAGTGTTAGGTTAATTTAGACAGGTCACCAGATAAGTGAAAGTTCTCCTCCTTGGGAGAGAATAACCACCTCTTTTTCAGCACAGACTCGGCTAAAGCGACCCTAAAGGAAACCGGTTTCTTGTTAAAATTATTTTCCATAATATAAAGTTGTTGCGTTTTGTATTTCAGACCATTGCCCTCTTGAACATTTACCGTAACCCTCAAAACTCTTCCCAGTCTGCTGACGGTTTGCGCTGTAAGTTCATACAAGTTCCTTCACTGGTTCCCTGGGCTTGATTGTCAGAGCTCAGTGTCGACTTAAGCTGGTCTACCATTTCAGTTTAACAGATCAAACTGACCACATTTCATTGAATGTGTCCAAAGCAAACACAAGGACAGAAAACAAACAAACAAAAAAACCTGAACAAAACTTTTTGTCCCATTCACCTTTCTCCCTTCTCCCAAAAAGGGGAGTCTGAATACCATCTATTAAATCAAAAAGGGTTGAAATTGTACTTCCCCTGCAAAGCAGTCTTGATTGCACTGCTTTCTTCCCTCCACCTTTCTCCCTGCAAGTTGCCTGCATCCTAGGAATGCTTTTCTGTATGTTTTGTGCTATCCATTAGGTCACACTGTCGAAAAGAGCAGGAAAATAACACATTTATTTCATCCAGAACAAATTTCCGGCTCTGTAAATGTTAAGAGAACTTGAAACTTTTCAGACTGCATGCAGAAGTTTGTCCTAGGTTAATACAGTTTCCATTTAGAGTCTCCTTTGGAAGAATACAGTTTGGCTGACAAACACTTCCCTTCTGGCAGCTGTCCTTTTTGGATAGGTGCATGCTTCAAATTCTTCCCATGCTTTGAAGATCTGAATTTCAAAACCAAGTTGTATATTTACTTAGGAAAATAGATACTTAAAAGTACTTTTGAGGAAGGGAATGCATTTGGGTATGGTAATGAACTAATTTAATGACTCCTCATGAAATAGGAATGGGCGTAAGAAAGCATACCTACTATGAGACTGGCAGAAGTTAAATGAGCAGGATTGTTGGTCGGTGATTACTGATGTAGCATTGTGATTGAAACATCAAAATCATCAATATTAGAGTAAGACTTAAGATTTTAGGATCAAAAAGGATCAAAAATGGTGTTATTTTATAACTAATATTTCTCATTGAAGTGAATATATACTGTGTGGTAATAAAGCTTTGTTTGGCTATTCCTTTCTTTGACTGTTGGGTTATAGACTAGTTCAGATTAGTTACCAGCATTTGATTAGATATGTGTTGTGAAATCAGCCACTAAGGTGCAAGACAACACTGTCTCTTCTGCTTCTAAAAGCAGTAATGGCTAATGAAGTAATTTAAGATTTTTATCACACAAGATAGATACATAATGAGATACATGTTTGTTTAGATGATTAAACAGCTCTGTTGGTTTGTAGGCTTTCTTGTTGCAGATGCTTAGAAGTTAATGCTGGTTCAGTAAACCAAAAACAAAAAAAAAACAAAACAAAACAGCTGTGTATTTCCACTCTGTCCTAAATTCTCCATGCGCTGGTAACTAATTTGCACAGAGTTGCAGCAGTTTGGTCTGTGGAGCTGTTTAGATTGTACATCTGCAAGAGTCTTGTACAGAGTCTCCAGCATTGTAAGTGCTGGTTTCCAACTCTAGTTTGTCTTGACAAGTGGGTAGCTATTTAACAGAGCCTGACTGTACCTTCTGTGGTAGAGCTGGGGCTCTGTTACCAGTAGGTTTGCTGAAACTCCTGGCTGCCTGTTTTTTCGGTATTTGTCCCTACTTAAGTACTGCATGTATTTTAAATGGGTAACTTGGGTAGCTGTTGAATGCTTTTGTTGTTAACTGTCTTCCTTTCTATTGCCGTCGTAGAGGATTAACCTTAGTTTTGAACAGCAATAGTTTTCCTGAGTATTTTAATTAGTAACGGGGCTTCTCAGGCTTCACATACCAGAAGTCCTGCAATATATAAATGTTTGTAAACCCTGTACATATGTGTGCGTCCCACTTTAGAAGGACATTCAAGTAGTTATTGACTAACTGTTGCTTGTGATCTTCTAATTTGACAGTGGAATCTCCTTATAAAGTTTCTACGCTTGTGCATCTGGTAAAAAGTAGTTATTCCCAGTGTGGCTCACAGAGCCCCTATCTGATACATTAAAAAAAATAGCAAAAGAAAAAACAAAAAACAAAAAAACAACCAACCCCTCAAAAAAACCCTCCTAGATATTAGTAAGCTATTATCAATGGTGTTGGCAAAAACTTGGGAATCTAGTTAAGTATTAAACTGCCTAGAAAAACTGGTTTAATGTTTGATATTCATTAATGTGCTATATAATGGTGTGGCAGAAAGTTCTTAAAAACAAACATGTTTCAAATGCAGAAACATTGTTAGCCTAAGCTATGTAACAAATGCCACTTGGCCTTCTTCAGGAAGTGAACTGAGTGGAAGAAAAGTTAACTGTAGTTCAGGAGAGTGTGGCTGGTCATTAGAGCCTTTGATGAGCAAAATAAAGTTTGACCAAATGGTAATATTAGATGAAAATTACTGAGCCCAAACTAACTCTTTGTATCAGCCTGAAATTAATAATTTCAGCTTTGTTGGCTCAGTTTCTCATCCTTCATGTTCTGTGAATTAAAACAATGGTGGTAGTAATTTAAAGGCTAGAATATTTTTCTGTCCTAAAAAACCGCTCCACTTTATTTTAATAAATCACTTAACTGGTGAAGAGCCACTACGTTAGGCTTTAATATATATAGCTTAATGTAGTTTAAAAAAATTAATAAAATCAGATTTTAAACTTTTAATTCTTTGAAAGCTCAACCAAATTAAAGTTGTTTTTTTTAGAGCAGCAGGCAAGCAGCGCTCATGTGTATAGTCCAGCTTGGAGCATGAGAATTTATCTAACCTGAATATATTGCTGGCTTGTCCTGCACTGAAACATGTTCTGCAGGACTACAGAAAAATAAGGTTGTATTCAAACTTACACTAGGAAACTGCCCTCTATTGCAGAGCGTTGTGGTAACTTTCTTTAAGGGCACTGAGAAAAGTTTGTCATTTCAATAATTGTTCAAAGATTATTAGAAAAAATATTCTGGGCTATGTTATATTGTGTGCTGTCAAATCATGGTGTGTATCCTAGAGAGGTGGACGTGCTAAGATGAAATTCTCCCCTTAGGAAGGGATAAACTAAATTGTGATCATGTTTTAAAATATGCAGATTTAACAAAGCACTTGCCTTCTGTTTAGGTAAAATTGATGGTAGATAGAGGATGCGCTGTATATTAAATTTAAGTGATATTTCAAAGTAATTCCTTTCCCCTTTAAATTTGTGGTATACAAGTTTGGCTCTGATTAAAACTTAATTTGATTTGATCATGTTGATGTAATGTTTTGACATACTTTGGGGGGGACTCAAAGATCTTCACACATACTTATTTTTAATATTCCTGTTAGTTAGCTCCATGCTATATGGTGTCTTATGCTCCAGATGGCCTCTCTAGATTGTCTTGTAGTATGATCAAAATGTCTATTTATAGGTTCTAATCGATAGAACTTTTGATTTTTACAGGTGCTGTGAGCGATGTTGAGATGCAGGAACATTATGATGAATTCTTTGAGGTACGGAAAAGATGTTAAAATGCATTGAAGTGTGAGTGGACTTGCTGACAGAATTAGAAATGGGTTCAGTGTATAGCACAATTAGATGGACTCAGAGAAAAGCACTTGTTTCCTCAGGTGTTTGTGTAAAACTTTAAACTTTCGGTTTAAATAATTTATTTAAATATTTCCCAGAATATCCTTCGGTTAGTTTGGCTTTAAGTTTCCTGCTTATAATATATTTTGCTTTAAAATCAGCGACTTTTGTATGTAGCACTTTGATTTCATAATTTCCTGTAAATTGAAAATATATGTAGATATTTGTATAGAAGTAGGTGAAGTGAAACTGCAGCAGCAAGGTTTATATGTAAGGCTTATTAGTGTATGTCTTCTGTAAATACTGCATGCATTGTTTTCTGTAGCTTTTAAATGTATCCTGTTAGTGCATTCTGTACTTAAGTGGACACAGTACAGATGAAGAAAGTATTAATTTTAAAATTGAAGTGAAAAAAAAAAAAAAACAAAAATTGTTTCAGGTGTTTTTTTTTAGGGTAGACCACCTTTCATGCTAACTGGCAGCTAAATGCCATCCTTCTGTACTTCTAACTAATGTGCTGCCAACTTCTAATTGGTTCCTTTGTGCTTAGGAGGTCTTCACAGAAATGGAAGAAAAATACGGTGAAGTTGAGGAGATGAACGTTTGTGATAATCTTGGAGATCATCTAGTTGGAAATGTATACGTAAAGGTAGGATAAAGATAAATGTGCTTAATCAATAGGGGTGGTATTTATTGATTATAATTTTAAAAGCTACTGCATGCTTGTAGATTTTGCAAGAGTAGCTCTACAGGACATAAGCTCAACTCCACAGTATCAAGAAGAAATACTGAAAGTGTCAATGGAATCTGTAAGAAATCTTAAAAGATTATGAGAAGCTTTCTGATAGTTAAAATCTCAGTCATTTTTATTAAGATTAATATTAACACTAAGGGTTTTTTTACATAGTCACCACTGCTGGACTGCTTAGTATGCCAGGACTGATTTGGGCTCTGTATTCCTGTTACACTACCTTATGAGCACTTCATTATGAGCAGAGGTGTATACACCACAGGTGTGTTTATTTTTAACAGCTGCTTTTATTTTCTAACTTCCCAGTTAAACAAAACCTCTTGTAACCAAGTTATATTTGGTAGTAGCTGGGTGGTTTAAGGTGTGCAGACTGGAGCACCTCAGCTTAGCTCTTGAAAGTCATAAGCATGTTTTGAATAGTGAGTACAATGTTGTCACTTGCAGAAATTGTGTGTACACCATGTTGGCGAGGTCTGAGAGAGTTTGTGTGAATATTTTTACTCTATATTCCCTTAATCGGGAAGTATTTCACACCTAAAATTCTCAGCTGTCTAGTTCATAATCAGAAAAAGTTTGATTTAAAAAATTTAGAAGTGGTTATCTGTGAAAAGAATTTCAAATTTTAAGTTTCACATTTGTCATAGAACAGGGTAGGATTTTTGTAAATTCTAATAGAATGAGAGCTTAAATTCTCATGCAGATTTTTAAATGTTTGAAAAAAAGCTATTAAAATTGGAGCATTGGTGTTCTAGGAAGTACACATTGGCAATCTCTTTGGTTAAAGTTGTACTAAGAAAATACAGTATCTTCTGTAATATATTTGGATAAAAACAACAAAACTTGACCAAATAGAACAAAATTTAGAGATAATACCAGGTTTTGATTAGCTCCCAGTCTTGATTAGTGAAAAATAACCATTTTTAGCCTTGATTTGATAAACTTTCCCAGGAACTCTGATGTAGCTTCTAGTTTGATTGCTAGTCCTAAGCGTGGGATGTCACACAACTGATTAATAAGAGACTGCAGTCTACTTCTGTTGCTTCTCTGTAATATGAGAAAATACTAATTTTGCCTTTAGTTTCGCCGTGAAGAAGATGCAGAGAAGGCTGTGATTGACCTGAACAATCGCTGGTTTAATGGGCAGCCCATTCATGCTGAGCTTTCACCTGTGACTGACTTCAGAGAGGCCTGTTGCCGCCAATATGAAATGGGGTAAAAAGTGACTTCCTGATTGCCTGTGATGGGATCTTTCAGATGCTGGCACTAACAGGGTTGTTGGTTGGGTGTGGTTTTTAGGTGTAGCTTCGTGTGGGAAGAAAACCACCACAGGTAATGTTAACATGGAGGACCTGCAGTCAACCTCTGGACTTTTGCCATGTTTTTAGGATTTTGATCTTGGAGTGGGTCAGTGTCTGTAAAGGATATTTGTCATTTACTGGTCTTAATGTTAGAGGTGATTAGCTTTTAGGTGGCTATTGATCCCCAAGGGCTTAGGGCAAACACGTGCAGTGTAGAGCTGTGCATTACAACTGTATCTCTTGAATTGTGTTTCAGAGAATGTACACGAGGAGGTTTCTGCAACTTCATGCATTTGAAGCCCATTTCTCGAGAGTTAAGACGCGAGTTGTATGGGCGTCGTCGTAAAAAGTAAGTTTGCTTTTAAATACTATTAAAAATAGGTAAATTAAGGCTCAGTCGCTGAAACTTCCGAAGGCAAAATTTGAAACTTAAGTCCTTCCCTTTTTCTATTTCACTTCTGACATATGCCAATGAAAGGGCATCAAGTAAAGCTACCGAGTGACCGGTTTAGAACAAAGGACTAGGTCTTGAAAAAGAAGCTATGTGGTTCTTGCGTTGCGGTTCTGTGCATGGATGCTGAGGGTTGTGGCTTTAAGAGAAGGCAGGGTTCAAGGAGGAGACTATTCACTGAAGAATGTTAAGTGCATAGGTCCTACCTGTTGTTCAAATCTCCAAACTGAACTGTTAGGGGTGAACATTATTTAGAGAATATGCCTTGTTATTTGTAGTGTATTTGAAGTTTTATGCCTCTTCTCTATTTTATTGTGATCTAAACATACTTGTTGCCTGTATTAGAAGCAGGCTACTTGGCTAATGGGCATTTTGGCAAGATCAGATTGGCCATTTTCAGCATTATAGACAATCAAGCATATCTATAGATCATATTCAGTACCCAACATTTTTTGTTTTTAACAGTGTATGCCTAACTTTTCTAGCCCATATTAATTCCTTAGTGGCTAACAGGCAATGGCTGTATTGAGCTCACTTTTTAGTAATGCTAGCCTCACAGCATGACCTGTCTTGGTAGGAATTCTCAAGAGGGCAAAGCATTAATGGCAAAAAGAAAGCTTTTGATAAATGTATTTTAGTATATATTAGATTATTAATTAAGCTACTTTGTAGAATGGCCTATGGCACTGCTGTAGATTCCTGTCTTGTGAATGGTTCACTTTGTGCTGGATTCCATCTGCTTGCTTTAGAACTTTGGTATTCAGGAGAAGGACATAAAATTGCTGAGCTTCCTTTTATATAGAGCATTATTTTGTGGTTTGTTGTTTTGGGGTTTTTTTAATCACAGAAGGAGCCTGGGATTGTGAACATGTTTTTCTTACAAATGTCTCTAATTGGCAGTGTCCTGGCACCTCTAAGGATGCATTTAGCTTTGGAAAATGCAGATTGTGTTGCTTAGACACACGTATTTGTGCCTAAATACTTTCCTAAAATGTACCAAATTAATTCAAACTTGAACATGTTTTTAAGATATTTTAATGTTGGTTGAAAAAGACAAAAAATGCTACTGTATTAGCTTCTTGGTCACTTTTATGAACCTGCATCTCAGATTCAGTTAGGGTAATTTAAAGTTTTTCCACCTTTTATTGCAAGAAAATCAGACTTTTGTGCTTGACTTTGGAATGTGATTGTTTTACCCAAAGCCCAATTTCATTCTGTGGTAAAACAAATCAAATAGCTGAATCCTCCATCCAGTTATGTCTTTATTGGTCCTATTCTTTGTTCAGCTAAAGCTGGTTATCAGTAAGGCTAGATACAAAATAAGTCTGATCTTGTTAATGGAGTTTCAGAGGTAAATTGTATAAAGTAGTCTGATGTGAATGTAGTTCTACACAAAATCAAACACATCAAAATGTTTTGAATAGAAAAAAAAAGGAGGGCAAACCAGAACTTCTGATTATTTAGTAACCTCTGTAGCAGATTATTTAGTAACCTCAGTACAAGACTATGCAAGAGAATTATGTGTTTCTGTTTCAGTAAAATTTGTTACTGCACACACTCCCACCCCAAAACATGTCACCATGGAACAATATCCTGCAAGATTCAGACTTTTCTCAGCTTTTTAGCTGCTGTAATTTTTACACCTATTTGAAGCAATACAGTTTAATTTCATAAAATTGACTTGTCTGAAATGTTTAAAAACATTCAAACCAGTCTTTTCCTTGGCAATTGCCATATAAGCTATGAATCTACAGTAGCTGTGTTAGGTAGTTTCAGCTTTCTTCCAGAATTTAGTTAATTGACCTCAGAGGCAGGGAAGACTATTGAGAAAAAAAACTAAACAACAAAACAAAGAAGAGAACTGAGTTGTAATTGTTAATACAGTTGATTTAATAGGAGTGGTATTACAGCTATAGGCATTTGCTGTGTGTAAGAACTATTCATAACTGTAAAAGCAGGTGTGCCCCTTCCCTTGCTGCTTTAATTAACAGCTGTGTAAACAGGCATTTGGTTTCTCTACATTCCTGTCCTTAAGTTCTGCACCTCTATAGGAATGGTAGTGAACAGATCAGTATTTTAATGCCAAGGAGTCAATAGTGTTAAGTTCAGTTTGTAAATAAATGGTTTTCCAGCCTGTGTGCCAAATTACCAGTCCTTCGAACGCTACATTGTTGTCTTCCTCATTACTCACACCCTCAAGTGATCTGCTGTGTGAGTAAATTGCTGCATATGATGAAGCAATAAAATGTCCCAACTTTCTTTTGAAGGCATCGATCCAGGTCGAGGTCCCGTGAACGTCGGTCTAGATCCAGAGATCGTGGTCGTGGAGGTGGTGGTGGAGGAGGAGGAGGCCGTGAACGTGATAGGAGGCGGTCAAGAGATCGTGAAAGATCTGGTCGATTCTGAGCCATGCCATTTTTACTGTATGTCTGCTAGAAAGTGTTGTAGTTTGACCAAACAAGTTCATAATGAGATTTTTTTTAAGATGGGCTTCTGAATAAAAAATTTGTAGTGATACAGTATTCTTTGTGTAACTTGTTTCTTGTGGGGGGGGGGAGTCTTTTTAACTGTCATTCCTCTATCTTGACAAATACCTAGATTAACTATGCCTGAGAGAAAGGTGGTAAATGTATTGGAGGAGCGCCAGTTTTGGGGTTTTTTTGGGTTTGGGTTTTTTGGGGGGGGGTATAATTTGAACTGTTGATGAAAATGTGTGTGTATATAATATAAAATATTATATACATAGTAAAAATAATATACTGCTTAAGAAACAGTTACATAAGTTTCCCTTTTCTGCTATGCTGTCTGCTTATTTAGGTTAGTTTAGGCACATTTAAAAGGAAGGCTGTGCGAAATGCATTTATTTACCGAGTAGAAACGCTTAGTTACAAAAATGTATGTTTGTTTGTTACCAGAAGTCTGTGCTCTGTCTATCAATGTGACTATGGCATTTACAATAAATCCAATTTCTTGATGTAAAATCTAAAGCCTATTTTCTAAGCACACTGGAGTAGCCGAGTTGCTATTCCTGGCCGTGCCAGAGTTCATAGTTCAATTTTTTTATGATTCTTGACTAAATTCCTTGGTTTTGGCTGGAAAGAAAGTTGCCTAGTGCAGTGTGAAAAAAAAAAAAAAGCAAAAAACCAACTAATATTTTTATTGCAATGATGTATGGATGTACGTAGTAGGCAGCTGAGGACATAAAAAAATGTATGCTCCATGTGACACAATCCATAGGATCTCTTGAAGGAAATGCAGAGCCCTAAATACAAAGACCAAATTTCTTAACAGACTGATTTATTTCACTCTTGGTTCTCCTAGCCATCATATAATAAACATTTTGTTAGTGTTCAGTCATGGGAAACTAATTGAATTCTAGTGGAAGACAAATAATTTTTTTTCCTACTTTAATTACTTTCTGATAGTCTGAAATATGATAACAGGTAATGGATAGAGGGCAGTTTCTTCAAACAACATCTTTTTCTGAGTTTTAATTGAATTGCAGTACAGCTGGATATCATAGGTTATATATCTTTTAAGGAGGTAAAGCTCTTAAATGAAATACTGCTGGAACATCTTGGAAGACAGTTTGTACCATGGTGGACTTGTAATTCAGCTTTGCTTCTAACTCCAGGTGTAACATAGTCAGAAATTTTGGTCAGGGATTGTATTTCTGCAACACAGAACTTTTTGTGCAGTTATGTAATACAATATAGCTTTCCAATGAGGGTGAGAATTTACTAATGCTTTTGTAGTTCCAAGCTGAATAGCTTGCTAAATGATAAATATGCCCCCTGATTGTTATTTAAAAAGAAAAAAAGGAAAGATAGGCTATGGAAGCATTACACAACAACCCAGTTTTTCTCTGTCTCCAAAATAAGCGTAAAACCATTTTGCTCACTGGAACTTGGAGATGGCAAAAAAAATCATACTGAAAAATAAGCTTTTCTAAATGAATCTGCTTTACCTGTTACAACTAAAATCTTGCACCAATTCAGTTTATATTATTTTTTTTCACACTGGATGATTTGGCCAACCAGACTGTGGAATTTATTTTGCCAGTAACCTTCTAAAAGACGTGTGTCTCTATGTGAAGATGGCTTCACTGCTTATGTTTTGTTGCAAGTATACAAATCAAATTATGCTTTCTTTTTACTGGAAGTAATTGAGCAGTGCCTGGCAATAAATGGCTGAACTGAAACCTGTGGTATTTCTGTTAGGCATTAGGAATTTAACATCGATAATTTAGTTATTGATGTTTACAGACTATTAATCCAGTTCCATTTCCTGTTCAGTAAGATTGAGGATTATTAGTAAACTAATATAAATCTAAAAAATGAAAAGGTGAGGAGAGTCTGGGCTTTTTGAAACAGTATCTAGTGTAAAGTGGATACTGTTTATAAAAAGATTTAAGATCTTTTGTACACAGGTTATTTACACAAGCTGGTTTGCTCTACAAACATTTTATAATAGTAAAACACATCCCTATAACAGCTTTCATCTCTTTATCTAAACCTTGTTGAACTGTGAGTATATTTCTGCATGAACAGATAGCAGGAGGTTGGTTTCTCCCTAATACAGTTTTTCTTAAGAAAGCACTCCTGAATTCTACCAAGCTCATCATTTTATGGTCGGATTGCCCAGCTACCCAGAAATTAAGTAATTGGAATATGTCATAATGGGCACTGAAAACAATTGAATTTACTGGAAGGCAAAAACTCAGGCACTGGTTATTGCCTGGTCATGTAATGATTACCTAGTGACAGCATTCTGCATATAAACTAAGCTGATGACATATCTTCAGTTGGGTTTGCCTGAGTCAGATTCATCAGATTTGAAACTTACTGGCTTACCAACACAAACCAAGTGGAAATCCTACCTCCCCCTTCTATTGTTGCTCACAGTAAATTTTTTCCCTCTCCTTCCCAAAGGTACCTACTTCTCATAAATAATTCATTGTTGACTCTTCTGTTAAGCAGTGGATCTTCATTTATGGTGTTCCTTTACCTCAAATAAGTGACAGCATACAGTGTTTTCTGAAGTCTGAGTCAATAAGGTTGAAACTGTTAATCCCAGGTGGGTTCCTCCTCTTTGTATTTGGCTCTTATTCTGTGAAAATGCTGCTTGTCCATGAATATGATGTATGTTGAGACTGTAAAACCAAATGGAGAAAACTTGTTCAAAATAAAGCCTTTTTTTATAAGAATCTGACAAAAATTATCCCTTTCCTTTAGATGAGATGCTCTTTAAGTGACTGAGGACATACACTACAAGTTTCAAATTCTTAGCTCTTGTCTTGAGCTACTTTTTGAGTGATTCTTTACCTCTGTTTTTTAGAGCTAGTGGAGTATGTCTTCAACTAAATAAAAAAAAACACAACACAACTAAACCTCTCCTTCCCCCCCCAAAAAAAACCAATAAAAAACCCCAACCTCTTCATATTTCATTGACAAAGTATCAAAAGAGAGCAACTTGGAGCTGGGCTTTTGTTTAGTGTTCTTTTAAATTGGTAAGGGTTCAGGTTGAGAGATTTCTCATGTTTCTGTTGCAGTGGTCCACAGAGCACAAGGTTCATTTTGATGGAACATTTTTAATTGAAGAAATGAGCAGCTGAGAGGGATGGTGGCTTTTTAAAGATAATTCTTCCTAGTGCTGAAGAATTCAGCTGCTCAGAATTCAGAATTCCTGGTGCAGAATTTCACAGGCATTAACAACTGTGTGTCCATTGCCACTGCTTTTGATGCTTTGGGATGCTAGGGAGAGTTCTCACTGCTTGTAATGGCTGCAGTGCAGATGGCTGCCCCTGGAGCCAGTCCCGTTCAGGAAAAGTCAGACCTAAAAAATGGAACTGAGTTGGTATGCACTCTCTTAAGCTCATAAGAAGGTGATGCCTCGTAGGTAAGATTGTCAAAGAGGAAAATATTTTTAGCTGCTTTTGCCATTTAGCGAGGATGAAGCTGAGCGATCTCCCTATAGAGCACAATTGGAGTGCGTGAATTTCAGTTCTGAAAATGTCAAAATTGCAAACAAAATGTTTGTGGAATTAATCTGGATATCTTCATGCTGAACTGGTACATGATGCATTCTAAAACTATGCACAGGTATTTCTGAATTAATCTGATTTGCCAATGTTACTTTATTTAAATAGGTCTCCATGTTCTTTTTGCAATACTAATTTCGTTAAATCCACACATGGAAAATGGAGCGTGTCTGATGAATTATGTGAACATTCCTTCCTTGTCAGCAAGGTGCTTGTCAGTCATAAACATCTGATTCCTAATGCATGTCATGTTTTATTATAAAATAGTCATTTCCAAGAAGGACCACTAGTGAAAAGACACTGCTATCCAATACCACAGTCTTGTAGTATTTCTACAGAAGAGGCAGGACCGCTATAGAAGGTCCCTATTTTTCTTCTGGAGGTTACTGACAAAAAGGGTTAATTCAGTGGATCTAAAGTTTCAACTGCTAAGTTGCATCTGTGGAATTAGGATCTGTGGAAACTAACAAACCAGATCTGCTGCTAACCCAGTGGGTCTGGTAGCCAGTGGCTTCATTTCAACATATGCAAAGCAGGAGGGGGAAAGCTGAGTTTGTCTTTAACTGTTAAGATACAAATGCCTAGTTCTTTAGCAGTGCTCCAATAATCTCAGGTCCACTACTTTTTTCATAATTTCAGTTTTGGTGTTTGCTTTCTGACTGGCTTGTTTTGACAGGACCAAAGGCAAGTTACTCGCATTCGCCCATCAGCAAAGCAGAAAGGTGCTGACTTTGGATGCGAGAGGAGCTGGGGCCAGCAGCATCCCAAGTGAGCGGAAGCCCTAGCAGCTTGTGTGAGTATGGTTGCCCCTTTGATCCAAGTACCTTAAAAATAAAGAGTTCTGCAAGCAGTTCCCACTAGGAAGAGAAAATTAATAGGATTCAGGTATTCCTTTGTGACAAACCTATGCATTTTTCATGAAGGTAAGCAGAGTGCTGTTTTTCTGAGCACTGTGAAATTGTTGTGCTGTGGGCCACTTCCAGCTCTCAGTTTTCAAACCTGCATCCTTAGTTGGGTCTGGAGGAAAAAAAATAAAATAGTTAATGCTTTGGTTTCAGTGAGCCACAAGAGGAAGCGGGGAGAAAGGCAGCAGGTAGCAATCAAGCCAGTTTCTGCTGCCTTTAGTCCACCAGGCTTAGGCCTGCTGTGCTTTTGCCAGCACATGGCTTGATTGCAGGTCTTGCTACCTATGTGTCTGAATATTGGACATGTTTCAAATCATTCTCACTTTCTTCCTGGAGCTGTCTGGGATTCTGGCCGGGGGAGGGAGGGTGGGAGGGAGGTGCTCCACTGCAGCCTGTGCACCAGGCTCCCAGAGCTGTGGGAAGAGCCAGAGGGAGCAACCTCTCCTCCCTTTTCTAGCCACCCCTTTCCCTTGTGAGCTAATACTGCTCGTGTGTAAGAGAAAGGTGAGAGAGATCTTCATGGATGAAAACAATCCTGCCTCTTCCATCATTTCCTCTTCTGAACATTTGCTCTACTGAACACTGAGGATGCTTCCTCTCTGCTTTCTCTTGTGCCGGAGGAAAAAGTCCTGGAGCTGCAGAAGGAAGAGATGTGGTAAAGGGACTGAGGCAGGACATGGAGAACTGGTTTCTGGACAAAACACGAGAGGAATGTGAGCAGCCAGCCTCACTGACTTTGGGATTTTCATGCACCATTAATTATTGCATTGCTGGGCTTTGGATGGGCAAAGGAATTTCTGGAGGGTAAGACAGGCTACAATCTGACCAAGTAATAGTCTCATTAATGTCTAGTCCAGTCTTTTCATTCTAGAGGGGTTTGACTCATGATTTTTGATCTTTTCACATGACTGTATTAACCACAGCAGGGACGCTTAATTGCCCTTCTTGGTCAGCCTCCAAGGAGCCAAGCCTTGGTCTTTTGGACAACTCTGTGATTCTCAAACATGTCCTGGCAGCTCTAACACTTCACAGGAACACTGTCTTTAGCAAAGGGAATAGATCTGTGGCTGAAAGGAGAGCAGCAGTAGTGTAGTACTGGTAGATCATTTGAGAAAGGTCCTTTCTCAAACCTTAGAAAGGTCTCTCGCTCCATCCCAGTACCCAAGCTGGGTTGTTCAAGTCTGCATAAGGGGTTTACCAGATGAGACAAACTGCCTTGGTCATTGGGCTTAGAGGGCATTAACAATTTACACCCTCCCTGTAAACCAGTGGCAAGTTCCATATGGGTCTGAGTTGATCTCTGTCCTGTTTTAATAACTTTATCTGTGACTCAGAGTAGAAAATAAGTGTCTCATCATAAGGTTTGTGGATGACACCAACCTGGGGTGGTACACCTGACACGAGAGGGCAAGGCATTCATCCACAAGGATCTGGACAGGCTGGAGGGATAGGCCATTGGGAACCTGATGAAATTCAGCAAGGACAAAGTCCTACGCCCTGGGTGGATGAATCCCTGGCAGGGCATAGGCTTGGTGGGGGAGCAGCTATGCAGGTAAGCCCCTGGGAATCATTGTGAGCAGCAAGCTGGACATGAGGACACAGTGTGCCCTGAGAGCAAAAAAGGGACAACTGCATCTTTGGTGAGATGAACAGGGATAGCCAACAAACTGAGGGAAGTTATTATCCCCCTCTACTTAGCACCCATTAGAACACATTCTAATGGCACTTTCAGCGCCTAGTGTTTTGGGGCCCCAGTACAGAAAAGGCATCAGTAAGGTGAAGTGAGTTCAGCCAGGGAGAGGGACTTGAGACAGTCAGGGGCTGGAGTAGTGACCCTGTGAGGACAGGGCAGGGGAGCAGGGATTGCTTAGCCTGGGGGAGGGATGACAGGGGGAGAACCTAACAGCCCCCTCCCTGTGCCTACAGGATCTCAGCAAGAGGAAAAGTCAGGATCTTTGTGGAGGTCATAAATTGAAAGAGGGGAGGTTCCAGCTGGCACTGGACTAGACTGTGCAGTCTCTGTCTCGGAAGGCCTTTGAAACCTGACCAGGCAAGGCCTGAACAACGAGGTTTGATCTCTAGATGGACCCTGCTTTGAGCAGCAGGCTCGGGTGCAGACCTCCCAAGGTCTCTTCCAGCCTGAGCCATGCTATGGTTCTGCTCTTCAGCCTAAATCCTCATAGCTGTACTGCTGACCTTTTCCACTTTCTCCTATGCTGAAGGAGCATTAATTAAGGTTTACTCCTCATGGACCTTTAGCTAAATGAAAGCAGTTTGGTCTTTTTTCAGCTTTCTCTTCTCTTAGCAGGCCCACTTCTTTCAGTCTTTACTCCTGGACCATGCTTCTTTCTACACCTTCTAGTTGTGCCTTCAGGCATGTCCCACACAGGCCGCATCTTTTTTGAAATGTGCCATTTGAGATGGGACCTGCTACCTCAGCAAAGTGCACCAGTGCTGAAAGTGCCGTATGTCCTGCAGACTATATTCCTGTTTGTGTAACCCTGTACAATGTTTGCTTTTTTCACAACAGCAGGGCCTTGTTGACTCACACTGAGTTTGCATGGCACTATAGGCATACCCTCTACACAATTGCTGTTCAGATAGTGGCTATTCAGATAGTGTTTTTTTCTGCCTGAGTGTTTAATTTTGCTTCTATCCTTATTGGCCAACTTGCTATCTTAGTTTCTCACCTCATTTCTCTGGTCTGTGAATTACCATTTTGAACCATGATTCTGTCCTCGAAAATTGTTTGCACCCCTCCTATGCTGTTAATATATGGAGTGGCTTCCCTTGTGCTGCTTCTTCCTCCCTTTGTATAAACATTTTATTAAGAGCTTGTGCCATAGCCTTGTGCTCTCCCTTCCCAAAAGGCTGCCATTGATTCCTTGAGAGACTTCATTAGTCACTTGCAAAAAGCCTCGTCTACCTGATCTTCCTCCTTCAGTGATCCTGCCACAACAACATTTACCTTTCCCCTCTTCTCTTTGATCACTGATTGCACTAGTCCAAGGGATCTCCTTTCTAGACTTTCCAGTTTTCAGTGTGTCTAATCATCACTGATACAAGACAAAACATTCTCTGCTTGCCATTCCTGAACAAGCTGTTTGTTATTATGTTAATATTCCAGTCAGTGTCACATTACCACTATGCTGATCAGATCATAATTTTGATTATATACCAACCCTCATCACAATTTCTTTTGTTCCTTGGGTGAAAAATAATTCTAAGAATTGTCAGACTGCAGGAAATTACCCAAGTGGCTCCACTAATGAAATTGGTAGTGAACTGCTGATTTACAGGAGTTATTTGCAAGGCTGAGTTGAAGAGTGATCTAAGTGTCCCATAGATTTAGCTCAGGCATAATAGGTCTAATTAGTGGGCAGTAGGGTGGAGAAAAGCTTTATGTATTCATTTCCAGCAACCATGACTAATTTTAATGCCACTAATTCCCATGGCACAGTGTGGGTCAATGATGCTCTGGCTATCTTCTAAGTAATTTTTTTTTAAAGTCAAAACTTCCATTTTCATGTAAGTGTTGCTGTTCTGACTTTACCTTACTGCTGCCATGGTGAAGGAGATTGAATTTTGAGGCCAGAGCTGTAATGAAATTACAGATCACTCTCATTAGTCTCACATGTTATGTTCTGATAGTTTCCAAATAGAGCTGTCACTTGGGCTTACAAGTCTCCTCTGCTGTGTGTTTTACATTTTACAAAATCAGGCAAATCCATCTGTGCTGCCAATTTAGTATCTCAATGCCCATCTGCCTGAAGCTGCAGTGGTTGCAGCGAGGCTGGCATTTTTTCAGACAGAACAGCTGACTCACAGCCTCTTCTCTAAGTCCCTCCTGAAAGGCATAAAAGGTATGGTTATCTCCCCTTGCCCACCCCCCTGTGGGTATGACTTCAGTTTTCAAACACTTACACCTAAATTTTTATGGATTTTTGCTTTGCTGTGCTTTGCAGATGGGCCTCACATGTGCACTGATGTCTCTGTAAATCCCTGGTTCAGCTGGCACCCATTTCAAAGGGACAGGCATTCATAACATCACCAATGCTCACACTCTGCATTCCTGCTGTGCCATTCCGTAATTTATCTGCACCAAATGCAAGGCAAAGTCCGATTCCACTTTCAGCCACAGTGTTGATGTTTATTTAAGGCTGATAGAAAACACATTGCTCTTCTCTTGATTTGTTTTTTCTTGTTTGGTGTTTTTCCTGTGTTTTTTCATAAATGTCATCCCACGTTCTAGTTGTGGTCCATTTTCTTACCAGGGAGACCCTTGACTCGCTTCAGCTTCAACCAGTAACATCTCTTCTGTCATTTTTACCAGTTCATTAACACATACTGTTCCTTTTTATTTTTATTCAGCATGCAATACTCACCAAATAGCTATACAGCGTATTAGCTGTATGTTCACTGGAGCCATACAGTTGTCTCCACTCCTTCAAATACCTAACACACATGGAACACTTCTAAAATAAGGATACTTGGAATTGCTTTTCTCTGTATTGCTGATTTTTTCTAGATACAGAAGAAATTGCTGCTTGGACTGTCTAAAATGGCAAGCTCTATTCTTGAGACATTTTGCTCTGGTAACCCTTTGCTTTCATGCAAAGATTTCTGTGGTGGGGTGGTTTTTTTTTTTGGTTTTTGTTTGTTTGTTTGTTTGTTTTTTAAACTTTTTTAAACTGCACAATCTGGAATGCCCTGTAGTTGTCAAGAATTACTCTGCCCCAATTTGCACTGACTGCATTAAATTCACTTGCACCCTATGTTCTGCATCCATTCACAACAGTTCAGATCCAGCCATTGTGACACTGAGTGATGTCCCAGGGAAACATCTCATTATCACATCCTCTGATACCTTCAGAAAACTAATAGTTAAATCAGAAAATAGTTACTATCTTTTGCATAAGGACTCAGGGTGATGAAACCCATTTGGCTGGGAAACATCCCCACAGACTGTAGACAGCATGAGAATTCAAAGAGAGAAAGTGTTTAGGTGTTTTCCAGAGACATGCTCAGGTCTTGCTACTTTTTGGGATACACCCATTTCTGCTAGTGCCAAGTGTGGGCTTGCTTCAGCGAGACACTTGCACTTAACTTCTGCAGCACCATTTCCTCCCTGCAATTCCCAGCTGGGGGATTCACCAGCTCCTCTTTGCCCCAGGACAGGTATTTCCAGGCTTTGACCTGAGACCTAGGGATGCCTGGGCTCTCTTCCGTGCCAGCCGAGCTGGGGCCCAGCACCCCGGCAGGACATGTCTGGGTGCCCTGACCCAGCCCAGCCCTGAGCAAGGTCTTTTCAGGGGGTTCAGGTGCCAGGGGGAGCGTCTGGCCGCAGGCCCGGCCATGAAACTCTCTTCACGGCAGCCTCCCCTGATGCTGTGGGCATTTTAAATTTTTTTTTTTATTTTCCACAAATCAGACAAGCAGCCGGCAACAGCTCGGGGCTCAGGAGCAGCCTGCGTTGCGCCGCCTCTTCTTTTTTTGTGCCCTTCTCTTTCCCAGCTTCCAAGCTGGTGAAGGGATCCAGCACAAGTCCTGTGAGGAGAGGCTGAGGGAGCTGGGGGTGTTCAGCCTGGAGAAGAGGAGGCTCAGGGGAGACCTCATCGCTCTCTACAACTCCCTGAAAGGAGGCTGGAGCCAGGGGGGGGGTTGGGCTCTTCTCCCAGGCAGCTATCAGCAAGACAAGAGGGCATGGTCTCAAGTTGTGCCAGGGGAGATTTAGGTTGGATATTAGAAAGAATTTCTTCACGGAGAGGGTGATAAGACATTGGAATGGTCTGCCCGGTGGGGTGGTAGATTCTCCATCCCTGAAGACATTTAAAAAGAGACTGGATGTGGCACTCAGTGCCATGGTCTGGTAACTGCTCCGGTGGGTCGAGGGTTGGACTTGATGATCTCTGAGGTCCCTTCCAACCCGGCTAATTCTATGATTCTATGATTCCCTACGGTGCCCTCAGGCGCACCGTTAAACGCCGACGGCTTCGGAGGCCCAGGCCCAGGCACGGCCCCTCCGGCTCTGGCAGCGATCTCTGCCCGGGCCTCGCCAGGGGTGGCTGGAGAAACCCGTAAGTTTTGCCGAAGGTTTTCCCTCAGAGCTCCGGCCCGGGTCCCGGCCGGGTGGGGTACGGGGAGTCCGGGGGATGCATGGGGGGAGCCCGGGGGATGATTGGGGGGGCTCGGGGGATGATTGGGGGGGCTCGGGGGATGCATGGGAAGCCCGGAGGATGCATGGAGAGGAGCCGGGGGATGCATGGGGGGTGCCCGGGGGATGCATGGGGGGAGCCCGGGGGATGCATGGGGAGCCCGGGGGATGCATGGGGGGGGCCGGGGGATGCATGGGGAGCCCGGGGGATGCATGGGGGGGGCCGGGGGATGCATGGGGGGGCCGGGGGATGCATGGGGGGGGCCGGGGGATGCATGGGGAGCCCGGGGGATGCATGGGGGGGCCGGGAGATGCATGGGGGGGTGCCCGGGGGATGCATGGGGGGGGCCCAGGAATTCCCGGCGATTCCCGCCCCGTGGCGTCCGCCCCAGCTCTGCCGGCGGGCGGTGCCCCGCCTCCCCATTGGCTGTCACCCACTGGCCGCCGCCCCCGCGTCAGCCAATCGCCGTGCGCGGTGTCTGCCGGCCGGGTGGGTGGGTGGGGCGGGGCCACGACGGCACGCGGGCTCCTTTTAACCCCCCTGCGCGGGGTTGTCGCCTCTCCGCGCTGCTCCCGCCCCTTCTTCATCCTCCTCCTCCTCCTGGCCGGTGTCCTGGGGAGCGCCCGGTGAGGTGGCGGCTGTAGCCGGGGTTGAGGGAGGGTGGGAGGGGAGGAGGGTGGCTGCATCCCTCCGCGCCGCCGGTTGCATCATCCTCACGCGTGGGCTTGGGGAGGAGAGATGGGGGTTCCCCGTGTGTTCCCCCTCCCCCGTCTCTCCCTTTTCCTTCGCCTCCGGCCGCGGGGGGTGGGCTGCTTGGCGGCCGTTAAACGGTCACTGCGGCGTGGCGGGGGGACTGCCTCGGGAGTGAGCCCCGAGGGCGGCCGTTAAACGGTCACTGCGGCCCCCCCCATCCTCCTCGGTGCCGGCTCAGGTGGCGGGGAAGGATGGAGGGCCGCGGGCTGGTGCGACACGGCAGGGCTCTTGTTTTCCTTCTGGAAAGAGAAGAGGAGAGGAATGGGCAGCTCTGGAGCTGTTGTGGGCAACGGAGCGCCCTGGAGGTGGCCCTGGAGTGCCTGGGGGCAGGATGGGAGCGCTGGCCGCGGGAAGGTGCGGGCTGCTGGGGATGCGCTGAGCAGCCGGGGCGGGCCTGCGGAGTGGCCCTCCGGGCAGGGAGCAGCAGGGGGGAGATCGGCTTTCTGCTTTTTACACAGGCTTTGCAAGTTGATAGTGTGCCCTTTGCTTTTGTCGCTGGGCTTGGCACCAGCTCTTCAGGCGTTCTTGGCCTGTCATCCATTGTTCCCCTGAGTACCGTGCCAATTTATTTTGGCTAACGCAGTCTGGCTAACGCAGGGGACCAAGTAAGCTTCTTGGAATGGTCCGTACTTGACTAAAATCTGAGAGGTTCAATAGCAGAGTTAGTATTAGTGGTGGCACTTTATTGGACCAGTCATTACTCAAAAGACTCCTATTCCTGTTTTAGTATCTAGTCTTTTGTGTATCTGTCTAGTCCCAGGGCCTGTAACTGTGAAGGTTTTGGAGTGCTGGGTCTTGTTCCAGCAAAGTTGCTCAGACTGTTTACCCTGTTAGAAGAGTCTGTTTGCTGATTTGAGGAGTGAGAGATCAGTGTTTTGCAAAACTTAACGCTGTAGAAAGGAAGCAAAACTCGGAGCTTGGTGATAGGTGAAAGCTGTGGGTTTTATGTCAGAGGGGAAAGGTATTTCCTGGGATACTGAAACCTGCTTAGAACCTGGTGTTTCTCTGCAGGAGAATGGCTGTATTGAGATCACTAATGATGAAGCACACCTTAGGTACAGGGTTAGGTTCAGTAGTTGGGGTGTTTGGACAGGACATCCTTTTTAGTAATGGTTGGTGCCTCTTTAGTATCTTGCTGTGACTGCATGCACGTTAACCAGCCTGCTTTCCTGAAATCATAGCAGTACTTCTAAAATACTGGTTGGTAGTCATGGTCATAGAGGGTCCTTGTACTGAAGCGTGGGTGCTGGTTCTCTGATGCTGGCAGTACAGCAAGTTGCCAGGGTGGCTGGAATGGGAGGGTCTTTGGCTAGTGGCAGGTGCCTGCTATCTGCATGCAAGATCCATAGGAACAGCAGAGTGAACTGTGCTCATGGTTGTGTTGTGAATGTTGAAATGCCTAAAGCTCTAGAGACATAGCCAAGGTGGGTAGCATCTGGCCTTCCCACGAAACATGCATCAGCAAAAAAGCTGTTTTCCTGCCCAGTCTATGATGACCTCCTCTGCCAGCCTTCATCAGAAGTCCCTGGAGTAACAAAAGGCGTCGTGCTTTGTGAGTGGGGACACCATAATCCTGGGGAAAGGAAGCTGTGCTGCTGCTTGTTTTATAGGTCTGTCCAGAAATTGAGAACAGAGCTCCAGCTCCCCCTTTTTGTTATGCTGGACACCTTGCTTGATCTCTGAGCCTCTGTTATCCTACCTCTATTTGGTAAGCTTGGCAGATCAAGAACTGTTCAGGCTGTAATGTTGGGCTGTCCGTGTGCACTAAGGAGAGGGAACTAGAAGCTGGGAAAGAACCATGAAAGCTTCTGACTGCAGCAGGTAAAAATGCAGATAAGACATTCTCCAGTCTTTTCTCTAATGCTGTTGTGTTTATGTTCCTCAGTCTTCACTCAGAAGACTCATCAGGCAAGTCCAGACACAGTTGGAGAGAACTCAGGGAATGGAGGTTTTAGAAGACAACTGGGCTAGGACTGCATACACAGAGCTTCCTTTCTGTGGGGGGAAGGCAGACCAAATGCTTCCATGTTTTCACTGATCTCTCACGTAACAATTGCCATAGCAGTGGAAGTTACTTTGCTGTTAAAATATCTCTGCAGTGTTATGGAGGTGGGGACATTACAGGACAATCCATTTCATAACAGGAAAGTTATGAGTGTGCCAGTCTGGCCTTGAAAGAAAGAGTGTGACATGCATGTGCTCATCTGCTCTATAGAAAAAAAAAAACAAACTGAAGCAAGACTTCTAATTTTTGAAGGACCTCTTCTTAGAGCCACAATGTTGTTAATTCCTACCCAGTTACTTCAGGTCACCTGATGTCTCCTGACACAGGACTGATGGCTGCCTCTGAGGAACTAGCAAGGGGGACACACAAACAAACAAAAAAATACCCCAAACCCAACAAAAACAAAAAGAAAGCCAACCCCAAATGGCTGACTCTTTCCTGAATCACTTATAGCTATGGTGTTTCCAAACAGCTTCCAAAGGCTGGATGGGTAGGGCTTTAGGATGTGATCCTAAAGCTCTCTAAGATCCTGTGATACTCTGTGTGAGCAGAGCAACTGGTTTGTGGTGGTTTACTTGTTGGAAGAGTAAAGTTACCAACAGAACATCAAAGCTTCCCATTCTCAGGCCACAGGATAATGGAATGCTGTCTCTTATCGCTGGTTGAGTAGTCAGCCTTTGGGGCATGTCTCTCTGATCCACCTCTTACACCTGCCTTTCAGACAGCTTCACTTCTGCTTCAGGCAAGACTTGAGTTAATGAGGTTCTTGCATACATCAGACTCTTCAGATATCTACATTATTGATGACATTTTACATTGTAAACCTCCTTAGAAGCTATACAGTTCCTTATGTATCTATAGAGTGAGTTCAGCTCGGGCTGTTTGCGAAGTAATTTCACTCACTGGCCTTAAATCCTGTTTTATAGGAGTACAGATATAGTTTAGGTCTTGGTTTCTCTGTGGAGATCAATCCAGAGATGTGAGCCTTTCTCATGAAGCTTTCTGGATCTCACACCTCTGTCTATATCCCAATTCCTTTCTTGACTTAGCTTTAAGACTTTATAAGTTGTCTTTCTAATTTTTCTGCCTCATGCACTGCAGATCTAATGACAGAAGTCAGCAAGGCTTTTCTAGTTATACTCTGCCCACACTTCCAGCGAGTATGGGAGTGTTCCCTTTTACAGCAAATTTAAATTCAGGATGACAGTATTTCTTTCCTGAAGGTGGGTAATTCTTCCTGCAGCTTATCTCCATCAGACTCCTCTAGGTGGTTTTCTCTTGCAGTTGGAGAAGCAGAATTGCCATTCTCCTGTCCCATCACTTATGTTTGCATTTCCAAAAGAAGGACGGAGAAGAGAATCAGGCCAATGAAGCTGCTGTCATCCTCTGTTTTTGTAATTTCTCCTCACCCCCTTTGTTCCCCAAAGATCTGCCCCTTAGAAAGGTTCACCAGCTTCCTGTGGCCTAATGTGGGCCTGTAGGCAGGATCAAGAGGGGAATTTGTATGTTGTAGCCTGGCCACTTCTATTTTGCTGAAGTTGCATCAGCTAGGGCTATCACCAGTTGTATGTTCTGGGTGGTGTTAGGAAGCTCATCATTAGCACTGAAGGAGCTTAAAGATCTGAGATCTTCCTACTGGTTCTGAACATGATGAGACACATTTTCTAGGTATAACTATAGGTATAACTGTATAAGCCATTACAGATGTTTTTAAGTCTCCTTACAGCTAAATGCTGTCGTAAGAATTCCATTTGGAGAACTGCCAAGGCTGCCCTAGGATTTTGTCCTTCAACCCTTAAGATACTAGGGTGACCATAGCTGGGACTGGTTCTGTACTAGTGTGACTGGAATCTGACTTTATAAATGTAAATATACATACCATTTCACTCTGGGCTGGGTGCAGGGGTGAATTATTTAAAATAATGCCTAATGAAATTATTAGAGAGCATTTATTGAACACGAGGTTGTGTTCCAGTGAATGATGTTTCTTCAGGTTAGTATTTGTTGACAGGTTTTTTATGGGTAGTTCTTGTGGTTAGCTTTTTCTCTCCTCATTTTTGTTTTGTGTTCTATCCCCATTATTGAAATTTTGATCAAATATCAGGGTGTTGCCATGGTAAACAAATTAAAGAGTCTCACAACTTAATTGAAGGCAACAAATACAACTTTTCCCTTGTTCCTGCTGTTTCTAGTTCAAGTGGGTGTTGATATTAGTGTACTGTGGATTTTTTTGCCTTACATTACAGGAAATGGGATGGTGTTGTCTTGCCCAGCTCAAAGGGAATCCTCCAAAAGGCAGCTTTTGAGAAGAGCCACATTAGCTTCTTTCCCACTAATAAGAAGAACAAGTACTTATTTTTTTGAAACATCAAACTTTTACTACAACAAATTTCTCTCATTTTGTCCAATTTTTTTGGGCCCTCTAGAAGGACACCAAAGATTAATGATTTACATAATTTAAAGGTTTTTCATTCCTATTTTATGAGAAACTGGAAGATGAACAAAATCTCTTCTTTCCTGTCTCACCCCTTGCTGCTTTCTTCCTGTATGTTGAAATGGTTTGATCCTTTGGGAGAGAAGGTACCCTCATTAGATGGAATTTTAAATATTGTCAGTGTGAGCTGTGAGCAAAGGCAGTCAGTGTCCATATTCAGTATTGCATGCCAGCTGTCTGAAGGAGCATGCAGATGTAGCTTGAAGAAAGACTTGGAACTTCTTCCTTTTCTTCACTAAAAAAAGGTGCTGATATTCTGAATTGTGAATCAGAAATGAAGGCAGGATTTCACTCTGGAACTGGGAGTAAACTAATTTCTGGTAACAAAAAGTAGTTGGTGTTAGCTTACGTATGTTTGAGATGGTAGCTTTCTTGGAGCAGTGTTTCTCAGCCTAATCCTGCTCAGTGGTCTAGGACAGGATATAGTCCATCATGGCTCTTGGGCATGTATTAACTTACAGTAGAATCATGTGATTTTGGTGTCATTGAAGTCTTTATACCCAGGAGAATGGTTTCATGCCTTAGTCTGGAAAGTCAGCTCTTTCTGAGGCTTGTTTTCTGAAAGGAGGGCAATTTAAATGCCTTAGGCATTTTCTTCAAATCAGCATAGAATCGTAGAATGGTAGGGGTTGGAAGGAACCTCTGAAGACCATTGAATCCATGAGTGTGCAAGAAATCAATTGGTGAGCATAAAGTAGTAGTGCTTAGTGGTGCATGTTAACTTGCAAGAACAAATACTAAAGTTCACAGATCCTGTGCTTCAGGTTTTTTTCACTGTGTCACCAGACCATCAGTTCTGCCTGATCAAAGCTGTATCTGTTCTTTGTGCATTTATCAGAAGAAGAAGGTTAAGGCCAGGGAACCTTTCCAGGCCTAGCACAATTCAGTAATGGAAAGAGATGAATCTTGCTGCAAAATGGTGATGAGAAAAACAAATATTAGGTAATTCCCCCCCCCACACACACACACTTTACAAAACCTCAGCCAGATTTTTGTCTTCAATGGAAATGAAACAGTCAAGCTCTACAAACAAATGGCTGGAGAAGGAAAATAACATTGCTTCCATTTTGTATTTACTAGTTTCTGAAACAAAAAGCCTATTAGAAGTCTTGCTTGCTTCTTTGTGGCTGAAGTGTTTGCTATGTGTGTTACCTCCAGCATCACTGCAGTTGTGCATGCAACATTAATTCAGTTTGAGTAGAAACTTGAGATTTTTTTGTCTCCTAAGGCTAGTGAGGCCTGTACAAATGTTCCTGTATAAAGCCTTTTACAAAATTATGTACAGAGTTGTTTAATGATGGCACCATGTAGTCCTTTCACTCTTGATGTTTCTAGAAGAATATATCCTGTGAAACCGAGTATTTTCTATTACTTTGTGGTTTTTCTAAGCTTATGGACTCTGAGTATTGTCCAATAGAGATGTTTTCTGCTTAGTTTACTGTGTCTGAGCTGTGTAGGGCATAGACAAGGGAAAAATCATGTAATGCAGAAAGAACAGGGTCAGGAGACCCTCTCTTGGTCTTGTGCAATACATGTGCTGCATGATTTTTTTTTTTTTTTCAATTCTGGTTATACAAGTCATCTTCACTTTGTTTTGCAGCTTCTTTTTTTCCCCTATGAAAGTGGGATGTATGTTTTGCCCCTTATGAGAGACTATTCCATGATAGTTTTTATCTAACTTGCATGATCTGCAGCTTTGAAGAGGATTCTCATCTTGTCAACCACTTTAATTGGTCTCCTGAAGAAAGTCCAGCTGCTGTGCCATCACCTTCACCAAAGAACATGGAGAAGTTGATATCAGAAAGGCCCACTTCAGTGTCTAAGGTACTCATTGGTCTTTGGGGAAGACCACCTTTCTTTTGAAACCAGTGACCTTTCTGGAAGAGTTCTCCTTCATGACCACAAGTAGTGATGCAGAATCTTTTGGCATCTTTTTCTAATCAATCACCAAACAGTCCAAGCAGTCTTGTCTGCTTGGAATGGGAAGGTTTTATTGCCAAGAGCTGTTCTTTTGTGTGTGGGTGTATCCCATGAGACTAGTCCTGTTTTCTTGGTGTTTATAGAAGCTTGTTACAGTAAGCACATGTTTCTGAGTGTTTGTTATCTTCATGTGGAGCACTGTATTGAACTTTAGCACTCAGTGTAGCACTTCAAGGTTCTCATTTTGGTGATGAGGATTTGGCAAATCTTAATTATGTTGAAATGCTTTCCCATCTTCAGTACTATGGAAACATCAATTGATCATTAAAATACCTATTTGTTGTGACCTTTTTTATATAAAGGAAAAATAAGACTAGGACATTTGAGGATGGGAATTGTCTAACTGAGACATACTATGCTTTCTCCACTAATACAAGAGTCTTGGGTTTAGTGACAGAATCTTCTGTTGTCAGTGGCAGAACTTGTTCTTGAGTGTTAAAAGCTACTTGATGCCATTGCTTCTTTTGGCAATAGTGCTCTCTTAAAAATTGCCACCAGGGTAGTTTCTGTTCAGGCTTTCCTTGGAAAAACTGCATGCTGAAACACTAGACTGAAAATAAATTATAGAATCATCATGGTTGGAAAGGATCTTCAAGTTCATAGAGTCCAACTGTCAGTCCTACACCACCTTAACCACTAAACCATCTTCTGAAGTGCCACATCTACCCATTTTTTGAACACCCCCAGGGATGGCAGCTCCACCACCTCTGTGGACAACCTGTTCCAATGCTTCACCACTACTTCAGTGAAGAAATTTTTTCTAATATCTAATCTGAACCTCCCCTGGTGCAACTTGAACCCATTACCTCTCGTCCTATCTCTAGTCACTGGGGAGAAGAGTCTTAATGTCCACCTGAGTACAACCTCCTTTCAGGTAGTTGTAGAGGGCAATAAGGTCTCCCCTCCCAAATATATTGGTCAAGGGACAGAGACAAGAATAATGATTTAGTAGGAACATGATTTTTAGCTGTTGGGGGTGTGTGGGCAGCAGTGGTGTGAGTGCATGGTTTCCCATAGTGCAGAACTTGGAATAACTTTGGTAGTTTTAAAAGACTTCATTACAGCAGGGCATATGAATCACACTCTTTCTTTTTTCTTTGTCTTTCTTTCTTTTTTTTTTTTTTTTTTCTTCTTCTTCCACCCTTAAGGTTGAAATGCCTACGCATCCTTCTGCAAAGACGCCAGAGACCAACTCATGCCCTCATGCACCTGGCAAATATTTTCTCCCTAGTGGGATGGACAATGGGAACTGCAAGGCTAATGAGAAGGAAATGGAGTGGATCCGCCCTGATACACCTAGCAAATGCACGTGGAAGCTTGGGAAACCTCTCTCTGCCTCCCCTCATCGTCATACTACCTTGTAAGTATCACTTTTATTTGCCGATTTTCAGTACAGCACTAATCCAGGTGCCCTAAGAGCTTTGGATTTAATAAAAGATGATTTGAATTGATTTGATCAATTGATTTGAATTGATGCAGCTTAGTGTGTACGTATGCTGGTGCTTCTTAATTTCCGTGTATAAGCAAAACTAAGAATCCAGATTAAGTGTACAAGTCTTGCACCAAAGATGTGAAACTATGTTGACTAGAACTAACTTATTTTAAATAATCTGGCAAGCAGTTCCCTGATAAGATGAAAGATTGCACTGTTTACACCTTTTACTTTTAAAATAGCTGACTCTGAGCAGTGCGAAGCTACTTCATGCCAAGAGGAAGCACAAAGCAATTCATTCTTGCCTCAGCACTTGGCTTAATGTCTGATTAATCTTTGTTTTGGATCAAGGACTTGTTTTTATTGTGAATCTCTGTCCAATGGACATACTTTTAAACCAAAATATCAAAAATAACTAGCCTGATATAGGGGAAGGAGAAAGATGGCTGAAAAAAAAAACCATTGGAAATGCTGTGTTGCTTTTGTGTGACCTGACTGAGGCCCTTTCTGTCAATACACTGACTTTTTTTATATGTGTATTAGGCCAGAGCCTCTGAAAATCCTGCCAAGCATCCTGAATAAAGTTGGCAATACACCTTTGGTGCGAATCAACAAGATTGGGAAGCAGTATGGGCTCAAGTGTGAACTCTGTGAGTACTGCCTGAGGCAGAAAATCAAAATAAGGAACACTGTTTCAGAAACTTGGGTAGTCCTGGTTAGTGGTAGAATGTAACCTGGTCATAGGAGGAGTGCAGGTACCCTGCAGATTATGGTGAGAAAAATTCCTCGCTTTCTCTGGCAGGTTTTAAGGGTTTTAGGATTTGGTCATCTAGAGCATCTTTCAATTTGTACTTCATGAGGACATTTACTGCAGCTTTTCCATCTTTGTGAAAAAGTAAAACTTTTTTTCATAGGAAATTATTTTTTAATTTTAAAATCATATGAATTTTTTATCTACTTTTCATATTCAGAGTATTCATCAGTGTGTTTAAAGTGCAGATCTGCAGTTACTACTAAAGATCATGGAAAATGATGAAAGGAGTGGAACTCAGTGTATGTTTTGTTTGGGTTTTTCAAACCCAACTATACTGGAGGTATCTGGAGGCTCTGAGCAGAATCCTGAAAGGAGATGTTTAACACCACTGAAGGGATTAGTGCTGGGAGTACTGAAGTGAAAAGTGTAGGCTGAATGAGGGGAGAAACTTCCAGTTTGAGCAGAAACTCTTTGACTGGCGAATGTTAGCAAGGAAAGGGCAAGACATGTTGGTAAAGTTCTCTTTCTCCATGCTATTGCAATGGAAGAGCCCTGGAGCTTTTTATGTTAATAACTGGGCTGTAATAAAGAGGAAAGGTGACAGGAGAGGTCATATTTTGAGGAGAGTGACAGAGGATGGGTTTCTGGCTTCTGTGATCAGTATCCATTACTGAACTTGCTGTCTTTTTGTGGCCCTTAACAGTGGAGATGCTGTGAAATGAATCCCTGTCTCTGGTGTCGTAAAGCAGAGAGGTGATTTGGGCAGACAAGTTAACAGCTGCTTTTGCATCTACATTTGGGATCAGCAGCTTGTTTAGAAGAAGACTGCTGTTTAAAGAATCTGCTTGGTTTCTTTGTTTCCAGTGGCAAAATGTGAGTTTTTCAATGCTGGGGGCAGTGTGAAGGACCGCATCAGCCTGAGGATGGTAGAGGATGCTGAGAAGGCTGGGATCTTGAAGCCTGGGGACACAATCATAGAGCCAACCTCTGGAAACACAGGTAGGGAATGCAGACACTAGTAAAATGTGGGGGGAAATGTGGTGGTTGTTTTCCTGGAAGGGGCAGCCTTGATATTGGAGCATGAAGGCTGTCTGCAAGGAAGAAAGGAGGTATCTTCCTGCCTGCATAGTGTAGGGAGCAGTGCTCCTTCCATCTTGCAGAAGGAACAATTCTGTAGTGTCCTGTGTTGACCACAGTATTACAGAATTGTCATGGTTGGAAAAAATCTTTAAGATCACCAAGTCTGACTGTCAACCCAGAAAAAAGACCCCACCATCCTCCTAGAGCATGTCTTGAACTGCCTCATCTACACAATTTTTTAGTACCTTCAGGGATGGTGACTCTAACACCTTCCTGGGTAGCCCGTTTCAATGCCTGACTACTCTGTCAATAAAAAAGTTCTTCCCAACATCTAGTCTAAATCTACCTGGTGCAACGTCAGGCCATTTATTTACTTGAGAGAAGAAGCCAGCACCCACCTCACTACAGCCAACTTTCAAGTCACTGTAGAGAGAGATAAGGTCTCACTTCATCATTCTTTTTTTCCAAACTTTCCCAATACCCTCAGCCTCTCTACTCCTCACAGGACCTGTTTTCCAGACCTCTCATCAGCTTGGCTGCCCTTCTCTGAACCTGTTCCAGTATCTCAATTTCTTTCTTGTAGTAGGGGGGCCCAGAACTGAACACAGTACTCAAGGTGCAGGCTGACCAGTGCTGAGTTCAGCAGCAGTCACTTCCCTTCTCCTACTGGCCACACCATTTCTCATAGCCAGGATGCTGTTGGCCTTCTTGCTCTTCTGGACACACTTCTGGCTCATATTCAGCCAGCTGTCAACCAACAACCCCAGGTCCTTTTCCACCAGTCATCTTTCCAGCCACTTTTCCCCAAGCCTGTAGCATTACCTGGGATGGCTGTAACTGGAATGAAGGACCCAGGACTTCATCTTGTTAGACCTCATACAACTGGCCTCTGCCAATTGATCCAACCTGTCCAGATCCCTCTTCAGAGCCTTCCTACCTTCAGAAAGATCAACACTCCCATTCAAGTTGGTGTTAGCTGCAAATTTGCTGAGGAAGCCCCCAACCCCCTCATCTAGATAGGTGATAAAGACATTGGACAAGACTGGCCCCAGAACTGAGCCCTGGGGGATGAACACCTAGGAAGGAGAAATGCTAAGTTTACAGGGCCTCTGCTTTAAAGTGTGAGGCCAGATTCACTAGATTCTATTCAGGAATTAAAATCTGACTGAAATGGAAATCAAGCACAAAAAGACTGGTGGGAATCCAGATCTTCCCCTTCCGTTTGGATTGGAAAGTCTCATGATCTTTGTTCCTGCACTCTCTCAGGTGAAGTGTGCCTGGTTTGAGGAACGGCCTTTCCCACGTGGTGCAGCTGAGATGGGAGATAAGCTGCATCCCTACAGCATTATCTGCCAGCACAGCCCTTGCACACCTAGATTTCCAACAGATTCCACTTGGATCAGCATCTCTAATTGGAGAGCTGGAGGAAGGAACAGTCCCACCAGTCACAGACCAGGCCAGAGCATGATCTAGGAGACAACCTGGTGATCTAAGCAGACAAGTTAACTCTGAGCTCCTGCATCACAGCTGTTGTACTTCTGTTAAGCTGTTCTACTGATAGGGAGTAAACATACTTGTAATGTTCCCCCTTGAGCTAGTTAAATATAAAATTTTATATTTTAAATATAAAATTGCTCTCTTGCAGGTTCCTGAGTTGAGCTACAAGCTGCTTCTCTGCCTGATGTGCTCTGGTGACATATCTTGTCCTGTTCTTAAAGTCTTTCCTGGGCGTCCATCCATGTTACCTTTTGATAAGTACAGGCCAGGCAGATCTTTCTTCTAGTTCTTTGTTCCAGTCCAACTTTTGTTAATGGATGATAAGTTGATCTGTAACCAGTACCTTTGTCTTCAGCAGAAAACTGGGAAGTGGTATCTTGAGATGCTTGCTGAGCAGCTGCTCTGTGAGGGGAACAGTCCAACAAGCCCTTGTGACTGGCTATACCTCTTCCCTGAACAAGGGCATGTAGGTGAAAATATCAGTATATATTGAATTCCTCTGGTGTCTGAGGCTATATTATGACATCCTACTTTCTGGGTCAGTACCTGATAAATGATTCTCTTTGCCATAGAATCCAAAAGCTAGAAGACAGAGCTGAAGGAGATGCAGAATGATTACTTCAGGAAGCTATCGGTTTTCCTGTATAAGCAAGGGCCAGGGCAGATAGTAACCTGAGAATTGGCTTTTGCTGTAGGCTACTGCTCAGAGCTATTGAATATGTTAAACATGAGAGTTAGTGTGTTATATATTTGCCCTCTATGCATTCAGTTCTTCCACCAAAGTCCTGTTTTATGTTTATTGCATTTCCAGGTCAGTAGCAGACAGTACAAAGTTTTAGAACTCGTCTCAAAATGCAAATTCTTTCTTTGTCACAAACCATAAGGGAGTGTGTTAGGTGGCCTCTCTTCTGTCTTGGTCATGAGTGAGGCCTTTGCTCTCAATTTCTGGTTTTGGTTATTTTTTTTTTAAATTTGAGTGTTCATATTTATCTGTAATATAGTGGGAAAAGTGTGGATTTTTGTGAGGTTTGTTTTTTTTTTCCTCCCTCCTAAATATTTAAACACTACTTGAATTACTTGAAGTGTGAGTTACACTTCTCTTACAGGAACAGTTAGATTTCTCTTTTTTTTTTTTTTTTTTTTTTTTTTAACCCTGCACAATTCAGCATCATGTAGAAACAGCCAGCTTTGAACAAACAAGTCTCTGTATAGGGTAAAATGCCTGTGAAGCATTGCCTTGGCCATGTGTTGAGACTATGCCTGGTACCCAGAACAGCAGATAAGATTCCACGCAGTCTGAACTCAGACACATACCAACCAACTTGATCTGTTTGGCTTATCAAGCAGAGGTGATTGGATAGCAGGTGTAAGCTTCTCTTCTATGGGGAAGGCACTTCTGAACTCAGCTCTTCAAGTAGGCAGATGAGGACAAGCTGGAAGGCAGAAATTAGGCTAGAGGTGGAGGATTTTTGAAGTCGAAAGGAGGTGTTTGTCTCTAACAGTCAAGGTATACAGCATCTAAATAATGTATTGTTAGAAAGGATTTAGTTTCAGCACATTGCAAACTAGGGATTTAATACAGAAATGAGTCAATAGAGGCTCTAGTGCTTTTCTGACTGTATTAGAATTATTGCTTTAGTCTTCTGTAGTTTAAAGCTCATCCCCTTCCCAAATTACTGCTGTAAAAATGGAGTGAGGCAGGAAGAAGGTGTGTATGTGATAAAGCTAGCAGTTGACACGTGAAGTTTCCCCCCCCCCCGGGCTAAACTTTTTTTGGTGGTGGTCCTTGAAGAACTAGCATCATCTGTACATCCAATTCTCCCCAGCAGCCAGAAACATTCCATTTGCTACCCCCTCTAGAGACACTACTGAAGCTTCTGTTTAAAGTGTGATTAAAGCCAGGGCATGCCAAAGTTGGCAGTGTGGGGTTTGTTCTTTGATCCTCACTGTATGTTCTACGTGTTTTTGCTTGCTTCCAGGAATTGGGCTGGCCTTGGCTGCAGCAGTGAAGGGTTATCGCTGTATCATTGTGATGCCAGAGAAAATGAGCATGGAGAAGGTTAGAGCTGCTTTTATTTTAAAGAATTTAAAAATAAGCATGTTTGCAGAGTTCCTGATGCAGTTAAGTGTTGTGTCTTCAGCAATGAAGGTGTAGGCTCTTGGTCTCCAAGTCACTGGCCAGACAGAGCTCTGCTGAGGGGCTGTTGCCAGTGTCCAAATAAATGCAGGCTTGCAAGCCATGGACAGGAAAGGTCTTCACTCCCCACAGCATTTTCACTTGAAAACTGTCATAAGTGCTGTCATAAGTGCAAATGTCAAGGGAACTTGAAAATTTGCTAGCCACTTGAAGTGAGTAGCTGTCCTTGGTTTCGCTATGCCTCACTGAGCAAAGGAGGATGAAAGAAGGGAATGCTGAAGCTTTGAGTATTCTTCTCTTCTACACTGGGCTGAGGAAGGCTGTGAGCTGCTGAGCTCCCAGGGGATACCAGCAAGCATCTGAATTGTGTCACCACCAAAATGAAGGGGTATGAAAAATCACCTGGGTAATGTCTGCTTGCCTCCAATGTGGAAAGAGCACAGCATCCATCTCTAGAGAAGGCCCTGTCCTGTGTTGCTGCTCATGCAGCCAAAAGAAGTCAAGAGTAGAAATCTTCTGTGTTTCACAGTTGAAGCAGCAAATTGCTGTCAGCAAACCCACTTTTTTTGGTTCAAACACTTTCAGCATTCTGCTGAAATGCAGTGGCACAAATGGGAACACCATCCCCTGAAGACTGATACCCATTGCTTGCCCTTACCTGCTCTGGAAGGAGATAGCACATGGCCATTGCCATATGCCATGCCACACCAAAGGCCTCCCTTTTCTCTGAGGACAGGATTTCTCTTGGCTCAGAGTCAAACTTTCTTGCCCTTGTAGCTATTGAATGATGCATAGGGCTCCTTTGCTGCCTTTGTCTAAAGGAGGAGGTGGTAAATATGCATAATTTACACTGTGCTATAGCACCATTGGAGTGCAGAACATATGTGAATAGTATGAAAGGATATGGTATTTTGCCTGAATGAGGCTTCTTGGTGTGTAGGAATAGTCACTACAGGCCTGAAGGCCTAGAATAGAAACAGGAATTTGACATTTAGCATTCTAAATAATACCAAATGACATCAAGGATTCGGACCTGTGGCTCAGTGTTGTGAGGTTGAGGTGTAGGAGAACTGCTTAGGAGGCTGTTGCAGAACAGGTAAAAGGGAAAGTTTTTTCTTTTCTCTACATCCCAATTAAGTCTCTGTGCTGGGAGAGTGTTTTGGAGTTTTGTGACCATCTTTATTTGATACAGGTGGATGTCCTGAGAGCTCTTGGTGCTGAGATTGTGAGGACCCCAACTACTGCCAGATTTGATTCTCCTGAATCTCATGTGGGAGTAGCATGGAGACTGAAAAATGAAATCCCCAATTCACACATACTAGACCAGGTAAGTGCCAAGTGTCAGGGCTGCATGAGAGGAAGTATTGCAACCTTATTCCTTAGTGTCCCTCATTGGCTATTCAATACCCTGCGTGTGCCTCTGGAGGAAATGATGTCTCAGGTGTGGAGCTGAGACAGTGTAGTTGAGACATCACCATGCTGTAGCTATCAAGTTTTTGTAGTCACTAGAGGGCAGCAACGACCCTGTGTTTGCAGGAACTGCAAAAGATACGGATGGTTTTCCCCTGAAGTCCACTCCTTTGTGGAAGAATGGGTACAAGGGTAATGTTCCTATAATAAACAATCCCACAAGCAGGGACTGATCTTGCCATTGAAGGATGCTGGCACTTTATAACTGCTCTTAATTTAGATCACTTAGGAAGACTGTGTCTCTGCTTGGGCATCCTGCCTTGATCTGCATTATAGATATGGAAATAGTCTGGAAAGAATATCTGTAGCTGTTATGGGGCTTGGAAAATATTTTTCATTTCTTGAAATGTCTCACAATGTGAATTTTGTCTTTCTGGTCTCCTTAATGGCTATTCTGTCTTTCAATATAGTACCGTAATGCCAGCAACCCCCTGACACACTATGACACCACAGCTGAAGAGATCCTGCAGCAGTGTGAAGGTATGTTTGCCTCTTGTCCTCTTCACTGAGTCTCTGTTATTCTCTTATTGTTAGGTACTTGGAGAATGGGATGTGAGGTAGGTACTTGGAGAATGGGACTTGAGGTAGATGGGAAATGCGTGGATTTTGATACAGCAAATCCCCTACATATGCTGAGTGTCAGAGAATTACCTTATTTCAGTAGCTGTAGTAATTATTTTTTCAATCAAAGAAGGCTGCTTTGCGTTTTAGACTTGTCTACTTGTGATCAGGTGGAAAGAGTAGTGATGCCTAAGTAATTTATTTTTTTTTAATTAAAAAATCTGTAAGTAGACTGTCATGAAAGAACAGGGTAATTTTTCTCCAATCACAAATACAGAAATGGGTATTTTTACATTATCAGACCCAGATACTTAAATACACTGGAAACTTCTTCACTTAGTTCTCAGAACTACAAACTGCTCTGTATTGTGGTGTCACCAGTGAGACACATTTACTCTGCAGGAGTGGCTTCCATATTATCTGTAGGCAGCTGAGCTGTAGTACCGGCAGTGACTGAGATGTGGCAGCAGAGACCTTTATCTGGGCTAACTCACCCAGCTGAGGAATTGGTTTGAGAGCTGTTGGAGGCATTCAGTATGGTGCTGCAGCCTACCATGTGTAGGCATTCACCATAGGTGGCAGAAGGAAGTCATAGAGGAGGTTACTGAACTACCTTATAAAACACTACAGTTTCTGATGGGACCCTCTAATAAAAGGGTCCTCCTCCTCCCTAAAAGTAACTGTAGATGTTCAGATGGTTTGTCTTGTCTTCTGGGGTAAACTAAGTTTGAATTAGAATGTGAGTACTTTAACAAGCTGCTGTCCCATCAGCTGAGTCTAGATGAGTTCCAGCTTCAGGCTTCTTGTTTGTCTTTACTTTTCTTCATAGGAAAGATCCTGTTCAGTTACCCCTTCTTGATGGGGTGTTAATTCTTTTGACTGGTAAGCATTTCCTTTTGTGTGTGAATTGGTGAACTTTTAAAAATTAATTTTTTTAATTGATGAAAGCTCACGTAAGTGCACCAGAGAAACTGTAGGTGGTGACAGAAAGATGAACTGTGCTACCTGCTCTTGAGTGCTCATGACCAAACCAGTCTTTTTCACATGAAAATGAGAGAGTAGTTATGTTGACAGTTCTCTCAATGGATACCTGTCCTCTGCTTTTGGCACTAATTCTGTAAATTTACTGATATAATGGGCTGTTCATTTTAAGTTAGAGAATGAGTTATCTGTATCAACAAATACAGAAACATAAATATGATGGGTGTCAGCTCTATGGGTCACTTCTAGCTGTGTCTGGAGTACCACAAATTGGTGCCTTGCCAGGCCACTGGACAGGCACTTCAAAACCACTGTTGAAATAAATGAGGCTTGAGCAAGGTGGTCTTCAGGTAGGTCTCATAACTCTTTAGAAGCAATGAGCCTTATCTTACTCTTTCTGCTGCTTTCTGCATTTTTATTGAAGAATGTCCATATTTAGGTGTAAGTGGGTTTTTAATACATTATTCTGTCTCTCATCTTTAAACAGGAAAACTAGATATGCTGGTAGCTACAGCTGGCACAGGAGGTACTATCACTGGCATCTCTAGAAAATTAAAGGAGAAGTGTCCAGGTTGCAAAGTAAGTGGCAAGCTAAATCATTTCTCTTTAGCAGGGTGAACCTCAAACCGCTCCAGTTTGCATGTTCCATTCTTTGCAAGCCTGCCCTGGATCTCTGTGGAAAGCTCTTGGGAGTTCTCAGTTAGAAGGTATCTCTGAGCAGCAAAGAAAGAGATTTCTCAGACTCTGAAATTATCATGCTTTAGTCTCACTGGGTTGCCAGAGTTCAAGTTTAGCTCAGCAGATGAAAACTGGCTCTCAGGTCCCTTCATGGGATCTCTGAGAAACTTCCTTCTCTGGTGTGTTCTCCAGCCTTGTATTTCCTCTCTCCCCTCACTAACTTGTCAGGAGCTGCTTAAATTTTATCCTGTTTCGATTGTGAATATTTTCCTACATAGGCAGTGATAAACAAAATAAAACTTACCTGCTTACACTTGGAACGAAATGTGTTGGCTGTAACGATGCCTGAGACGTGAATGAGGACAATCTTGTCTTAGGAAATGCCTCTCTGTTGTTCAAACCAAGCAAGACCCATTTAGTGTCCACAGCCTGAGGAGATGGGGTGGGTTGTCAAGGGTCCAGAAAAGCAGCAAAGCATTTTGCTCACAGGGAGGTGAATCTTGCTGGGAAGAAATGAATAGGAGACTAGATTGCTGTTAGCTTGGCTATGTGTGCAGCTGATGTGACACCAGCAGCTGTAACAAGGCCAGCACACATGAGCAAATAGTTGTGTTCTCAAAAGGAGTGTGTCCTGTTAGCTCAAGTGAAAACTGCTTCTCCAGATTGTAGGTGTTGATCCTGAAGGTTCCATCCTTGCTATACCAGAATCGCTGAACAAGACTGACAAGACAATGTATGAAGTGGAGGGAATTGGATATGATTTTGTCCCCACAGTGTTGGATAGATCTGTAAGTCATGCTTCTTAGTTTACTGCCCTTTGTCCTCTGTTGGGATGCACAAGTGAGGTGAAAGGTGGAGGTGAAACTTAGTATTTCAGCTCAAAATATTTCTTTGAGTTGAAAGGGGAGGGCAAGCAAGCCCTGCTCCTGTGTGTTTAACAGCAAAACCAGTCCTCAAACAGCTTTTGCCCTCGCCATGTGTGTTTTATAATGCTAGGTGGAAATGCTATTAGCAGATAACATTTTATTATAACACAGTATTCTTAAAAAAAAGAGTAAATTCCTAAACAAACATGAAATCCCCCACAACCAACAAATCAAAACCCCCCCAAAAACAACAAAGCAGCCTGATCCCTCCTGGCCAAAAGTCAGATGACTATGTCCTGAGCAGAGCTTGTGTCCTTGGGATGCCCTCTAAGAGGGGAGGAAACTGATGCTTTCTGTGGCTGTCTCACAACAGCCTGGTCTTACAGTAAAGTTTCATTAAGGAGCCTCTTGTGCTAATGTGCTAATCATCTTATCCTGACAAAAAAAAAACCCCAAACAGCCAAAAAACAAACGACAAACAAGACACTTGGGATCTGGTGAGTGGAAACCCAGGCACATTGCTCAGGAGGGCAGCTGGTACCTCAAAGAGCACGGGGTGGCTTTACACTAGTTGTGTAGTTCCCCGAGCCCTCCTCATATACACAGACCCTTGTTTCTGTCTTCTGCCCCTTCCCAGACAGTGGACCAGTGGTACAAGAGCAATGATGAGGAGTCGTTTGCTATAGCACGCATGCTGATCCGAGAGGAAGGACTGCTGTGTGGTAAGAGCAAATGCAGTATCTGAGAGGCTGAAGCCTTGAACAGGTCAAGGAGATGTCCCCCTACTTCAGAAGCTGTCTGCCTCCCTGCTTCTTCCACTGTCCTACCTTCTCTCATTCTTTCTCATTTCACTTATGGTTTGACAGTTTTGCATCTGGTCTGCATTTTGGCAGGTGGCAGCTCAGGCAGTGCCATGTCTGCAGCTGTGAAGGCAGCCAAAGAGCTGAAGGAAGGTCAGCGCTGTGTCGTTATCCTCCCTGACTCTATCAGGAACTACATGTAAGAACCTGTTTGTTTCCTCTCTGGGAAAGGGTGAGGCAGTCCCTCAGACCTCCTTAGAGCTGTAGCAAGTTGAATACATATTTGTTCTACCACCCAGTTACCCAAACAAGGAAAGTGTTTGGCCCACATCTTCTGATGTATTTAGAAAGGGCCTGACATGGAATAGAAAGGAGCTTAGCCCTCTGAATGCTGAGCTCCTATATCATAGAATCATAGAATCAGCTGGGTTGGAAGGGACCTCAGAGATCATCAAGTCCAACCCTTGATCCACTACTGCTGCAGTTACCAGACCATGGCACTGAGTGCCACATCCAGTCTCTTTTTAAATATCTCCAGGGATGGAGAATCCACTACTTCCCTGGGCAGCCCATTCCAATGTCTGATCACCCTCTCGGTAAAGAAATTCTTTCTAATATCTAACCTAAACTTCCCCTGGCACAACTAAAGACCATGTGTTAGCCAAGCTAACATATGTGTCTGTATTCAGTATACAGCCATCACCAGTTAGTATCTTTCACAGGAAAAGGCTTGTTTTAATTGTTTTATTTACTGGAGATTATTGATATTATCCTTTTGCCTTACTGGAACCTTTCCAGGAGTCTGCTCTCACTCACTCTCTGCCTCTGTCCACAGCAGAACACAGCACTGCTGTAGCAGCAGCCAGTGTTGGGGTGAGTTTATGGGTGGAACTGTGAGGGCTTTGAGCTGTGCTGAGAAGTTGCTTCTGTCCTACCACACTGAAACATAGCCCAAAACATGATGGTTTTAGCTGTGTTTCCTGACTTATGTTGCATCCAACACAATAGTAGATAGCTAGGAACTGTGGACAGACCTTGCCTGAGTACAGATTGGCACTTCTTCATTCCTGGCTGTGTGTTAATTATTGTGTCACAAGGGACTGATGCAGTCAAAACTCTGTTTTCTAAAAGGTTCTTTCCTCCTATCAGCGTTGTCTCAGCATCTCTGGCTGATAAGCTTCTATGGAAAATGGCAGTATACTTTCAATTACACTTCAGTTTTTAGTTATAGTGAGCTGTAAGCAGTTGCCTCTGTGTGCTATTATGTCTGCTGTCAGATATTCAGCTTGCTAATGAGCTTTTAACTTCCTGATGCTTTCCAGGTCCAAATTCTTGAGTGACAAATGGATGATTCAGAAAGGGTTCATGAAAGAGGAAGACTATGTCAAAAAACCTTGGTAAGCATGTCAGATCCATTTAGATTTTCATCAGTCTGGTCAATCAACTTTATGGTAGTTGCTAATTTAAAGCTTGTTTTAATTTATACTACTGTCATTGATTTAGCTTATCTTTCATGCTCTTGTGTTGCTGTATAGTTGCAGCTGTTAATTGAATTTGCTTAAATTGGTTGATTTCCTTTTTTCCTTTTTTGGTTTGCATGGCAGCAGTAGAAAACTCTGTACTTAATGATTTGATTTTTATGAAAATGATTATATCTGAAATGAAAAAGTAGTATAGAGAATATTTCTGAGATTAGAGCTCTTGAGTGCAAAGTACTCCAAGCCTACATAGGTGGAAGGCAGTCTTCCCTGATTGACTATCTATAGTGACTGTCAATAGGGCTGCCTCTATAGGCACAAGCAGAAAATATGCAGTGTAAGAAACTAGGGATATGAGTACTTTCCCCTATCTTTATTCTTAGAAAGTAGATGAAATTAGGACAAGAATTTCAATCTTAAAGCCTTCTTGTATGCCTTAGTGACTTTCTGATACTGGGGAGAAAATTTGAAAGTCTGAAATCTTTACTGCCTGGATGAATCTTGACTCTTCCTTGCAGCCTTTTGCTCTTCCTGTAATGTTGAAGGCCAGTGTACATGAACAGCTGGTTCTTTTCTCTCTGTAAAGCTTGCATGGGATTGTTTTTTTTTTATTTCATCCTCAGGTGGTGGAACATAAGTGTTCAGGAACTAAGCCTTTCTGCTCCCCTGACTGTGCTTCCAACTGTTACCTGTGCAAAGACTGTTGAAATTCTCCGGGAGAAGGGATTCGACCAGGTACCAGTTGTTGATGAATCTGGGTATGTCCACATATATTGCTATTTATCCATATGTGTCCCTCCTTTCACCATCTTCGAAGGGATGTCTTTTAAATGATTAGTAGTAGTATAATATCCTCTCACTCATCTTTGTTCAGTTATAGAAACACAGTTCAGAAAAGTTGCCTTAAACACACTGGACTTCATATGTTGTTCTGCTAGGTCTGTCCTGCCTTTCACATAACATGCCTCTGATTATTATGATATATTTACCCTGTGCTTCTGCAGAATAATTTAATTGTTTTTTATAACACCTTCTTAACTTGACCAAGGTAAATTCATATTTCAAACAACTAACCTATCCATCTCCACAACTTTTACCCAGTTTCTTCAGAACACTGTGTTACAGGTCAATGTTGCAGTGATCCCTGTAAATCAGAGGTTCACAGCAAGCTGGTATACTTTAATTACCCTGTGTAAAACAAGGAAGCTGTGCTTCTCAAAAGCTCTCTCAGATTGCAAGCAGCTCTCTAGCTGAAAGAACTAGAGATACAAAGAGTCTGATGCTCTGAAGGGTCAAGCACTTTTTTTAAAAATTTTTTTTTTTTTTTGCCAGAAAAAGATTAAACTATTCTTAAACATAGAATCATAGAATAGGCTGGGTTGGAAGGGACCTCAGAGATCACCGAGTCCAACCCTTGATCAATTACCACCACAGTCACTAGACCACGGCACTGAGTGCCATATCGAGTCTCTTTTTGAATATCTCCAGGGACGAAGAGTCCACCACCTCCCCAGGCAGCCCGTTCCAATGTCTGATCACCCTTTCTGTGAAAAAATTCTTTCTAATATCCAGTCTGAACTTACCCCGGCACAATTTAAGACCATGCCCTCTTGTCTTACTGAGAGTTGCCTGGGAAAAGAGACCAACCCCCGCCTGGCTCCATCCTCCTTTCAGGTAGTTGTAGAGGGCAATGAGGTCTCCCCTGAGCCTCCTCTTCTCCAGGCTGAACACCCCCAGCTCCCTCAGCCTCTCCTCGTAGGATCTGTGTTCGAGTCCCTTCACCAGCTTGGTTGCCCTCCTCTGGACCTGTTCGAGGACCTCAATATCCTTCTTGAACTGAGGGGCCCAGAACTGAACACAGTACTCGAGGTGCTTAAAAGCACCTCCTGACTTGTGTGAGTCTCCAGAACTTCTGAGAACTGGACTCTGCAGAGATACAGAATCCAATCAATAATGTTGCTTTCTGCCATGAAGCATTTGAACTACTTGCTCCAAGCTGGCTAAAAGTGGATCCTTTTATCTACAGGAACACCTAAGGCTTTGTGTTGTTTAGCTCTATCTTCTCACTCTCCTTCTCCAGGGTGATTCTGGGCATGGTTACTCTGGGTAACATGCTTTCTTCACTGCTTGCTGGAAAAGTTCAGCCTTCTGATGAAGTCAGGAAAGTAATCTACAAGCAATTTAAACAGGTAAGCAGGTATATTCTACAACTCCTCAGGCTTATGGTATTGTAAATGTCCTAACACTACAGTGGCATCAGGTTGGATAAAATTTACCTGAGACCATACAGAGCAGTTGTTACTGAGCACAGATGTGCTCTAAGCTCTCTCCTAGGTTACCCAGAAGCTCCCAGGTTTGTGCTGTGGCTCTATATTGTGCTGTTCCAGTACTGCAACAGGCTTTCTTCTAGCATGCTTTTCCATTCTTCCTTTCCCCCAAAGCTCTTATAAATCTGAGCAATGTAATTATCCAGGGGAAGAGACAGATGTTGAAACAGCTTTCCTAAAAATTATTTATCAGCTAAAGGCAAGCAGTTGCTTGTCTTTTTTATGGGATGCCTTGTTGAAATAGGTGTGTCCCCACAACTTTCACCAAATTCTCTAAGCTATACGAGTGCTCTTCTGAAATATATAAGTATTGTTGCAATTGCTTTGCTTCTCTTGCAGGAAGAGGATTTTGGTTTTAACATGGAATGCTTGACCTAGTTTTCACCTAGGCTTTTAGTTTCTACATTGTCTCATAGTGGATGAGGGGCTGTATTCCAGAAGTATGTGTAATGCTTCTGTTCAGTCTCCAAACTACCAAGTCCCTGAGAGTCAGAAAGGATGCTAATTCTTTATAGACAAATGTAAATATATTTTTTCCTTCCCAGACAGATAACCAAGCATCAGGTGGAAATGTGGTGCGTAACAAAACTCCTTAGTTCGTGTGCTCCCTCACTTGGACAACTTAAGAGTTTCTGGGGCTGGTGGTGTGCAATCATTTCTGTAGCTACACTGCTGTTAGCTGTAGTAGCCAATTCTCTGCTCTTCTGAGGTTGTGGCTTTTTTCCATGAGCATCTTGGAAGTTTTGCATGCTTGTTCAGTGAAGAACAGCTTAACCATTTCTTTTCTGTTTAGTTCTGACTTTTTTCTTGGTGGAGGATGGAAGATGAGTGACACGAAAGTGGTGGTATTGCTAACATGCTAACTAAAAGCATTATTCATTCTTATTTTCCATTTGAATTGATGCTTTAATGGAGAAAGATGGTAAAATGCGCATAACCTCAGAAGTTGTAAGGATTTACTTTTCTTACCACTTTAGTCAAACTTTTTTGGCTTGTTTACTGGTAAAATTGGGAAAGTGTATCATCTGTGTCACTGAAGTGATGTAGGGTATCCTACAGTTAGGATCTGTACCATAGCATGCATCAGTAAGAGCCTGTGACTATCAAGGCAAAGTTCTTTTGGCAACATAGGAAGCTTTCATTGGTATGAGTGTCACAATTATTTTGTGGCAATCTCTTAGAATGGAAGAGGAATGGTTACAGGGTTTTTTTTGAAGTCTCTGGTAGAATAGTACTCCAGGGCTTTGAAACACTACTCACAAGAAAATTTGCTAATCCAAACAAGTGCTGTGTGTTACATGAGAGGAGGGCCATTCTTGTGGAGTCAGATGTGAGTTCCAGTAGCTTAGGGTCTCTTTACCCCTTTTTCCACAAAGGATCTTTGCTTCAACTGCTAACATCTGTTAGGTGTGGTGCAGACACAGCCTTAGCCAGACCTCTTGTCTGCCTTTACCAGAAAATAGGGCTGGACAGTAGTATCTGATGCTTTCTTTTATTCTACCTAGTGTTTAACTGTTAGCTGTGTTCCCTGTTTAGGTGTCCTAAACTATTTAGCACTCTGCTAAACAATGCAAGGCTTGGTGTCCCCAGAATCTTGATGGACCAGAGCTTCTTGAGCAGGAGACAGTTCAGTTGTAGGGCCATCAGCAGTGCCATGTCATGTCACTTGCCCTTAGAGCCAAACATTTAGCCCCAGTCATGTGTAGGTGTAGCAGCATGTGTATAGGCTAATTGCTCAAAAGACTTTATAGGTTTGAAAACACTTGCCAATTGTATGAAAAACCATAGGCAAAATTTTTAGGGAGCTTGGATGAACAGTGATGATCAGGATGAACAAGTGAGAACTCTGTGGGAGTTTTTAATTCCCATTAAGCATTTCAAAACATGTTTATGTCTTCATAGCTGTCCCACTGCTGCTTTTGGGCTGTTTATCCTGATCATCTTTAGCCCACCTGTTCTCTGAAAGTTGGGCTAGTGATCATACACAATCAGAGGGCAAGGGGCTCTTCCCCTTCAATGAACTTTAAACTTTTCTGTATGTATACTTCAGACATGTATACTGATGCTTCAGTATGTCCCATGGCCTGCTGTCCCTTTAGCACAGGCTGCTGGGAATTCTGTGGATCTCTTCTAACTCACAGTAAAGAGATGAGAGCTCTGTTCTGCTGCAGCCCAACTGTTCATGCTGTGGCATTTATTCCTCAAACACAAGCTGAGCTTGCTGCAGGACAAAGGATTTTAATCTGCAGTGTGAGGCAGTGTTTGCTGTAAATTCCTTTGATCCCTGTTGATCAAAGTATGTCAGATGGTGGGTGCTGCTGTTACTTGGGGAGAGTCACTTGGGTAATAGACCTGTTGTAGCTGCTTAGTAGGGTTAAAGCATGTAGGAAGAACATTTTTATGCATGCTTTCAAATAGTTCCAGCAAATTATTAGATAAGTGTTTCAGAAGGTTCTCTGTTTTTTCTCTAGTAAACACAGGGTGCTTTCTTGTTTACTTTTAGCAAAGTTGAACTTCACTAAAAATGATTTCTTACTTCTCTGTTCCCTTATTTGCACCTGAAAGCAATGTTAGTTGAGCAATCTTCACCCATCATTTTGTTTTTGGCTTTCTGGGGGCTTCTTTCTTCCCTGCTGCTTTTGCAGATTGTATTTATTTCCACAGTGATATGCAGACTTATTGATTCACTTTTTCTGAGATCTTGCTAGAGAAAAATCACCAAATATGATCAGAGATTTGTGGTAGCTTCTTTTGTTAGACACATTGGAACACTTGACCTTCTTTAATTGTTAACATTTTTTAGATATTAACTAAGTTTATGTTTAGAGAAACGGATAGAATAACTTCATGTAGTGCTTTGGGTTTTTGTTCTGTTTTCTTGGAAATTAGAAGCAAAGAGAACTGATCTATTAAGTTGAACTTCATTTGTTAGTGTTTTGTAATACTTCAAGTAGGAGCAGTATATAAATGCTGATGTATTGTTTTTAATACTGCACAAAGTATGCAGGGGTTATCAACCAGTAAACATGTAAAGGCCTGTCTTAATAAAGTTTTGTAACTCTCCTTAGATTAACCTGAAAGACAACTTGGGGAAACTCTCTCATATCCTGGAAATAGACCACTTTGCTTTAGTGGTTCATGAACAGATTCAATGTGAGTATGATATATTGTGCCTTGTAAGAGGTAATCTGTGAGTGGAAGTAAGAATAAAGTATAAGTGAGAGTATAAACAAGTTATTAATAAACCAAATCCTCTTTCTATGTTACTGTGCTACTAACACTTAGTAAGAGTCTTGTGGAGTGAATGTTAAATCCATTGATAACCCCTCCTATATCCTGTAGTGTACCTGCTTTTGGAGAAGGTTTTGCTTAGGGTTGAGTGCCTGAGTCAACTCCACTGTACTTTGTTAGCAGCAGTAATCCAGTGAATAAGGAAGGTCCTGCAGTACAACTGATCTTTGCTTCTTCTCACTTGTCATACAACTTCCAGCAGTTTCATCACAGTGAGCATCCCAGGTTAACTAGACTTCATTTTTTTTTTGTCTTTTTAAAAGCAAAACCTTTAATTAAAACATGAAAGTTTAGTAAGATTGAGATGTCAACACTGACATGGCTGTCTCAAGACAAGACAGCTTAATGTTTCTTTTTTTCCCCATTTATTCTGTTTAAACTAACTCCTTTTCAGCTGGTATTTTTACTCCAGGATTTTTTTTTTGTCATCCATCTCAAAACTCTTTACACTGCTTTTTTTATAAATTGGAAATGACTAAATAAAACTTCAGAGCTAGGATATATCACTGTTACATGTGATTAATAATATTTTTTGCTGCTTTACATTCCTTATAGCAGGCAACTTGCAAAATTACAAACACTGAGAAACTAGACTAAAAACAATCTTAAGACTCACTGGAAAGTTTGTCTGACAGCTAGCTAAAATATAACTGTGAATAAAGAAAAGTCACCTAATGTGGCCTTGTTCCTGATAATCTTCATAAGGACATGCTCTTGACTCTGTGCTGACTGGAATTTCATTGGAAGCTTGCAATGGAACAAATATTGAGTAAATAAAAATTCCAGGACAATCTGTCTGGTTGAACAGCCTGATTCTATAAGTAGGTTAAACATCTCAATACAGCCAGGCTTCAGGAACAGGAGAAGGCCAAAGGTGACTTGGCCTCTTGGTTCCCAGATCAGAGGCTTATTTATGCTCACAATGAAAAATCACTTGAACCTGTGTTCTCAAGGCAGCAATGATGAGATGGCTAACAAGTGTTTTGGATGTAAATGGAAAAATGTTGTAATGTGAATTTTAAACTAATTCTGTGTTTGACAGTGGTGTTAGGGTAGTGTTGCATGTCATCTTCTAGTGGTCCTGGGTAGTATCTGCAACTGCTTAAAGTAAAGCCACAGAAATAATGCATGAGGAAAATACTCTTTATAAGAGAGGATTTGGTTAGAATTTTTGTGTTAAGAACAGTAAGTCTGTAGCTCCTTTCATAATGCTTCAGTTTCTATAATCCCTTTTCTTGAGGAGACTTTCTGAAATGAAAATCCTTGCCACTTCCTGTGTGACTGTTGGTCAAGATGACATTTGGGTTCCCCCTCGATATCTCCAGGGGTTATCAGTGAGTGACAGATAACCAGCTCTGCCAGTGGGCCCTAACTCAGAGCTGGGATGGCATGGCACCTGCCTTCAAAACCAGTGCCATTAAAACCACATGGCATGGTGTGGGTTTGTGCCTCCTAAAGCCAGAATCCCCTCTTTGTTCCACTGTAGATCACAACGATGGCTCCTCCAGCAAGCGCCAGATGGTGTTTGGCGTCGTTACAGCCATTGACCTCCTGAACTTCGTGACTGCACGAGAACGGGAAAGAAAATCCAGCTGAAGTCAGGTAGCAGTGTGGATGGAGCCTCTTCAACAACATCTTGCAATCTCCAACAAAGAATCAGGTTTATTTCTTAAGTAGAATGGTCTGTCTTTGGGGTGTTGTTTTCAGCGTTTTATTTTTTTCCAATATTCCAAAACTAAGCGGTTAGCTATCCTGGTGTAGGCTGAATAGCCAGTGCATTTTGCTGTATTGCACAGCTTTTGGGGACTTGTCTCTTAATCAGGTTACACAATATTTCTTAAGACAATTTATTTTTTTACCTATATATGTATATATATGTGAAAAATAAAACCTAAATTAACTGCTCTGTTCTTTACTTGTTATGTCTGAAGTCTGGCTTTCCAAAACACTGTTTCAGATTTATACAATGTTGAAATAAAGAATTACTGAAATAAAGCAGAGGCCCAAAAGAAAATTTTGGATTTTTTTTTTCTGTGCAGGGTTGTTAGGTTTGTCTTCCATGTGGAGACAAAAATGGGAGTGGGATATGGAGAGAAGAAAGGGAGGTTTTTCCCTTTCAATGACATCAGTGTAAAGGAAGAAGAAAACTTGAGGGCTGAAACTGAGGCTTGTTTTAACCAGCTGCTCTGAGTGAAAACTGACTTGAGTGGAAACCTACCAGTGAAGTAACATGAACCAGTGACTTCATTTTACTGATGCACCAGCTTTCACTGTGAAGACAGACCTTTCTTTTTTCCAGATGTGCTCTGATAAGTAAGCACAAGAGAAAGTTAAAAGGTAAGATCAAGCTTCTTGCCTGAAGGTTTTCAAAAATCGTTGTTTAATATCTTCCCCTTACCTACCCACCTTCTTGTTTATCTTAAAATGCTTATTTTTATGCCAGCTTTAGAAGAACCAAAGGTAATCTTTCAAGAGCTGTAAACTCTTTTGAGAATAGTTCACTGTAGTGCTTTATTCCAGGAGAAAAACACTCTACTATTAATTGAATTCACTGGAGCCAAGCTTGGAAGTAACTGGCAAACACGTTGCGGGCTGGTACTGTCGCGGATACACGAGATTAATGTGCAGTGCTTATGTGCAGCTACAACTTTTCCCCAGTTCTGGAACTCCGGATTCTTCAGTAATGTTTGACTCGCATAGCTGTGGCACCATTTGGCACTAACAGCACCATCCGTGTACACTACTGTGCTCAGGCTACTGCCTGCTGCTTCTTGTAATGAAGATTGGAATCACCCAGTGATTACAGGAGAAAAGTAGCTGCTCTTTATCTTCCTGAAGGCTACTCCAGTCATTTTCTTATTGGCCTTCTGCCAAGAATAACATTTTTGATCAGCACGAGTGATGCTTTTTTTAGCTTGTCTCTACATTGCAGTAAAAAAGAAAACCCTATATTTTTTTAGTCTGGGGCTATTGCTGGTAGGAGGGCTAAGTTGCGTTTGGTTTTTGTTTATGAAAAAAAAAAAATTGGCTGTGGGAAATTGTCAGTCAGCTAAAAGAAAACAAAGAGGCCATTTGAAAATCACAGTGACTGCCTCCTCTGTATATAGATTTCTCTCTACATTGCTGGCCTCCCTGTGGCATTGAAATTTGCTTTCTATTTTGGCAGTGTGTGCTCAGAGGAGAGAGGTGTTGGAAACCATTGCATCCCATGTTGTTCCTGAGCAAAGAACTCCAAGCAGGTGTGCCTTAGGTATGCTTGCCTGGAGGAGGGAGGCAAGCCAAGAGCTCAGAGCCAAAGAAGGGACACCAGTGTCTGCCTGCCAGAAGTGTGACAGCCTGGTTTGTTTTCTAGCTGCTTTCTATTCTATTTCTTTCACCTTAAATTTGTGAATGTTAACAATGTAATTGTAATAATAAAAAGCCACAGACTGATTTCTGATAACTTTTCAGTGGCCATGCTGGTGAATGCTAAGTTTATTCTGTTCCTGTTCAGTTTATTTCCTTAGATGCTGGCTCTCCCGGCAGATTAGGGCTGTTACTGCAATAACATGACCCACACTTAGCTTAAACAATGCTTTAGCCATTGATACTTTAAGATTTAAGACAACTTTGCCCAAGGCTCTGGAATGTACTACTATACAGTCTAAAAATGTACAACTTCTAACGGGTGGTTGTTTCTGTAATTTAATTTTTTTCCCCTCTTATACTGTGCAGTGATTCCTTTCTCATTGTTGCCTCTCACAGTGGTAGCTTCTGCAGGCTGGGTGCTCTGACTAGTAGAAAGCTGAACCAGTGTGATTTATCAGATGTGTGTACTTGTGTGTTAAAAACACAGTTTTCAAATCTGGATTAGTTTTCTGTAGGCTGAACAGCTCTCTTACCTCTGCTGTTTGTCAGAGCCTAATAAGTCATCTTTCAAATTATATTTTTTGGATGCTTCCCAAGGACGTGGTCTTTGCACTTTGTGCTTTTAACACCTTTGATGTTTCTTAGTATAGACAGTCTTAATTATACTTTCACTGCATCTTTTTATTCTCATGTCAACTGTTGATGTTAAATTAGACTGAAAGGTTGTCTATGTCTGCTCATAGAGAGGGTCATGAGATAACCCCTCATCTCATGTTTTTTTGGTTCCTGTTTCCTTATGTGGTCAGCTCTTGCTCAGCTCTGTCCAAATAGTGCAGGACCCTACTGACCAGTCTCATTGGGTTGTTGTTCCATCTCGGAGACCCAGGGGAAGGTCAGTGGGTGCAGGGGTGTAGCAGGGCTTCCCCTGCTTGCCAGTCCCCCAGGCATGGGGCATTAATTCCTTGCTGGTTGCTTACCTGTCTGCTGGGTTTGCTTACAGGGGCACGGGTCACCTACTTCTTTGAACCCACAGAGTGTTCTGTCCTCAGCTTTATCTTCTCAGTCCTGATCCAGTTTGCTCTCCAGCAGCACAGGGTGACTGATAAAGTGGGGAAAAGATACAGTAAACTTTCTTTACCCCACACATCCTTTTCTTGTGATCAGTTCAAACACTTGTTGCTGTCAGTAATTGCAGATCATCACGTTACCTTTTGTCAGTCTGCTCGGAGGCAGAAAGGATCCTGGCAACATAGTCTGACACACAGAAGGCTCCATCCCAGGCTTGCCTGTGGAAGGAAAGAGCATTTCAGCAGAAAGGCCAAAGGCTAATCCAGCACAGAGAGCAGCAGGCGGTGTGGGGGATCAAGTTCCACTTGCCAGCAGACTGAAGGCATTCCTGCCCCAACCCTGGCCCCTGCTCTGTGCTGCTGCTCCTGCCCCTGGGCTGTGGCCGTGGTCTCAAAGACAGAGCTGAAATGAGTAAAAACTGTCCCTGTGAGGTAGATGAGAATCATTGAATTGTTAAGGTTGGAAAAGACCTCTAAGATAAGTCCAACTGTCAGCCCAGCACTGCCATCCCAACCATATCATGTCCTCATGTGCCACATCCATGCATTTTTTTCAGCACCTCCAGAGATGATCCACCACTTTCCTGAGCAGCCAGTTCCAATACTTTACCACTCTTTCAGTAAAGACATTTTTCCTAATATCCATACTAAACCTTTCCTGGCACAACTTGAGTCCATTTTATCTTGTCCTATCACCAGTTATGTGGGAGAAGAGACCGACCCCCACCTCACCACAACCTCCGTCCAGGCAATTGTAGATCAGGAGCAGTTTTAGCCCGTGCAGCTATTGAGAGAGACATTCATGGTTCCCCAGAGTGCTTCTGGGGCATCCCATAGCAGCAGCCCCCAGTTTCAACCCCTCCAGTAGCACGTTTCCCCTGTTCTTGCAGCAGCAGCAGGAGGGAACCTTTCTTGACCAGACACTGCCTGATGGCACTGCTAGGACTGACCTGGCCCCAGCTGCATAGGTACACATCCTCATGAGTCACCAACACAGGGAAAATTACTGAGTACTGGATAATTATTGCTGTACTGACTCTGGAGATAAAGGGAGGACTTCAGTCCAGAACGTCACCTTAAAAAAGCAATAAATTCCCTTTGGGAAAATAATTATAAAAACAAACAAACAAACCTGCAAACCACCAACCCACACTTGTATTGCTGAGGGAAGTGCCTCTACCTTTTTGCCACTGCCAGGTAGAGGCAGATGTGTTTGAGCTTTGCTCCTGAAATATTTCTGAAGGAATTCTTTATCTAAATGGGCTTAATGGGAAGTGGAGCTTTGGAGAAGGAAGTGGCTATGCAGAGGCACAGTCCCTGACAAGACACAAGGGACCCAGCACACTTCCCCCACTTGCCATTGGGTTAAACATACACAGTGGGGATGCTCTGTGTGCATGTGGGCCCCACAGAGCCTGGGCCCTATTCCTCTTTCCCTGCTGCATCTGTGCTGCAACCATGCCCAGCCATGCACCCAGACACCCATGCTGCTGTCTCCTGCCAAGGCCTTCTCTTGGCCTCACAGCTGCCTTGGCACTGCACAGTGAGCTTGCCTTTCTGACCACATCCAGCTAAAATGCAGCTTCCCCCCCATACCACACTACTTTATCAGTGAGACTGATTTTCTGCTTTACTTTCCTAGGTATCTGTAATGGACAGGACAGCAAATCATAGACACAGAGAATGGTTTGGGTTGGAGAGGACCTTAAAGATCATCCAGTTCCAACCCCCCTGCATGGGCAGGGACACCTCCCACCAGACAAGGTTGCTCAAAGCTCCATCCAGCCTGGCCTTGAACACTGCCAGGGAGTTTCCTGGGGCAACCTCTGCCAGGGTCTTGCCAACCTCACATGAAATAATTTCTTCCTAATATCTAAAATGAATTTCCCCTTTTTCAGTATGAAACAATTCCTCCTTGTGCTATCACTATATGGCTTTATAAAAAGACATACGATAGGGATGACTGGAAGGATGGTAGGAGGAAGGGTTGCTCAGCTGGGTACCCCTGAGCAGATCCTATAAAGAGCAGATCCTGCAAAGCAGGACCAGCCCCGTGCCTTCCTCAAGATCAGAGAGAAGGATGGAGGAGAGCCACACGTTGTGGCTATGTCCAGCCACTGCTTTGTTTGGTGCCAAACACTGCGAGTCTTCCACTGGTTGTAGTGTTGGAGGACAGTGAGCACAGGCAGAGCCTGCAGTGCTGTCACACTGACCAGTGTGACAGTAAGAAGAATGGCCAACTCACCTGCCACCACCCCTGCCTAAGTCTTTTCCTCTATTTAAGAGAAAGGCCAAATGCAGTCTACACTTCAGGTTGCACTACTTATTTGGTAGACAAAAATATACCATAGCTTCTTTGTACTGATGCACCTTCTTCTTTTATAACTGCCAGCTCTCTCAGGCTTTGAAAAGTTCTTGCCTTTTCTAGTGGTGCCCAGCTGGATTTGTATGCCCAAACAAACAGGGCAGGTGGTCTGCATGCACCCACACCCCCTGTATTCCCTGCACCTTGTGGTGTGCAAACAGAGACTTCATGTGCATAGGGAAACTGGAGTGAAGACAACGTGCTGATCCACAATGAGGCTGTTGCATTTTGGACCCATTGGGTACTGAAATGTGCTGATCAGCCCCATGGGGCAAGCACAATGGGTCTGACCTGCAAATGATGAGAAATGCAGTGTGTTTGGAGCTACTTGTGCCTTGGGTTCCTTCCAGTGTCTTCCTGAAGGGAAACTAGGAGGTCTGTTCTTTTCCTTGCCTGTCTTCCCGTGGCCAGCTGCAATAGGTGCACTATCAAAGAGGGCACATCAGATGCACTGAAAAGATCCGTGATTTGTACAGGCAAATGCTGACCTCTCCTGAGACAAGTGGGTATGAACTGCTTCTTCAGGCCAATGGCAAAAATGTAACTTTTGAAACCCATTTCTGCCTTGGAATGTGACAGGCTTGGGCTAGTGGACCTGTGCTGGTTTTGGTTGGGATGGAGTTAATTTCCTTCATAATAGCTGGCCTAGGCTGTGTTTTGGATTTTTTGCTGATAATACTGGGATGTTTTCATTATTGCTGAGCAGCACTTACACAGTCTCAAGGCAGCTTCTGCTTCTCACACCACCCCAGTAGCGAGAAGGCTGGGAGAGCACAAGAAGCTGTGAGGGCACACCATTGGTACAACTGTCCCTAGCTGACCAAAGGAATACACCATGCCATATGACATCATGCTCATAAAAAAAGGGGAGATGTTTGAAGTGGTGGCGTTTCTCTTCCTAAGTCACAGTTACATGTTATGGAGCCCCAGGGATGGCTGAACATCTGCCTGCCAGTGGGAGCAGTGAATGAGTTCTTGGTTTGCTTTGCTCCTGTGTGTGGCTTCACCTTTACCTGTTGAACTGTATTCATCTCAAGCCGTGAGTTTTCTCACTTTTACCCTTCTGACTCTGCAGTCATGGGTAAGGCCATGTTGGAGAAAGTTCACTTCTGAAGGGATTGTGGCTGTGGGTAAGGACACACTAGAGCTGGGGTTAAAACATGGCAGCACCTTATAGTGAGTACCCTGCTGATGTGAGGCAAGTCACGAAACGTGAAGAAGTGTCAGTGGGGCTGAGCCACAGATAATTAAATTGGTTTTGGTAAGACTTAAATGATGGGGATGAGGGCTTCATAAAATCCACAAGCTGGTCAGATGGCATACGTGGGTTTCAGCTGGAGTAGTTTTACTACTTTAAAATAAAAAACTTTAAAATAGCTGACAAGAGTCATCTCCATAGGCTGGTGGTTCTATTGTTTTTCCCAAATGTCTGATCAATACCTGCGTCTTTAGCCAAGGATTCCAACTGCCTGTCTTCTCTCTGAGTTAGTGTTGTGGTAGCAGCACCATCATTCTAGCATAGAGTAACCAAGTAAGAAGTGGTTCACCTGAAAAACAGCTGAAGTCTTTCCTCAGAGTATGCAAGTCCCTCATGGAATAGGGCTGAGCAAATTCTGAGTCCTCCTCAGCTGACTCTGCTTTAGAGTCTGCTTTAGCTGCTCTAGGCGGAGAGGCAGTATTCTCTATTTCCTCTATCACCTGGTCGTCTTGTTCAGACTTTGAAGGGTTACAGCTAATTTCTGATTTCCATTGTTTTCCTAGTCACCCTCCTAGTCACAGGGTCAACAGCTAACTATGTGGGCTGAGGGGGAGAGGCTGTGGTGTCTGCAGCAGTAGCAGCAGCAGGGCTTGCTTTCTGAGCAGCTTTAAAATAAAGCTTTTTCATCAAGAGGGTTGAACAAGAGAGAAATACGTTTAAGTAAAATCCTCCTTTCTTCTGTTTGCCCACATAATTCAGATAATGGGTGTTATGATCAGTGTTCCATACAGCCTGACCAGTAGTTGTTTTTGAGCCTATGTACCCCCAGCAAAATGGCTTTCTCCATCAGTCAAAGATAAGCTAAAAGCTAAGGAAAACCTGTTCTGCTCTGTACTATCTACTGGGCCTTCCCAAAACATTGCTAGCCCCTCTTCTCCTGACATCCTACCAAGCCCTATCACAGACCTTCAACTGCTTTGGTGAACCCATTTTGAGTATTAAATTACATGGGAGGGAAAAACATGTATTTCTTCCCACTTTGTAACATCTTAAAACCTGATTGTCTCCACTAGGGGAAAAAAAATCACCCGGGGAGTGGGTTTGTGGTCATGAACAATCTCTCAAGTGCCCAGAAGTAAAACCTGAGTGCTGCATCCCTTCTAACCCCAACAAGATGAGTACTATGAGATCACCTCTACAAAGAGTCTTTTCAGTGATACTTTAAAAGCCGAGGCCCTATACCTGTGCACAGGCAGGAGCTCTCCCCTCACACCTTTTTGTCTGGATTGCTCTCGGCCACCTCAGTCCCTCCCTGTGCCTCTCTCTTCTCTCTTTATGACCGAGCCGGTTCTCTCTGGTTGCTGCATCCCCTTTAGTCAGCGGGATGCTGCAGGGCAAGAGCTGCAAGAGATAAAGGACAGGGTGGGATGAGCCTGCCCAGGGATAAACAGCTGTGAGATGTGCTCACCTGTGGGTTTGGGTTTTTTTTTTTTTGTTTTCAGCTTAGTAATGCTTAAACAGGAGCGCCACGGATCAACAAGGTGAGGGTGGGTACCCTCAGGACACTTTTTTTTGTGGTGCCCAGGCTGCAAAGTGCCTGCTGTGTCTGTGTGGAGTGGAAGCATCACAAGGGTGCCCGTGCAGACCCCAGCCAGCCCCTTGCAAACCAGCTCCTCCTCTGCTCTTAAACCAGGTGCAGGCAAAGCAGGAAAACCCATGTCTGAAGAGAATGTTTCATTGTAAAAAAAAAAAAAAAAAAAAAAAATCCGTAAAACAAAGTATTTTATTTAAAAACGATCTTCCATTCCTCCAAATGCCTGACAAAATCTCTATTTCACTTTAGGTTGAAAACATCACCATTTCTTGCAATTTGGTCACTGGGAGGAATAATCTTGTCTTTTAATGTGGCTTCCCTCTGAGCAGACCCTGCTTGAGGAGGCAGCCAGGAGGGGGTGGCTGGGTTATTCTGTAACTGCAATGGCCAGAAAACACAATTCTTGCCGAGGTTAGGGTTATTTGCAGCCTCTTTATGAGAGACCTGCATGCTCTGCATCACATCAGATAGCCCACAAGATCTTTCTGCAGTGGATTACCTCTGGCAATGTTTTCCAGAGAGCTTATTTATTGCAAAAAGACCAAAGGTAATGTCATTTCTAGTGCTAATAGCTACAAGAATTGTGTCTTTGAAAGGTTTAATTCCAAAATAAGCATTCCAATGAGACTTTTTCTCAGCTGATCATCTGAATAGCTGTGAAGTTTCCTTTGTGACTCTGTTGGGGGGGAGCGAATAACCCTAAGACATTTAGATGTGGTGCTCAGGGGCATTGGTTTAGTGGTGAACTTGTCAGTGTTGGCTTGGTCTTGATGGTCTTAAAGATCTTTTCCAAAGAAAACAATTCTATGGCTGCAATCCAGGTGGCTCTGTGCACTCCAGCTGTGGGAAGGTGAGGGGAAAGGAGGGTCTGAAATTCTCATGGGCTCTTCCTCTTCCAGTAAATCTGCACCCAGATAAATTCCTAATGGCCCAGCCAGTATTTGGGAACCAACCTGAAGCAGCATCTGTTTGCTGCTCTCAGGTAATTTAGTAGTAAAGCAGTTGCATGAGGAGTAGGAGGTAGCATGAGAAAAAGAGTGGTTTAGGGCTGGAGGTGGTGCAGAGACTAGCCCTAGGTTCCCAGGGAACCCAGAGAGCCCGTATCAGCCATCACCTAACATAATATGTCACATCTGTCATTGTTTATGTCTGCTTCAGTAAGGCACATGCTGTCACAGATGACCTGGGTTGAAGCAGCAGGTTATGGATGAGACATGAAATCAGATGAGAAATGAAATTCCAAAACCACGATGAAATTGTAGGGATGGGACGGGGCGGAGAGTAGGTTAAGAACACTTCTGAAGACACTTATGAATTAAAACAAACATTCCATTGCTTATCTTTTTTTATACACCAATCATTTACTCTTGGAGAGCAATCAGGTGCTGGGCATAATTAGCTGTGACCCAATCAGTGTCCCTCCTCAGAGCTTGTACCGCTGCTCACTGGTGTCCCCTACCCCTGGACACATATAAGCTCAGCACTGGGGCTCAGCAAAGGCATTCAGATGTGGCAGTGGAGGGGGTAAGTATGAGTTAATCTGCTAAGGAACAAGCTGCTTTTCTAAGGGCAGACGACAGAGGAGCTGTGTCTACTCTCCAGGTAAATTTTTGTCCTGAAGAGGCTCGAAAAGAGGAGAAATTTGGTAGCCACTGCATCTTAGCCTGCTGAAAGATTGACTTTGATCAGGGAGTGTCTGTGCTTTCAGCAAAATCTAAATAAATCTGGAAACTGGGGTGGGGGGGGTGGGGTTCTGGCTTCACCTTACAAGGTCAGCTGGGCAGTGGAGCAGGTTGCCTGGGGAGCTTTGTCTGGATTCAGTATCCATCCCTGGAGGTGTTTAAGACCCAGATGGAGAAAGTCCTGAGCAACTTGGTCTGAGCACAATGCTTATCCAGCTTGGAGCAGGAGGCTGGACTGGGAACCTCCTGAGGTCTCTTCCAGACAGGGCTACTCTGTTAAACTGATGTTGCATTTGTCTTGTTCAGTGGTGGCAATACAATTTCTTTAGCATAAACCAAGAAAATGGCATTTTGCTTTCAATGGGGCAAGTCTGCAGGTAACTCTCTCTGCCCTGCTGAGTCCATCTTGTTTTCCCTCTCTCTACTTAATGAGTGTCTTGATTTTCTTCCTTTTGAAGTTATCAGTGCAGTCTGATAAACTAATAATAGCAATCTCTTATTTGCAAATTACTCTATAAACATCAGCCTATGCTCTTTGTCATGGTTTCAGTCACTGGCAGCAGCGTGGTAGTGTACCTGTTCTCTTGGCTTGCCTCCCAGCTCCAATGGATATTTCCATTATCCTTTGTCCAGCCTCAATCTTCTCTATTTAAGAGAGTAACGGGGCTCTTGCAAGACACCTACAACAGATGAAATGTATTTGCCAGCTGACCAGATGATAGCTGAAGCTTCAGGCAGGAGTTAGGAGGAGTATTGGGATATAGATAAGAGTTTTGGTAATTAAGAAAGGATATATCTTTGCTTTGTGTTATAAAATGACTTGAAATTGCACAGGAGGCAGTGTGGGGAGAGATTTGCACATTGCTCTTCTCAGCCATCCTTGGCTGCAGCCAAACATGTCCACAGTGGCCCCATGCCCCTGTCTGCCCACACTTTCCACCCAGGCTGCTGGGACCATTCACCAGGGGAGCAGCTCACTGGTGTCATGTCAAAACCTTCAAAATATCTGGGAAGGTCTGATTCTTCCCATCCTTCAGTGTCATCACAGGTCGTTTGCCATCTTGCATAGATGGTACTGGGTTGTACACTTCAGGCAGTTCTAAAAGCTGCCTTCAGAATATCAGTAGATTTAGATATATCTTAATTTAAATATAAATCCACACCCTGTGCATAGCAGTGCAGAGATCTGAGTGATTTATAACTGGGAGGATATCTGTGGGGCCTTGCAACACCACAGCAGGAATTAATCAGCTCTTGAGGAGATGCATGAGGAACCCCTCCAGCAGAGAGTAATGCAGGTGTTGACCTAACTGAGGGCCAGGTCTTGTATCTTTGGTCTCTGGGCATCTATGTAATACATCTGTTTCCACTTTGGCTGAGTAAACAAATGAAAACCTCATTTTTGCTCCATTTTTTAACATCAAATATTAAGGGAACCAAACCAAATGCAACCTTATTTTAGAAGGTGGAAAGGCAGCACTTTCCTCCATGAAGCCCTCCTGCAGCAGCCATCTCAGCAACTTCTTTAGGGCTGGGTTGGCTGCTCCTGGCAGGGTTGAGGCTGGGACCTAGAGCACTTGTTGGTGGTGATGGAGGTGCTCAGATGCTGCTCTTTCCAGACCCAAGGGATTGTCAGGGCTCTCCTGAGCCCCCATGGAGGTCACCTGCCTTCACATGAGGCTTAGCAGCTGGCTGTCCTCACTGCTGGCTGGATGATGTTGGCTCTCCACATGTTTAGCCAAAATGCGAAGTAGTTCTGGGGACCCCAGTGTAGAGGGGGGCTGTTGGCACCAGGCCCTCTCTAGTGATCTCCAGAGCATGATGTTGCTCCTGCATCTGCCCATGAAGATGGAGCTGGAGGGCACAGGGTGTTTTTGTAGGTCCCACCGTCAATGCTGGCCCACCAGGACAGGGAGTCATGTGCTGGCAAAGAGGGAAAAGACCTGCAAAAGTAGCCCTAAAATTTCATCTCTCTACCTCCCTTCTCTTTTCCACACCACTACAAAATGGTGAAGAATGGCATCATCAGAAAAAAAAAAAAATTACTTGTAGAATCCAGTTTGCCAATATTTTGACTGGCAACGGGTGACCTCATTTGTGAAAGCCTGATAACTACCTCTGATACCCTGCAGCAGCTTATCTCTTCTTTACCCATAAGTGACTTTTGCTCCTTCCCAGTTCATTAGGTAAACAAGGATTTGCTTGGGGAGGTAAGCTCAAGGCCAACACAAATCCTGGCTTGCAAGGAAATTAACATTTTTTGGTTTTGGTTTTTTGTTTTTCCTTTAAAACTCCCAAGGAGCAATAGGCTTGGTGGTGATGGAGAAGAGCACCAGGAGGCAAAGTTTGCTGGGAGAGTTTTGTCGGGCTGTCTGTGGGGTCCAAACTGTTTTGACATGACTGTCCTGCACTCTCATGGTCCCTCAGTGCTGTGTGGGGCTGGGGTTAGTGTCTCCAGAGGATAAGAGGCAGCTCAGTGCCTCATGTGGGGATGTCCTCTGCTTGGTGTCCTGCTTTGGTCACAGGGCCAGGTGGTGACCTGAGGTTGTTGAGCTCCATCTTTGGGATGCCTGAGCACTTTTGGCTGTGAAGAAAACTTGCCTGCACACCATGGGCCATTTCAGCCTTCTGTTATAGCTGGAATAACACTGTGATCTATTTCTGTGTTTCAGGGACAGCCCAATACATAGGGAGCAAACCACAGCCCCATCCTCCTGGTGCTGCCCTGGGGCAGTCCCACCAGGCTGCTTCAGAGGAGCTCCCATCGAGTGGGTGAAGCGAGTGAGGGAGCAGAAAGGAGGATGGCAGAAAGGGTAATTACAGCTGGCCTTGGGCTCACATATCAAGTCCAAAAATTAATGAGATAATCAGGACCCAGCCATAACTTCTTGCTGGCTGCTTGCCCGGGCCCTTGTGATTCAGCTGGGTTTCACAGGCACTGCAGGCAGCCTGGGTGTTAAGGAGGGGCTGAGCCAATGGCTTTATGGCCTGGGATGAAGATGATGCTCTGCAGACCTATTGGCCTTCCCTGCCTCTGCTGCACATGTTGGCTCCAGTATCCTCCAGTCAGCTGCCTGAATTCCCTCCCTGGGCCTGTAGCTAGAATGGACTTCCCATATCCCCCCCTTTCCATGTGGCAACAGGTCTGGTCCTTCTGCAGGCAGTCCTTTGTGTTTAGAAATGAGGATTTTCTTCTGTCACTAGTTTGCTTCTATGGAATTTAAAAATTACAACTTTTTTTTCTCAATCTGAAGTTAAATGTAGAAGGAAGGTCCACTATCACAGCCTTGATTGTCTACTGCACTAAAGAAGAGCATTACAGTTTCTCTAATTGCAAAATGTACCACCATAGCAGTTTAGGAAGATACAGCAAGCTATGGTATCACAGTTTGTGTTTTGTAAAACAAATTTTCATCATCAGTCAAAGTAAGACACAAAGTTTTGGACCACAACACTACCGAGCTGCAAGGTCCTTTAATTTGTGAAGGTTAAATCAGGAAAAATCCATTCCGTGAACAAGTCAGAAAAGAAACTTTCAGTTACCAAAATAATGCAACTTTTGTCTATGTGTCTGGTTTCCTTAGCACGAAAGAGTGGCTGAGGAGTTGCAGAGGATCACATCAGAAAGAGTCACGTTAAAGCTCCATATAACCCTTGTTCCTGCTATGGGCCAGTAGCTGAGAATAAACTGTAAAACCAGACTCCTCCTTTTCTTTGTATATGCACCAGCAACAGTGAGAACCAACCAGTCCAGCAAATTATTATTCTCACAGAGTGCTGGTGCCATGAGGACCAGTGGGTTTAAGAGCCACTAATGAACTTAGCCTTGGCAAAATTGTTTAAACCTTTTTTTGGTTCCACTTTAACCTGCTCTGCTAATAGAGCTGTTGCTGATAATTCCATTTTGTCATCTTATTTCATGTTGAGAAACAAAAAAAGTGTCTGATGAATTCTCCTCTAAGGTGTTTTACTGTGGAATTCACTCTCTACCCCAGAGCACTTTTGCTGCCCTTCCTTGACATTTTGTTTCTATAGATTCTCTTTTTTTTTTTTTTCCTTGTAATACAATTGGATGCTGGAGGCTCTTTGAGGCCTGCTACCACCACCCCAGGTATTCTCAATTTATTGCTGAGTAGACTTATCTGCACTTTCTTCACTGATAGGGTGAAACATACTGCTGTTGACCAAATAATTAAATACAGAGCACCAAATTTCCTAGAGAAGGGACTGCCTCAATGTGCCTTAGAGCAGGGGAAGATTTACTAGAGATGATGGCCAGGTGATGGTTTACCACATAAGTGGTCTAGTGTACCACTATGTAAGAGAAATTTTTTGTAGAATTTGGTTTTTGAAATTCCAGTCAGAGTGCCCCATGCAGATTGGCCAAGCTGCCTTCACACCCAAATGTCATTTCTTGTCTTTGAAAATGATTACCTGGGTTCCTGCCTACCCACTTGTCCTCCCAGTTAACTATGGGTCTCTGTTTCCATAACACAGGATCTGAGTGAGATGTGCCTGCTCATGAATGGCACTTGTGTGGGAAGTCAGGAAAGCAAAGCTGACAGCACATGGGTTCTCCCCAATTTGCCCAGTAAGTGTACATGGACAGCTGCAACGCCTGCCACCAAGTCTCCACACTCCTGTATGACCTTGTAAGTAATTTTTTCATGTTGGTTATTTCAGAGTACAGACAGCTCAGTATCTTTTTCTGAAGCAGTACTGTTACACCGAGGTGGTCATGACCAGAAGGCAGTAGCATGTTATGTTAATGACAGATTATTCTCCAGAAGGCAGGTATCTGGTATCTCTATCCCCAGTGTCTCTTCTGGAAGAAAAACTCCCAGTAATCTTGCAGAAAGACCTGACAGGCTTGAGACTCGGCTCTATGTTTTCCAGCACACATTTGAAAGTGTCTGCATCTCATTTTAGAAGGATTAAGATGAGCATATTTTAGATGCAGATTTCAACCAGGGACTTGTACACAGAGTGGACTCTCTGATGTCTGGTGTTGCACAGCAGAAGTGAAGGGACCCCAAGCTGCCAGGCACTTGAGGAGATGCAGTCTTGGCTCCCCTGGCCACAGTGCAGTACAGAGCTCTTACACCCATCACATTGCACAGCACAGTAAGAGGCAACATCTGAAGGGCTGAAGTTTGGATGCCCTTGATCATTCTGACATGCTGGGGATGTGTGTAAGAAGATTTTTTTTAAAGACTAGCAATGTCTTCGCCAGTGGCTGAGACACCTTTTAAATAAGGACCTGGGCTTTTAAATAAGTAGAAAACGGCCCACACAGAGGTTGCCCACTCTGCATGAGTCACCCAAAAGTGCAGTTCAAGGAGAAGGGATTGCTGTGGGCATTTCTTGCTGTCCCAGCAGTGGGTTTTCTCCCAGGGTGAGGGTAAGCTCTGCCAGTGCCAGACTAGATGAGATGAGAGGTGCTTTAATGTCCTGGCAAAACAGAATCAGCCAAGCTATTAAAGATAAGGCTGTCCTATAAATGTCAGAGGAACTGTGAACATGTCCCTGCCATGCCAAAGCTGTAAAACATGAATTCAGCTCCGGCGTGTGAGGAACTGGAGCCCATGGGATGTACAGCACTGCTCTGCATGGACACCAGCCAGGACCCAGCTGGGGAGCTTTGTACTTTGTACAGCATGCCAGGCAAGACAGAGCCAGAGCACAGACATCAGAGTGTGTGTGTGTGAAGCCCAAGCCAGCTTCCTGGTCCATCCTGGGAAGGAGGAATGGGCTACACAGTCTCAGATCTGATCCAGCAAATGTGCCTCAAGGCACTCACCCAGTGCAGTCCCTGAAACTAGCACGCAAGGGGAGGATCAGCTCTCTTCAGTCAATATGTGCATTGTTTTGGCTTTATTATTATTAATTTTCATTATCTTGCTGAGCATCAGGGTGCCATGGAGCAGCAAGGCAGGGCTGGTGCCAGAAGCTGTCCCACCTCCCAGCCAGGAGATGGATACTGGGGTCACTGGGAGAGTCCCAGCCCCATACATTGGGCACTTCCCTGGGGTTGGAATCTGGCTGAGGGGGCCCCTGCAGATTCACCAGGGCAGGGACTGAAACATAACCCACTGTATCACAGGGAAGAAAATACACTGGGACACACCACACCATTTCTGTTACTTCGCAAAAGTGCATGAAGGGGGTTTGTTTAATTTCTCTGCTCTGGGTAAACCACAGATGGCAGCTGATGTAGCAAAAATCTCTGGACTTTCAGAGGTTTCCAAGTGAAACTTGGTTGAGTTTTAGGGATAGAAGCAGAGGATGGAGTGAGTGGAAGGAGAATAGAAGATGTTATTTTAATTAAGAATACTAATTTCTTAAACTTTTCCAGAGACAGTGAGATAGGCTAGTTCTGATATCCCTTGAACCAGTATTACTTCCTGTAAGAATCACTTGGTTTACCAGGACTCTTTTTCCCCTCGACAACTTATGGAATAACATGTCATGAGCAAAAGAAGAAATCTTGGAGAAAAAAACATCCTTGTCCACTGCAATCCTCAGCTGGTCCAAGCAGCTGAAGGACTAGACTTTCCCCAGCACATCCTTTAGGAGCACCAAAGGCATTTGCCACAAATTATAGTATTTAGTATTAGTATAGTATTAGTATGGTATTTAGTATAGTATTAGTGTAGTATTCAATTAATATAGTATTAGTATAGTATTTATTATTTAGATATAATCCTGCTGCCTTCAGGCCCATGCACAGATCTCACACAGCTGGGGAAGGAAGTCAACTGTGCTTGTGTTAATTTTGTAGTAAAATATGGCAGCGATCAGGAAAGGAATTTGATAGGAACTGTAGAGAACTTGTCCCACAGTGAGAGAGAGACTCTTCTCCTCAGGGAGTGGTAGCTGCTGGCAGTGCAAAAGAGCAGCCCAGTTTCTGTTTTCCACTTTTGCCCTCCCAGAAAGGCTCACCCCTGCGATGCAAGGCAGTGCAGGTTGCCTTCTCCATCCCTGTCCCACTCCAGGCTCTATCTCTGCAGACCCCAGAACCCCACAGCAACCCATCTTGCCACATCATCCCTGGCTGGGATTCAAAGGGCATGGTAGCATCTCGTTCACCACAAATGCTGGCTGAGGGTAAATAGATGGCCTTGCTTTCTTCTCGCAAGATGCCTTCCCACAATCTAAACGGGTAACGTAAACTGCAGGTCACTTTCTTGAAAGCCAGGCTTTAGTTAAACACCACCTGAAGGAGCTGGAGCCTCCCTGTGCCACAGCTCAGCTCTGCTAGAATCCTGGAGCATTTCAGGAACTGTTAGAGCAGATGGAAAATGGCTGCAGCTGTGGTGGAAGCTCGTTTATTGAGTTATTAACTCACAGTTACCAGCACTCTATAGAGGTTGTAATGTGCATGGTAACACTTTCCACAGACGGAGAAGTAAGAGCACATGTGTCATACTCCATCATTTCTGGGCTTGAGGTGTGAAGAGATTGGCTCCTTTTCATTGTAAAGACCTGCACTAAACCACTGCTCCTGTACACTCGCAAAGCAAGAAGTGTTTCTATCACACTTACAAAACTTGGAGGGAGGTGTGTGTGTCTAAAAGTAACTCAGCACGTCATCCCTGCACCATATGGACCTTCTGTCAGCAGCCAGCCATCTGCCTGGATGCAATAGGTTCAAGGTTTGGAGGATGACAGTAGGTGAGAGCTGAACAGTGAGGGAATGAGGCTTTGTCAGCCCACTCAGAGACAGGCGTGTTGGCTATCAACCAGGGGCAATACATTTTTGACCCCAATAAATGCTGCCTTCATTAATCTTTTCCCCCTGTCTTTTAATGTTCAAGGACACAAGATCCCTGTCTGCATGGAAACTTGTGTATGGCTGTGTGTTGGGCAAACAAGTCTTTTTTAATTCTGGTTGCAATTGCTGTGATGTGGTTTTTGGCTTCTTCTTGAGTCTGACAGAGACTAGTAAAATCAGGAGGCTGGATTGCACTGATGCAAGGTTTAATTATTTGCAAAAAAAACCCTGTCAGGGTGCCCTGTGGCTTGGAGTCATCCTTGCAAATCTGAGAGTCCTGGCAAGGCAAGCAACAGTCGCCCCAGTGGTAGCTGAAAATGTGGAAAGCAGAGGTGGTGCTGTGTAGAACAGAGGAAAGAGGAAGACCCTTGGTTTATGCATGGACTTCTGGCTTTCTCACACACTATATAAAACCCAAGGCTTCTCAGCTCTTCCCACTCCAATTAGTTATACGTCTGGGCCTTCTAGAACAGGACATTTCAGAACTGCCCTGAAAATTAATTACCTTTTTTTTTATGTGAAATTATTAATAACTCATTGTATGAGTGATAGAAAACTACAGCTAGCTCCTGTTGCCATTAGTTGTCAATGGAGGCCTTCTATCTGGTCTGAGCTGTCTGAAAGACAACCAAAGCTGGGTTGTCTTTCGTTGGCCTTCTTAAAGTTGCTGGAACCTCACTTGGATTCTATCTTTGTTTATGCTGCCTAACAGTTGTTCTGATTTGACATATTTCTCTTTTATTTTTCCTGCATTATTTCAGGCCAGAAGAAAAAGGGATCTTGCCCAACGTCCTGAAGAGAATTGGCTCCACCCCAATGGTCCGAGTCAACAAGATTGGGAAGTCCTATGGGCTCAAGTGTGAGCTCTGTGAGTGTTCCCTTTCCACCAGGTTTTTCCGTGCCACGAGGTGAGGGGCGATGTTGGAGGGAGGCTTCAGAAGAGGCTCTGGGAAGAGCAAGCACGGATGGGGAGGGACAGATGTGGCACATGTTGGGCACTCCAAGATATTAGGTTATACATTTATCAGGCAAACTGGGTGATTTCAAGCTACAATGAGCATGGGGCTGATGGGAGTGGAGGCACCTCTCCTCCCAAACAAAATAGTCAAATTTTTTTGGTTGGAAAAGATCTTTAAGATCATCAAGTCTAACCATCAACCCAGCACCACCAAGTTCACCACTAAACCATGTCCCTGAGCACCACATCTACACATCTGTTAAACACCTCCAGGGATAGTGACTCTTGGCAGCCTGTTCAATCATTTCTGTGAAGAAATGTTTTATAACAACCAATCAAAACATCCCCTGGAACAACTCGAGGCCATTTCCTCTTGCTTTATTGCTTGTTACTTTGGGGAAGAGACTGACACTACCTTGCTACAACCTCCTTTCAGGTAGTTGTAGAAAGTCACAAGATCTCCCTGCAGTCTCCTTTTCTCCAGGCTAAACACTGCCTCTTCCCTCAGCCACTTCTCATGAGACTCATGCTCCAGACCCTTCACCAGCTTTCTTGCCCTTCTCTTGGACTTGCTCCAGCACCTCAATGTCTTTCTTGTAGTGAGGGACCCAAAGCTGAACACAGGATTTAAGGTACAACCTCACTAGTGCCAAATACAGGGGTCCAATCCCTGCCCTAGTCCTGCTGGCCACGCTATCGCTATCACAAGCCAGGCTGTTGTTTGCTTTCTTGGCCACCTGGGCACACTGCTGTTCACCAACTCCTCCCAGCATCTCCTGGCAGAGAAGTGGAGGCTGCAGACAGCTGGGTTTATCAGTGACATGCATGCCAGGCCCTGGTGCTAAAAGCCAGGTCAAGGCACTGGCTATGGGGCCAAGTTTTCCAGCAGGACTCAAGTCCTCCTCCTGAAGGAGATGTTTTTGTAGCACTGGTGGTATCTTATGTAAGGTCTGGGTTTAGTCTGGTCTTCTACAGACATAAGAATGGTATGAGTAGGCTATTTCTGTGTATACAGACTATTCATTCTCCTTTCCTGTAACTTTTAACCCTATTAATTAATTTCAGCCAAACCAGGCAAACAGACAGATGTCTCAGAAGCAGTAAGATTCATGACACATAGCTGAGTAGGAAGGAGAGATTTAATGAGCATTCACACTCACTAAAAGTCCACAGCAAGACCTATGTGCCAGCAGGGAATCCACCTGGCAGCCAGACTGCAGTGGATGCATGGCCACATGGAGTGTGCTGTGCTCTTCCACCAGATGCCTTCTCAGGACCTGGGATTCTTGGGCCCCTAACCCTGCAACCACCTTGTTGCACCATCTCTCACTTTCTGGAATGAAAACTCAGCAAATAGTTGAGCAGAGATTGTAGAGGTGGGAGGGTGGATCTGCAGTGTCTGGTAGTAGAATCAGTCATAGAATGATGGAATGGTTTGGGTTGGAAGGGATCTTAAAAATCATCTAGTTTCAACCCCCCTTCCATGTGCAGGGACACCTCCCACCAGCCCAGGTTGCTCACAGCCCCATCCAGCCTGGCCTTGAACACTGCCAGGGAGGGGGCAGCCACAGCTTCCCTGGGAAACCCCTGCCAGTGTCTCACCACCCTCACACTGAAGTATTTCTTCCTAATAGCCAATATAAATCTCCCCTCTTTGTCTGAAACAGTTCTCCCTTGGTATCTCAGTCCATGCCCCTGTAAAAAGTCCCTCCCCAGCTTTCCTGTAGCCCCTTATGGAAGGCTGCTATAAGGTCTCCCTGGATCCTCCTCTCCTCTCCTCTCCTCTCCTCTCCTCTCCTCTCCTCTCCTCTCCTCTCCTCTCCTCTCCTCTCCTCTCCTCTCCTCTCCTCTCCTCTCCTCTCCTCTCCTCTCCTCTCCTCTCCTCTCCTCTCCTCTCCTCTCCTCTCCTCTCCTCTCCTCTCCTCTCCTCTCCTCTCCTCTCCTCTCCTCTCCTCTCCTCTCCTCTCCTCTCCTCTCCTCTCCTCTCCTCTCCTCTCCTCTCCTCTCCTCTCCTCTCCTCTCCTCTCCTCTCCTCTCCTCTCCTCTCCTCTCCTCTCCTCTCCTCTCCTCTCCTCTCCTCTCCTCTCCTCTCCTCTCCTCTCCTCTCCTCTCCTCTCCTCTCCTCTCCTCTCCTCTCCTCTCCTCTCCTCTCCTCTCCTCTCCTCTCCTCTCCTCTCCTCTCCTCTCCTCTCCTCTCCTCTCCTCTCTCTGGCCCTCCTCTGCTCCCCCTCTGAAGCAGTCTGTCTCTTGGAGGACGTCTTGGTGGTACAAGTGCCGAGTTGGAGAACCCTGTCCGGTGAGCATTGGGGTGGGGTAGGAGATGCTGTTTTCTGGGGTGGTGTCTCCCCCCCCTGGCGCAGGAGGGGAAAGATCAGGAGAGGCTCAGCAGCCGCCTGGTCCTCTCTGCTCTGCAGGTCAGCACGGAGCCTCTTAACAAAGAAATGCACGAAAACTTGCAGCACTGCCTTGGCAAGGAAGCAGTTATGATTGGAGGACATTACGTTATCACCTCTGAAGTTTTGGCAGTTTTATATTATAAAGTTCAACGATGAGCACGAGATTTTTTTTTTTCCCATCTGGCTGCTCAGGTATTGGATAGATTTGTCAGCTTGAAGTAGCTGTCTCTACTCAGACGAAGTGAATGGCACCCTGAAAATACCCATTTTTCCCTAATGCCCTTCAAATAGCTCTCAGGACCATTGGTTCAGATATAGATTCTCATCAAATCCTTGGTGACCCAAGGAGTTAGCAATGTGGAGATTCCTGGCAATTCCTACAATTCTTGGCTAGGAATGAAGGTGTGCCTTGTAGTTTGTGTGTACCTTGGAAATTGTCTGTTACTTGGGGTTTTTTTGGTAGCTCAGTGATGAAATTATAATGTTGAGTGACACTTGAAAGTGCAATTTCTATTGTTTGTTTTTCTTTATGGCACCCCATTCAGGACTACAGATCACCCCTATACTCCTGCCATGCCTGAGAAAAGACTATGAGACCTTGTTGTTAACCCTGACAACTCAGTGAAGGGACCTCAAGGCGAGTGTCCTGAGGTCCTCAAGGACAAGTGCACATTGTACCAGTGCGGGACCCTCCACCTCACTATCACTGTATATCAGGTTGATTTAAAATTCATCCTGGACTTACCAGGCCTGCCTGCTACTTTCAGAGTGCTGCAGTGTAATGAAATGTGGGGGAAATATGGACTATGGGCAAGTCCACTGGTAGGTAACCCCATGACAAGGTGCAGCATCCCACAAGCAGATGGTAGATACACTCCCCTGTGCAAAGGACCATACCACAGGGCAGGAATGGATGTCCTCAAATGACTGCAGTGAGTGCTGGGGAGCAGGGAGCTGGTGTTTGTCCCTGATGGAGCCTCACCTTTCATTTCCAGTGGCAAAATGTGAGTACTTCAATGCAGGGGGCAGTGTGAAGGACCGCATCAGCCTGAGGATGGTGGAAGATGCAGAGAGAGCCGGGATTATAAAACCAGGAGACACACTGATTGAGCCCACTTCAGGAAACACAGGTGGGAAAGACAGGGATGCTCCCTCTGCCAAGGTACCAGGTAGGGTGGTGTCTCTGAGGGACTGCAGGTGGGACAGGGATTCCAGGAGTTTCAAGGGGCTCCATGGCTCTGACTCTGTCCTGTCCCACAGCTCCACTCCCCGTGTCCAGAAGTCGGCTGGGGTGCTGAGGTGCTTCATAACTTAAATTCTTCAGGGCCTGCGAGGGTCCCATGCCTGCTCAGGTGTGCCTGCCAGGGCACCTTGGAGCATCACAAATAGCTTCAGGAGTTGGAGGAGCTAGGACAACCCTGAGTGTTTCCAGTCTGAGAAGCTCTTGAATATTCAGAGGTTCCCAGAGGGGTTTTTCCTGACGGGCTGGAAGAGAAATAATCTGGGGTTTTTTTCCTTGTCACTGTCATCCTGCTCAAACACTAGATTACTGTGAGGTATGGGGTGAGTGGGCACCACAGAGGAGCATCCTCCTTATTTTGCAGCCTGCACAAGACCATCAGTGCAAGTTTCCAGGGCCCTTTGCTGCTCCCTGCACCGGTGTCCTCACCACGTCAGGGACATGTTTGCACACTGTGCTTTCCTGAGAGAAGGCACAGGGGAGGCTGTCCAGGGGGTCTGGACAGAGCTGAGTCTGCATCCCTTGCTGTGTTCCCTGCCTCCCCCTCACTACCCATGCAGGGCAGGGCTCCTCTCTAAGAATTTTACTCTGCTGCTGCAGGCACCCCAAGACCCCCTTTCCCCAGACAACCCTCAGACATGGGGGGAGAGGTGACCTGTGTGTTCCCAGAGCTGTTCCCCAGGTTTGGCCAGGGTAGCCAGGGTGGCATTATGCTCCCTCCAGCCTTCCCTCTCACAGGGACACACTATTCCAGCCTCACTTTCCTCCCCTAGCTGGGGAGCAGCTGGCTCCATCCATCCATCCATCACCCACTGTGAAATTGGAGCAGAGCTTCTTGCCCACATGTGTAGCTTTGTGTGTGTGTGTGTGTCCCGCTGAGAGCTCTTGAGAGGGAGGGGAAAGCACTCTTGAAGCAAAAGCACCTCCTCTCTCTCCCTTGTTTTGGAAAGCCAGGAAAGAGGCCTTCCCCTCTATTCAAGGGGAGGAAAGTGCCCACACTAATAGACTCCCGCTAGAAGAATGGATGCTCCCTCTGCGCACATCCTCCTGCCCTCCCCGGTGCTCCCGGGGCATTCCGGGAGGCTGGAGGGGGATGCCTTCACCTCTAGCTCAGTGGTGAACACTTCTAGGTTATGATCAGTGGCAGGAGAGAGGAACAGACTTGCCGAATGCTTTTGTCAACCAATTCCCTTTCCTCCCAACCACCTAGGGATCGGGCTGGCGCTGGTAGCTGCAGTGAAAGGTTACCGCTGCATCATTGTCCTGCCGGAGAAAATGAGCACGGAAAAGGTCAGAGATCTCTAAGGTGTCACCCCACAGTCAGGGAACACTTCCCTCCCTGTCTCTCTCTGACTTTCTAGAGACTTCAAAGGGTAACAAGCCTCACCGCACACACTGACATAGCTTTGTAGTTACTCAGAAGATTTCCTCTTGATGGAAAAAAGGCACACTGGGGTGGCCTGGCTTCAGCAGTTCAGTTGGGGTCACGTATTGGCCAAACACAGTGCATGGCTGCAGAGAAATGGAGCAATATCTGCTGTCTGCAAGGGCAAGAGCTGGATAGAGTAGAGGAGAGGCAGGCTGGTGCTGGGGCTTCTCTGCCAGCCTCGATAACTTCCCCTCAGACATGTGATGTGTCACTGGGTGTCTCCATGTCTCTAGGGTTTTGTTTAATGATAGCTTTCTTAAGATGGTGGAAATCAAGTTAGTTAAATAAGAGCAGATGATCAGGTGAAACTGACATTCTGGAGATGGCAGAAATCTCTGCCTAAGGCAGCCAAAACTCTCACAAACTGCTCTGCAGAACATATACCAATGTAGCCAGACCTGGACCTTGACTTGCCTCAAAACTGAACCCTTCTCCAAAGAGCCATCCTCATTTCAATATGAATTTCTCTTAAGCATGGTCTAGATCAGATGCCACCACCAGCTGCTGTGGGCTTCATCTCTAGGCATCCCGATGCTCATCCACCCTTCTCTTTTGACTCCAGTTCCCCTCTCCAACAGCCACATCACCCAACTGATTAATACCCTGGGGCTGATTTGTAGTTGTTTCTTCCCTGTGCTTGGCGAGGGAAGAGAAGGAACTTGGGGCAAAGGTGGCTTTCAGCCCTTCTCCTTGCATGCAGGGCTCAGACCACAGCACACAGGAGAAGCTGCTTCTTACCCCAGTTCCCTCAGCCACCAAGGACCAGCAACATCTCTGTTGTGTCCTCATTCTGCCCTCTGAGAGGGACCGGGCAGGAGGCCAGGCTTAAATCCATACGCCAGCTTCAGAGAGGAGGCCCTGGATGCCCGGAGGATGTTAGAGATAGTGTAACTGAGAATCAGACATTGTATCTCCAAACACTAAATATCTCCCCAGCGCAAAGCTCCTCTGGCATCTGATGCTGTCATGACCCCACAGGCTCAGATTGCCATTGCTATGTGGGATCAGTTGCCTTACATCTACTCTCCTCCCTCCCAAAGGTCGATCTTCTGAAAGCATTGGGTGTTGAAATTGTGAGGACGCCGTGCGCCCGCTTTGATGCCCCGGAGTCTAATATTCGTGTTGCCTGGAAGCTGAAAAGTGAAATCCCAAACTCTCACATCCTGGACCAGGTAAATGCCATGCCTCCACTGACTCGCTTTACAAATATGGTTTATGGTTTATGTGTGCTCCAAGACTGCCAGTGTTTGGGGGCTTTATTCAGATTGGCAACGGAGGCAGATTTCGTCAGTGTTTTATGGCATTTGAAACTTAATCGCTTCTCTGCAAAGCACAGGGTGGCAGAAACAAAATAAGGGACACTTCCAGATCTATAATACTTGGGCGAATGCCTGGAAGTGGGTGAGTCTGGGTTTTCTTGCATACTTCCAAGACTCCTTAAATTAATTCGAATTTAACTCTGACCTGGAAAAAAAAATAAAAAAAAAAAAATCACTTTCTATGTATGGCTAACAGCCTCTGTTCTGCCTCAAAAATAAGCCTCATGCTTATTCTACGGACCACTGGCTCTTGTACAGAAGGGAACTTCTCCCTCCGTCTGACTGCTGCAGGAAGGCATCCCTGCAGTGAGCAGGAAGCTCCCATAGTGCAAAAAACTCAGGGGATGAAGGGAGCTGCTCCCTTTTAAGATGAAGGGAGCTCAGTGTTTGAATGCACTATTCAGAAGCAGCCTGCTCTATGGGTGTGAACATGGAACGGCACACATTTCAGTGCTGTACCTGTGTACCCCCACATGTGAATCCCTCTGCACAGGTAGCGTCACAGTTTAACACTGGGCCAGCAATTTAACAAATGGCAGATGATCTCTATTAACCCCTCCACTTTGGCCCACAGTTCCCAGCCACCTAACTTGTTGCACTGACAGCCACAAATGCCCCTAATGACAAAGCAGGTCTCAAAATTATTTATTTATATATGTGTGTATATGTATCTGTATGACACTTGAAAAGAGTTTCTGATACAGAGGGGTTTTTATATATTTTCAGAGCTTTTTAGGAGTATTGTCAGGCTGTATTTTCAACTTTTTCAAAGCAACAGAAAAGTCTGAAACTCTTGTATCTAATCAATATCTAAAATAGTGAGGAGCCCCCTTGCCTCCAGCAGCTAAGTCCTTCACAAAGCCAGCAGATCCCACACCACCCAGCAATGCTGCCTACAGGACAGCTGCACTACTCCGTAACAAATAGGCACCGGCTGCTCAAGAGGGAGTGTTTGTGGACACATTTTAATCTTCCAGTGTGGACATGTCCTAAGTGTCCTTAGAAACCTGTCCCAAGGTGACAACCAGGAGGAGTACCTGTGACCTGGCTTGGTTGTATTGCAGTCCGCCCTTTGCCAGGAAGAGGAGGGGGCAGTTGCATGCTTTGGGTAGAGCTCATCAGGAGCTATTGCTAGTTTGGTATGTGACCTACACTTCACTCAGTAAGTAGTTCATGCTGTTCTCTGTTGAAATAAACAGTACCGAAACCCAAGCAACCCACTGGCTCATTACGACACCACAGCTGAGGAGATCCTGGAGCAGTGTGAAGGTACTGTCTCTGCTGTTGTTTCTACATGCTGAGGATGTGCAGAGGGCCATTGCCCTCTCTGGGAGGCTGGTCTTACACTGTTTGTTGACCCAAATGTCTAGAAAAGGCCAAAAGGGCCTCTGCAGGGGAAGGCACCCGTGATAACGCTGACGTGCGCAGTGTGGCAACTGCACAGAATCCACTCCGGGTCCACCTGAGCCTGCAAGACTTTCCTGCTTCAGCCTCCCCTTTCAAAAGCCTGAGGGAGGACACCAGAGCCTTAACAGATTTGGGAATCCATTTCTCAGTGGCTACATGTCCATAACCTGTCAGCTGAGAGCACAAGGTGGCCCAGGAGGCCTCACTGGGGAATGTACATCCATCAGGGCACGTCAGGCTGCCCCTGATACAGTACACTCATTTGCAAATCAAAATAGACTGAAACTTCACAGACTAATGACATTTGATGTGGTGATTGAGGGAGGATAAGGAATTATTCCAGACCATGTCTGTGCAGATAGAAGTAAAATTTATTGCCAGTACTGGGACCACTGCAAAATGTAAACAGGACTCAAGGGTTGTAACTGGAAAGCAGTTATCATAACAATAAAGCAGTTGGTTAGCAACAGCAACAAGAGGGGCCCAGCCTTCCCTCTATACAACATTTATATTTGCTCCTACTGGCTGCCAGAACTGAATTACAAGTCCCTTTTTCCCCATGTAGTTGCAGCATAAGGCTCTGAAGGCCTGACTCTGATTCTGCTCCTACCAGTCCTAAATCAGTATAATTCCACTGGTGCCAGTGTGGCTACATCTGACCGACACAGTTGCCAGGGCAGAGGTCTGCCTTCTCTCCACTGTGGATGCAAGGGATGAGATCCTCTCTCCCCCCCTTAAGTCAGCAGGTGCCAAAGACAGGGAAACCATGGAAACTGTGGGAGATCCAGAGGTCACCTTCAGTTCCCTTCACCAAGGCAGGATCTGCTGTGCTCAGTCCTCTCAAGTTCATCCGAGCTTCTTCACAGGACCATGCTCTGGCCACTAGCATGACCTCTGCCCATCCTTTCTGCACATGGGGCTGTAGCAGCCAAAGGACATGAGCTCTGCATCTGTTCTGGGCCCCAAAGAAAGGTGAGACTGCCCTGGAAGCCATGCTGAGTCCCTGCAAGCTTCTCTTTTCCCTGACCTGCAGGCAAGGTCCACATGGTGGTGATTGGGTCTGGCACAGGAGGCACCATCACCGGCATTGCCAGGAAGCTGAAGGAGAAGTGTCCAGAGTGCAAGGTAAGTTGGGAGGCAGGGCTGCCCATTGGGAACCACAGCTCCCCTGGGTTTTCCTGCTTATGCTTTTGAGCAACCCTAACCCCACAACTTGCCTGAGCTAGCAGTTTTTCCTTCCACCTATTTGTTTTTTTCACAGCACACTTGGCTTTTGCTGGAAGCAGTTCGGTGGTGGGCTCAGCTTGAACTAGGTCCATCCAAGTGCCTTAAAAGTTAAAGACCAGTAATCCCACCCTGCCCAGTGTCCTACCCTTTGCAGGACACAGTCAGATGTCTCCTGCAGAAGTGGCTGACCCAGCTGGACAGCATTGCTGCTCTTACTCCTAGTTAACCTGCCCACTGGAACTTTTCTGTTCTGGCAGTTCCATGAGGGGCACAGACAGTGCAAATGCTTCTCATCTGCCACTGCAAAAGCCTCTGTGCTGCATGGCTGAGCCCAGCCACAGATGCTCATTCTGCACAACCTGTGCTTCAAGGCAGACTGGAGGCTCGACAGCCACGGCCTCGCTGGCATGGCTGGTGTGTGAACAACCCCTGATCCACCAGAGGCAAATGAAGATGTTGTAGACCCAGCCACTGGGAGTCCTGGGCACGGGATAACCTCTCTGACTGCCTGAAGCTGCCTGTGGAGCAGTGTCACCATCCCTTCTGAAGCTGAGTACTGAGGGAGGCACCCTCAGCCCAGAAATTAAGCTATAAGCCATGAGAGGGGTGCCACTGCCAGTCAGCACACAAATAGCCTCAGGATGGATGTGTAGCTACATGTTTCCACAGGTTTGAGCTAACTGGCTGGCTTTGCACTGGAGCAGATTAAGGTGCATTCACACTATCCTAAGGGTTGAGCTTTTGAAGCAGCAGGCTCTGCCAAAGGGATGACAATAAACCCCTTGGGAGTGGTAATGTTTTAAGCCACCAGTCACTTTTGCAGCAGCTGGACACTACCTAAGATTTATTTTATAAGCCAGTGGGAAACAGTAGTCTTTTGTCCTGGATACTCTCCATGCTGCCAGTTGATAGGAATATTAATGAATATCATGGGAAGGAAAACATTGCTAATAAGGGCACAGTTAATTTTTCCCTTGAGTTGTGTGTCTTATAATTTCTAAACTCCCCTTGTGGTTTAACAAGACTTCCTTCCCTCAAAGATCATTGGTGCAGATCCTGATGGCTCCATCGTTGCTCTTCCCAGTGATATGAACAGGACAAATACCACAACCATCGAGGTGGAGGGCATTGGGCATGACTTTATCCCTACTGTCCTTGACAGATCAGTAAGTGGCTGTGTGATGAGAGGCCTCTGTGATCTTTGGCTTTGCTTCCAGCCCACTCCTGAGTTCAGAGGTAGCCAGCTCTGGCACCTGGCTGTGGCCCAGCCCTAAGGATATTTGTATACCTGGCCAGTGCAAAACATGCTATGGTGTGAAGATTGGCACCTCAGCACTAACGGGTCTCTCTGAGTGAATCTTATTAGATCTGACCTAAAAGTAGAAGCAAAACATGGTGGAAAAAGAGAAATTTGTCACAGTGCCACTTTCTCCCTCAGCTTCATCTATGTTCAGGGTGTACCTGTGGTACTATGATTGCATGTGAGAGGTCAGTGCTGAGGCTGCTCTTCATCATGCTGGCATTTCCTGAGCCTTCACTGTCATAGGCACCACACACACACAGCAGAAGCCCTGCACCATTTATTGGCTGGAAGACAAGATCCAAGCCATGTAGGAAAACAGATTATGAACCTCATACAACTTGACTCTAGTCAAGGTTTTCCCAGAGCATCAGTTGCCCCCAGGCAGGGAGCTTTAAAACCCTAACTCGAGGTGCCTGTGCTCCACTGGCCTTGTTCTTAGGAAGGTCCCCCACAGCCTCAGACTCCAGGTTCTCTCTGTTTTCACATGTTGTGTTAACAGTATCTCTGCTGTCAGCACATGGCTTTAGAGCTGTGGCTCTTTTTGAAGCTGGATATGATTTTGCCTGGTAAAATCTGGACCATTAACATAGCTTAGCCCAGGGCACCATGAACACCACTCCCTCTAACTCAGAACCTGTCAGACATCCCTAACTCTCTGAGGAAAGGGTGCTGGAAAGGGTATAGTGGGTGCTTCAAACAAGGACACAGCCTCTAGACCAAGGATACCCTGACAAATGTGTCATTTTTCAACACATGCAGAAAGCAGCTCAAATCTGCCGGATGTTGTAGGCACAAGTGCTACAGTCTGGCTCAGAGGGTTGGGACAGCCTGAAATAACTCTGCTGAGACCCAAAAGTCTTGCTTTCTCTCCAGGTGGTTGATCAGTGGTATAAGTGCAACGACAGAGATTCATTCCTCATGTCTCGCAGGCTGATCAGAGAGGAGGGATTACTGTGCGGTAAGCATCAATGACAAGCAGGTTGCTTCCCTTAACAAACTTTCTGAACCACATTCTCTTGGGACCCAAATGCTTTGGGGTAAGTGTTTTCTGCATTCTGTGTCTGCTAGGTTAATAGGGCTGAATGGCCACTCCCTGAGCTGGTGAGTAAGTTGCTGTAGACTTCAGAGGTGTGGCAGCAAGTCTGTGGTCAAGGGGCTGACTCATGGGCAGCAGTAATTATAGAAGCAATAACTCTCCTCTTACCAGAGCACTTCTGCACATGGAACTGGATCTTCAGGCCTGACTCTCCGTGGTGTAGTGTTACATGGGCTGACGGGAGGATTAATGGGACTCAGGGCAGGACAGGTGGGGTGGAACTGTTCCTCCACTAACAAGTCTGCAAGGCTGTGTTCTCCGTCATTAAATGGTTGCCACAGTAGAGGTGCCAGGTTTGGACCAGGGAAGTCTGAAAGTAAAGAATGTGTAAGATGTTCTTGCTGAGTGTATCTCCCTGTGCCAACACACTGTAAGTGATCCCACCAGTTTTCCAAAATGAACAGGTGCCCTCAGACAAACCCTGCCTGTACCCTTAGGGCCTTTATACAGCATCAGCGTTTTTTTCAGCCTTCCCTGCAATCACACAGATAGGTTTGCATCCAGGACCAGAAAATACGTAGGCTTGCAGTTAGAAACTGTGAAAGTCCTGAGCCAGGACTTTTGGAACTCCAGGGAGTTTTGGAAAGTATTAGGCAGCTTGTAATGAAACACTTAAATGTTGATTTAACCTAGCAGGCACAGAGTCACTGTGTTTCAACAGAAACCACTTGCTGAACTCACCTGTAATTTGTGAATAGCTTCATGTTTCCTTGACTGCATTTTTCAGTGCCTTTCCTCCCTTGTTAGAAAAATGTGACCCAGTGCTAATTAACCTGCTGTAAAATACGTGCTGCCTTGAATGTAATGTGTAATTGGCACACAGATAGTGGAATGTGTTTGACTTCCAGCACTCAAACTACAAGTGCAAGAATTGCCTCTGTAGAGCAGGGACCTCCTTTCCCTACGTGCAGGAAACCACATGCGTGCAGACGGACACAGGGAGCCTTTAAGTCTTCCCATCACGTTGGCCTGGTATTCCAAGCATGAATGTAATGTTTATGGGTTTTTTCAGTCTTTGCAATGCATTTAAAGCAAATCTTTGGTTGCCAAATATGTCAATCGGGAGTTCTAGCTTTGGTACATTATTCTCTTCACCCGAAGGAAGGGTGTGGAGTGGAGGAAAGCAGTGGCACAAAGGTCCCCATATCAAACCTTTCAGCCCTTGCCATGCCTGCAGAGTTACCACCAGAAATGGTTCATGAAGTTCATAAGGGGACTCTTATGCTGCCTCAAAAGCCTGTTGCCAAGAGCCACCATATGAACACATCCCTTCAGACCCTACCTCTTCCTGACCCTAAAGGCTGTGGGGCTGACTATCCTCCCACTACCAGCATCTTGAGCTAATTCAAGATGCAGTAGTAGCTACAATTAGCTACTTCAAGCTACTTCTACATCAGCAGCTCCCTTCCCTGAGGTACCCATCTATGAGATGCCACCTCTGCTACTGCTTTGCCTGGGTGCCTCGGTGCCAGGGCAGTGCTGTGCCCCACGCACCAGGTCTGTGACCCCACACCCTGGGCAGCCTCAGTGCTTGTCTCTCTCTTCTTGGTACCCACCCAGGTGGCAGCTCAGGCAGTGCCATGTCCGTGGCTGTGCAGGCTGCCAAGGACCTACAGGAAGGTCAGCGATGCGTCGTCATTCTGCCCGACTCCGTCAGGAACTACATGTGAGATTCTCTCTTCCTTTCCTGCTTCCTGGTGTTGGGGTGGGAGCTCCCATAGCCTTCTCCCCCATATTCTCTTTGCATATCACCCAGGTTGGGGCCATGGAACTCTTCAGTGACATGGAATGGGCTGCCCAGGGAAGCAGTGGATTCTCCATCCCTGGAGATATTTAAAAAGAGACTGGATGTGGCACTCAGTGCCATGGGCTGGTAACCGCAGCGGTAGTGGATCAAGGGTTGGACTTGATGATCTCCGAGGCCCCTTCCAACCCAGATGATTCTGTGATTCTGATCTTAGCACAGATGAGCCCAGATGGTGTGGGCTGCTGGAGACCCACCCCAACAACCAGTAGCATGGCACCTGGAGTGAGGCCAGAACTGGGAGCTCACATGAAAAAAAACAAACCAAAACAAAAAAAGAACAAGAGGGAGAAATGTGACCGTGGCAAGGACCAGGGGCTGGGTGTTGGGACACATGGTTTTTATTTCCTCTTGTCACTGACTCACTGCACGGAGCAGGCATCAGTCAAGCTACAGTTTTTGAACCTGCATGCCTAAAGTTAGGGAGGCACATAGCTGGCATGCTTCTAAGAGCTGCTGAGCACCCGCAGCTCCCGTTGACCTTAAAAGGGGCTAAGAGCAGCCAGCTGCAAAAATCATGGGAGCCCTGGGGCAGTGCTGTGGTCTAGTGCATGAAACAAAGCACGGCTTCTTCTGGGAGGCTCACAGATGTGCTCTTTGTTGCTGATTTCTAGGTCCAAGCTTTTGAATGATAAGTGGATGATAAAGAACGGTTTCCTGAATGACATCCGGGAGCACAAGCCTTGGTAAGAGATCTTCCACCAGTATAAACTTTGCTAAGGGAATCAGTTTTCTGACTCTGGAAATTATTATCTTCAAAGGAAAGTGTTATCTTTTAGCATTTAGAAAAAATGTGACTAAGTCCAGATCCCTCTAGGGAGGCCATAATGTCAGGTCCTCTCTTTGGAGTTGTTAGATATCCGGGTTCTCCAATCAAAACCTATAAAGAAGCTGTTTCTGTCCTGAAGTTACCAATCTGCTCCCACAGGGCAGTCATTGTCCAGGCCACCTAAATCCTGCTGAGCAGAATGGCTGAGGCAGACACCTAGCTCCACTCAAAACCTCCTCTCTCTACTCCACAGCTGATGATGGGAGAACATCACTGGCCCAGTGGAGAGATGAGTCTCTCCTGTAGCAAGCACTCTTTTGAACAGCTCTGGAGGTCTTTTCAGGCAGGGAAGAGTAGCTTTTCACTTTTCAGAGCTGCAGGCCAGAAAATATGTCTAACTCAGCTGTCTTTTGCACACCACAGGGAAAAAGTCACCTCAAGGCAGAGAATCCCAGGCTAACTGCTGATGCCAGCTGACAGGTGGCTGGGCAAATGGTTGTTGTTTAGAAAGTGACTGTTCTCACTTTAAAGTCAGCAGGTATTTTTGATTCACCTGCTCCTTTGGGTTACTATAAGCGAAGGTTATTGTAAAATATTTTCTAAAAATTTAATACACTTCCAAGGCCTCTCGTGCTTTTTTAGAATTGCTCTTGGCCTTTCCAGCCTCTGGCATTGCCCTGCCTTTTCTGCAAGGATGAAGGGCTGAGATGAGTTGGGACTTGCCTGTGCTCCCCAGCAAACAAGTGTAACATGTCCCGCAGAAGTCACACAAGCATTTCTGCTGGGCTTTCTTGCACATATGCAAGAGCTGCAAATGCTACTTTTGAAAACTAAGGATACAAACTAAAGTAAAATTGGTAGCCCTCCCCACTCATGAGCCTGAAGTGAAGCCCTCAATAGTTTCTTTGGATTCAGGACAGCTGAGCACTTTGCCAGCTGCTGGCCCCAGTGCTGCCTCTGGAGTTGCATGAACACCAGCTGTAGGGAAAGCTTGGCTTCAACAAGATTTGGCCATGGACTTGTGGCATTACTGCTTTGGAGGTAGGAGTGGGATAGCTTTTGTAGGCAGGCAGAATACCTCTGTGTGGTTAGTTTCAAATGTACTGGCCTTGATTTTCTGAAAAGAGCCCACAGCCACAAGACTAAACAGCTTGGTGCTGCCATTTGTCTTTCAACAGGTGGTGGGACATCAAGGTTCAGAAACTGAATCTCTCAGCCCCTCTCATTCTACTCCCAGAAGTCAGCTGTCAAAAGGCAATCGAGATCCTCCAGGAGAGGGGATATGACCAAGCTCCTGTTGTTGCTGAATCAGGGTAACTATTTTTACTCATTGCAGAGATGGCCATTCATATAGGAAAAGCAGCAGATCTAGTGATGGGGCTCCTGTGCTGGATTCTGCAACTCACATTTTTAATGCATCGGCTACCTCCTTGGGAAGATTCATCAAGAAAACACCCTGTAAATGAGCTAGTTAAAGCCAAAGCCAGATCCTGTGCCCACCAGGCTCAGCAGGGGCTGGATCGGTGGACAGAGAAGGGGAGGCAAGAGGAGAGATGAGGGCTGTGTGGGAAACCCCCACAAATAACTGGATTGCTCACAAGTTTTCTTTCTGCTAAATACTGGACTGCAAAATAAGACTTCAACTGCTGTTAAACCAACACCTTGGTGAGGATAAGGATCTTCTCCTGCCCCAGTGAGGAGACAACTTGTGCCTCCTGCTGATGGCAGCAGCAATTTAGCCACTGATTTCAAAGGCAGCAGTTCAGCTTCGACATGAAACGTGTTGCACTTCTTCAGGTCTGACCAACTGAAAAAGTCCCTGTTCCCTTACAGACTTATTTTGGGAATGGTGACTCTCAGCAACACCCTCACCTCAGTGCTGGCTGGAAATGCACATTTCTCAGACCCTGTTACGAAGATCATCTATGACCAATTCTCAAAGGTACTGACTGATAAGGCTGGGGCTGGTGTCAATCACTTTTGAGGGGCAGGGAGAGGGGGAGAGGTGCAAGAGGATCTGGGACAAGAGGTGAAGGTAGAGAGAAGTGGGAAAGGTGATGGCAACATCTTGGAGATGAGAGTAAAACACCTGCAGAAATTCTGCTGGGCCTCTGGGTTTCAGACATGGGATCTTTCACACCAAGAGCAAAAGCTTGTGAATGCCCTCCCCCAATCTTACATTGTCAGAGGATTTCATCCAGCTGGGGAATCAGCAGCCCCTGAAATCAGAGCCCAGGTATTGCCGGGGGTCAACAGGGATGGTACAAGAGACGTGGGTTCTGGTGGGACATGGAACAGCGGAACAGGTGGGTGTGCAAGGAAGGGATGCCTGGAACAGATGGTAATCAATGGTCCAGAGATGGAGTAAGGTAATGGATGTTGTTTTAGGAAAGGTGGAGCCATCATCTCATGCTCACCCATAGAGGCTGAGAGCAGACAGCACTGTAGTTCAGCTACAGCAAAGCCAGGTTTGCAGGCTGCCTGCATCCCCTTCCATCTCTCCCCAAAACTGCACCTACCACTGTCCTCTAGATGTAAATTGAAATAGTAAATGTCTCTTTTTGTCCTGTTTAGATTGGCCTGGAGGACAGCCTTGGGAAGCTTTCCTGCATCCTGGAGAATGAGCATTTTGCTGTTGTTGTACACAAGCAAATGCAGTGTAAGTATCTGCAGAAGCACTCTGCTGGCTTCTCACAAATGTTTGAGAAGGGAAATGAAATTCTCAACTTGAGCTCTGTAGGTATCAGTGCAGCTACTCCACTTTTTCAGCCTCTGAGCCTCTGTGGGAAGGATTTCTGCTCCTTGATTCTGCAAAGACCCAGAACTGCCAACAATTTACCCATTTCCTTTCCTCAGGAATGAAAGGAGGAGGGGAGAGCCTGAGCTATAGGAACCTGGGACAAGGACTCTTCTGGATATATGTCCTGCAGGGCCACATCTGAGATCCTGACCACAGGAGCTGTGTTGTTCCCCCCAAGCAGAGGGGGCACCTGTCAGTTCCATCCCTTCCCATTTTCTCCCAGTTTCCCATGGAAACCTAGATTTGAGGATGGGAAGGTATCCATTATGGGACTGCATTTTGTCCCCTCTGACAGCCAAGGTGGAGAGTAGGGAGCAGCTTGCGGTGCAGTCTGTCCTTTAGTACTCATTTAGTCTCATGATCTTGAATTCAAATCACTGCCTTGCTGGCTGTGGGCAACAGAGGAAATAAGGAGGAAGTGAGGGAATTTCCACAGACTGAGTATCCCGGGGAAAGGGTTGAAAGGAGCAGTCGGGCACATTAGGTAAAGCTTAGGGGAAATTCAGACATGTGAGTGCAAGGGAACAAACCATATAGTCTTCATCCTATTGCTTAAAAAGCTTCTGCTGTGCATGCCCAGAGGCAGTGCCATCTTCTCTGAACACCCGTCATCCCACTTGCCATCCCTGGAGATGCAGCCAAGAGATGTCCTTATCCCTCTCTGTCCCAAGGTGTCTGGGTAAATTGATATGCTGAGGGGCCTTGTGTGCTGGGTGTTATCTGACACCTACTTTGGAGGTCCAGGGTAAGCAGAGAAAGATGAAAAGAAATGTGTTGGACTGTAAGCAAGTCCTGTGGCAGGGGCAGATGAGTCAGGAGGCACAGCAAACACTGATGCATGCAGCCTGAGGCATCTCTGTGTGAGCTTTACCTGGACCATGGTTTGGTATAGGGATGCTGTGCCAGTTCAGTATCACCATCTGACTGTTCCAGTATTTGGTTTGGTTTATTCTCCAACCACTGTACAACCACCTCCTCCTTGGTGAAGCAAACTTGCTCAGCAAAGTCACGTGCAGTAGAACCACTTCAGCACAAGGGTTGCTGACACAGGTTGGTGGCAGCAGGAATCACCAAAACAGGGGAGGTGATGTTCTGCAAATATGACCTAACACACCTTTCCAGTACAATCATATAGTAAAACTTCTGGAAGTACAAATTTGGCCTTATCTTGTGGGAGCTGCCTTGTTTAAAATGTTAGCAACATGAAAAAGGAGTCAGATGACCCAAGTTTAGCCATTCTAAATTAGAGCTGAAGGGTGTAATTATATTGATTTTATGGGATTACACATTAAATGTGCAAAGCATTCCTACAGTGAGCAGTAGGCAATATTGCAGTGTATTGACTGCCAGCAAAGGGCTGCCTGCTGGGCTGTGGGCTTCCAAAATGCACTGTGCACAAACATCCCAACACTCTCTGCTTGTAGCTCTGCGGCCTGCTGCCCCAAAGCCCCATCAGATCTAAAGCCCCCATCAGCCCCTTCATTGTGAGTCCAGCTGTGCTTCCACAAAATGTTCCAAGAAAAGCTCTGTCACTCAGAACTGCCTTTGAGGCACATCTCCAAACCTGTCACCAGAAATGTGAGGCAGAATTTCCTTTCTCAGATGGGTTGTCATAAAATAATGAATTTTTTTTTTTTAATGTCACATTTCTACATAAATAAAATGGTATCTATGAATTAAATGATACCCACCAAAAAGTATCAGCCAGCTGTATTCAGTGCCTCTTGCTGGCTTTCAAACAACACACATTTTCTTTTCCAGAGCTGCTTTTTTTATGCCATCGCAGTTACCCCCTATTTTATTACTTTCTTCCCACACCTTTGGAGCTTGTATTTTATCTCGTGTTTGGACTCTGGTGGCTAGTTTTATTTTAATTTAAGAAAACACTTATCAGATAGTTAAAGCAATTGTTTCAATGCTGTTTTATTAATGGTGGTGTAAGAGCTTACGAGAGCAGAGCAGAAAGCATCTCTCTGCTGCTCTTAAAGAGTCTCACTAGTTTGGCCTGAAAAGTTTTGTGGGGATAGAAGCAGCGCTGGAACAGAGACTGGGTAAAAATAACTGGGAAATTAAATTTCCTGCTCTGGTAAAGGGTGAACTGTTTGCAGCTGAAACCTCCCTGATGCGATCCCAGTTACCTGACTGAGGCTTCATCAGTCATTTCTGTCAAGGCAAAGCAGAGACAGCTGCTGACCCTGCTAAGGTTTTCTTTTAATAAACAAATAGCAACCTCTGGACAGCTGTGGGATGGTTGAGTTTATTTTCTTCTTCTTCTTTCTTTTTTTTTTTTTTTTTTCCCTCTACTAAACTGGCATTTTCTGTGCTTGCAGTCAATGGAAATGGCAGCTCCTTCATGAAGCAGATGGTGTTTGGTGTGGTCACAGCGATGGACCTCCTTACCTTTGTCAGCAGACACGACAAGAAATATCACCACGACTTGGCTGCACCCACCTCCACTCCTCTGGCAGGGCCAGCTGCACCCCCCAGGCCTGAAACACCCAGCTGAGGGGGGCTTTCTGGTCTAATCCACCTGATAATTTCTCAAAATGACTAGGTGAAAATTGTAATGTGATAACCATTTGTCTACTAAATGCCACTCAGAATATCACTAAAGACAAGATAACTAAGGAAGTTGTGTTTAATAACCATATGTGGTTACAGGGAGTTTCCCAGGGCTGGAGAGGTAACACGAGGGGAGGGAAGGAAGGGGATGGTTGCTCGTGCCCAAATTTTATCAGGTGGGGGTTCAGTGTGTTTACTAGCAGCAGGTACCCATGAGTCACCTTGGTCCTGCCAGGGCTGGATCTTCTCTCTGCCATCAGAAACTCCACCCCTCTTCTGGGCTGGAGCCAAGCCATGCCATGGCTGCACGCTCCTGTTTCTCTACCCCCTTGCAGGGAGGGATGCAGGCACCCTCCAGATTCTTCTCATCCCTGGCTCCTTATAAGGGTCAAGGTTCCAGCTTCTTCCTTTCCTCCCCAGGGGTGAGTGGGAGAGGCAGAGCCTTGGAGGAGTGAGGAGAAGGGGATCAGATGGGACATCCCACCCTGGCCCATAAAAGGTGGGGATCTGGGCAGGCAAGGGCAGGAGGGATGGGAAGGGAGAGCTGAGGGCTGTGATGGGCCAGGAGGATGTGATTCTGGGCAGGTCAGGAATGATGTCTCCTGTAGCAGCAACCAGCCTTTGGAAAGCACCTTCCTCACTTCTGGAGGAGGTCTCTCACATGGTCCTGTGGGAGGTAGCAGTGAACCAAACCCATTCAAGAAGCAAAGGTTCATTCTCATGATACACTAGCTGGGAGAAGGGAAATTGCTTCATGCCCGTGACCTGGAACTGTCAGCTCACAAATATCCATCCTGAGAGCTTGTTGTCAAAGGGTAGAGAGGAAGGTGAGGATGATCTTAATTTTGCTGTAAGAATATTATGTTCTAGGAAGTGATAATGAAGGTCAGAAGAGCCATTGGCTATGTCTGAAGAAAAAACCAAACCACAAGTAAAAGCAAATGTGAAAGGAGGGTCATGGGACTGAACTGAAATACTGCTGAATCCCAGTTTGGTCAAGTTGCTCTCAGAAGCTGCAAAGAGCTTTGCAGTCTTTTTCATAAGTCTTGGGAGCTGCTCCAATGTGACAACAACCAATCTCTATTTTGACTTGCTGCTAAGTGGTTAGTCCATGCTTTCAATCTAATCTAGTTTGTATGGGGCTTTTATTAAATTATAGAATGATGAATTATTTGTATTTAGGAAAGAGTGTCTCTGCTGTCTTTTGTTTCCTGAGTGACATGAGCTGTATCAGATTTTCTGTTTTTGCTTGAGTAATAACCATATTTGTCCAGAAAGAGTAAAACCTGATTAGCTCAACCTCAATTGTATTGTATTTAATTTAGCAGCTCTGTTGCAAGCTGAAGGATATTAGTCCATGCTGTATTCCAAACTCACACGAATAAGTCTGAAAGTGTCCCACAACTCGATGAAGTGCAGAAGTATGAACCTGGACTACTTCAAAGCCTGGGACATGGTCGGGGGGGGTCAGGCTCTTCTCCCAGGCAACAAGTGACAGGACAAGAGGGCAGGGCCTGAAGCTGCTCCAGGGGAGGCTTAGGTTGGATATCAAAAAGCACTGCCTCATGGAGAGGGTGATCAGGCATTGGAATGGGCTGCCCAGGGAAGTGGTAGAATCACCATCCCTGGAGGTGTTTAAGGAAAGGCTGGATTTGGCACTCAGTGCCACGGTCTAGCTGATGTGGTAGTGTTAAGAGGCTGGACTTGATCTCAGAGGTCTTTTCCAGCCTCAGTAATTCTGTGATTCTTTAATTGTAATATATCCTGTGCAGTAGACTTGGCTGCAAGAGACAGAGGAGAGATTTGCCTCCACTGACAGCCAGGGCCACATCTCTCTTTGAAGAGAGCTCTCCTTCACTGTGGGTGGGACTCACCTTCTATGCAAGTGCCCCAGTGGGACTGCTCTTGTCCCAAAGGCAGTTCATGAAGTTCAAGGTCAGGTGTGAGACAGCTCCTTGGGCTGCTCCAGAGGCATGGGCACCTTCAAGGAGGTGGAGACCACTGCCACCCTGCCCCAGAAGTTGCCTCTGGAAGTTGCACATGGAAATACGTCCCCGCATGCTGAGCAGGTCTCCCCCAGGGGATTAGGGAAGCTTTAGGGTGCCCGAGTCACACCTGAGCTTTGCAGCAGGAATGAGCACTCCAGGCTGATGCTACATGTGCATGTGAATGCAAACAAGACCTTAAGACAGCTCTCCTCCTGATGGAGCAGTACCCAGGGCTGTGGGGGACAAGCCATACTAATGAGCTGTCCTCTCAGAAACTGCACATGCTTATGTAAAAGGTGTTCTGTTACTGTGAGACTGAACAGAAAGGAGTATAAGATTTTTGAGGTGCTGGAACTGAATGTTTGCTTGCAGAGCAGGCTGCTGCCCGGCATGCTGAGCATCTGGGGCTGTGTGCTCACCTGGACCTGCAAAATGTGGCAGCTCCGAAACAAAAAAACCCATCCAGATGACAGCCTGACAGCACATAATGACAGCCCAGCTGAGGGGTGAGGTGAAGTAAATGCTGAATATTAACTGTGAATATGTAACACAGCTTCTCTGTGCTAACGGTGAGTGTGGGAACTAATAAAGTTGGGTGTGAGCTCTGAATGCTTTGGGATTGCTTCACCTGGGCTGGGTCCAGCCCCACTGACACTGAGGTGCCCCCAGCAGGCACATGCAATAGTGGCATTGCCCTGGCCAGGGATGTCAGCCTTGTCTCTGCTGTAGTTTTTCACAGACTGTGACCTGAGGATACCGATGTGCTCACCAGGGCAGAGCGCTGTCCCACCAGCACCCTGGGGTGCTGCCTTCAACATACAGGGTGGAGAGAGGGATGGGCTGCTGCTGTCCTAAACACTGCATCTCTGGGGTAGAAAAAAAACCTCAGCAAGAAGGAGAGAAGCTTTCATGTGCCTTGCCTGCAGAAACGCATGCAAGACATGTAAACATGTGCCAGTACACAGTGTCAGCGGCAGCAGTGGGACCAAGAGTTGTGTGTTGCCATCCCTTCTCCCCACATCCCCAGGGCTGCCTTCCAGCAGTGACAACCCCTTCAAGATAACTGGTCTTTCAAGTTCTCCTTTCCCTGGACATTGAGGCCTCACCAGTTCTTTACTTGTCCATTGAGAGGTGGCCACCCAAGGGTGACCCACCGTGCTCAGTGCTCCTCAATGCTCTTAGGCTCCACGAGGTTCATGAGTCCCAGATATCTACCAAAAGTATAGGGATTTTCAGCCTTTAGAAGCTGTGGGAGGGCAGCAGGAGGAGGGTGGAGTCTGGGCAGCCCCCCATCCCTGCTGCCCTGAGTATGGCACCCAGCTCTGGTGCAGGAAAAGGACCCTGGTCCAAAATTGTTCTCCCAACACCTCCTGCTCTGAAGGTTGCACATGTGTGTGCATGGGCAGGTGTGTGCTCCCCAAAAGCTTGCTGCTCTCCACAGTCCCATCTACTGCAAGACTTCTCTGCTGTTCATCCATTGCTCTGCAAGGTTGAGGGGCACATTTGCAGTAAGTTCATAACCCAGTAAGTTCATTAGTACATCAGCCTAGGTCATCTTCACACCAGAAAGCAAATGGCTTCACACCAAGGGAGCTCAGGCTGCCCAGGCTGGTCAGAACACAGAGGTTATGCCCACATGTGAAATCCATGCAAATCTCTTCCTCTGGGACACACGGCCTTGGCTCCCTGCTGCTTAATCCAGAGGAAAACAGCCGCACAGGGCTTAAAATGCTTTAAATGGTGCTTGTCAAGCATGTGGTCTTGGAGGGTTGTCCTACCCTGGGAAGCTTCATGGAGGCAAAGGGTAAAATGTTCATTGCAAGGGGATCCATGCCCACCTCTGGCACCTGAGGGGGAGCATTGCAGCCCTGGAGCTGGCTACCCTCTGCCTGTGCTGCCACACCAGAGCTTTTAAATCATTTTGCTTTCCTTCTGGATGCTGGTATCCGTGCTCAGGGCAGCTTGCAAAACACAGGGGAGTGCCGACTCTTCAGAAACCCCTGGTTAACATCTGCAAAGAGAGGTTTGGGGAGGAGAGAAGGGGGAGAGGCGACAGACCTGCAGACTGCTGGCAGATACCGGATTAGTCTGTCCCTCTCAGACAGACTAAACCAACACCACTCGCAAGATAAACATCTTGCTGGCCCTGCCCAGCCACCTTCTGTGTCAGGGAGGCTTCCCCGCCTCCCCCGTCTCCCCCCCACCAGTGTTTCATCATGGATTTACCACTCGTGGCATATAAATAGAGCCTGGGAGGGCTGTGGGACAAACGAAGCCACCTCAAGGTCCCTCAGCGCACCCCAGCACCCATCCCACCTGACCCGGACACCCCACAGGTAACCAGCAGCAGGGACCCACAGGGTCTTGGTGTGGGGCAGGAGGGGAGACTTGTATTGATCCCAGAGCTCAGTTTACCAAAACTAAGGGGGAGATGGAACATTGCCACCAGGAAAACCGTCCTGGTGTGAACAGGGGATGACAAACTTGATGTTGTGGGGTTTGCTGGAAACTGGGTCTGTTGAAGAAACCTGATTTCATTGCTAGGTGGGGTTGGAGGTTTCAGTGGGTTTTGGGTGTGCAAAACTTGTGACTTAATGGTGTTTGATGGCACTGCCCTGCTCTGTGTGAATGTGGAGACCAGAGGAATGGGGTGGCTGAAGCTGGGGTGGCCGGGAGGGAGCTCTCAGCATGGGGCTGGGGAAGGGACACCCCATCAAACTGCTGCCTTTCCACAAGGAGCAGGGCTGGGCTCCCTACTGCTCAGCACAGCCATCAGTCCACTGGGAATAATGATCAAGTAATTGGTAGATTAAAATGTGTGAATGAAATGAAGGAACAGAACAGTAGCTTACAGCAAGGATGAAGCAGTCACCAGTAACTCAAGCAAGAGGGAGTTTGTTTTAATAGCTGGAAAGCTTAAAATCTCTCTTTTTTCAAACTGAAGATGGATGGGCTTCCTGCTTTCAAGTTCTTCCTTTATAGTTAAGCAATTTGGAAACATTTGTCTTTAAAGAAGTGCTAAAGAATTAATGCAAGTATTTATTTGCACATCTGCAATACATGGGGCTACCAAGTGCACGGCATGAAGGCAGTGATATAATTGTAATCAAAGGTGACACTGAGGCAACCAGAGAAGAGACCCAACCTGGAAAGCCCCAGTGCAGGAGGGAAGCAAGATTATTTAATATAGCAGGACATAAGGTCACTCGGGCAGGGGGAAGACAGATCAAATTCAAAAGTGGGAGCTTCAGGTAAGGAAATATTTGGTCTTGAAAAGCTGGAAGTCTAAAAAAAGAGTCCTCAGTCTTAAAGCAGAGAAGGGAGTCAGCACAAGCTTCTGGCTGGTGCAGTGCATCCCAGCAGATGTGAGTGGAGAGGGAAGGAGCAGGCCCAGGGAGGGGATTTCATGGCTGTGAATGTCTCTCTGCTTGGAAACGTGCTAACCAAAAAAAAATGTAGAAGGCAAAGAGCAGAGAGTAGAGCAAAAGAGTGAAGAGCAGTCACACAGGAGGGTCTGGCATTGGGAACATCCTCCGTATGAAGTAAAAGCCTCACAGGTTGAAACAAGGATGAGGGAATGAAGTGGCTGGCAAAGGCAGGCAGGGAAATTCCAGCTTGAGAGTGGCTCATCTTGAGGGAGGCTGAATGCCTCCCAGGAACAAATGGTAACTGAAATGTAAATTATTAGCATCAATACAAGGATGACTAGGCTGTGACAGCTAGTCATGGCTAGGACAGCTGTGCCAAAGCTCTGTGTGTGATGCAGCAAGGGCTTCACTTACCAAGTGCTCCCCTTGCAGCCTTCTCATGCTTGATGCACACCTTAGTTGAGCCAGGATGAGCTTTTGGGCACAAGACTTTCACAGAATCCCAGAATCAGCTGGGTTGGAAGGGACCTGAGAAATCATCAAGTCCAACCCTTGATCCACTACCGCTGCGGTTACCAGACCATGGCACTGAGTGCCACATCCAGTGTCTTTTTAAATATCTCCAGGGATGGAGAATCCACTACTTCCCTGGGCAGCCCATTCCAATGTCTGATCACCCTCTCTGTAAAGAATTTTTTCCTAATATACAACCTAAACCTTCCCTGGCAGAGCTTAAGTCCATGCCCTCTTGTCTTACTGGGAGCTACTTGGGAGAAGAGCCCAACCCCCCCTGGCTCCAGCCTCCTTTCAGGGAGTTGTAGAGAGCGATGAGGTCTCCCCTGAGCCTCCTCTTCTCCAGGCTGAACACCCCCAGCTCCCTCAGCCTCTCCTCACAGGACTTGTGCTGGAGTCCCTTCACAGCCTCCTTGCTCTTAGTTTTAGAGCAAACCACCCTGGGTCACAGTGAGCTGCAGATGATCTAATGGGCAAGCTGGGGAGAGGCAGCTGCATCCAACTCCATTGTCAGATGGAGGGTTCCAGACCTTGGGGGTTTGGTGTGTCTGTGCCCATCATCACCCTTGCACCTCTCTCTCCTTTTCTCTCCCCAGCACCATGGCTCTCACCGCTGCCCTCCGCCTCTTGCTCGGCTGCCTCCTGCTCTGCGCCGCTGCCCCGACACCCACGTGCGACCCCAGCACCTGCACCCCCTGTGCCGAGAGGGACACCGAGGAGACCACCACTGCCACTGCTGGGGGCTGCTGCCCACCCTGCCCCCCACCCTGCGCCTGCCCCCTTTACCTGGAGAGCGACTGCGAGATGCAGGGCTTTGACGGCGGCTTCGTCCCCGCCGGCCGCTCCTTCTACGTCGACTTTGCCCGCAAGCTCTGCACCTGCCACCCCGGGGGGGACATCACCTGTGCCCCGCTCTGTCCCCCTCTGCCCTCCACTTGCCAGGCCATGGGCAGCCCCGTGGCTGACGGGTGCCCCCAATGTGTCTGCTACGATGAGGAGGAGGTGGCGGTGCCCGCTGGCACCGTCGCTGCCCGGGGCACCCAAATTTGCACCTGTCCTCCCCAGGGGGGGCAGCTGCAGTGCAGTGGAGGTGACAGCAAGGAGTGAGCTTCTCCTCTCTGCCGGCCGAGGGCAGGAGGTTAGGGGGACCTCTCTGGCTTTCTGCACCTTGGGGCATCCTGGCTGAAAGGTGTTAAAGGCTTCAAACTGTCCTAGAGGACCTGGTGATGAAATATGGCTGTGCCACAGAGATGGAGAGATGCCTTATTGCATGTCATTTATAAACCAGGGCAAAGTGTCTATAGAGGGTGAGCTTGCTTTGTTGTAAGTTTGGTCCATGGCAGTGGGCTATGAGAGCTTAGATTGCTGCTAGCATGTAACTGGAACAAATGCAGTTATTTATTTATTTGTAAGATGATCAAGCTTTTGTATGTATTTGTATCCATATGGTGTGCAGATAGCACAGCCTTAAGTCAACTCGTTAAACTTCTTCCCATGATCCATGTTTTCACTTACAGTAACTCCATCAAATTCAAGTGTTGGGACCAAAATCATAAAGCTAACTGACATCCTCTTCTCCAGGCTTCTTTTGAAGCTGGGAGAAGTAGGTGTGTTATCACGTGACCTTTCTTGCCTCCATCCTCAGGACCAAAGCCTTAATGCAAGTTGGCAGTCAAGGGTCCAAGCCCTTCACAGCCACATCCATGAAGCAGTTACCAAGGACTCACCCATTCATCATCCCCGTTGTGTCTTGGTTCAGCAGCAATACCACAAATTGTGTGTTAGTGACAAGAAGTAATGGATGCAAACTTGAACATAGAAGTTCCATCTAAACATGTGGAGGAACTTTTGTACAGTGAGGGTCACAGAGCACTGGAAGAGGCTTCCCAGACAGCTTGTGGAGTCCCCTTCTCTGGAGACATTCAAAACCAGCTTGGATACCATCCTGTGAGACCTGCTCTATGTGAAACTCCTTTAGTTTAGTCCAGATGATTGGACTAGAGGATCTCCAAAGGTCCCTTCCAACCCCTAAAATTCCAAGATTCTCTAATTATGTTTCCACCTCACGCTTGCTGTCTCCTTACCACTGTTGGGAGACATAGCATGTGGCAGAATTGCATCCTCTTAATGCTTTGACATATATAAATAAACACACACTCACTTATGTATGTTTACAGGGAGACCGTAATAAAAAACAAACATACAAACAAACCAGCTTCACAAGGCTGAGATGTTAACATGTGTGAATTATGTTCTTCCCACGGCACTGAATAAAATCAGTTTTACCAAGAAACTTTTGAAAACTTTACTGATAAGCACATGCAAACTTTTCCTTGTGTGTTATCTGGTGTTACTTGGGCCAGGAGAGCCTCTCTCCAGCCATCTTGGCCTCAGGTATGCCTGGAAACATTAAATGTGCCCCTTGGCTTCTTTTCATATTCCTCACTGATGTTCTGTCTGATGCTGGTTAACTGCAAAAAAAAAACAGTGAGCAGATGAGATTCACGCAAAGAGTTAGAAAAAAAACTGGAGGAAACAGGCAAAATTGCACTTCAAGAAATAACGAGTCCCTGCTGATTCAGGCTGTCAGAGGCTGATGCTGCCCTGCACTTTGGTGAGCTTCAACCAGGGATGTGTGAGCTTAGCACATCAAAAAATACCTGCCACACCTCAAAGCTGGGCTTGAGGAATAAGATCTTGGAGTGGCCACACTCTCTCCCTTTGCACAGCTACCCCTCTGATGGCCCTGCAGGGTATCGGCAGGGTGGGAGTGAGGTGGGACCCCAGCCTGGAATTTTTACCAAGGCTGGAAGTCTCTTGGGCTCTAACAAGGCCATGCTGGTTCAGAGCCTTGCACTAGATGGTGGTGTAAGAGCACAGGAAGGGCTGCTGCAGGGATGGGGAAGCCAGGGAGCAGTAAAGGAGAAAGATGCCTTTAATGAGAAAAACATTCTCCCCAGGTGCCCACCTGGTACCTGAAAAACTCCTCATCCTGTTCCTGCTGCTATGATGACCTTGTGGCCATCCCCTGCCCTGCAGAGCCGACCTGCTTAGCAGTTTCTTCTCCTGCCTGTGTGATCTGCAGGAAAGCGCAGTGCATCTGAGGGCTGGCTGGGGTGAGGAAGAAGGCTCACTGCAAAGTGAGAGGTGGCATGGCCTCACAAAAGCCACCATGCATTCACACTAGGCTCAGAAAACACAGTAAACACCAAGTCAAGCCACCTTTGGGTAGTCAGCAACTTCTGCACCGCTTGCTTTGCAGTTCAGAGTTGAGCAGCTCATCACTTGCGACGAGTAGTAAGGTTAGGAGACACCACCTCTTACTTTCCCCTGGTTTCCTGAGATAAGTGTTATTAGAGGAGGTAGACAGAGAGTCCAGATGTAAACTGACATGGAGCCTGTCATGGAGGGGCTCAGAAACCGCCTGCCCCAAGCAGCAAGGGTTCCTGTGTCTCTGTGTATTCTGGATCCAGCTGCCTGCCAGGCTTCCCAGCTCCAGAAAAAGCTGAGTCACCACATGTCCCTGCCCTGTCCCTAGAGAATGTGTTCCTGTCATGGGCAAAGGGTTTTTACTCAACATCCCTTCCCTCTCTGCTCTTCTCCATTTGGTTGATAATACCTCTCAGTTTTTCATGAGGTTAATGCTCACTGTCACCTACAGACCAGACACCAGCATGAACAAAGCAGGGAGAAAGCATCTCCCACCTCACCTGGGGTGGAGGAAAACAGCACCTTCACCAACTACATTTGACACGTGAGCATCCCCTGCTGCTGTTGAGAACAGCAGCACAAGAAATACCTCCCATTATGGGTTTCAACAACTGCATAAATTCAATGGGCTGAATAAATTCACATCCTGTATATGCTCACAAGGTGTATTTCAGTCCATGTGGGTAGAGCTGTTCTGTGAGTACCAAGCATTTAAGGAAATCAGAATAGGCTTGCAAGTGTAGCTATGGTTTTTGCAAGCATAGTGATTGCTTGGAGGGAGGCAGAAGTGATATGGGGCAGACTCCTTGCCGCCTAGGGGGTGGTAGTGGTGGTCAGCTGAGGGTGTTTATTCTTTGTCACATGTCTTATCTGTCCCACTGCTCTCCACCCTTGCCTGACTGATAACCTTCGAACAGAAGAGATTGACCAACAGATGGCAATCCCTGAATAACATTGGTTTTGTCTGAATGCTCTTTCAGCCTAGGATCAACATTGAGTTACTCCTCTGTGTAAAAAGACCCCACCAGCTCTTTTGCAAGCCACCCTTTGGAAGTGGTGAACACTTTCTTTGCTCTGCCACCATCTCCGATTCAAGGACAGCTTGCACCTCAAGTCTCTGCCTGGGAGTCTCACAGCATCTCTGCCTACATTTCACCACACTGAAATAAGTAGTCACCTTATGCCACTTTTTCCATGAACAGCTTCATCAGCATTGAGAGAAAAGAAAAAAAAAAGACACGCAGCATTGAGTTGCAAGAATTAATTCATTTATGTTTCATGTCTTGTGTTTCAGCACGTTTTATTTGAATGTGCATTGTCCTGAATCACCCCCGTGCTTTTCTACAGTGTGGGCAGAGTGTCACTGGTATTATTACTCATATTATTCCAAGTCTGATTTTCTCCATGGTCTGGACATGAGTGTAGTTTTATGGCTATCCTTTTGGATGGTAACTATCATTTTGCATCACAACCAAGTATGTGTTTGCAGGTAAGGAGCCCTACATGATGCTTAAGTGCAAAGCAACATCTAGATTCTTGTGCATCCCTCTCAAAATAGGGTCAAAAGCAAAATGTGCAACTCCTAAAAAGAACTAATTTCACATACAGCATAATCAAGTTGGAGTGGTGGCAGGGAAGGTTGGTTTTTTTTATTTTTCTTCAGTGCCTGATAACTCCGTAAATGTTCATTATTGCTGCTTAGTTAAATGTGGAACCAACAGGGCCTTAGAATCATAGAATCATAGAATAGGCTGGGTTGGAAGGGACCTCAGAGATCATCGAGTCCAACCCTTGATCAATTACCACCACAGTCACTAGACCACGGCACTGAGTGCCATATCGAGTCTCTTTTTAAATATCTCCAGGGACGAAGAGTCCACCACCTCCCCAGGCAGCCCGTTCCAATGTCTGATCACCCTTTCTGTGAAAAAAATTCTTTCTAATATCCAGTCTGAACTTACCCTGGCACAATTTAAGACCATGCCCTCTTGTCTTACTGAGAGTTGCCTGGGAAAAGAGACCAACCCCCGCCTGGCTCCATCCTTTCAGGGAGTTGTAGAGGGCAATGAGGTCTCCCCTGAGCCTCCTCTTCTCCAGGCTGAACACCCCCAGCTCCCTCAGCCTCTCCTCGTAGGATCTGTGTTCGAGTCCCTTCACCAGCTTGGTTGCCCTCCTCTGGACCTGTTCGAGGACCTCAATATCCTTCTTGAACTGAGGGGCCCAGAACTGAACACAGTACTCGAGGTGTGGCCTTCTTCATTGTATTACAGTGATTTAAAAAGAACTAAGTTATGGGCATCAGTTCTTTTAAAAGGCCCTCTCAGTTCCTGTCTCATGAGCCTGACACCCTGCCAGAAGCAGTGAATTCTACCTGGGCAGTTCACTAAACAGCTTTAGCATCCCTGGGGCTCTGCTCTGCTCCCCCAGCCTGAGTTTGCAAAGCCCAGGAGTAGGGGGATGGCTGCCTGTTGTTTTGCCTAGTTATTATGCTTTTAAATTGTCAGAAATCCTGATTCTGAAGCAGGTTCTGCTCTGGGGACTTCCTATCAGGAGAGGTTTGTCTAATGTATCCAATGGAGCAGTATCATGCCCCTAGGAATGCTTTTTCTTTAAAATTTGGAGGCAGGGAGGGAGATAGTTTGCCACTTCATCTTTTGAATGTGTTCCTTATAGGAAATTTTAGGTGTTTCTTTTCCTTAGCATGCCTGCTGACACAGTGCTGATGCAACATGCAAACCAGCAACCCGCACAAGGATGAGAACTAAACTTGCACACAGATGTTGTGGGTCAACATAAAAAGTGTTATATGAAGAATACATGACCTATACCAGGACATCCAGGTGCAGCTTTTTAAAATGCAACTTTTTCTTGCAACAACTTGCTTCACTGTCACAGTGAAAAATCACAGAGGTTATTGTGGCACAGCAGAAGTCCTTCCTGTTAGATGTTCTCTGTATTACAAATAATGGCCTGCCCTTCTTCTGTGCAGGTGGAAGCAAAAATGTTGCTTTGGCATTTAGAACAGACGTCCTCTAAGCAGAGCAGAAGAGATGACACTTGAGTTAACTTAGTCAAAATGACAGAACAGAAAGCAAGGAGTTGCCCAAGAAGTTGGATTTGCTGGTAATGAGTTTCAATATATGTATACTTGATGCAATATATACATTACTTTTGAAATTTAAAACTGAAAAGGATTTTTTTGGCCACTTTAAAGAGCAGTTTCTTTCAATTAAGGATTTGTATTATTTAGTAGGGAGGTTTTTTGCATGCTTCCCTAAAAAAAAAAATTAAAAAATAAAATGCATACTTTGTGATGCTTGGTATTAAAACACCGTATTTCTATTCCCAAGTCTTTTTACTGGGGCAAATACAAACCTTGTAAAATGGCATGTATGTGAGAAAAATGACACACAGTCATTTGGGAAAAAAAGGTACAAACTGCTTTGGGTCTAAAGTTTATCTGTAATCATAGAATAGAATCGCAGAATCATCTGGGTTGGAAAGGACCTCAGAGATCATCAAGTCCAATCTTTGATCCACTACCACTGTGGTTACCAGCCCATGGCACTGAGTGCCACATCCAGTCTCTTCTTAAAAACCTCCAGGGATGGAGAATCCACCACCTCCCTGGCCAGCCCATTCCAATGCCTGATCACCCTCCCTGTAAAGAATTTTTTCCTAATATCCAACCTAAACCTCCCCTGGCAGAGCTTAATTCCAAGCCCTCTTGTCTTCCTGGTAGCTACTTGGGAGAAGAGACCGACCCTCCCCGGCTAATGTGCATCTAGGCTAAGACTTGGCTTTGGTTATCATTCCAGTTATCATTCATAGTAGCATCTAAAGTTCAGTTCTGTACAGCTGTTGGTCTTTTTCCAGTGAATCTGGCTTTGAAACTTGGAGTGATTTATGGAGTCATTATTCGGCACTATTCCCATTTTAAAAGATCAAGAGATACTTAAAAAGTTTAGGATATGTAATCAAGAATTAATTGTTGCCAGCTTTCCACGGAAGGAAGGGGGAAGAAAAATAAAGAAAAAAGAACAGGACTGCAAAAGCACTTGTTTGAAAACAGGATGAAGGATGTCAGAATTATTATTTCTGTAGCTGCTTAAAGTGTCACAAGGTTTACAAGTGAGTCAGAAGTATCATTTCCTCCAGCATCTGAAAAGCTAAAAAGGCAACACCGGTATTATCTAACAAATGCCAACCTGGTTCCTCAAAATCTGAGTTTTGTTTGATGATGCTTAAATTTTTCAAGCAGGTTCCAGCCAACTCTTACTGTGTTAAGAAAGTTAACCAGAATCAGCTGTACAAAATAGCCCTTTTGTGTATCAAAAAACCCAAACCAAACCCCACCAAACAAACAAAAAAACCCCTCTTCCCTCTTGTTCTATAAAAATATAGTGTGACACCAGTAACAGAAATAAACTCTTCTCTTTCCCAGCCTTAACTTGGATCTCACCCATGTAACCATACCCCTGCCTGTATATCTCAGGAAAAAGCCCAGTACCTGTGGAGTAACTGATTTGTCTGATGTCTAAGTCCCCTTGTCTTCTGCATGCCAACATCTGCTGAAAGTAAGTGGTCTAGATCTTAAAGACCAAATAATGTTCTAAACTGAACTACACAGAAATGAGTACAACATAATTTGATGGTGAACATAATGTGATGAACACTAAGACATGAAGAAGAGCCTCTGTGCTTTGTAGCTTGTAGTGAACAGTGTGGGGGGCACACAGCAAAAATAACATCTGTTGGTCACTATTTTCCTTAAGCATGATATGCATTATTTCTCATAACTATAAAAAAAAAAAAAAAAAAAAAAAAAATTAAGTTTAAAAACGCTTGGATCTTAGCAAAAACGTCTAAATTAAATTTTATTTCCACATTCACATTTAGTATATGCATCAGTTTATACTTGAGATTCAGTGATCAACTCAACAAAAAGTGTGCTAGGAATAGGGGTCAGGAGTAGGTCCAAGGGCCTGATCTTCTGACTGGTGCTATGAGTGACATGAAAGTCCAAAGACCAACAGAGAAGATAAAAATCCACAGATTATCACTGATTACTTCATAGGCTCTAAATCACATCTCAGTTGCATAAGGAAGACAAACCAAACCTGACCTACAATAGTCACCTAACTTTCAGATTTTAGCAGGGTATCTAAATGGCAGTTTGTAATTTATTTTTTTTAATACATCACAGGCTTAATCCTGTATCCCTTGCACACACTCAATTTGCATGAATTTAAATATGGGTTTGGAATAAATAATGCAGCACCTAGTATATGTGTTATAAGTTGTTGGGGTATTTTTTGTTTTTTCTTCAAATTCTTCATTCTCCATTGTATGCTTATTTTCTTGTTTAGGCATTGAGGATATTGTTCTGACTTTCCACAAAGAGGGGTGTTGAGAAACAGTCCTAGAATGCTAACTAAAGGATTACTTTTTGTAAACAGGTGCTCCACAAAAGCAAAGAGGCTCATCAGTTACTTATGTTTCTAACTCGTGTAACACCTTCTTGAAGAACCAGATTAATCTTTCAGGGGAATCTGAAACCAACAGACTAGGAATACATTACTGGACAATTTTGGTGAAATATTCTGATTTACAGTCATCTTTGTTGGTTTGCTGTTTGTGTATTCTCTTCAGATTAAGGAAAAATATTGCTCCCTGGCAGCACTGGAGTTAGAACTATTTCCAGCAACATCACCAGGAATTATTCTCAGGCACTCATTTAATGTCAGAAAAAGAAATCATCAAATACTCCTGTGTCTAGAACACATACGATTCAGTTAATCACAGATTAACCCATTAAAAACGAAGTATGATTCAAAATCCTTAGGGAGACATTCTAGAGTAAGTAAAACACTCTAAGAATCTGTCAGAGCCTCCTGAGGCTGTACCAGCTCTGTTCTGCACAGTCACACACAATCCCCCTTCAGCCAGATGCACTGGGCTCAGGACTCTCCTCTCTGGGGATGACACTTGGGTGTCACCACACTAGATGCTGGGGAAGTGACAGTAGGAACAGAAGATACTTCAGTGCTAAGCAGAAGTACATCTTATTGTCAGAGCACCCATGTCTGTCTGAATTTTTGCTGAGTAAGACTCATACACACTGGGTGAAACAAGACCTGAGTTTCTTGCTAGAGAAATCTCTCTCTATCTTGCAATAAACCAGGCTATTCATTTCTGAAGATTCCCCGTCTAGTAGACATGGTAATTTTACAAATTCAGGAGTGTCTATCTGGCTAAACAAGCTAACGCATGGGATTTGCACAAGGGGAAGTCTTTTCAAATAAGCTACTACCGTATATTCTTGGAACCATTATTGAAAGGTTGATGTCCATGCCATTTTAATTAACAATTTTGAAACAACAACAACAAAAAAAATTCACAAACATTATGGATTATTTACCTGCTAGTTCTTTCTTTCATTGAAGCTGCTCCTGCATTACACAAACATAATAAAAATCCCCATACTGGTAAGGACTAGTAAACAGTTTTCTTCATTTGCATAAACACAAAACCCCAAACAAATAAAAAGGCTGAGGACTGTCCCTGGCCAAGAACTGGTTAATTGCTTTGAAACTATGCTCAAGATTTCTTGAAAACATATTTGTCTTTCAGCCAAACAATACTGTTAAGGTTAAGGAAATGTGAATGCTTTGCTTTAAAAATGTGCTTTTTCGGTTCACAGAGAAACAAAAGAACTAAGTCATCCATGAAGCATATTCTGATTTTTAATTTTATCCCTTGACAGATTAGTTGCTTCAAAATCCCTCAACAACCAAGGGGAGAAAAAAAAAATACAGGGTTCATTCACATTTTAAAGATTGTTGATTGTATAGACCAAATGTTGCTAAGCCATGGAAAGATTTCGTGACTTCTGTCACAACCTGAAAAACAGTGACCTCTATTAACATGGGAGTCAATATCTTTATAGGCGTCTAGAAGGTTGATAAGGTATTTCACTTCTTTCTCATACCTTGCTTTTCTCTGGCACAACAGCTGTGATCACTTGGTAAATCCTAAATAACTGAGTCACAGAAAAGGAACAGATTTTGTATTCCTGGGTGACAAAAAATGAACAAGTAACATGACTTGGACAAGCACTTAAAAGTTACATTAGTGTCAGTTTCACTACACTTCACACCAGATGATCAAGTCATTTTAAGACTTAAAAATTAAACCCAAAACCTATCTGAAAGACGCTGCACAAAGCCAAAGGTGGAGTGGGGGAGGAATCCACACTGAGTTTTGGCAAAACCAACCAGCTTTACCATTCAGCTACACTGAGCAGTAAAGAGCAAAGTGTACTGAGCACAAGGCTGATGATTATTTGATCACTTGCATGCTGCAATTAAACTTGTATTTCCATGGATACACTGTTTTTAGGGGACGGTGAGAGCTTCAATTTATTATTAGGAAACAAAAACATTTCACTTAATTGTTTAACATGCAAGATTTTCATGACGGAATGAAGGTTACTTGTATTTCCAACAGTCAACTCTAAAAATTAAGCTGAATAGAAGGCTGAAGGGTTTAAAAGTCTAATTAAAGTAACAGAAGTCAGAAAGACAGTAATAGTACAGCACCTAAAAATGGGTAATTCACACATTTTTGACAGTTATGTCTTGCATAGACAAATACTTATTAATTTTTTTTCTCCCAAGACAACTCAACTTCAGAAAATAAATCTTAAATCAACTTTAACAACAATTAAATGCATGTGTTCCATTTTTTTCAAAATACCACGGTGTTTTGTTTTTTTGTTTAAGTGCTACAAGTCTAATGGCTTTATGAAAGCATCATCCCTTGGAAAGGCTGTGTTTCATCCTTTGGGCTGTCAAGTTCAAAACGTCAGGAAGCTTAACTGCTTTCTCATTGTTTTTCCACATGATTAGAGAAACAAATAGATGTATTATTAATGCTTTAAGTCTTGGTGTCCATACTCCATTAGAATATCTGTAAGCCTGAAGCTACTTTTGAAGCACAGGAACTGGAAACCAGTTCCTCATGGTAGGTCTGCCTTCTGGAAATGTTTTGAACATCAAAATAGGTACGTGGTACTCACCAGATTCACACAAATTCCTAAGCCCTTTGTCCATACGCTGGTTTCCACTAGAAGAAAACTCAGCTACACAGGAAAGATAAAGCTGGAGGACTCTCCAAAAGGTTCCTAAAATTGCTGAGGGTCCAGAAAAAAGAACCACTTCTCCTGCAGGTATATGCAGCCCGATATGAAGCCTGAGTTTCCTCAAGGTCAGCAGGACTCCACTTTGACCCAACTTCCAGTGCTAGGCAAAACTCTGCAGAAAGCTAAATATTTTCCAACATGATTATTTCTTTGGGACAGTAATTTAAAAATATAGCCTGATCAATTTGGAACCAATTTACTAAAACACAACGTTTCTAAATTTAAAGAACCTTGCCTGTTACAGAAATCTTGAAAAAACTGGTCTGAGAACTCTGTTTGGGTTAACAATCTAGTTTACATTGCAAAAAATTATAAGATTCAATAACTGTAATTGCAGAAGAATTACACTGACTTTAAAAGCAAATTAGTTCTATTGCTTTTGAACATGGTTTTGAAGTTAGGCCCCCTACAAAGACTTAAAGTAATGTAAACATGCACCTTTCCTGAATAGTGATGCTTTGCTTTTACCAGCAACCTTTCTCATACAGCAAAAAGGACGTTTTTTTTTTAACTCGTGAAAAGAACAAGCTCTTCTGTTCAGGTCATACCTACTACAGAATTCTCACTACTTTAAAAGACACTGTTTGAATTCCATATATTAAGCAATACCTTTGCTTATACTGGTAAAGCCTTTTCAGTTTTAGGAATTCATGTCCCTATGTTTTTCCATTTCTAACTTGACAGTAAGCTATTCCATATTCCCCTTCTCACAGTAAGTTCCATGAACTTCACTCTCCAGGTGTTGGTAAATTATCTGAAGACAAAGTTGCAAATGTTTCAGAAGAATAAAACTTCTGCTGCACATAAGGTGAGGGAAATAGAAAAGCTAACCATATCATTTTCTTTCTGAAAAATAAACTTTCAGAAGTTTGCAAACCCTGATGTTCCCAAATTAGTTCCAAGTGGCACATAGACCTGAACCTTTTTTATCCATCCAGCTGTATAGATAATGAACAGTCTCTTTTAAAAAGACCTCAGTTCTCACAGTTTTCAAGAATGGGCAAATGCCCATTGCTACATTCTCTCAAACCACTGAAGTTTTTTTCCAATTTTGGCTTACCCTTCCCTTGACTGCTAGCCACTTGCTACCCCAACAGATCTGCTGGCTGAGCTGTTTCCTGAAATATCTCAAAGCAGAGTGGGGAAAGCTCTGCTGGTAGATCTGAGGCAGCAACAACTGGTCAGGGAGAGTAAATAGACAGTAAGAAATGGCCTGTTCCTCCAGCATAGATTGATTTGGAAAAACACATATTTGTCCATAGGGCCCATCACACAAGAAGCAGACTATTCATCTGCCTACATGCCAGAAGTACAAAGATTAATGCACTATTAAATACAAACAAGGGCAGCTGAACAAAAAGCCCAAACCAACAAATATAACCTACTATTATAATGGAAATGGTGGGGGTGATGAAGCACTTAGTTAAATAAAAAACAAAAGGAAAATACAGAATCTGTCCCTCAGTTTTAGTAATCTCAGGTATCCTTCGTAGAAGTAGGTTGACAGTTTTCCAAAGGAGTATGATTTGTAAAATGGTATTCATCTTTTTTCAACATTTTTGGGTCAAACTGGATTTGACAGTAGCCTTGGAGACAGTTGCACCATGTCAAAGCTTTCCTAATGAAATATTTCATTTTTCGTTTACTACGCTCTCTAACAAACACAGCACATTAGTGCAAAATAGAGAATTTAGAAGTAAAAAAATATTATGAAATTATTGCTCCAGCTGGAGTAGGACCAATCATCATAGCATTGGAACTCAGCAGCAAGATCCTCAGCCAGGAATAAGTCAAAGCCATAGCAGAAACAACACATGCATTGAGTAAAACCCAGCGCCAATTCTTCAAAGTTGGTACTAGTTATTGCAAACCAGTATTACTCTCCATGCATGGATGCCAATGCTACTGACATCTCTCTCTGAAGTTTTTCTTCCTACCAACTTGTACTTGTCTTGGAAGTCAGTAAAGACCAGGTTCCAACCATTTAAACATGTCAAAAAGTCCATGAGTTAATCCTACTGAGATCACTGCGACGTAAACACATGCCCAAGTGTTTTGTGAAGTAGAAATTAAGTATTCAGCTAAATATTTGCATCTGTCACAGGGCTTTGTCCAAATACAAGGTCTAGATTCTGAAAGCTAACATCTTTTTCCTTGTCATATTAGAAACGCAACTACGTTTGATCTAAAACAGAAGTTCTGGTTTTGATCTAACCCAGTTTTGTGACAAAAAGACGGGGTGGAAAGAGGACAATTTTACCATGACACTCTTGGAGTCTGTCATTTATACTTAATCAGGGGAAATACGAACTTCCAAAGGTAAGTGTTCATGGACAGACATACACAGACTCCAATCTCTGGGGAAAAAGCAAGTGAATGGTTACAAAAAAAAAAAAAAAGAAAAAAAAAAAGTGTTTTTAATCACTAGCTCTTAGTTTTTAGATGACACATGGACTTTCTACTCTAATAAAGCCTGCTGTATATTCTGGTAGTAACCCTCAGATTTGAAGAAACGTTATATAAATACATAAGTTATATTTCTTTTCGTATTAGGGGAAAATATTTCAAATGCAATAAAATAGCAGAGTGATAGCAAAATTCATGACTCTATAGTAGGCAACTTCCCATTTTTCAGATTCAATTGCACAAACTATAAACTGTTAAATTTCTCTAATAACTGGAAAAGCTGTGGGTATTTCAATTTACTTACCTGAATATTCATTTAGCAAATATCTTCAGACACACGTCTAGATACAGAGTTAATGTAATTTGAGTATTAGATTACACATAATATAAATCAACGTTTGACAATATCAAAATCCCATCAAACAGTGGGTCTTTCTGATGCTATTATCAAATATAGTATATCACTATCACTGTGGGATAGCTGAGAATCATAGAATGCTAGCATAGGCTTGTTTTATTAAATTTGGTCAGTTTTCAGACCTTCCAAATAGGAATACTAAACATTTATTTTTCCCCTCTGGAAATTGTTTTTTTTTTTTTGGTTTTTTTTTTTCCTCCCCTCCTGCTTAATACAGTCGTCATCCCAATTCCTAGTGAATTTATAAAAATATTTTTTATCCAATAACCCCGGCAAGGTAAAAATAGGAGTTTTCATAGCAAATGATAAACAGGCTCATGGACTATGAGAGAAACTAAACTTATTTAAATTGCCATACATTCGCTACTGAATCACACATCAACATTTTCTTCTTATGTGTGTTGCTGTCCACCTCAGACTAGCAGTTTTTAAGGTGCAGAAGCATCTTTCAAATATATGCATCTAAGTCAATGATCAAGTTCCACACACTAGTGTCACATGCTTTAAATTTACAACACTTGCCCATCAAGAGCTGTCTTAAATAACAGCACCAATTGAAACTGCATTATTCTTTAGAAATTGCAGCACTTCCAATTCATAGAACAAAGGGGTGCTTATGTGGTTCTTTATATTACTAGATATAATTTTCTGAAATAAGGAAAATAAATGAAAAAACACATTTGAAAGAAGTTGCTGCACCTGCAAAAACACTCTTTAAGCTTACTATGAAATACAAAAAAGTGCACCCTTCTATATCTACATATAAAACATATTAGAAATAAAACTTGTGTAAAATGTTTGCTGTGCAAACTATAAAAACAGTCACTCAGTCAGTCCATTCTTTTTCCTAAAGATTTTGTCACACTCTCTTGCTTCCTACTGCAGAGAATCGCTGTTATCCAAGACCAGCCCACTGATATTTGTTGTTGAGAGATCTCCTCCATCATCTTCACCGCTGTCTACGGATTCATCCTCACTTTGCCCTGCCATCATAACTTGCTGAACAGCCAAAGTAGCACCATCGGATGACAAAGACTGCAGACTGTCTACATTCATGTTGACCGGAGCTGTAATTGTTACAACAGCACCTGGAGAAGCACAAATTGCAGTACTTTAGCATCTTTCTTGGTTGCTGGTTTTAAGTAATGTATGTTTATATATGTAAGAGTTTGTTTCTACTCAACAGGAAGAAAACTTTAAAAAACTAAATTGAAATAAAATCCCTAGAGGTTGTAAAACACTTAAATATCAAGAAATGACAGAATTAAGTTGGCCAGGAATAGGTTATCTGTGAACACACATTAAAGCAATTTTTCAAACAAGTCATCACAAAACCTCTTCTGCAAAGTACTCTAGTTTCACTCATTAAAAATAACAATAAAAAAAAAATTAAAGAGTGTTCATAGAGACTCAAGGCGACTTAAATGGATAAAGCTCCTGTCAGACCCAATGAAGGCTGAAGGAGAAGTTGCTTCAAACTGGAATGGAATAATAAAACAATAAAGCAGAAGGTGGCAGGACAGAAAGGATGGCCCTGAGATTAAAGCAGTTATTTTTCTTTCTTAAATTGAGCCTATTCATTTGATTTGATGCTAAGGAAGTTATTTAGACAAAGTCTTTGGAGGCTTTATTACGTTTCTTTGCTTCTCATTGTTCAATTTGAAACACATGAGGCATATATGGAATTGCAGATGCTCAGTCCCTGAAAGAGTAGTGAGAGGAATGCAAACAGGATGGGGAGTCCTGAACTGACATTGCAGTCCAATACTGCTAATCAAATAGAATGCTATTGACCTGCACTCACATACTAAGAGAAGTTAGTTGGACATCTAACATTTGCTATGTTGCTTCATAACTTTTGAAATAGAAGCAAGTCTCTCAAATAGAATAGAAAAAAAAAAAACACACCAGTCTCAATTCCAGTAGAATATCCCCCACAACACAGGAAGGTTTTAAAGGATGAAAAATTGACACACTTCTGTTATGTTCTTTAAAATTAAAGGCAAATTTATACTGAAATATCAAGGAGCTCCCCTATCCTCAAAAGCATCATTCCTCATTTCCCAGTTACAGTGAAATTAACTATCTGTGGTTTAGTCAGTTCTCCTTACCATCTGACATCGTGAGCTCACTAGATTGCTGCTGAGCAACTCCTGAAGCAATGGAGTCAGGCCAGAACCTCTGAACTGGGCGGTTCTGTGCTGTTTTCTTCTTTGTTTTGGGAGTTTCAGAACAACTGGAATCCAGCATCGGCTGAAGAATTCGCCTTCTAGCATTGATAAACCTAAATTAAACCAAAGGCAAGAAGTACTTATGACCAGCTGGTTGTAAATTTTCTCTCTTTCGGATTCATGAAGTATTGAAGTATTCAGTGGGAAAAACCCAAACAAAAACAACAAACCACAACACAACAACAAACCAGCTTAGTTTGACAGTCTTTTTAATGTATAAAACTGATTCTAGAAGACTGGCATCCTTTGAATTTGGCATACTAGCTAGAAGTACTTCTATCATTTTGCTGCTAGCAGCATTCCGCCCCGCTCCCTGAAAGAAATCCTACAGGAAGCATGACAGATGTACATTTCATGATCTTGTTTAAAACTAGGCACCAGAAAAATTGCTGACAGCACAACTCTGAAAGCTGATACTCTTTGTGCATTATGGTTCATCTACAGCCTAGCCTCTGCCTAACTTAGCTTGGTCTGGTTTCATTTACTTCTTTAAGCTTACACAGTACTTATTTTATAGGCTGCCTGGCTTTCCAAAGTCTGGTTTCTCATCCAGGAGACAACAGCAAACACATTTTTCAGCTCTTTCCCAATTTCTTTTAGTTACCTGATTGTCTCTTATTTACTTCAGCATGCTAATTACTCCCCTTCTCCTTTCTCCTAGTGAACAAGAAAACACTTAAACCACATCTCTCTTAGCTACCAGCAGTTAAATTAACCAATTTCTACATAGCTAGATATGGCAAGGAGCTGTGACCAAGGACAGATAGCATCCCTTGATAAATCTGAGAAAACACATCCATGACCCATCTTTACCTGCAATAGAAGGAAGTAGGGTGCAGCTGGCAGGTCCACACGCTGTCATGCAATGCTTGGCAAAGACATTAGTCAGATCCCAGTACCACAAACCTCCATTACTACCCTGTCACACAGCCACAGTTACATGGCACCACTACAGGAACCAGTGTAGTGACACATCTTGAGCATTCCCCCACTGGACCACTCTGCAGCCATGCAGCCTGTGTCATCTTTGAAATCTGAAGAAGAGCCCTGTTGGACTTAGCTGCAATAATTTGAGGAACCAATATCACAAGCATAGTAGGACACATGCCAGCACCCTCGCTCCCCTCCTCGGCAGGGACCTTAAAAGTCTAGTAAAGATAAGGCACACTAAAACATGTTGAACCATTAACCATTAACTGCTAGAGTAGTTGAGGTACTGACACACTCTGCTCAGGGGATAACATCCTTTGATATAAGAACAGAATTAACACACATTGACAGTAACTTCTTGAACATTTGCAACCATGATTACCATAGAATGCTTTTCAGAGCCTCAGCTCACTGAAAAGCTTTAAACTTCCATTTCTTTACCTGCAGAAATGACATGAGTACCTCCATATCTTTCAGCAATAGAACAGAATGCAGTTCCTAAATATTGCAGTTTTCTATAGTCCTATGTAATTTAAACGACACCAGCATTATTATTCTTTACTATAGAATAATATGCTTGTGTAGGAGTGCATATTTCTTGTATTTCTATATGTATTTTGTAAAACAGGTAGAACAGCAAGTCCAACTCCAGCTGTCCAAGTTATACTCTTAACTGCTTCTCTGTGTTGGAAGCACGTGGAGACAATGACAGACATGAAGTAGGAATTTTTGTTCTTACCAGTTGTTAACCTGGAGTAGTGTCAGATTTGTTTGTGCTGCAATCTGTTTCTTCTCATCCTCTGTTGGATATGGATGCTAAACAGGACAAAAGCGGGGAAAAAAAAGGCATAAGCTTATTTCATCTCCTCCTCAAAAATAAGAACTCATTTATTACAACTGATTAAAGCTGCTAGACTAAAGCCATCTGACTCATTAAAAAACAAACTTTAGAAAACTCACTAGCTTTTATAGATAAAATAATTTAACTAAGAGTGCTTTGCTACATGAAACTGATTTTATCCTTGAAAGTGCATATGATACCATTAAACTACTCATGTGCAATTCAGAAGAAAAAGCTTCTCATGGCTGACAGTCTTTATGAAACAGTGTGATCCCTGGGCAACACAACATGTGATAAGACCTGATTAGTTATGCTGTATAAAGGAAATGTCATATGAGAGTATTGACAAGCATTTTCTAGTTAAATAAAGCTTGTCTGAACTAAATGGATGAAGAGAGTGCATGTCGTATAAGAAGCATACACACAAGTTCCCTTGCATCATGTATCTATTGTAAAATAGTTGTAAAAGACAAAATATCAATCAACTAAACACTGACATATAACTTGAGACATATTTATCCTTTCTGGATAAGCATTTATACAAAGGAAAGACATTCTATGGAATGCAAAAGTAGATACACTTGATACGCACTAAAAAGGATTGTTGGAAAGGAGATAAAGCCCCAAAATTTTAAATTCTCCCCCACAAACCCCCCCCCCCCACAAACACAGATGGAACTATTTTTTCTTCTGCCATGAATGAGGGTGTAGAGAACATTAATTTCTTGACATAGTAAAATGAAGAAAGATTCCTTTTAACAATGTTTATTGAGATCATGAAGTACAAATGTAGCATACTTATCAAAATAATAATCAAATAAACTGGCATTAGGTTGTGGAACTACTCCAAATGACTTCAGGGAAAAATGAACTGAGACCACACAAATGACAACAGAATAAAATCACCTTCTTTATGAAGTGAAATCATAGGAGACCACATAAAAGAGTTACATAAAAACCTCCTAATCATGTTCAGTCCTTACCCCTATGTGCTGAAAAAGCCAAGATCTCATCACATTTGTAGCGTGCTTCGGAAGAACTCCTCTTTTATTTTTTGATGAGCCATCATCTTGATGCAAGATGCCTAGATCTTGGTTTAATTGCAACTGAAGCTGCACATAAAATTTTTGAAGAAATAAGGCAGTTAGCAAAATAATAGCGGTATTCTGTATCAATGTATGAATAACTCATTTATAGAAGAAATGAAATTAGGCTTGAGACATGCTGATTCTAAAAAGCTACTGTATTTGCTAGGGAAGATTTACAATAGCAGCTCTCCTACAATAGCATTCCAAAATGTTTTTATCCAGGGAAAATGCTATTTCCGATTTCTGTGATTTTCACACCCCACGTTAACATCTGTTTTAAGAATTACACCTGTTATCAGACTCTGTATGTGATCTTGTGACAAGAGCCAAATACTGATTTACTATAATTTAGAATAAAATCCACCTATGAAGTACAGGTCAGGTGAATGATCCTCTGACTGCCCTAGGGATCCAATTGCCTTTGCACCTTATGTAGTCATTTCCACATGTGAAAGGCAATTAAAAAACACAATGTTGAATATACTCACTGTGTGCAAAAAAACAGCTATGGAAGATGTAAAACAGTACAGATTTAAGGCTAATATTAAGGACCTAAGGAATTGCAAACAAATATGCTAAAGGTCCTGCTAAATAAATGCATGTAAACTCTCAAAGAGCAAGAAGAAATACAAAGTAGAACAACTGATTCACTTTACAAGACTCTCACTATTTTCCTAAAGGTTCATATTTCTTCCTCACTTTTGCTTTCTTTTTCCTATGGAAGTACTGAATCATTTGCACATCAGTTGTCTGAACATTAGGGAATGAGTACTTCAGTGCTTACACAGAGATAAGAAGAAACAACATATATATTACATAGGAAGTTATATTTCTCTCAGCTGTAACTGAAATAATTCTAAATAATCTTTTAGACAATACAGAGCAATTTCTTCATGCCAGTCATTATGCCTATGCCCTGTACGAAACAAGTTTTAAATAAGGTTTAATCTGTGAAATTACAACAAGTATAAATTTGAAGGATATTTTTATTTCCAAAATAACATTTTACATTCTAAACAATCTGCTTGTAAATGGAGCCTTTATAATGAAATTCCAATAGTTCTCCCCCAGTGTTTTTCTCCTATAACCACAGCTTTCTGAAAGACTGAAAAAGAAGAATTTGAAGGATTTCTTATGAGTGACAAAAAACAGAGGTCCAACCCTATGTATAGTGGGTTTGGCAATTCCTATCAACATCAAGAGTAGCCACAGATAAATTAGAAGCTCAAGTCCTTTTCTTAGTTTATTTTTTCCATTAGAAGCATTAAAAACATTTTTCTTCAAAAACACATCAGACTAGGAGAGTAACCTTTCAGGGAGAAACATGTAAAATATCTGAAGACAGAACTGCATGCATCCCAGAGAAGAATATGAGCAAGTATGTACATGCTACTGCCAATTAAAAAAGGTAAGAACACCTTACCAATACTTGTATGGTTGAGAGGTCAGAAGAAGGAAGTAAAGATGACAATGAGTCAGTGACTACCAACAGATTTTATGCTGTGGGGATGGTTAGCTCCTCACAGACATTTTAAAGTGAGCTTTATCTTTTATGGTATGATATAAGTCCAATGCAAAGCTCTCATAGTCCCAACTAAATATTCTGAAGGCTTTATGGCAAAGCATTTCTCAACATACATAAATTCTGAAATATATACAGTTCTACAGTACTACTAGTTGCCATCAGGATAAAAGCAAAATTTCTGACAACAGCAGTGTGGCACCATAATGCAATATAGCAAATATATTGATCTGTAAATCTAGTTCAACAATTAGAAAAGTTTTAATAACTGGAAGTGTCTATTTTAATTAAGAGGGGTTTTTTGTCTGGTAGGGTTTGTTTCCTTTTTATATTGGGTTTAGGAGTGATTTTTAAATCCATGCACCTACAATTGTCTGCCATCAGTAAAAAGACACCAAGTATTTAACAGGTAGGAACTATGATGACCTGTTGTGGCAAGGGAGATCTGTTTGGGATCTTATGCCATGTTATGCAAATTGTAAGCAGCGCTTACATTATTTTACATTAGTTACTATTAGTGTGTACATAGTGCTCATTCTGACTGTCAAATTTAAACCAAAACCCTTAAAACCAATGAAATTCATTTGCACCCAGAATATTATTCTCTGAAGCCCATGAAACAAACCTGAGAGTTCTGGATCCGAATAGTGCCAGGTGACAGTGCTTGTGTCACCACTTGACCTTGTGGAGTGACCACAGTGACTGGCTGATACACTGTCCCCCCTCAAAAGAAAACAGCAACAAAGATCACAAGTAAGTAAAAGCTCTTCAAATATTACCCTCTTTAAACATACAAACACATCAGCACTACAGACAAGAGTTTTGATAATGCAGTAAATATTCTGTTCTAGTAAGCACATAAGATGTACTCTACTAATTTTTATTCTTTCTGCAAAGTATGTTCAAAATTTGACTGTTTCCCTATATTTTAGGTATCTAAACTTATTTTCAAAGGAAAATTTGTTCAATATTGGGCCATAAAGTAGTTCATAATTTTGTTTTAGCTGAGATAACTTTTCAGCCAACAAGGGTCACAAATCCATGAAGTTGTGGAACTACAAATCAACACCTATGGGTCTCAGCTGCTTAGGGCAGAAGGCCAGGTGACACTTAGATGGTTGGGTCAACTAAGGTGACAGAATATTAGTGAATGCATAGGGGATCCAGGGCACCAAAGCCACAATGCATGCCTTGTCTCAGAACAAGCCCTCTGCAAGTATATGCTGTAGAAGCAGACTGCTTTGCTAGTCAAGGTGGGGTTTTTTTATTGGTTGTTTTAAAATCTTGTTTAGAAACAAGATAAAACATTTCAGTTCAAATGTCATCTCCATAAAAAAAGTAGAACTATTTTGGACTCCAAGGATTTCACAGATTTGTAGGTGTGGTTCTAAACTCCATAGAGCACAAGACAGTTAGCAAGTGCAATATTTTAAGTAATGCATGTTCTTTTCAAACAGAATTATTTTTTTGAAGGAGAGAAAAAAAATAAAACACCCCAGACTCTGAAATGTCTTTTAACAAAAGTGGTGTTGCACAGAAAAATCTCTTCATGTTACATATATGCAACCTCTGCTCACATATGCATACTTGATACACATACCAATGAAACAAGTATTAAGAAACCAGTAAGGCTGTGTTGTAACAACTTTTCAGGTATTAGCATTAAAAAGCATGTTTTAAAGTATTTGTTTATTTTTTATAACAACTATACATGACACCTACATGAAGAGCAAGGTGTCAGTTTTTCTTTATTGTGTCATACCTGCTACTGTTGCCATAGTTACATTTCCCTGCTGCAATGCTGATGCTGGCACCATAATCCCTTGGGGACTGAGTGTGCCTGCAATGGCACTTGGAATTTGCTAGAAAAATAAAACAATTATTTGCTTGCATTTTTTTTTTAAGTTTGGCTGTTGTTTTATTTTTTTTAAAGGATATAAAACATGTTTGTGTAATTTTGGTTCTAAAAATACATTTGGAGTTTAATCACAGGATTAACTTCAAAGAGAAAGAGACTTCATTAAGAGGTTCATCATTACCTACATTAACTTTCTCATTGTAACTAACCATTACCTTTGAAAACCCTCATGAAAGCAACTGTTAGAGAAAAAATAAAACCAACCTGAGAAATTTTAGGAAAGAAATTATTACAGCTATATAAACACTAAGAGAAACAGTTTCCAAAGGCACAAAGGGAAAAAGATGAAAATGGACCCTTGATTCTCTTACTGCAAGCATCAAAGCTTTAGCGTTGTAGTTACTACCTTAATTCCTTCAATTTCAGAATAATGTATTAAGTATTCAAGCTGCCAAATACGTTTTATTATGTTCAGGATAGTTCTTACTCAACACTGATCATGCAAACTTTGACACATTCCTTAATATGTATGATTTGAGAGTAGGAAGGCTCTTCTGAGGACACAGACAGGTTTGATCAGTGGGCCAACACTAACTTTATGAGGGTCAATAAGGCCAAGTGTTCAGTCCTGCACTGGAGTCACAACAACCCCAGGCAATGCTACAACCTTGGGGAAGAGTGGCTGAAAAAGCTGCCTGGAGGAAAAAGCCCTTGGGGGTGCTGGTGGACAGCCATCTGAGTATGAGCCAGAAGTGTGCCCAGAAGGCTAAGGCCAACAGCATCTTGGCCTCTATCAGGAGTAGTCTGGCCAGCAGGTGAAGGGAAGTGACTGTGCTTCTGTACTTGGCACTGGTGTGGCTGCACCTTGAGTACTGTGCTCAGCTTTGGGCCCCTCAGTACAAGAAAGGCATCGGGGTGCTGGAACAAGTCCAAAGAAAGAACATCAAGCTGGTGTAGGGTCTGGAGCACAAGTCTAATGAGAAGCAGCTAAGGGAACTGGGGTTGCTTAGCCTGGAAAAAAGAAGGCTGAGGGGAGACATTATAGCGCTCTGCAACTACAAGGAGGTTGTAGCAAGGCAGGGGTTGGTCTGTTTTCCCTAGAAACAGGACATGAAGAAATAGTCTCAAGCTGTGCTTGGGGATCTTTAGATTGGGTATTAGGGACATTTCTTCACCAAAAGGGTAATTAAACACTGGAATAAGATGTGCAGGGAGGTGGCTGAACCACCACCACTGGAGGTGTTTAGAAGATTTGTAGATGTGGCACTTAGGAACATGGCTTAGCACCAGACTCAGAGCTAGGTTAGTGGTTGGACTCAGTGATCCTAAAGATCTTTTTAAACTAGAGAGATTTTTTGAATAATCCCTATTGTTACCAGTCCCTCTACTGTAAATGACTGTAACAGACATACAAAAAACCTTTTTAAAGTTGTTTTTGTCTGATTTTAGACTTCCCATTCCAAATTTTCAGACACCAAAACCTAAGAAAGGAAGCCCAGATACAAGTCATCGTATCAAGGTCCAGGCTTACAAGACATTGATGCTTTTTAGAACAAATAGCATCAGACACATTATTGAGAGAAGGACCATGCCCTAAGACCAGACATCTAGTGGGTACTGAGATGGCAGGGCTCACTTCACAGCATCTAACAGAAGCATCAACCATAAAACACTAAAACTGTTGTTAATTAACTCTTGCCAATATATTACAAAAAATACAAATGATTATTGCATTTAGGCAATGTCAAGAATATATAAACTAATGTTCAGATGTACAGAAATGGGTCCTGTTAATAACTACAGTCACCCCAGGTAACATGAAATGACTTACATATGACTGTTGTCCATCAGATATTGTCTATTTGTTCCACATCTCAATATTTTAATGAAGCAGATTAGACTAAGGAGACCTTCCTAATATGGAAACTGTTTACTCCTTTTTTTATTCTGTTTCCTAGTCTCTTTCCCACAAAATAGCAATTCTGAGTATCTCTGTTTGTTGAACTGAGAGAAACTCATAAAAAGAAGACAGACAAAAAAAGTGACTTTGTGTTCTGACACATTTCAACACATTTGCCCACTGGGTAGTGGCACACAGGTGTGCACAAAAAACACAGCTCTTTCTACTCCTAATAACTGATTTTGAGGAAGTGAAACTGCAGATACTAGCAACAGAAGTGGTTATAACTTCCTAAGGAAATCTAAGTTTAATTGTATTTGAAACAAACCTGAGATTGCACAGGTGAATAAGGACTTCCAGGCTCTCCACTTAATAGAGTTTCACTGTTCATTTTTGTCTTCAGGCAGGCAATGTAACGGCTACAGAAATCCTTGCAGAGTTCATTAACCTTTTCTAGCTCAAGGAGATGAATACGTAGAACTTGGATTGCTTTTACCATCTAGGGAAAGAAGTAGAAAACTTTAGAAACAAAATAATTTAAAAAGTATTTAAGGTGAAATTTAGACAAGCATTACTTTCCAGTAACAACAACCATCCAGCAAAATAAATAAAGCAGAGTTATTAATTGCTAAGTGTTGACTGGAGTTGTTTAGCTCTGACCATTACACTCCTGAAATGTGAAACAAACATGTTTACATAAAAACCTGTATCATTCCACAGCCTAATATCATAGAGGGAAAACAAAAACAACACTCTAATCTTTATCTCTGTCACAAGTGACACTTTAGGAAGACAGTGCACAGTTAAGGTTTACAAGGAGCATGGAATAAGCCTGCATGTCCATGTGTTCTTTTATATCCATTATACAACTTGGGTCATATACCACACAAGACCAAAGGTGAAACAAAGCAATCCCATCCATACATATTTGGGAAGCATGGCTGGGACAGCCTCGGTATCATCAGATGTCTTGAGCTACATATGAGAAGTATCAGATTCAGTTCCACATTACAGCCTGCCCTATGAAACCCAGAAGTATACAGATGAATGTGAGGTACACTAAGAGCACCCTCCTTCTATGACTTAGAAGGAAGCTCTCATGCTGATTGCCAAGGAGTGTGAAATGCACAGAAGATGGCCTTTCATCTTTCCTTTAATATAACTACAATAGCTTTTATTTTTCTATAAAATTAGAATTAAGAGGTCCTGAAGTTCAAACCTTGATGAACAACGTGACAAAATAAAGAAGCAGTTCTTAGTCCTAGAGCTCTTAAGTTCCTCTGTAACTGTATGTCAAAGATTAACAGCCCCAGGGTAAAATCTTGTAAGAACTTTCAGGTGAGGATATTATTTCTGAAATATAAACCAAATACAAAGCACTAAACCCAACAAGAAATCCATGTCTGACCAAAAAAGAATCAAGTCCAGGAGACATGTATGTAGTGAGAATACTTATCATGCTTACTGCAAAAAAATACTTGTAAGCTTGGGTAGCTAACTGTATTTTATATGGCCTAAAAATAGCTTAGGTGATTGTAAAGAGTCATGGTAGAAGATCAAAAGCTAAAAATCAAATCCAGATGGTCTAAATTTTCAGGAACCAGCAGAAAATCCATGACATTCAAATAGGTAACATAACACATAGGCAAAGTAATTATTTAGTGTGCCACTCCCTACGTTTACTTGCTATGCTAGATCTCAAAAAAAAAAAAGCCTTCAGTCTTAGGATCATGAATAAATTATAATATTGAAATATAATTCAGAGCTAATTTTAGCATTACCTAGAAATTTTTCCTATATATAGGGTCATTTACCTGGCTAGAGTTCTGAATTCAGTGACCAGAAGTGAAAGTATAGAAAGTATATGGCTTATTACTTCTAATAGCCAAGTGGGACCTGAAGTTGCCTTTGTTCAAAGCACCTGAAGGAGATCATGATAGGCAAACTCTTGTGTGTACTCCACTCCACCATCACTTCAGTTTTCATTGTGACAGATCTCTGTTTTTTCATTTTTATGTTGTACGGCACTCAACTAGTGTAGAATATTTTATGTTAAAATAAAGAAGAGGAAAAAAATTAAGAGAAAAAGAAAAAGAAACCTTATCCCTTCTCAGGGCTAAATAGAAAAAAAAAACCCAACACGTCTTCAAAAGCTTGCCTGCAGAAAAACCTGAGCTAGACTTGAGGCAGCTGATCCAAATTGAAGTCGAGTAACTCATGACCTATGGCACCAAAGGCCTTTGAAATAGTAAGTGCAATAGCCTAGAGCTGAGGTATGTAAAACACCCATCTTCTAAAACAGCTCTCAACAGTGGCTGCTGTTTAAACACCTTTAAACACAACCAAGTAATACTACGCAAATTTAAGTAGACTTTAACACAGAAGAAAGATCATCTATATTCAAAGATATTCTGCTCCTTTCACAATTATTAATGATTGTTCTGTAATATTGCAATAGCCAAAGAGTTTCAGGGACAAAAAAAGCTTCAATTATAAATTTCTTCCCGTGTGGCAGGCCAACATGGAGCACATATATTAATTAATGCCTTAAACTTCCAGTCAAAATGGATGTAACAAAAATATGCCTTCGGACACATAATATTTGGCCCTATTAGCAATCAGTTTTGCTCAGTAAAGATGTTTTTTCCTTAAACCATTACCCGTATTTATATTGTTTACTGATCAGCATTTCTTTGGAGGAAAAATAAATGTTTTTTCAGCTTAAATTTAGTTTCTAATTCATGGTTCATAATTCAAGTGAAAATTGAATACAAGTACAAATTAACCACAAACCAAGAATTATTAACACTACACAGGTTTCTGCAGAGCCACACACAGTCACACCACTACTACAGGAAGCTGTGCTACTGTGGTTAGGAAGGCAAACAAAACTTGATATAAATGCTATGCCAGTCACCAGGACTCATTTACAACCACATTAATTGTGGCCATATGGCTCCTGCTCTCTTGCAGCATGGGTGGACCAAACTTAAATTCACTGTCAGAAGTTCATATTTTCCTTGAAAATAAAAAAATAAGGAACTCCTGATAAAATCACAAAGGTAATACGAAGAAATGTTTTCAAACAGATCACAGCAGCAGTAATATTTCATTCCCATATTCTTAAATGGCACACCTTAAAAATCTGCAGCTACCCTGTTTTTGCTATTTAGTACTACCAAGCAGAATGCGCTCCAGAACAATTAATTTTTATAACCCATTTGACTCAGTCTTATCTATATAATGTATAAATTAACCTGGAGCATCATTTTTGAAAAATGCACAAAGACAGAAGTAATCATGACATACATTGTTGAAATTGTCATAAAGATAACAGTAAACTCCTGAGCAGAGAAAGACTGATCACTGAAAAACTTCTAGTTCTTGCTAAAACTGCTATCCAGACTATATTAACATATAAATATATTATCCATTAAATTTGAGGACACCCTTAGCCCTAAAAATGCTTTGTATTATGTCTGTGTCCTGTCTTTTCAGGGCCTCAAGTACATGGTGGTTCAAAGGGCACAGAACACACTATATATACAACCTTACTCATAATCCCTAGCTAGATATATGTACAATATTTTACAGATTTCAGTGCACCTAATATAAGCATACAGCAAATACATATGCGCATAGCATACATAAAAGAATCTTCAGTTAGTGACAAGCAATATTCTCACTAAAATGACTTCTCATTTGCAAAAAACTCATTAAAATACATTGACTGCTCACCTACCTTCCTGAGCAAATCCTCCTGTGGAAATTTAAGTAACCAGGGGAAACACATAAATTCTATGAGAAGGGGTATTTTGCTGTCACTTGTTTTTAATTGGTAAATAATACAGGACTAGGAAAGGTATGAATAGATGTTTATGAGACAGTTCTGCACATTACAATAGAAAGAATACTTCTTAAAAGATGCAAAAGCATGGTTTCTTCACTCAAGAGTATTCAAATGACATCAGCTGGCTTCACCACCACAACTTGTACTGACACAGCTAAAAATCCAATATGATAGTGTTTGAGAAGAGGATACTGAACCAAAAATCCTTACCCCAAATGAAACAAAAAACTTGGCGGGGTGTCTTCAAAAAATAGAAGTGTCCTGTTCAAATACAAAAGTGAGAGTATATTTAACACCCCATTTTTTGTATTGTTTCTAGACTTGATAAAGCCATAAGTAACCTGTTCTGACCTCACAGTTGACACTACTTTGTGAAGAAGGCTGCAGTACAAACCTCTTGAGCTTGCAATCATAGAATGCAACCTGAATTATCCTGTAGTACTGTGAATGCAGAAACTAAAAAGGAACTAAAAAAGCTACCCATATATGGGAAGAGTTTACTCTGAACAAATAAACCGTAACAAGTACTCTTGTACAAGAGGCAGTAACCATCCTGAGGCAAGGCAGTGTAAGAAGTGTTAAGAAGTCAGTGTCTTAAGATATAATGCAATCTGTAAAATGCTCTAAAAATTATCTGCACTCATGTTGAACAGCTTCCTAGACATGGAGAAACCTGTCCATCTACATCCACAAAAGGATACTAATGGAGAACAGACAGATGTTGGTTCATTGGTACATTCAAGATCTCTTATCTGAATATGAGACAGACGGAAAAGGGTAAAGAGCTCCAAAAAATGATACTTCACGTTATGGGGATACAGCTGAGCACACTTCCAGAAAGAAGTGCATGCACTTGAGAACCTCCCGCTAGCAATACAGATCACCAAGACCTAGTTCTCAACAGTGAACACATCTCTCCTGATACCAACGCTTGATACAATGACTACAGTGAATGCACAGTAACACTCCAAAATGGAGGAAGTTACAGCTCTGGGAAAGAAAGCACAATTCCAGTCTAGTTAGGAACACAACGCTCAGTTTCCACTTTCTTCTACAGGGAGTAGGATTTGTAAAGGGGAGGTCTGCAGCACTTCTTCCAGCTAATCAGTATCAAGTCCAAGTACAGAAAAGATCAATGGGGACACAGCACAATTAACCAAGAATCAGAGAACAAAATTGCTGAAAACATCCCTGTAGAAGACATTCCAAGATAGAGGATAATTCTGACTTCAATAATACTCCATATGCATATCTAGCAGAGCTAAATACTTACTGCAAAAAGATCACAAACTTGTATCTCATTCTTCTACCTCCACACAAAGTTTAACCTGCGTGGTCAGAGCCAGTGAAGTTGGAAGGGAAAAGTTCCAAAATTTTGTTCGTGGCCAATAGTTCCTCAAGAGCAAATCCTGTAACTACAACAGAAAAGACACCTCTTTGGCCATTTATTAAGGACAGACTGGAATTCCTGGGATGGTTCCAGTCCAAAGACAACTACCTCTTCTGACTGGAAGATGAATCTGTGTTAAAAGACATACCTATTATGCCAAGAATTCCCAGATCTCAGGACAAGCTAATAAAATCTGTCCAGGAGATAGCACTGAAGCTTCAAGTTTTCTTTCAACAGATCTTAAAAAGTTGAACTTCCTTGCTGGTCAAACTGACCTAATGCCTGTGGCATCCAGAGTAACGTTCTGTGGCTCTCTGGATGAAAACCAAGCTTTTATTTTGGCATACTCAAAGCATTTCAAGTGAGTGCATACGGTGAAATGTTGTCAGGACAGCAAGAGGCCCTGAAAATTAGTATCTCTAACCCTTCACAATTTTTGTTATATAGTCAGTTAGCTTACAGGCAATACAGAGCCTAAAATGATACTCTTTTTTGGAGCCATTAGTTTAAGCTCCATCAGAAAGCTGTAGTAGTTGACTGTGCAGCGTAATTGAGTTCTATATTACACTCCCAAAAAGAAGCAAAAGGAAAAAAAACTAAAACAGCTGAATTAGCAGCAAATTTTCTTACTGTAGGCAGGACTGTGATTCTTTTCAGATAGGACTTGAATTTGTCTCAATGTAGGACATTCAAGTCATCTAAGTTTAGCTCTGGTTCCAAGTTTATGAATGCTACTGACCAAGCATTTACACCTCACATGTGTGATTTTGCTGGGGTCAGATAAAAGCACAAGTGAAAAGTTGTCTGTCCCACCTGCTCCACCTTTCTGACTTGTTCTAATTCACAGTCTTCACTAGCTGCTTCTTTGAAGTGAATGGTTGATGTAGTATTGGAATCACTAAGAAAGCTGTGTAATATTAGAATACCCCTCTACACAAAAGATTTTTTAATCTATATAAAAATGTATATATTTATGTGACACAAGGCAGAAAGAAGTGCTCAGCTACAGCCTTCTCTATACAAGCACCAGTGTTTCAAGATGAAGAGACTTAAAAAGCATACTAGCTATGTCAGAATGTCAGCTGTTTCGAGTCCCCAGCTTTCAGGACAGGCAGAGGACAAGTTGCACTCAGATTTCATTTAGTATCTAGTAATAGCAAGTCATGGCTAATGATACGACTACAGAACAGGAGTTCAGCGCCAAAGATTCTTGATTTTGCAATGTGGTTCCAGTTTAAGATAGTACTGACCTCAGCAGGCATGGAATAGGATACAAACAAATACTTCCTCATCTGTCTCAAGCAAAATCAGCCGGATTCATGCAGCTCATCAACAAAGGAGAACAACACGTAAACAAGATTTTGCCACCACTAAAACCACAAACAGGTCAATCATAAACAGGTCAAACAGGAAGGTCTATTTGAACACAACAGACCCATCTAAAACCCAGGCGAGGTGTATCTGAGAGAACACCTGTGTACAACCAAAAGCATGTGCTGCAGGCCATGACACACAGGATCTCTGGGAAACTCATCTTTGAAGGCTCGCAGATACTTCAGAATTATTGAGGTTGGAAGGGACCTCTGGAGATTGTTTAATGCACCACCCCTGCTCAAGGCAAGGCTAACTAGGGCAGGTTGCTCAAGGCAACATCCAGTTGGGTTCTGACCACCTCCAAGCATAGAGACTCTACAACCTCTCTGGGCAACCTCTAACAGTTTCCAATCACCCTTAAGAGTAAAAATATCTTTTCTTATGTTTTAGCGGAACTTCCTGTGCTCCAATTTACATTAATTTCCTCTTGCCCTTTCACTAGGCACCACTGAGAAGAAGCAGAGTGTCTGTCTTCGTTGTCCCATTAGGTATCTAGATACATAGACAATCCTTCACTGCTGCAGACTAAACAGGCTCTGCTTGCTGAGCCTCTCTTCATATGAGAGATGTTCCTGTCTCCTAGTAACCCTTTTGGTCCTCGGTTGCATTCTTTCCAGTATATTTATGTCTACTAGAGGGGACCCCAGAACTGTACCAAGCAATTCAGATCTGTCTCACCAGTGCCAAGCACAGGGAAAGGATCATGTCCCTTAACCTACCATAATGGTCTTCCTAACACAGCCCAGATACATTGCACTTCTCTGTTGCAAGGATGCACTGCTCTCCAATATCTGGCTTTCTGTCCACTAGTACTGTCAAGTCCATTTCCATAAAGCTACTCTTCTGTATGTTTGGCCCTGAGAGTGTACTGCTACTGCATTCCTCCCTAGGCAGGAACTCTGTGAGATTCCTGTTTGTCTGTTTCTCCAAAAGCAACAAAGTATCACTGACTGGTGGCACAGCCATCTGGTCATCAGCTGCTATTCCTAGTTTTGCAGTGCCTGCAAACCTTTCACAGGTACACTCTGCCCCATCATCCAGGTCATTAATGAAGATCTTGAACAGTATTGGTTCCAGTATCAAGCTGTGGATTACAACTCTAATGAGGAGCCCTCAACTGAACGTCACACGGCTGATTTCCAACCTTTGAACACACCAGTTCACCCAGTCTTAAGTCCATCTCACTGCTCACTTATCTAGTCCATGTTTTACCAGTTTGCCTATGAGAACATCATAGGAGACAATGTCAAAAGCCTTACTAAAGCCAAGATAAATTGCATCCATTGCTCCTCATCCAGTGAGCCAGTCTATCTATTAAATTTCAGATGTGCTAATCCAAAAGAAATATGGATTAGAAATATAAGGGAGAACAGCATATTTGTGTTGAATTCAGAGAGCTACAAATGAAGAAAATAACCTGAGATGTAGCAAATCAGCAGATCAGCAGGCTTGCTTCAAGCAGAACAGAATTAACTGCCAATTTTGAATAAAGCATTGAAGGCAAGTACAATCGAACAATCTCTGAAAAAAGAGACATGGAAAATTTTATGTGTGTCTTTAAATTCACAGCTGATGTGCAAGCAGCACTCTGGAGGTGTCACTGACAGCAGTAACAAAACACTGGATATATTACACAGTGGAAGAGATAAAGAACTGATTCTAAAATGGTAAGTAATCCTGGTAGTCAACTTTCTAGACACCTGGGTCAAACCACAAGATCGTGAAACTGGTATGCTATCTGGGGAATTGTCTGTGCCACTTATTAGCAAACACAGGTACCACAAGATTTTGTACATGTGCATATTAGCATCCGTGATGAACTGCAGGTTTTAGCCTGGATTTAGTCATCTTCAGAAACCAGTAGCTCTTTAAAATATTTCTCTCCTTCTCCCTCAGTAATGCACATTTTTTCCCTCCTCAAATTGGTCCGAGTGCTTTCCTGTTCAAGAAAGCTCTGAAATGACAGTACCAGTAGTCCTCAGCCCCCAAGGATTTCTGCAATCCATTGGAACTGCTGTACTCATCTCAGACAGATCATCTCATTATAACCATGCTGAAGTACTTACTTGTGCTTACAAATGCACAACAATCATTACATTGTGCTACACCACCCATATTTCAAATAAAATAATTAAAAAAGCAAAACACCCTACACTAATGCTTTTCACAGCACAGGGAGTAACTAAAGAAGAGAATTATTATTTCCACTTGCTTTTATTTTTCTCCTTTCATTTTCTATTTTCAATTACAGTGGTAACAGTAATTCTGCTACAGGGTTTATTCACTGAAATATTAGTAGGTATATCAATGTTGCTTTCTACTTAGAAGAAGTCACTGTCTGTATCAATATATATTTATGAAGTGAGCTGCATCAATATTTACCCATAAAGATCTAATGACTCAGATACTGAATTGAGATTTTGGCTGTTCAGTTCTATTCTAGTTGTAAATTCGACCAAAATGGCCAATGCCTGTTCTTCAGTTCTTCTTCATTTATCAACTGAGAATCTTTCCACTACGATTATGTATCATATTATGTGCTCTCCTTTAGCTGCTTTCCCATCATTCTAAAGGCCACTGTGTTAGAATATGACCCAGAACAATAGCCTTATTTAAGCGTCAAAAAGTTTCCAAACTGAAAATAAAAATGTCTGTAAGACACGTTGATGTACAGTCAAAGCTGTAAGAGAGCTTTTTGAGATCAGGCAGATCAGTGCAAAGTGAATAACTTGATCTATTTTGAAGATGCTTTAATCTGAAGTGACTTTGTATTTACACAGACTAAGATTATTGATACAACGTATTAAGATACTTCAATCCTGGACACTGTAAATTCAATTAAAACATCAAAAAAAGTAGCCGAGAAGTTAACTTTTTATGCCTTCTTAACAAGAGCTGTAAAAGCTTGCCTCACTCTAGAACACACTGTCTTCTGCCTTCTTTATTCTCACCCTGATCTGATTATATATAAAGGCTTTTGTAGCTCCACCTTCCATGACACTATTTATATACTGTCTTCCCAGAACACTTAAGTACACTAATAATTAGTCATAAAGTGCTTGGAAAGGAATCAAGTTATGCAGAATCACTATTTAGGTTCTTGAAAAAACAGCCAAAATTAATTAATTTTTTTGCAACAACGTATGTCCCTCCTAACATGCTGTTCACTGGAACACTCCTGACAATTCTAAGCAGAATCTCAGCTTTAAGTTTAGGTTTTGTTAAAGTGTCTTCTCCAGGTACATAACATTAGCCTACCCACAGAGGGTATAATTTGTGCACAAAAATCTTTCCAGATGTCATCTTGAAAACACTGCAATTTGTTACTAAAAACCTCCCTAGAAATTTAGCTTTGTTTGTGTACTTTAAATATTGAAGTAACTTTCTCTCTTATGAGGCAGTCAAGGATGAGCACTTGTTGCCTTACACAGTTCCCTGAAAGGAACATGATTTCAAAAACTAAACATGTGACCACTAAAATTCTAACCCTCTTGAATATGCTAAAAACTAGTTGCAACATGAATTCAAAGATATGAAGGCAGGCAGATAGTTTTGAAACCAGCATGCCAAGAGAGGTATCCTCTAGAGATGTGATTCAAGAGGGAGACTAAGGGATTGAGGAAAAGCACAGCTTCATCACAGGAAGGGCTTTCAGAAAGCCTAAGGGAGAAAATGACATGCCAAAACAAAAAAAAACAATTTGTTAAATTCGAAGCTCATCTTGTAACAGGTCTTCTCCCACATTAACTAGATGAATCGTGATTTAAAAAAAAAGATCAGCTGACAAGAGCTTCTACTGATTACGTGTTATTGAAAAACATGCTATAAACTTAACACTCTAAAACTGATCTCAGAGTCAACCTGGCTACAGCGAACATATGTCACTACTCATCTCTTATATACTGATTTCAAACAGCTTAGAACAGGAAACAACTGTGAAGGCCCCAACAAAAGTTTAGAGATAAGAAGAGAAAGAAAGAGTCAGAAGAAATGAAAAAAAAAAGTTTCTCCAGATTAACATAAAGGATAATTTCTTGTTGGAAGAAGAATGTGTAGGGAAACCAAGAGTACCAGTTGACATTAGAAATTAGGAAGAAGAGGCATACATGATAATTTTTTCAGAAATAAAAGAAATGCGTTAAACTTACCAAATTATCAGTTTCTGGATCTTCACAGAAAAAGGGTTTTCCTTCTTTCTCTTGCTTCCTTACAAAATTTTCAATATCTACATCAAAACTAGCAGAAGTTGTGCCTTCTGAGCCTTGTGTAGATTGTTCACATTTTTCAAATAATAGTGCTAACAAGGGAAATAGTGGGTGCCTAGAAAAAAAGTTAAAATACATGAATATGCATTTTCACTTACATGTACACCACTAAACATGTAGCTCACATAAGGTAACAATCACTCATATAGGCAACAGGCAGCTCTTGAAAGAGACTGCATGTAACAGCACTGGCTATAGTGAAACAACATGATGAAAGTTGTTTTTTTTCACTTACACCACACTCCAGAGGCAAGTGAAGCACTAGAATATGTATAGTTAGACAAAGAGAACACTCACAACCTAAAAAGCTATGACATACTATTTATTCAGTGTAATTTAGTGGCAAGTAGTACATTAAATACACTGCATTAGAAATAAGCATTAGGCAAATAGGATGAATGCCAATTTAAATTGTGAAATAAAGTCTGATAAAATTCATTTATTCTTCAATGTGGGCCTTATTTATCTAACACAAATAATTTTACAGAACTAAGAATAGTATGCAGGGTGTCCTTGGAGGTCTCCTATGAAATCATGGTCAGAGCAGAAGATGATTTTGTTAACACATCTGTAAATGAGTGGATACCTCTTTCTGCTTCAGGTTTTTTGTTTTGGTTTGGTTTTTTGCTTTATTGCAAACTAGTAATAGCTGTGTCTTTATAAAGCACTTAAAAGCGAAAGAACACCTAACCTCATCAAAACCGAGCATGCTGCTTAGCACAGCACCTAACACTGGAAAAACAGCATCTTTATGCATTTTAAGCTAATTACTGGGCAAAGAAAAGGGACCAACGATCAACCTAATTACAATAAAAATAAAATCTCACACTAAAGATAAAAACTAGCATAACAAATATTGACCACAATTGAACAGTCTCAGTGGCTTTCTAAATTTCTCTTGGACTTTAAATGCAGACAGCTTTATAGTATCCTTTAAAATTATGCTGAAATTGAAGAATCCCAAAATAAATGGAAGGTTTTTTTCTTTTTCCCTTGGCTGAAGGCCAACAGTGGAGCAAATCTGATCTTGTTCTTTCTCTGCAAGCTACTGAGACAGTTAACCAAGAGACCATCTGATTTTAAGGTACCTCTTATTAATTAAAAAAAAAAATAAATAAATTGTCACCCTTCAAAAGACAGAACACAAGCCCATCACTACCTGTAAATGGCCTGCTTGTCTGCATCCATTGGCGTCTGAGATTCTACAGGGGCAGGACTCACCCCTTCTGCATCAGTTTCGGAGCAGTTGGGATCTTGTTCAGTTTTTAACTCTGTTACTACTTGCATCTGTAGAAAATGATTAAGTTATAAGTAATTCTGTATGTTTGACGTAAAATAGGTGTAGTTTTCTAGGAAACAGCAATGCAAAGGGCTACTAAATTGCCAGAAGGTTGGTATGACTTGGCACTTACTCAAAATTCATAGCAGTAACAAAACCGCTCTTTTAATCCTTGACACTTTTTGATGGCTGGTATAAAGGTCACTTCCGAGTTTCAGCACTCAGCTTTAACATGGGAATGACAGATATTAACAAATTCTGAAATTATTTTGTCTCTGAAGTGGTTATTTTTGATACAGGCTAGCAAAGAAAAGGGATTTTTTTTGCTCAAAAAAAATTAGGGGGATGTCTGCATAAAATATCTTCAGGATGAAAACAATATTAAGTTTCTACTTGTAAGTTGACTTTCTTAGTGCTTACTGCATATTATATCAAGATATTGAAGAGATACTGAAATTGTACACTGAAATGCTTATTTTCTCACAAAGAACTAAAATATTCTCTGTCTATCCAATCTTTCAGTTATTAGAAGAATAACCTCCCCTGAGCTTTACCACTCAAATCTACATATTGTAAGAACAAATTATTTTAGAAATATCAAGCTACTGGAGAAAGCAGGAGTAACTGCTTTTACAGAGGCATTTAACAGAGTTACACAACATGTCACTGCTGGGAAAAAACAACACAGAGCCACAGCTTCTAAACTGCACTAGAGCCCACTAATGCCTTTGAGGTACTTCAAAAGTGCTGAAAGTGGTTTTCCCATCACCTCCAGCTAAGTATCTTTACATCTAAAAGGTCTTTAAGGAAGCTGAGCTCTGAAAAATCAGTTTCCATGCCTCAAGCCAGACTTGTTGGTTTTCTCCTTTATGAGCACTTGGGAACATCAGTACAGAATCACTGAAATCTTTTTTTTTTCTATTTAATCCTAACAAATTTTATCTTGAGTAGAGAACAAACATTGCTCTAGATATCACCAAGCAGACACAATTGACACGTGCAGGAAAGAAGTGTACAGAAGGTAATCCTCTGCCCTCTTTTCCCACAAGATGTACATACCACATCACTCACTGGAACCCTCCATTTGAAGGACTGGCCTCCAGACACTATTATAGAACCTGATTCCAAGAGAATTTAACCTATTTCCACACAACTTAAGCAAATGGAATTCATACTAATCCCAACAATAAGTCTGGGAGAAGTAAAAGGCTTGTGCTTTATTACCTGATGAGGCCAAGCCACCTCCTAGACAAACCAGAAACTGAGAAAATGCCAGCAGATCCTACCCAACAGAGCAGCCTGCCTTACAAAAAGCTTTCTCAGCAAGCATCAATGATTTTCTTAACTAGTGACAGGAGGGAGGAGCAAAATAAAAGGGTGTGATGAGTAGAAGTTATTATAAATGTTAAGCTATACATCTGTGGAGTCTGAAGGGAGAGAGTGTGTTCAGTTAGGGCTCTATCTCACTAGGAGGCACTAGATCAGTAAAAAGTGCAAGCTGTTTTCTGTGTGCCATTTCCAACTAGAAAAGCAGCAGCACCCAAGTTACCAGTCTATCTTGGTTACCGCAAGCCTAAAATACAAAACAAATTGAAAGCAATGCTCTTTCCCAACCTGCTCTTTACAAAAACATGTATTATTTTCAGTGATCTGTCACAGGAAGTCATGCATTTTCTAGGGGGAATAAAGTAAGATATAAAGTAGGTGACAGGAGAGAGAAAAATTAGAATTACAATAAAAGAAGCAAACAAGAAAAATAAATAATCCCCAACTGCATTCAGATAAACACCTTTTTCTAAGAGATGGGAAAATTTCTTTTTCTTCTGACTGTTCGCCACTGTTGCCATCTGCTGACAGAAGGTCTTGTATTTACTACTTAGGCCTGACACATAGTAACATAAAAATGGGTCTACAGAATACAGCTAAGGGCATGACTTGTCTCTCGTTAACAGTATTACCATTTAGCAATTCAAATTGCTGCACTACAGCCAGTTGTATAAAAAATTATCATGACCAGACATATCTGAGTATATGTACTGTGCTTTTTGTTAACAGAAGTAAGAAACAGGAAGCTCACTGATGAGCTTTCTAATTAGCAATTCTAATCAATAAATTCCTTGAAATGAGTTCAAGAATTTTAGCAGTTCACAGCCTGCAGCATAATTGCATCAACTTAGGCTGATTCAATTACAGCAGCATATAATTTTAGATAACTGAATTTATCCTTCACTTACTCTAGACCAACAAGCCTATGATTGCATGGATGTTATCCATCCATTGTAACTCCAGACACATAGGAACACTGAAGTATATTATACACAAATAATTACAAATGCCCATTTGACTTTCCTAAAAAAAGAGAACATTAAAAGAGAGCATAAAATTAATATAGAACAGATTCAGAAGAGAACCCCTTATCTAATCATTCTTACAGAAGTTAAGCAAAGCCATGCAAAGCCTTTAATAAGTATCTAGGTATTAAACTGCACCATATCACTTTAAAGCTCTTGCTTTACAAACAACACGAGATGCTTAAACAATGCCAAAGCTGTAATTAAGGAAAGAGTAATGATCTTTTTTTTTCTCTTGCTAACTGTACTTAATTCACAGAGAAAGAATAAACACACTTACTTGCTGTCCATCTTGATAGTTGTCTATACTTAATGTCTGTGTTGCCATCATGGTTAATAAAATGTTAATTATGTCAAATCATCGTAAGTATGAACAAGTACTCTTAAAAAAAAAAAAAAAAAAAAAGTCAGTCACAAGTGTGATCGCTTAAAATCCAGTCCTAAATGATTAAAAAAGAAAAAGATTAATGCACACTTCTGCCCCCCCAAAAAATCAAGTGTACTTACAATGTTATGGGCATTTGCTCAAAAGAAAAAAAAAAAAATCAGTTCAGAAACAGGTTTCACCAGCAAAAACTTCATTGTTTCAATTTATATTTTAACATAGGACCTTTCATAAGAGGCTGAGGTTCCTTTACATAAACAAACTTGAAGTAAACTTTTTACTTTTGTACTACTTAACTTATTCTGAAGTACACACAAAATCTAGAAACAAGCAAAAAACTGTGTCTGTGTTTTGAAAAAGCTAAAAAATATGTTGAGACTTACTGTAACTGAAATAATAATAGTCTACAACTGATGCATCAAATGAAAAAGTGTTAAGGAATTCCCTATTTATGAGTATGAATACCCTATTTTAAAGTGAGGTCCTGCAATTACTCTGAGAAACCAAATTCCCAAACCACTTCTGGCATCAGGAATCTAACATCCAAGTCATTTAAGCCTCAGCAAAGACCAGAACAAGATGTGACATTTAAACGATTGGGCCTACGTGATTAGATAGTCTCAAAAGCGACCTAGGAATTCAGGTTCCATTTTCATAGGCTTTTGATATTTTAGAATATATTACTTTTAATAGGATTTGTAACACAAATTAATTTATGTATATTATTCCTTCTAAGCATTAGCTGGAGTTTGGTGGCTGGAGGACTTAAATGCTAAAGTAAGACATTCAATAATTGTAAAAAACAAAAAACAAACCAACCAAACAAAAAAAAAACCAAAAAACCCCCACCACATTAAAAAAGTTAGCATACCACCACCACCAGATACTTTATCCATTAAATTACTAATTTACAACTCATTTTCTTGTCAGATTAGCAGCCATTACAACTGAAACCACATAATCTATTAAACTATTACCATTGAATATCATCATAGAATTCAATTTGCCTTGACACACAGAAGTCCTAATGTTTAGCTAGTATTTTTAAATATTCATACTAAATAAAACAAGATGGAGCTCAAGGAAGATTACATCCAGGTATTAATTTTGGATTTTGTGCTATCCTCCACTTATGTCAGTATCAAAGACCTATGTATTTGAATTTCCACCATCTTAAGACCTGACACAAAAACCTTTTTCTTTGTAATGCATTGTCACTACAAATTCTTCAATCATTTTAAAATCTTTCCTTCACCACTGCATACTATTATAGATTATGACCATTTTGAAGAGATTTTTTTTCCCCATTTCTGGATATTTTCCACTACAGATTATAATAGTCTCAAGTAGTCATGTCATTTAGGAAACATAAGGCAAATTTCAAGATTCCCTTCTCTGTTTTCTTAACAGTTTCAGGCACAGAAAAACCTTATCCTCAGAACAAGCCTCAAGCCTCACTTTGCAACAAGTTCTATTCAAAGTGCCATGCTGAAGCATAACTGCGTTTTGGTTTTAACAGCTTTAAAAGACCAGAGAAGTTCACCAGGAGGACATAAGCATGACTTCCTTTACAAAGAAGGTTATTGACTTCCACTCACTCATGTTTCAGTGGAACTCTTACTCTTAGGGAGCCATTTTACACACACAAAAGTATCTTGGGAACAACAAGTCTGAGCAGACAGATCAGATTTTGGTTCTGGCATTGGGTCATGTAATTGCAAAGCTGAACAAGTTTGTGTAGACAGCATACACATATCACCTTAAATAGCTTGTAGAACACGAGTGAAAAGGTATGCTACTGTTTGGGAACTCTTATGCTAAAGCAATTTTTTTCATAATACAATTTGCATACAACAAGAGTAAAGAGAATGCATTTGGAGTTTTTCTAAAAAAAGCCTGAATTATTTTCTGTCTTAGTAGAACAACAGTTTTTCTTGATCTAAAACTCCCCAAATATTACTGATTTCTACAGCAAAATTTAAAAAGGGAACAATATAAATGCACTCATTGATAGAAGTAAATAAATTTTTTAATGTATAGTTATGAATCATTTAATGTGACAGTAAATCAGCATATTTTACATGTCCATTAAGTATTTAATCATCAGCCCTGTAAACATTTGACTCAACTATTTCCCTCCACCCCCAAACCGGTATCTTACAGACAGGGCATTAGTGCCTTTTGCATGTATATAGTGAAAGAGTACATGAAAAATGCTGCACAGACCAGACTTTGCTACAAGTAAGAGTAGAACAGTTGAAACACCATAAAGTGGTTTAGAAACTGCAGGGGGAAAAAAAAAAAACAACAAAACAAAAACTCCTCACAAAATGCTGTTAAAGAAATTTTGCTTGGTTGTGGGAGAAATATGAAGATTTTAGTCTGAAAAGAGGAAAAAAGAAGAGGTAAAACAGTCTTAGGAGAGGAAGAGCGTCTTAGAGTAAGGATGAGAGATTATATTAGTCATACAGAGAACAACAAGGAGAGGAAAGCAACAAAGATAACACGTAAACTGATGAAGACAATGGGATATGTCAAGAATTTCTGGAAATCTGGGCCAACTTTAAGATTTCCATAAAAGACATTCCACATCTGGAAACCCCTCAGGACACACAAAGAAAGAAAGAGGTGAACAGCTTTGAGCTCTGTCAATACATGGTTTCATCAATAAGGCCTCCTGACCATCTCCCAGGGGAATGGCTGGAAAGAATTCTTCACAGGTACATCCTTTTTTCCCCCATAATAGCTACCCCTCACACTTATAATTACAGTAGAAGATTAAGCTATTAGTCAAGATAGCAACTGATGAGATTTAGTGAAGACAACTATTGCAAATGAAGAACAAATTGAGCTAATCACACACTTAAATTGAGGCAATTAAGTGAGGAATTACTTTGGTTCACTAAAGAGAAACATCTTCTCATTACCCAGTAGTGGTAAGAGACAAACTATGTTAAACTTTAAGAAAAATAACCAAAGAGGTATTTACACATTTAGCTTTTATAACCTAATTTAGGATACAGCACGCAGTTCTAGTTAGCAGATACACAGCCCAAACAGATGTTCCATCTGCAAGCAACAACACTAGACAAAGCTGGTATCACTCCCAGATGTTTATCACTGCCACCCTGCCAGAGCTAATTACTTCCACAGCTCTACCACTGAGCTCACAGTAGAAGTGAATGATTTCTGATCTTTTTTGCATAAAGTCAGATAGGCTACTTCAACCCACTGTTAAAGGTGGCAATGATGAAAACCAGCTGGCTTTGTCTGAAGCACATTGCTGTGTACTCAAACAACCCTTGCTCTTGGCTGACCTATTAGTGTGGTAATTTCTGGTCCATGTGTGGTGATTATCAACTCACAGCAGGACTATCTTTAACCAGTACAGCTATACCAAATACTATGTGGCCTAAGGTATCTGAAGTGGGCCTAAGAACACATGACTTCGGGACAACTTAGCTTTAAAAATGCCAACTGTTCTTTGTTAAAGAAATAGAGAGTAGAATCACAGAATCATAAGGAAAACTCGTGCATTTGTGTTATATTCAAAGAATTACAAGTAGAAAAAATAACCTGAGGCTGAGAGTCAGCTGATGTAGAATAGAATTAACTCTCTCTTTGTTTTGAAAATAAAGTGTAAGGAAAGCCCGAGGAAATGTTTTAAGTCATGTAAACTGGAAGCTGATGCATGAACTGGAATCAGAAACACCACTGAAAACTGTGGCATGGGGAATTCACAAAAGCATTGTGTTCTGCAAAATAAAGCAAAAGGAAAAAAAATTCAGGCCCTTAATAAAAATAAGCAGAAAGGTGAAACACACAGTTGAAAGGAAGCTAAATTAAGATGGGTATTCATAAATAGGAATGTGGAAACTTTATGGAACTTAAAGGGTCTGTAAGAAAAGAGATTAAAGGTTAGCTGAAACATACAAAGTCATCACTTAACATACATCACTCCACACCTACTCTACTCACTCCTTCCTAATTAAGCTAAGGGACCACCCAGTAATGTTAATATAAGGTGCAAGTAAGCCGCTGAAGTTCAGTAGTATCATTTTTAACATATACAAGCTACAACAGATGTTTGTAAGAGATATAAATAGTTATGCTTAAGGGTATAGACCAACCACTAACTGTCTTAGGTTGTGAAGAAACAACCCAACAGACTTGTTAACAAGGAATTGTGCCTTCTAATTTTCTCCTATACAGGTTCCTTTGAAGTCCTTCAGAGAAAAATGGATGATTGGCACACTCAACATGGCTACTTGTTCTTTCTTATTTAACTTTAGTCTTGGCATTTGCTCTATAACACAGCCTTATATTCACATACAAAGGTAAAAAGAAACAAAAATCAAAACAGTAAGCCTGTTTGACACATGAAAAGCATCTACAACTGGTTCCACTTTTCAACAAAATACAGAACATATGCTCCCAGGGCACACTTCTTTCTCAAGTTGAAATACTGTACACGAGAAAGCTGCTCACCCCTTTCCTTCAGCTCACTGAAGAAGACATTATCTTGTTCCAGCAGAGTGAATTCCACTGATGCACAATATAGAAGACAGAAACCTAAAAATATAACAGAGAAATATTCAGGAGGAGACAACAACCTAGAACACATTTTTTCGAGACAATATGATTAAAGGAAGTATTTTGGTTTATTATGTGGCTCCCTCCTGAAATTTAACTCAACTGGCAGGATTTTTTTCTGCATGTTTTGCAAAATTCCTTTTTGCATTTTTAATAATCTCTAATTACAACCACAATCCCATGCTATTTTCTGAACTTTCCCCTCATTTTATTCCGTTTGTTCTCTGTATTTGTATTTGTGTTTGTCTTTGCTGACATCTCTAACAGAAAGCTACATCTGGACTGCTAACTTGTTTGCTGTTCACCCTTTCTATTTTACTCTCTGGCTCCATGTTTGTCAGCTTAACTACACAAGACATGTCCCAAAAAATAAATGCAAATAAGAACAACTCATGACTATTTTAAATAAAGTCCTTCTGTATAAAATTTTAGCAGGAAACAAAAAAACCCACAAAAAAACAAAAAAACCCAAGTCAAATATTTTTTAACATTTAAACCTCCTTCACAGTCATGCTTTCATTTGACTATGGAATGTATTCTAATGATGACTATGATCAAGCAATAGACTATATGATATAAGCTAACAGACTACAGAAAGGGAGCAAGCCAATATTAGGATCAAGTGTTCTGTGAAGACAGGTTCTGCTACAGGATTATTCAGCAATTTTAAGAAGTTTTCAAAAAATTACCACTAAAATTGCTTTTATTATATTTAATTCAATTGTAACTGTACGATGTATGTATTAAAGCTACTTCTTAACAGTATCAATGACTGTAAAAGTGAAGTAGCAAAGATTGAAAATTTATTTAGAAAACACAACTGCTCAAAAACATTTATAAAAAGCCTACAAAACTATCTTGGGTAACTTCCAGCCTCTAACATTACCAAAGGCCACCTGAAATTATATGATGGCTAAAACACACAGCTGAGACCTTGAATAAGATGACCTTTTCAAAGCAAGGTGAAACTGGAATTTGGACTTGAGAAACAAAATTTATCCATGCATAGTGTAATGTTTTTTCAGATAGATTCAGAGAAAAATAAAAGGCCACCCAATATGAATGCAACTCTGGTTCACGAAACCTAGCTCTGAAACAGCAGAGAAGATATTCTGCAAAGGTGTAAGGAAGTATAAGCTTCAGTAATTGGTCAGATTAAATACTAAACTCAAAGGAGTTTTAGTTCAAACTGATGATGTCCTGGTCTTGAAGACTCAAGGGGCAGATGACTTGTTAGAAGTTCTTACCACTTTCTTTTACACTGTTAGAGACCTTCCAAAGAATGGACTTCCCTCATTTTTGTAACTTCTGAATTCTGCACACTCCCTCATTCCTCTCTTTGCACACCATTTATCGTTTTTAATTTTGGCACTCATTTTCACCTACCTCAACTTAATAGACTATTTTCCAATCGAGGACTTTTCACTATTCATAGAATCTACTGAATGTAGGTCACTGCCAGATAAATTGGGATTATCTATTCCTTGTCTCTGCTCAGACATAAAGGGGGACTACTTCATCACTGCAAATCTGAAAAATCTGCTTGCGTCACTCACAAACAACTGCAGAAAAAAAATTACTGCACCAGTGTTGCCAGATCTGGTCACTCAAAAATAATGTATGAAGAAGAAAGTAGCCCTTTTCTGCAAAGCCTTCCACTGACACCCTGGAAATAGGCAAGTTTCTAAACAGTGTATGAGACACAGAGAGAAAGAGGTACTGAAGAAATGAAGGCACAAGTGAAAGGTGCTGCAGAGGAAGGAAACTGAGGACACCGTAGTCATGTTTTCTTCCTTCAAGAGTTCCTTCACAGGAGTTAAGGATAGAGTTTACCCTAAAACACACCAGGCAAGAAAATACTAGAGATCTGAGCTTGCATGTTATGTCCTCTCACTTATCCCAGTGGGAGCAAGAACAGGGAATAGATACAGATGTTAAAAGACAGAGACAATACCAAGACACTGTGGACCCTAAACTTGAAACAGCTATTGCCGATATTTAACTATGAAACTGGAAACAAGTCACTTAAAAAGCACATCACAATTTAAGTTTTTACTACAGAGTAAATTATGACCTGTTCATTCAAGCGTAGAACCCTCTGCTCAGTCATTCTCTCATGCTAGTAAGAAACAAAGACCGGTGCATACATTCACATATAAAAATATTAGTAGACATTAATAAAGATACATCAGTATTTATATAGATTCAAGTGAAAAAATAATAATGAAGCTATACTAGGAGTATACATGACAATATGCCATCAGGGATTAATTCTGCCTATCTCCATTCAACCTGCCTACAAAGAGACATTCAGTAAAATTAAGACAAACAAATTAATATGAAGCCGGTACATAAAAGTTTACTGAAACTGCACAAATGAGAGTGTACTCGTCATTCAGCAGCAAGGTGGTTTCCAGTTATCACATACTTACCAAACACAGGTATTATTTAGAATATTATAGGTTTAGAAGGATGTTCCTGTTCAGGAACACACCACCAGCCCCAGGGTACACTACATAGATACAGTTAAACAGTTATTACACAACAGTTTTGATGTCAATTTCCTGGGGAGACAAGCCCTAAAAAGACACAAAACTAATTTTTGGGTGCAGTTAAATGAGATTTACTTTCTGTCACTGTTTCCCCTTTATTGTTTGGTGGTACAATAAAGTTAATTATATATTAATCTTGACAAATATGAGATCACATTAAGAAACTGAATGCATATTATGCTTTAGGAAAAAGAAAATTAAAATAAATTAAAATCCACCATTGAGGTTAGATTTCTTCAGAAATACAGGCTAAACTACTAGCTACCATCAACCTTTCTTTGCCTGTAGGACTTTGAACATACGTAACATACAACACTGACTTCACGCAGCCAGACCCCCCCAACACTATACACACTCCCCATTAATCTTTCATAGCATTCTCTTTCCATACCATCCCATTTCAGAACCTAACAATCCATACCAAGGATTTATATAACAGAATTTTCCAAGCACCATGACACAATGTCACACAGCATGACAAAAACCAAACCATTACATGAAAATATTTGTGTTTTCAGCAATTCAATCATCGTGTAGACTGTTTTCAGCATTTTAAAGGAACTCTGGAAATTCTCCTATCAACACATACCAAATATGAATAACTATGGTAGAATTATCAGCCGCTTTACAAACTAAAACTGCATATGCAGTACTTACAAAATGGGCATTAAGCACACATAATAAAAATTTCTCAGGGCACAACAAAAGCAGAATTAAGGATATCTGTATCTTGTTAAGAACTTCAGCCCCTTAATTCTGCACACCTCCTCTGTCTTTACAACAGTGTATTTCTTGGGAACCATGTGTGGTCATGATTCACATTCATGTAATTGCTATTTTACCAAAGTGCTTCCTAACAACAAGGAAGAGAGATATGAGAAATTCTACCCAATCCAGTAATAAAATAATGTAACCTCAGTAAGTTTAGGTATCCTGCTTCCTTTGCAGAGGGAAATCCTCAGGTTGCTGCCTGCAACTTGTTGCTGCTGCAGCGTGTTTCCTTCTGCAAAATTAAAACTGCACTCTTCTAAGTTATTAAAAGATTCTCAATTCTAAGAAACTTCCTACAGTTCTCCTACCCATTTCACACTGTAATTTAACCCTGCTATATTAGTTCCATAAATTATGAAATTAAGGGGACTAAACAGAAATTTTGGTAAAAGGAAAAAAAAAAACCAAAAAACCAAACAAGAAAACAACCTTAATTGCTCCAAGACTCCTGAATGATTAAGGTATGAGGAAACAAAACTATTTCCCATCACTCTCTCATTTATCCCCACTATTCACATAGTAAGTGAAGATTCCTTCAGGGTTTTATTCCCCCCCCCCCCTTACTCTTACCACTGAAAACTAAAGAACTTGGTTCTTGCTTATAAATCCATCCCATCATGATTCCTCACATATGCCTACTTGTCACAGGACAGAGAATTATTTTTTTCCATTCAGTATTTACCCAATGTATTATCATAGAGTTTTAGACCTCAAAATCAGGAAGATAGGGTAGTACCTGCCTTGCTGCCACAGTGGTAAGAAAACTTCATTAGAAAGACTTCCAAAACTCCCTTCCGTACCAGAGAACACGTATCAGCAATTCCACAGCTGGAACCAAATCTTGTACAACTTTCCAATTTAATGATATTTAATTACTTTTTAAAACACAGTTTCACTGGAAAAGACAAACAAACAAAAAAACCCCAACCAAACAGAACTCCACCCTCGACATTTCCCCAACTTTCCCCACATGGATAAGCAGTGGGTTTGTGTGTGCACTAGACAGAAGTCCATTTCTTTGTTGTTGAAGCCTCTGGAATATCCATGCAAGCATGTAGTGAATCTCTGCAGGAGACACTCATTTTATCATGTGCTTCCAGGAGAATTAAACCAAAGCAATGGGAAATCCTGTTTTAATCATTATTTGTATCAGCACCCAATAAACTATGAGTGAAATTAATCTTGTTTTATGTTTAAACTTTGCGGTTTCATAAAGAAGACACAGAATAACCACCAATCTCACTATGACTTTATTGCTATTGAATATTTTACAGTGTTAGCAAGTAGTTCAAGCAAGCATATGTAAGTTTTCCAACATTGTTATTATAAACCCAAGAGAGTTTCTAATGTTTCTTTCTATGAAAGGCTGAATTCCCAATGCTACTGAAGTACATTTAAAGGATGAATAAGACTTTTATTTATCTAATAACTGCATTTAAAACAGACTTAAGATTGAATGAGTAAGAAAATCCCCTCTATACATTTTTGGCACTGAAACACTCAATCAAGATGAGGATATTCCATCACCAGTTATTTTACATCTTTATGATTTCAGAAACAATGAGCCTGTCAATAAACCAAGCATTAACTCAGAGCAACTGAATAAACTAAAGCAACAGAAAAATACTGGTCTTGCAACTCTCTGTAAAATCCAGTTTCAGTCATCAGTAGCACTTCCAGATGCGTCCCTCTTTTGACTTCAGTGTTTTGTACTTTCCTTTCAAAACAGTGATGAAATAAAATTCTTCCCTTCCTGCTCCACTTAGTCCACTACTCTTTAGTAATGGTGAACCAGAAGCAACCAGTTCAGCTGTTTTCTCCAAGAAAGACATGCTGTGTTCTAGCCTCGTTTGTGCTGCCAATGCTCTTTATGCTCCCCTACTTTCCTATCCATGTTCTTCCTGTTCTTCAGCCTCATACTACCATTCCATGTTGTTGCTTCCACACCAGCATACTTCTTACCTCTTGCCCTCTCATTCCCCCCACTTCCGATCACTTTTAGTTTTGCTAGTCTCATCCTTTTCATGTTCCTGAGCCTACTGTGTTTCCACCAAGCATCTCTGTTCCCCACCTCTCCCTGAATACCAGTTTTGATCCATTGCTCCACAAGTACAACTGCTACCTAAGCATTCTGTGGTTGGTGGAGAAGCACAGATAAAGATTATTGAGGATTAAACTTGTCCATAACTAACTGCTGTGGGATGCATCGCGCTTAACTAGTCAGTCTAGATGATAACTGCACAGCCAGTTCACATGCAGGGACCAACAGACAGGAAGATATCCATGTTACATGGAATATTCAGACAGTTAATAAATATTTGCTGATTAACATACATGAGGTAGTTTTTAAAGAGCTTGCTCCCTGTGAAGGTTTATGCTCTCTTCTCCTCTTACCTATGAAACACTACATTCTAGAACTGATGTGTTGACAGGGTCTTAAATAAGACAAACAAGCATTTTCACCTTCTTTAAATTGTCACATTTACTCTCTCTTAAAGGTAACTTCCAAAATGCTGACTAACTTCAGCTTAGTTTCTGGAATAGCCCTGCTTAAACATACTCATCATGGGAAATTTCAGTATGATTAAGACATAAGCTACTGAAACCAACATCTCAAAAACAAAACAAAACCACCAAAAAAACAAGAAGAAACACAGGATCCTTACTCCTGGTATCATTACTGTCATGGCCTAGAACACATATAAATCATGGACTCATGGACGGACCTGAAGTTCATTTTCTTTAGTTATAAATCATACAACACAGCACATATATTTTGCTGCCCATATACTTTACAAATGTTAAACGTGTGTAAAGCTCCAATTTCTGTTTCGTAATTGCCTGTTTCCTTTGAACAGAAAAGACTTGATTTTTTCAGTAGTATTATAATATCCTTTTCTCTTTGTGGTGGTTTGTTTTGTTTTGTTTTTTCTTTTGTTTTGTTTTTCTGTGTAATTTGAAAAAGCTAAGCAGGATGTGAAGTATAGCCACATTTCCTCGCTTTCTCTGTCTTCAAGAAAGATCACAGGCAACTCCAAAAGCTCGGATATAAAATAGAAACTGGATTTTAACATTTTTAAAAAACTTGATCCTTCTTTTTGCACACAAGCAGCAATCTACCATACTCTACTTTTTTTGCCTGAATTTACTGTAACCTGCAGCAGACGACTGTTACAGACCCATAGGTATCATCAGCTAAGGGACAGTACATGATTATCAGAGTCAGCTCCCATTTCCTAAAATCACCTTTTGATTGTTTAATTACTTAAATGGCCCTTCTGTCTAATAGCACAGCTGTTTTCTACACATATGCAGAAAAAAAATGACAACGTGGCCTGGAGTAGTTGCTATATTAAAAACCGACAAGCATGTTCATATGAAGGATGATAAGCAAGCATGTGATGACAAGCAGACCTAACTTATACTTCCAATTCTAACACCAACTTCCTTCTGTCCTTCAGAAACACACACATTATCCCCATGCTGCTGGCAGAGGAACCAAGGTGCTGTCCTTTACCGAATTCATAAAAGCCTGTCAGTGTTCTACTAACAACAAAGATTAGTATTCCCAGATTCTGGGTGTTGCCATTTTATTTTCTACTCTACTGCTAGTTCCATTAGCTGATACCCGTATTCTACAGTTACACCATGAAACAGTATTACTGAACAAAGTGAAGAACCTGATAGCAAAACTTCAGCATTCAATTATCTTGGGAAGAGCTGTAACAGCCTGGGTAAAATAGTTTGGTAACATCTGGCAGCAAGTAAGCAAAGCAAAGAACTCTATCAGCAGATTTTTTTTTCCTTGTTCTTGGAATCCTCTTGCTTAGAAGAGCAATAGGTTGTTTTACATTTTGTAGAACACTGAGCTGTGGTAAAATAACCCCCCCCCAGAGACTTATCATTTGTAAACCTCAAGGCTCTTTAACAAGCAAGACTGAAGCAACCAGCTGCTGCAATACAGAAGTAACATTTGTAGAATTTTAAATTCACACATACAAAAAATTCAGTCATTTTTAAAAAGTCCCAACGTTTTAAATTCATACAAAAAAAAAAATTAGTCTTGCTTATACCCAAATAAAATTATTAATCTGCTTTACTGCAAGCTTTCACCTATGTGCCAGTTTTGAGGAAGTAACATTTGGTTCCCAGACCACTGCATAATATTCTGAAATACAATTTGGACTATCTCTCTCTTCATTCAGGGCATTAACTGAGTGATTAGAACGAGCAGTTCCACTATCACAGCAGTGGTTCTGTGCATCGTTCACCCCTGGTCCTTAATACAGGTCTTATTAGCAAAAGTTATTATTTCCCAGGAAATTGAATTGCTCCTTAACACTTCAAAATTTGCTGTGGCAGCAATTATTATTTTATTTCAGCACAGCATTTACATTACAAGGAAAAGTATAAGAATAATACAGTCAGAAAGCACAATTCTGAAAAAAGAGGTATGCCTTCTAGAATATGTATCCATTTTATAAGACTGAAGTATTTACACTAAATATGGAGATTTAATCCATTCTAAGCTCCTTTCAGTTGCATTAATGGAAGACTGCAAGAAGGTAGTTCCATTTACAAGGCAGTTACAATGTTATTTTTTTATTCAAAATATAATCTACATCTTTTTAAATTGTATCTAGACTAAGGAAGAGGCTGCAAGCTACTCAGTATTACATTTTTCACATGCCAAAATGAACTTGCAAATATAAACTAAACCTTAACAACAACATACACAAAACCTGAAGAATTCCCAGTTTTCCTATTATAACACGGGAAATAATAACAAGATAAATTCAGTCCAGCAAAGCACTTTAACTACATGATAACACAATCCATTTCAGATGAGACAGGTATTAGTATTCAGTCTATGTAGAGAAGGATAAAAAGGCACAAATTAAAAATTGCTTGCCTCCAAATCACTCAGGAGATCAATAAGAACGAACAGTATAAGTCTGCAAAGTCTCAGTGAAGTGCAACAGGCTCCATACTACCTATCTCTACCCTGTGCATGAAGTAAAGGGAGTGATGCCTTTCATCACTTACTTGAAGCTTACATTAAGAAAACATAGTGACATCTACACTGAAGTTTTTCTGCAGATACTTTAATTATAAAATGACAAGAAAATACGTAAAGTGGTAACAATCAACAGTAAAAAAACCACGATATACTTTTAAAAACAAACTGAACACAGAACACACATGAAAAAAATCAAAACACATCAGAATTACTTATTGTGGATAAATTAAAGCCAGTGACATACCAAGAAGTGTGAAATTACTTCTTCGGGCTGAAAAAAATGTGAAATTTTGGGGGGAGGGGGTTTTCCTCGCAAGTTTTTTAAAACTTAAATGTACTCATTATGTATGGCTACACACAGACGCAGAAAGGGATAATTTTACAGTCCTGTTTTAAAGAGGTGTTCAGACAATGCATCTGCTGCTGCTTGAGACTCTAGCAATTACAAGGTTTGGAAATACATAGAAGTATTTCTGATACAACAATGCCTACTGGTTCAGTATAATCCAAAAATGTGTACATACAGCTAGCAAGGACTGACTAGGACTTACTCTTAAACAAAACTTTACCATTTACCCAGCTGCAGAAGCTGTATCACTTTAACTACACATATGTAACTAAAGGGATACAAATCCATAGGACAAGCAGAACAGTTTATATCCCTTGGAAGAAAAGGAAAAACCCTTAAGTGTATTCACACCATGGAGAATAGAGAGGTAAATATATTTCTTAAGTTATAGTTGTTACAATTCCCCTAATCAAAAATCTACACTGGTGAAACTTTGTACAGAGCATGCTCTAGAATAAAATCATGAGCAGTACTGAGAAATAACTGTATGTGTATGTTTCTGTAAAGACTAAGAAAGGATTTTTGAGCTTTTTTAAAAGAAATTAAATGAGACATTTAGCTTAGTGAAAAAGACCTACACTCGCCTGCTGTCCTCCATAGGATGCTGGATCTTCCAACATCCACAGACCAGAACATATTGTCCATGCTCCCTATGCCTGTGATCTGTTTAATGGAATGCACAAAACATATTCCAAAATGGAGCTAGGACATAAAATTAATCTTGTCTAGACCGCTCTTAACTGCATGTGACAACAACAAAAAAACGAAATAGCAAATAATTAAAAGTATTTCATTGCATGACAAAGATTCACTTACAAAGGTACCATACCAGATCTAGTCTCAGACAATGGCAGAAAGGGGTAGCAAACTGCAGACTGTGTCTCTAAAATTACATTTAATGTTCGTTTTGAACAAAAGAAAATATGTACGAAATAATTAAAAAGATAGTGACAAGTGGCACAGAGAAGTATCATACTTATGTATCATACGTGTTAACTACTTATACTGTTAAGAGATGGACTCTGGGCCATCCAGCTGGTGTGGGAATGAGGGAAAGCTATCGACTACTCCCACAGAGACCCGGGACATGTGGCTAATTGAGGCAATATTTCAGGATAAAACCAGCACTTGATTTATTATTGTTTACACATATCGTAAGCAGGGCCTCTGGGCAATGTCAAGTTCCAGCTCCTAATTGCGGCTGTATAAACTCAGGAAGCCTCGGTTTAGGGTGTCAAAAAGCCTCTCTTCCTAAGCGAGCCAAGCGACAATGAGGTCACATCAAAAATCAAAAATAATTATTAAAAAAAAAAAAAAAAAAAAAAGGAAGAAATCACCTCGCGCCAGAATTGCGCACACTGCCCCAAGTGCCAGCCGCTAACAGAATTTGCTTTCTATGAATAAGATGGGAAGCGGGGGGGGAAGGGAGGAAAGGGGGAGGCGGGAAGCTCGGCCAAAGACGTGACAGCCCCCGCTCTCCGGGGGGCCGGGCCGCGCTGGGCTCCGCCGAACCCCATCGCCAGCAGGGTCTGGCGGGCACCGGTCCACCTTCACCGGCACCCCGCAGCGCCGGTACGAGGCATAACCGCGGCCTCAGCGGCCAAATGCCGTCGCTAGCCCCCTTCCCCCGAGCCGCACCCGTCCGGGCCGGGGCAGGTGCTTAGAGGAGGCAGCTGCCGCGATGGCTTCATCCCCGCCACAAGCGAGGGCTCTTCGGACTGGGTCGGCGGGACCTGGCACAGCAAGCGAGGAGAGGCGGGGGCGAAAAGGGCCCCGGAGAGCCCCCGCCCCCCCACTCCCCCGCCAAGGAACGCCTGCCAACACGGCGCTGGCCCTTTAAGTGTCCCGCTGCCGCCCCCCTTCCGTCTCCCCCTCCTTCTCCTCCTCCTCCTCCTCCCTTTGGCCGCCGCGTCCCCTCCGCGCGGTGCCGAGCGAGCGCCCCGCGCTCCCTCTCTCTCTCTCTCCCTCTCTCCCCTCTCACACACAAGAGTCTGTCCCGGGCGCGCGCGGCGCCCGCGCGCCCCCGCCGGCGCGCGCGCCCCCACAAGAGACAACGGTTACACGGCGGCCGTTCCAGAATTTTCCTCGCTCCCCCCCCCTCCCTCTCTCCCTCCCTTCCCTTTCCCCCCTTCCCTCCCCTCCCCGCGCCTGCCCGCCACCGCCCCTAACCCCCCTCCGGGCGAGTTGCGGAGTGCGGGTGCCCCCCCTCCCCGCTGTTCCGCGTGCCGGGCTCGCCTCCCCACCCCCCACCCCCTTCTCCTTTTCCTTCTCCAACCACCACCACCACCGCCACCACCACCGCTACCACCACCCCCGCCCCCGGTCTGGTGGTACGCCTGGGCCCGGCCGGCGGCGGCAGCGGCGGGCGCGCCGTGATGGATGGCTGGCTGGCTGGCTGGGAGCGGGTTTGAGTGACAGCGCTTACCTGGGTGCCAATCTTCGTCACACTGACAAGCGGCTGCAGCAATCGGGACCCGCACCGCCGCGACACGCGTCACCGCGCACACACGCACCCGGCCAATCGCCGCCCGCGCCGCCCCAGACGACACCACGCCGCGCATCACGCCTCATCAATATTCACCGCGGGGGGCGGGGCGCGCGGCGGCGCGGAGAGGGGGAGTGTGCGGGCAGCCCCGCCCCGCCGGCCGACAGCCCCCACCCCTCCCGCCCTGCGCCGGCACCTCCCGGCTCGCGCTCATGAATATGGATGGCGGGGGCGGGGAGTTGGGGAGGGGGGGAGGTTCGGACACGCCCCTCCCCCGGCACCGGAGAAAGAGGAGGGCTGGAGGGGGGGTGGGGGTGAAACCACCTCCTAGGAGGAGGAGGAGGAGGGAGATACCAAGTGGCTCCGCCAGGCGGGACGATGGTGGCTGCTTGTCGCATGTCCCTGTCGGGACAGAGCCCGCTGCTCGCCACCCCGGGAGAGCTAAAGGCTTGGGGGGAGGGTTCCCGCTGCCTCGCCCGGCTGCCACCGGGGTTGCGCGTCACCCCGCTCGGTGAGCCCGGGGTCACTCCCGGCGGGAGCCCGGGGGTCACCCTGCACCCCCCGAGAAGCCTCGAGTGTGGGAGCCTCGGTGGAGGCGGGCGGGGGTATGGCTGGAGGCCTCCCCGGAGGCTGTACGGGCCTGTGTCCCGGGCACTGTGAGGGTGCAGCCGCCTGGACGGGCTGCTCGGTGGGTCCGTGCTGTGACCATTCCTCCCACAGACCTCTTCCACTCTTCTTGAAAACCCACATCCCACTGCGTGCTCTTGAGTGAGTGGGGACCCTGCATTGCAACCAGCATGTCTCCAGGGCCTCAGGATCTCGCCCTGAGGTCTTAACCATCATCTAAAGTCACAGAATCACATAGAATCACAGAATCAGCCGGGTTGGAAGGGACCTCAGAGATCATCAAGTCCAACCCTTGATCCACTACCGCTGCGGTTACCAGACCATGGCACTGAGTGCCACATCCAGTCTCTTCTTAAAAACCTCTCGGGATGAAAAACCCACTACCTCCCTGGGCAGCCCATTCCAATGTCTGATCACCCTCTCTCTAAAGAATTTTTTCCTAATATCTAACTTAAACCTCCCCTGGCAGAGCTTAAGTCCATGCCCTTTTGTTTTACTGAAAGCTGTTTGGGAAAAGAGCCCAACCCCCCCCTGGCTCCAGCCTCCTTTCAGGGAGTTGTAGAGAGCGATGAGGTCTCCCCTGAGCCTCCTCTTCTCCAGGCTGAACACCCCCAGCTCCCTCAGCCTCTCCTCACAGGACTTGTGCTCCACTCCCTTCACAGCCTCCTTGCTCTGGTACAATCAATGTGCTGGGTACAGATGTCTTTCTTGTACTGAAAGCCACCTTCTCTGCTTGGAAGAAATGGCTTCTCATTATATCAATACATGTTCTAACTCCTTTGATCTTAAAGCATGTGGCTCCTGACACACTATAATTAAGGATACCTAGTTCCCCATCACAGCTCTTCCCTCCTGTTTCAACACAGTTAAATGTGCCCCATTTCCCTAAACTGTTCTTAAGGAGCAGGGGAACTGGAGGGGGGAAATGTGGTTTCTGACAGATGCGTGGCTCGTGGTTTAGCCATGTGGCTGTTGGGACATTTGAAAAGTTTCTCTCTTGTAGATCTCTGATGAGGGGTTGAGGCCCTTTCAGTCAGGTCACTGAGGTGATCCCTCATCTCTATCTTTCTTATTAAGGTATCTGAAGGATCGTCTTAACAGCCTCTTCCTCTCTCTTTTAGAGCAAAAGTTACCAAGGCAGGGAAGAAGCTGATATATAAAGGGCAAATCTCATCTTGGGAAGCTGAGCTCAAAACCAAGGCAGGTTTAATTTTGGGTTTTGCAGTCCCTCTGCAGCACAGCAGCTGAGAATCTACAGAATTATCCTGTACCCCTGGAAACTGGAAATTTCCTGCAGTTTTCCAAGATCAGTGTCATTCTTCCTCATGGTTTAACAGTTGCAAGCTGCCTAGTTTGTTTTATATAACACTTGCCTGGGCCAGGCCACTTAAGGAAGATCTGGCAAATAGTCTGGTAGTAGAAATAGCTACTTAAGTGTTCCTGTAAGCCAGGTCTGCCTTCTGTCCTCTGAGCAAAACTGCTGTGTCAAGACCTTGCTCAGCCAACACAGTTGCTCTTGGTCTTCAGGAATCTATTCACTCTGTGCACACTACCACCATTTGTCCACTAACAAAACTGCCGTTTCATCCTCTTGCTAGACAGCTTGGAACCTTTACAGGAGTTTCTTTTCCAGCTTATTTTCCCCTGTACAGACAGGTCCACGGGGATGTCTGGCTTGTGAACAGAGAAAGAACTTGTAGACCTAGCAGAGAGAGTGGGAATGAAAACTATGCTAATCCAGAGTACTCTGTGAGTCAGGTCTCAAAGTTCATGTGAGTGACTTATATAAACAAGATTTTTAAGAAAATACAACTCTTAGTTTGTCTTATTTTCAAGAGCCTCCTTCTCTGTTTCTTCTCTTGCGCTGTGTAACAACACCTCTAATAGAGTTCCTGTGGCCAGGCTGGCTTCTACCACAAGTTTCATCTCTCATTATCCCTGACACATTCATTAGTGACACAATCACTAAACAGTGCTTAAAATTAACTGGTTCCCATGTCCAGACCTGCCTTTTCTTCAAATCTGATTCTCCCTTCAATCCCTTTGTTCTCCTTCTGCCTTGCTTGCACTTCTTTGGATAGGATTCTTCTGAGAAAGTACAGTTTAAATTCAAACTAATTTAGTTTCTGGTTAATCTCTTCTCCAAATGATCTTCAAAGTCTCTCTTGATGCTTTTCCTAGCTTGAATTGTCCTTTCTCCCCCTGCTTCCCTTCACTTTTCCTTTCCTTCATGCCTGCCATTTGCTCTTCCCCAGCTCCCTCCTCACACATGACAGGTGTAGAAATTCCTCATCTACTGTCTTCCCGTCACCCCAGTAATCCCGTCTCTTGGTTTCCATTGTAGTTAAGATTTCTCCATCCTCAGTCTCTTATGCTTCTCATTATAACAATCCATGTTCTAACTCCCTTGATCTTAAAGCATGTGGCTCCTGACACACTATAATTAAGAATACCTAGTTCCCCAGATTTGTGCCTCATAGCTTGTTAACTTTAGGGTTTAAGGTGCAAGCTTTGACTGTTGTGATGTGCATAAAGTTTCTCTTTAGTCACTGTGTGCTGTTGCCTAAAAGCTCCTGATGCAGACTTTACATCACTCACGGAGTACTTGATACACCTTCCCTGCTCCACAGCTTATTTTCATGAAAGTTACAAGAATTAAATTATTCTGAAATTTTTAATCCTATCTCCTACAATGCTGGAGTAAGTTGCTAGGTTAACATGTCATTAAACAATATCGATACAAGCCCAAATATACCTATATTTACAAGGCATAACCATATAAATCTCATTCCTATAACAAAGTAATCTAAAAATCACCTTTGATCTAACTTGTGCCTTCCAGCTGCCCATCTGTGAACTCACGGAATGCACTGTTACCAACCACTGTTGAGAGGTCTTTGCTTTTCATTTTATCTTCAGTTCTGTCTGATATAGCATCTGCAGGCTCAAAAGGTAACCTTCATTTTTAAAATATCACAGCTGAAATTATTCTAGGAGATGAAGAGTTGAGAAAAACATTAAAACTTTCAAGGCTTTTGAGAGAAGACTGCAACATTTGAAAAGCAGAAAGAGGAGAGGAGAGGAGAGGAGAGGAGAGGAGAAGAGACTACTCACTTACACACAATAGTGAGAGTGCTGCTTTTTTTTTTCTTAAAAAAAGCTACATGCCAGGGTGAATGCCATTTTAATATTTTGTAATTACAAATTACAAGTATAAAAATGAGGTTTTGTAATATATATAGGCTTATAACTGCAAATAACAACATACTCTGATTCTCAAACTTCTGTTACCTTCTTCATATTGAATGTATTAAATACACTCGCTAAGTACAGCCTATTAGTTAAAGCTTGCACAGATATGTTCATAGCATCAGGACCTTACTAGGTTACTGAGAACCATCCCATATATATAAGAGCTTTCCTCAAAGTTGGACCAATTATTTGCAAACACTAAGCTACGAAGGTACTGTCTCACCAAAGGAGAAAAGTGCTCTCCCAGATCTGTTGCAATTTAGTGATGTAAGAACTGTGTAAATGTGTTGGAAGGCAAAACTTGTCACTATGTACAGTTGCTATCTTAATTATGCTTACTCTGACATAATTTCCCAATTTCCAAGCTCTAAATATTACAGTTCTGTGCATAATATAACATTCATATGCACTTAACCTATTCAGAAAAGGGAGACTTCTCATGGCTCCTGATTGTGTACTTTGCTACTCTTTTGTAATTAAGCTTTCAAAATTTACATAGAGGTGAAGGGATGGGTTCCCATGCAGGTGGCAGTAATCTGTACCCATAACTTTTTGAATGAAGACTGTAATTGCAGTGATAAGACTGGAACAGTCTAAAGAGAGCAGGGTTTTCCCCAGATCTCCATAAAAATCAGGTAAGTTTTTAAGTGCTGACCTCTTAACAATGGGAGGCCTCTGCAGCAAACTACTTTCTTCTTTCATCACTCCAAGGAAAAAAAAAAAGTACATAATAAAACATGTCAACAACTTAGATGTCCTCTGGCTGTTTGGAGAACTCTCCAAAAAGCAACCTCTGCATGCCCAGTTTGCAGGCACAGCACATTCACATTTGCAGCCACAACTTTACGTGGTATAGGAGGAGCCTGGGAAAAATGTGTGACTGATTTTATAATGGATATAGCTTTTAAGATTTTAAAGCTGAAATTAATGATTTAACTTAATCTAAATAAATGCCAAGCTTTGCTTAAACTAGATCATGCAGATCTGTGTAACTCAGCCGGGAACACTCCCTCTAGAGAAATTAAGAGCTCATGTCCCACAGCAGGACTTGGTCTCGGACCAAGAGCTGGCACTGACGTGAAGTACTACTGCAAGGAGTTTCTTTGTAGGGATTAAGATGCCATCCTTCTGCTGATCTATTACTGTCCTGTGTTTTTCCACCCCTTCTGTTCACTACAAAAAATGTACTTAAAACCTCTTTGAAAACGGAAAAAAGATAGATGTCTTATTTCACCTCTTGTTAAATCGAATTTGAATTTCCAGAGCTGTACATTAGCTGAATCACTGACTGCACACTACTCACTCCATCTGTTTATGTGGTTGAGTCACTGCATTACCAATGTCTTAACACATTACTTGGAAAGAATTTTAGACAATCTGGAGGATATAACCCCCGAAGCTCTATAAGATAATGATCCCTTCTGTATGTTCTGGAGTATCATAGTCCACATTGCTTTCTGCTATGGGAGCTGCTAATTTGACCAAACTGCTATTTTAGGAAAAGGATCTTAAAAGCTGAAGACCAAGCAGCGATGTAGCAATCCACTGTCACCTCCCCATGTGCAATGCCTTGCCCTGGGAACTGCAAGAGGAGTTCAATGGTGATGGAACAAATAACTTTCACAATCCAACAAATCTTTTTTCCACTGGAGATACTATGAACAGATTACCTTCTGAGGGCAAACTTTCAGCTTTTAACTATGCCAAAAGTTGAGAGTACCTTGTTTTTTGACTGCAAAGTTTCTTCAAAAACGTGCCATACTTAGAAATATTGTGGAAGGCAGGGGTCTGGTGTTGGTGGAAATAAACAGGGCAGAGGGGCAGAAAAGCAGAGTCAGAAGGACAGAGGTGGAATTGCTAACACACATCTTGACTTTCATTATACAGAAACCAGGAAAAGGTAATATTTTGTATGAATCCTGCCATGGAGGACTATGAATGCATTGACCTTATGCTGAGAGTTAAGAGCAGAAAGTTAAACCAACTGAAATAAAAGAAGACCAGTGAGACTAGTTTTACCTTCCAGACCAGGGGCTAGATCCAACTCTCACAGAAATCAGCAGAACAGTTCCCACTGGCTTGAGTGAGATTTGGATTTCGCAAAGTGAAATGGAGAAAAAAATAGCCAGGAAGCATTAATGAGAGGTTCTCAAACATTGGTCTATAGAGCACTCTGTTCAGTCCATAGAGACCCATCTTTCCATTACTCATTTACTTCCAGCTGCTTTTATGAGTTTCTGCATTTTGGAACCTAGAAGAACCAAGAGGTGCTGGTAATGGGGAAAGAGGATGGCAGGTGAGCCAGCCTGCTTCTGACACTTTTGACCATTTGCAAATGGAAGAGGAAATAATTCAATTGCTGAACAGAGAAAAAAAATAAAGAAGGGACTATCTGAAGAAGTAGCAGGCCATTAAATTGAGAGGATTAGTTGGCCTTCAGCAAGGATTAGGTGCTTTGCTGCCTAATGCAACTGTCTGGCCAGGCACCTGAGCTCCTAGCACAAAGCAAAAGAAAAGCTGAGCTCCACACAGATATCTGCACTGAGCTAAAAGCAAATAGGAAATACCAAGGTCAGAAGCATTCCACAAACATTCCCCTTCTCATCTCTGCTAGGCTGGGATTTGTGAAAACTACCATGCACATCCACCCTTGGGCTGAAATTAAACAAGCCCATCTCTGATGGTCCACCACATGTATCTGGAAGTCCTTCCTCTTTGGAGCAGTCAGGCATCCGGACCAGGCTCTGAATCAGCTGATGGTTGATGTTTGGTGCAGCATTCCCAGTAATGCTTCCAGCCTCTTTCTCAGTGTGAAGGGCTGTTGTCATCTGATTACAAGGCTAACATATCCATGCTTGACAGCTTGGATGGACTTAGCTGAGATCCAGTTCTTAAATGCAGGGCAATCCTTCCTTCCACATGTACATGTGGCTCAATCTACCCTCAGTCCAACTGTAGTAGTACTAAGTAATAGTACCAAGTGCTTAGTGAAAGAGCAGAAGAAACATAGCAACAAATGGGTCAGCCCTCCTCTGGTGTATCTTAGGAGCTCCTGGGGTCGATGGTTTAGCAGCTTTTTGAATCAGAAGTTGCAATGAGACCATCATATTCAATGGCCACTGGTAGACTTCCCCATTAGTCCCTCTGTTCCTTATTTTGAACCCATTTACAGAATGGAATTCTAGAATGTCTTGTTACCTGCCAGTGAGTCTCTCCTAGAGTTTAACTACCTAAGTGAGCCATTCCTCACAAGAAAGAAGAAAGATAGGAGACTTTCTGGACATCTTTTCTGAGATTTCTTGATGAGAAGACATTCTAGGAAAGAAAAGATATGTCAACAGCTTGCACAGCAATAAGGTACAGAAATCCCTTTGCTGGCTCTGCATGAAATAGCTTTGGATCTGAAAGCAGTAGAAGTAATTCCAGCCTCATGCTGTGCCCAGGGTAGCTGGTGGGCTGAAAGTCTCAATTAGCTTGAGACTGAATGCTAAGATAGCAAGGCAATAGTGCTTCTGGGATCCAAGCTTCCATTTCTACCTAGGTCTGCTTCTTCCTTTGAGAAAGACTGGCCCATTCAGAGCTGGGCTGGGGATCTACAGCACAGAGATGCATTGTGCCACACTGGCACATCCCAAGCCTTTATAATGCCTGAGGATACAGACCCCCTTCCCACATGGAACATCTAACTTGGAAGCTGCAGGGCAGTGACTTTCCAGCTCTTTTCAGTTTGTGACATCCTGTCTATTTCCCAGAACGGGTGCAGATTCCCAAGGAGAGACTTAAGTTCCCTCCCATAGAAAGGGTGCATGAAATACCAGACATCTGCAGACCACATGCTTCATACCATTGCTATAGAGACTCCTGGAACAAGAGCTGCACCCATCCATTACTGAGTTTCTTCCTCATTGCACACGGTATTTACTGACCAGCACAGGCAATGATAGAACAATGCTCTGTAGGATTATTTAAGCCCATGTGATCCAGAACTAGAAAAGAAATGAAATTTGTCCTGTAGCATGCCCTTGACAGCTCTCATGCCCCATCTCAAAGCTGAGTTACATCCTGCATCGCTCAGGAAGCCCCATACTTCACACCATGCTCTTAGGAAGGAGCTGAAGTGCAGCTGCTGTGGCAAAGTGAATTGCTTGGTGTGCCCACCAGTGCATGTCTGGCATGCACTGCTTCTTGTTAACAGGACCTTGCTAAACTTTTCCAGCAGACCTTGGCTTGCTGACCAAGACTCACCCAGACTGAATGAGTAGCCCCGGTCCAGTGAGCAGCACACTTACCAAGGAGGTTACATCCAAGCTCACAGCCCCAATCAACAGCCAACAGTCATGCTGGGTGGCTTTTTTTCTCTTATCCAAGGAATTCTGAGCCCTGGAGAAGAGTCCTATTAGCAACTCATGTAAAGTGTAGGTTGCATTAGTAAAGACTGGAATTTTTGTTTTTAAAAATGTAGTAAGTGAAGTCCATGTAGACTGCATCTCTTTTCTAATAATCTGAGTATTTTGGTAGGTTTACTTCATAAATATGGCACTGAACAGGATCAGAAAGAACACACTGGAATCAGCAGAGGCCTTTCAAAAAGTGCCAGAAACAATATTGCTTATGGTTGTAACTGTTCATAGAAAGCAAGAGTCAGCTGCAATTCATTTCATAACTACTCCATATGCTCCATAAGTAGTTTAAAGCAGCAGAAGAGATGGCGACAAAATCTGTGTTTCATTGAGAGGTGACTCTTGTTATGCTCCCTCACCATTTCAGAAACTTACTGTTCAGCTCTCTCTAGGGTTTGCTTCCCTCAATCCTACTTTCAGAGTAATATCACTGAATCCTGTCAAAATTGTGCTTTTGTTTTGCACTGTCTTCCAATTCTCTTCTGAAAAATGATCTTGTTTCTGCTTTTCTAGTGGCATAGAAAACCAAAAGGTGTATCAAGCCCAGCATGTTTACCTCAGTATGACATCCTGCGCATAAAATGTGTGCCTGTTTTGGGTGCCAGTCTTCATTATTTTCTTTACTTCAGTCAGACCTAGGAAAACTATCACAAAACACATAGTGGATGGGTTTGGTTGGTTTTTTTGGTTTTTTTTTGTTTGTTTGGTTGGTTTTGGTTTTTTTTGGGGGGTTGTTTTTTTTTTTTTTCTTCTTTAGTACTATTTCAGAGTACTGTATGCACTCACAGGAGGCTGTCATTCCTTTGACTGCTAAGTAAGCATATTCCCTGTCTGCAAAGTCTCCATAGGCATCTAGTAGCCAAGATCCCATTCCAGATGGTTTGTGAGATTCAATTCTATCTGCTTGTAGGGACTAAACCTCGCTTTTGCTTTTTAAAATTCAGGAGCAAAATTTTACATTATCAAAGGTCTGGTGGTTTGTGTGTTTTCCCCAGTTAGTATAACATAAGCTGCACGCAGCCAGAATCCATGATGACCATAAATTCCAATGGCTCCCTGAGCAGAATCAGTACTGGTAGGACACTTCTGATACAGTGAAACATGGAAAAAAGTGAAAGCTTTCAGAATCCCCATTTTCTTGTCCTACGTAGACTCAACCTTGCTCCTTTCTCCTACTCCAGATCAGTTTTGTATCATCACCTCCACTGCTGACAATACTTTTTTCAATGGGAATATCACAGCCGCAGCCACTGCCAGAATCTCTTGGCAAATGAGCTGCTTTCTGAGTCAGAGCCTAATGCCATTACAAGGTCTGCAACAGCTGCAGCAGTCATACATCTGCAAATCATTTGAACATTTTATGATGAATAAAAACTATCCATTACATAGACCTATACATTATATATTAACCCTAATACTTATTCAGTTACACTAACGACAACCTTTTCCCTCTGCATGCTGTAAACTTCTTTGGCTACAGCATGTGTTAACAGAGATACTTAGAGCTCCAGTCCATGGTGCAGTAGTCCCTGTGTACATATTACCTGACTTATTCTACCTATTTAAACAGGAAATGCGATGCTGGAGAGAAAGAAAGAAAGAAGGAGAATGTAAGGCTATAAAAATTCATACTATCATAAGGAAAACATTTTTATACAATTGTGTGAGACTGCATACACTCATACACATAGAGAGGATACAAAACAATGAGAAATGCAGAGGAAGAATAAAAACATGGACTCAAAATATATTGTGAAGAGATTTGATTATGACGTGCACAGATCTCAAACCTATCCAGATGTCCCCAGCCAGCAATCTCAACACCATAACCAAGATTTGAACTCTGAAAATTCAGAATACTGAAGATGAGATAGTAGAGTTTACAGAAAAAGAAATGTGAGTTGTGAGTAGTTAAAACCTTTAAAATCATGATAATGAAGGAACATAAATGTGGTTTCATTAAGCAAATATATACACAGCCACAAATTATGAAGTCAGCCCTCCAGGACATTACATTCTTCATGCAAGTTGCTGAACCCGTGCAACATAAATATGTGTAAAATACACTCACGGGTTTGGTGACTTCAAGGATAGAGTCCCATGTGTGATTCTCTGCCAGTGCCTCTTCTGCTTATATACACTTTTACATCAGTAAATGTGAACTGGGCAAGACATACCTCCCTATGAATTTGTCCATAGGAGTTTTAAAGAGACAAGGCAAAAGCCTGGCATGACAGAAATCTTTCATAATTTTTCCATGAGATTCATCCATAGCCCGAATTTTATGAGTAACCCATCTGCGTGTAAATACTATTTCATGTTTGCTCATTATCTACCATTTGCAAACTCTACATCTCAGTTGCTTCCTATTCACTTTTACTCTCTTTCATGGATCACTTTAGTGCCCTCATAATATCAGTATTGCTCTGGAAGTAGAATGTCAATTAACTTGCACTTCCACACCAAGTTAAGTGTGTGGATTACTAGCTACAAAATCGTGCAGGTTTTAAATAGGAGGACTATTAGAATAGTCTTACAGTTGGAAAAATTACTTAGCCAATGTTTTCTTGAATTGATCTGCTTCCTCTGTGCAGTCAGATGCCAAACTGTTTATTTTACTGGCAATCCATCTTTATTGTTTGTGCTGGCTTTAGTATTTCCTTTTAAACAATCCACATACTAAAAACGAAAAAGAAAATTCGAATACGGCTACAAACAGTTCATTTAAAGGGGAGTCGAAAGATGTCCAGCAGAGATTTTTTTTTTTTTAAGGGTCAGAAAAGTATTACATTTCAGGGCTGCAAAACCACTTTGTCACTGATGAACAAGATGCTTTACTCGACACAGCTGAATCCCCGTGGTCGATTTGTGCAACACCTACCTCCTGCTTTAAAAAAAAAAAAAAAAAAAAAAAAAAAAAAAAAGGGAAAATCCTAGCCCTTCCGATTGCAAAGATAACTTACCAAGCATGACGTGGTGCAATGATGTCTTTCTAAGTCAGCAGCCAGCCAGCTGTCTCCTTGCTGCTGCTCCTGCTTTTCCCATGCTCCGGCAGAGCTGTGCTGAGCAGCCAGGACAGTTGCAGAGCCGCTGTCGTGTCAAAGGGCAAGAACGAAGCTTAGAATAAACACGTTGTTTTCACTCACTTGCTTGAAGTGCTGCCAAATCTCTTAACATTAGCACACATAAATCGGTGAGTATCACGAAGCCTGAGGCCCAAGCAGCTGGAATCTTGTAGTTGTTACCTGAAATCTTATTATCCGAAAAAATAGCTTCCTTCTTCCTCGAGGCTATGTGGAAAATCTCAAAAAACACAATCATAAAAATACTACTAACATCAAGGAAAAGAACTCCTAATTATTTCTTTCTATAGTTTGCTTTTTTTATAGTCATCTCAAATTTGCAGGGGTGGAGGGGGAGAATGATGTGTCTTTCTTGAGATTTTCAAACGTGCTGGTTTTCCAAGGCTGCAGAGAAGAAAGCAGTCATTGATTCCAGAGCTAAATCCTAGTTATTCAAGAGGGGAGGAAGACTATGAAGATAAGCATCTCAGGGCCCAGCAGTCAACAACCATGCAGCAGGAGCTAAGCAGCTGGAGGAAGGACAGGCTGCCTGATTTTTCTCTGCCCCACAGAGACCTTCAGAAGAGAGGAGTGGGGAAGAGGAGTGATGTCCCTTGCATGGACACGAGTTTTGAAATGGTTCTTCCACAAGAAGTTGAGACAAAAAGCTCCCTCTCCATATCCAGCCTCCAAGAGAAAAGGAGTTGAAAAACACCACAGCCTAATGGCTAATGGGAGGGTGATATAAAAGATGGAGACCATTGACTGGTTTCCAGAGACAACAACCTGGTATGAATTCCAGCACCATTCTACTTCCCAGCAGCTGGATTTCTCACCAGGGTGGATTGCTGGTTTTGGATACCTCCCCATTTTTTCCCGTCTGTTAACAGTCTTCCACTAGTAAGTATTTGGAACAGTTGTAAAGCTTTTTTTGTATCTAAATGGCCTTGCCATTGCCTGAATGCAATTTCAGAATTGCTGGCACTTCTGCACAGACTATCTGAAGCGTGTTTTTGTCATGCTGTTAATAAGCGTTGTGTCTCCTGAGAGAACCTCAGCTAGCTCAGAGTTTTTAAATGATGTGCATGTTTCAGACAGAAGATGAAAGAAAAAAAATCTCTCCCATTTTTTACTAGTTTTTATTCTGAATTGCTCATTAAACAAACTTGATGTACAAAGAGAAAGTTGGGACCACTAACTCCTCATCTGTGAAGTGAGGATGAGAACCCAAGAAATTATATGACTTGCCAAGGTTACACAGGCGGCCAGGGGTCTCACAAATGATCCAGAGCCAGTCCAACACCTGAGTCATAGGGACCATCCTTGCTCTCAGTTTCAACATAATCCTCCTGTTTTCTATATGCTGAATTTCTTTCCAGCTCACATTTCCCCCAGTCCTCAAACAACAGAATATAGCTCACTTTTAGGGATACCCCAGGAGAGCTTGGAAAACATCAATACAGTTTAGAATGGCATAGTTTAAAATGATTTAAAACTAAGCATGATTTAAAACTAAGTTAGGCACAGAAGATGCTTTTTGGAAAAGGAGTGCATGAAAGTGAGAAATGAAAGCGTGAAGTGGTGATTCATTCACATCCCTTTCCAAGCCTCCAGGGAAAAGTAACTATTGTCCCTTTGACAGAAGACAAAGCATTATTAGCATTTGGCTAGTAGAAGGGGCGCTGTGGCTTGCATGTTCCCTCACCATTGCTAGAAAGATGCTGTCAAAGATTCTAGAAACCAAGTGTGTCTCCACTGTTCAAAAAGCCAAACTGAATGCCAAGAGCACCTCATAACCACAGAGAGAAGCAAGATGGAAACAGAAAATTAATCAAAAACTCAACCAACAAAAAAGGAAAGCATAAATAATCTTAATTAGCTCACTTTTCACATTACTGGATATTAATTGCTTTAGGAATTACTTATCCAGACTTGATAAAACATTTGGGAAGGGGTACTGCCATTTGAACCACACATTGGGTTGGAAGAAACAAAGAAGCATTCCTACTGCTAAGAACTGTAGGAATTAATTTTAACTGAGACACATGGAATGGGTTCTGTGAGTATGAGAAGTTAACATGCAGATAGGCTATATTCTGTGATGCTACAGATTTGCAGAACTGTGTTCCTGTTAACCTATTTTGCAGTTAAATGTTTGCTGAGAGCATAGAGGGGCCCAAAATAAATTTTGAGAGCTGCTCGACTGACTGCATATGCTGACCCAAAGTTTTTGGGATGCTCCTATTATCACAAGCACACGTGCTTAAACTTCTGTGCCTGACTATGCATTGATACAGTCTTCTCTATCCTAAAGCTGCAACATATCCCAAAACCTTCAGAGGTGAGTATGGAGTGGTATCATCCCGAGATGAAAGCTGAAGATACCATGTAAGCACCAAGACAACAGACTCATAGAAGAAGTAGCTATAATTCCATAAAAAAGAACGACATAAGAGGAGACAGACAATCTAGAAAGTTGATGGGATATTTTGTTTAGTCCTAAGAGTTTAATTAAAATCATCCAGAGTTTAGAGAAGTTTCTTTCAAAGGTTAAAATTTGAAAATATAAACAAAGCCACAATACAAGAATACTATGGTTGTAAATTCAATCACTCAATTGTTCAAAGGACCTCTTCTCAAATCCCTATATTACCCTTACTGTGTTAGCTCCTTTTGTCTAACTCTAGTATGCAAACAGAAGCAAACATTGCAGGGTAACACAGGAGGGTTATAAATCACAGATAGCAAATACTTGGGCCAAAAAGGACTCCAGGATTATTTCTGTTTGTTTTTACAGCAAGACACAGTGGGAACATGAACCTGCCCTGCACTACTGCCTCTGCATAGTATACTGAGGATCAGGAGTCTCCCAGGTCCCTTCCCATTCACTGCTGAAGATTCCACAATAAAAATTAGGAAAATTAACATCAGCCTCCTTCTAGCATGTTATGATTTGAAGCTTAAGCTATAGGGAGAAAAACAGTCAGGAACCACTTAGGCAGCCTGTGCTACAAAACAGAGTAGCATGCACTGAGGGAGCAGTGTGACCATGAAAAGGTACAAATGGGCTTGTAGTATGTTGCACAAGGTGAACCTGAAGGAGCAGAGAGTAAAGGGGACTTTATTACTATCTTCATCTGTCTCCTTGGAAGGTATACCAAAGACAAAGCCCAGCTTCCACACGTGTGTTTTAGGATCAATGTCAGAAAACATTTAAAATGAAAAACAGATAGTGATTTTGCTTGCTGAATTTTTTGCTTGTTTTTTGTTCGTTTTGGATTTGTTTGGGTTTTTTTGTTCGCTTTAAATCATGAGGGTGTTCAAATGCTGGAGAAGGGAACTAGATTGTAGATGTCCATCCCTGAAGATACCCAAAATTCAACAAGACATGGTCCAGCTCAACCTGATCTAACTGCAATTGCTACAGAGCAAAGGACTGTAGCATCTCAAGACTTCCCCTCCAACCTCAGACTGTATGATTCTAACATTATGATGCTACAGAATACTGTGAGCATGCTTTCTGCTTGTTCACTGCACAGTAGTCCTTGATAGGACACACCAGTAACTAAAACTGAAGAGACAAGCAGCTTCTCCCACCACTTTCTCCTTCTCTTCCTCCCAAATGCCACAAATCTTCACCAATGTACTTAATGCTGTGAGATTCTCATCAGCATAAAGCTGAGAAGTTTTGCTCTGATATGGAACTTCAGCAGACTTGGGACTGAGTAGCAGCTGTTCTATGCTCACATTCTTATTACTGTGAGTTGCTGAACGAAGAACTTTACATCATCCCAAGACAATCTTAAGATTTCTCATAATTTTTTCATCATGTTAAGTGTAGGTACAAGTAGCTTATAAGACAGCATCTCTTGGGGTGTGAGAGAGAAAAGACTAAGTAGGAGGTTTTCATGGACCAGAATAAAATCCTTGGACGGTGTATTTACTTTTGAAAGTTAAGGACATACTGTGGAAGATCCGCAAGTTCACACTGCTAGAAGTCTTATTTCCCCAATTTAAAGTAAGTCTTGGAAGACAGCCACATAGATTGCAGTGCCTAGCATGACTAAATGCCAAAGGAAGCACAAGGAGGACCCCCCAAAAAAATCTTGACCTTGTAGTAACTAAAGCGATCACCACTAACTCGCATATCACTACTTCTGGACCTTGGATTAGTGTGTGTTCTTCAACTGCTGTCCAGTTACTTTTGAAGGGAATTATGAAAAACAATTATATTATCAGTTTAGTACACACACACAAGAAAAAAAAAAAAAAAAAAGAAAAAAAAAGAAAGAAAAAAAACCTAACCCAAATCTTAAGTTTGAAGGCCACTCCCTTTGACAAGGTAAGTGGTTGCTTCATCTTTTTAATAAGTTAGTTCTACATTCTAAATTTTCAGGTACTCCCACAGTAACACACTATTTACACTGAAAACACCACTTCTGAAGTTTAAACTGGTTCAGAGGAGCTGGTTTTCACAAAAGCTGAGACTTAAGTCCTTTCAGATTTTAGTTTTTCCAGGAATTATATTAATATCCTGGATTCAACATTCTTTAAAACAAGGTCCCTGACTGTATCTGACCAGTGCAAGACAGAGTTATTAATGTTACAGAATTTGAGCATATTGTATCACATCCTGCTTGAAACTTGAACACTAGCAATGACTCAAACATAGTAACAGCTGGTAATAGCGAAGTGAAAGAAAGTTAAGCCTTTTTCACTGAAGTCCAGGAAAACACAACAGTAGGAAAAAGTCTTGGTGCTCTTCCTCACATTATCTGCCCTTCCTGGAGCAGGCTCATTCACTGAACAGAACAAACATGCACCACATGTACCAAAAGAGTTATGAAGTTATTTGACTTCCAGATTGATTTTAAATGTGCAGAAAAAATCACTGGAAGACAATGAGGCAGGATTATGCAGATGGGAAGAGCATTCACATATTTGCTGTAATAATGACACAAGGGTAGGAAATCACCTAGCCCCAATACAGATTAGAATCTCTTCTGCTAGAAATGCAACTAAGGAGAGTGTAGGAGTTGACTAAAAGCAAGACACAGTTGTTTAAACTCACTCCTCCTCAGCTGATTAAGTCAATGTTTATAATACTAACTCCCCTTAAAGAAGAAAAGGGCACTAGGTGAACAAGTCTGATTCCAAACAGCCACCAGTTTCAGCTGCTGTGGGCAGATTCCTAGTAAATACATAAGCATCTTAATTGACTACACTGAATTTTTACTGCTTAGATTTTATCCAACAATTTGCAGGCTTCTTCTGTAATGGCAAAACAAACAGTCAGAAACACAGGTAAGCATCAATGCTACAGGGTTCAGGTTACTATATGGAGTCTCAGTTAATAAAAACCAGCAGCTTTACTGGGACCCTCCGCTGGGCCCTTAAAGGAAGACCCTTTCCCTTATTCTTTCATGTTTTTAATATTAACAGCAATTTTCTTTCCCTTTTACAAGTACAGCATACACGGTATTGCTGGTACCTCAAAGTGACTTTCAGCCCTTTATTCCTAAGCACGGGAGTGTATACATTTGCTGATTTTTAAATTTCTTCGTTAAGAGTCAGTAATATGCTTTCTAGTTTTTACAGAACAATAAAACTGCTTGCCAGAAGTTTGACTTAAAAATCTACCCAGCAGATTGATGTAGGCCTCTTGATCCTTCTTACCACATTTTTGCCAAGTTAGAGTATAAAATAACTGTTCTAATTGCACCCAGGGATTTGCATCCAATATCCAGATAGACTACTAAAGCTGACTCACTTTTCCCTTTGATCTTGCATATTCTGTTGCTTGAAAGAATACAGACAGGTGACGGAAAATGCCGGAGCTATTGCAAGTACAACTGCTCTAAGACCAATTAACACCAAAAAAACCCAAAAACGAACAAGCAGCCAAAATGGAACTAAACCCCCAACAGCTGGTGGTCATCAAGGCAGTTTTCCCTGAGGGCAGAAGACTGTTACTAATAGGATGGAAATAGAAAATTTACTGAGACCAACTGTAACCGCTGATAACATACATTGAGAAGTGCCTCATTTCTCATATTTTCTATGCAGTGAGAGTGAAGCTGGACCACAGCTTTCAATTTATTGTAAGGGGAAAAAACACAGCAGGAACTGCAACGTAGTCCCATTGAACAATTAGTGCTGAAAGTAGATTTTATCGTGATGCTATTTTCATCTCATTTAAAAATAATATTCAAGTAATTCTACCTATAGAAAACAGTAATTCTCAGAGTTTCAATATACTATAGTTCACTAGGAACTGCCCACTGAGATTCTCTTGCATTTGAAATTATTTAAACTACTGCAGAACCTGGATGCTAAAATCCCTAACAGAAGATTAAATGAAGTTGTATGTTCTCCCTTTACAACAGTAGAGATTTTGAGATATTTCCATCTCATTACATAAGCTTGCATTCCTCTACTAACACAAAACACACTCTTGCCACAGGAGATACATACTTTTTATGCTGTTTCAAGCCAATGATTTTAACTTCAAATCCAGAGTAAACATAACCTCTTCAGAGCCAGGAACATGTTTGTGTGCAGGGAGAACAGCTTGCTGCACTACAGTGATAGTAACACCTACCAAAATCATGCCACACACTGAACAGATGTACACACAAAGGTCATGACGTTCTTTGACACAGTACAGAAAGAACAGTCAGTATCATAAGTTTGGGACACTGAAAAGTAAGGATTTTTTTCTCCAACAAATAGTATATACTGAGAGGTAGAAAAGCTGCTTTTTATTCACTGATGATTCATTTGCACCTCATTTATAAAATTCAAGAAGGGACTACAAGACCCAAAAGGTACTGTTCAATAGCACAAGCTTAAGTTATCATGCATTTATTTTTTATTATCTGATTTATAATACAGATGAAGCAACAGTGCTAAACAGAACAATTTATCATCCTGCCTGGACATTTGTTTTAAATGTGGTTCTTTCAGTGCCTTGGTGATGGCCTTCCAGAAGATGGCTGAGGCTGCCTGAATTTGGAGAGAACAGTAATAGAATCAAAAAAGGTATAAATGTTGTAATCATGATGCTGAAGGTTCTTGTAGGTAGAATTATCGAATTCTTCAGGAGCAGGCTCAGCAGCTGCTGTGGTCTCTGTGAAAACAAACGGTAACTGGTCACTATAAGGACACCACAACAAAGAGCAATATTCTTAATTTCAGAGCCAGACTTCCTATACTGTCAGATCCCGCAGCCAGTTAACATAAAAAAGTAAAAATAAGTCAGCAACTACAACAAAATAGACAGTTTATTGAGTTCTGCTGGCACCGTGTCTGGTTCTAAAGCAGCACATAGTATGAAATGGGGGAACAGGCATCAACACAAGTAATTTAATACAGCACAGGTTTTCAAATCCAAACTACCACCTAGTGCTAGGGGAGGATAGGGCACTAAATTTCATTTACATTTTGATGACAGATGTCTGCCATTTCCTGGCTTTTTCATAGTTGCCTTGGTTTTCAGTCCAGCCAGAATAGTAGGTGACATTCTTTGCAAGCCAAGAGAGGCAAAGCAGCAGTACAAATTATGTATCATGTCACAGACTGAGATACAACTATTAGATATACTTTAGAGATTAAGTTTTAGCCATGGAGAGAAGTGATGGAATTACTGAGATCCCCATGGTTTAATTTCAATTGTAGTTACACTGAACATTAATATATCAATATCCTTTAAGTTTCCTTTCTTCTAAATGTAATCTTCTAAATTTTGAATCAGCTCTTCTCACTAAAAGAGTAACCTAATAAAGTTACTCAGAACTCCTTACTGTAATGTGAACTCATAATTAATTCTTACACTTTTACAACATTACGCAAATTTATGCAGTCTCATTTTCATAAAAGGTTCCTGTTATGGGCTGATTTTTTCAACCAAGGAAATTGCAAGAAATAAAACTTTACTCCCAATATTTATTCAATTATATTAAGCTTCTTTTCTGTAATACAGCCACCTACAATAAAAATACAAGAACTCAAGTAACTGAATACCAGAATTTCCTTTTAATTGTAAGATAATTATTGCAATGTAAAAATATCAGTTTAAGACCAAGTATCTGTAACATTTAGCATGACTTCCTTACAGAACACAAGTCCTAAGTCATAGTTTCAGCAAAACATCACACAAAACCTATGAAAGCAATATCCCTGTGTATATTGCTCAGTTCCTCCTGAGACAGCTCATAGGAGACATCAGATATGAAAGCCAGATGATGCAGTCTTTGCTGCAAATAGCCCTGAGAACAGAGAGGCGTAGGCAAGTGTACATTCAACCTGCAAGAGACAGTTGTTACAAACTAAGAGACAGATGCTCAGGAAGAAAAGCAGATGGAATCTCATTTTTCCTGCCCAAATACACTGTACTTGGCTTCTCAAAGGAAAAATTTATCCCCGAGTTCATCTTCCCCATACTTCAGACTTCATCTGTGCTTCCTCTCTTAAAGAGCAAGCATTTCACAGGATGTTCTTCTGAAATGAATCAGAAGTCTATTTCTGAGTTACCGTACTACTATCTTGCTACTTACTTAGCAGTTAAAGTCAGCAGTTTTTGCTGACTGCTTAGCATGCCTGCTTTTCGAAGTGGATTACATCACATTAACATCCAGGTTTGTAATGATAAAAAACACTTCTACATCTTCAGTATGCCTGCTGCAGAGCTTGCAGATGAACAAAAAAACCCAAACACCAGAACAGGACAGCAGTACAAGATCACAGAAGGTATAAACTGTGAACATTAAACACCAAAAAGCAGTAGCTATCCTCAAAGAAGGCTTCAAAAAGAAAAGAAAAAAATACACCTAGAGTTATTAGCGACAGTATTGAACACAGTGCAGACAGATTTGAGTCTTTGCCCCCCTGGCACACAGAACATGACATCAGCAGTAAAGCAGTGTGAACTTGCTACAGCCTCTAGAGCGGAGTCCTCTAGCATGTACCCAAGAGAAGCTTTCCTGCTGTCACAGCCCTACCACCTCCACAGAGAAAGAGGTGCTCAGGTCTTTCTCAGAGAAAGAGGAGTCATTTTCTGTAAAGCCAGGTCCTACCAAAGGGTAGTTTGCTGAGGTGGTGATGATGATGATGGGTCTGAGGCACAATGGTACTATTGCCCCATTGATAAAGATCTGCAGGAAAAGTGTGTCACACGGGCTTAACCTTATTCTGGATTTACAACATCAGAGTAGCAAAACAAAGGGGAAAAAAAAAAAAAGAAAAAAAATTAATACAAAGCAGTAAAAAGAAATAGGGGGGAGGTGGGGTGGGAGAGTGAGGGGGGTGTGTGTCTTAAGAATGATATGCTGCCTAAGTTGAAAGGCAAGAATGGGAACCCACCATAGATCAGGACAGAGCAATGTTTGGCTTTTGAAATATACAGAATGAGATCAGTAAGTAAGCTGACAGGATTGGCAGTAAATAAGAAGGGAAGGAGGGAGGGGAAAGAAAGAATCAAATTTGACTCAGGAGAAAGGCAGCTACCAAATCCTTTGGAGGAAAGATGGAAAACAAGTTTTGTCATACAAACCCCATGGTTTTGCCCACAGCAGAAACAATTTTGTTTTAATTTCATAATTGGTTTACGAAACTGTAAATCTGGTGAAATGAAGACTGCTTCCTTTCACAGTGTAAGTAGAAGCTAAGTATTACTGAGCACTTACAACGATCAACAATGAACAAGAATTTATCTTCCAGAAAGTCACTGCCACAGAGTTAGCTTCAGTATAAAGACCAGAGAAGATCTGAAAACTTTACAAAAAAGTTAAACCCTGGCCCAAATCAACACATTTCAAACAAGTTAAAGTTGTACCCTCTATTGTGCTGCTTTCTCCAGCCTGGACTCCGGCTTCCTGAATGGTCTCTTCCTTTGCTGTAGTGCCCATCACCAACATCATGCTTTCAGAAGCCTCTTCTGGTTTAAGAGAAGTTACTTCTGCTTCTGACTCCTGTGTCATCTTCATCTGTTTTTCTTCTCTTCCTCCTGATACAACTTTTTGCTTTTTGTCTTCTTGAGTGACTGATGAAGCTTTCAGCTGAAGAGCTGCTACTTGGGTTTTAATGGACTTGTCATCCAAATACACAGATTTATGAGTGACATCATTTGAGATTTGACTTTCAACTATGCGTGGTTCCAAGATCAGTTTTTGTTGATCTGCTTCTTTTGGAGATGGTTTTATTTTGGGGTCTTTTGCTTTGGATTTTGGTTTTTCACGGCTGACTGATGTTTTAGAAAATGCAGCCTGCTTGACAGAAGACGTACCAGCCTCTGTTTTGTCCAGCTTCTTCTTGGCTACGTATTCTTTGTGGGATTTTTGAGACAAGTTCTTTTTTGCTACCATTGATGCCTTTACAGCTATGTTCTCAGAAAAGATGGAGTCTTTTCTAGGAAATTCAACTTTTGTTTTAGTGGCAACTTCTGAATCATGTTTCTCTTCTTCAGAATCTGAGCTAGAATCCGAATCTGAGCTGGATGAAGACGAAGATTCTTCCTCAACTAACTCCTTCCTCAAGCCTCCTTCTCTTGCAGGCATAGTGAGGTTTTCCTTCTCAAGAGAGGAAAGAACTGCCCGCTGAGGAAATGCAACTACAGTTTTTCTTGCCATGAACATTCTCATGTCTTCATCAGAAAGTTTTGAAGCTTCCTTGAAGTTAGTGCTAGATATGCTCTCACCTTTGTTTTCAGATACTAGGAGAGAGCTAGAAGACAACATTTTAGGGAATTCATCTGGTGCCTTGATGGCTAGAAGCTTGGTGCTTCCCTGTGGTGCCACTACATCTAGGAAATGGCATAGAGAGGATTATCATCATTGTATCCGACACTGCTGTTAATTAGTGGTCTTAGTCATACAATTTTAACTTTCTCAGATACTCTGGTACAAAATGAAAATTTAAAGAAGTTGTTATACTTAAATTTTAAGACATTTCAAGTTAAAGAAAGTAGAGTCCTAGCTAGCACTTAAGTTCCTGCTACTGTGATGCTGAAACTCATGAAACAATGCCTTTCATTCCTTTCTTTGCCTGACTCCTTGCAAGAACTCTGGTTTTTTTCCATTGTTCAATTCTGCATCACTGAAAATGATTTACACTTTCCTGTCTCAGATAAGCGTAAAAATAGCTTGTTAGCTGAGCTCTTCAAATATGCTGCTACACAGAGTATTTTTCTATGAACAAGCCAGCAAAGCAAAAGATATTGTAAACAGACATAGCAACAGCTAGCCTCTTGCAGTAGTTATCTTTACAGCAGTAGAGAGAGATGACTCCTAAGAGACAAAGCAGCAGAGTAAGAGATCTGAAACTATACACGAAAGTATTACTTGTTCACATTTCCAGGTGACCTACCAACTGAATAGTGTTTAGCACAGTTTAACATTTTCCCAACACCTTATCTCCTCCAGTCTTCACTGTCTGTCTCCTATTTTTGTTTTGAGACCCCTTTGTAAAAAAAGTGGTAGAAGATCTCCTAATGCTCCACGTTAACCTGCCTTTATTTCTTCTCCCTCGTGGGTACTTTCATTAAGTAACATTCTCCAGACAAGGAGTTGACAGCTGAAGACAAGGCAGCAACTTTCAGGCCTCCTCAGAGAGGACCCAATATCCCTTGGGTGCTTGTACCAATGATGTCCTCAAGAGGCTCATCAAGTGTGAACACTGTTGTGGTTACAGAAAACAGGAGGACAAACAGGACTTGGAGAACATTAAGAGGACACACCACAGCTGAAATTTGATACAGCAAAACCAATCCCATTATGAGTTGTACCACTTCCAGCCAGCAGTGCAAGTCAACAGATTTCCAGTCTTTTGTACTGATTTATCCACACAGCCTGGAAACCCAGATCTACTTTACAAGACCAATTTTCCCTCTTACTAGTATTTTACAGTAATATCTTGTATGATACAAGGAGTAACTATAATTAGTTATGCACAGAAGGAAGTCTTTAGCAACGTCCATATGAAAACAGCACAGACAGATGCAAGAGATTAAAAGCAAAGCATTTCATAAAGAAACACAGAGTTCTTAACATAAGTACAAAAGAAAAAAATATCAGTTTACTAGGCAAGTAATACTTCTGAATAATTTCAGACACATCTCTCTGCCAAATGGAATATGCAGGGAGGGAGGGCAGGGGGAAATAGGAGGCTGGGCCCATCTTTGAAAGAGGCCTGACTCCCTGCACAGGCTGACAGAGCCAAACAGAAGCCTGTGCAAATTAACATGGGAGGAAACATCACTCAGGATTGAAGAGTTCTTCAAAGAAGCGTACAGGAAGGTCACACTGACACAAGCATGTGCAAAGGGATGACAGATAAGTGAGAGCTGAGCAAAAGCTGAAGTACTATCAACCTTAAGGCACCCTAAGAAACAAATAAAGCAGGTAACATTCAACTTTACCATTAACAACAGGTGTTATTGGAAAAATGCTTTAAATTGTAATATTTGGGTATGTGAAAAAGATAGATTTCAGCTTTTAACCACAAAGTCTAATACAAATAGTACAGACATTTTAATTAAAGTACTTCAAACTTGTACCACCTGACCTGTTTTTCCATCACTTTTCCAAGAGAACAATACATCCAAATCACTAACAAGGATGTTATTCCCAGATGCATTCTTACTGATGCTTGTAACACTACTAACACTATCAGAACATGTTTAAAACATGTTCACACTCAGAAAGGTGGCAGGCAGAAATTACAGGTCTATTCTGCACCAACTTCATAAGCATGTGTGACCATTTTATCAAAGCAATGAAAATTTGCACACCCTGTTCCTGCTAAAATCTGAAAGGGACAGCTGCATCCTATATACCTTAACTAACCATAAACATTTGCTGGGGAAGCAGCTGGCTGAAAGAGGTAGCCCAAGAGGTCTCCTGACACTTTCTGAAATCAGAGCTAAAGAGCAATGGAACTAGAAACTGATGCTCAAATCCATCTCAAATTGCACTTGAAATAATGCAAAAATATATATATTAAAAAGGGATTTGTTGTTTAATCAAGCTTGTATCAATCTATGCAGCAGAAGCTTTCTTTTTTAATGTTCTTTGAACATTAGAAGCCAGAAGTCTGCATTCAATTGCTTTTTCACAGTGATCAACAGTTGTCAACAATTCTGATTACTCCTATGTATGGTCCCATGGAGCTCTGCTGTTTAAGCACCTTGATCTCTCATTTGGCACAGTAATCCCACTCACAATTGGAGAGCCTCTGTTTAACAAAAAGCATTTTACACAAGCTACCATTCTTTGAAATTCATATTCATGTTCTGACTTTGGTTGATGACAGAAGAGGTTCAAATACTTCTGATGTCAAAGACAGTGCAGCATCCTAACCTAGCTGCATGTACTGCCTTGCTTGCAGCCCATGGGGCAAGAATAATTATAACTAAATTTGACACAAAAGGACTGTAATTGGTTTCTGCAACTTCTCAACACTCTCACCTGGACCAGATACTTGGATCCTGCAGGTTTTTCTGTAAAATGGGGTGCTTTTTGACTGTCATTATCTAAGCATTTCAAAAGAAAAGGGGGAATATCAAAAGGTCAAAACCAGATTTTGCACCTCATTAAAAAAGGAACTTGCTACCCCTATTTCCATTAATTCCCAGGCAGCTTGTAAACCATCTTTATGTTAGCACAAAGGTGACAACAGCTCTCCTTAAGTCTGGTCAAGCACCACAAGAGCTAGCATACTAGGAAGAAGGTTCAAGGTCAATAGCAAGGACTATAAATATAATCCACGAATTCCTACCAGATTTTAGTGCTGGTTTCCTTAATACACCTTATGTTTGAACACAAATCCCTCTGTATGGTGATGACCTTTCTCTTCCTTGGATTATGCAGTTTGCTGTTCAGAAACTCAGCCATAAGCAACTCTAAGCTCTTTTGCCTATTTAATGACAACTAAAGGGACCTGAACCTCAGATAGGTGCTCCTCTCTCCAAGAGGCAGATAAATTTTAATCACCCGGGCACCACTACGGGACACAGAAGGCTCCCAGGCCTGACAGGCTGTTGGGGGGGGTTTAGTACCAGAAGAGGAGCCTTTGGTGCCTGAATACCCGCTCGCACTTACTAACACCCCATCACCGCTGAGGACAAACCAAACATCTTACTCCTTGGCGGCTTCCCGGAGCTCCCCGGCTTGGTGCAGAGCGCCGCGGAGGGTGCAGCCCCACGCAGCCCCTGGGCCTCCAAGCGCAGCACCTGCAAAACATTGTTTAAAACACATGAACGACATGGGATATAAATCACCTCCCGGGGCAGAAAAAGCCCGGGGAAGGGGAGCGTTGTCCTCAGGGCGCACTTCCCTCCCTTCCCCGGGCCTCAGGCGAAGCGGCCGGCACCTGCGCAAGAGGCCGGGAGGAGGTGTCCGGCCGGGTACGCGGCGCTGAGAGGAGCCGAGCAACCCTGCGAGGGTTGAGGCGGCCCTCGGAGCTCCTCCCTGCTCCTCTCCCCTTGCCCCGCGCCCACCCTTACCCCTTACCTTGCGGGTGGCCGCTCGGCCGCAGCCCAGCAGGGAGGGAGCCGCCATCTTGACGTCAGAGCGGAGCTACCGCGCTGCGGGCTCTCGCCCTGTGAGGCTCCGCCCCTGCCCGGCGCCGGGAGTGACGTGTATTTTAAAATAAAATCGCTGCTTTTACATTAAAACCCGACATTTATATTAAAAGGGCCGGCTAGGAGGGGCACCGGGCTTCACCTGAGGGGGTTCATGGCGAGGGGACGGGTGGGGTGTACGGATCAGGCACCAGCTACAGCCAGCACCCGCGGACATACTCTCGCACAGGCGCAGCACCACTCTGACGTCATCCCTTCGTGCGGTGACGTCGCCGCCCTGCGCCCGCCGCGTCGCGCACGTTGCCGGTGTTGAGGCATGGAGGGCGGCGGTGGCAGTGGCGGTGGGCGCAGCCCCGGTCCCGGCCCAGCCCTGGCTCTCCGCGGGGCGCTGATGGCCGCCAGCGGTGGCAGCCGGCTCCTGGCGGCGCGGTACAGGGAGCCCGGGTCAGTGTTAGGGGAGGTGAGGCGGGTGCGGGCAGGGCCCGGCGGCCTCCGCGTCTCTGGGCCGGCTGCTCGTCCCTGCCGGTTCCGAAGTGCGGGCGGCGGGGCCGGGCTGCCGGGGCTGCGCATCTGCCAGCAGGGAGAGGTCTGGGGAGCGTGGAGGAGGCTCTGCCGCTTCGCTGCCTTGCGGGAGAGGCCTGCGGGGCGGAGCGTAGGCCTTTAGGTGGGCTGCTCCTGAAATATGGCTTAAAAGCGTTGTAAAGGGTTGTTCAGATGGGCAGAAAGAGGAGAAAAGGCTTCGGGGAGACACTAGGGAGGCTTCCCGGTACCTGGAGGGTTCCCACTGGAAAAGTGGGGAGGAAATTTATACGGGGGCAGGTAGCGATGTGGCAGGGGTAACAGTTTTAAGCTGAAAGAGGGCAGATGTAGAAATTCTTTGCTGTGAGGGTGGTGAGACACTGGCAGGGGTTGCCCAGGGAAGCTGTGGCTGCCCATTCCCTGGCAGTGCTCAAGGCCAGGTTGGATGGGGCTGTGAGCAACCTGGGCTGGTGGGAGGTGTCCCTGCTCATGCAGGGGGGTAGGGAGTAGGTGATCTTTAAGATCCCTTCCAACCCAAACCATTCTATGACTCTGTGATTTTAGTCTTGACAAGTTTCCAGCATGGTTGTGCACCACCAGATGCAAGTCAGTTCTACGAGAACTACAGGGTAAATGTTAGTGGCAAATACATAAAGCCTAACAAAAAAACCCACACAAACCAAAACATTATTACTTAGCAAACAGTTCAAAATCTTTCCCTTCCCTTACCTAGCATATGTGTACAGTCCAAGATTTTAAACTGCTGCATCTGTAGCACTTTCTCAGGAATGGTATTCCTCAAGTTAGTTGCATGAATAAATTCCAAATTATAGCATGTTACGAAGGTATTGACGCTCTTACTAATTAAGCTTATGAATGTCCTACTCCCAGTGGTTTTAGTCTGTTGTTTTTATTTGCAGTGACGATAGTTTCTTCGTGTATGATTGCATCAATGCAGAGAAGAAGACCCTAGGAAATAAAGGGTGAGAAAATCTGCTTAGGCAGTCTGCTGTTTTCCTAGAGGGTGCATCTCCTCCTGAGGTTATGTGGCAGTGAAGATAATAAAAGAAAGTCACGGGATGAATCCTTGATCAGGTGATGGCTAGGTTGTTTTTGCTAACCCCGATGGATATACGTGTTTGCATTTTATTTTCTTTATGTCTCATCCTGGAGGAGAGACTGCGTACCCTTTTTAAAGAAATGCCAGTAGTGTAGTTAATGGTTCTGTGTGACTTGGTCAAGGTATTTATGTAAGAATGCTGCATCACTTATTAGACCATCTAAGACAGAAAAAAAAAAAAAAAAAAAACAAAACAGCAAACCAGTTACATAACTCTTCCTTCAGATCTAGCTTTTAAGTCATGAAACTTCAGAAACCAAAAAAGTATTTTCTTAGTTTAAATTCAACCACTGGACATTATTTTACCTGTAGCAAATTTTACTGTTTTGCTCTAAATTAGTATCATGATCTGCTAGCACAAACCTTAGCTTTTCTTTTTTTTTTTCCTCCAAGCAGGTGATGATACAGCTTTTTAGGGCTTCTATTAATTTACTTTTTCTTTGTTTTTAAAAATTTTCTTCAGTAACTTTCAGGTTGTTTCAACATTTTAAGCACAAATAAAACTTATAGCATCAGATTTTTTTGTCCATGTTCTTTGTGGCATGAAAACAACTGTGTCTTAAGCATTTCAGTAACATTCAGGCTGTGAACTTTTTGCTCTTCTTTCTATCAGGCAGGATGGAAAAGCAACAGATAAAGGAAGAGATGACATCCTAGCTTTTGCATTTTCCCCATCAGGAGATTATCTTGCCTTGACAGATGACAGCAAACGTCTGATTCTGTTCCGTACGAAGCCTTCCTGGGAATGTGTTAGTGTCAGGTAAGGAAGCAGGATGTTGCATGTCACTTCATCATGGAGTTATGGCTGATTAAATTAGAGTTATAGAAGAGTAGTACTTGGGATGTTGGCATTTGTTATCACTAAGTGTCCTTTTTTTTCTGTTTTCTTTTTTTTTCCCTTGTACTTGCTCAAACAAATTTATTGTTCTTGGGAGTTCAAAGGTATTTGTCAAGAAGTGATGCATGGTATGCCCCACACCAAGAATGGAGTTTGGATGTTCATGTCACTGTCCAAGGAAAGGAAATTCTCTTTCCATATTCCAAATGACAGTATTTGCATCTTTAAGACCTGAAACTTTACTCACTCATGGTGCACACTAAGGTTGGGCCTGTGAGAGTGATACTGAACAGTTTAGTGAGTGAATTGCTTGTTTCTGTTTATTTGGAGGAGGTGATGTTTTAGGGAGTTTGTGAGCTCTCTTAAAAGTAAATCTTTAGAGATGCTGCCAAATGTTTCTCTTCTGTAGAGGAAACAGTCTGTAGCTGTCCACCAGAGGTCCTCCAGTTACAAGTTTTCTGCTACTGCTTGTGACAATGTTGAAAAAAAAAAAAAAAGACAGACTTCTGAGAAAGTACCTCAGCATGCAACATCTCTGCTTCTGGTGGTCTCTGACAGATGTGAAGCCCTCGCTGCAAGACAAAATGGAATCTTTCTCGACTTGTTTGTAGGGTTATTGGGTCTTTCTCAACCCTGTGTTTGTAGGGTTTATGGTGGGTTAACCCATTTTGTAGTGAGTAGGTAATCACTGACAAAACCAGAAATGGCAAGTTCTCTTCATTCTGTCTTTCTTCTGTAATAGGCCTTTAGTAATTATTAGATGCTTCAGATTTCTGCTGAAAGCTCAATTAGGACCACAGCTGGATTTTTGGGAACATCACTACCTCCTGTTAGGAAACTGGGAGTACAGGCAAAAGGATCTCTGCGTGAAGAAAGAACACCATAGTTGAGCTATGTTACTTCTGTTGCTGTTTTGTGGCAAGCTTTATAAAAAGTTTCATGGGATGATGGCTTTTGTAGGCAGCTCATTTCACACAAGGGAGAATTTTGAATCTTTGTGCTTAAGATCAAAGGCAGTACAATGAATTTGGAGCAAGAGTTTTTTCTCGTTGGTCAGGTAACCTTGCTGCCTGAACCTACAATGTGTTAGTAGGCATTCTTGTCCTATATGTTTTACCTTTATTATGGTGTTCCTTAAAGTTAAAAATATTAGAATTTCTGTCCAGAAGGTGAATAGATGTATCAATTTCCTAAGATTCTTAGTGTCCACAGGACATACAGGGGTTTGGAAAAGAGGTGTTATGAAAATGAAAGAATATCAGTGATACTATTTTAAAGCTACAGATGCATTTTCCAGAGTAAGTCATTAGACTTTTAAAAAAAAATCTGTTTTCTGAAATACACGATCCTTAGATTAATCTGAAAAGTTGTAAGAAAACCGTAACCTTCTACAGTGGCAACTGGTAATATAAATTACTGGCAGATTATGAGGGAAAGCCAGAGTTCAAGTTCAGGACTTTTCCTGGACAAGGTACTGTGAGACTGTGGCTCTCTGATTCTGGATGTGAGAAGTAAGACAACTTGAGGCTCACAAGGAAGGGCTTCTTTTTACAGTACAAAATGCTAACTGGAGAAGTAGTTTCAACACAGTTTTTAGATGTGTTGCTGCAAAGGACTATCACTAGAACTCCTACCTTGTCTTTTCTTTCCTATGTGTTTAACTTGTACTATGGAGAGTGCAAGAAAATCTGTCAGCTTTAATCTTTAAAGTGCTGACAGGCTGACTATGCAAAATGCTCAGTTGAGAAAGTACCTCAGCAAAATGCAGGCATGCAGGTTTAATGGTCTCTCCTTTTTCTCTCAGCCTCCCCAGGTGTCTGCTGTTAAATAGTTTAGTCATTTATTAGGTCTCAAAGGTACTATTTCAGCCCCATACCCTCCCTTAATATTGTTCTTGTTGCTGCATTTCAAGAATGTTGCATGTAAGAACATTTTGTTCAGTCTCTTGAGCTGTTCAAGTCAAAATCTGTATTTGCTGAAGCTGCCACCCAGTGGTGTTCAAACTGTGCCATTTTTCCTTCAGGTTTGTGAACAGAAGATGCACTTCCCTAACTATTACAGCTGCAGAGGATAAGATTCTGATTGGAGACAAGTCTGGTGATGTCTATTCTTACTCAATAACAGAACCCCAAGCAGATGGGAAACTTCAGCTGGGTCACTTGTCTTTGTTACTGGATGTGGTAAGTTTGTGCCTCCATGAAGCTAAGGCACAAACCTGGATTCCTGCTTGAGTCTTTTGTTGTTGCTCTTGTCCCAGGTTTGGGAGTTCTTTTTTTTTACCAAAATGAAGTGTGTGGTCTGGATTTTTTCCTGATGAGTTTGTGTGTGCCTGCAGAGTTGTGTAAGGAAAGAAGCATACCAAAGGGTTATTGGTTCTGGGAGTATCAATGTTCAAAAAGTCTCCCGTGACAGTCACAGAAGGCTTGGTTATGGAATCTATATGGGAATTCACTCAGTCTGTCAATGTCAGTTAAACTCTTCAATGTGATAAGCTTCTTTCTTTTTAAGTTGAAGTGGAACTTCTGCCTGTACTGATGGAGCTCAGTGGCTTTCGCTGGACCTGTTAGTCAGTGTCACTTGTCTTAGTGAGCTGGGAAGTTACTGTTGTAAAGATTGCCTACTGGGCACTGAAACTTTCCCTTTACCAACAGGCACTGAGTCCTGATGACACATATATCATCACTGCAGACAGAGATGAGAAGATCAGAGTCAGCTGGACAAAGGCTCCTTATAATATTGAATCCTTCTGTCTAGGACACAGAGAGTAAGTTTTCTGTGTGCAGAAGTTACTGTGTGCAGCCCTTCACTGTGCCTCAGTGGATGAAATTATTGTCTTTTCAAATTGTATTTAACAAGAGCTAGGTCTGTGTTAGAATCACAGAATGGTTTGAGGTTGGAAGGGATCCTTAAAAGCCATCTATTCCATCCTCCCTGGAGTGACCAGGAACAAGTTCAACTAGATCAGGTTGCTCAGTACCCCATCCAGCCTGACTTTGAATGTTTCCAGGAGTGGGATATCTGCTGCCCTTCTGGGCAACCTGTTCCAGTGTTTCACCACTGTTGCAATAATTTCTTCCTTATATCTAATTTAAATCTGCCCTCTTTTAGGTAAAACCAATTCCTTTTGTCCTCTCTTGACAAGCCATGCTAAGAAGTCTGTCCACATCTTTCTTGTAGGCCCTCTTTAAGTACTGGAAGGCCACTATATGGTCTCTCTGGAGCCCTCATTTCTCCAGGCTGAACAACCCCTCTCAGTGTGTGTTCCTAGGAGAGGTGCTCCCCAGCCCTCTGATCATCCTTATGGCCCTCCTCTGGATTTGCTTCAACAGCTCCATGTCCTTATGCTGAGAACTCCAGAGCTGGATGCTGTACTCCAGGTGAGGTCTCACCAGGGTGGAACAGAGGGGCAGAACTATTTCCCTTGACTTGCTGGCCACAAGAGACTCCAGAGACTGAAGACTGTTAGTTCCTTTCCTTTCTCCATCCTGAGGTGATGGTCCTTTTAATTACAGTGATCTGAAGAGTGGAAGGCAGCAGAGCAGCCTGCTAGCTGTATTGATGTGATTCAGATGTTCTCTGACTTGCTAGGAAACCAGTAGTTCCTGTAGTATAGAAATCAGAGTTGTCTTCTAGACAGTTTATCAGGACCTCCTTTTTGAGCCTGCAGGGACTGTACTCTTTTTCACTAGTCCTTTAGGCACGAGAAGCCTCAAATATGGCATATAGATTTTTAAAAGACTTTTTCTCTACATTTTGCTGCTTAAAATGTCTTATCAGGTGTGGTATTTGAAGTCTCTTGACTTTGCCTTCTACCTCTGTGCAGCTTTGTGGGCTTTTAGAGATTTTTTGTTGCTGTCAGTTGATAGGGATTTTGAGTGGGGTAGGAGGGTTGGACAAGATTTTTTTTTTGTTTGTTTGCTTTTTGTAGCCACTGCTACATTTTGAAATCCACAGTGACAAGGTAGCAGAGGAGACATGACCCTGCATTGGGTGGGGAAAGCATCTAATTCAGCTTGTCTGTTTGATGAGTTATTTGGGGATAACAGCACCCTTCCAGGCATCTAACCTGTGTAGAATTGGCATAGTTTAAAGGCAAGAGACTACTCATGTTATAGATCTAAGTAGTTTTTGATTAGGTCAGTTTCTATAGTGTATTTACAGAGCCACCTCTGATGTTTCCACCTGCACTGTACACAGTTGTACTTTCTAATGAATAAAATTGATGATTAGACACTTTAAATGGGGGCTGTTACATCTGCATAAAAAGTTCATTTGTGGCTGCAGAGCAGAAAGGCACTCAGTGTAAATCAGTTGAAATATATTTAATTTTTTTTTTTATAAAAATGAAGTATTTAATTTATAAATAAATAAGAAAAGAAATATAAGCATCAAAAGATGCATGGCCAGCAGGTCAAGGGGGGGGGATTCTTCCCCTGTACTCCACTCTCACGAGAGCCCAGCTAGTACTGTGTCAAATTCTGGAGCCCCCAACACATGGAGCTCTTGGATTGAGTCCAAAGGAGGCACACAAAGATGATCAGAGGGCTGGAGCACCTCTCCTATGAAGACAGACTGAGAGAGTTGGGGTTGTTCAGCCTGGAGAAGACTCTGCAGAGTCCTTAGAGTGGCCTTGCAGTACCTGAAGGGACTAGAGGAAAGCTGGGGAGTTCATGTTTTTAACGAACATTAGTAATTGAGAAAAGGGTATATGTGACCTGAGTAAATCTATCTTGGTGGTTTTTGGTCTATGGCAATGTTATCTGTCGAGAGAATTCAATAGAATTCCTTGAATGCAGAAATATTTTTTTATTAAACAGTAAGTAGTTTGTGTAGTATGTATACTTTATTAAGTACAGTAGATTTTTTTTTTTTCCTCCTGATTAGCTTGAGGTGGAGAATCTCTTTATTTCTTTATTATAAGGTTCTCTTTAAAAGTCTCTGTTTGTGTTCAAAGACTAGTGTGTCATGCAACAGAGTTCAACTTTGGACTACTTTCCCTTTAGATTTGTGAGCAAAATTCTTGTAATACCTGACCATCCTGATCTGCTGTTGTCGGCTTCTGGGGTATGTATTGCAATTTCCTCAAATAAATATTTTTCTTGAAAATTAGACTTCAAAGCCAGGATTTGCTTGTGTTTCCCTCAAGTTCCTTGTGATACTTGGAATGGTTTCTCATCTTTTCCAGCATGCCCTCTCTCCCTCCTTCCCTGCCTTTTCAGCTTGCTGTTCAGTGTTTAGCCATTCTATTGCTAGATCATGCAAATGCCATGTACTATGTTGATAGCAAGGCCAGCTTCTTAAGGTCATTGGAGAATGAAGAAATCACAAAGTCTTCAGTATTTCTTCACCATTAACTCTTGGTTTGGAGCACAGACAAACTTTAATCATTGGACTATTAGAACAACTTTGACACTAATGGGTATTTTGCCAGCCTGCCATGCTAAGGAGTGTCTTGAAATGAATGGCCTTGGAATCATGAATTTATTTTTTTTCAGAACTGTTAAGATGAGAAAATTATTCTCTTTGCAACCTTCAACTTCCCTTCCCCTGTGAGGTTTGTTCTGAATTATATTCTCATCTGTATGTGCTCATAGTACATCCAATGCATATTGCATAGAGATGTAAATGCATCTAAGTGCAGTGCTACACAGTGCTCAGACTGAAGAAGTGAGTGTTGCTTACTTTGCCCTGCCCCCAGCTACTTTCTTAAATTTATGGTTTCCTCTTGTCATGCCAGACCTGTACAGACTGAGTAGATGGACTTGGCCTAAAAGATGGAAAATAACAGTCTTTGTTTCTCAGACGACTACCAGTGCTTAAGAATCAAATATTTTTTTTCAGTGAAGACTGACTGTAATAATTCTTAGCATTTGGTTGCAACTTCTGCTTTTGCTCCCCTAAGGTTCTTGATTCTTATTCCTCTAATTCTTGAAGCAACTCTAGCTTTATTACTGTGTGGCTGTATTTCATTCTTAGCAAATGTTCTTTGATGACTTTGTTTTTCCAAAGAAGTGTTTAGCTTCTCTTCAAGAGGTTACTAAATCAAATGAGAATTTGGGTGATAACAAAAGTGGAGGTGGAGAAGGGCAACCTGAAATAATTACCATTAAAATCGTGAGCACATGTATAATGGTGCTGTTTGAGACAGACTTGAAATGCACTCCTCCAGCTACCCGATTTCCACTTCAAAAGGAGAATTACAGTTAGCATGATTAAATAATCTAGAATGGAGTGTAAAAATTATGCTAATTAAAATGCTTTAGCTGCAATTTGAGGTCTTGACTGACTATTTAGCAGCTTCTGTGGGAAGCTCTAAAGGGAAATAAGATTTATCTGAAGAACATGAGTGGCCTCTCCTTGCCTGAGGTGCTGTTAGTAATATACTTGTGTCTGCTTCCATCTGTCCAGGACTCGACTTTGAGACTTTGGGAGTACAAAAGTGGGGAAGAAATACACTGCTGTCATCTGAGTAGTGTCTGTGGGTCTGAGACAACCAAAACTGACCAGGTACACCCCTCAGTGCTTTTGCTACCCTCGTGATCCCTGTGACTCCCAAACTGGTTGTTGCGTTTTGTTAGGAGTGTCTCCCTTCTGTGGGTGGGTTTGGAAGTCACATGAGACCTAGAAACTGTTACAAAAGCTTTGGATTTTGAGAAAGGAAGAAAGTCCCTGAAATCCATTGCTTATTTTGTGTGCATTTCTAAGAAGTGCCAAGCAGTGATTAAAAGAAGCTGTTTGTTACTCATCTCAAATGTAAGTTCTGCACACTAGACAAAGCCTTCACTTGACATTTTTTCCAAGGACACAAGTGCCTCAGTCGTCTTAGCTGGAAAATATCTTGTAGCACTGGAAAGATATAAAAATTCACCCTCCTATTAAAAATACTTAAGTGAACTTTAAGTGATAAAAACCCAACTTTGTAACATTTGTAACCAGTTATCTGCAATAGAACTACCCTGTAGAGTCAAAATACTGGGCTTGTTCCTTTGGGTTGTTCTGAAGCTGGAAAGTGTCCAAAATGAAAACATTTGAGTCTTCGTAAAAACTGAATACCCAGAGCCCTCCTTAGCTTACAGCCTGTTCATAAGTGGTGCCTTTGTGGTGCTACTGTGATTTGGGATTCTAAGCTGAGGTGAGCTTAGGGGTTCTGATAGCACTTGATCTCTGGTGGTGTTCTTGTCACATGAATTGGCATGCAGCAGTGAAACAGAACTTGTCATTGTCCTTTCAGTCTACATCATTAAGCCAGTTGTTAATCTGTTGGGTCATTTAACAGTTGTTCATCTTACCACTCATCCTGCTGGGCATGTTTTTCATGTGAATCTCTAAAAATACTTCTTTCTCTGAAGACCACAGCTGGATCCCAGTTGTTAGATGACTGGGAAGCCTGTAGCCATGCCTAGCTCCTAAAGGAAATCTGCTGTGGAATGCGTATCCAGGCTGAAATTGAAAAGTTCTGTCTTATATCCCTTGTGTGTTTTTCTGTGGTTTTGGTTAGTTGAAGTGGCTGCCTCTCCTAGCAGCCAGAAGCCATTCCTGGGCATCTCTCATAAGATTCCTTGCTATCCATGTAGGTCTGGCCTACCTTGTTAGTGGGATTCCCAGTTACTGAACTGGAAACACAGCCCATGGAAGGATTGAGCTCCTAGGGACAGACCTGACAACTCAGTTTTCTTCTGTGCTGAAAACATCAACAAGTTGTTCTCTGTCTTGGAGTAATAACATGCAACTTAAGGTCTGTACATAAGTCCAAGAAGGCAGCCACTTGCATTACAACATTCAAAGTTTAGATACTGGAAATCTTGGTTTTGGCCTAGAGTTCCTGCTAGCAGGAATTCAGTATCTGTATGGACACTTTAATCTGCCTCTGAGCTTGAAAGTGTACTTTGAAGCACACCTGAGCCAGAGACCTCTTATAAACATTCAGGAGGTCTCTGGCTCATTTCAGCTTGAGTCTAGTGCTTGAAATCTTTGAAGTAGCTATCGCTGGGGTTTTTTCACCAGCAAAAAAACAGATGTACCAAATTAAGTGGAGTGGCTAGCCCATCTAGTTGGTACCCTTTTACAGTCTGGATGCAGTCCTGAGTGAAGACTGGAGAACCAAGATTGAGGCAGACCTACAAAATTTCTTGGTACATAGAGCCTTCTGGAAATACGTGGCTTGGGAGTTTGAAAGCCAGTGTTTTATCTTTGTGTTCAGATGTAGTTAATGAGGGTGCTTTGCTGAAACAATGTGGTTTGTCTGCCATCAAATCCATGTCTGCAGTAATGTTGCAAGGCTTTTCTTTTGGGGAGAAGAGTGGTTTTATTTTAAAATACTTAGCCTTCTAGCTTTATTGGATCATTAAGGACTAGTAAGCAACTAGCTGTGGAAAATACTATTACTAATTTTAAAAATGCTACTTGTTACTTAGGCTGGCTTAGTATTTAGTAAGATAGCTTGCATATAAATTAACAGTGCTAGATATTGGTGAATCCTAACTCCATTACTTACAAACAAGATTATGAAAAATAATACTAAACTATATAATAAACCTTGAATGTAGCATTGGCTAAACTAACAAATGCTAGAGGGAAAAAATTGTTGCTGCAATCAGGAATTGATTTAAAAAATAATCTCCAACATTCTTAGAATGGTTTTGAAGGCTTTCTAATGTAGTTTAGTAATACCTACCTTGTCTCCTTACATAGCTGATAAAATGCCTTCTGTAGGATACTCTATAGAGTTTCTCCATAGAAATTTGGGCTGCCTTTGGAGCCTGAGGAGTCTGTTTAGCTTCTTCACCTCAATGTGAGTAAGTAATGACAGAAAACCCATAAACTGTGGTTTAATAAATACAACACAGCATTTAATAATCTATATTCCTACAGTGGCTTGCAGTTCTTCTATCCACTGCCGTATGTATATCCAGACAGTGGTCTTGGAAGCCTCAGGCTTGCCTGTTCCTTGAATCTCTGGAATGCTGTTTACTGCCCACTCTTACAGACATTTTAAAATCTGTTTTCCATGATACCAAATTTCCACAGTGCTTGTGGGCTGCAGAAGACAGTTAACTTCCAGAGTTCATACATGCTTGGAACAGTGATCAGGTAGTGTTCTAGTGATTACAGAGGGATAAATGACAGATTTAAACTTTAATGCAGTGCATTGCCACCTTTGACAGCTGTTCATATGTACTGCTGTCAGAGGAATTGCTGTCTTGATGCCCATCAGGACCAAAGGGGAAATGAGATTTGTGTTTTGCTGGCGTCAGAGTGCTAGAAGTGTCAGAGACAGTGTCTGGTGGTAGTATTTCTGTTGTATCAAAGATCATCTTCACAACCTATTGTGACATTTATAGCCTGAATTTAAGGGAACAATCTATTGAGTCAGCACTTCATAGGTTGTAACTAGCAACACTGTCTGCAAATTACTCTGACAACCAAAGATCTGATAGGGATGTGTCTTTTTTTTCTTTCACATTGCATTTCACACTGTGGACGTACTGAAGCTTGAAACACAACTTGAGGCATAATGGTAATGGAATCATCAGTAATGGTGGCTCATGCAAGCATGTAAATGTGGTCTTATTTTGTTTCATAGATGATGACTATATGTCTGGTTTGGGAACATAGGGAGTATTTTTGAGCTATGTAGCATTGGTTTCAGCTGATGAGTTACAGATCCTCAGTTCATTTTCCTACTAGAATGGGAGTGATTCTCTAATTTCATGCTGCTATGTAAATATTTTTCCTGCTTTAGAGCTTTCACCTCATCTGATCTTCTTCACAGCACAAGCTTGTTTAAAGTCCAGAACACAAATTGCACAACTCTACCCCAGTGTTCATTACATTAATTTTTCATAGGGTCACCTCTTCTTACAGATGACATAAAAAGTTAATTTAAGGTCTTGACAGGCTGATAACAGTGTCATATAAATGCTGAAGAAGTTCAGAGAGTATCAAGTGAACAGCTGTTTGTCACAGACTGCTCTTGTAACACTTGACTGATTTCATAGATTTCTCCTTGAGCAAGTTACTGCTCTGGGGCTGACTGTTAACTTACCCACACATGGAAAGGAAAGAGCTCACAAAGAAGATCACAAAGAAGATGCACTCCTTCTCCCTCCCCAATGAGGGTGGGAGAGATCTGCTTCATACTTTAAGTTCACAGAACCTCTTGTCTTCCTGACAAAGCAGTCAGCTCTGTAGCTGGGCAGTTCCCATCACTGCACTTGCCCTGAATGTTTGTCATGAGACGGGCAGAGAGGCAGAGGTTTGTTATTAGAAATAAATATCATAGGTTTGGGTTTTTAAAATAAAATAAAATTGTTCATTAAGTGTCTGAAGAACTTACTGATAGTTTACAATAGGTGCTGTCTGTTCTACTTTAAAGCTGCAGTGTAAGTGGCTCCATAGTGCAATAATTACATTTAGATACATTGGTTACAGAAAGCTTTTCAGCCCTCTCATCCTACTCAGCATTTGCAACTATAACTATTTTTTATGTCTATGGAAAATAGGAGTCCTGGATCCCCATGCTAAATATGGACGAACAGCTTGGTATTTCTGCAGGGTAGCAAGAGTCCCATCTTGTTCCCAAGACCTCTGAAACATAATGTCCTTTTGATAAGGTTTTTTATAAAGTGCTCCTCTTCTGTACAAACAGGCAATCGAGTATGTGAATGAAAAATGTATGCATACCATTGGTCTTGCTCCACTAGCCTCTCCACCCCCTGGGTTTGTATCTCTCAGTGGATTTTAATTTTTTCTCATGTGCCGGAGATGCACTGGGGAACCCTGGTTTTCAGCTATATTTATAACTTTAATTAACTTTTTTCCCCACAGTTGGTTTATCTCTTAGTAGCTGCATCATGTACTGTTGACAAAATAGTTAGCTTCTGGTCTTAGACTTGCTGACTTGAATGTTTTGAAGGTGTACAGCTTGTTTTGCTTGCCTACACTGATTGCAAAATTCTAAAATAAGCACCCTGACAGTGTCTGTACACCAGCTGTTAGCTCAAAAGGTAAAATCCCTTGGTTACTTCCAAATTCAGCTTAGCCTGGTGAACCAGAGAGTCTGTCTAGTGACCAGTAAAGGCTGAAAAGGAAGTGAGAGGAAAGGGGATTTGAGGATGCATCTTGTGCCAGCAGAAGTGTCAAGAAAACCTGTTTTCCCTGTCCTAAAGGGAATAACTCACTCTAGTCAGAAGGTTTTATTAATCAGAAGTGCTGGTGCTATCGCTACTTACAAAATACAATTGAGAACCAATTTGCGGTTTCATCTTTCACGTTATGTAACAGCTACTTTTGAAAAAGCACCCTAGGGCATCTTCTGGCAGTTTCTCTGCTCCTCCAGATCTCTTACTTCCCACTCAAGGAGCCTCACACATTTGTTATGTATTTCAAGTAGTATGCTTTGTGCAGCAAAAGTATTCCTCTGATACTCTCCTGGACAAAATTATGTTTCTTCTAATTAAGAGTGTGGTGTGTTTTTTGTTGTTGCAGGTTTTTTGAGAGCTCTTTGTTTTGTTTTTATTGAGGAAAATATCCTCGGGCAGTCTTGACTTGTTCTTCAGAACACTTCTGTTAAGTGGAATGGTTTCACCCAGTCACAGGTTGAAAACAGAGGCAAAACACCAATTATATTAGCTAGGCATCACTGTCTTCCCTTTTTAAAGAACTGTAGCAGTAGTTAATGGCTTGTGTTTATAATATATAAGCTACTAGCATAATGTCCTTGCTGAGTGGGATTATTGTTGATACTTTTGCCATTATCATTACAGGAGAGAATGCTTGAAGGTAGTGTACTTTTACTTCATCTATCAGTTTGTTTATTGAGAGTAGTTCACTAAAAACTTTACATTTAATCTTTGTCTGGACTTCTGTGAATGGAGAAGTGTGGAAAATCGCAACACACACTGGTTTGAAAATTTGCTTGATTGCAGTTTAAAGATAATTGTACTGCTTAACTTTTAAATTAAGACATCTGCTAAATTTTAAAGGTTGGGACATGAAATGGAATGTGATTTTTTTTTTTGTCCAAAATTGGTCTTACCTTACCAGGATGTTTCCTTTTCTTAATAGAAATACCCTGTGTCAAGAATAACCTACTGCTGTCAAGGTGGTTACATTGCCATTCTGTGTGACTGGTAAGAATCAAGGGAATAATGGCTAAAATCACAACAGCTCCTGCAAAGACAGGGGCACCTTTCCCTGTTGGCTGCCCTAATGTTCCCCTAGCTTGCAGTAGTTGGTACTGTGGATGGCTGAGTGTGCCAGGCATGCCTGTGGCCTCACAAGGAGCCTTCAAGTCCTTGTTTTACTTGGTTTGAGTGCAGAGGTGAGTGTTATCCATCTGAGTTGAGTTTTGCAGACTTTATGATGCCTTTCCCTTATGGGAGAAGACTCAAGGCTCAGATGCCCAAGAGCCCTTCTGTGTGCTCAGAATGTCTCCCTAAATTGCTGTGCCCAGGCAGTGTGATTTGCATCCTGCTGTGTTCAGGGTGCTATGGCAATTGAGCAGCCAAACTTCTGTTACTCTACACTGCTCCTGTAAATGGATTTACACATTCTGTTTAAAACCACAGCGTTACTTCAGTTTGTAACTGTGGAGGGGCTGTGTTGGCTTTTGGGTTCAAAAGTGTGTTTGTGTAAGGAGAGCTTGCCTGGGAGCTGATGGGCCTGAGCTCTGAGGAGCCAGCCTAGCATTTCTAAACAGGGCTCTCATGTAGACCTCACAGGCCACTCAGGAGGGAGCCAGTGTCCTGCCTGGCACAGTAGGGACCCCTCTGAAGGAGATTAGAAAGCTCTGCAGGTAGAGGTTGTGGCTGATAGAGGAGTGAGTGCTGATGGGAAAGGTGGATGATAAGTGCAGTGCCAACATCCTGTTCTTCAGCTGTGTCAAGATTTCCTGTCCTCATTCCCTTCTTCCTTCCCTGGCGTGTAGTTCCTTTCTTATTTTGTTTTGACTAGTACTCAATTACATATTCCTTCAAATGAAACCCTGTGGGCTAGTGTGCTATGATGCAACAATCCTTATATAAATCCTTAGTAATCCTTACAAAATTCCATTTGCTGTCTTTTCTTTTAAAAACAAGGCAGTGTTTACTGCTTTTTCTTTCATGTAACACTTGAAAAGCCATTTGACATGCTAGGTATTTACAGTTTCTGCCTCAGATCAAGTAAGCAAATTCCAAAAGTATCCTAGCACTTCAAGCTAGGATATTTTTTGGAATTCCAAATTGCTTTACTTTGGTTCCATTTGAAATTAAGAGTGGGTGTTTGTAGTTTGCTGTACAAGTCTTGGCTGTCGGTGGATTTAGTAATAATGGTAATTACGTTTTTTCCTCTCAAAAGTATTCCAGCAGTCTACATCTTTCAGCTTGATGGCACTGCCCGGCAGCTCGCTTACAGGCAGCAGATCTCTTTGAAACATAAAGGTTGGGACATTGCATTTGAGGATACAGGAGATCTGTGGATTTTGCAGGAAGACAGTGAAGCTCCTCTTCAATTGTACAGACCATTTGATGGACAGTGGAAGGTAGATACTTTTGTTTTGCTGACATTCTGAATGTTTTGTGTTGTCTTGAGGCCATAACAAAAAGGGAGTAAGCTGCATTCCGTGAAAGCTAAATGGCACATTTCTCTACTTATGTCTTGAGACTAAGTCATAGATCCACATCTCATTCTGCTTCTCACCTGTGTGTAATGCAAAGCTGCTGAGAGCTTGTGATGAATGCCAGTCTCTCCTCTGGTAAAGTTAACATCTGGCAGAGCAGGATCAGGCAGAGTGGGTGTCAGTCGTTGCACTCAGTACTCGGAACAATTTCCTGTGTTTTCTGTGTGCTACACTTGATTATTTGGAAGCAAAACAAAACAAATCACAAACCAGCAAAATCCCTTTGTGGTTTCCTTAGGAATGCTTTCCACACAGCCTTCCCAGTGCCTGCCTCTGAAGGATCCTTTGGGGGACAAGGCATTTTGGGAGCTTTAAGAGGGTTTCTTTTTTTCATTGGGAACAGGGAATCAAGTTTGAGGGATGTGCTATCAAGTTCTCTGTAATGGCAAATCAAACAACTGGAAACTCTCTTGTTATCCTTGTAAGTTCCCAGCTAATTATGATGTATTTGGATAGTAGTTTTAAATTAAACTAAAATATGTTCTTTGACCTTATGTGTTCCTTGTGATACTCTTTTTTTCTGATAGATTAGTAAGGGAGAACCCATTTTCTTCAGGCTGCAAAGCTTCCCCAGCAGAACATGTGAACTCAGGCCAAGTTTCTTCAGCAGTCCTGGAAAAAAGGACCCTAACAGAGATCATGAAGGGCTCATGCTTGCTCTCCTTTCACTTTAGTCATTTGAGAGCTGTTACATTTTTCAGTGTGCTGTGAAGCATGAGATTGTTTATTATTCCTGAATTATAATGCAGTGTTCCTTTTTTTCCCAGCCTGTAACTGATGACAAAGGATTACAAAAGATGTCAAAGTACCTTCAAGACAACTGGACAGTTTTTGAAGGTGAGATGTGTGGCCTGATGGCCAAGGAAATGAAATTTTTACAGCTAAAGCATAAGATTTAACTGCAAGATCAGAATTCAGGTCAGCTCAGCTGTCTGTTGAGGTCTGCTTAACCCTTCCTTTTTCTCAGTTTCATCACTTGATCTGGTGTGGAAGCTTGTGTGGACCATGAAGTGTGTTCAGATTACTGTTACCACAAAATGATGTAGGTGTTTAGATCTGGACTGAAGCATTGTAACTTCTACATAGACACCTTAGCCTAGGGATGTATCTAAACAGCTCTGATTCTGAATACTGTTGTTTGCCATCTTGTCTCTTACTGAGTGTGACACTTCTATCAGGAGTACAGTGGAGAGAGTAGGACTGGAATAGTCATGGGAGGAGCAGCTTCACTGTAATGATGGGCCATTTGTGACCACCTCAACAAGGCAGATTATGTGGAGCTTTCTGTGGCTGCAGGATGTGACCCTGGATGGTGTCCCGGATGGTATAGATTGGTATCAGGATTGGTTCATTTTGTTCTTGACTTCTGCTCCACTTCCAGTCACTGAAAAATAATACATGGTTTACTAACTCATAAGCATATTATTTACAGGGATTTTTGTATTTAAAAACCATCCAACTTTATTTAGAAGCTGAAATTATGGCAGTGATGGCTGCAGGGTAGAGAAGGGTTGTGGCTTGTGCTAGTGGATGTGTCGTTATGTGTTGAGAGTTGATTAATGGAAATTTCTCTCCTGTGCTTTTCTGGGAGAAATTTCTGTCCTGTGCTTTTCTGGGAGACTGGGAGCCTTCTTAAAAAGGGTGTTACAGTTCCCACCTGTTTTTTGGTCTGTTCTTGGTGGTCATACCTAAAGATGTAAGAATTGTAGGAATGTGTGGTCTGATTTAAACTCTGTTTAATATCTAGTTGGTTGATGGTGTAGCTGTCATTAAGTTGTTACAGTCTTTGAAATCCAAGAGGAAGTCAGGGACTCCTGTGGAAGGGAAAGTGTTTGCATGTAGATGTTACAGACTTGATAGTTACAGCCAGAAAGATAATTAGGAGTATGAGGGCTGAATGAAAATGAGCAGCAAAGAAATAAAAAGAGCCAGGCAGAGGAAAAGGTTCTGAGCATAATTAACCAGTGTAGCAAATTACTGCCATACAGGGTAGCCAGGTGCATCTGTAGCTAGGAAAGAAAAACTGCTCAGGTGGCAGGGCCTATTATTGTTAATTAGTAAGTGCTGGCTCACTTGATGAGCACTTATTCCAATGCATAATTAGTGCTTGAAAAGGTAGTTACTTCTTTTAAAGAAGGTGATAATTATATCGTTTAAACCGAGTTTTAGTGTCTGCACATTGTTCTTTTATTAACTTCTCTTGTCTGATTGGTAATTTGGTAGGATTTAAGATATGTAGGTCAGTCTTGAAGTACATATTGAACAGTTTGACATTGTGTTGTAACTGATCCCAGAAAAATACAGAGCCAAGATTTAGTGCAGACTGATTAAGTAGAAAGTAGCATGGATATCCAAAATGAAAGCACACAGTTTCTCCCAGGGCCAAAGGCCAATACCTTGGTTAATGTATGAGAGCGAGACCCTCCAAGGTAAAAATGTGTACCTTGCTGTGTATCAGCAAGGGGAAGTGGCTTTTTTTGTCTACCAAGAAATAAGGGGGTGCTGTCTATACATTATTGTGGAGTTCCACACTTGCACCAGGACCAAACCCTATCAGATACTGAATTTCTTGCAGCTGCCATATAAGATGAGGAATTTTGAGAAGTGGGGAAAGGTAGAAACACAAAGAGAACTAGAGGTGGTTGGTTTTGTTAGGTACTGCTGTAACAGTGTCTAGAAATGTGGACCTAGCCAGCTAGTCTTGTTCTGTATTCTCTACAGAAGTAGTCTGATTGGGATTTTTTTGAGTACTAGTTCCCCATTTAACTTATCTAAACTTATCTAAACTTACAGTCTTGGAAATGATGTGATTAATATTATGCTGAATTCATAGACAGTGTAATGGAACTATTGGGTTGAAAAATTAAAAATGTGCATGCAATAGGATGTCACTGTTAGAGTCTACTTCTTTGGGCTTCCTTTAAGTTAGTACTTCAGGACACAAGTCAGCTAAGCACAGTTAGGTAGCATACATCCTTTGCAGTGCTTAGGTCCTGGGGAGCAACTCCAGTGTCTAAGAGTAAGTTGTGACAGCAGTCATTTTAAAAACAGAAGCCTGGAAGTGTGCAAGTGTCCCAACAGGCAAAGAGAGCTGTGTGCTCTCTTCACATCAATATTGTGTGGTTGCCTCTGTGATTTTTTTCAGCTAGAAATGGAGGCTATGCTTGGCTGTGGGAATGATGGACAGATGCTTTGCGACAAAAATCAGGCTTACATAGTGTAAATGCTGATACTAAATAATGCTTTAATGAAGTAGACAGGACCACAGTAAGTGAACTGAAATACCACTACCTAAGATTAGAGTACAGAAAGTAATTGGTGAGACTGCTAAGGGAATTAACACTTGTCTGATGTTCTTTCTTTGCCCAATTGTAGGATTTGTTGGCACAAAGAGCTACTATGGCAGTCTCTACAAGGCTTCATTTGATAACATGGCTGCCTACATACAGAAGAAAGAGGAAAGATCACAGCAGCAGAAGAAGAAAAGGCAGGATCTGCAGCATGGTTCAAATGGACAAACAAAAAAGATGAAGAGTGAAGAACCATCACTATGATCCCATTGTTAGCGTGTAACTTTTGTCTTGCTGAAAGGAACTGATCTGATTGCAGGCTGATTTTAACTGTTAAATGAATTATGGAAGAAGACTGATTTAAACTTTTATTCAGATTTGTGTTTTCAGGTAGCCCGATACAACAGTACCCTGCTTGCAGAGGATAATGCATTTACAATATGTCTAAGCTTCTAACAGCATACAAGTATTAGTGGTTCAGTCCTAGGAATCTCTAATGCATGATTAGAGATGCATTATGATATATAACTATTGGAAATCTTATTTTCATTGAAAGAAGATTTTGTTTTTTCCTGCTGTGTTCAGGCTTTCTTCTTTAGGTGGAAGTCCACTGGTAAAAGTTGATCTGATTTTGGTTTGGTTGGGGATTTTTGGGTGTTGTTTTGGGGTTTTTTTACTTCTTGAAAGGTCTGTTAGCCAATGCAACTGACTTAAGTGTACCTAGCTATGGGAAAGGGAATGTAGCAAAATTCCTCTTCTACATAGAAGGTTTTAGCTGAGGCTGCCATCTCTGTTTTTACCCTTTACCTTCCATTTATGTGATAGGGATTCTGCCTAGCTTCTAACCCATTGCTGCTTGTGGCGTATTTCTATAGGAAGAAGTGCAAAAATACGTTTTGTTTTTTAAAACTCTAAAATAAAAGTAAAATGTGTCAGCTTTGTTTTACTGGAAGAGCTTCTACTGAAACATGACACTAGAGTGTCTGAGAAAGACTGATGAGGCCTATGAGCAAAACTTGGGGTATATTCTACTTTTTTCAACAAGAACTCTTTCATGTTGCAGTTAGCCAAGAAATACATCTTTTTGAAAAGTTATCAGTAAGACCTTTATGGGATCACTTGTTGCTTCATCGTAGGCCAGAAGATATTAATCTACCAGATGGCATTAAATGTCTATATGGAATATAAAGTACCTTACAGAAATCCGTACAAATCTTTAGAAATAGTCAAATTAGCCTACAAACCATGAATAGTTCTCTAGATCTCTTCATAGTGGTCCTCTTCAGAGTATCTGGATGCTTAAAAATTTTTCACTCAAGTTTTATTTATGCAACTGTGTAAAACATTGTCAAGATGTAGCTTGTTCTTGGGTATTTAGCAATGAAGCAAAACTTGCTGCTTATTGCAGTCTTTATTATATGTCCCAGGCCATGTGTCTGTCTCATGCTAGAGGATGTCACATGAACTTTCATATTCCTTTTGTTTCAAAGTGCTTCCTTAAGGACAGAGCATTGCATGCATCAGTACAAAGCCAGTCCTTTACCTCCAGGGTGTGATTTCTTTTGCTTGTTTCCTTTAAATAAAGACCCTTCTACTTTGGCAAATATTTCTTTTGACAAAAATTGTGAAGAGTAGTATCATCTCAATTCTGGCAGGAGCTGCATTGGCATGAAGAAAATATGAAGTACCTTCCTCTACCTGTACGTTGACTTGACAAAGGAAGACAGTGTCACATCCTCAAAGATTATGGTTTTGTGTAGCAATTCAGTCTCCCTTGTCCAATATTCACATCCCAGGGAACTGAGGCATCATTATTGGGTATCATGAAATCAATCAAGTGTTCGTGGATTTTGCTGGGTCTTGAATAAAGGAGAAGGTGGTAGGTTTGGGCTTGACAAGGACATGGTCTAGAGCAAACACTTCGGAGCCGATGTGTTTTTCTGTTTTTTAAGAGTGCCTGAACCATTATGTTGGCCTAATGGGAGTGGCTCACTGGCTCTCCTGGCAAAGAGTTGATCCAGTTTGGAGACTCAGCCCTAGGATGGGGTTACTGTCTGAGCACCCTGAGTACCTGAGTGCTCTTGTGCTACATGGAGTCCTTGCCATTTCCTTGCAGTTGGCTTGGGTAGTTTCTTGATTTGTTCTGTAGATTGGTGAGGGTCACATTCTCAAGTGTGCATTGCCCTCCTTGCTCTGGCAAGGTGGTATCTATTCCTAGAAGAAATAATTATTACTGTGTTAGAAGAATTATTTCTGCAGTGTATCATTGTAAATGTGTACATATGTGATATCATATAAATAGAGCTAATGCTTTCTTGTATTTAGGTTGGGAATGTGGTAAAAGGTTTGAACTTTGAGCTCAAATGCAGACCTGAGGCTTAACTTCTTGGTTTGCTGACAGTTTGTAGCCTCCTCTTCTCCAGTGGAAATTCCTGAGTAAGTAGAGCTCAACAACAGGTAGGCAAGTTTCCTGCTAGTTTGGCTACATCCTGTGCTGACAAGAAGCCAGGATGACAGAACCCTGTCTTCTCAGGGACAGTTGCATTTGTGAAGGTGAAAACCTTTAACTGGATCTTTTTTTTTTTTTTTTTTTTAATTGGAACAGTAAACACATTGGTGTGGTACTGGTGGTGCATATTTTTCTTGGTCCTCAAGAAAGGATCAGAAATTGCCATTGGGAGTGCTTGGTATTGTGGGTAGGAATGGTGACTTTGATACTGCTCTATGATGGTGGCTATTAAAACTTTGTAGTTCTTGTACTGATCTAATTTAAGAGGAGGCTCTAGGGAAAGCAGTTGGGGATGCAGTTAAGGAAACTCCAGCCCTAGGGTGTAGCTTTGTTATTGTTCAGATGAGATCTGTTGTGCACAGATTCAGTAGTATGATTTTAGCAGAATCAGGCCAGTATTCACACTGCTTGTGAACTGGAGAGGACAGGAGGAAAAAGCTCAGACTATTTTCTTTGTTAGCAGTTGGTGCAGTTATTCTTTACTCAGCAGGAAGCCTGCTGATACAGAGCAAACTGCAATGTTTTGGATTCTGCAGTAGGAGTCTGTATTAGATCACTTCTGCATGTCACAAGGTAATACTGGTTTGGAGGTGATGGTGTTACCTAAAGGCAGGTCTTTTTTGTGTCATCAAAACATTGTTTTAGCCAGATCTTCTGAGATTGTGAGGGCTGGTCCAAAGAATTGTTCTGATTACCTGAGCATGGAAGGGATGCAGAGATCTTGAAGGCTGTGGGTACAGGGTTCTCCTTTTGGGGCTGACAGTGCAGGTTATGCCATCCATTCTCTGTGTCACTCCTGCTTGTTACAGAGGTTTCTGCTCAACCCTGCATTCTCTTCAGCAGCTTTGTTGAGTGTTTTCAGTCCATGTGCATAAACAAAACCATTTATTCATAGAGGAGGAAAATCTCAAGAGGATGACATTGGTAACTGCTTTCAGTGGGTTGGTCACAGATCCTAAATGGGATTTCAGCATGAACATCCATATTTTTACACTTCTAAAGAATAAAAGGCTGCCTTTTTGACAGTTCCTATCCCTGAGGGATATTTTTCCCCAGCTGTTTTTTCAGCACAGAGTAAATCTCAGCAGTGATCTTCACTGGCTGTGGGGTGCTCTTGTGGTACTCTGCCTGCTATCCTGAAAGAAATCCAGAATTTCTGCTAATACTTGAACTCATGGCAGATTGTGTGGTGTGAGAATGCTCCGAGATGTGGTGTCTGGCAGACAATTTGGGCCTCTTGTTCTTTTTCCTGCAAGTTTTTCTTTCCTATTCCATTTCGTGTTTCATCTTTTGCATGCAACAGTTCCTGAGCTTAAGTTGTGAGGCCATGTGTGTTTGTGGACTGCTTTAAAGGGGTCTGTGAAAAGTGATCAGAAATAGGAAATATGTTGAAATGTCTACATGCACTGTAGAGTGCCTACACCTTCTATGGAAAATGGTTAGACACCCACAAATCATTAAACAGGAGTGAATACCACTGTTACAGAGAGTGAGACAACACTCCTCTCCCTGGTATTTGAACTATTTATTTCTAGTGGTTAAACCTGATGTTGCTTGCTTGTGTTTATTTTCTGAACTTGAACCAAAGCATGGGATGGGTCAACTAGGGTGTAGTTTTATAGCAGAGCTGGGAACCCTCAGACCATTGCAAGGGATATTTAGAGGCCACAGAAGTTCATCCTATACTGCTATAGACTTTTCTGTGGTGATTGTGTAACTCCCCTGCTTCTCTCCTGAGCACTGACAATCGAAGGAGCACTTAAAAATTCAGGTAGAGAAAAAAGTTGAAGCAATATTGAGTCTTTTCTCCTTGGTAATTTAAACTAAAATATACACTTTCTATCTCCATTGCTGGAGATTTCACAGGAAGCCCTTCAGCAACACATTGCTGAACAGAGCGAGCTTTTATCTGTCCTAGCAGGAAGGAATCCTAATCAAATGCAGCCCAGTAATATGCTTTAAAGCAGTCCTTAAATTTTTAACAACACTTTGAAAACACATTTATTCTATAAACAGAAATCTCTGTAAACAAAAATGTTCCTTTCCTAAAACAACAAAAAAACACAAAACAAAAAACAAAAAAAAAAAAATCAAACAAAAAACCCCACCCTGTTACAATACAGTTGTTTTACCCTCAGGCTAATAAAACGTTTTTGCCAATTTTGATACCCTCCAAAGTCTACTTCAGCTTTGTTTGCTCTTTGCTGAAATATTCTGTATAAATTGCTTTGATCTGAGAAGGAAAAGCCTGGGGGGGGCTTAACTCTTACTGGTTGTCCTTGCTGCCATCAATCCTTGGTGATGTGGTGTGAAGGAGGCCAGGATGACACAGGTCAGTGTGGTAGTTTGCAAAGGAAAGAAAACAGGCTGGATGCGATTTGTTAATAGCTGCAGATGGTGAGGCTGGAAAGAGAAATGACCATGGAATTGAATGGTTGTTAGAAGTCGACAGATCTCATTTTCCAGTGTGTTTTGTATAAGTTACTGCATACTTCTGAACAGCAGGGGTCTGGAAATTTCTTTAAGAAGTAAAAGCTTTTCCACTTCTGACTTGGGCCATCGCTTGATACTCCACACCAGCACTTTATTATCCAGTGACACCTTCCCTCAGTCATGTCATGGTCAGAGTAGAAATTCTGTGGGAAAAAACCCCAAGCTCTTGAGCCCCAGTGTGATGCTGGAAGGAAAAGGAGCAGCTGAGACCTAAGCCAAGGGCTGGAAGGGGATGAAATATCCCAGCAGAAGGCAGGGGCCTGCAGGTGAAGGCCATGTCTGAGAGCACACCTGGATGCACGTGTGGGCTGAGGCTCTCGCGGGTCAGTGCCAACTAACCTGGCACGTGCCTGCTTTGAGCAGAGGAGCAGGGTGCTGAGCACAGCCCAGCACCAGCCCACAGCCATGCTGTCCTCCAGCCCTGCCACTCAAAAAAAAGAAGGCTCAGGCTTTTTGCTCTGCACTATGACTGGTTGTGTCTTCACTTTTCTCCCCAGCATCATCCTTCACTTCAGGCTGAGTCGCCCAGCCCAGCAGGGGCTGTAGTGGTGGTGGTTCTGCTGGGCACCTCTGAGCACAAGCTACGTTTTGCTGATGAGGTGGCCAAGCAGCAGTGTTACAGCCTGTGGCCAGTGCTGGGGACACTGTGTCCAGCCCATGGGCAAATGCACCTCAGCACCAATGGTGCTTGCACAAGTAACATGTGATGGTCCTCAAGCCTGAGGTGTAATGCCACTGCATCCTGCAAGGATTAGCAGCTAAAATCCATCCGACCTCATCTCCAAATTGAACTACATTGGCCATGAGTGCCTCAGGAGCCTATCCACAGCTGTGAGTAACCATTACACAGGTGAAAAATATGTGACGTGTTAAAGACAATTCACAGCAGCAGCAATGTATTTCTTTTAATACTATATTTACCCCCTGCTCCCTTTTCTGTTAACAAGGGTAATGGGTGTCTGTCTGTACAAGCATAAGACATATTTCTGGGTTTGTAACCTAAACACCTGGGAGCAGCTACCCACATTTCTAATTGGTACTTACAGCCTCAAGTCTCAATGACTTCAGTAAGTGTTCATGAAATTCAGTGGCACTGATGTTCAATAGATACGGAAGTTACATAGTCTTGGTTGTGAAAATCAACTTTTAATATAAAACAGTACACGATAGCTGGCACTGTTGTGTTTCCTTTGTGTTAAAGAGAAGGCTACTGTGTAAACAGGTAGTTCTTGCTGTTAATCATTTCTGAAGTGGCTGCTGGGGAAAGGCAGTTAAGAAACACAGCAGCCAATGTGAAAAACACCAATTAAAACATCCATTTCAGCATCCCTCTGTGCAGGGTTTTAGGGACATAGCTTGATTAACTGCCTTGACAGCTTTTTCTTAACCCACTAGGTTAAAACAGGTGGGTTAAAAACACAAAAAACACAAACAAAAGGTTTGTGCTTTTAAATAAGAACTATGTTACTATATTTTCTCATCAGCATGTTGTCAAGATGGCAGCATCCAATAGGAATTCTAGCGAGTTTTCTGCAGTGCTGAGTGTCTTGGATTTCTCTGTTGACTTTTCCCTTTTATATCTGCAGTATTTCACATTACAGTACTTCCTTTTGCTCTCTAATATTCTGAAGCTTAAGAAAGATAGGATGACATCCACCAGATATTTAAGTAAAAAAAAGCATTGGTCTGATCTTTTCCCTATTTCCTGGTCCAAACAAGAATCCATATTTTATTTATTTACCTTCAACTTTATCTGAAATAATAATTAATCATTACATCTAAGACCAACAGTATTCAGCAAATAAATCAGCCATTGGAAAGTGAAAGCTTCTTATCTTCAACGAAATTATGATTATAATAATTAGTCACTGTCTTAAGATTTACATGTATTGCATTACCAGAATAATTTTTCATAAAAAAACTCTGTTTTGTGAAGAAGGTAGAACTGATATGTCAGGTAACTTCAAGGAAGAACAATAAATACAAACCAGTAGTACTCAGTTTTCCTGAAATTTCTGAGGAAAAATTCTTTAGAGAGAAGAATAGTTTCTACCTCCTTGTTTTAATACAAAGACACTGGAACTTTTGCCAAGATATCATAAGACTGTTGTTTCACCATTTTCCTACTCTGGATGCTGCCTTCATTAAGAAACTAAAAATCCCACCCAAACCCCAAATGTAGAAATAAAAATCAATCAAACCAAAAACCAACAATAAATCCATAGCCAAATTAGGACAAAATACCCTGGTGATCTCCCTCTGCTCAGTGCAAAACCAATAGTATGAGATGTCAAATTTATTGTGAAAAACAGTCATATCCAATGAGGTTTTGTCCCTTCTCTATGCACTATGGTACAGCTGGGAGGATCTTTCAGCCGTATCTGGCTTTTTGTTTTGGTTTGGTTTTGTAACCCAGGACAGGTAGGATCTACAGTAAAAACAAAGAAACCGAGATGAATCCTCCTGACTGATTCACCTCTGTTACTATAGAGAGTCCTCTGCATAAAAGATTAATGGCTTAAAACTCAACGTGCTCATTGTTCACGTGCTTGAGCAAAGAGTTGGGTATAGCAGCTCCCTTTGGAGATGTCAGGTACCCGCATGGAAAGCCTCTCGCTGATTCTTGCTTCCTGTTAATAAGCTATGGCAATATTTAGGAAGGCACTGAAAATGGGTTGCAAAAAGCAAGAGGCTTTTTCACCCAATTTTTTTTTTCACCCATTTTTTTTTTTTTTTTTCATGCTTACATGGAGACCCAACAGACTGCAATGTTATCTAGATAGCATAGAGGAAAATCCATCCATAAATTAATAACAACCAATATAAATAATTCTTAGGAGACTCCCAGTTCACTTGGTTCACTTTACTGGTAGTGCTGCTCCTGACCTGGTCCACCCAGTTTGCAGCAGGGTGCTATCTAAAGCTGCACAGCCAGCACCCACACCCAGCTTACACTGGGCAGGCTCCCTGTCAGGACAGAGCAAACTTCTGCCTCCCTGCAACCTATCAGGTAGATTCAGCCCTGCCTGCTTTGGAGGAATCAAGTTCCTCAGGGCATCAAACCAAGGGGACTTTGGTCCTAGTGAACACTGACAGTTTGGTTTCAGGTTGGGCAGAGGCACATCTGCCTCACCCCTGCAGTAGGTGGTACTTTGGTGAGCCCAGGTACTTTGAGTACTCACCCAGGAGGGGGTGAAGTGTGGGAGTGTGACCTTGCAATGACAATTTCTGCCCTGGCAGTAGTAGCCACTGACTTCCAGCTCACATACTTGTGGTTAGTAAAGTACAGCACTATTTAGAGAAAAGGTCTTTCCTGGGGAGGGTAAAGGCAGACTGGTATTTGCCCCTGTGTCCTTTGCTTTGTCCTACTTGTGAGTTTAATGGGCTCCTTGTACTTAACTGAGCTGAGCAGAGTGTTCCCAGCTCAGCTCATCTCCTTACAATAAAATTACATAATTCAGGAGAAAGGCACATGTGAATTATCCTTATCTACTCTCTCTTCTCTGAATAAGGGGAGATGCCAGTTTCCATTTTATCCCTGCACATATCTGTTTCCCAGCGGAATGTGGTTGTCCCTGGAGAAACTTGATGAATTTTAAGTCAAGGGGCTCCTAGTGAAATGTTACTGCCTGTAGAAGTGCCCTTATAAGAGCTAGACCAAACAGCAGTGTTGAGATTCAGTACAAAGTATAATATTTGAGGTCAAGGTTGCACCTTAGCCAAACACTTCTGGGACTATTAGCATGGGAGATCCTCCCTGAGATCTGTGATTACTCTAAAACTGCCAGCTGGTTAATCTCAAGAAATAGCTGGTTAATCTCAATTTGATCTAAAGGAAGAATATACTGGAAAAAAATGGTAGTCACGGTGTTGAGAGAGGGTAAACATTGTCTCCATCTTTAACCATTGTGGTTTTAGGGGCCATGTAGCTTGTTTGTCTATCTGTGGAACTGTGCCTGTGGGACCACTCAAAGCCGGAGCAAATGAGTGCCTAATGCAAAATACTCATGGAGTTGTATTCCTGACAGAGACTTTTAAAGTGTTCAAGGGATTCTACAGGTGTATGATTGTTACAAAAGTTGTTTGTTGCCAGCACCATGTAGTCACTGAGAATAGTGGCTATTATCCTCCCCACCATGCTAACTCCTTAGGAGCCAGAAAACATTTTAAAAATTGCCTAATTTTCTTCTCTGACCCTCCCTTGGCAGTTCTTTAACAAAATGGTTGTGCAGTTGGAAATGAAGAGACTGCTGTGGTAGTCATCTAAGGGTTTTCAGTGTGTTTTGTGAAAGAATAATGAAATGGCCTGCCTGGTGCAGCACACTTCTGAAGATGGAGAGTCCTTTCAAATTGTTAGTCCCATTCACCTATGAAAAGACAGACATCATTAATATTCTTCTAGGACATTTTGAACACTAAGTACCAGCATGAAAAGAAATGTCAGGCTCCTGTATGTTTCCTTGTTATTATGCCACTTTTACATACAGGAGAACACATTTAGATGGGCTAAAACAGGGTTCTTAATAGAGTAGATGATAATACACTCCTGAAAAAAAAAAAAAAAGAAATAGAAGAGAAAATGTTTCAGATTTGGACAATGTGGGAAACGTATGGAGCTAATGTCAGCTAATGAATCCATTTTGGGGGGCAGAAGAGGGTATAATCATGTCTGATGTAAACACCACAGCCATCATATAGCATAAAACAGTACAGCTGTTAGGTCTGCACATCTGCCATTCTTGCATGTGCTGAATGCCTAATTGGGATTTTGCCTAATGAGGCTGGAATGCAAATTTGCCTGCAAATCTAACTCCCAAACCTGGTTTGTTAAATGCTGAATTGCAACCTGAAAAACACACCAACAGCAAAAAGGCATTTAACTCTTGTGTCCAGGTGACCAGGTGAGATGTGCCATTATCCTATGTCCCTCTGTTTTTCCAGTGCCAGCTGTTACCTCCACTGCCATGGGAGATATGTACTGCATAGACCCCATGCAACAGGAGGTTCTTGTCATGGACTCCACTGCCCTTCCTAAGCCTGACACCACCAGTCTTAGTAGCACTGGTAGAGTAGACACGTGCAGCCTCCAACCAGGGACCACTTTCCCCTCCAGGAAGGCTGAGAATAAAGCTGGGTTAGGGTTAGGGTTAGGGTTAGGGTTAGGGATGGGATGGGATTTGCCATTCTTTGGCAAATTCGTTGAACCATTTGCCCAGGTTGCCAAGTTTGCTCTTCCTTTTGCTATAGCTACATCCTTGCTGCAGGGGCAGCCCTGACCTGGCAGATGGCAGCTTCCCCCTGTGTTAGTATTGACAGCCATGCTGGCATCCCTGGTGGAATCATACCTTGATCTTTTCCAGGTCTATCACCCAATAAAAGGTGTGCTGGGCCACTGTGGTCCTTAAAGGGGGTTTGCCTTGCTAGGGGTGTAAGCTTCCTTTCTTGCAGCTCAAAAGTGATTTTGCTGTCCACTGCTGATCCTTCTCTAATGCCCACAGTGATACCCCCTCCTCCTCTGCTGGGGAGCAAAGGAACCAGAAGCCCCACAGAGCATCCGTGGCTATATTGCCAGTCATCTGCTGGTAAAAATACAGCAACAGTTGGGGTTGTAGGGTATGGGTAGCATGTGCATGCATACCCAGGGCTAATCCAGGCAATTTTATTTTATCTGCTCTTGGTTATCTGGCTTATTTACAGAGAAGATGGTTTTCCTGGCAACTAGTTGGAGGCACCTGCCCACAGCTTCAGGAAGAGTGTGCTATGTAAATGCACATCCAGAGGGTGAATTCTAATATAATATGTGGTGGAACTAGCTTTTTCAAACCCTATCTGAAAAATAGGCTTTGATTTTGACTCCAGTGTGTGGAAAGCAAATCCTCCTGAGCAGCGCTGCACAGGATTCACCTCCTTTTTTTTTTTAAAAGAATGTCCCAGGGATTGTTACTCTCTTTTACAGTCTGCAAACACCATTCTTGTTCTGCAAACTTTGAGTTCCTCTTGTAAGTCACGCCACAGAATCCCCCTCCTTGTGCAATGTGTCTTTCAAGATGATTATTGTCTTAGTTAAATTTTAACAACTGAGATGAGAAAAGACCTTTGTCCTAGAGATAAATTCAAAGGTGTTATAAGCTTATTACACTGGAAATAATGGATTTAATCTCAGTTTTGAAAAAAATAAGCCTCCTTATTTAGCCTGCATAGTTGATGTTTGAAAGAAAGTGTTCTGCCATCCTAAATGGTGGACACTTTTTGTATTATTCATCTGGTGATTTTTTCAATTTATTTTTATGTTTCTTCATGCAAAAGACACGCATTGTGCCTTGATTCTATAGAATACCTAAATGAAGCTCTACAAATAGTCCATTTCAAAACTGTGGGTGCCACTATCATTCACAATTCACAATTTTCTCCTTAGTCAAAATTGTTTAATAAATATATAAATAAGATGTAGGCATAGGAATGAATTTTTGCTGCTTTTTAAAAGAACTTGCTAGTGGATGAAGCTGGATGACCTGTCAGAGCCCTGTCTCTCATCAAGGTGCTTAGCACTGTGTAGTGACTGGGCAGCAGCTAATGCTTTCTATGTGAGTGGAAAAGGCAACATGAAGCACAGGTTAATGAATAAATCACTGTGTAGGATCCATAAATTAAATGGCTGGTAGGATAAAATGAAATACTTTAAATACAGGGTAGATTCCTATATTTTTGTCCACCGAAGTCCTACAAACCAGGATCTCCTGGGATGCAGCCTGCCTTCCAGATGGAGATGAAACTTGTTGCCTTTCTCTGGCAGAGTCTGGACAGCCTTCAGCATCTCTAGATGAGGAAGCCTTGCCTAAAATGAGTGCATGTCCTCTGCAAGTAAAGGAGCTAGGAGATCTTCCCTTGGCAACGCACACAGAAGCAAGCATGACAAGGAGGATCAAAGTCTTGAGTGAGGGGCAAAACCAACCAACCAACCAAAACAAAACAGCCTGGAAGAAATGAAATCATCATTTATCACACGTACATCACCCCCGTGAACTTTATGAAGTACATGATGTGTTGCTCTTGTTATCCTATAACCTTTAGGAACATATTTCTTCAGCTCTCCCCCAAGATAAGCAGCTCTCTCCCTACAGCTGAACCTCCCTGGCCAGCCCCAGTGGCAACCCCCAAGCCTGGGTGCCTTGGACTATGCTGGGAAGCATCAGGGAGGCAGCTGCTGGTGGGCAAGGAGGCTGCAAATTCCTGATGTGAATGGAGTTTAGACCTACCAGTGCCTGTCTGAGGCTCTTCCCTGCTTTCTGAGGAGCTCTAGCCTCCTCTTGGTTGCAAGGTTGTGCTGCTGCCTGCACAGTTTCTCCAGCTCGACCCCCAACCTCTGTGGAGCCACGGGTGCAGAAGGAGGGTCCCAACCATAGCACTGAGCCCGTGGGTAAAAGTTGGGCAAGCTGCAGAATTTGGCATTTGGTGGAACTTCTAAGGGCATTTCATAAGGACGTTGTGGGGCTGTTTGTTTTAGGGATGACTTTGCCTGAAACTAATACCATTTTCTAAAAGGGAAATAGTAGCTCAAGAGAGAAGCAGCACATAAGAATTACTCTGAATGTGGGTTTTGTTTAGCTAAAGGATTTTTTAGTAAAGACAATGACATTTCAAGCTTTCAAGTCAGTGCAGAACTTTGGGAGAGGAGGGTTACTATTCCTGTAACTTTTATTCTTGAAGCTCTGAGGCTTTTCTCCACCACTCCCCTCCTTCCCTTCGTTTATGAACCTGGGGGGCTGCAGGGGCAGACATGGCTGAGGGGGAAGGCTGGGAGAAGAAAGCCTCATGGTGGCCTAGAGGTGCTCTGCTCCATCTGAGTCCCTGGGCACTGATTGCAATGGTAAGGAATCAAGGCCAATATGTTTCCAGCACATTGATCTCAAAATCAGATTGAATGCTGCAGGGTCAGATGGAAAAGTGCTTAACAAACCCTATCCATCCCAAAAGATAAGCTCCCCTTCAAAACTCAGACTCAGCTTCTCTGATACCCAGATGGAAGGACCAGAATGGCCTCAGAGTCAAAGTCCAGTTTGTGTAGCCTTTACTTTGCCAGTCATTTTGGGTTTACATTGGAGCCCTTGCAAGGTGGCTGCTGAGGGCTGCCATGGCTTGGGCACAAGAGCCACAGCAATCAGAGCCCAATGTCCTTTCATAGAATCACAGAATGGTTTGAGTTGGAAAGGTCATCTAGTCCAACCTCTCTACAGGGCATCTTCAACTAGATCACGTCGGTCTGAGCACCCTCCAACCTGATCTTGAAAGTTTCCAGGGATGGGGAACCACTTATCACCTTCTACCACCTCTCTGAACAATCTATTCCAATGTTTCTCCACCCTCACTTAAAAAAAAAAAAAAAAAAGAAAAAAAAAAAAGAAAAAGAAAAAAAATATATATCTTTTTCCTTGTATCTAGTTTCCCCTTTGTGGGTTGGAGATGTTTTCACCTCTCAGATGTGGTGAACAGGGTTGGTCAGTTAGCAGTTGAACAGCCATAGACACCATACCATGACAGGAGTGAGCCATGCACAGGTAGACACTAACTTTATCTGGGGAACCCTGGAAAATGCCCATATTATCCAAGGCTGAAAAACTATAAGGGCATCCTACGCCCCCATACCACCTGGTGACCTGACTGTCCATCTCTTTGACTTGGCATGCTCTCCTGTTTTGGACCATCCCAGGAGCAGCTCTGATCTGCCCTTCCAACGGCACACATGCTCATCTAATGATTTATAGGTTAGTTGTTCATACACAGTTCCAATAGTTATGGGTGATTTAGAACATCCTCATGTGCTATGGGGTAGCTGCAGAGCCTGGCAGCTCCCTGGTGGGACAAGCTGGAGGAGCATCTGGCTTGCAGGGGCTTTCAAGGGGAGCTATTAACTCAGCATGCTAGAAGGCATGGCTTGGGCACACAGATTTGAGGAGGATTCATACACATACATTTTTGTGCTGATTTTCTCACTGTGTTTTTCAGCTTGGGGCATGTCTCGGCTGTCCTAAGCCCAGATCAGTGAATCTTCTAATCAAGAAATAGAGCTGCCTCAAGTCCTTGTCACCTTGGAACTTCCTTGGATCTGTCAGCCAGACAGTAACTATGATTCCACACAGTTTGGAAAAGAGAATTTTTTCCTTCAACACATTATAGGGAATGTTGACTGTGAGAAAACTAGTTTACACTTTCCAGACCCTCCTGGTTCTAAGTCTGTCATGCAACAGAGTCAAGACCAGTATTATACAAACATCTACAGATAGCCATTTTATGTGTATATTTGTTCCTGATTACACCTGTATTTCCTGATTACATGCCAAAATATTCAGAAAGCCTTTTTTGTGTGTGTGTGAGGTAGTGAGAAGTATGGCTTCTCATGAGCAAAGAGACAGATCTACTATAAAATGATCACAAAGAAAAAGAGGGTTTGACTTGTCAGTTTCTTCATTTATGAGAACATCTAATAAAGTTTTTGGCTGGAAGTTTCTATGAAATAATGGTTTCTGAAAATACTATCTCTTGGTTCTTGCCATGAGTAGCATTTTACATCTGAATATCACGAGTTCTTTACAAAAGTGAATCTCTTCAAAAAGAGAGGGAAGCCCTGGTTTGGTGACTCACCCCAAATGGTATTTGAAGCCAGTGGCAGAGCCAGGTTTATTATTAAGACTTACTTAAGTTTCTACCATAGCCTTACTGGTTTCTAGCATAGCACTCACACACAAACCAGGACTTCAATGCACTAGTTTTTCAAAGTACAAACTTTACCTCTGCCTAGGAACTCCCTTGGAGAGCTTAGAGAAAGGAAAGATCACTTGCTGCACTGCCATGTTGGATAGAAATGCAGCATCCCAGCAGTTTTAAGCCCATTTTAGAAAGTCTTTGCTTCAGTTTGCTGTTTCTGAACAGCCTTAATCACAGGAGTGCTTCATGGCAGAAGGCTGTACATACAGAGGAGTAGCTCAGGATAGCAGAACCTACCTGGTGTCCTCTTGACCACAACCTGGAGCTGGGATGTGCCTGATTCCAGAACAATCTCTTGGAAAGTAGTTTTTTACAATGGGAGTCAGAGCAGCATCCAGGTGGTCCTAAATCAGAGCTGCACATACATCCTTCCTGCAGGCTGGGGCTGAGTACTTCTTGTCACTAACAACCATGTTGCTGTGTTTTATACCCCACCTTGCCACAGGGAAATGAAGGGGAAATGGTGTGGGAAAGAGGCAAATTGGGAGATATTTTTACCTTAGTCAGGTAGGAGATTTGTTCCACGGTGTCTGCTCTCTCACAAGAAACCTTCACAACAAAACAACAATATGCTGGGAGGATAAAAAGAAGTGTGTGTGTGCTTTTAGCGTGGCAAACCAGACAAAGGTTAAGACATATTCTTCATATTCTGTTTCCAGATAGAAGGGGCAGTTTGCAGTAAAAGCCCACTGTTTAAATGGGAAAACTCTGTACTGCATGACAGTCCTTCTCCTGATGGGATCATAGTCCACACCAGCACTCTGCTTCACTCCCATATGGAACAGATGCTGTTGTTATTGCTGCTCAGAGGCAGCACTGAGATTAACAATTTCCACGTACATATATTTCTTTGGGATTACATAACCCGTGTACTTAACACACATTAAATTTTCATTGCAAATTGGCTGCTGTGGGGGTATTCGCATTTTTGAAAAGCTGTTTCATCCTCAAGACATGCCTTAGTACAATAGCCTTAGTTTGATCTGATTATGGAAGCTACACAAAAATAAAGTGAAAGTAGAGGACTGTGGGATCTCATAATTAAAAAAAAACAAAACAGAAAAGAAGTAAAATCCCAGGGCTCACTGTCAGTTCTCCAAGTTAAATGGCATGCAATAGTTATAACCTGTTCCATGATTGTCTTTGAGCACAAGCATAGGAGTAGCAGTGTAAGGCTGGGATAGATCCATGTGGCACTGTCATGATGCTGAAAAATGTGTGCTACAGACCACAGAAAGTTCTTTGTAAGGCACCTACCATAAGCTGAAACAACAACACTGAGATATAATATTTGCTCTTACTCAATGTATTAGGTAGAGAAAAGATTATATCACTCTGGAGAAACTTTCCTGACTGCCTCAGAAAATTTCATTTTCATGCTAAGTGTTGTTTTAAAATGTCATTGAGAAAATGTGTCACAATTTAATGGCTGATTGCCAAGATTCTCAAATCTGTTAATTTGCACATGAATCAGACATCAAATATTAAGGAAAAAGTCTAAGAAACTAGAATTATGAGAGAATGTCTTTCATTCTCCTTGGTTAAACATATGTTGGGAGGATCCTGTCTTAGAAATCTAATATTACAAAGGCAAATGAGATTAAAAATGCTTTGCTATTACTATTTATACCAATAGCTGGTTGTGATTGCATGTGGTCTTTTTCTACAGCTCTCTATGAATAGCAGCCTGGATGTTACCCATTCCTTCAATAAGCTGCACAGCACTTTACAGAGTCATCACAGTCACTAGTGCAGCCCTGAGGATGGGTTGCATTTCCTTCTCCATGTTTCTAAAGCAGCTCCAATAAAGTCAGTGGGATTTTGCCAACATCTTCTGATCATTTTTCTCCAGTAAACAGTTTCCAGGTTGTTATTAAAAATAAGGGAGCCAAAACAAGCACCGAGGGCCATCAATTCTCAAACTGATTCACTTCAATTAGAGAAAGCTGAGGAGCCTCTGCTATGCAATCAGCTATTGTACTCCAGGGTCCCCAACTGGGCTTGTGGTTAAGCATGTGCACAAATGCTCACTGGATTAGGACTTATAGTTAGAGAAAAGACTTCCAAATGAAACAGAACTTCTTATCAGGATTGAACTCTCAAACAGTGTTAGTGGGAGGAGGGTGCAGTCAAGTTCCTGCAGCAGGTTTTCTCATCTAATGTGACTAGCTCAATGCAGGACTTGGCATATCCTACACAATTGTTTATAGCTCATGCACAGCACATCTGCTTTGGGAGCTGATTTGTGACGGAAATCTGTTTGAATGGAGTTGGTAAATTTGATTTACTTGTGAAAAAGAAGTGAAGAATTCCACAGCAGAACAATCTGGGTCACAATGTACTTTGGATTATAAAATTTAATACAGAAAAAAGTGCCCAACCACATAATTCAGATCCAACTTTTAAGCATCAGAGGTTTGAGGTTAATCATAACTAGGGTTTAGTTCATCCATTCATGAATATGTCTGTGTAGCTTGGAGCTGAATCTGTGCTTGGATCTTCCCATCTCCCTTGGGATCGCCCAGGACTGTTCAAATCCAGGGATCCAGACCATTCTCCGGTTTGCAGCAGGAAGCCCAAAACCACATACACAAAAAGCTGTTTAAAGGAGAATGTAGCTTGGGCAGAAAGAGGCACCAGTAGAGAGAACTAGCTGTGAGTCTGTTCTGGGTCTCTGGAAATATGCAAGCAGGAATAGGACAGACTGATGGATGTTTCAAAGTGATATTGATCTCCTTCAGAGACTGGAGAGTAGCTGAATATGGTTTTGTGTAAAAGGAAGAGATCAAACATGGGAACGGGCACTGGAGGAAAACAAGAGTTGAGCTCAAAATTAATGTGCAGTAACAACAGAAGAATTAATCTAAAATTCCAGAGAAGGAGGCAGGGTTTGTTGTTCTGTGGTGAAGCTGGTAATAGACACTTCCCAGAGAGGATGAACTTCCTAAGGTATTTCTTGGATCATGGAGGGAAAGACTGGAATCCACCTGCTCATCTCTTCTTGAGAAACAAGCTAAGGTGGTGTATGTGGCCATGGCTCACCTCCTGTGGGCACAAGGAAGGGGGATTGATTCTGGCCTCTGCTTTGGTGAGGTGGTGCACAGGAGGTGAGCACAGTGTTGCCTGCTGCCTGCATGACTGCAGCTCTGGGCAGAGCTTGGCTCCCAGCTTTTACAAAGTCATCAAGGAAAGTGAACATCTTTTGGTATTGAGCTTATGGTGCAAGTATACTACAAAAAAATGTTTCTAAACCTTCTCCTTCTAAGGACAGCCAATCCTCCCCTCTTCTTTACGGCCCCTTAACTCGTATTCATTATGAAAGCATTTGTCTTTAGGAAGAGAGACAATTCTGACATGAATGCATACACAAAAGAAAACAAGTACAACACCCATTTCTGTAGAAGAATATATTATTTAGCAGATCAGTTTAAAAGTTAAAAAAAAAATCTGTACATCTTGGAAGGTTTTTCCTTTTGTTGATGTTTGCATCCACAAGGATAAAAATACATTTGCACAGTGGTTTCAGCTTTAGACTCCCTTCTTTGTTTTTGCTGAAGGATGCCATGATGTCTAGCTGTACAAGGCCACAAAGTGAACCTGCAAACTCACTAAGGTTTCTTTTGATTTCTTCTAATGTAGAAAACAAAACAAAATTGCATCCACTATGCTGGACTTCTGAAGGTACTCTGAACACTATAAAATTCTGGGAATAATACAGAGAAATGTGCCATTAGGGCCTACTAGGCAAACAATAATTTATGCCAGCGCCCCTGTCAGAAAAAAAGCATCTGTTATGCTATGCTGTAACTAGCATACTGCCATATTCATATATGTAGTATCTAGACTAAAACAACTTTTTCTTTTGTTTTTGGATGTCAGTGGATTATTTTCCAGAAAAAGCTCCTTAGCTAAACTCCACTTTGTCTCTACAGACTGTGGTAAGTGTGGTCACCAAAAAGGCAAACGTGCTGAAGATTTGAGCTGTGCTGCAACCTGTGGAGTGTCTGCAGGGAAAGTCCTGCCAAGGAGGCTGTGATGGGCATGTGGGAGGGAGAGGAGCCCTTGGTGCCCAGTGGTGGCAGCACATGTGTGAGCAGGCTGCAGGCTGTAGATAAGGTGCCTGGGCAGGCAAGGCAGGCAGGTAGGGCATCTGTCTCTGCCACCTCTCCACATACATGGTCCCAGTTGGATTTTGACGTAGCCTCCACATCTGTTTGGCAAAAAGAGCATTTCTCAAAACCGGAATAACCTTAGGGCTTATGCTGATCTCAAAGACTTCTTCATTTCACTTCTCAGTACTGCTGGTGGTCAAATTTTCATTTTTCTTTTTCTGCAACTGAAATAAAGAGTAAAGCAGGATTAGTACCCCTAATCCTGACTCACACAGTCACTCGGCTTTCCACTGCTCCTGTGAGTCAAATGCTCATCTCTGCACAAGGCACGTTCAGCATTTCTCAAGAAATAGCAGGCAGCACCTTGGTACATCAGAGGTACCTTTTCATCCAAGCAACTCTGCATGTATGTCCTGAGTAAATAACACTGTTTTCTCATGATCTGTCATAGCAGGCTCTCAGTTTATTAACTAACTCTTCTTATTTCAGGATATTTCTGAATTCAGTCATCTCCCATCTTCCTAAGATCTCTTTGCCAATGCATCATACTTAAAGCTTCATCAATTTGTGTAAAGTTGTTGTTTTGGCAGCTACTGTAAACCAGAAGTAAATTATCAGCTCAACTTGTAAAATGAACAGGACTCAGAAAATATGGCAGTCACATTTGAGTTCTTCTCCTCTCCTTTGGGAAATGCTCTACTTTTAACTGGAGAATTCTTAGAAGGCTTCCTTGTCCTTTATAACTCAGTGCCCTCAAAACATGTGCTCTTTGATTAAGCAGCGTTAGTATTTGTGTTGCTGAGGAGCTTTTCCTCCAAAGCACTTGGGAGGAGGTGGGATCTACACCAGAAAGCTGCTATTCCTCTCATCCAGCCAGGGATGATCAAGTGGATGAACCTCCACTTTCCACACAACCAACTAGTGCTCTAGGGTACTTCCCAATTTATTTTAATGCCAGTGTGATTGGCAGTACCCTGTCCACATGATAAATTTGTTCATGTCAGAAAAATCCCTACACTCTGATGCCATTTGGGTAGGTTTTGTCACCTGCCAAAAAAAGCAGCAGTGGAAGAGGCATGCAAGGAGGGTGTGCAGGGTGCTGTGGGAGCAGGGCCAGCATTCCAGCTTCTGCTCTGTGGGTGTGGGTACCTGCTCCAAGGGCCTGGCCTTGGCCTCTGCCCTGTCAGGAAATGCAGACGTGGCTGGAGAGAGTAAATGTGGTTACATGAATACCCTACTTCTCCTAAGATTTACAAGTCAAAATGAGAGGCAGTCTGTCAATGGAGGTCCTCACTCAGCCTGTGCCATTGAATGGCTGCATTGGGTTTTTTGATTGTACGGGACGTTGTGTGCGAAAAAAAAATCCTCATAAAATTTTAGGCACATCCTTGAGGACTGACATTTCAGTAGAAGTTTCTTTCCAGAAAAGAATCTTATGTATTGGTGGTGCAGTGCCTTGAGCTGCCCATCTCCAGGACTTCTTGCTGCCATCTACCCCAACCATACTCCTTCCCAGGGGAATAGAACTCCTTCCTGGGAGAAGTGTTTGCTGGCTTTTTCCTCTCAGGTGGTAACCTCTGCATTTTTTCTCCAGGTCCCTCCTCTCTTGCAAGAAACTCATGGCTGTGCTTGTGTGCTGCCTGGTGGACTCCGTAAGGGAATGTTCTTGTACACACTTACTGCTTGTAGTGCACTCTTTTCTCCAGCCAGGTGTAGTGAATGTGTTTCTCATAATAATGATTATACTATAAGCATTCTGACTGTTTCACAATTAAACTGTTATTAAATTATAATGTTTGACTTATTCAGTTATAAGGCTTGCTTTATCAATAAGATGTTTAGAGCTTACCTCTTTCATAGCATCATCTATCTGTTTTAATTCCTCATAGTGGTCTCTGGATTCCCAAAGGGGCTGGAGCATCACCTCCTCCACTTCTGGAAATAGCTACATGGAAAACAAGATTATCAACATTTGGACTTGGCCCTGCTGAGCCAAAGGTTGGACTTGATGATCTTAAAGGTCTTTTCCAACCTGATTCTATTATTTCCTTTGGTATTTGTTAACCTGTGCATGCTAGAAATGGGTTGAAAGGCAGAATGTGAACTACTTTGGGTGACTTACCTTTGTTACTGTTTCAAACATGGGGATGAGGACGAACTTGAGGAAGCCGATCTGTGCTGTCGGCTTCGTCACTTTGTCGCGGTCCATGAACGGTGCCACTGGAAGCCCCTCAGATTTTTCTCGGTCACTCTGGGACAAATCCAGAGTTAACAAATATTAATCACAGCCTGTGAGGAAGAGTAATGTACCAAATAGATCACGAGCCAGGGAGCATTAGCCTTCAGATGTAGATCTCAGTGAAGAAAGCACAGAACAGCACCATGCCTCCCTCAGGCCACGTGTCCTGCTCTGTTGACAGCAAGCATCTATATACAGAGAACTCTGATCAGTTACATCTGCACAGTAGTGGCATGAATAGGGTCCAGGTTTGCTGGACAATGAGGCCATTTGGTTCTCTTTGCAAACCCATGGGACTTGGGGGCTAAAATATTTCTGAGCATTCAGAAAGATGGTAATGGCTTTTTCTGCTCTGGAAGAGAAGAAATAGGTCTTTGATTTCCTCATCATTCTCCAGAGAGTCATTGTTTTAGAGCATTCAACCAGAAACTACATATCCTTCTTTAGTAATGATTAAACCCAGTTCTGGCTAGCTGCATCGATGGAGAACAGGTCCATTGGCTGCAATGAGTTTACCAAGATCCCTACTTGAGCACATAACTCACTGTTTCTATCTGGGTTCACATGCAAGAAGGCCACAGACTGTGCACACACACAAAAAAGTATCCTGTAGCAGACTTAATCTCTCAATTATAGGTTGGGTATTTTTTTTTCCCATAGAACTTTTGCTGGAGGGTCAAAAGAGTAAGGCACACAAATGCTGAAATTTGAGTAAAAAGCTGCAGAGGCAGTGAGTGAGGAGAGATTCTGAGGTGTCTGTCTCGAGTGAGAAGCCCTCCTCAATACTCACCCTAGAGTATTAGGGTATAGACAAAACGCACAAGAAGGCTTTGGCATCAACTCCTCAGGGTACTGTGTCTCTTGAGATCCCACTATTGCAAACATGTACACACTACTTAGGAGTCTGTGTGACAAAGGCAGCTGAGGGCTGCTTTTCCAGGGATCCTTTTTTAAGCAACCAGAGACTGTGTCCAGCTGGGAAGTAAGGAGTTCGGGAAGCTTAGAGTCTGACTTGGCACACCTCAGCAAGTAGTCTGCTTTCCCTTTAGGCAAATGTTCATGCAGAGTGAAAGTTGTCTAAACCAGTTCCTGTGTGATATTTGATATAATTTACTCATCAAGTTCCTTTTGCCACTGATCTTGCCCTTTTGGATCAAAAATCATCTACTGCTTGTCAAACAAACTTGCAAGGCAACTACAGAGGACAAGTTTCAGTCTCCTAGCATTAGGATTTCTAGGTTGCTATTTTCTTTCCTCTGCAAATTGCATTCACCTGATTTCTGAACAGCTTTTCTTTCTGACATTCTTCTCTCACTTTTGGTATAAAAAGCCCTTCCATCCTAGAACCAGACTGGGATGTCAGATAGCAAAGCAGCTGTAGCTGAGGTGGGACACATTAAGAGCAGCATTATGTGCAATTCCATCTTTCCTTCTTACCTGCATAAAATATTCCTCTAGTAAGCAATCTACCCAGGGCTCTGCTACTTCCATCGGGCGGACTTCATTGGAGATATCACAGCATTTTATCAGTACCATCTTCAGCTGAAAGAGGATAATATTTTAATACTGCAATTTCCTTGCCTACCCTTTTTCTCCGATCCAGAACCCGTGTCTTTACAATGCAATGGGAGCCAATGTTTTCAAAGATGAAGGACGGTTTTAGGATTAAATCAGAGGTCTTAAATGATCTGAATTCTTTTCCCACATAAATCACTTATCGCCTCTCTGCCTCAGTTTCCCTGTCTGTAGCACTGGAATGAGTCACAGTGGGATGTGCGTTTATCTGCTGCATGAAGAGATTCACTCACAAATGACTGTGAAGTTGTTTGTGGAGCACTCAGAGGCAGCTGGGGAGAGGCTTTTCTTTCTTGATGGGACTCCAGGATTTCTAAAGCTGGAATAATCAACTTTATATAGAGCACTTCCAAATATTAATTCTTTTTGGTGGGGCAGAGAATGTCAGAAGGATTAATTTTTTACAGTGGGTATTGAGTCCTGTTTTTCAAACAAACATGTTAATCTACAAGGTTTCACACTGTGCACAGAAAAAGAATAATCTACAAAACATCCTCACACAGGTCCTGTGTTCTTCATTTGAGTAATCAAAATTCTCCATTTTTTCCTTGAAAGAGTCCAGTATTTCTGCGTGTCTCGCCATGTCCGTAGCCAGGATTAACGTAATTATCCCCTAACAAAGAAAACATGTTCATGTATTAACTTGACATTCTTTATAAAGTTTGCCATTACAGAGCAAAGTAGGGTCTTTCTTACACACAAATGCATTGTTGTTAGCACTGAAAGGGGAAGTTTATGACTTGCAACTGCCAAGCAAACTGGAAGAGGGTTATAAAGTGTACATGGCAGAAGAAGATCATGGTTGGATTGATCTGTAACACTAGTGTCATATTCCAGAAGATCTGAGGTTTTTCCTTTCTGACTAACTAATTGTGGAAAAACAAACTCTACAACAGCATGCTAAAATCCACATTCTGTTTGCCAAGATCCACTTTTGACTCCTTGGAAAGCAGTATAGGTTTTGCTCCTGACCCTTAGTGGCCCTAGGAAGAGACAAAGATCAGTAGATGTGGATGTCCTCTGTGTTAATCTTCCTTGGATTAAGGGCTTTGAAATACTGAGATGCAGCTAAAGTACTAGGAGTTCTGTATCCTCCTGCTAGGCAGAGGTTATGATGGAAAAATGTGCTTAATTTGAAGCTGAGGGTTTTCATATAGATCTATCCATTTTGGGCCCATGCCTGCTTCCCATTCACTGGCAGAATCAGTAACTCCAACCTGACAAGCACCTTAGCCCTTACATTGTTTTGGTGTGTAAGGAAGATGAAATGTGGAAAGAAGACTGAATCTTGTCCTTTAGTGCTCTAATGGGAGTTGTAGCACTGCTCGCCGTCTCAGGGATAACTGTGATGACTCCCAGCCCACCAGAGCCTCTTCTAACAGTACAAGTGCTCTGCTGCTGTAAATCTTTTCCATTTTGAAGCCCCTCTCAAAATTAATACAATGTTCCCTGAAATCATAAACTTCTGCCATGAGAGCTTAATCCTTTCCCAGCCAGAGCTAATTGGATCATACAGTAATACAAATATCTACCCCTAAAATGTCACAGGCTCTAATAGTCAGGATGTACTCATTATTTCTCAGCAAGACATTCCAGAAAGTGCTGCTGTGGAAATTTTCCAAGAATCCCTCTTGGATCCTCCTACTATGAGTGGCTTTTTTGGTCCTAACCTCTAGGGAGAATGATTCACTCTCACTGTACAGCAGGGAAGTCTGTATGTGCTTACATCTTCAGGAACAGTTTGCATGACACTGATGGGAGCAGCACTCATACCTGTCTTATCTGTTTGAACTGGTCCTGGTCGACATTGGAGAAAATGTTGTATTCTGGCTGGGAAATGATCTGGAAAGCCACAGCACAATGGTGGTTCTCCAGTGGGGAGATGTCATTGTAGCGTACAGCAAGCTCAGTTCGTGCATTTATCTGATAGCTGAAGTGAAGGGAAACAATGAGAACTCTTTCAGACACACAGCAGCTGCTCTAAACCATTCTGCTTACTTTTGTTTACATTCTTTTCAATTCTTATTAAATTAGTTGTTTGTTCTTCAATTGCTAACACTAAATCAGATTTTTAGAGAAAATAGGTATTACTGTAATACAATCTCAGGCACTCTGCCCCTGTAGTGGGTTGTTCTTTTTGTTTGTTTCATTGTTATTTTTCTTGTGTGTGGCTTTGCTTTTGTTTTGTTCTTTGTTTTTTATTTTACCAAGTCTCTATACTTAAAATGACACAGAACAAACACAGAAGGAACTGTCTGGGCTTCATTCACTAATGAATTCATGCACTAATGAATTTTCCCCCACTAATGTCAAGGGGGAGATTCTCACTGATCCCAGTCAGAATATGGTTCTGCCCTTACTTAATTGATGGCAACAAATGGATTCTTTCTCTCTCTTTCTTACACACACATGCATGCACACAAAAGTGCCCATGGGTCAAGAATTCTAATTTCCTCACATGATATTAGATAGAATAATATGCATTTCATAATCTATATTTTTGAAATGATATGAAAGTTAAGTCACCCCTTGCACTGTAGTATAAATATTCCATTTCAGTCAATGGAGCTATAATCATTTATGCCTTCTCCTTGAGCTGTAAAAAATTTTACCTTGTTTTCTCAGGAGTGGGGGAAAGTGTTGGAATAGAAACCTGAAAAAGCATTTTCCTTACAGAGCCAAGGACAGCTGGCAACCTCACCTCAACCTGAGTTGCCTGCACAAAGCTTTGCCTTGGCCCACATGTGAGTGACAGCAGGGCTTTGGGAGAAGGTCATAGCCAGCTCAAATTGTGAGAAAGAAAACTTGACCTATCAAAAATGCCAGCTAGTATTACCTCCCCAATAAATATTATGGGAAGAGAAAGCAAGAGACAGACTTACGTATTGTTATAGCCTGGATGGTCCAAGTCATGGCATACCGCTGCGGTCATGAGAATCAAAATGTCTATTTGGGAAAACTTCTCCTGTAAAATGCAAAACAGTAATGTAGCATTACTATTTCTACTTCCCCTATCTCCATAAGAAGTGGAAAAAACACCCTTTATTTTTTTTGAGAAATAAAAATCTGAGCAAAATGAAGTATTTTTCCATAGATCAATTTACTTCAGTCAAGAAAGAGAATCCTGTCTTTCTTTCCAGTAAAAATGACTCAGATTTGCCTTTGGTGCATTCAATAAAAGTAGCTTAGAGAAGGCAATTTGCTTGAAACTCACTATTACTGCAGAAATCATATAAAAACACTGAGATATTAGTACAGTCTCTTACAAGTCATTTGAGTATCCTTACTAGTTAAGGGAGGGTGGGAAGACAGCTTAGCTGCCATGACAGTCTGCATTAACTAAAGTTACAAAAAAAGTGAAAAAAATTAAGCATTCCCACAGCTTCTGAATAGGATGAACTTCCATTAAAGCTAGTTTTTATTCATACTTTTATTACCAAGAAAGTAGATTTAGTCTGGTAACTGGGATGTGTCCTATGGAGAAGAAAAGGTTTTTTTACTGAGCAAAAACTGATTTGTGCAGAAATCAAAAGTAAATATAAGCAGAAACTATCTAGTCAACTAAAATAAATGATGCCTGTATTTTGGCCAAAGTATGGGTTGAACGTGACTCTTGCATACAGTACATTCAGGGCATTATTTGCAGTAGCTCACTCAGGTGCAAGCACACATTTGGAGAAAACCTTTTGTGGGAACATTTTGTGTCACAGATGAAGACCATAATTTGGTAGGCTTTTGGATCTGATTCACAGGCATTTAACAGTATTAGACTGTCACGAGATCTTCAGTGTACAAACTGGGGATAGTCAGGAGGTGAAGGTGGCTTTCCAGCAGCTTCAGAAAGCTGGGATCTGGTGCTTGGGATCTGGGGTGGGGTGGCCGAGCAGGCAACCAGACTTTGAATTTCAACACCTCTACCTCCTCTTCCCAGGGACTGAACAAGTGTAGGGACTGCAAAGCTCACCACTTGCTAGCAAGCTCTTGGCATGTTTTGCAAGAAAAGTGGCACAGATGCTGTGGTGCTCAGTGGACCTATATGTGCCCCGTGATGGAACTGGAGTGATACTGTGGAGGTGGGGGGCATACCTGGAGGCTGCAGAGTGAGATCATGCTGTACATCATCTGAGTCACACAGAAGCAGTGCCGAAAATTATGAAAGGGATTGTTTCTGTAATTGTCATGAATACATAGCTGCAGAGAGAGGGAACGAAGCAGTCAGAGACAGGGAACGAAGCAGTCAGAGACAGGACAGATTTTTCTTTATAAAAAGATGATTACATGCTCTTCCCAGCCTACCTGGAATAAATGTATATCCCTCCTATGGAGCCCAATATTATTTTCTGCTAGGACAGACTGACAGCACAAGGCCCTCTTACACTCTGCCTTGCTGAGGGAGGGTGAGAGATTACTGTTTTTCAAGAATTTGTCAGCAGGTAAAGCTCATTGTGACTTGTCTCTCACACCAGCTCACAGTGAGTAAATACCCCAGCACAGATGCAAGTGAATCTCAGTCTTGAGACTCTGTGCTCTGATCCTGAATTTGTACTTCAAACTGTGCAGAGGTTAAATGGTGACTTTGGAGCATGTAAAGAACTCAAAGTGCATCCTTGTTTCTCTCTCTCACTGAATGCAAATCACAGCTTTGAAACCTTCAAGACAGAAATGTACTTGCTATTTCATTTGAAAATGCTCAGGGGTGGCACTTTGGGATGTGTTGCTTGGCAAAGTGGAGCTGTGAATGCAGGGGCATTAGCATACCTGTGTGGTTTTCCTATGCTAGGCAGCACGGGAGAGGTTTAGCCATGTAGGCACATGGGACTGGTTCTGGTGTGTTTTAACTTTCAACAGCTCCTGGCTGTGTTCCCTCATTACAAATGCAAGCTAGAGCTTGTCTTTCCTTGTGTTGTCACTACTGTCAGCTGGGCTAGCTGAGTGGAGCTGGCACAGCTGGGGTAACACATGCCACAGTCATTATTCCAATGCACTGGATAGCCTTTGGTATCCTGTCCTGCACAAAACAGCCAAGTGTCAGCAGTGCTGCTGGATCCCCTCTGCTAAGTCCTCCGTACCCTGTACCCTAGAGAGTCCTTATGCACATGCTTCAATTACTGAGTCTGGATTGATGACATGAATGGAATTCCTGTCCCTGCCTCCAGCTAAATAGTGAATTTACTTCAAAAGCCTTCAAGCCCCACCAGGACCAAAAACTTCAGAATGGGACCTGACTTCTAGGAAGCCTCAAAGCTCTAGATGAGATGAAAAGAACTTGGGGATTTCATTGAAAAAGCTGCTCAGGTTATTCTGCTGCAAGGATTTTAGAAATATTACCTTTTTTTTTTTAAAATCAGTAACTAATGGCACGATAAGGTTGACAGCTAGGCTCACTGGTGTTGGGCAGTCCACCCACATGGACACCGTGGTCATGCCCAGGCACTGTTCAACACTGCACGGATGTAATGTGTACATCCAGCAGTGGAGCTCAGGGCATCCCAGGGGACTCCTGACTCAGAGCACTGAAGGGATGGAGTCACTGGTTGTATTAGTCATCATTTCCTCCTCTTTCTGGAACATTTCTGTACCTAGTAGATGTGGAAGCAAGAAAGCAGGCATATACATGAGGTGTCATTTTTCTTACTCACTTATGTTCAAACTGATGCCCATACTGTGCCTGGTGAAGTATCGCAGGTTGAAGCAGAGTCCTAGTTTGTTTTTTTTTTTTATCATCCTTCTTTCTGTGAGGCTAGTGTTTAAGAAAAGTAATCTCATCCTGTCTAGCCTTTGTAGAAAATGCATAATAAACTCCCCTCATTGTTCAGAACAAGACTGTCTTAAATGCTGGTGGTAACAAATTACTTGGAGGCGTGAGCTAACAGGAAGCTGCCTGCAGTAATGACTGTGGGTGGCATGCTGATGTGTGTTGACATATCACCTTGTTTCCCATGTTTTCAGACTGAGAGAGAGGAGGAAGAAATTTTCTGTTTTATCTACTCTATGCTAGCCTTGATTGTATTTGGTTTCATCCTACCCTTACTGTTCAGCAGCTTACTAAGGTCAACAATAGTGATCTTTTTCCTCTGCCTTCTTTAGGGAGAGACTTCCTAGGTGTCAGTAATTTTTTGTATTTCCTTTACTGTAGTCATACCATTTTTCTAAAAAGACTTTATCAGTCCTAACCACGTATTCCAGGTCGGCCTTATGCATTCTATGGTGACATGGTAACATTGATCCATTTTCTCCCTAATTCTGTCTTCTGATGAGCCTAATGCCTTGTTAGCTTCAGCCAGCAGCAGAACACCAAGCAGGACAGACACTGCTCTATGTATGATGGTGTCTAGGTGCTTTTTGCTCTTGTTATACTTGATGACATGACAAATCTAATGTTTTGGTATGTGTTTTCCAGCCACCATCTAAATTTGTGCAATTTTTTCAGACCTTTCTGGGAGTCTACATAAGGCATGTAAAACAGTTCCCTCTATTTTGTCCATACTCTTCACATAATTAGAAGAGATGAATGAGATATTATTCTTTGCTAGAGGAATTGTAATCTGTAAAATGAACTTCACATCATAATGTTTTTTATTATAGTTTCAATCAATTTGTCAGATAGAGATGTAAGCTTTCCTAACTATACAGATCCTTTTTAAACAATGAGTAAAATATTTACTGTTCTACAGTTCTCTTCAAACATGATGACTTTTTAGAGAAAGCAAATATATTCTTCAACCTTTTAGCAAATTCTTTCTTATAGTCTCCTTTGTACCTGATGCCATACTGATTTTTAAACACACCAGTGTTTTTTCTTTAGATATCTTATCTGGGGTCTGAGCTCATCTTTATCACGTCTGACATTTATACAACATGTTTAACATAAAAAAACAAGGTAAATAAAGTTAATTAACTTTTCAGCAATTTTTTTTTCTTCTTGCCTTGCTCTTTTACTCCTTGAGATTTAGCACATCTAATAACCACTGCACATACTGGCTTTTTTGCCATTTCTGAAGACACTTGTCTCCATTTACATTAGGTACCAAGAGCATACCCCAGAAACCTCAGCAAACAAATGTAGAACAGTTAAAAAAATGTCATCTGTTACCACAAGAATGCAAACATTTGCCGAAGTACTTAGATTTTAAGAATTTGTATAGATTTACTGCTTTCAGTAGGACTACTCATGCGAGTCAAGTTGATTCCATGACTAAATGTTTTGTTTATTGATTTTTGAATTTGAAAAACTGCAAAAATCAGAAATTTTATATACTTACCAACCACCTCTTTAATGTGATAGGATTGATGTTGAAGTCTTTTACCAATCCAAGATCATGGTACATATGTTCCAAACAGCTCAGCATCTGTCGCCAGGAATGGATAAGTTATTGGCTTGACAAATATCACTTTACTTTATGAGATATTGCAGAGTGAATTTCCCCCTTGCAAGCACTGAATAATTGCAGAGCCCTCTTGATAAGATGCAAGAAAGATGTTCAAAGATTGCATGATTAGAGATAGTGCGAGAGGGGAGACAGAGAAGTTGTGAAAGCTTCTTGAAGTAGACAGATTGCTGTTGACCTCACATGTTCTGTGCAGGGCTTTGAATCACACCAGCTCTCTTTAGTAAATGTGATTCATGTGTATCAAAGCAATTTCTTTTCACACACACACAAAAATATTGCAATTTTTCTAATTCAGCTGGGATATGTTCTAACACTCAATGGAATCAGTGGGACTTTCTCCACTCAGTCCAAAGGTCCTAGGTGTATACAAAATGACAGCAGAAGAGAACCTTGAAGAAATGTTTAGCCTATACATGTGCCAATATTTTCTTTGTTTATGACTTGTCATGAGTTCCTAAACCCACTAGCTTAACTCAGGCTTCTGGATTAACAAAAGATCTCCCATTATGATACTACAGAACTGCAGGAGGTTTGTGACCATCCGCTCCTGTGAACTGTATCTGTGAATCCCAGGAGCTGAGATGCAAAGGAAAAGCAGCTCTTCTGCAACAACATCTACTCCAGGGTAGGGAGGGAGTGCAGGCAGTTTTAGCACTACTACACCCAGTTAATCTTCTGGGTTTGAAAATAATGCAAAAGAATGGTATTAGCAATCTGATGTGTCTGGTCACTTAACAGGTGACACTGGTCAGAAATGAACAAACTTCCAGACCATCAGGAGTTTATGTATCTGCATTCCCATTTCTGAAGTCAAAGCAGGGAATGAAATGTAGCCATGGTATTAGCAGATGCAGCTTTTAGACTGTAGACTGACCCAGGAGCTCTAATGTAATGAGTGCAATGTCAAAAATATGGCCTTGGAGACATTTTTGGTTAGGTTTCTGTTATTTAGGCTCTTAAAAAATGCTCCAGAATGATTTCATCTAATGAAACATTATATTCATTCAGGGAATATACATAGTTCGTGCAGCAACTAGGAGGCTGTTTTTGAGTCATTTCAACAGGAAGGAAAAGATTTTCCTGCAAGACTTCAGGGACCATGTCACAAGCTGTATTGTGATCAGATCCCATGGTGAGCGTTTTGCTGTAGACCACCTTGTCTTGTTCCTAGTCTCAGAGGCCAAATATATGTTTTGCAATAGTTTCAGAAAATACTTTCTGAGACAATAAACTTGATCCAGAAGGTCAGAATAACCCACAGAAATGCCTGTTTCCCTCCAGCTGTTGCCAAGAGAGCTTTGGGTGAGTGGCAGGTTGATTCTGAGTCCCAAAGCACCTGCCCCTGAACACATGAGAATCTCACTTTTCATTTTTAGCTTTCTCGGTCAACAGAAAAAGCTTGAAGATTGGACTTTTCTAAGGCTTGAAAGTGAGTGGGCATTTGGGAAAGAGAATGCAAGCTTGCTGTGTGGCTCTGTTAACTGAGATGCCACAGAGCACAATATTAATTTGCTTACAGAAGACTGGTTTATAACCTGCCTGCCCCACATGGAGCGTGTGGGCAAATGCTCATTGCTAAACAAGCATTGACAGAATTGAAATATTCTCTGTATACAACCCAGAGCTAAAAGTGTGAGACAAACCAGAGTTTGCACAGTATCTTATTTCTGATCACCACTCCTTGCAGTTCATGTCTCATCTCTGCACCTTCTTGTTAGCCTCATACATGCCACCATGTAGTGTTTCCTAGTGCTCTGAATGAGTTACTGTGCTAAAATACTATGCCTCAGCACACAAGAATACGTGGATAATGTGGGGTTTTTTCTCTCCCTATTCTTTCTTAATAGTCAGAACAACAATGAGCCAACAGTGTTATAGTCCACCTGGCAGGTTGTAATTCTCTCCCACTATAAAAACCTGACAGGCATTCCAAACCTGGGGGTGAGAATTTTGCCTGAGCAGTTGCACAGCCACGGTTCAGATTAAAAAAGGGCTGGAAAGGGAGCAGCAACTGCAGAGCACCAACCTTGTCTTGGCACGGACTGCCCAAGGGAAGCTCTACCAACCTCTGTGAATGGAAGATGGCCCTAGAGCCACCAGAGAGTTATTCTGTCACTCTGCTAGCTGGATGAAATGTCCTGAAGGAAAAATGCTGTTACTGTGAAGGGGGGCATGGGGTGGTTTTCCTTGTCATGTTCATAGAATCATAGAATCATAGAATCATAGAATAGGCTGGGTTGGAAGGGACCTCAGAGATCATCGAGTCCAACCCTTGATCAATTACCATCACAGTCACTAGACCACGGCACTGAGTGCCATATCGAGTCTCTTTTTAAATATCCCCAGGGACGAAGAGTCCACCACCTCCCCAGGCAGCCCGTTCCAATGTCTGATCACCCTTTCTGTGAAAAAATTCTTTCTAATATCCAGTCTGAACTTACCCCGGCACAATTTAAGACCATGCCCTCTTGTCTTACTGAGAGTTGCCTGGGAAAACATCTACAGGTGCTGAGCCAGAATGGCTCTTATACACACAATATCTGATTGAGAAAATAATTAAGGTGATTGCCACTGGGGGTGCTTCTAGACTTACCCAATCCTTCCTTCAGGAAATATCCAATGCTAAAATCCTCCTTTAGTCCTGTTCTCCCTTACATCTCCTAGGTGACATATACTCATATTTGCTCAATCTAGTTTTACTTTATATTATAAACTGGCCATTACGGAAACGTGCTTCTCCTTCACATTTCTACAGAGGTTTACATATGGGCATTCCAGAACCTTCTACAATGCAAGTCATGAGCAACGAATGCTAATAACAATAAGAAAAATAGCAATAAGAAAAATAGGAAAACAGAGAAATAAGAAATAAGGTTGTGCATGCAGCTTTGCAACCTCTTCAGAATAAAACCACAGAAAAAACATTGCCTAGAAGGGCATGAATCAGTGCATGCACCTCTGCACACAGCAACATGCTGCTTTATTGATTTGAGTGGAGTTACTGATGATGTGGTTAAGCATACACTTTGCTGGGGATTGACTTGTTCAGATAAAATGGCATGAGAGAACTCGTGGCAGTAATAATAGTGTACTGATTGCTGTGGGACATTACTAGGAAGAGCTCAAAGAAAAAAATTAATAGGAGTAAGAATATGATAATCAGAATAATCTATCTGGCATCTGTTAGGGAAAAGTAATGCATTGTGGAGTGAAAATTTAAAAAGGATAGAGAGGAAGGGGTAGGAAAGGGGAAAAACCCTGCAGAACATCTCAAAGAGCTCTTCTGGCCTTATTGTCTCTCAGAAAGAGCACTAACCCAGCTAACATGGCATCCTTACCTCGTTGGGTTCCCACAACCAGACATCAAAAGTTGGTTTTCGAAGAGCTTCAATGGTCTCCTGGGACAGCATGTACTACAGACAAAAAGGCAGGGGGGTTAACTAAGGGTCCTCCAGCCTGGCATGAGACCTGCTACTGGCACCTCCTTGGGACTCCCAAGGTTCCATTCACATTGGGTTTAGCCATCTTTCCTAAGGAGAAAGCAACTGATCTCTCTCTCTGCTGGCCCAGCCCTCCTCACCCTCCCCACCAGCTGCTTGTGGTCACTCCAGGATGCTCACATCTGGCAGGCAGCAAGCCCCTAGGTAGGTCACTGCCCACCACCAGTTATGGCTGGATGGTGTGAAGTGTCTATGATAACAGTGCTAAATTAGCTGGTGGGTATGATATACTTTCAGATGATGTACGCTCTCATTTAAAATATTTTTTTCAGCAACACTTATATTTTCAAGTTGGTTGTCAGCCTGCAAGACTCAAGTGATTTTTAATCATTACATTCAGAGGCTTAAAAGAAAATCAAGCTCAACAGCCATTTGCAATTTGTATACAAAATGAAAAAAAGGAAAGTGTGAGGGTTAAAATACCAAGGGAGATCTCAGCTCCACCAATTAATCTTTTCAAGACTCTATTGATCAGAATCTTTCTTGTACACAAAACTCTTGTAGCTGCAATTGGCCTGTTTACCATGGCTGTCTCTAATCATTTTGGGCTTACTCTACTGAGCAGGTGAATGAAATTTTCTGAGCGAGCTAATTGCTGATACTTAATCCAAGGAAGAGTAACACTGAAGATTAATTTTTCTTTCTTGAAAAGGTAATGTTTTTTGCATTTGCATATATAATGTGCATTTAATGTGACATTCTGAAAGAAAACTGTGAATTAGCAGTACAGATTTGGTTTTAGATAACGGTGCTCTAATGACATCTTCTATCAGTGTACTCAGCACTTGTAGCTTCACTGACATTGGACAAATAAAGCACTTGAGAACTGATAACAAATTTCACAGACCAGTCAAACAGAACCCAGACTCCTAAAACCAAAACTCCTCTGAGCTTTGGTGTTGGGATAATACAGAAATACAGACTACTACTTTACTCCACAGTCAGTCAGTACAACTCTTCATAGCGCTTGTTGTTAATCCAAGATCCTAGTATCACAGCAGTAGATCAAAGGTTGGGATAAGTATTTATCAAGGGGAAAAATTCAGGTTAGATCTTCTACATTTTGTAAAAAGATGTGTTAAGAGTCAGAAGCACAAGCCCTTTGTGTAAAAGTCAATTAAAAGAGATGCTAGGCAGAGCAGAATAAATAGCAAAACCTATAATTCATTGCTCTGTAAGTCTCCCAAGACAAATATGTAGGGATGCATGTCCAGATCAGACACCTACATCACAGCTTACCATGTGAACTTCAGAGTAGCTGAGCCAGCCAACAACTGTCCACTGTTAAAATATGATTTGCACATGTGTGAGCTGGTGTTGTGCCAACGTGTGAGCTGCTCACTGAGCAGACATAACCTGGTAGCTTTAAATAATTCCTGTAGGCAAACACTGCTGGTGCTACCTCTGTGCTGCATGGTTTTAAAACTCATTTGTCACTGTGGATTTGTACTTGCCCAGTAGACATTTTTCTTCAGGCATTACTGTTTTCTCTAGCAAATACACTAATTCATATTCGCAGGGACAATGAATCATTCTGGAGAGATTCCAATGTAGCATTTTCTCTTTGCCTCCCTAGGTGAAGCATTCCCATAAATTAATTTCTAAATTAAAAATAATCCATTAGGAAAAAAACAGGCATAAGCACTATTTTCAATTAGAGTACAATATTATAGGCTTTTTTTGACTGTTTGCTATGAACATGGAAAATAAACAAGTACAACTAGACAGAAGAGCTTTAAATGATGATGAATGCAAAATATTCATTAACATTTCAAACACTAATGAGCTTTCAAGCATTAAAGACTACTGAGGATCCAATTCTATGTCACCGCAGATAAGAACAGCTTTTTCTATAAGCTTCCAGGGGTTTTGGATGAGGCCCTGGATTTAGAACAACCAGGAGGTAGATGGCTAGGAAGTCATGCACTGTAAGCTAGCACTTGTCAGGATGGCAAGCATATGCTAGGATTTTGGGAAGAGCAAGAACTGAGTGGTACCTTTGGGTAGGTTGGTACATCCCTCCGGGGAGTCAGCCTCTTGTTTTCATCCAAAAAGCTGTACTTGCAGGGACAGTTAGTCCTGAAATGAAATATTCAGCTCTTAACATTGTGGGAACACAAGTGCAGTGCCTTGAAAAATTCCAGAAGTTCTCTGCTCTCTTAGTAGGCATTGCCTGGAGGATTACCACACTCTCCAAACGATCTAATGTGGGGTTACTCAAATGCTTTAAAAGTGTGGTCCTCTTTAGGATTTTCTCCCCTTGTACAACACCCCTGCCACCCACTGCCAGTTATCTGCTTTTCCTTCCTCTACATGTAGAGGGGCCAAGCTGATGCTATTCCCATCTGAGCAGGAGGACCATGATGGTGGGAGGATTACACCAGCCTTTCAGCCTCTGCAGAACATCTAGGTTGCTGCATTGCAGTGCAAGAGCATTTTCTTACCTTCCAGCCACAGGGAGCACAATAAAACTGAGAGCTCTGTGGTATCACCCATGGCAATTTTGATAGTTTAACTCAGCACATGTTTGCCAGGTTGATAAGCACATGGACTTTAACAACTCTCATGTGAGGCTGATCTGTTTGCATTTTGCATATATCCTCTTAGTCCTAACATTTGGATCATCCTTTCTCCTTTTTTTCAAGACTCTTACCAAATAAAGCTAAACGAACCCCCACAAAAGAAGCCAACCAAAGCATTCAATTAACTATATTTATCTGTTTTACAATTGTTTCACTTGTTCCATATTGCATGTCTTTTTAGTGTTTCTCTTCTCTCTTGGAAATTTATCTAGGTCTCTTTTTTCCTCTTAACACTGATATCTGCTGTAATTTCTGATAGTGTTGCCTGAATCCTAGGAAAGTTTTGCCATTTTATAATTCATAGAGGTCAGCCGGCTTTAACTAGCTGCCTTTTCCTGCCCTGTTTAAGGAGATTTTCTGTTGATGAAAAAATCTCTTAATAGTTTCTAAAGCTGTTTCCTCAAAACTCCATTGTGAAGGGTATTAGGATGATAAAAATAGAGATTGGGGCATTCCTTGCCCTAATTGGAGCTGAATGTCAGGGTTAGATGGGGGTCAGCCAACTACCCATAATTTCCAGCTGTAGTAAGATGTTGAAGCCTTCGTCCTACTGTGCTGGGTAACACACCAGAGCCAGGATGCATCAGACCTTTACAAATGTAAAACTCTATCTGCATATGATCATTATTTTAAATGACACTATAATGTTATTAGCATCTGCCAGTGGTGAGCACAAAAAGCAGACTAGTGAAAAAAAAATATCAAAAACCAAAAATGATTTGGAGGATGCAAGTGGGGCTGCTTTGCTCTTCTAAAAAGGAGAGATGCACAATTCACTGTGTGTGATGACTTATGAACCTAGCTTTTTATCCTTACTCTGTCATTTGGTAATGTAACAGCAAATATAACAATATGTAAAAACACAAGAATACAGCTGTGTACACTGCTATACCGTTGAAGGAATAATATGCACCCATGTGTATATTTATATACATTTTTTTAAACTTCGATGTGATCTCTAATTGCAACTGTAACACATTATCCAGAAAGTGCCACTGCACAAGTGATGACAAGTCTAAACAGGAGCAAAACCTTTTCCACTTGTCTTGGGATGCCTCTGTCCCCCTCCTCCCAGCATGCACATGTCTGATGCCAGTGGGAGAGATTTTGTTCAGCCGCTCTGTGGTGAAGCACCTTGGGGTTGGGGTCACTGTGGGACAGTGGCATTGCTCCTGTGGAGCCATGATCACTTGGCAATAAGGAACCACTGCTCATTCCTCAGCATCTTCCCCTGGGGTCCCTCTTAATAGCCAGACACTAAGGAGCATCCTTTCCTCACTCTTACAGCAAAAGGAGGTGACTCTAACCACCTCAGGTTATAGGCTGAACTTGCTCTGCTGCTTTGAGACCCATGCTCTCGGGGTACAGATAATCACAAGAAGAATTCTGTGCAAGGAGGAGGAGATTTTGTACAGCTAGGAGGAAGACCCACCTTAATGCAATCAAGAAGAGATGTGGCATGTTGCTGCCACATTGATACGGGACAAATTGATGCTGAACACAGAAAATTAGGCTCCTGCTTCAATGAAGGGAGCTCAAAGCAAGCTAGACTGGGCATCTGCGTCCAGAGTTGCTTGCTGCTGAGCATTGTACCAATTTTTTCCATAGCTTTCCAGCATGATGCTCCATGCTGATCTCTGGCTTTTGCTGGCTGTCATATCTCACCACAAGCCTCTGGTGAAGACTACACTTCAGCTGGAGCTGGCTGCACTAAGAAACATAGCACTCCCCATTCCTGTTTTTCTTGTTAACAGGCTGCTGTTTATACTACAAAATATAGATTGTAAGGTGACAAGATCTGGGAGTGGAATGAGTCATGACTGGGACGGTCTCATATTTCCTGCTGTGTGGGGTGGGAACTGGGAGAAACGTGAAGGTGCCATAACTCCTTTTTCTTGGTTTTAATTCCTTATCTTCCTGTGTGCCACTATGCTCATAAATGGAGCTTTTCCAGCTCCCTATAACTCTTGAGGAAAAATACAGACACATGCACGGGCACACATGTTATTCATATCACACCCAGCACAAATCAGCATAAACAGTTTTCAGTTTCCTACCAATCCAAGCTCTAATTTTTATAATGAGATTTTCTCATATGCCTGTGCAATAAATTATGCAAGTCAGGGGGCAAACTGCAGCGCATCCTACTGGCATAAATCTGGAGCAAATCTGAGATTAATAACATTATTCTGCGTTTATGCCAGTTTGACAGCTGATTTTTGCCTTAGACTTAATAGAAATGTATTAATGCTGTGCCATCTAACACATCTGGATGGCAAAATTTATAAAAGTGAGAGATTATGAAGACTAGTTCTCTTAGCTAATCTCCCATTGCCCTCAATAGGAAACCTTGATTAAAGGTCAGAGAATTTGACCCCAAATGAAGAAAAAGAGGCTGTTCAGGCAGCATAGTTACATTTGCTGAGATAAATCCCCTTCAACCATGCTTGGAGCAACACGGTCTATCCTTCTTCAGCAGCCTTCCCAGAAGTATCTGTAATCTCACAGTGAGGATTTTTTTTTCCCAATGGGGTATTTCACACAGGGGCAGACATTCCAGCTGAGACTCTACACCAAACAAAATGCATTTTTTCCTTCTGTTGTTTTAATTACACCAAACCAAACTTCATAGTCAGAGTGAGCCTTGAATTAGAAAGTAGATTTCCAAATTCTTCTTGAATTTTCAATTGATGTTTTATAATAGCAGGAGATCATGATTAGGAAAGCTGCTATATATTTATTTGATATTTTCCCAGAGTATATATGAACTGATCTGAACATTATCTGGTTCCCAACCAAATGCCTCACTATGCATAAGTTCCTATTCCCTCTCTCCAAGTAAATCTGGATATAGAATTCCCATTCTGTATGGCGAAAAATAACTCTGTTGCAAGACCTTTTCCTCTGTTCCCATGGCCTGATCTGTTTGAACTGATGAATGGCTATACTTCTTCAAATGTTAAACTAAAGCCACTGTCCTTAATGGCTACTGGTTTCCTTGCTCCTCTAAAGCCCAGAAGTTAACTCAATTCTGCAGAAACCAGATGCTTATTTCTTTGCCTATGTCCAATGCAGAACTTACCTGCTGCTTCTTGCTGCCATTTCCTCCCTCATCTTTTTAATGTCGCTCTTGCATTTCTCAATCTCCACTACTTTCAGGCCTTCCACTGTCAACAAAGGAAAACAACAGGGGTGTTACCATGGCAAAAGACAAGGATCCTGTTTCACAATTGTGCAAAATTTCAAAGGGCTTTAAGAGTGGGGTTATCCAGTGAGCCAGCGAGCTCTTACAGTCTGCCCCAGTTCTCACATATGCAGGGGCTGCCAAAGCTGTGTATCTTGCAAACCCATAGGAACTATTTGCTGCCAATTTTAGATGATAGCTACAGTATTTTAATGCACAGAATGGCCATAATGTCTCAGCTTTTCTACAACTGTTAGCAGCAGTCAGCTGTTCTGGTGCCTCCACTTCTCTGCTGTAGAATACAAATCAAAGGAAATCCTGAGCAAGAAAAAAAAGAACCCTACCTACCATTTTGGGATGATAAATGCAGCTAGCCAAACACATCGCAGCAGGATTAGAATTCCCATTAAGATAAAAGGTTTTAATTTGAAAGTTCATGTGGAGCATTAAGGAGTGCTAGAGGCATTGCTAGATACAGAGAAACCAAAGTGCAAATGCAGGAGAGAAAGAATGTTGAAAAGTTTAGATTTAATGATTGATTTTTTTTTATAGGTATTGAAGACCTGTCACTTCTCTTTGCTGATCAATTTTGTAATCAAGAGTTATTTATGCATGGAGCACAAAAAATCCTATATTCCCCTTCTGTGTGTAATTATGAGAGCCACAAGGCAAAAGGTTTGATTGCCTTTTTATGCAGCAATGCACTTCATTCCACATAGCCATGAGAACCTAATGCAGCACAATATAAGAATATCTCCTTTTTCTTTCCCTCTCATTGAACTATCAGCATGCTCAAGGACATAATACAGCACCATTTATTAAGTACATGTCATTCACATGCAATCATTTCACAGCTCATTTGTTTGCTGAACTCACTGTTTGCACCAACAAGCTGTGGTTCACAAGCTGTGGTTCAGGGAACTCGAGGGAATGTGCAATTGTATATTTAGTATTCAGTCACTTTCTTAGAAAGTAGTAGTCAAACACTTATCTGGAGGGTAGCATGTAAGTGATAAAAAACTGCTTTGGAAGGGCACAACTCATTACGTAAGCAGAGACCTCAGTTTTGTTTCCTTTGCACTAGTAACAACAAAGGATGATGTTGGAACTTGGAAAAACGAAAAACAGAGGGGTATATGAATTGAGTCAAAAATTCCATATATTAGGAGAGGAAAGGGTTTTGATTTATGCTTGAGCACAGGGATACCCTCCACTTAAAAATCCCATTTCCAGATTAATGTTTTTTGTCTAATATTGTTACAAGCAATCTCAAGCAATCTCTCATTGTTACATCTCAGTCTCTGTATATATGATGATACAGGCAAGATGCAGTCCTGCTTTTTCAATATCTTCGTGCTGGATATCTGCCTGAACTTTTTTTGGTACTCATTCAACTGTCCATGATCAGCTGCAGCTGACCTGCAAGTCCCACGCTGCTATGCACCATTCTGGTGTGTATTCATTGGAGAAAAGTTTGTGGATAGCCCATCTGCCAAACTGCCTAAATGGTGGCTGTTGTCTATTTGAAGCAATGGGAAGAAATTCGAGGTATCAAGAGACTGCAAGGAAGGAGTTATAGTGCAAAATGTCAGTCTTAAGCATTTTTTTATATTGCATCTCTTTAGTTTTCTTCCAAAACCTCTCCAGGGGGGCAGAGAATTTACATAATTATTTTCTTAAGGTAGATGTGAGATGCTTACAAATTGTAGAAGGTTTTTGCCAGCTTCCTTAATCACGTGTGGGCTGCTGTGGGAATGCTTACTCTGCTACAAGCAGAGTAAGTCAAGACATGGGACAAAGCATTCTTACTGATAACCCTGCATGGAAGCATTTTCCAAGGGAAAGTCATAAGATTTAGTTGGGACTTAAACATCAGTTAAAAGATTTGGCTCCTTGAAAATACATCTCTGTGAAGCAGTCTCTAGAGAATAATGGGAAGGAAACTGAGAATTTTTTATGTGAGGTACAGCTGTAGTGCTATCACAAGCACTTATCCCCACACACATGTCCCCTCTGGGGAATAACTCCTGGAGATCACATGTGAAAGTGGTGGAAAAGGGATCTCCAAAGGAGGTAGTAGAAAACTCAATACAAAAGCACAATTCTTTTCACGTTCGGCTTGCAAATGATAAATGGCCTTGTCGTGCACTGATTAAAGGCCCATTATATAATTCTGCAGCAAGAAATACTTGCTGAGAAGACCTTGTGCTGCCTAAAGAAATCCTTGGGCTGAATCCAGCACTGAAACATGACTCTTAAAGCAACCTCTGGGAGTCTATCTTGAGTAGGGAGGCTGGGCACTCTTTTTTCTCTCCCAGTTTTGCTTTTTAAACACAGAAGCCTGTGACTATTTTAAAACATTGCAGATTTGCCTCTGTGTCAAATTCTGAAAGTCCAGTTTTGAGCAGATGGGTTAACTTGTAGTCAGGCAACCCAGGGAGCTCATTCCCACAGACTGAAGCTGCTGGAAGCAGGATCACAAGCGCTGAGGCAGAATAGCAGCAGATTGCTATGCCTGCTGCTATTTTCATCCCTAGCCAGACCCCCTTGCAGAGGGGAAGCCTTCTGTGGGCACCAGTGAATTCAATCCACCTGCGTGGTGGTTCCCTAAACCAGCAATGAAGTGCTGGGGCGTGTGACTGCACAACTCTTCCCAGTTGGCAGAGGCATTCAGACCTTCATCATCTTCCTCCACTGCTGCAGGCTGCGGCACTCAAAGGCTTCACTTTTGCAGGGTGCAGTCCTGGGGGTCACTGGGGAGACCCAGCAGCTGAAAGCAGCCCCAAGCTGGCTGGAAGAGTTTCTCATCAGGGCTACCAAGGGGATTGGAAGACACACAGGAATGCTTGCCTCATTTGCTCCAGTCCATGGCACTTAGCCCTGAGGACTGGAGTTGGCCAGAAGTCTCACAGAAAATGCAGAGTGACTGAGCTAGGTTTTGTTTTGTGGTTTTTTGTTTTGTTTGTTTTTTTTTTTTTTTCTCCTTTTCTTTCTTTTGGACAAAAGAATAAATTAACCAAGCCTTGGGTATACTGCACCCAAGCAGACCAGGAGGGATTGCTATTCAGACTCCTTGTGGGGGTCTGTGCTGGGGGAAAGCACACTGCAGGTTGTCCCCTCCATGGATGTTGCCGGAGGGCTCCCACTGCACTGGGAACCTGCGCTGGGGTGGCCTCAGGGAGAGGTTCCCCTACAGCTGCTTTTTGAATAAGGACATATTTTCCTCTCCCTGCTGACAAAGACATCAGTAGCTCTCAGCAGCTGCAGGGTCAAGGTAGCTTCTGGTCAGGGGAAATTTCAAGAAAACAAGTTCATCCATGAACCCATGAACCAAGAACCAAAACCCAAAAACTTTAAAAAATATATTTAATATTATATATATATTTTTTTTTTTTTTATTTTTTTTTTTCCCCAGCCAGATCTAGTGAGAAAGTTTTCTCTGCAGCTGTAGTGCTGGGGAAAACTCTACCCGCTCCTGACTGAAATGCTGTATATCAGGTGTATCAGTGAGGATTTGGCCTTTGGTGTCAAAGCGATGCTGGGTGTGACTGTGCCTTATGCTTACCCCTCCCCTCGGACCTGTGTTCTCCACAGTACACTGACAACAAATCAGATTCTGCGTGATGGGAAAAAAAAAAAAGAAAAAGGAACAGAAAAAACAACAACAAAAAAACAACCCAAGAAAACAAAAAGAAGAGCAAAGGAGCAACCTGACCACTCGAACTTGGTCGTTGAGCAATAACTGGAAGTGCTTGTGGGGGAGGAAATGGCTGCTGCCCAGTACTCTGCCAGGCAATGTGGGCAGCAAGGGGTGAACCCCTGTGTTTGCAGCCCAGAAGTTTCTGCCTGGTGAGACAGAGAGATGTGAGACAGCAAGATGTAAGACAGTGGGCATGAGGCTCAGCTGGGTGAGGGGGGGGTGAGAGAGAAACTGGGTCTGGGGCATGGCATGGAGGGAAGGCTGGGGGGCTTGGAGGTGAGGATGGGGAGGTGGGTGGTGGGGATGCTGAGTTGTGGGGACACAGTAGGAGAAAGACATGTCGGGAGCAGGACACAGCCCCAGGCTCAAAGCTTGATGGAGGGATGGATGGCCCCTTACTGGGGAGACTGGGAGGTGCCCACAATGCCAGGCATCCCTCCCCAGCACTGCCCCTCCAGTGGGTGCCACCATGGCCTCCTGCCTTCCCCATGCCTTGTCCTGGGCTGCTCCGTGGCCTTCTGGGCTCAAGACCAGGCAAATGAGAAGCAATTGGAGAAAGCAGAGGAGCAGGATAGAGCTGGGGTACGGTGAGGGGGGTGAAGCAAGGGGGGGTTCTGAGACACCGGCTCTCAGCGTGATACTGAAAGAAAGGAACACTCACATTCAACCTTTTTCTCCAGCATTGCCAAGTGATTAGCTACTTCCGTTTTCAGCTCGTTGATTTTAAAAACCCTGAAAAGAAAATCCTCATGTATGAATGGTATACACTTAGCACCTTGACTACAAAGAACTTTTGCTACAAATGCCTGTATTTTTCAGAGGATTTATATGTCCAGCCGCGATTGCCATAAGGAAAAGAAAAATTACCATGGAAATGCAAAAATTTGGGCACAAAATACACCCTCGCTTAGTTTTCAGAATAATTAAGCACAAGTGATTTTTTTATGACCCTGGTAATGTACTGTGGCTCTGCAACACTTCATTACCCCTCCTCTCAGTAGTGACTTGTTATTGTACCTCCCAGGGAGGCAGAGTTATATTGATAATGCTTTGCCTGACAGCAGCATCTCAGCGTCTGTGCTCTCTGAAGCCCTCCTCCCCCTGGGTTACACTGTCGATTTGCTGAGCTGTGGTGGGGTTGATCTATATCTTACTGAGAGCAGCTAGAACAAACTAAGCAGCTGTACAGGTGATGAGAAATCCTCTTGGACGAGGCACATTTTTGGGTGATAAAGGAAAAAAATGAAACAAATCAGATGATTTGGCTGTTCGAAGAAGAAGTGTTTCTTTTGCTTCCAAAGAGGGCAGGAGGACAATAAGAACATTTTTATTTGCTGCTTGTTCTGCTTTTTCAATCAAAGATAATTGCTGAAATAGTTTTTGGTTTAGGCTACTATATTGTTGTCAGCAGGAAATAACATGTGTACTGGGACTAAATTTGTCAGGAAGAATGAAGTTTGAAAGAGAAATTAAATTCCCTCTGCCTCCTGTGAAAATTTCACTTTGAGTTGATAAAAGAAATATTTTAAATTAAGAATAATGTTCATCTTCTTACCTTGAGAATTGTTCTGCAATCTGTCCCAGTAAATTCTGGAACAATTCTTCTTTCTCTGAAAGAAATAGAAGGGAGATGTAACAAAAAATGACAGAGGCAAGAAGAGACTCTCAGACCCCCTGTAAAATGGCATGCCCAGAATTCCAGCTTTGATAGTGAGGCATTCAGCCAAAAAGTTGTTCTGGTCCTTTGAACAATGACAGCATTTGGGAATGATTCCTCGTCTCAGGCCTTCCTCTGCCTGCAGATTACAGTTAAGATTTCTCAGTTGTTGGTTTTTTGGTTTTTTTTTTTTTTTGGGGGGGGGGGGGGTGCTAAGTAACTTGTTTTAATGGTATCTTGCATCACCTTCTGGAAAGGAGAACCCTTTCACATTTCTTGGGTAGGGCACCCAGAATAACCATCTGATTTGGGAAGATCTGGCTCAAAAGGATTGCCTCTACACCATCAGCACATGGTGCCAGAATGCCCATGAAAAACACAAGAGCTTATAAACACAAGAAAACTTGGCTTGCCTTTTGGATTAACACTGGGACATTAGACTGGAGACCAATTTTTGTCTTCAAAATCATAAGAATCACACTGCTCTGCATAAAATTCCAGCAAACATGAGATGCCAAAAGACTGTCCTTGCAGAGTGAGGTCCGCCCTTCCTGGTTCCTGGGACAGACACAGCAGAGCACAAGTTTCCCAACCCCTTTTTTCCTTGAGAACATAACTTGGACTGAGCTGCTTTAGGGATCCCCTGAGGATCCCACCACTGCATGAATTGCTGTGTCTGTGGTTGCTTTGGGAGCACTCATGCTGGTGGCTCCCTGCCTTCCACTGCCAACTCCAGCATTCTGGCACTTCACACTGGCTTGGGAAAGTCAGCCTGGTGAAGCCCCATTCCTATACCAAGACCACCACAGGACTGCAGTCATTAACACAAGGAAAAGCAAACAAATCCTTAGAACAAGGCTCTGGATTTTGAGGGACAGTACACTTCAGGAAGTAAGAAGTATGATAGCAATGTTATCCCATCTTTCAGTCTGTCCACACTGTATTCACACAGACATGGGAAGCATAAATCACCTTTGCTGAGCTGTGAGTTGTTCCCACTTCCTCCTACCAGCTTATTTAAACTGCACTGTGCTGTGTTCATTTTCATGTCTTCAAGGTGGATGTAATCCTGATATCTCCTGCTCCAGGAGCAGAAAGATTGCATGCTCTCATATAGAACCTACAGCTTAAAGAACATCCGCTTACACCCAGCATAGAAATACCCCAGTGGCATTTCTGAAGCTACTTCTTGCCCTTGCTTGAGGGAGAGTGATGCCTTATGAGTGCAATCAACCAGACAAAACACATCAGACAGAAATACAGCCCAGCATTTACAATGCATTTCTAAATAATAGCTCTGTACCTGTTGAAATTATTTGCAATTCCTCAAGTATTAAGAGATGTCAAAAATACTTGCCAAAAGCATTCATTTTCCTGGCCAAAACAATGTTACCCCTGTGGCTCTAAACTGGAGCAAGCACTCTGTGGTCTGAAAGTCTCAGATCTAATTCCCTTTTTTTTTCTTTTTTTTTTTTTTCTCCTGTGATCTGACTCCCAGCGGTATGGATAGCAGAGCAAATACAGACATGAGTTCTTTTCACAAAAACCCATTTTAAAGTTTTCTCACAAAACCCATTTGAAAACCCAAGCACTCAAACACAGCAAACAGAATCTTATTTAAGACAGGAGGAAAGCTTACCGTAGGCAGCACCTGGGATGGCACAAAAATCCAACAGTGAGAATGAGCAGAGAAACCCGTGTCCTCTCACTTCAGTGCAGATCAGCTCTCTGACAGTGGCTGTAGCATGCCAGAGACTGACAAGTTCCCTATGAACACTGTTCCAGTAAAAAAAAAATAAATCTTACTTTCACTCCCTCCCCCTGTCAAAACTCACTCGGAGTATTAGGACATTCTCATCCCGGGAACAGTCAGCTGCAATCTGATGTTTATGGATGTAATAAAAGACTTTCAAAACGAAGATGTATGTTTTTATAACCCTAGGGTGCAGTAAAGATATATGACTAAGAGTGGCAGTTTGTCTCATCTTAAAGAGACAAAGATCTATTTCTTTGCCCTGCTCCTTTCTGAGGGGAAGACCTCTGGTAACCCCTGATTCTGAAGAAAAGGCAATATCGTGCCAACATAATTAAATCCCGCTTGCCCCTTCCTTTGTAGAACAGGAAGGTTACGTGTCCTTTTACTCTCTTCATTACCCTCTGCCTTCTCTGTGTTTTTTATACCTCGGCACAGGGCTGACACCCCAGGTCCATGCAGCTCTTTTCCCTCCGTTGTTTCGTTTGTTTTGCTGCAACGCTCTCTGGGAAAAGGAAATCCTACTGCATGGAGCGTGGGCAGATGGAACCTCTGTCCCTCACTGAGGGTCACCAGATCCTGCCTGGTAACCCCAAAGCCTCCAGCAACTCCTTTTTCAGCTTCCCCCCCTCCTCCCCTGCCACCAGCACCATGAATGCGCAACATTTGCAAATGCAGGTGTTCAGCAAGTCAGATTTTTGCACGATACGCAGGGCATTTTAGAGGAAAATCAGAAAAAAAAAACGCTAGAAGAAGCTGCCAGCTCAGGCTTCCTTGGGCTTCCCATGGCTCATTCCTAAGGCTCGTTCCCAAGCTCGCCGCAGGCACAGGGACTTCGGCTCCTTGCCTGCTGGCCCGCTGCTGAGCTCAGCAGAGAACTTGGCCAGAGCATCACAGAGCCAGGAGCCACTTTGCTCTCCCTCCTGGCAGCTCCATCTCCAAGCAGGTCTGGACAGAAAGCAGGTGTGGGGCAATCCGGCAGCAGCACTTTTTCCTGTGGCTCCCACTCGGAGCCGGATTGAAGTGCTGGCACTCAGTTCAGACCTTCCCTGCCAAAAGGGGACTAGGAACATGCATCTCAGGTTACAAGTAGCATCGACACAGATGGCATATAACCCACTGGCATATACCCTCAGCTTCACACCGCCCTGCTTGGCAGGGACTTTTCTCTCTCAGTTAATACGTCGGCTCCATCCCCCTTCCTCTCCCTCCCTCCCCCTCATCTCCCCTCGCCATCCTGCCAACCTCAACGAGATGCAAGCGGGGAGCACATGGGGTTGTGGGGGTGGGCTGGTTGTTTTTTTCCCTCCGTCTTTCTGCTGTGGCCAAGCAAGGCTGCGAGGACGTGGGCGCCTGCCTTTTCCTGCCAGCGTCAGGCTGGCAAATTCCTGCCACAAGGTCTCTTTATCACGTGTACCTCTGCCTCTGGCTCGGGCTCCCGTCTGTATTTCCCTTTCAGCAGCTTGTTGGGATCTGGGCAGCCAGAGGATTTTGAAAAACAAACAGCCAGGTGGACAAAAGCCTTAGGAAGGGGTGTGCTTCAAGTCCAAGCCCACACCTGTGGATCACGCCATAGCCAGGGCCAAGTTTGCTTGACAGCTCAGGTTAATCTAGGCTGCTGAATGCAAGTCCCTGCTTATGTGAGTAATTCTGAAGGAGCTGAGCAGTTGCCCCCATCCTGATGCACGTGTCCACGTGGGATGCGTGTAAGGAGTAGCAAGCAGGAGGGGCTTTTTCTCTCCGCCTCTCTCTTTTGACTCTTGTCTGAGCTGTGAGCATGAATACGCCTCTGAAAGGAGAGCAGGGATACCCCAGAGTAAGATGATTGATTGTACACAGTGACTGTCCCCCAGTCTCAGCCCACCCAAGCAGCTCTGACACTGTCGGGGTTCCCCGGTGGTGAAGCTGCTGAGCAAGGTGACAAGCTCACCCTGTGTGATGGCCTCCATCCCTATCAGGTCCTGCTCTCTTTGGGTTTCCTTGCTCATTTCACCAGGGATGCTTGCATGGAAGGACCTACCAGAACAAGCTAGAGACAGAGGTGCAGACACAGCTGATGCTGAGCCTGGTGTATGCCATGCTCTTTTATCTCATATCCCTGGTGAGATCTTTAAGGGCTCGCTCAGCTAACTGAGTGCTTTGCTGATCTAACTTTGGAGCAGCAATAAAATCCCGCAGATTGGGACTGCAGTGGCTCAGGCTCACTTGAGCTCTACAGTAGCTCCTTTCTCTGCACTATCAAAAACATAACAGACTTCAATTTTGTTTCTCAAGAGTGTGCTGCTAGTAGGATTTGTTCATTTAATTGGCATCTCCAGCAATATTGCAGAGTGCCTGAACCCTTCTAACTACAATCACAACACAGGGATGCGTCTGTGACCTTTGAGCCCGTTCCACTGCAAGGATGCAGATCACAACCTTTCCAGGAGAGAGAAGATGCCTTGGGCAAGTTTGATGGGCTTGGCTGTTTAAGCACCCCAGAGGCAAGGAAGAGTTTGGCATGGGGGTTTTGGTCCCAGGGCTGCAGGATGAGGGACAGCATGTGATGCAGTGACTCAGAGCTGGCCAGCTGGGCCTTTGCCTTGCAGACAATTGCCTGTGGCAATACAGTGATTGCTGCTGCAGCCAATGGACAATCAATGGAATAATAATAATTTTTTTTTTAATTCCAACCCTCTCCCATGACTATGGACAGGAAATGAGGAATAATTTCTTAGAAAGACCCTGGTGGCTATCTCCTCCACTGGATAAAACTACTGCTTATATTTTCCTCCCAAAGGATTATATTTTCCAGTCCTACCTTCTTTTACAGTCTTTGTTGCTCTGAAGCATGTATCACATTTTCCCGGCTGCCTGGGATACTGCTGAAAAGAGGTGCATTACCTCCCACTGCTGTGAAAATCTGGGTGACCCCTTTTTTGGTATGTGTTTGGATGAGTTGCTTTGGGATGTGTAATGACGCAGGCACAGTTGTTTAAGAAGTGAAATGTGGAACGGAGCTGTGGTTTTTTTCTTTTAATGAAGAGGAACAATTTCTCACTCTATTCTTCCTACTCTCAGCAAAATGTCAGGAATGCTCAAGATTAATGACAACTCATGTGAAAGAAAAACAAATACCAATGAACATTACTTTCATCACACTCAGTTCAACTTTCCTCCTCTTTCCATAGCAGACTGTCTTATGCTTTGGCAACCTAATGCCAGAATTCTTCTTGTCCTTTTCAGTGCAGATCTTTGTGAATCCTTGTTTTATAAGATTCAGGGAAGGAAGAGGGCCCTTGCTGAGACAGTGAAATGGACTCTGCACAGAGCAGAGCCGTGTGCTGTCAGCTGGGCTGAAAAATGAGGGCCCTGGGAAAGTGCAAAAAGTCACATGTGGTCCTATAAAAATATATGGTTGGCTTCATGTTAGGGGGGAAAAAAAAGGCAGATTTTCTAGAAAGCCCTTCAGCCAGCTTCACAGCTGGTATAACACAGTGGCATTCCACAACAGAGCTCTGCCAGCCCTGTTTGACATTCTTTCTTCCTCTTGGGGCAATTGGCTATTTGGTTACCCACACCAGCTGGTACACAGAGACACACATTCCAGTTAATACCTCACCTTTTCTCATCTGATATGCAAATACTGTATTTCCAAACCAGGAGAGATATGTTATTCCAGCAGAGTTTATTACAATAAGGAAATAGTCTAGGAGACAGCTTCTTTTCCCTCTGCCGTCACATTGTGCCTCAGCTTTGCCCACCTCCTTCTGGCAACAGGGCAATCACTGACACAGGAACTGCTTATGGCTTGTAACAAATCTGTGATAAAGTTCTTCCCTCTTTCTTGCTTTCTTTGTTCTTTTTGCCTTCCATTTGCCTTTGCTCTCTGCATACACAAGCTCCTTGCTGTTGTCTGTCTGTGCTCCCCACACATCCTCCTACTCTGACTTTGCTGTGCCCTTTCCTGTAGATGTTTCTGCTGCACCAGATATGGGTACTTCAGAGAGCAGCTTTTGTTCCCTTCGCTTCCCCATTTAAAAAAAGGCAATGCTATAAGACACAATGTTTCCTTGTGTAACACAAGAACCAAAGCAAGAAAAGGTGAGCCCTGTAATTAGCATTGTCCAGCAGATGAGATGGGAGCAGCAAAACTGCCTTATCCCTGATCCCCGAGACTCACCCGCTCCTGCCTTTTCCAGTCCCAGACTTCCTGGCTCCCTCCTGTTCTTTCTGTGCAGTCTACATTTCCAAGAAAATCTTAACCTCTTGCCCCTTGTGTCGCCTGTCTTCTCATTTTACTGCCACAGCCTGTGTCCACAGCTGACATCTCCTACCCTCCTCCAGCCCTGCCTTAGCAGGCAGCCTCTGCCCCTGGCTCCAGAGCCTACAAGCTCTTGCTCAGGCTGCCTTGGTATGAGCAGGAGGAGATATTGCAGCTGCACAGCTGAGAGAGACCCTTACCCAGATGCTCTCCAGGTATTGCCCCAAGGAAATGCTCTGCTCCAGTGTCTGAGAGCTACTGGCCTCAGCACAGCAGTGGCCAGCAAAGAGATGTGGTAGCAGTGCCACTTCAGTCCTGCCTGTGTAGTACAATAGCACAGTGTGCTGGGGAATATGTTCCAGATGTGTTCTTTCATTCCGGCCTTCTTTATTTAAATATTTATTACACTTAGAGCTTCCATGCCCACAACTGAAATTATGTGCTCTCCTCAGCCATTTGAAAATAACACGGGGGACAAGCGTTGTGCTCAGCTTTCCAGCAGAGCTTTGCAGAGAGTTGCACAAGTTTAACAAAACACTGCAAGACAGGCTTTCAAACATCATCTGCCTTGCCTGGAAAAAAGCACTGCTCTATGCAAGACTTTCCCCAGGACATGAGTGGTGCTGAGTCAGACCAGAGGTAACAATTGTGAAAGTCCCTTGGACCCCTGCCATTCCACCTCACCCTCAAATCCTTTGAAATCTGAGGGCTGGTTTTTATTTTTTTTAGCTTTCCTCCAGAACACTGTGATCAAACACTTCTTATTCTGCCGTAGCTACAACCATGACACTGTCATCTTCCTTTCTTGTATCAGAGCCACATACTTTCCATGTACAAAATGTTCTCAAACTGAGCTTTAGTAAATTCAGTTCAAAAGGGTCGTTTTACCTGAGAGCTGCCCAGTTGCAACAGGTATCACTTTGTATGGAGACCTGGAAGAGTCAGAGAGGGCTGATGTTAGCAACACACTGAAAGCAGTTTGTATTTCACATTTGACAGCAAACAAGGTGGGATGTGGAGAGATGTTCTACATGAAACACTTAAAAGCAGTATCTTTTCTTCAATTACTCCTACTTTTATAACAAGCAAAAATCTTCAAAACCAGTGGGTATTAGTGTCATAAGCCAGCATGCAATTCCTCCAGTCATCTTCCTCCCTCTGAGGAGCTGCTCACCTCCCACTGCACACAAAAGGTGCCTGCAAGCAACCACCACCCCTTCTCTTGGGCTTGACATTATTTTTGAAGAGTAGGTTGTAGCAAGGCTTACCTCTCTGTGTTTGCTGGCATTGTCGGATCAATGGATACCATACAATTGTCTGCTGTCAAAAGGGAGATTGTTGTGTTCCTGAAAAGCATGTTTCAAAGAGGTTTATTTGACCTAGAAATCCTGGCTGAAAGTCAGGGGTGCTGCGTATGGTGCATAGCCATCTTCTCTCCAGCAGCCCTCATGGCCTGGCCTGGCACAGTCTTGGACCTGTTTCATGTTGGTACAGAAAGGGTCAAAGCATAGGATGGGGGATGGGGGAGCATTGTTGCTTCACCCATTGCAATTACCAGAGAGGTTTCTGGGAAAATGTTAAATGTGATCATCTTTGATCTCAGAGCAGACTTTGCTCCCTGCTAAATCATGTATTCTGTTTACTCATCCACTAATAATTTCTATTAAAAAGCTGTTTTGTGTTACTCAGCAGCTCTGTTTTGATTCATGCTATACAAATGACTACCAGTGCTACAGATGTCTCAAAATTGTTTAGTTGCTTCTTTACCAAAACAAGCAAAAGAAATGTCTTGCTTTATATGGAGTTGGGTTTTTTTAATATTGTGCTAGGTGTGATCCCATAGGCTCAGATGTAAACCTTGAAGGTTTGCTTTGGCTTCAGGAGCCTGGCTGAAATGCAAAGTTCTTCAGAAGTCTTCTGTTGAAAAAAATAATGCCAAATCATGAATCACTAAAACTGCTTACCAGAGTTTTCTGGGTGATGGAGTGGAAGCATTTGACATAAGGCAAAAGAGTGTTTTTAACCTCTTTAGAGAGGAGATGGATTTTCTTCTTACAGAAAGCAATAGGCAGGATAGATAGCAGAGGATTAGTTCTGTCCAGCAGTTTATGCAAATTCTGAGTCAATATAGACAATTTTATCTTTCAGTCACCAGAGCTGGAGTCATACAATAAACACATGATTAAAGACTGGCTTATTTTTTCCTGTGCTTTTTCTTCATTTTAAACCTATATGTAAAAAAGTAAAGACTATGATTTATTGCAAGGCCTGTATGCAGACAGCAGATGCTCCCTTCTAGATGTATCTGTAGAGCATCCCTACCCCTGCATCACCACCCTGGACAGGTGGTGCAGAAGGATTTGGGTACCATGCAGAAGCACCATGTGATCCTCTACCATGGATTCAAACTAGAGGAGGGTAGATTTGGATTGGAAGTTAGGAAGAAGTTCTTCACCGTGAGGGTGGTGAGACCCTGGAACAGGTTGCCCAGAGAGGTGGTGGAAGCCCCATCCCTGGAAGCTTTTAAGGCCAGGCTGGAGAGGGCTCTGAGCAGCCTGATCTGGTGGGAGGTGTCCCTGCCCATGGCAGGGGGGTTGGAACTGGGTGATCTTAAAGGTCCCTTCCAACCCTGAAAATTCTGTGATTCTATGATTCTATGCACCAACCTCTCCCATCCTGACACAGACCTACACCTGATCCTGTATCCCTCTCAACACAGAGGTTTAAATTGGATTCTGTTTTCTAGGTAAGAGGAACAAACCCTACCGGGAATTACAGTAGGAGAGTTGCATGGACATTGCAGGACAGCATGAATTAGGAAATACTTGGCCTGGGCAGTGGATTTGGGGATTTTTATATGCGGAAAATGGTTCTGCTGGGATACTTTGTGTTTCATTGTTCCATACCTGGAATTAGATTGTACTGTATTTAAATAGAAAGCTTATCGCCTAGTGGCAAAGCTTCTCATTGTCCTCATTTTTGCCAATGAAAACAAGGTTTTAAACATATGGTTGTGTTTCAGTAGATAAGGACAAGAATATAGTGCTGAGATATAAGTGGTAGTTGCATACAGCCCCTGTGCACTCAGGGATGGGCTTCTGCATTTGCTTTTGGTTTTTAGACTGCATCTCTTCTGTTCTACTCTATCCCCTTCTGTTCCTCAGGTGCAGCTGGTACTGAAGTGGCTCAGTGGTTGCCAGAGCAATTGGGTTGCCCCAGTTTCTTCTTCCACAGACTAGAATGAGAGAGAAGCCTGAATAGCAGATAAATTAATCATTTGGGGTCTGTCTTTAGGTTCTCCACAGAAGTAAAAGAACAAAAGTGAAATTAATGTCACAACTGAAAAGAGAAACCTACCTTGGTAACCCTGTGGCAGTGCAGAAGAGGTCCATGATGTCTTTGGAGTTGCAATATTTACTGAAGATCACCTTCCAAACCAAACAGCAGCAGGGGAAAAAAATAAAAGAGGACAAAGGAGAGAAAGGACATTTAGTTCCCAGTGAGATATGAACTCTATTCAGGCTGAACTGGACTAATTTTAAGCCTCATCCTACTGCTTCAATTATCTGATTGGACTTGTGAGCTGGAATATTACTCTACTCATGTTTAATATGTGTGCATTTTTTGATAAAGTAACCAAGCTCTGGAGACCTAATTGTGCTGTTTGGAAGCAGAATAATGAAGTATGTGAACTGAGAGCAAAAGGTATCCCATAATGCAATACTGCTGCAGGATGATAACAAATGCAAATGTAAGGGTGTAAGAGTCCAGATTGAGGAAGAAAACAGTCCAGATTTGAGGAGGTGCTTTGATAGTTTAAAAGAACACTGCTTTTTGCACTACACCAGCTTAAGCTAGCTTTATAAAGAACAGGGATTTTTTTTCCTCCATAAGCTGTGCCAAATTTTCCAGTCTATCAGGATATATCATTCCTTCTGTCAGGTCAGAGCTCGGACCCTGGATTACAAAATTTGCCACTGTTAACTTCTCATGCCCCTGAACACCCTTCACCCCCCTGCCTTTCCTCACAAGCCAGGAAGCATCTGTGCAGAGAAGAAAGATTGAGCAGTGGGTCTGAGAGCACAATGTCCCATTGATCCCTGTTGTGATGTGGCCTCTCATGCCACAATTTCCCCCAAGTATCCTGTATCCATCAAGGCAGGTGGGTGATGGTCACTCCTAGTGGAGAAGTTCTTCTGAAGCTGGAGTAGAGGGCAGAATGTCTCTCTGTGTTCCTTCTGCTGAATATGGTGTGGAGATACTGAAACTGCTGTGGAAATAAAATGCCCTGCTGCAGTCAGGTCTAGGTCACCTTCCCACAGAGAGGAACAACAGTCAGTGGGGGGACTGGAGCAGGGTAGGTGCTGGTGTAGATCAGGACCACTTCCCTGGCTAGTGCTGGAGCTTGGTTTCCTCAGGCCTCTCAAGAAGAAATAGTCACAGAGCCTCGTGAGCAGCAGCTCAATGGGATTTGTGGGAACCTAATAGCAAAACTCAGGAGGAGCAAGAAAGTGATATTTTTGCAGACAAGGTCTGAGGCAGAGGGAAATTGAAGTCAAAAGTCTCCACTCCTTGTGGGTGTCTCACAGGAAACTCTTTTTTCACCCCACCCCTCAACCACCCCTGTCACCCCACACTCTCAGGCACAGTTTCTATTGTTCTCCATTGTGAATGCAGGGGATGTGGAGTCCCGCAAGTCAGTCTCAAGGCTGGTGACCCAGAAAATGAGGAACATGTCACCTGGGATGGCCTTCCAGTGGCTTGTCTCTGCCACCTTGCCTTGTGTGGCCAGGAGGAGGCAGGGGCTATGGGGCAGTCGGGGCTAAGGGCAGTGGGGACTGCCACCACCCTCCCTCCTTGGAGCAGGCACCATGTGTTCTGTGAGGCAAAGACTGTGCTGGAAAAATACCATGTCATCATCTAATTAAGGACTCTTCTGAAAGGCATAGCTGCCAGGAGTTAATTAAGCCTTCAACCTCACTCCAAAAGCCTCAGCCTTTGAGTGCTTTCATTCCTAAAAAGTAATAGCCCTGCACTAACATGGTTCCCATGTGCCTTTCCTACAGTGCCTGTCAGGCTCCAGGGGAAATCTCTGACTGCAGGTGTCGAGTGGTGCTGACCCAGACCTCTGCCACAGGAGCTTGCAAGGCCATGGAATAGCTGGAGGGATGCTCTGGAGCAAGGATTATCTAATTGAGGAGTGAGGAGCTGCTAATCATAGAATGGGTTGGGTTGGAAAGGACCTTAAAGATCATCTCGTTCCAACCCCTCCGCCATGGGCAGGGACACCTCCCACTAGACAACATTGCTCAAAGCCCCATCCAACCTGGCCTTGAAAACTTCTAGGGATGGGGACATTATGAGTTGGAAGTACTGAAAGATTCAGGACAAAACAGCACGATCTGGCCAGTCTAAGTTTTGTGTCTGGGAACACTCAAGCTGATGCTGAAGTAAGGCTTCAAACCTCAGTTTTCACTAGTGGTGAGAAGTTCTCTTACTCTTGAGTGAAGTGTCAGGTGTTTTGTGGTTGAAAGTAATATTGGCCACTTTAAGAGGTGGCTATGACTGATACATGAACACACATCCACCTTCCCCATTTTCCAGCCCAGATGAGATCACACCAGGCAATATCTTTACTTTCTAGAGCATCAGAGCACTTGATTAGTGAGGTAGGTAGTAACTGCTACCAGGAAAATGGGTGGGATTAATGTCTGGGTGTGTTTTAAAAGCCTGCTTTGCACAGTGATTGACCCTTGGTTATTAAAATACAGCAGCAATCAAAGCAATAAAATATAGACAGTTGAGTTCAGATAGGGCTGAAATCCAGCTCCTACCAGAATACTTGACTATCCTACTGAGTGATAGCTGCTAAAATTGTCTGACAGAGTATTGGAAGATACAGCAACTGGTACACGCAGTAACTGAGGAGATGATGCTAATTGCAGCTGAACAAAGGGTGAAGGCCTGTGATGTGCCAGGAGTGCTATTTCAGGTATTGAGGTTTCTTATTCTGGAAATCAATTATTATTGACCGGGACAGATAAGAGAGGAAAAGATTAAAAAAAAAATAAATTAAAAAAAGAATTAAAAAAACATTCAAGGTAAGAAAGCTGCTCTGACTCACAGAAAGCAGCAGGAGCTTTCAGTGCACAAAAGATGAATTTTAATGCTTTCTTTTACTCAAGGTAATAGTGAGACAGGGGGAAGCAAAACAAAGGCTGTAGTCACTAGATCATGAGCTATCTCCAGACATGTTTTTTAGCTTTCCATACTTGGAATTTTTTACTTAAGTTTGCTAAAACTGGATTTGTGAATCACTCACTGCACTTTGATACTCATCTTGGGACGGCTGTCCTCAGATGTTTGGGTTTTTTTAATCAAAATGTATAAGCTACTGAAATTTTCTTCTACTGCAACCTGCTGAGCTTTTCTGATCAGCTCCCTTCTGTCCTAAAAAACCCCAGCCAGCCTCAGAAACTTCTCAGCAATATGTAATTATTCCTAATATTGCCTGCAGGTTTATGTTCCAAATACAGCTAATGTCAGTTGAGCTGATGGAATACAATTGAAATGTATTTTGGAGAGATGGGAGGACAGCACTGTGTATTGATGGCTCCAGCACAGTGTAGAAATCCTATTTGCCTAAAGTCCATTACCATTGCAGGGACATTATAGTGACACTGGGATTGCAACCACATATCAGCCATCTGGGATACATGGTCTCTTCTGTGACCAGGGAAGAATGTTGACCTGCAGCTTTGAGGACAGGCAACCCTGTTGGCACTAACTGCAGAAGTGAGCATCCTACCCAGTCCTATGAAGGTGTCCTTGCTTGGGCAGATGTCCTGAAGACATTGCTGTTTAGCCTGAGTCTCCATGATGGTAATTTTCTGGCACTGTTTCAGACCCACAGTCAGCACTGAGGGACTTCATTTCCCTTCAAATCTGTCTCAGCTGTCTCTGATCCACTATCCTCATGTTGCTTATGTCTGGGTGGGAAGGCACTGCTGTGATGTGTCTTGCAGCATCTCACTCCTCGCACTCATGCCTGGTGCTGGAAGAAATCACTGCTTAGGACAGCTCTGAGACCTTGCTAAGGAACATAGAAGAGGCCAAAGGCAGGAGACCACAGCAGTTTTTACATCTGTGCTGGTGGGCTAAGATCATCCACATATAGGGCAGAGAGAGGTTTCCCCCTAATCCATGTCAAGAAAAGTGCAGAGTCACACAGGTCAGCACAGCCCAAAAGAGGCAGGAATAAAGGTCCTGACACACCTCCTGTAAGAAAGAGTGGACACAGGAACTCCAATATTGTCTGGTGGTGCAGGAGTCTCCTGCAAGACCGGTCAACACAAGACGCTCAGCTGCCAGTGTTATTTCTGAAAGCAAATGCAGAACCAAAATTGTGTAAGCAGAGTCACAGAGGCTATACACCACATGGAAAAAGGGACAGAGAGGCCTCTGCTTCAGCTTGCAGATTGATGACTAAATGCCATGAAGAGAATCAGCCACACATAAACCCTGGTAATTGCATTTCCCTTGGATTTGTGCCAAGACAAAAGGAACGTATTGCTCAAAAATGATGCAGCATCTGCAAACAGTTTGTTTTCCCCCTTTGAGAGTTAATATTATTTCATATTTCTGTCCTTCTTACTTTTAGCAAAACTTCTACCATGTGTAGAAAAGAAAATGACAGGAAAACTAGTTACTCTGAATGCTTAGCTTAATCATTTCAGTGAGTATCCACCAAGACCAAGAAGCAGCTGCTTGATTTAAGTGGGGAATGCTGCCTGTCTGCCTTTGAAAGTAATGTGAAGCAAAGGTGGTGGTAGGGGGAGGGGTGGAGCAGAATGAATAATAACTGAGGTTTTTTGGAGTGGAAATAATGTTTTGATGAAACTGTGGCTGTGAAGTAGGACAGCAAAACTCAATGGAGATACCTAGTTCCTGGCCCAGAGCTCACTTCTCTGAGACTGGTTTCTTCCCAGGACACAGTCCTGCATTTTCTAAAACATTTCTGAAATAAGGGGCCATTGTCTCTTAATCCATAGTATCTACCTGCAATCAAGGACAAGGATTTTAAAAGCCCTCTCAGAAAGAGCAGGGATTAAGAGCCCTGCTATTCTGCCTGGTTTTCCCACTCAGAGGAGCAGTTCAATATTCAGGACTGTGAGGGAGACAACTCTAAGGGACCACTGTGCATACATACACTCTGCAACCTACCAACTTAGAACTAATCACATTATATTTTGTTTTCAGATAGGAAGGGTGAAAACACAGCCTACAAATCCAATTTCTGTTCTATATTTGATACTCAGAACAGCTAATCCTCTGTAAACTGCAAACCCTGTTCAAAATGTTATCCTTCCCTGATCTGCAGTTGGTAAGTGGGTTTTCTTCCAAAAATTTTTTTGGGGTTTGGTTTTTTTTTGTTGGTTTTTTTTGGTTGGTTTTTTTTGTTTGTTTGGTTGTGTTTTTTTGTTTGGTTTGGTTTGGTTTGGTTTTTTTACCCTAGTAGACGTCCTAAATAAATAATGAAGAAATATTTTCAAAGCATGTGTACCCTCAGTTTCCAGTCCTACTTCATTCTGGTGGTCTCAGCCTGCTGTGTTCAAGACTTTAGGCATATGTTGATGTCTTTCTTTCAACTCAGCAAGCAATGTTCGGAGTCAGGGCTGAAAGCACAGAGTCAAAACAATGCAAAATCACAATCCTGCACTAAAGAGACTGGAGAAGAGTGTATCAAACTCAGGTATGTATCTTGCACGGACTGAGAAAATTGTTGCTGCTTCTGAAATGGCAGATTTCACAGAGGATTTCTGAATTGCTAAGGCAGAAGGCTAATGTGAAATTTTTCATTGTGGTTTTCCCTGTCTCCCAGTGGCCTTTGTTACCTATAAGAAAATGAAGAAAGAACCAGAATTTTTAGATATTACTCTGTAGAAATCAGTGGAAGGATCCCACATTTCTAAACGTGTAAGCAAATAGGTCTTCCCCCAAAACAACAACAAATTACCTATCAGTCAGAGGTCCCAATATCCAGCAGAAGCCATACGTAAAATCCCACATCTAAACATTTTGCAGGTTTGTCATTCTTTGAATTCAGGTGCAAGCATAGCACAAGCCCAGCTATAACCAAACTACCTGTCAATTTTTTATTTCTCACACTAATTAACAGCTGATATTTGGAAAACCACTCCATTTATCCTACCTCCAAATGTTGGGCAGTATTAAAAATAGCATTCTGATTTGCCATCTGTTAGATGCAGTGGGAGCTTCTCTAAGAGAAGATAATAAGTGCATGTGTAAGTGTGGGGAAGAAAACATGAGAGCCCTCAGCTGAGAGTCTGAGCAAATACAAAAAGTTCCCCTGAGCTCTTCAGACACTGCTTCTGCTAGAGGATGACAAGCATGGTAAGATGTTTTACTTCCCATAGCTGGAACTCTACAGTCTTGCTGATTCATAGTGGCAGCCACATGGTTTGACAGCATTTATTTCAACAGGACACCCAGGTGAAATGTATGGGTGGGGGTTGTCTGATGTAACTTCAACCATCTACAGGTTTGGCATCCTATGCATGTTGCTCTGCTAGACTTCCTCTATTGCCAGCAGAGAAAGAGGACAACTTCTGAAGGGTAAATCAGCCCACGTGTCCCTGAAACCCAGTTTTAGATGGGATAATTCATCCTCTGGAGGTAACACCTGCCTCCCCAGTGACTAAAGGGGAACCTGTGAGCTTGGAACACTCATTTCTAACTTTTAGATGGTTATGGTTAAAATGGTTCAGTGGAGTGAATCCTACTGATTTCCTAATTATATACATTATCTTAAAATGAGAAACAGGAGCCACCAGACAAAGCTGGTGTATCAGTATCCCAAGGTTCATGACTTTATGGTTAAGTCACAGTTCCGATCCTTATAACATCCCTGAACAGAGAGCTATGGGGAAAGAGATTTTTCCCTTTTCAGGAAAGACAAGATGTCCATGATACACTCACACATGTGACTGCTGGAGACAGATTCAACTGAGAGGGACAGTAGGGCAGAGGCTGGCTCTTTCAGTGCAGGCAAAGAAGGTTCTCGTTACTTTTTAGAGTTATTTGGGCTCACAGAAGAAGTGAGGTTACATTGAATAGAGCCTTCTGCAACTTGCTGACTTTACTGAGGGGCATATTGCTAGTATTCAGTCTTTCAGTACTAATGATCAGTGGCAGAATGAGAGGCTGAGATGAGAGTATCTCATTTTCTGCAGCAAACTTAAAAATAATTAAACCTATGACAAATAACAGAAATGTCTATACTCTGGCTTTTCTTAACAGAAAAACTGAGCACAGTTGCTGCTAATGGAGTACTAAGTGCAATTAACCCTGTAGCACAATAATGCATTAGGCTTGAAATGTGCTGTAAACTGGATAATAAGGATGCTTCAGCACCAAATGTCCTCACTAAATATGAGTGAAGACAGGTTGTTTGTTTCAAAATTACTCACACGATTAACATCTGACATTACAACATGCTTGATAGAAACAGCCAGATAGGACTGTCAGAAGGAGTTAATGGAGTAAGGAAAACCAAGTGTGATGAGAGGCCAGTGAAAGTCTACGTTGCATCTTTAGAAGTAAGTTCAGTAGAAAAGTCTTAGAAAGAAAATGGTTTTGCCTTGTTTGTATTAAGCCAAAAGAGTTCGTATGTGAGTAGCATAAGTTGTTGGCTTGTCAAAATCCATAGGTAGTGTGTTGGACCTATACTTTGTCTTGGCTAAGGTAAGCATAAAATGTGGTGAATAGACTGTATGTGACTTCAGAAAGATAAAGACCAGTAAAAAAGCCTTTCTGGGTGATTGGTACTGATGGAACTACACTGCAGTCCTGTGCTGCAATTATCATTTGGCCCCTTAAATGTGCTGAGGAGCATTTACTTGGGAACAGGAGAAGCCTCAAGCATGACTTTTTCTTGGACTTTTTAAAATCACAGTTTTAAAACATTCTACTGTCTAAACTGTTTATATGCTGTAATGTAATGGATTTTTAGGAACTTGCTGTTCATTTCTTGCTGCTTTATAAGAACATCCTGCAGCCACTTTTGAATTCATGAGGGCAGATGAAACTGGAGAGACAAAGTTAGCCAAGATGACTGGACAAGCTCAGGCTGTGCTACCTTGCACCTTCCCTCTCCCACAGAGATCTGCCAGCACTAAGAGAATGGCCTTGATCCCACAAAAACACATACTTATGCCTCAGTGCACTAAAGCAGGTTTTGACACTGGTGTGTCCACGTTCTGGAAGAACCTGCAAAACACCAACCAAACAGAGTGACCCCAAGGTCGCCACGTCCTGACTGCTTGAGAACACCCCTCAGAACACTGCCTTCAATACTCAACAGCTAAAAGGCTGTTCTAGGCTCTAAATCCCTGTTCTAGACAGGGAATTGGGTCCACAGGCACTGCAGAGCATGCTTGTCCTGCTATGCAAGTGTCACGGGGATGCAAAAGTATTTCATTGTCTTGAACTGATCATCATGCTGTTATTTTTCTGCTGTGTTTTGTTTTCAATCTGAATCTAGTTTGGTGTGTTAAAAATAGAATGGCAAGTTTTGGAAAAATCTGTGGGGTTTTCTGGAGTCCAGGCTTAATACCACAGTTGCTGTTGCTCTAATTAAAATGAAAAGCCCAGATGACAGAAACAATTCCTATGCTCTGACTTTTTGGTGTGATTACCACAGCACCAAAATGTGGCTTTAGTTCTGTTCATTGTGGACCTTAGACCAAGAGCAATGATGGCTGTGGGTGGCTTGGTGTTCTCCTCCTTGGGTTAGTATGGTAGACACTCAGAAAGGTTGAATTCAATACATTTCTGAGAGAAAAAAAAAAAAAAAAGTAAGTTTTTTGTCTGGCAACCAGAATGACTCAGTAAACCAGTAAAATGGCTCCAAAATTCTTCAGTTCTGAAGAGGAAGAAAATACCACTCAGTGATTTCCTTGAATCCTTGACAAAAGCAGCAGTCTTTTTCTTTTTTCCAGTTAGTTCAGGCTCTGTAATCCTTTGTTTTCCATACTTGTTACAAATATGATATTTATTAAGACACTGGAAATGGAAATCCTCTCAAATTAAGCATTTTTCTCAGATGAACTCTTTACTACTCTGTGAACAAAGCCACTGCTTGGTGACATTTGAAAACAAGAGCCATGGAACCACCCACCTGGGAATAAGGCTACGGCTGCTTTGGCTCTGCTACCATTTAAATCTCAAAGGTCAAAAGAAGATGTTCCTCAGTAGTTTCTTCATGGAAAAAAAAATTGGGCATGAACCAGGGAACATTTTATTGCTGGTGGCTTGTTAATTTGAAAGAGACTCAACAGGAATTTTTCTTAAAAATGCAGCCAAAGGGTTAATAACATTATGAAGAAAAATAAGACCCTGGCTCTGGCTTAGCTTTGGCACAGCAAATCTGACTTCTCCACTGGTAGGCTGGGGGTTTGGCTGCTTGACCCCATCCTGTGGCACTGCAGGAACAAGAAGAAATCCCCATCCACAGCAGTACTGCAAGATCACCTTGTCCTGGGTAAAACATGGCCATGGCTTCTCCCCCTGCTGCTGTTTCCTCCTTTGCCTGGACACAGACCTGCAATGGCAGGGGTGGAACACAGATGTGTTTCATGGGTGTTCTAAGCCCTGGGTATGTGTACAAAGTGCAGAGGGAGTTTGTGTCCAGGCAAGCAGACAATAAACTGCTGGGGGTCTCAGGGCAAGAGGATCCTTTTAAAATAAATAAACTGAGCAGTGGTTGATTCCCTCAGGCGTGCATCCCTTTTAGGTAGGTACTGGATAGGAAGCGCATTATGTTGTAACTTCATTTTTCAGTCGGCTCTGAGAACAAGTGGCCTCTTTGAAGCTGGTTTGCACAGAGCCCCGGTTTGGTGCAGGACTTTAACACCACAAAGACTTTGATCTTCCCTCTCCCGCAGCCCTGGCACAGCTGTCCCCTCCATCACCTGCGCTGTGCTCAGCTCTACCTCCAGCAGCTCAGCAGGTGGATGCTCAACAGGAGAAACCCATCCCCTGCCCCCTGACCTGGACACAGCTACCATCAGCCTGGAGACACCTACTGGTATCCCACCCTTCTCGGGGATCTTGAGCTCAGGTGCCGGGTGGGGTTCCACAGCTGGTATTTGCTGGGCCAGGGGGGGTCATCTCATGTCCCTCACAAAGCAGAACACTTGCTGCCCCAGCACAGGGAGATGCTCAGTCAGCTCTGCCCACTGGAGGAGAGCCTGTCCCTGCCATCACCTTCGGTGAAGACTATTTTACAACTACCAATGCCTCTGAAAGGTCAGTTTATCAAACTGTGACAACCAGCCAGGAGGAGCCTTTGCAGGTGCAGGCAGGATGGGGCCAACATAAGAGGGCAGAAGCTGAGGAAGTTATAGAGGTGAGGGCTAGGCTTCCCTAGGGCAGTGTAGGAAGTGATTCTGCCCCTGTACTCAGCCCTGGTGAGGCCACAGCTCGAGTCCTGTGTCCAGTTCTGGGCTCCTCAGTTCAGGAAGGAGATTGAGGTCCTGGAGCAGGTCCAAAGGAGGGCAACCAAACTGGTGAAGGGACTCCAGCACAAGTCCTGTGAGGAGAGGCTGAGGGAGCTGGGGGTGTTCAGCCTGGAGAAGAGGAGGCTCAGGGGAGACCTCATCACTCTCTAAAACTCCCTGAAAGGAGGCTGGAGTCAGGGGGGGCTGGGCTCTTTTCCCAGGCAACTTTCAACAAGACAAGAGGACATGGTTTTAAGTTGTGCCAGGGGAAGTTTAGGTTGAATATTATAAAGAATTTCTTCACGGAGAGGGTGGTCAGGCATTGGAATGGACTTTCCAGTGAAGTGGTGGATTCTCCGTCCCTGGAGATATTTAAAAAGAGACTGGATGTGGCACTCAGTGCCATAGTCTAGCAACTGCAGCAGTGGGTCAAGGGTTGGACGTGATGATCTCTGAGGTCCCTTCCAACCCAGACAATTCTATGATTCTATGATTCTATGATGCACAGCAGCACTGGGCTGGGCTCCCTGCCACCCAGAGGAGGCTACAGAACTCCTGGGTGTTCAAGTCACTGACCTTGCAGGTGGGGACCTCAGCCCTATCTCAGGGACACCGCTGGCCTCAGGCTCAGTCCTGCATTTAACCCCTGCTGATGGTGTTTGCACTTTTGTTTCAACAGCCACTGGGAAGAGTATCAAAGCCAGAACTTTCCTCCGGCCATTGCCGCATCCCTTTCCCCCCCCAGCTGTGCCCCCTGGGACCTGCTGACACACAAACCTACTTTGCTTAATTCAACACTCCTGCTGCAGAACACTTTCAAGTGCTCATCTGTAAGCCTCAGGTTGCTGGAGGGAGGTGGCATGCTGCTCTCAAGCTTGGTGTGTCTTTTCATTTACCCCAGTGCCCAGGCAAAACAACTTCTCTAAAACTCGGTAGCATGCCCTGTGGCTACACTGGTAGGAATTCAGGATGGTCCTTTGGAAAAGCAGAACTACCTGTGAACATTTACCATCACAACCGTGCTATCATAGGATGCTCAGTTCTAGAGCACAACTCCGCAATGTCCAGCAAGCCAGCTGCAAATCGGAGCTGAGCCCTTTCAAACTCAACAAGTGCTCTTATAATGAAGTTCATACCTCATTACTGAGTTGATGAGTAGCTTAGCATTGACTTAATGAGTTCCCTTTAGAAGCGTCCAGTATTGCATTCCTTGGAAGATTAAGGGTTGCTTTTATTTTTCTTTCTAATGATGTTACTTGAGGAGGCATGAGAATCTGAGATATGCCCTGCTTACTCCAGGGTGGACCCCATTTATGTGGCATTTTTACTGCAAGAATCCTTCCAAATGTTGCACGTATGGAATTTCACATCTCACAAAACATATAGATTATGTTTACTGAGAAAAAAACCCACAACCCTTAATAGTGCCTGTTAAGTTTGCAGTTGCTTGCTCATGTAATTGTGCTCCTACTATTTGTTTTTTTAGTGGGTTTTTTGGGGGGGTTTTTTACTGTGAAAAGTACTCGCCAGAGACTAGTTCAGAAAAATGCTATTTTTTAAAAAGAGTAGATGATAAATAATGTGCTTCATCAATGTCTTTGGGATCACTCACCACCTTTTCAAAATACCAAAACATTTTTTGTGGTGAACAATAGAGGTGCCTAGGGGCTCTGTACAAGCTTTGCTTCTGGGTGGCCACCAGGCAACCAACTCATAAGCCCCAACAAATGACAAGCTGTGCCTTCAGCTCCACAGAGCCAGCATGCCCCTGTTACGGTGGAGCCTGTGGTGGCAGAGGGGCCACCATCACCCCTAAGCCCTCAAGATTCCAGGACCTCGAGGTCCTGGAACAGGTCCAAAGGAGGGCAACCAGGCTGGTGAAGGGACTTGAGCACAGGCCCTGTGAAGAGAGACTGAGAGAGCTGGGGGTGTTCAGCCTGGAGAAGAGGAGGCTCAGGGGAGACCTCATCGCTCTCTACAACTCCCTGAAAGGAGGCTGGAGCCAGGGGGGATTGGACTCTTTTCACAGACGACTTTCAACAAGACAAGAGGACACAGTCTTAAGTTGTGTCAGGGGAGATTTAGGTTAGATATTAGAAAGAATTTCTTCACGGAGAGGGTGATCAGACACTGGAATGGTCTGCCCGGTGAGGTGGTGGATTCTCCGTCCCTGGAGACATTTAAAAAGAGACTGGATGTGGCACTCAGTGCCATGGGCTGGTAACTGCTACAGTGGGTCAAGGGTTGGACTTGATGATCTCTGAGGTCCCTTCCAACCCGGCTAATTCTGTGATTCTATGATTCTATGATTCTATGAGATGGAGGATGAGGAGCAGCCTGCCCCGGGGAACCTGGCACAGATTGGGATGCTCTGAGGACAGGACTCTGGCAGTCGCGGTGGTCTCCAGAGCAGCGGTGGAGGAGGCATGGTGGGACGGGACTCTTATCAGATCTCCTTTTTCGTTGTTTTTGTGGTCACTCACACAGGAAAGCGGGAGGGCAGGGGAAAAGGTATCTGCCGCTGTCTCTTTTCAAAAGGCGAGGCTGGATGAAATGAAAATTTAGAGCAGGAAGGCAGGAGAGATTTGAATTGTGCGAGTCAGAGTTTACTTGCTCTTGAGCCTCACAGCCGCTTTTTGCTCTGTTACACAAAAAGCACTTGGTTCGTGGCCACAGAATTGCTGACAAAAAAAAAACAAAAACCAAAAACAAAAAACAAACAAAAGCAAACAAACAAACAAAAAAAAAAAACTTGCAAAAATGCGGTGGCATTGTTTCTCTTTAGAAGCAGCGATCTGTCAGCTCGACAGCCTGCAAGCTCTCCCTTTTAGCCAAGAATACATTTCTCCCCGTGCTGTGAACCCTGGTTAAGGGAACAAGGCAGGTTCATAGCGGTGGAAGTTTTAATTACCGTTTATCACCATTTACAAACAACCCGGCAAAGGTGTCGGGGACCCTGCAGCCCCCGGGGAGGCACAAGAGCCGGGTACCTGCCTGACATCCAGCATGCTGGCAGGAAAATGCTCATTGAAACCCCCCCCCCCGGCCACCGCCCCCAGCAAGGAAATCTCCGAATAAATCAGCGTCTCGTACTTTCCAGCTCCCACTGCTTGGGTGAAAACCTCTCTACAGGCAAAACTTTGTAAACACGTCGCGAAGCTACTCTGGGAGAGAGGAAACCCGCAGGGATGCTCAGCCAAGGATCAGCGCCCAGCCCTCCCCTGCTGCCCGGCTCCCCTTCCCCTTTAAATAAACATCCGTGTACAAAGCAGAAGCCGCTCAAGATCCCCCCCCACCCCCCTCCTCCCAGCTCCGTTTCCTTTAAAAAGAGATTTGAAGAGAGATGAATGCAAACACGCGTTACAGACAGGGGTTGTGCAGCAAACGCAGCCCACGGCAGCTGCTGCCTCCGAGGAGGCGACTTCGGGAAAAACAGCGAAAGTACCTTTTGAATTCTTCCATCGATATCCAAATAAATACACTTGGGTCGGTAAGTTGAGGAAGCTGATCCCATCTTGCTACAGCTGGGCTTTCGCTGGACTTCTTCCCAGCGTCAAACAGAGCAGAAAATAAGGTTTATCCTACGATGCTGAGCCACCGCTGCCAGACAGTTTGGTGTCCCCGCTCTTCTGTATCCCACTCTACTCTTACTCTGGGAAGGTCCCTCCTCTAACGTGCATGCATTTTGCTGTGCTTCTGTCTCTCGCTGCAACCTCCTTTAGTTTTCCTTCTCTCCAAATCCAGCTGCCTCCGACATGGAAAGACAGAGTCTCCAGATGCTGTCTGCATGTGCCCCCTCAATTCCCATAGCAACAGCCCTCCTGGCTTTAGGGCTGAGAGCTGCTAGGCACTCCTAGCTCTGGCCCTGGGGCTGACCAGCTCCTGTTACACACAAGACCGAGGGGCGTTTATCCCCCAAGGGGGCTGGGGAGGAGGGAAAAACTCCTCCTTCATCAAGGTAGTAGGAATTGTAATTTGGTTTTATGCTGGAAGAGGACAGTAATTTTTAATTCATGCCAACCCTTCTGGTGGGTTGCCCATAACCAGCAAAAGGTGTGATGAGTTCCCAGATGTGCTCTGTGCTGGAAAGAGTCCTTTCAGACACCTGCCACAACTGGGGCTTGGACCATCTCAGCCAAAACTCAGCAGCCTAATTTCCGCATCCCTCCTGTTAACATTACAAGGATGGAAAGAAAAAGCAGCAGCTTTTTTTCCCCTGTAAGCTCCAGAAGGACAAAGTACATGCACTTGCACAGCGCCATCCATGCCACCCCCAGAATGAAGGAATTTTTTATTTAAGGGAACGTGAAGCATCCCAGGAAAGGCATCTCCCATGGGAATGCACAGCCAAAACCAGGAGGGAGCAAATCATCTGCCGGTCGATTCTCTGAGAGGATGCCAAATGCCATCTGCTGCGTGTCTGTGATGTGCTGCAGTGCCTTTGCCTGGGGGCAGCTGAAGCAGCAGTGATGGGTGATGCTCGGTCAGGGAAGGGAGAGAGTTTTGGAGGCAGGGGAGAGGCTGACTGATGGGCTGCAAACCTGCAGAGCAGCTGGAAACAGCCCCTCCTGCGAGCGTGAATTCTCGGTGTTTTCTGAGGCTTCTGGTGGAGGAGCTGCAAAAGTGTTTCCCGGCTTTTTGTGCTGCTGCCTGGGAAAGCTGAGCTTGTGGCAGCAGGGTCGGTGCTGCCTTCTCTGCACACCCTCAGGCCCTCGCTGCAACTTGAGTGACACTCAAGTGACCTGCAGGGGAGGCCGATGTGGGCCTGAGGGCTATGGCATGATCTGCAGCCTCAGCTGCCCCCTGCAAGAGGCAGCCAGGGATCCTTTGCTGTGCAAAAGGATTCCTAACTGCTGGTGGGGCTGAGCAGGACCCCGAGCCAGCCCAGGAGCCAGAGCCAAGCTGGCCTTTCAGACCTAAATCAGGGGTACTCCCTCAGAGCAAGGTGACTCTTGGGAGGTGCAAGCCTCTGCTTCAAAATCTTTGCCAGATTGGAGCAGGCACTTGAGTCATAGAATCATAGAATCATAGAATTAGCTGGGTTGGAAGGGACCTCAGAGATCATCAAGTCCAACCCTTGACCCACTGCTGCAGTTACCAGCCCATGGCACTGAGTGCCACATCCAGTCTCTTTTTAAATATCTCCAGGGACGGAGAATCCACCACCTCACCGGGCAGACCATTCCATTGCCTGATCACCCTCTCCGTGAAGAAATTCTTTCTAATATCTAACCTAAATCTCCCTTGACACAACTTAAGACTGTGTCCTCTTGTCTTGTTGAAAGTCATCTGTGAAAAGAGTCCAACCCCCCCCTGGCTCCAGCCTCCTTTCAGGGAGTTGTAGAGAGCGATGAGGTCTCCCCTGAGCCTCCTCTTCTTCAGGCTGAACACCCCCAGCTCTCTCAGTCTCTCTTCATAGGGCCTGTGCTCAAGTCCCTTCACCAGCCTGGTTGCCCTCCTTTGGACCTGCTCCAGGACCTCAATCTCCTTCCTGAACTGAGGGGCCCAGAACTGGACACAGGACTCGAGCTGTGGCCTCACCAGGGCTGAGTACAGGGGCAGAATCACTTCCCTGGACCTGCTGGCCACGCTGTTCCTGATACAGGCCAGGATGCCATTGGCCTTCTTGGCCACCTGGGCACACTGCTGGCTCATGTTCAGCTTCTTGTTGATCCAGACTCCCAGGTCCACTGAGGGCTACCTCACAGGCTATATTACATTCTATCCCCGTGGCTATATTACAGCCTATCACGGAAGTTATCCCCATGGTATTCTGAGACACAGGCTCTCCCACTGCAGCAGCCCTCCCACATCAACCCCACTGCTTCAGTACATGTCAGGACTTCTGTAAACAGTTGTTTCATACACTGCTCTGCTAAGCATTGCTTTAACCCCATTTTACCATGGCTCACTCTCATGTGACTTGATTGACCTTGACAAGTCGCAGGGATGTGAGAAAGGCATCCATGACAACAAAAATGCAGCCACTTAGGAAGAGGCAGCAAGAGCACTAGCACTGGGAAATGTACAAGAAGCACTTGGTCTTGTAGAGGAGGGGGCTGAGATCTCCCCCCTGTGAAGATCCACTCCAAGAGATGGCACTTGTCTTAAGACACCTAATGATTAGAATGTCAGACTGGTGAGCAGCTGCCTTTTGACTTCTCTTTTTAAAAAATGACCAGTTCCTCCATCCAGCAAAAAGACAGGCTCCAGAAACCAGAGGATGATCCTGTTCCTGCCTCTCCATCCTCCTCATCATATCTGTTTTCCCTGTGTTAGATTGTTAAGATCAAGCACACATCCCACTCCCCTTTAATTCCATTAATGCTTGTTGGAAAAATTACTTTGCTGTACAATTGCTGTCTACAACACTTTTCAAGAACTTTTCATGTAGAAGTGAATCTACAAAAGCTGAGCTCTCAAAAATTATGTTAGAAGCCTGATGCAATTGAAGGCACAGCTCAGGCCTGTGCCTGAAAGATGGCAAAAGGCAGCATTCATCAAAGAGGATGTGCAGCTCTGTGAGCTCACTGCCTTCCTTTGGAAGTTTAATCCTTCTCAAACCTCCTTATTTCATAATGTTCTGTGTACTTTGGGACAAAAATGACTTAGAAGAATTATCCTATCTTTTCAAACCTTTCAACAGTTTGTCAGCTGGGCCAGATCCTGGCAACACAGCACCAGGTGGTGTTTCTCCATCATTTGCCTCAGAGGAGCATTTTGTCCAGCTCAGGGCAGCACTAGGGTGTTATCCCCCAGGCTGCAGGTGGGCAAATCAAGCACTGCACAGCTCTGTTTTGCAGTTCTGCTAAACTGTTTACTGGAGCCAAAACACCCCAATTTATACCCCCCACCTTAGAAACCTTAGAAACAGATGTGCCTTTTGGAGAGCTGTGGAGAGTGAGCCTTTGGTCTGACAATCTGATGTTACCCCAGCCATGTGTCACTTACCATGGCAGCTGCTCCCAGGGAGTAATAAAGGTGCCTCTGTCTCCTGGTTGCAGTGTCTGCTCCACGTATGCAGTTCAGAGGCAGCTTTATTACAGTTTCCAAGGTGTAGCTGGAGGATATTCAGATTACACACAATTTGCACTTGTAAAATTCACTTCTGCTGAGGCACGAAACATCCACGCTGCCTTTACGTGGGCCGAGATCCCCCCCTGCTGAAAACCCTACTTAAAGGGTGAGTGGATGAAAGGGATTGCCCAAGCCACTCTCCATGCAGGCCTAGTGTGGGGTGGTGTGACACCATTCCTGTCCTCTCTGTCCCCCTGCCCATGGCTGCCCCTACACAGAAGGGACTGGGGCAGTGAATCATAGAGGCATCACTGCAGAATGCCAGCCTGCATGGTCCCTCCAGGGATCTGCCCATTAGACACATCTCAAGGTGAAAATGTCCTTTTGCAATAGCCTCCTTTCTCCAAAGCATCCTTATCAATCCTAGTCACCTATTTACAGCCACAGGACAAGGTTTCTAGGGCTTACTTCACCAGTCCTGAAGTCACTGTTGATCACATGGTGGCACCCACCACAGAGCCATAACCCCCAGCCTCTAAAACCTAGTTTGACCCAGGAAACCAGAGTACCCCTTGAGACCTGCTGTAAGCAGCTGCACATCCAAACCAGGGCAGTGCAGGGTGGTGATCTTCAAGATCCCCAGGAATGGGGAAGGGAAGCTGGAATGGGGAAGCTGGAAGGGAGCTGTGGCTGGTCTGGGGCAGCAGGGTGGAGATACAGAGCCCTGTGGCCTGGGGTCATAGTATTAATACTCCACTCAGGAACCAACCTTGCTCTTTAATAAATGCTGGCCACCTTGGTGATAATACTGCCTCTATTCTATTTACAATAGTTGTTAAAATTCTGGTAGAGAGGTTCTTGTTTGTGTCTTAATACTGACACATACCAGTTGATAGGCTCAGATCTTGGGGAAAGTGAAAATGGAAATCCCTGTTAACTAACAAGTACTTGATCATTTGTGCACTACTGGCTTGGAGAAGAACAGTCTCAAGCCACAGGCAGATCCTTCTGGCTCATGAAAGCATCTGTCCATTACAGCATCCGTTAATTCTAACTTTCCTCTTTTTTTGTATATTGAGGAAAACCCCTTCTTTCTCCAGCTCTATGTTAGCAATTTTTAAGCAATCTGTTTTCTAAAGCACTCACAATACCTGGTAGGTTGTCAGCTTGATTTCCTGAAGGTCTCACAGTGGTGCACACCAATTGCCTTTCCTTTTTTCCCTGCTGGATGTGAAGGAAGCTCAGCCACAAGTGTTTCTTTTCATTGCAGCACCAGGTCCTTGGCACAGGCCCTTCAAAACAGTAGCACAGACAGCCCCATGTCCTGATTTTGCTGAGTGCTCTGCATCACTTCCCCAGGTGACTTTTCCTCCCTGCCAAGAGCAAGCAGGGATTCAGGCATCACCATATCCTATGCCACGGTGTGGTGTACTGCCAGCTGCCTACAGAGAACCTTGGCTGCCCTCTCTTCCATGGCAACCTGTCTGCTTGATTTTCAGGCTTGGTTTCCTCTCTGCTTTACATTATTCACCTCTCCCCTTCATTTCTCACTCCCCTCCCATCTCAGCAATCCAGCTATCTCTTCTTAGGCCTTCATTTGAAGTATCAATGTGGAGCCAAAAGCAATCATGCCCTGGGCACTGATGAATGCAACGTGGAGCATGCAATACATACATTCACACATGGATCCTAATTAGCTGCTAATGACACATGCAGTTAGTGTGCTGGGTCTCTGGCCCAGAGTTTCTGGGAAAGCCCAGCTATAAAAGTTGTGTTTACATAAGGCGATGGAAGAACTTAGCAGACACAACTGGAAATTTCAAGACCTGATGTGAAAAAAAGAAAAAAAGTAAAAAAAAAAAAAAAAAAAAGTTAACCGTGTCTGGAGTCACCCACTAGATCATTCAGAAGGATGGTAGCCAAGATGTGGAAAAATCAGTTCCCTGTACCACACAAGGTTGGCTCATGCTCTTGGCAGGAAAGACTGAGAGAGGGCTGCAGTCCATGCTCCCAAATGGGATGCATTTTATGTGGTGCAGGAGACTGAAGTTACTTCAGATGCCTGTTCTGGGAGACAGCCATCTGAGCAGCTCAGGGCTGTTCAGTGACTCATCCTAAATCAGCTATTTCCATCTTTCTGTCAAGCAGACCATCCTAAAGACTTGTCAAACTGAAGATTAATGAAAGGTTGATCATACTGCTGCCAGCCTGGCATCATGTGTTCCACATGTTCGGGAGATGTGGGGCATGGGGGGGTTGGGGTGTCCATGCACTTTTGTGTCTGAGTTAAAAGACCTGATGTGAGCAGAGCAGGGGGCAATCACTGCTTCTTCTGTGACTCAACCCTGGGTGCCTCCCAGTCTCCACGCTGCTGCTCACTCTCTCCTTACAATGCTGACCCATCAGCAAGAACAGCCACTAAATGTTTTCCTGCTGGAGATTGCTTTTCAGCAAGAGAGGAGCACGGCAAAGTTCAGGCCCCATGTGGGAGACTGCGCCTCAACTGCACCACACCTGTGTGCCATAGAAGTCAGAGCTAGCCACCTGCATCCCTGGGAGGTCAGCATAAAGGGACGATGAATAGTTTGTTGCAGCACATAAAACAGCAGGCCTTCGATTGTAACATGATTTTAAAAAATACAGAGCTTCATCATTTTGCCCCTGCACTCAGCCCTGGGGAGACCACAGCTCGAGTCCTGTGTCCAGTTCTGGGCCCCTCAGTTTAGGAAAGATATCGAGGTCCTGGAGCAGGTCCAAAAGAGGGCAACGAGGCTGGTGAAGGGACTCGAGCACAGACCCTACAAAGAGAGGCTGAGGGAGCTGGGGGTGTTCAGCCTGGAGAAGAGGAGGCTCAGGGGAGACCTCATCGCTCTCTACAACTCCCTGAAAGGAGGCTGGAGCCAGGGGGGGGGTTGGGCTCTTCTCCCAGAGCACTTTCAACAAGACAAGAGGACATGGTCTTAAGTTGTGCCAGGGGAGGTTTAGGTTAGATATTAGAAAGAATTTCTTTACAGAGAGAGTGATCAGGCACTGGAATGGGCTGCCTGGTGAGGTGGTGGATTCTCCATCCCTGGAGATATTTAAAAAGAGACTGGATGTTGCACTCAGTGCCATAGTCTAGCACCGCAGCGATGGGTCAAGGGTTGGACTTGATGATCTCTGAGGTCCCTTCCAACCCAGCCGATTCTATGATTCTATAATAGGCCTAAATAATAACTCAGATGTGTAATGTTTTTCTATAACCTACTTATTTTCTCATATTTTTTCTGTTTGTGGAGAGCATTCAGTCCGTTTTCTGTGAGCAGGGAAAAGCACATTTCCTCAACAAAAGAGACTGAAGAGTTCCATCTTTCAGGGTGAGAGGCCAGAAAAGAGCTACAGACGTGTGCAAAAAAGATGAAAAAAGCCTCAGGTAGCACTGAAAATGCCTGATTGCCTGATCTGCACCACCAGAATACTGAAGGATGCCTGAAACAGGGAAACTTTAACTATTCTTGCAGGTTCCAAAGCCACATCGAGTTGAGGGATGCTTTTCCCTAGGAGTATTACCAAGATAATGACCCAACACACATCTCTCCATTAGCATTAGTCTCTGTTTCTAAAAATCATAGGTCATGGCTAAAGCAACTCAAAAGGCTGGATGAGAAACCATTAGCATCTGCTTTCAAATAACACATTTGTGCTTTTTCTTTTGGCTTGTGTCCTATATTCTGACCCTGACTGTTCACCCTGTGAGTTTTCATATCAGTGTTCAGATGTGAGATTTCCTTTACAACTTTGTAGCCAGAAAAATTCACACTAAGGAACAAAATTGAACTGAGATTTCTATGAAATAATAGGACTCCATTTCCTGAGGAAAATAGTAAATATAAATTAATGGTACGGTCGGGAGAAAGGGCAGCACTGAAGTACTACAGAAAATGAAATGGAAGTAGCTTATGGGGAGGAGGGAGTGCCTCACACAAAAACTAGTGGTTAGGTGTTGGTTTTTTGTACAGATTTTTCTCTAGCCCTTCTTTTATCCTTTCCTGGATTTTGTCCTGCAGAGCCCAAGTTTCCACTACAGTGCTGGGTCTCAGCCTGTACCCTCCCTCCCCACCTCTTCGTGGAGGTGACCTCAGGCAAACCCTGAAACCAGTAACATTGGTTTTGAGATGGGAACATTTGAGTCTGAGGTACTGCAAAGGATAAAAAAGATCAAGCTTCCCTTCCTAGGTCCTGCACAGGGAAGGACTCAGTGTTACGATGTTAAGCCTAGGTCTACAGCACATATTTAGCCTCAACATTAAGAAGAGCAGCTCAGGGACCACTACCACAACCCTCACAGCTGTACTCAGGGGCTCCTGGTGTGACAGATACTGGCTTTTATTGGGAAGCTTCTTCCAGAGGGGCTTTGTCAGTAGCTGGATTCTCTACCATCACACTCCAACACAGCTGAAGTCACCTCTCCTTCCTAGTCTTTCATCCTGCTCTTCTTCCTTTTGTCTTTTTTATTTCTTCTTTGAATAGAATTCACTTGATTAACCTGGGTTATTTTTTCTTCAAATCCTTGTCTTCCTACCTTCAGCTGCTTCCACACAACCTGGACATTGGATGAGAAATTTCCTTTCTTGGATCTTCCCTCCTTGAATTTCTCCCTCTGCCCAAGTGTTTAATGAAAATACACTGTTACAGCCCCTGTCTGAAAACTCCCTCTAGGAAGCAAACACAGTTTTGGAAAAGAAACTGAGCTCAAGAACATACAAACTAAACACATATAAATAAAGTAAAATCTCAGCAATTTGCACCTAAAATGAACACAACATTCTGCCCACATCTTCCTTTCAATCCCACACCTTTTCCCTGCACTGTTAAGTCTTCGGTTTTAGTTTCTGCTGCTGCTCTTCAATTATTGTCTCCTCTGACCAGTGTTTTGCTCCCCACAATCTGCCCTGGTGTCTTTGCTCACCACAGCTAAGGGGCTCCACAAAGCCAGAAACACTTCCCAAGAAAACAGGATTCTTGTAGAGATGCCGAGATCTGCTTGCTTTGGAACGTTCAAGTGCTTGACCTTCGTGCTTGCTAGGGAGAAAGCCAAAGGCAACACATCTCTTTGTTTCTCTTAATAAAATGCTGCTTTCAGTCGATTTGTCTTTGTGGCACATCTGTCTCCCCTTCCTCCAGCCCAACTGAACCCAATGTTCCTAGGGCGAGCAACAGAGACCAAAGTTTTATTTGAAGGACTGTGCCAGTTGCTGAAGAGCTGGCAGAGGCATGCCTGGGTTATGTGCACATCTGTGCACACATATGTGTCCAGGTGTGTACCTAAAAGTCTTTTAAGGCTTGGCATACCTTATGAACATGTTTCACCCGCCCCCCCCCCCAGACACCACCCCCTTGCCACGGGACACATGGTGGGTATCATGAATTAAATATTGCTAGCATGCTATGACATTATATTGCAATGTGGAAAACATACCATTGTTAGCTGTTCTTGCACTGCTGAATATTACATGTAGGAATTTCCACTGAGTCCTCCATGAGGATATCTAACCTTCCTGTAAGATCAGGAGGGTCCCACCACTACCTGAGAGGAACTGCAGGCTCTCTTCCACCTTTGGAGTCCCATTTCTCCCCAGTGCTGCTGATCTCTGGGTGCATCTACTCTGTTTTTCCTCTGCCACTGTCACTTGAGCAACCAGCTCTGCTTCATATTCTAAAGGTGAGGAGTTTTCAGCTTGGCTGGGTCTTCCCAAGATGCAAAATCCACCACCACAGGTCACTATGTAAAAGCATCCTGCCCTTGTCATTCTGGTCCAGCCTCTGCATCCCCCAGGGAGTGGTAGCTGACACAGACAAACCAGATACCTGGACTGGCAGAGCCCAGCAAAGGCTGCTCACTCCAAAATGATATGGGATTTAATTCTGGGTGAATTGAACTGTAATTCACAAAGTAATTGCTTGGACAAGCTTGCTTGAAAATAGAGTCATGCCACAGAATACTAAACATGCTGGAAAGTCATGCAGCACCCAAGTGCTTTCGTGATCCATTTTTTGGCTTCAAAATTAAGACCATTAATTTATCATGAGGTTGACTGATGTTCTCAACAGAACAAGCTGAAGAATTTCAACTGTGCTTGAAAACTGAGACAGCAAAAACAACTTGGAAGGCTGTTCCTGATGTCTACAGGGATGCATAAGGTGAATGTACTGGAGCTGTTAATCACTAATTTTGACTGCTTTTATGGGCCTGGGAAGGTTGGAAAAAATATTGTATTGGAATAAGTCTGCACTTAGGAATAATATTTTCTTTCTGATGACACTCAGGAATGACATTTAGATGCTCCTTCAACAGATGCATTATTTTATTAAAGGAATTGAAGCAGGTGAGTACATGAGCTTTGATTTCCCTGCTGCTTTATGACTTGCATCATCTGTAACCTTTATACCATGAGGTCTCATTTCAAATTACAGTGATGCAAAAACTGTTCTGGTTCTGAAAACTAGATATGTTAGTTCTGCTTCAGATGTTCTGGGGTTTTGATCCATTCACCATTTCTAGGTATTCTACTGCAGAAGCACTTCATCCTCCTGAACAAATTCTTTGCTGTTATCTGGAGTAAGTTGAGAGTGATTTACCTGCCAGTACAGCATATGGGAAGTTAGTCTCTCTACTGTAGTTCTAAAACAGATATCAGTCCGAAAACACATATTTTCAGACAAATTTGTCAGTAAGCTTAGTTCTGCCTTTCTGGGTTGGTGACCTCTATTTTGAGAACTGCCAGTATGAAAATCAGAGCATGGAAACGAGGTTTCTTGCTTTTTCTCTCCACTTTCAGCAACCACACCATTTTGCAAGCCGTCAGCCAGACCAGCTGTGATGGCAGATTGCCCTCAGTGCCAAACAAGCTGCAAACCTTCTTACTTCCAAATCCCTAACACAGACAAAAGGGAAAGTTAAAAACTGGTGCTGAGCTGCATGTATGGACACTTGGGTGGGGTGATGGCCACACCAGCACAAGTAACCTTGCACAGTGGTTTGTCTCTTTCATATATTTGGGAAAGAAAATATCCTTTTGATGCATTTTTGTGACTTTTTTTTTTTTTTTTTTTTTTTTTTTTTTTTTTTTAACATGCTCTCTTACTTTTTCAGGTAACTGGGAAGCTGCAGCCAGTGGCAAAGGGGTAGGAAGCTATATAAAGACTTCTAACAGAGATGGCTAAATTGTATCTTGTTGTTACACATAATAGTGTAAAACCAGACCTGCCACAGAACCACCCAACACTCATCTGTTTCCTACCAGATGATCACAGCGACTTAATAATGGATTCATAACCTGCTATACTTAAGCTGAAGTCTCATGTGGCCTGTGGCAAAACTGGGTGAGTCAGACTCAAATATAATACTCTGTCCTCTGCAGCAGAAATGAACATCGCTGTGGTTGGCAGAAGATCTAGAAGAAACTCACTCCCCTTCCACAATTTTTCCTGTATATCACTCAGCTGCAACGGGCTGCCTATGCTGACTACGTTTTGTATCACAAAAAAAAGAGAAGATAAGAACTCAGAAGCTATCAATCTTTTTTTTTCCCACTTCTCTTTTGGGCAATGAAATCCAGCCCTTTTCAACTTGTTCCCTATTTGTGCTGCAATTAGTGTGTGTGTATATATAAGTACAGACATAAATGCACCTGTATCCCTCTTGATTTAGCAGATGAACTCAGGCTGCTGCTTTGAGTTCTGACCTCACTGCAAGGAGCTGCTGCTGGTTTCTGAATAACTCAAGAAATTTAAGCCAGTATTTGGGTACCAGATAAACTAAATAAACCTCAGTTGCCAAGATGGGAAGGACTTTATGTAAAGTTTTTGGATTCTCCAAATGCTTGCTCCTGAGCCACACCTGCTAATGGGCAATCAGCTCCTAGGAGTAAAGACTACACCTACATTAAAGATCACAGCTTCACTGCATCCTGAGTATAATTGCCCAAGCGGAAAAAGTTGGAAAAAGTTAAGCAACTTACTTCACCCCATTCTGTTACAGTTCAACTATCCAGTACTGCCTCACCAAGGCTTTGCCTTCTGTGAATCCTGATGTGAAGCAAACACAAATTAACTCAGTCATCAATGACAGGCCATGAAGAAAACATTTTCTGATTAATATGAAACCTGCATCCTGCAGTACTGGGAGAAACCCTAAAAATGCAAGGCCAGGAGAAATGAGAACTAAGTTTTAGATCAAATTTTTCTCTTGCATTTTCAGAAATGCTCTATAAATGTCATCGAATCAGGAGATTCAATTGGTATAACAGTAAATAAATGAAAATATCAGAGTAACTCAGGTTCTAGGATACTAATTTTTTCAGCATTTATCTGTAGCTGCAAGCAGAGATTCAAATAACTACAGTAACCTGAAGAGGATGGAAGTAATTCAAAGTGGGCTACAGAGGAACAGGCCTGTACTTTGCCTGAAAAGGCCATCCAAAATTTCAGTCCTTTTCAGGTTCTCAACCAGCCATCCAACCTGCCATCTCAGGGACAGAGGAGCATGCTGATGCCAAAACAAACCAGCTGAGCACTACTGGATGCAAGTCCTGTGATGGCTCCTCAGGGACCTGCAGAAGCCCTCAGTCAACTAGAGCACTGAGATAGGACACCACCCCAAACCCCACCAACCATTTCTTACAAGTACAGTAACCACCTCGTTCCTGAAGAGAAAAAAAAGAAAATTACAAATGTGACTACAAAAAAACCAAACTTCACATTAACTGTCTGGCAACAGAAAAATCAGAAGGTTGTTCAGGCCAAAGCATCTCTTTATTTTATACCTAAGTAACACATGGGAAAGGACCCAGCAGCTGACCAGCTCCACACACAGTCCTATCAGCCCTCTCCCCTCAGGACCTGTCCCCTTGAGTGTCCCATGCACTCCTGAGACCAAGCCTGGTGCCCACTGTTCCCAACTTCAAGCACTGCTCAGCATGCAGGAGCTCTGGGGAGAGATGGCTCTTCTCCCCCTTTTTTTATCCCAACACCAGGTTTTCACCTCTTGCTTGTTTCCCAGTCAATTCAGTCCTCTATGCTCTGCCTTTGCATTTTCACAATGACACCTTCCCACATTCGCATTTCTATAGCCACTCCAATTACACCTGGCATTTTAATTAGGCACCATCAGATACTGTCCTCCTCTTTGTTTTCATTTCCAAAATGGAACTACCTTTGTGTCTTTGCACGCCCTTTCTTCTCCTGTAGCAATTTTTTCATACACAAAGGCCCCTGTTCTTTTTCAGATTAAATCTGTTAAAGCTCTTGACTGCAGCCTTCTGCTGACTTATGGTAAGGGCTACTTTACTTCGCCCCCTCTTTTATTTTTCCTTTAAATATCTCACTTCCATGCAGATATACCTCTACTTGGGGTTGGAAAAAAAAAAAAAGGAAAAAAATACACTCATTTATATTCATCTACATCTAGATAGTTAGGTTATTTTGTGCATGTCTGTAAGTACCTTTATTGTATGGTGTAGAACACATGTATCAGTTCACAACCAGAAAGACAGTTCCTTACAGTGTGAAGCTGTGGCTTAAAATATTTGTGAAATGTGTTCTTAGTTGTCTTCCATGTCTGAATGGATGGAAAAGCCTGAAGTGAAGGCTGTGATCAGCAACCAGGAGTGAAATGTTTCTGCATCCCCATCTAAGTGAAACTCATTAGCTGGTGTATCAGCCTTTTAAAAGCATTCTGATGTTTACACTTCTGTAGCAGTATGTGTGATGTCAGTTTAGTATTTTCTTCTCCCTGAAACAAACAACTGGACCAAAGGGAACATTGTAGAAATGTGGCTGTCATCTGCTTTTCTAAGAAAACGAGGGAGAGAAACAAGACCCCAAATATCATCATGAGGCAAAGAAAGTCTCCTCAGAATCCTCTAATTAAGGACAGTATAAAAAAAGACTTCCAACACATTTTTGACAGCTCATCTCCTGATGCAGGAAATAACCTGGGTCCCAGAAACATGCCTAAAGAAAGTTTTGTTCTTATATTCACTATTTACAGAGCTGTGAAAGTTTCATTGCAGCAGAAGACTAGGTGGTATACTACATCAACAGAGAAATATATAGGAAAAAAACGTAAACTCCAAGCATCAGCTGTTGATGTTTATTAAGTGCCTCTTTATTCCAAAGAAAGGAAACAGAAAACGGAAAAAACATTTTATAGCAACTGAGTTTAATAAACACTGAGGCAGCAGTACACATAACACATTTAAGTCACTGGGTATGTGGCTAAAGCATACCAGCAGTTAAATTCTCTCCTTCCCCTTCCCAGCTTTAGGGATGACAGTCAGATTTTTAACTCGGCATAGCAGAATATGTCACTCAAGGTTACCAAAGCTCCAGAGCACACAGAGGCAAACCTCCCAGTGAACTGTCTACAGTCCATCCACTGGCACAGCAAGCTGCAAAAGAACATCAGAGAACACCACCATTACCAATTCTGGCCTTCATAATTTGATGGGATTGCAAATGATCTTCCTCAAATTAATTCCATGTGTAGACCAGTAAACTCCACCAGCTCTAAACATTCTCCAGTTTCATTTATACCATCTTCCACCTACCTAATTTTGAGCAGCACTTCTCATTTAAACAACCCCACACATTAGTCACTGGAGAATCCTACCAGCAGCAACCCAGAATCCCCAGCATAAAGATGAGGTCAGCCAAAGCCTGAGGCAGTGTGACATTGGCATAAACACACATGTGGTGGATTCCCATTGTTATTTTAAGGGTATTATGCCAGAAACACATGCAACAACCTCCTGAAGCAGATGGCAAAATTCCTTCTGGAATTTCCTAACTGGAAAAAGCCACATAAGAGTATGCATATCTTAATGTGTGAAGCAGGCTAGCAGTTTAACTTTGAGTCTCAGAGTGACCTGGGAATGTGACAGCAACTTCCCTACTACTTACTTATCCTTCTCCCAGCCTACAAAACTTTCCAGAACACAACTGAGAGAAACCTCCACTGCATGTCTGGCAACAGCTGGGGTGCTCATGAAGGTCAAAGGCCTCCATTTCCAAATCAGGCAGAACAGAAATTTAGATGTTACACCCCCTCCCCTTCTTTTCTAAGATACTCCACCTATTATTTGCCTGTTCCTTAGGAAGTGCATTTTGATCAAAAATTCTGTCCAAGACCATTGGAGACCTTTTTCTAACTAGAATCTTCTTTTCCAAGCAGTTTTTCTCCAGTGAATCTGCTGTTTTGGGCATTGTATCTCTGGTAGAGGCACTCAAACCCCACCAAACATCGTAGTAGAATCAAGACAACAATTGTTCAAGATGATTAAAGGCAGAGAGAAAAGATAGAAGCTTTTCAATTTCAGTTCTATATAAACTGAAGGGTGAGCAAAGCAGAGAACAAAATAAGTCAGCTTAAAACTGCTGTAGGAGCTGGCCTCAGTCCCCAGGTTCAGGTGAGCATCTTCCTTTCTTACTAGACTGAAGTAAGGAGGCAGAACATACACATCTGATGCAGCTGATTGAAAATACTGATGTTGTACAACCTACAATCCCATAAAATGAAAAAAAAATTACATGTTCAAGTTGAGGCAGGCATTATTTTCAAAACAAAAGGTTCTAATTTGTTCTCCTTATGGCTTATTTTCATTACCCTCACAAGAGACAGAAGACATGTTCCAGCCTGGATACTTATCCTTCCAATCAATAAATGAAGCATTTACTCATGGAGATACAAAAGTTTAAGTAACCAACATTACTCATTTCAAAGAAGAATCTATTTTTATTCAACACAAGACAGTAAATGAGTAAAATTCACAATAACCATCATTAAATAAAAAACAAACAAAAAACCCAAACAACAAACCAACCCTACAGTTACATGAATTTGGCTCTACCTACTGGTCACTTACATTGCTACATAAAAAACTCTGTCAGTCTTGCTCATTTCCAGAACAATGGGTATTGACACCTGACACTAACGAAAGACACCATTTATTCACAACCAGGGGGACCTTTAGGGTTTTTATGAAAGAAAATAAAATATTTATCTTGTTGCCCAACAAATTTGTAGCTGGGAGGAACCGAAATGCTGCACAGCAACATGGATGTGACATTTGAACACTATGACTCCTAACTCCCTCTCACAACTGATGGGAGGAAGGACTCAGCCTGGCACCCCCAATATTGTCATCACCCCATACCCAAGTCACTGCAGTGCAAAAGCTATTCAAATAAATAAATAAATAACAGCAGCAGCCCCAACAAGTAAAACATGTAAAACCCAAAACACAGTTAAATATTTTTACAACCTGTAACTGTTAAACACAACTGAGAGCATTTAAGCCAAATTCTTCAGCCCACAGCCTCTCAGAATCTGAGCACAGCACAGTTAAAGAGTTTGAGCTGTTTTGATAAATTAGTATGTAACTGTACATACCTTTTTTTGGGAAGGAACTGACATCGTCAGTTAAAGAAACCTTCCATCCCTCCCTACTCACACAGACATTGTAGCTGTGCCAGTACAGGTGTTTTATGGTTGCAATACTATTAACCCCCCCATCAGAGACTAGAGCAGTCCCCTGGCCCACCCAGTAGCCCTCCAGAGAGCCTGCCTGGCCAGGAGAGGGGCAGTGTGCCATGCCACCAGGATGGAAGCCCTTTCAAGTAACACTACTGCAGAATTCTGTCCCATTGAACTACAGCCTCAAGCCCCAAAGCAGCACAGGTTCACAAATGCATGTTGACTATACCCACTTGTCTCAACAGCTTTACTTAAAATGGGTGAACTCAAAAAACATTCATCAAGGTGACTGCAGGTGCAGGGCCTATGTACAGCATTCACTTGCAAGGACTTTGGTACCTCCCTTGAATCTTTGTGGGCATGAGGTCTTCCTTGTATCTCCATTTTTAACTGTTTTGCTGAACAAACACATTCTTGTACTGTTCAAGCCAAGCATAAAGCATGGGCTGAATTAAACCAGTGAAATAACTGATCAAAGGCTCAAAAATTACAGAATAGCCTTGAATATTAACTGTTGTGCCAGCACATGGAACACAACACCAGCAGCTGATGAGGCATTTTTCCATGTTTTGCAGGACTATTTTAGAGTGTGCCATTTCCTTAATCAAGTGTATAGATTACTGCATTGTTCCACAAAACTTAGAGCATAGTTCTGAACAAGATATATTCCTAAAGCTTTAATACAGTTAATTCACATTTTAAATTACCCAGCCTTCTAGATGTTCTAAGTATAAACACCTCGTACAAAAAATTCTTTTTTACTTTGTACATCTCAAAAAAAAAAAAAAATCACAGAAACATCTGTTTTGCAATGGAGATAGCTGTACAAAGAAATTTTACATTCTGAATATAGTTTTTTTGCTGGGTAACACTAGTTACTGAAATGTTCTCTTACAACCTACTACCTAGGGAATTTTTCTTTTCTGATATAAATGTATTTTGAAACTAGCCACTTGAAAGACTTCTGGTTATTAAGGCCGTGACAGGATGATGACTTCCATGTGCACACACAAGCACTGAAATCAGGGAGCACACAACAGAGACCACTGTGGCAGTGGGTGCTGAAGCAGCTCATCTGCTCAATCTGCTGAAGCTCACACTCCTCTGTCACCCCAAAGGAACAACCTCTCATTTGAACCCAGCCTAGAGCAGCATCAGAGCAACCAGCTCATATTTGCAGTTGGTTTATAAGGCCCTGAAAAATCCTTACAGCCCTCCACTGGAAATTCTGACTCATGATCTACTTTGTGTTGCTTACGACTCCTTTTTGCACAATCCTAACTGAAGGCTAACATCCACCCAGAGAATCTGTGAAAATTCCTAACTGCTGAACATTGCAATGGAAAATTCCATTTTCCAAAGCTGCTACAGCTTTCTTCTGCTCTAGTTTCAAGTTGTTTTTTGGAAAATACACAGTTCAGCATTTAAATTAAAAATTAAAAACATCCTATCAAAAGAAATAGAGGCACTTGGTATTTCTTTTTGGCTCAGTTGAGGCGCACTGCTAAAACCTTCCCAAAGTTTCTGTCTCTTCATCTGATGAGTAGTTGCCATCCTGAGGTACTTATTCACGTGCAAAAATAAGAGCTTCAGGGATTTACCAGTTGCATTTCTTGCATTGCTTCCAGTAAACGTTCTTCACTAAACAAAATCTCTTAAATATAGATTAATGCATTCCATGAAGGTTTTTTTTCAGGAAAGAGTTCTGCCACTGACACAGTCATTTTTCCAAATGTGGCTCTTCACTCAATGTTCTTTAAACCTGGAAAAGAACAGCAATCAGGCAGGAAAAAAGAGAGGTGTGAAGCAACAGTTATTAAATAGCAACAGCCATGCATAACACTTACAGGGTATAATCTGTGTTACACCGAAGCTCCTTCTCAATAAGACGCAGTAAGAACTGTAAAAACAGTCATGATATCTGTGTTAATAACTATACAGATATACAAATAAGCTAAGTTTCAGGATAAAATGCACACTTATTCAAAGAGTTCCTCATAACCATCGTACGCTGAACACTGTGAAAGAAAAGGATAATTTAAAATACATACGGATGCTCAGTCATTGTTTGGAAGAGGAGCTTTCACAGTGAATAGAAGAAAATAAATTCCTTTTTGCAACTGAAAGATTAATTTCTTCGTAAGAACCAGAATGGCTTCCCAAAGTTGTTTTACTAGCATATGTGTAAAGAAACCAGCAGAGGGAACTCAAGACTTCAAGAAAACATGGCAGATAGAAATTCTGCAGAGTAAGAGCATTTTAGCTGCTCCTCTAAAAAACAGCCATGTGTATGAAAAGCTTTAATCACACAATTAGTCAAAATGAGCAAAGTCAGTCATGTTTACTTGTGTTTTCAGGATAAGGACTTTCAAGTGTTCTTCAAACAGTGTACTGAGATATGACTCAGGAAAGAGATTTTACAAACAAAATTTGATGACTCTCACATATATTTAAGACAGAATTAGAACTTGCAGGGTTCCTCACTGTTACAGGTTTCCTTATTCTCAGAGCCTCAGTGTTATAAATGGAAGTTTCTTCACTATTGTAAGTACTGCTGGTTTCAGAAGTTAAATCCAACATATTTCAGAGGTATGTGAGTGTCCAAGCATGACAGATTGAATACCAAAGAAGAGGCTAAGGCCCCTCCAGATATTTTTGAAGAAATTAACAGTTGGATAGAGACATTTGTATGCTGTGCTGCAAGAAACAGCAAAAGGAGAAAAACAATTACAAAAAACAGGCTTTATTACAACAGCATGGAGTCAACCCTCTCAAAAGCAGAGCTTTAGAAAGGCATTTTAACTAATATGGGATTTTTTGCATTTGGTTTTAATGAGTAAGTGTAGAAGAAAAAAAGCAGAGCTTTAAATCTACTTGGAAAACTGTAACAGTCTCCTCAGTGTCACCTTGCAGCATGGAACAACTCATATTTAAAACGTCACAAATCAGGATTTATAGTGGCTGCTGACTACGAGTGGAAACACATAATTCAACTACTGACTTACCTAATTTATTTAGTTCCTTTCCAAAGATTTAACATCTTAAAAGTGGAAGAAAATAACTTTAAAATTTTAGGTCAAACTTGGATTTAGAAGAAAAGCTTCAATTGCAAACAAGACTTTCTGCTTTTCTTGTGTCAGGAAAGTGATCTGACACACTCAGCATTAGCTCCTTTGAAGGAACAAAGACCTCTGCAGACAGGGGGTTTTGTTTAGGCACAGCCAGTTCAGGGGAAGGAGTAGTGCTGAAGTGTTTCACAGTCACACTGCCCTTTCATGAGCTCTTCTACCCAGGATTTCAGAAGCGTGTGACTCTTCAAGATATCTCTGAGGTGGTCATAGCAACATTTCTCACTGCTGGAGAAGAAAGCTGGTAGAGATGCCTGCCAGGGAAATCTGTGGCAAATGCAGAAGCATAACCTACAGGCTAACCTACAAGTCGGTGCAGTAAGATCAAACTCAAAGGTACAGCAAGACCTGCTTTGCCTCGTCTTATGTTCTGTTTGGTCTTTAAAAGCAAAGGAGGGCAAATCAGAAGAAAAAAATGAAAAAATTCCGAATTTTCAGATATTCCTGTCTACCATACAAACCTCAAACAGAAGAAAAAAGGAAAATGGTTGCTCTTTGTATGAAGTCACCACATGTGTGTCACACTTTTTCCCCTAAACATCTGTTCCTGGTTACTGTCAGAAGTTTGGATGTCATTTTTGCATTTAACCTATATAGCAGTTTTAGGGTCCATCTGGAGAATGTGATGTATTAACTTTCAACAGCTTCATTATCGTGGTGATTTTGGTGATATAGCAATGTAGCAAAGCATTTCTTACTGCTTCACTAAACTGGCATGAAAGAAAACAGAATAATTCTTCTGTGAGCAGAAGATGAGGCATCTTCTAGTTTATATTTGAAGGTTGATGAAATTATGCCTACTGAAATCTGCTCAGCCAACAATTAACAAACATGTATGCGCTCAGAAATTGAAGTGCATCAGAATTAATCTGCACTTTTAATCAAAAATTAGATGGGAATTTCAAAATGAGCAAACTTTGCTCTTCAATTGAAAATTTCCTATACAACTGGAAACTGGAAGTTTCTTAAAAGATAAAAGTATTGAAATTGCAAAAGGAAAATTTGCATTTTGAGATAGTTGAGTACAAAGAAAACACATGGCAACTAAAGAGTATTTTTAGACTTACTAGCAAGGCACATGCATCTGCCACCATGAGCATGTAAAACACATTGTTCCAACCAGATGGGGAAATCAGACCAGCTAAGAGAGGCCCCAAAGCCGCACCTAAAATGTAATATTGATATTGTCAGAAAGATGCAATATAAGGTTTATCATGCTGGAAGACAGTTATTCTGAGTTAGAATATAAATTTCTCCACCTAGTGAACTCAGTATTACCTTATGTATTAAAATTTCCCAGAAAGTGCAAAACAATACCGGTACCACTGCAAGCCAGTGGGAAACCTAACACAGGGGAAGCTGAAACACTACAAGTTTGAGGAATGACACTCTTTGGCCCAACAAAATGCCCACGCAGTAATGAGCTGAATCCTACTCAAATTCCCTTTCTACAGGTCAGCCCAGGGGGTGGGGGATGAACAAAATACACCTGATGTCAGAAACAGCCCAATGGTATCTATTTTTCCTGTCTGTGCCCAGTATCAGTCTACCACTCTCTTCCTCCCTCCCTCCTTCCCCCCAAGTATGGAACCACTAGAGAAGCTTAAGGCTCTATTTTCTCTACTCCCCATTTCCAGAGCTGTATTGAGTTCCTGGCAAGATGTGACGGGGAGAGAATCCAGTTTCTCAGAGATCTTTTGTTACTACTTACCACAGCTAAGGCAGGCTCCCTTACAGCTCTGGCTTACCTACAGATCCCGTTCCGTCAATGATCGCCGTCACTGTGGACAAGGCTCTTGCATTCCCTTTCAGGCTTTTATGGGTACCCTGAAGTGACAAAGACTGTTTAGAACCACTCTAAACACTTTAGAAGTCAGCTCAGAAAAAGTCCTTATTGTGTCAATTCAGCTCACACCCCTCCACTGTGAAGATGCCCTAAATAGCCTACCTCAGAATCTTTCATCGCTACCTAAGGAACTTTCTACCCTTTTAATCTGTAACCTATAGTGTTCTCCTTTACTAAATCATGATCTTTAACCACAGGAGTCACAAAGCTTTCTGTTCTTCTGTGGATTCAAGCAACAAGGATGGCACTTCAGCTTTGCATTATACTTCAAGGGTGCTTCCACAGTCATCTTTTCTCCTGCTAATGAAGCAAAGCTCTGTGGAAAAATAATCAAAAAACCCCACTGCTGTGGCAGGAATAGTAGAGTGCTAGAATTATGGACATATACTGAAATATTAAGTCAGAGAATTTTTGAATGAAAAGAAGCTGTTCAGTCCCAATTTTAGAAGCCAGCTCTTCAGAACAAAACTAATGATAAAAGGAGTGAGAAAAAGTGAATAGAGAACTGCTAATAAGAGAAAGTCCTTTATCTCCAGAACACTGAGAATCCATTCAAGTAATCAGCAATTTATATTTGCTTGCATCAGATGCTGAGGAACTGGCTGGCATTTTCAACCAACTTCCATTCAATAATCTTGAAATTTCAGGCCACACTGTCTAGCTAGCAGTCCCTTCAACAAGGCTGAGGATAAAATGGAAAATGCATGGTAGCTACCTTTACTTTGTCAAGACCTTCAGACCAAGGATAGTGCTCCAGATGACATCTGGACATTTCTGTCCTGCTCTGTTTCCTATATTTAGAGCATTTTTTATAAGAGGACTTTTCCTTCTTGCTTGGTGCCTTAAGGAATAAGGAACTTTGAAAGCAACCTTTCAGTGCCTACATAATGAAAGGCACCAGGGCTGATGTGGCACTTCGTGACTGACTGACCTGATCCAACTGGAACTGCCAGCAACCAGAGGAACTATACAAGAAAGGGCAGAGGGTACCATGGACAAAACTAAATCTATGTGCCAGGTACAGCTTTCCACACTGATAGGAATTAAGTCCCCAGCTCATCTTTCACACAGGTACAGCTCCTCCCCTCATTTAAAGATGCAAAGTATAGAAGGCAGAAGGCACCTGTTCAGAGACTTGGCCTTGCATGCAGCAAACATCCCAATGGCCAAGTTCAGTGCTGCCTATCCAGCTCCTTATCCCTTTTACTTTAGGACAATACAGCCCTTTCACTGGTGACTCTGCAGAAGTCAAAGGGCTCTCTCTGGAGGCCAAAGCAGCTACACTCAAAGCAGAGGGGAAGCCAAACTCACCAAGTCAGCAGAGACAGCAGTGGTGATCAGCGCATAAGGACCATTCACCAGCGCACCACTGATAAGCAGCATCACTGTTGCAAGTGGAACAAAATCAGGAAACACGAATTACTTGGATGATAGTTAACCAAAGCAACAGCAGACATCATAACCTGTGGTTCTCAAATGATTTAACACTTTCTTGGATACCCTGGTCATGTTACAGAAATAGGAAAGGAAGAAAAGCAACATTTATATCTCCCTGCAATGCTTACTCCATGATGTGTATTCTCAAATGTAAGAGGAGATAAGGCCGAGTCAAAATGGACGTCTCAGGGCCTTTAATGATCCAGGTAGATCAGAGAAAGAGGAAATTCTGACTAAACTGACCCTAAGATCAGGGGATACTCACAAGGAGCCACTCATAATCCCCTTCTCTGCTTGTACAGCACCAAACACCAGAGGGCCCTAAAACTTAACAGGTCTTTAGGTAGATGAAACACTACTGTCAGCACTTGTGCTTCAGCTTCTGTTCCAAGGTAACAGATAGAAACACACAAGCTAATTCAGCCTAAACAAGCAAAGTTAGTGTTGCTGTCAAAAGCAGTACAAGTGGCCTTTAACAACTCAGCCTGTGCTGATGCAACAAGATGAAGAGAGAAGACAAATGACCTTAACTAAATCACTGTTTTCATGCCACCCCTTACTTGGTTTGTAATCTCCTTTGATACTGCATTAAAAGCCCTTCAAGAGAAAACCTAGGGAATTAGATTCCATATTTCCTCCTCTCAGGGAAAAAGTAAAACAAAAAGAAAATATGAGAAAAGAGCATTGAGGGATCATAAATGAAAAGTTCCCTTAAAGCTAGGCAGAATATGACTTAGAAAAACTCACCCACAGTAGCCTCAAGGCCCATTTTACTGACTGCAGAGAACATGTACAGCTGCAAAGGCAAAAATACAAACATGGTGAATACCAACATATGTACCAACCTTAGGCTCTCATTTTCCACAAAGTAACGACAAGTATCTTATCTGGGATTTATGTAAAAGATAGATCTAGCACTCAGGGTGTTACTAAATACTTTTAGACCACAGCAGGATGATTGCTTGATTGGACAAAGGAGGGAAATAAGGGGCATGCTCCTATTCCTCAATATAAACTTTACTCTTTTTCAGAAAAAAAGCCTGTGTTTTCAACTCCAGTACTCAGCTTAACACAGCACACAATACTGCTCACAAAAAAACAAAACTTAAAGAAAAATGCACTATGTCCAACTGACAGTTTACTAGTAGTTACAGCACAGAAATTTTAGCCTTGGAGTAGCTAAAATTCTGTCCTGATGACAGTGATAAAATTTCCATATAGTCTTCTAACAAGCAATGCACTAGACTTGTTTGCTTGTTGAGTAAAGGCAGACCAAATATCTGTATTGCTCACATGCTCAACTTTACATGCCAGCTTTTACCCTGGCCTGAACTCTTTATATCCAAGGTGGAAGATATTTGCAGAACTTCCCAAAGAATGCTGTCAAAGTCTCAGCAGCAGCTGTTAAGAGAGAGATCAACTCTTACTGTGGGTGCTGCAAGCAACAACATCATTCCACAGGTTGATGCTCTCTTCTCCAGCCTGTCTGAAATCAAGCCTGCCAAAATTCCACCTGAAAGAAAAGATAGGTGTGTGAGAAAATCAGTCTGTCCATGTTTTACACAAAAGACATAAGTTATACTTAATGAAACCTGACCCAGATAAACAATAGGATATGACTTTTAATGTCTGCTTATTCACAGGAGCACAGAGCACAAGACTGACAACAGAATTCTCACTTAGCAATATCCTTATTAACACAACCAGTTTCTACTTGGAAGATAAAAAAAGCACACCCCTGTTCCTCATCGTTTATGCCAACCAAATATCCAAGATGACAAGGCAGTATAGATATGGAAGAAATATTTAGAAATCATTATTCTGCTGCTTTTGAATGAAAAAAGCCTTTTCACCAGGTGCCACATGGCCTTACTGCTGGGCCTGCTGGAATCCACCTTTGCCCACTCTTCCTCACTGGTCTCAGTGTTTCACATGCAACAATAAAATTGGCTCATGAGTGTTTTATCTGTGTGGCACTGCAACCAGGGGAAATGAGGTATTATAGATCTCGGGGCAAATGAAATTATTTGGTTTTGAGTCACTAAAGGCTCTTTGCTGTTCCTTACTTCTTGTATTTGCCAACAGCTGTGTACAGACATACTAACTTGAGAGTGTGGCAGGAGGGGGCTGAAAGGCCCGAGGGAAAGAGTTGCTAAATAATATAAAGGAAACTTGGTATGGGAAGAGGAAAAGAAGTTCTCTAGATTCTCCAGATCCATTCTCCACGTTCCCAGCTGCCTATCTCCAAAGTGCTCACATCCTGCTTGAATTTAAATGTATATGCCAAAGGTCTAAGGAGCATGTGGCACTTTGATAAGATTGTATGCACAGTGAAATAAGATGCTCCTGAAAGAAGTCACCCCCCTCTCTCAGGTGCTGCTAACTCTGGCTTTCAGCTATCTGGAATGAAATGAGCAATGAAAAACAGCAAAAGTCACATCCAGCACAAAACTGGAACAGTAACTGCAACAAGCCTTGACACCTGCATCTTGAACTACCAGGGTCTATATAACTCTTAATCCTGTGAAACTTCTCCAATATGAGCATCTTTTTCCAGTAGATTGATACAGGGCTTATTTCCATAAGGGAATTAGGGGAAGGCGGGGGGGATGGCAGGTCACACAAATCATCTGGGCACCAAGATGCTTGTTTTGTTGTGAGCTATGCTGTCTGCACTGGCATAATTCTTTAGTGGTCAGCTCACAAATTAGAAATCAATAGCCTCATTCTTACTATTATTATAATCTCCCAAGTTAATCACATACAGTTAAATGAGACATCAAGAAAAAAAAACCCAAACATTTACCTCTGTGACAATAAATCCCACACAACTATATAAGCTGGGAGAGTTCTGTTATGTTAGAGAAGCAAAAGGAAGTATTTTGAGAGGTGATGTGAGCAAGAGTCATGGGCCAGAGCTCATGGAGCTAAAATGTTCCACACTATTTGGTTCTTGCAATATGAACTGGAGAACATCATTGGCTTTGTGAGTTGTTCAATTTGAAGATATTTTACTAGGCTTTCAACAACCAGCCAAGTTCTCAACTTAGTACCTTTACTGCCACTTTTCTTAAGTGGACATAAGGGACAAGGATTAATAATATATGTAAGATGTGCATGCCATAGCTTTTTCTGAACTTGTCTGCTTAAGGATTAAATATTGCCATTTCTTACCAAAAGATTTCTTATCAAAAGACTTACCAAAGATTCCACCCACATCAAACAGTGTAGAAAGGTCTCCAGCTCTTTTGGCATCTAGATGTTCTAGTAACAAAAGAAAAACATCTATCTCATTTCCAGACTACAAAACACAGAAATCAACACAGTCTTGTCATGCTAGGGTAAAGGCACCTCATGGCAGTAGTATTTGTTCACAGGAATAAGCTAGTTAGTAGTAGTAGTTACTGATACGCTATGGGGTCAGATTTCCAAAAGTGCATCAGAAAGCTGGGCAAGACAATCCTATTGTGTTAACAGTGAAGTTTCAAAAGGAGATGAATTTCTAGACCCCTTCACAATTTTTTTAAGTCTCTGAAATACATTTGGAAGAGCAATATGTGCTAAAACAGTGCTATCAGTGGCACTATAATAAGCTCACTAACGTCTGCACAAATGGCAGTATTGTGCTAAATATAATTAACCTTTCTATTAAAAGCTCACTGATTTCAAGGTACCCACTCTTGCAGAAGCACTGGTTATCTGGAGCCCACACAAAAACCAGCCTTTAGCAAAGGGTTTGCAGCTCTAGGGTTTGCAGCTCTATGTGTTTTTATAGGGTGTTCAACCTGTGTCTCTCTGCTGGTTGTTACTCCCTTATTTGTCTAGCACAGCTTTTTTGTTAGATGGGGTTTCAGAGGTCACATCATAGTCACAGAAAGTTAGGGGTTGGAAGGGACCTCAAAAGATCATCAAGTCCAATCCCCCCTGTCAGAGCAGGGTCACCTCCAGCAGGTCACACAGGAACACATCCAGGTGGGCTTTGAATGTCTCCAGGGAAGGAGACTCCACAGCCTCCCTGGGCAGCCTTTCCAGTGCTCTGTCACCCTCTCAGTGAAATAATTCTTCCTAATATTTATACAGAACCACCTATGCTCCAGTTTGTAACAATTGCCCCTTGTCCTATCGTTTGTCACCCCTGCGGAAAGCTTTACTCCATCCTCCTGGCACTTGCTCCTTAAATATTTATAAACATTGATGAGGTCACCCCTCATTCTCCTCTTCTCCAAAAGAGGTGGCTCACAAGAATATGAATTTCTCTGGCTTTTCTCTCCATTCTACAGCACAAATCAAAAAAGCAGTACTGAAGTGCTAAAGCAGCTCATTTATATTTTTTTACATGTTTTAATAAGCCACTTCAATCATGTAAAAACATTACTAGAAAGTAAACCTTTTTGACTGGTTGGCAAGAGCCCAAGACACAACATTTATGCTCAAAATTGCTGAAGATAAGCCAGATTCTTATTTTTGTTCCTTTGTTTTGTTCATTTTGAAAATGTCTTATAAAAAATAATACTGATTTCATAAAATTGAGAAGTATGTTACTTGGCAACTTAAATTTTTCCTGCTACTGTAACAAAGATAGCTTATTTCAGAAGCAGTAACGTTTATTTTCTTCTTTATTTCAAGCTCTTATTTCCAGACACTTTGTAGCTATAATTCTGTACCCTCTTATGGTGATACTTACCTACATTTGTGATATAGAGAGGAAGCCAGAAGAGGAAAGTATAGCTGACCAGCTTTGCAAACAGAAGACAAAGGGAGAATTCTATGACTCCCTGAGAAAACAGAGAAAAGAGGAAGTTAGTATCTTGACACAGGCTACTATTTGCTTTCAAAGACCATTAAGAAAATGGTTTCTAAGAAGCATTTAGGTTTTTCTCTCTCCATCAGGAATACCCAAGAAGCATTCTTTTCCTGAGAGCTCAAAGCTTATAATTAGAGAAGACTGTGGTATTTTATTTACATGCTTTCTCTACTCTTAATTGTACTGAATTGACTGAAGAGAGAACAAAAAAATAAACAGTAAGGCTCTGATACCATTTGGGACATGTTCATCACTTACTTTCCTCATGTAAGGAATTTTTATATGGCATTATAACAGGTTTGGAGTGTATTCCTGAGAAATTGGTGTATTTTTGTGTTCTTCAGATGGGTTTAAGATTTCTCCCTCATTGCTTAACTCTTTCCAAAAAGTCAGTTAAGCAGTATGAAGCAGTTCCAATCAGTATCTGGTAAGAACACACTACAGACAGGGCACATGCCTATTTAAAATACTAATTTGTTCCATCCTCTTTCCTGCCAGATACAAGAAAAGGATACTTACTGCACTGAGCTGCAACTGCACTGCCAAATTAACCTATCTTCATTTCCCTCACTATCTGATACCTTTCTGTTTGAAACGAGATTTCTGAAATCCCTAGTACAGAGTACTGCAGTGATCTGCATGGACAACATACATACACAGCTGGCTCTACCTCACATAAAACTGTGACTCTTTCCTACAACAGTCAGGAAAAATACCACAGAATTACAGATTCCAGGTGGCAGCAGCAGCAACTTTTCTACCCATTGCTTCCACTTCACCAGAGGAAAAACAGTTGACAGAGGATGATACTGGACAGGATAAGAACATGCAGAAATCCAGTGGTTGAGTGCTGGGGATTTCCTCCCCTATCTTTACACCTGCTCCAAATAAATTTGCATCTAATTCTACTTGTGCAACATCCTGAATCTGCTGGGCTTCAAGCTAAGAGGACAATCAAAGGATCATGGTTCCTAACTGAAAGGAAATTTTCTTTCCTTTTACTGTCAGTCCAGACATTTGGGCTGTCAAAACTTTTCAAGGTAAGACATGGAAGAGATTTTTAAATTAAAGTTTTTAAAAACAATGCTGAGTAGTGTAAAAAGGAAGCCATGGAGGGAAGTTCTGACACAGAGAAGTGCTTATGGAGTCAGCCTGCTAGTTCATCCTTAATGTTGTTAACCAAGACCAGTAAACTTCCAGAACAGATTTTACAATAGAATAGACCAATTCAGTTGGAAGATAACTACAATGATTATCTAGTCCAACTGCCTGACCAAAAGTTAAAGCATAAGCATTAAGGGCTTTGTCCATATATCTCAAACACTGACAGGTTTGGAGCATCAACCACCTCTCTAGGGAGCTTGTTCCAGCACTTGGCCAGCTTCTCAGTAAAAAAAAAAAAAAATAAAAAAAAAAATATATGTATATAGGTACTATAGGTTTGTAGTTTCTAAGATGCAACCAATGAGCTTATGCCACCTGTTTACTGGGAAAGAGAATACTGCTGTATCAATTTTCACTTCTCTGAGAGTGGCACACCTTATCTTGTGTACCAGAATCTGCTTTAGCCTATGTACTCCTCAGCTGCCAATCAAAGCTTATGATGCAAAGACACCTACCACTCCATCTAGAATGTAATGCAAATATAAATGTCAAGGCAAAACTTAAATCTCAAAGGAACAGGCAAGAAAGCATATGTACTCACAGGTATTCGCAAGGCTCCAAGGAAGCTGATAGCTGATGTCCCATGTCTACCTTCCCCAGTGACTGCAAGGGTGCTGGAGCTCAGTGACACACTGCAATTTTCACTTTCAATAAGTAAATGCTGCATCTCTGGATCCTGCAATTTCCCCCAGTAACAATGTTTGGGGAAAAAAAAAAAAGAACAATGCCTCAAAACATGTACCAAGGAATTAAGTCCATAATAATAATAACAACAATAATAATAATAAACTGTTTTATCACAGAAAATTGAAGCTTTTAAAAATCTCTTGATTTGGATGTACAGAGTATGTATATAGAGAAAGCATACACAGAATATCTGGTGAAATAAGCCTGGTTGTTTATACCTGAGTGCATACACTCCATTAAGGAATCTCTGTTCTAGTGTGAAAAAATTTCAAGTCACAAAAAAAAAAGATTACAATTCAGTGGAATAAAACTATTTCTAGTCTTCCCTTACTTCACTACATAAACATGGTCTAGTTCAAACTGACATTCTACTCAGCACTACAACACATGTCTGTATAAAAGCATGTATTATCTTATTTCTGTACAAATATTAAGCCCATTTTTCAGACTCCATAAAATTAGCTTATTCACTGATTTAGGTATAGGTTATCTTTCCAATTGAGTTATGCATACGGAGTGCATTATGTTAAGCAACCACTTTATATATATATATAAATATGTATATATATAAATAATTTTTATATATATAAATAAATAAATATATATATTTTCACATTTATGTCATTTTGGATCCACAAATTTATGTCATTTGCAATCCACAAATTACAAAAACCTGGAGTTTACCAATATAGGACTTCCATACTGCACATAGTTAAATAATAAATAAAAACAGCAGTTTGTGTTTGTCAGAGATAACATTGCTAAGCTTTGCCAGCTTGTCATAAAGCATGATTAGGCATATGGCAGACTTTTGATCTCTGAGGGAGGATTCATTATCCCTCAATTCTGTGCAATTTTTAAGAGGCCAACCTGATACAAGCGTTAATGAACACACAGAGGTATTCAGGTCATGCAGCAGAGAACACATTCTGCTTTCAATCACTGCATACCTTGAATATTTGCTTTCTTTTTACAGTAATATAAGAGTTCACTTAAAAATAAAAAAAACATTAAAAACTGCTATTCCATTGTGATGGGAGGCGACAAGCTCAAACCCCAAACATCTGTTGTTTTTAGAGGCACAAAAGCCCACTGCAATAATCAGCTCAGTGTAATTGTAACACATCCACTGTAAAAAGGAAAGATGTTTAACTCCACTTGGACAGGAATAAGATTATTTTGTCCCTGGCAGAAAATAACGGGGTCCTAAATAAGAACAAACAGAGATTATTATTTTTTTTAAATTTCTTTTAAAAGCCTTGTTAGTACTCTGTGCTGCAAACATAAAACCCAGCTGGCAGGGTGAACAGCAGGGGAAAAAAGGAATATTGACAGGATTGCCAGCAGCAGCAAGCACCCTCGTGCTTCATTGTCCATGTTGTGTTTCTGTTCCACTCATCCCACTCACAAGGAAACCCCAGTCAGTCTGAGAGGCAAGTACAACTTCTTGCTCACTTCTTAAGCAGACCCTTTGCACAGGCTGATAGTAGAGGTATGAGCACAGTTAGAAATGAAACCTTTGTCTACTTACCTGCTGACAATATTTGAGTTGGTTTCACAACATGTCTAAAGATACCTACTGATATCCATACAACTTCTCCCCTTATTTGCCAGCTATTTGAAAAATAGTGTTGGCAAGCAATTTCTGGACTGGGAACTGTTCTTGGGCAGCTCAAAAATGAGCATGAATAAACTCAGTATAGAAAAGGTTTAAAGTTGGACTGATCAAAATTGAGTAAAGTGTTTCCTTAGCAAAAATTTCAAAACCTTTTCATCAACACTGAATATTATACCCTGTGAATGCTGATGATTATTCTACGGGCAAAGGATGAATAGAACAGGAAGTTTCTGTTTTCCTGTAAAAGCCTGAAAGAAGTTAAAAAAGAAGTTATCCACTCAGGATAACTTGGTGTGCCAAGTGTAATGAATACAAATACAATACTGCAAATGAAAATTTGCTGTTACTGTCTGTCACAAGATAAAATGTCTTTTTGTCCACAAATGGGCGAGTCCAGAGGCCAATTTCAAGTGAGGATTGCCAGCATTTACCATTATAAGTTTTAAGCAGGATTCCTGTGAATAATTGTTCATATTTAGAACTCTCTGCCTCCATGTGTAACATTTTAAGTACATATACCTATTACATTAAGGAAGAGAAGTGAGCTGGCAAGGAGGGCACAAACACAGCATAAATAGATATAAGATTTCAAATGGGCTATTTTAAAGATATTTGGTAGTACCTTATTTTTGCTGGAACTGTATGAAAATCACAAATTAAGAGCAACTGAGTAAGCATGTGACATTATTCATCTCTGTTTGTAGTAATGCCTATTTCCCTTTTCTGAAATTACATCTGTGCATTTGTGTTTGAAAAGGGAAGCAGAATTTTTAACAATAGTAAATCTACTTTAAATATTCCATGTGAGCTTTCAAAAGTCTTTTACACTACTTTTTACCCTACACTACTTTACAACAATAACATGAAATTTTACCTGAGGCTTGCTGGTTTCCTTAGCATTTAGGGTTGGTGACTGGACTCTGAATCGAGATGCACCATTGAGAAAGGTTTTAGAACTCTGAAAAAACCAAAGACAAATAAATGCCACGCTTTTGTTGCTTGCTTTTTAAAGGATTACAATAGTGTTAATAATTTCTCAACAACAAAACTGTTTGTTCACTGTAACATAAACATAAACCCAAATGGTGCATCTTTAATTTAATGACTGTGCATTTTGGGTATTTTAAGTTCTTATGCAGACCTATTGCAATGTAAATAAAATACAATTTAAAATATTATTTGAAGCCTAACTTCCTACTGTCTTTTTTTACAGAAGTAGCATATTGAATTCAGTGCACAGTAGAGCCATTCTTAATGTTTTTAACTGTTTTTTTCTTCTACAGAATTTTCATTAACATTGCATTCATTTTTTCTCATAACCAGACAATCCTAGTAGCAACTACAGAAGTTTATTTCTTTCAGGTAAACCTTGATTCTTTATTTCCCTACCCTTTTAAGATTAAAGTGAATCCCTTTAGTTTGTGCTACCTCTATTCTTCTAACACAGAAATGGACTCTGCTCTTGGGTGGAAGGATTCTTAGCAAAGAGCTTGAGTACTCCAGCATAATCAATACAAATATTAAGGCAATAAGCCAAATTTTAGGCTCCAGATGGACCTGCTTTTTTATAATTGTTTATTAACAAGTGCATTAGTATATCAGTTCATGCACAAAACTGCATTAGTTGGAAATCATCATTCTGAGATATCCTTGTTCTAAGAACATTTGCCAGAGAAATTAAGGTTTGTCTGCCAAATGAAACAGTCTCAAAGCAGGCATGCAGTTAGGTAGGGATAACCTAATGCCCAGAACACAGGAGGCAGCATACATTCCTTAGGGATGAAAAGTTTATTTAAGTGTATAATCACACTCTGAATGCCACATATATAAAAAAAAAGAGATTTCCCCAAACCTGCCTCAAATAAATCCCCTCAAAATCCCCACCACAAATAAAAAAAACCCATGTCCATCCTCACTGAACTCTTTAATTTGAAAAGAATCAATACATTATTCTTCCCTCAACAAAAATACAAGGATGTATCTTGCAGTATTTTTTAGATAAACTACCATTAATCAAACAAATTCCACTAAGAAGGCAAAAAAACACAAACCCAACAACCTGAGGGGCAAGGATTGATGCTCAGTGTAGTGCTAAGGAGCAATCAGTCATGGTCATGCACTCCCCAAAATAAACGAACACCACTCAAACCCCCATGATCTGATAAACCAGATTTTAAAACTTTATCTTACAGAAAATCAGCCTTTTAGCAAAAAAGTGATTTACAATAATCTGGGGGGGAGAAAATCCATTTCCTAGAGACAAGTAATTACACATTTATTCAGCAGCTCAGCAGAGAAAAAATGAAAAACTTTATTTTGAATGTCAAAAATAAGATTTACTGTGGTAAGGAGGAAATGTCTGGGGATGAGGACTAGACTGAGAGGCTGCGTATTTAATACTTAGACCTCTTTCTCCTTTCCAGAAGATAAAAATTGCAGCCTGGTATCTTTTAAATGTTCAAGCACTTTGCCACAGGAATTGAAGAGAGCTAAGTTTCCTGGAAATCAAAGTTAGGTTAAAGAAAGTTCCTAGAGCATAAAGACAGGTCTGTACGAACACACTGCAGCTAACATGTTTACCTATGGAAAAAAAAAAACTTACAGGGAAAAAAGACAAGAAGCAATAAAAAAAGTCCTAAATGCTATTAAATCTACCCTTTAACTTTCATTATGGAAGTGCACCAATGCTTAATAAAGCACACAGACTTCTCGCTGGCATTTGTCACAGGTACAGGCTTTTGTAAAGTCATATATTAAGCTTCCAATGGTAGCATTTAAAAGCACTTTATTGTACTCAAGAATGTGTTTTGAAATGATTTCATATTCATAAACCAGAGCCAAGGTAAATACCAGCAAAGGAAGCAGAGTCCAAAAAATCAGTGATTAAAGAGTAAGAACTGTGCATTCAAGGCTCTGTGCCTGGCTCTGTCTGTGCTTCTGACCAACTCAATGAAATCAGATTACTCACCACTACAAACTCTGCAGAAATACTGGGCTCACGATTACGCTGTAAATAAACAGTAGACCAAATTCATCCAAGATAGTGATACCACACAAAGATGAATCTGATCTATAAATCTTAAAATAAATCTTCCCTAAGTCCTTCTTTCATGTTGAACATGTATTTTAGTTTTGCTTAAATTTCACTGGCCTCATTCATCTACAATGAGGTTCAGCTTTTGACACAAGCTGGTAGAGCTGCCTGCACCTAACCAAGACAAGTGTCCAAAGTGACCTAATACAGCCTTGTGAGCAAATCAAATGTGTATGTTTCTTTAATTTCTTAGAAGAAACATTGCCAACTGTTTACAAAAGCACATTCAGGTTGTCACCTGAAATGACTGAGGCAAGAAAAAAAAAAAAATCCACATAATAGTAGTCTATTACATTACACATACCTTTCTTCAAGTAGCAATCATTTTTTTCTTTACAGAAACAGTCACCACCACATCTGCATTTCTACATCTTATCAGACTTCTATTCTTACCATATTAATTTCCTTAACTTCTAAAACCACCCTTCCTGCAGCAAAAAGAAGCTGTGAGGGCTGAAGTGTTTGAGCACTTCAAATGGCATACAGCTGCCTAGGAAAACAGCAAATCTTAACCTGAGAAAGGTCCAAGGCAGGTGGGTAAGCACTTTTGTAAGCCTTCTATTAGAGATGCAGATATGAATATATGGAATAGAGAAGGAAGAATTGATGCCTTTTGCTCTGGAGAGCAAGGTTTCCAGGGAAACAGGAGGTCAAATGCATCCCTACAGAGATGAGACTGTGCCTGAAGCAGTGATCTTGCTTGTGTCCTAGAGAAGATCAGGTCAAATCATATCCACTTCCTGGGACTGAGAGAAAGGGTGGTGAATGGAAGGAGAAAAAAGCCCCTAAAATATTGCATTTTTGTTAAAAATATCACAGCAAGTAGATATTGAATGTAGGGTTTTTTGCATATCAACTCCTTGAGACTTGTGAGCAACATACTCTGTTAAAGTCTTTAGCTATGCTTTCCAGTAAAAGTGTATTTGAAACAAATACAAAAACATTTACTTCCATTAAGCTTAACAGCAAATTAAGCTCTAGAAATTACAAATAGCAGCTAAGGTGCTCACAGGAGCACTTAACTTCAGGAAAGCTAAGGAAAAAAGTGCTTCCTGTTAGGAGTCTATAAGAGTCACTTAAAATATTCTCTTATTTGACAGATGTTGCCTTCAGGAAGTAAAAGAGAATTAAATGAAAAATAGAGTGCATTATGAGAACACCTTATCTCACAATAACAAACTAAGGAGTTTTCATAAACCATTCAGTAGCTCTATTAGTAGTACTCCATATGAGGGAAAACAAGATCCATTAACTGGTAAAGAAGAGGTAACACAAACTAGAAATGTCACCTCCAGTTACTATTCAAGAAGAAGAGACCATTTAAAATGTAAAAAGCTATCTATTTGAAAATACTGGAGGACAGGGGTAAAAACCAAGCAATCGTCTCTGTACAATCTAGCTGTGAAACTTGAAACTAGAAGGTATAGTTCACATGTAGTTACATATGCAGACAATCTCCATTTAGAATCCTCCACTATAGGAAAACACCTGTGGTATTCCCTTGGGACCTTCCCTCCAACACTTTTCCCCACATCCCTGATCTGCCCTCCCACATGGGGAACCTTAAGACCTTCTCTGCCAGTCTCCCCTTAGTATTCTTCCAAAGAACTAGCAGAAAATGTGGCAGATCTATTGCTCAGATCTGTACTGCCTCCCTCCTCTTGCATCACAGTAACATCAGGCAGGAAAGGAATAATTTTCACTGAAGCCCTTCTGCTATGAAGAGAGCCTGAGAGTTGGGGTTGTTCAGCCTGGAGAAGGCTCCAGAGAGATTTCATAGCAGCCTTCCAGTACCTGAAGGAAGACTACAGGAAAGCTGGGGAGGGAGTTTTTACAAGGGCATGGAGTGATAGGACAAGGAGTGATGGTTTTAAATTGAAAGAGGGAGGATTTAGATGAGATATTAGGAAGAAATTCTTTCCTGTGAGGGTGGCAAGACACTGGCATAGGCTGTCCAGGGAAGCTGTGGATGCCCCCTCCCTGGCAGTGTTCAAGGCCACGTTGGATGGGGTTTTGAGCCACCTGGTCTATTTAATACTTAAGGAGAAAGCTTTTCTTTTAGAAACAATTAAAAGTTACAAGTTTAGCTGCCACAATGGCACAAGGAAGTGTACACACAATGTTCAGAAACATAAAGAAAGCTTAAACATTTTGCACAAACCCACACATTTGTGGAGTTCAATCCTGCTTCAACAATACCTTAAGTGGTCAATCTCAATGTTGGTCTTTAAAACTCTTATTAAGAGAGCTGCATTGTCCCCTGTGATCTAGGCAGCAAGCATTCCATAGTTTGTGCATCTGATAGCATATTTACAGCTCAGTGAAGTTCACTATCTTACTCAAAATTTAAGTCCTTGCATTATAAACTCTCATACCATAGCAAGATCCACTTCCTCAATGCCAGTAAAACACGTGATCGATGCATTTCAAAAACTCACTGCAAATTTTTTTAATAAAAACCCCAAACCTATGTATAAACAATAACTCCATTATTGAGGATTTCAAAATTTTACAGCCTGGTCCTAAGCTTTTTGATTTTGTCAAATTTAAACCTACTACAAGCAGAGGGTAGGACCATACAATATCCAGACGTCTGAATATTCCAACCTAAATTATTGCTATTCTGTGATGTCACAAAAAATGAAGCAATGATCCTTTGTGTCCATTGCCACTAAGCACAAATTATTTCTCTCTCCTTTTCACAGCTATTAATTAAAGTTTTTGTTAAATAAAGGCCATACATGCTATATCATGAATAAAACTCACTGTCACAACTGTTTGCTCCAATCTCTTCACCTCAGCTTCATATCCATCCCTTGCTTCCTCTTTTCCCTAGGTATATGCTCCCTCTATTCAAGGGAACATCTCACTTTCCATCCCCAAGCCCACAGATGTATGGTTAATTGACACTATGGCAGCAGAAGGGCTGCTTGCTTTTTCTTTCTGAAATACCTAACACAGGGTTCACAAACAGTGAGATAAGATGTGGTTGGCAGCTCTCTCATTATACCATACCTAAGCAATGAAGGCAAGAGACAGGCCAAAATACTTTGAAGATGGCCAGGAAGACGAGTAAGAAAACTCAAAAACAGTTTCCACTTGGTTTACTGTAGTACAATAATTATTCCAATATTGTAATTAAAGCAAACTCATTCACCTCATAATTCACACTGCTTTGATAGCAAGTTAGCTACTGGTTTAACAGTGAAACACAGTAGATCAATAATTCTCTCAAGTATAGGGTCAGTTATAGCAGCAGGGCACAAACCAGCCACACAGATTATCTGATTTATAGAACAACCATAACAAACGTGTACTAGGAGGCAAAAATCAAAATAGTAAATCACTTACACTGGATGGTGTGCAGGAACAACTTACATCTTTAGGATCTGAAACAAAATGACATACATGGTTAATAGTGAAAACAAGCATAAGTATCTCTTAAGAAACCATAATTTACCAACAATAAACCAAGTGCACAGATAACAGTCCTGGCAGAAAAGTGTAACTGTAGCTCTAGAGAAAAAGAAAAGGGTGCTCCATGATACCCCTCCCCTCCTATGACCACATTAAGTGCTATTCTGGCAGTCCAGCTCATTACAGCATTCTCATACAGCATCCTGCAGAACTTTTTACTTCCCAAGATAGGGCAGTTAAAGCAACATGAGCAATCATCCCAGTATTTCTGTGTCTGTGAAGGGACAAGTTGGGGACATTCCTTTTTTATTTCTAATTTGAAGTGACAAAACTTGCTCTGTCAGCTGAGTTCTGTATTTTGTATCACAGAATATGTATGGCATGGGTTGAATGGTAGCACAGAATTCACACTACAGCCAAGTGTGACATTCTGCTACGATACACTTGAACAATTTATAAAGACAGGGAAGTAAGGACAGTGCAGTGGACTGAATTCTGAAGTGTTGAGTGAGCTTGAGAAATATACTTTTCACCAAGTTATTCAGCCTGAATAGCTGGTGTTCTTCACTCATAATGAGCCCTCCATGGGTCAATCCCATTAAAGCACTTACGTTCAATAAGAAACAGGAAACAAACAATCCCCATCCCAGCAACGATCACACCAGGCATCACGAAGGAGAGACCCCAGCACGTAGACACCCAATAAGCAGCAATTAAGGATCCCAAGATATTTCCTACTGAAGTGTGTGAATTCCAGATTCCCATGATCAAACCTCTCCTGCATTTAAAAACAAACCCACAAACTTTAACAATTCCAACAATATCCATTATTCTCTTGAGAAATGTGTGTTAAAATGACTGCTCATCTTCTGTATTAGTGAAATATTTGCAATCTTACTGTTCTTTCATTGACCGCTTCTTCACGCTACAGTTTTTCATTTGGCAATTTCAAAGCACCTAAATATTAATTGTAGCATTCTAAATACTTCTCTGTGCACGACAGAACTCATCCCACGTTTAATGGCATTTGAAGGAACAACTAGGGCTTCCATATTTGTGGACAGAGTTTCTTTGATAAAAACAAATATGCAGATGTTGGGTAGCATGTGCACGCCAAGTCTAATGCTATTGGGAATTAAGGTCCTCCTGCAAATACAGTGCACTGATAATCTGATGCTTTCAGGATATGCTTATCATGCAAAAGAAAACAATTTGCACAGGACAGGTGAAGCAAATTCAGTGTTGTTTGTTCACATTCTGAACACGCTAGGCATTAGCAGAAGATAACACCTGCACAAGCTTGGCTAACACACACATCAGACTGCTGTCTGCCTACAAATGGAGCAGTGTAGAACAGCTCCAGCTGAGCTAACGTAAACCACAAAAATCTTACTGTACTTGTGAGATTTAGCAAGAGGTTTTTTCCCCTCATAAGTTATGGGAAAACTTCTTTGCTCTCAGCAGGAGTTTACCCGGAGCAATCTAATTGGAAGTAAACCAAATTGTTTTCCTTTGGCTAAAGACAAGATCTAAGAGGTCTGCTCATGTTTCATAAATTTGTAGCAAAATGAAAAGAACCAGACCACTAACATTCAAACCTATCCATCAGTCCACTGTGCAACCTCCCTAAAGCAAAGGCTTTTGCTTTTACACAAAATGAAATCTGAATAAACATATTTGTTTTGAACAAAAAAAATTTGCCAATTTTTTTCAGTATTGTATGACTGTATAATTTCTGCATTTTGTAACACCCACCAGAAAGGCTGCAGGGACTACAGACAACTAGTTTGAGTCTACACCTTCTTAACTGTTCATGATTTTATATGGAAAACCTACACTTAATTTTCATATGTGCTTGTCTTGAACTGATTGACAACAATGTTAATTCAATGGTACGTATCTACAACGGACAGCACTACACTAGTCTTACTAGTAACATGCAGTTCTTGCAAAATTTATGGAAAACTCCTATAGAGTATGACAAAATAAACATCATGAATGATCTCTATGCAGGATTAAGGGGAAAAATATTTAAAGAGAGCGACAAAAACAAAAGGCTAATCAGTTCCCATGTATTTCCCTTTTTAATTTGATTTTCAAGTTCCTGTGTGTTAGAAAGACAGATATTAGACAAAAAGATACTTCTAGAGTTATACTCTCACAACTACTTTGAAACACAAATGAAAACATAGGAAAGCCCACAATAAATGGCATAATAACAGCCTTCATTAAGATTGGGTTTAGACTTAATATCTGCAAGAACTATTCTTAATTCAATTCTGAAATATTTAATCTGAAAAATTAAGTCTAAAGAGCTACCACAGAACACTTGTTTTGAAATGAGAGAATATTTCAAACTGATATATAATCAGTGTAACAAAGAAAACTCAGAAGATCTGCCTAACCACTTGCTTGCTCCCTCAAATAAATGGAAACAAAAGAAAGATGTTTAGATTCACTATAATGTTACAGCCCAGAACATATTTGTACTTCCAAAATTTGGGATTATGTATTATTTACCTTCCTTTTCCAAACCAGTTGCCAATACAGGTAACGACACTTGGCCAGCCAGTAGTTTGCACCAACCCATTAGCTATCTGAAAGTATATAAAAATAACAATAAATAAACATTCTCTAAAATAAGTGAGGTTCCCACACAATTCCTGACAAGTTGGGAAAATAAACCTACACAAATCCTTTGGATTTACAAATTTAGTGGTGGGTTTGTAAAGCAGTCTTTTCCAATAATAAACAAGTTAGAACATTTTGCAGAGATTGTGCCCTCTACCTACAACTCCCCAGTTACTTTATGATTTAACACACAAAAGACTGTAATTCAATCACATGCTTACCAAAAAACACACTGCACTAACCTCAACAGAGAAACAAATTCCCCAGAACTCAAACAGAACTGTAGTACTTATCTCAATTTGAACATTCTCCAAAGCATGTTTGCAATCAAAGACAGGAAAAAGAAAACTGTAGGGGAGACTGTGTAACTTTGCACATTAATTTTAAATGCTTAACAGACAACTGGTAAACAAACTGAGAGGAAAAACTTCACTCACTATATAGTCAGGCTGAAGACAAAACTATTTCAGCCTCTGTTTCAGAGATCATAATCCTTACTGGACATCAAAAAACTATCCAGAATTAAACATTAACACAAGGATCACAATGCAAAAATTCACATCAACAATAAGCATTTGAACGTGCAGCAGAAAAGCCTCTCTCTAGCCAACAAAAACCAATCAGGCTGGGGATGCAAGACCACCCATGGCATTACAGGACTTGCTGACAACTTCACTTGGTAGACGTAGTTAGCTTAACCCTTAAGGAGACAGCTCCTGTCTTGGAAACCACATAAACCAAGAGCAGTGACATGTTTAAATAGATAACTTGGTGAAATGGTTATAAAAGCTTGCAGTATCCAAGTCAGTATCACTGCATGCCTTGTTGCACAATACCATGCAAACTTGCCTGTGGTAAAAGTGCCACTGCAATAACACAAAGAGAGCAGTAGTGCAAGGTGCAGACCTATCCAAAATGACTCAGAAGTGCTAACCATGTCCTGGTCCTGGCCTTAATTCCATTTAAGGTCAATGGCAAATACGCTTGTGACACCTGATTAGATTTACAAGTGCTCTAAAAAATCCCCCACAAAAAATTTTGTTAAAGAAGCTGTCTGTTTCCAGCCACACCAATGTGGAAGACTGTTCATCATTAGCAGTATAAATGTATTTTTTCTGCAGAGAAAGCCAGGATGCATCACTCAGGTCTTGGCAGACTGACAAAAGCAAATACATTTTTTTTAGAACTCACCCACATTTAAGCTGCAAAGATTTGATCACTGATTTTATGCAGACTGAAACGCTTTTGTTTGTTTCCAAAGACATTTTTCACAAAAAACAGTTTCAAAAAAACCCCCACAAGCTCAGTGCTCTCCTCTCTTTTATTTCTGCCTGTCATCAACAACAATGTATGCCAGCATTTACATCCAACCACTAATCACTGTTTACAACTGAAAAAGCTTAATGCAAACCTAAACAGCACCACTGAAACTGAAGAGTAACTAAATAACATTATGCCTACCTGAGCCATTATGTAAAACCACAGATTATGTATATTATAGAAATAACCCAATCCAAACATTGCAGTGAAGAGTCCGCTAGCAAGCATCCCGACGGTCAGATAGTACCGGATAGGTAACCGCTCTCCTATTATTCCACTTGGGATGTGGAAGGAAATAAAAACAAACATAATAATTAAAAATCAGATCATATCCCAAGCCCTCACAGAAAAAAAATACTTTGTTGTTAATTAATTGTTTAATTCTGGTTAAGGATAAACTTTACTGGTAACTGCTGTTTTCCTTCACAGAAACAAATGAGAAATTTTTAGCACTTGCCAGAAAAAAAGACCAATCATTTCATGTTCACTAATTTCCAGGTGCTGACATCTGGACAACCACCTTTCAGGGAGATAGTCACCTGGAACACACTGGAGGCCATTTGCTTGCGGAGTTATTTTCCAAATGGCCTGTAAGGTGGGACATATCTCTAGCCATTTAACGTGAGACTCATCCCCCTTGCTAATGATTCCAGTTATGAAGGTTCTGGTTTTAGTCAATAAAAATAAGGCTCTCCAAACATCAGCTAATGCTGCACATATTAAGATGGGTACAGTATTATTTTTTTAGGAGGTGTCTGCTTCTGTCCTGACCATAATGAAAGCCAGAACAATTAGTTTAGTCTACATGTGCAAGATGGAGCCTGATATAAGTTTGAGGACAGATATTCCAGTATATATATATTCCTTCATCACTCATATGTAGAAAAGACAAACTAGACTGCAAGTTGGAAAGCATTCCTGCACAAGGCAGTCAGGATGGGTGCAGGTAAGAAGCTTTCTAAGTATCAACATGTATGATACCACTGGGGACTCAGAATGATGGTTTTTTCTCCTCAGCAACCAAGATCTTACTCTCTTCACCAGAAACTTTATAGTAGGAAAGAACAATAGCTCAGAAGTAGTAGAGCCTCAGAAATGAACAGCAACATAAAGCAGGTTTCCAAGAGAGTGAGGATTACCTTAGATACATTCCAATTGCATATGCACACAGAAATGAGTAATCCAGTGCTCCCAGTAACTGTTTGTAGTTGTTCTTATCTAAGAATAATTTTCAAAGCAAATTATCAGTTTAAATGTACCGATAACTTCCCAACCATTTTTACATATTACAAGAAAATTATTAGTGAAAATTTTCTGACATTTAATTTTCTATAGGCACCTTTAGACTTCAGTATAAATTTTGCAAAACATTAAAAAAAAAAATTCCCTCGATAGATGACCCTTTTGCCTGTAACATGTTTGGAAAATACTGGTAGTATTTTCTAGTCTAGAGTGCCAACCCAAAGGGGCAGCTTCGCAGTAACCTGTGTGTTCATGGAAAAAGGACGACACTGGAGCTCAGAAGCCTCTGTTAAGAAAGCTAAGTAGTGTTTTAGACAAGCAAACTCAGTCTCCCCTTGGTCCAGAGACAAGGAACATCAACCAAGTTTGATTGCATTGCAATACATTTGGAAACCTGTGGGATTAAATATTTTCAGAAGACTGCTCACCTTGCAGCAGGCAGTTGATACACAGAATTTTGTTCACAGAAACACTGACCTCAGGCCTTTAATTACCTTTGAACAGAGTAGGATTTTTTTTATTGCTAATAAAAGAATAATTATAATGGATGGCTAAGTGGACTGGAGTGGACTGTCGCATTGAGAGAATGGACTACACCACTGATGTGCTTGGTAGTGATAGAAGTGTCAAGGAATGATTCAAAACCTCTATTACACTCAAATACAATTAAATTCAAATTTAATTTTAAGTTGGCAAATATTTTTTCTATTGAAGTGAAAATCTATGTTCACAAGCTATTCAGAAAGCTGAAAACTCTATTCTGCAATAAAGTCTCTCATTTTTCTCCATGAAAACGGGGAAAAAAATATTCTTTCTGCCAGAATAGGACTCTGAAAAGTTCCCATTTAGATAAACACCAACTGACTACATTTAAATGATTGCTGGACCTCGAATTAAACAAGCAGAAAATTATAATTTTTTTTTAATTCTTCACCCTTGTTTTCTTTTATAGACAAATTCCATTTTCTGACTGGAAACCAATGTTGTGAAACCATCTCATAGCTGTAGCAGGTAAAATAATGTCAGTTCTTTAAGTGACTTTCAGTGGGGAACAAATCACAAGGTAAGACAACTTTCTTAAAAACCTCAATAAGAATATGGAAAAAACCCCACCCCTCCCATACACATATCCTGAATCCCTCCACATGTGAAAAAGAAACCACAAGAGGAAAAAAACGTAATTATATCAGTTTGTTAGTATGGAAAAAGAAAAAAAAAAACAAACACAAAACCAAACAAAACCAGACAAAACCAACCCTTACCAAATGGTTCCCAACCACACTGAGATACATTAGATGTTTTTTTGACAGGCTGAATCTGGGCAGCATATTCTTTGTAGGAGCTAAGTTCAACTTCATACAAGGCAGCACAATGCTTATGCAGTTCTCCCTGATAGAGAAAGCAAATTTGAAAATAGAAAATTCACTTGAGACTGTTAATCGCCATATAGCAAGGAATTAAACTATTTTAGCTCTTATCAACCTGTGTCATACACACTCCATTATTAATTGCTTGGTATTTTGATGGGTGAAACCACCACTACATCAAAGAGCAACTATGTGGTTAGAAACAACATGGTATAGCAAAACTGGTGTTTCAGATGCTGCAGAATTTCAAAATTCTTCATTACCATCACACTACTTTGCCCATTGTCACTCATCAGCTATAAACAACATAGCCCTGGGGGCTTGATTTGTGTTTGGAAATTTATAGAGGCCAAAGATTAAACTAACAAACCTTGAATTAGATAATATTTTGCTACCAGCTTCACTGGGAACAGTCCCAAGTGTACAGACAACTATGACTATGATGCTCAACAGTATTGTGAACAGTCTTGTAGAATTTTACCGTGTTTTATTCACCAGTTATGAGCAACTTTTCTCAAACATATGAATGTAAACCTGTAAACTTTTAAACATCTATAATTATATTAATTCACATGAATTAAGTATAAGAATACCTGTTTCAAGTCATAAAATCAGAGATTACATGTACATGCAGTATTCTAGGTGTGGCCTCACTAAAGTTTATCAAGTAAATGTCACTGCATGCTAGCTTTATTATCTTTTAAACCATGGCAAGTTAAAGTTTAACACTGCCTTTCACAAAAGGAAATCCTTAAGAAGATTTCTACTTCCGTGTTTGACAGGAGAAGAAGGATGTTTAAACAAGGATGCAACATTGCTTACCTTAACTATACTAATAGGTTTCCTTGATAAATGGAAGCTGGCATACAACAAGAAAGTAAGAAAGAAAATGAAGGCTCTGTACCTACAATATAGAAAAAAAAAAAAGAAAGAATATTTGAAAATTGTTTTGTTAAGTTACATTACAGAAGTCACTAGTAATCTTGAAATAGTAGAAGACAACTTTTTTTCCTGTTCTCTGAAGAACCACCCTAGCACTTACACTGTTTTACAACATTTGCTTTGATTTGGCTTTGGGAAGGAGCCTTGTTTTGAAGTGTTTTAAATTTTACAGCAGCAAGAACTAAAACTGTAATTCTACGAGTCTATATAATGCATCGAATTATGGGGGAGAAAATACACTGGTTAAGGAAAGAAAGCTAACCTCAAGCACTCCTCCCATCTAAGAGTCTGAAAATAAAAATCTGAAATTTATCCTTTGAAAGGACATACTTTGCAAAGGATAAAAGGCTTTATTTTTTAGCACACTTGACTTGTAAGGGTCTGTTTGGCTCCCCCCAGACAAGTACCTCCCTTTTTAATGTCAGTAATATTCACTTATTATGTAACTGACTATGTTTTCTTAATGTATACATTAAACCATGAAAAAGCAAAAATAGAACAAAACAATAGTATCAACTTCCCCAGATACAAACTCACATTGTCCAAAACAAAGATCACCACCATACTTCAAGTCTTACCACTGATCTCGTGAAAATGAAGTGATAAAGCGGATCCCAGGAGGAAGCTGAGCCATCTACTCTACAGCTGGTATCAAATTTTAGGCAACACAATCATACACTTGTAACAGTGTCCTCTGTTCTTCAGAATGTGGGGTAAAACTCCTCCCAAAGCCCTGCAATGGTAGCCTGTTAACAAATGTGGAAGATATGATGCTGAGTTGATCTCCCTGTCGTTTTTTTCTTATACCTTCAGTCACGATGTGGCAAATTCTTCACTCTGCTTTTTTCAACTGCTGATCTTCAAATAAGAGAAGCTGGTAAGTAAACATTCTTATCAAGTTATTGTAGTATTTTCTAATAATAACATTTGAATTAGCAATTATCTATTTCAGAGCCAAGTAACGACCATAAATAACTATCCAGACACAAAAATGTAACAGAGAACTTCAACCCAACGTAAATTGCAGCCCCTTTCTGAATTTTATCGTTTATAATCTATTTTGAGAAGTAACCACAGTATAAAGTAGAGGAGGCACAAGGCAAAGATGCACTTAGACCATGATTCAAAGCCAGCTGACACCAAAATGCTCTGCTTTTATTGCAGAAAGACTACAAACAGACAATTCCCCACCTTACAAAATTCTATTTTAACACATCAAAAACAATCATGAGGTTGAAATTTGTTCCAAAATGACTGCAGTGTTTTTCACCTTGGAACAGACTCTTTCAGCTTGATAGTGGGTACAGGCCCTATTTGCCTGTCCCAGTATCAGCACTGAACAAACCACCACGTTGTCAGGGAAAAAGAAAAAAAAGTTTTTCACCACTTGAGCTCCCTACACCAGCTCACCCAACACCAGGGAGAAGTCAGGCTCTCGTGTGTATGTGGCATGCAGGAAAAAAGTGAGACTGTAGCAGCATCAGTTCAGTTGGTTTGAAATCTTAAAAGAGTTCCTCGCATTTCTTGACATTTTGGCCAAAGAGAAAAAGATGCACAGTACTCTCTTACAGACACCACAAGAGGAACCAGCTGCACTGTTCTTCCCCAGCAAGCCCGAGCCAAGTGTTGAGTAAGGTGACACAAGGAACTGCAGACAAAAGGTGTGACTGCAATTCATGCACTCAAACCAAGCCTCCCCTGTGTGCTCACAGCAGAGCCTCCCCAGCAGGATGCCAAATAACACACCAGGATCTGCAACTTACCCACCCTTAACCTCCTGGCAGCCCAGCTAGTGGGGCTTATAGACAGCACCAGGCACTGCCATACTCCTGGGAGGAAGCTGGTAGAATGTAGGACAAGGTCTCCTGGTGAACAACAGGAGGAGAGCTAAAGGAAAATCTCCTTTGAGGAGAACACACCTGCCACGACCAAAGGTTTGTCTTATCCTGGGAATTTTAGGTGCTGCCCCAGGGCAGGCAAAGGTGTGAGTCTCTCTCATCTTATTCTCCCATCTTAGTATAGAAATCAAAACTACTACCCAGTCGCCTGAGTATCAACACCAAAGAGCATCTGCTGTGTCAAAATTGGCAACTTGAAAGCTTCATGGTCCACATAGGTTTTTTCCCTCAAAACTACCATCTCTCCACATACCAGAGTAGCCAATCAAAAGGTCAAGGGTCTGCTACCTTAAGCTAATACATTTTTTCCATACCTTTAAGTTTTCCCCAGTGGCCTGGTGCAGTTTGACACCTTGCTCCCCTAAAAGTGAATTGACTTGCAAATCTTGTTTGGCATGTTCCACCTCCATCCCCTGAATCAGATAACTGGTTGTGCTATTCATCAGCAAACCCCATAATCATTCCCACCCAATGAGTTTCCTAGCTCCTCTCTGAGGCTGCTGGGATTAGGGAAAGTGCAACTCTCCTCCCACCCCCAACTACAGGTCCCCAACTCCTCCTGAGTCAGATCTTGCAGTCCTGCACAGATCATTCAAGTGGCTGATCCATCAGAAATCCTGTCCTGAAAAACAGCTGTTCCAACAGGGATTATTAACTCACACTGTGGCCACAAAACCTGCTACGTGGGATGAATCTGAAGCAGCAAGACCATAAAGGTAGGGAGTACAGGTGAGACTGCCCCTTACAGCCATGGCAAGATAGTTCAGTCACCTGAACTCTGATTTCAGACCAACAACTGCTTGCCAGTAATTTTCTGCTTTGTTGAAATGAGCTGTAAATAGTGCCAGTGGAAGAAAAGTAATAACCAAAAGAGGTGGGCACAAGCAGCCAAGAGGAGGAGTGTAACATGCCTGTTTTAGGGTGACCCCAACCTCCACTTACCCTCTCTCACAGCTATCTGTAACACCAAAATTATCATTTAATTGACTATATTTTACGTGAGGTAATATCCACTGGGAAAAATTTATATCTACTGGGAAAAAAGTGAAATCTACTTAGCAAACAAGTAAAGGCCAGCAAACAATGAAGTCTGAGGTCATAAGCCTCTTTAAGTGGTTTCCTTAAAATATAATGTGACAAGGTGATTGTCATTGCAGAAAAGTAATTGTTTAGCAGGTTACTATTTAACAGCTTTAGTGTAAGCAGAAAAACTTCACGCATTTTACAAAAGGTTTCAGTGCTAAGGGGTCACACAAGATTGCACCTCTATGCACCTGCTGCAGAGATCCTACACCACCACCACTCCTAACAGTACATCCTTGACATAAATCCAGAGTGACAGATGACTGGACTACCAGCAGCACAGAACTGCACCCTCACTCGATTTACCATTGTTTTCCACCCAAACTTTTTATTTCTCTTTCATGCTTTTAACCGTGCTGGCTGAAACAAAGCTCCACCCCTGTTTCAGGGAAATACAGTCATTTGTGACAGGCCTTTACCACTGCTTAATAACACTACCAACCTTCCCACAGCTGCCCTGAGCACTGGAGGGAGAGCCTGAAGCTCCTGCCCGGTTGAGGCACAGCATCCCTGGAGAGTAGACATTAATTCTGTGTATGTAGAAACACTGAGTAACACAAGTCCCCATCAGGGTGGCCTTAAGGACTCAAAAAGGCTTTTTAAGACAGGTGGATCAAATACACATTGTGCTAAATAACCCATCAGCTCAGCACCTGAGACATAAACAACCAAATCACACCTCGAGTCCTGTGTCCAGTTCTGGGCCCCTCAGTTTAAGAAGGATGTCAAGGTCCTGGAACAGGACCAAAGGAGGGCAACCAGGCTGGTGAAGGGACTCGAGCACAGGCCCTATGAAGAGAGGCTGAGAGAGCTGGGGGTGTTCAGCCTGAAGAAGAGGAGGCTCAGGGGAGACCTCATTGCTCTCTACAACTCCCTGAAAGGAGGCTGTAGCGAGGTGGGAGTTGGACTCTTTTCACAGACGACTTTCAACAAGACAAGAGGACACAGTCTTAAGTTGTGTCAGGGGAGATTTAGGTTAGATATTAGAAAGAATTTCTTCACGGAGAGGGTGATCAGGCAATGGAATGGTCTGCCCGGTGAGGTGGTAGATTCTCCGTCCCTGGAGACATTTAAAAAGAGACTGGATGTGGCACTCAGTGCCATGGGCTGGGAACTGCAGCAGTGGGTCAAGGGTTGGACTTGATGATCTCTGAGGTCCCTTCCAACCCGGCTAATTCTATGATTCTATGATTCTATGAAATCCTATCAGCTTCGCGCCTTAAATGACCACATTCCTAGTGGAAAACAGTTAAATCTGGTTCAACAAGGGGGGGGGACAACAGTCCTTGTCAACACCCAGCGACCCACATACCTACATCCCGGGCCCTTGCACCACATGGGGAGCTACCGCACCACCCAATGACCCGGTGGGGTCATCACCCTCCCGAAACATGGTCCTGCATCCCCACCAAGGACTGCACACCCTCACCCTGCGGGGACAGCCCGGCAGCCCAGAGCGAGAGGCAGGCGGCCTTGCCCCCCGGTACGAGGTGCGGCGGCCTCCGGGAGCCTCCGCGGGGAGGTTTCCAGCGGGTGGGTCAGTGCCAGCCCAGGGCCCCGCTCTCTGCCTCCGGGGGTTACAAAGTGCTCGGCGTGCCCCTGCCTGCACCCCTGAAAGGCAGAAGCCGGCGGCTGCTCCCGCCGCTACCACACCAACCCGGAGGCGCTCCCAAAACAACCCGGTCCGGGGCCTGACCGCACCGGCTGGGGGGGGGGGGAAGAGGGGAGGGAAGGGGGCTCACAGCAAACCCAGCCTCAAAGCAATAGAAGGGGAAAAGCAAGACAAAAGGTGAACCCGGGCACCACCGCTTCCCAACGCCTCCCTCAGAGAACCGGCATCGCCGCACCCGCGCTCCCCCCGCCCGGCCACCTCTCCCCAGCAGTCCCCCGGAGCAAGGGGCCGCCGCACAGGCGGGAAGCGGCAGCGACGCCCCCGCTCCGCCCCCGCAGCGGGCACGGCAGGTGCACGGCGGCCGCCCCCCGCCCGCTGGCTGCCCACCCGCCAGCGTTGCTCTCTCACCCTCCCGCCGCCGGTAGCTTCCTGCTTCCTGCCTGGCCTGCGCCAAGCCGAGCCGAGCGGCCGGGCGGCTGTCCGCAACCGCGCCCGGCCGCGGGAGCTTCCCGACGGGACCGGTCCGCCCGGGCCCCTCCCTTCCCCGCCGCGCCGTGCGGCGGAGGACGAGGAGAAGGGCGCCCCACGCTGGCGGGGCGGGCCGCGCCACGCCACGGCTCGGCTGCCAGCACCCGTGCGGTCCGGTCCGTGGGCCGGTCCGTACCGGTAGCGCGCCCCGCGGAGTCTCCGGCCCGCCTCTAGAACGGCGGGTTGAAGCCTGTCAGGGCCACCGCTGCCCCCGGCCTGGCCCGGCCTTCTGCGCCGGTAGCCGCTCCCTGGGCTGAGGGGGCGACGGCGGCGGCTCCTCGGCGGGGTTCCGCCCCCGGCCTGCTGCGGAGAGAGAAGCCGCTCCTTGGGCCGGTGCTGCCTGCCCGCCGTCACCGCCGACCCACCTGTCATCCCGGCGGCCTCTCCTGCTCCCGGCGCCCCTGAATGGTGGCCGTGGCCCGGCATCGCCTTAGCAGGCCGCCGGCCCGGGTATTTCGCCAAGGAAATTCGCGTTAAGAGAAAATACACCGGTTCATCTGAAAACTGACAGAAAGAGAAATAATGTTTGGGGGGGGGGGGGGGGGGGGAGGGTTGTGTGTGTGGTTTTTTTGTTTTTTTTTGGGGGGGGGAGGGAGTGTTTGGTTTTTTCCCCCCTTTTTTTTTTTCTCCTGCAGTGCGTTTTCATTTTCGGCAAGTTCAGTGCTCAACTTATTTATGTAAATGCCTACTTCCATTTCTTTATCGTGACATCACCTCACTAGTGCTGGTGATGCTACACTTATTTGTTATTTCTATCCAAAACTGAGTAGCTGCTAACAGTTACCTCATGCAGGTCTTAATTTATCTGCACAACCGCTTGTCTCTTCTCAAGAAATGGCACAAGAAATCGACTTTGGGTACTCACTTAAATGTCCAGGTTTATTTTATCTCTTCCCTCTCATCTTGCATTGGCTGTGCCAGTAATACCACTAAAATAAACTCCTTAAGTCCCAGTTTGATAGTACACAGGAGTGCTCAGCTTTGCTGCCCAATCCTTGTTGCATCTTTGCTTTATCCCACCCTATAAACAAGCTTTTTTCCCTTCAATGTTTGCTCTCAGCTCTGCTCCAGGCTGTTTCAAACAGATGGATGCTGTACAGTCTCCTGCTTTTGAGCTTGTTGAGCAGATGTTGATTCCTGCTCAGGCTCACTTCCTTGTAGGAGGGATTTTTAAGTAGTGAATTGGAGGCTAAAAGAACTTTTCACATCACCTCCGCAAATGCTACAAAATTCTTACTTGAAAAGCTATTGCATTACCCTTGTTTAGCATCACTCTTACCTTATGATTTTGGCTCACAGATATAAGGTGATGCCTCTATTCAGCATCAAAAGGTCTTGAATTAGCACAGTTTTTTACAGAGCTGTCCTGCAGTATAAGCCAACACTTTCATTCAGTGCCTCAGGGAGATGACAGTGCATAGTTGCTTTTTGACAATACAGTGCTGTGTCTTTTTCGAATTCAAAAGAAAAATCATCTGTCCCAATTCCCCATCAGCTGGGCTGAAATGGCTGATGCCCTGGGCAGCAAGGCTAAGTTTAGAAACTTAACACTTGGAGTTGGAGTGCAAACAAGCATGTCCCAGAGCTGCTTTAGCTCCCCACATTTACTGTTTGATGGTGCATGAATGTAATGAGGAAGGGCTTTGAGCCTCTTAATTCTTTTGATGAAGCTTATCATGGAAATGCCATTGTCTTACAGAGAGGGCGTTTGTTCCCTGGGGTGCAAAAGCACATGCTAACATCAGATAGAGATGGGACAATTACAGCCAGAGCAGAACATCTGTGTATGTTGGTGCTTGTGGTTTCTGCTGCAACAAGCATTTAGTATAGGTAAATCTCAACAGGGGACGTTCCTCCAAGAGCAGTGATTTGCAGGAATTACGTGGTTGCACTTGGAAGGCACCCAGGCAGTGTCTATTCTGACTGGGGTGCACGCACACACAAATGAAAATTTAGTCTCTTCACAGCAGAAAAGGTCAGACCTACCACAGTGTATTTGTATGTATATATTATGAGCCATCCTAAATGACCACAAAAACTATAATCATCTTGCAGGATCCTCACATTTTTTAAACTGGTATTGGCTTGGCCTTTTTAAAATACCTTAAAGAATTTAACCTTGCTTGAGTGTGGTTACAAGTAACTTGCAGAAAAGGACAAGCCAAACAGCCAATAGAAAGACCTGGTATTTTTCCTAATTAAATGTTGAAACTTCAGGTTCCATTAATATAAAGGTCCCTCCTAATCTATTCCTCTATCACTGAAACCTGGCTGCCACCCTTGGCACAGCTGCTCTCTCTGCTATGCCAGTGCTGGTCACCAGCAGCTACAGTGTCCAGAAGCCATCAAATAAATAACGCAGATAGGCGGGACAGCATGAGCTTGCACTGCTGGTTGCACAAGAGCCTGCTGGTGTAGAGTATCAGGGAAAGGCCAAAGGTCCATTGGGGAAAAAGGAGGTCTACAGCCAGGAATAAACAGTTAAAAAAAAAGACCACACAAATTTTTTTTTTTTTTTAACATATGTTAATCTAGTGCCTCACAGAAAATAATAGAAAGGACATTTTGCCAGTTCCTTTGCAGGAGGAAATAAAAATTAAGGGTACAGTCCAGTAAATTACTGTATTGGGTAGCAAGTGTGGCAGCTGCTTGTCTTTCTAAGCCTCTGGCAATGTTTGTACTAGAGGAAACAGAAAAGGGTGTGTTCTTTTTTGCAAAACCAAACAGCAGTGAAGATGTATGCACTGACAGATGCTTATGTATGCTTCTGCTGGCACTTCTCTCAAAGAAGATAATCTAATTTCCTGTTTGACATTTAAATTTTTTTTCTGCTGAACAAGAGAAGTGCTCTTACCTCCTCGAGTCATTGTAGCAAATCCCTTTGAGGTCAGGGGGTGTCAGCATAGTGTTTCCTTTGCTGGATAGGTGATGCTGGCTGAGCAGAGGTCTTAACACAGGCTATTGCATCCTTTACCTGATGAATGTATTTATTTTCTTTCCAGTAAGTATCACGAGTATGTTCTATGATTCATAAGTGTACAGATGGAAGAGGCTAATCTGTTTAGCCACTGAGTGGTCTCTTTGTTCTAGGGGATTAGAAAAGTTCACAACTTCCTTATATAATAATGGGCTGTTGAATATCATTTTACTATTTAAAAATCAATATTTACTTAGACTGTATTCCATGCAAGTAGCAGGATTCTGAGGCTTTTATTTACCTTTATTAGTTTTACATGCTTTATTTTCCCAACAGAGCAGCTGGGATATTGTATAAACTGTTATCATCAAGGCTGGGTGCCATCCAAAGGGTGCCATGGAGCTTCAGCAGACAAAAAAAATATATCAAAAGAAAAGCAAAAAATGAAAGAGGCTGTGAAGGGTACGCCCATAGGGTTGGGAGCAGACAGGCATAGCCCTGATGCAGTCACTTGGAAAGGGCTGGAAGTGAGCCAGATGTGGTCTGGGAGCTATGTATCTGAGCTAGTACAGTATGTCTTGTCTTTTAATGGGAAATTTCAGTGCCAGCAGAGTTCCACACTAATATGCCCAGGTAGTCAAGAAGGCCAATGCCATCCTGGCCTGTATCAGGAACAGCGTGGCCAGCAGGTCCAGGGAAGGGATTCTGCCCCTGTACTCGGCCCTGGTGAGGCCACAGCTCGAGTCCTGTGTCCAGTTCTGGGCCCCTCAGTTCAGGAAGGAGATTGAGGTCCTGGAGCAGGTCCAAAGGAGGGCAACCAGGCTGGTGAAGGGACTCCAGCACAAGTCCTGTGAGGAGAGGCTGAGGGAGCTGGGGGTGTTCAGCCTGGAGAAGAGGAGGCTCAGGGGAGACCTCATCGCTCTCTACAACTCCCTGAAAGGAGGCTGGAGCCAGGGGGGGTTGGGCTCTTCTCCCAGGCAACTTTCAACAAGAGAAGAGGGCATGGACTTAAGTTGTGCCGGGGGAGGTTTAGGTTAGATATTAGAAAGAATTTCTTTACTGAGAGGGTGATCAGACATTGGAATGGGCTGCCCAGGGAAGTAGTGGATTCTCCATCCCTGGAGATATTTAAAAAGAGACTGGATGTGGCACTCAGTGCCATGGTCTGGTAACCGCAGCGGTAGTGGATCAAGGGTTGGACTTGATGATCTCTGAGGTCCCTTCCAACCCAGCCAATTCTATGATTCTATGACTACTTGCTTTCCAGACTGGTACTTTCATCACATCTAACTTGCCAGAAAGCTAGTGAGAAATACCAGTCCGTAGCTTTAGGAAAAGAGACCGTCGGACAAGACCACTGCGCACAGGCAGCCTTTTCCCCAGCCAGAGCAGGCTGGTACCTGGGTACTAAAGGCTGCTTAGGAAGACAAAAAGTCTATAGCAAGTGGAACGTGTGGGTTGGGAGGTCAGCAAACTGCCTTCAGGCCTCCTGCATAAATATAGGTATTGCTCTGAGTGCAGGAGATATTTAGAAATAATGGCATTTATTTGAGCCCTGTGAGATGCTGATCAGTCTCTTGTTCCATTCAAAAAAATGAGATCAGTAGTGCTGATGGAATGCCACTCTGCCTCTCCCCAAGGCTTTGCAGAAGGGTGGAGAGTGGGGCTGTTAAATCACCTCAGGCTGTCTAAAGAAAGAGCTGTAAAAGAAGCAGTTATAACAAAGGTGGTTCCTTCCGAGGTAGGATCTACTGGAGAGAGTTCCAGGGAGAGCTGCTGCCTGAGACCTGTTGCTACAGAGCTGGGTGACTCCTATAATTATGTTGGAGGTTCCATGGTTAGAGGCTCAGATTAGGACTCATACCTTCAAGCCACCTGTTCACAGAAAAATGAAAAAGAATGTACTGAGAACAGAGGATTAAAACAAAACAAAAAACAACAAAACCACAAAACACAACTAAGCTGTGTGTCTTGGTTTGGGCCAGGATAAAGGTGATTTTCTGGTTTGTACTTTTGCTTTCAGCTAAGTCTCTTGTGAGTAGTTGCAACTGATCAAGTTTCTCAGACAGTGTCTGCTTCTAGGACTGAAAACACTCGGTGTTTATAGTTACTGCCAGAGACTGGTATGCAGAGCCAAGGACACTGCTCAGGTCTGAGGAACATTTTACCTTCCAGAAGGAGTAAGGAGGTCTCACCTAAAATCCTCCTTTGGAGAGGACCAGACAAGATAGATGTCAGAATTGACCAAACAGAGTATTCCATCCCACACACGTCTTACTCAGTATAAATTTGGGGGATCACAAGGGTCAAACCCTTCTACCTGCCCTTTCCTGACTTTCCTGCTTCCCTTCCTCGCCTGTTCCCTGTTTTTCTTCGGCATCCTGGGAGGATTCTATCTGCCCGTCTGCCTGTGGTCCTGATCCGTGCCAGCCTGAATCTGTGTGTTCCTGCCCCCAGCTCCTGACTGCTGCTGACTCCAGGATTCCAGCCTGGACTTTCCCAGGGCTGCCCTGCAGCCTCGGTGGTGACGTGAGAGTTATTGGGGGGAGAGGGGAGAGGAACATGGTATCAATTTTCCTGTATATTTGTATATATTTAGCAATTTTTTCTATTTATCATTTCTGTCTCATTAAAGTTGTGTAGTTTAGTTTCCAACCCATAAGTCTCTCTCCCTTATTCTCTCTCCTTCCTTTATCAGGGAGGAGAGGGGCATTAATAGAGAGCAATCTGTCATTCAGTTTAATTGCTGGGCCAGTGTTAAACTGTGGCACTGTGTAATTAGAAATTGATTTTGTAAGCAATATATAGACCATTTTTTATTACAAAAGAACATCTATTTTGAGGAACTTATCTTTAAAAATTTCATTCTGCTTCCAGCAGGAAATGGGAGAGTTTATCTTGTTACTGTGTCCTTATTTCTTACTGTGTCCTTATTTCTACTTTTCTTAAACTTCCTGGAAAGTTGACTGGTAGAGCAATAAATGTCTGCAGAAATAACTGCTGAGGAATAAACAGACTGAAATAAAAAGGTAGACTACTGATAGACTTCATTTCTCCATGCATGCAGATATAATCACTGGAAAGTACTTCTATTAGAAGGGAGGACTGAGGCATCTTTTAATAGAAAACAAATACCAGAACAGTTACAAATATGGTAAAACAGAAAGCAGACCACAAGTGAGAGCTTACACTAAATTAATTGCCTTACAAGTCATGTACAAGAAGATGAAATATGAAGGTAACAAGCTGACAGGAATGAGGACACAGCAAATCAGTTCCATCTACCTCAATTGTTTGATTCTTCTCTGTTGAATTAATTCTGGTTTACCAGGTTAAGACTTGAGATGTTATGTACAAAGGGATTGGGCTGTCTTAGCGTTATGCCAGTATAAGCTGTGCCTAAATAAAGCAGTTTAAATTTGAAGTTTTGTTTATTTAATGAAACAAAATCCACTTCCAGAGAAAAGCAGAGAAAAATGTAATATCAACACTGCTTTATTCTTACACTGAACGTAACATATTTTTTTTATCCCCTGAATGCCAACTATTCTGTTGGTAGCAGTAGTAATACTGACTGTCATAAAATACTTGAGAAATGACATGAGCAGCAACCTCCTAAATGGAATAGAAGCAGCCTGTATATGTTTGCATTACACTTCAGTGGAAAGGGAGATCCTCTATGCTAAAGAGAAACTTGACAATTTTCTCATACGTCTGAAGAATGTAATGCACTCTGTACCTCAAAATGAACAATAAGGTCAGAGAAATGGGAGGAAGGGTATAAATACAACAGAATGCTTTCCCTTGGACATTTTGCAGGAAGGGACTGGCGGGTTATATTTAGCAAAGATGCAGAAAAGTATTGCTGGTATTTCAAGAACAGCTTTCATACAGCCTTTTCTTATCACCCAGTCTCCAGGATATCCCTGTGTTACTTGTACTTGGAGGCAGTTGTGAACTGGGTGGCAAGAAAGGTCATTTACATGATTTTCTGGCTTGCTTATGGACACAAAAAGAGGCTACCTTTACTTGGCATACAGGCATACTAAGCAGCTATCATTTTTCCTGTAATGAGCTTTAAAAGAGCTGTGTGGAGAGAAGCTCCTATTTTGCAAAGGATTTTGACATTTCAGAATCTGGCTTCATTCTGAATCGAAGGTAAAAAAATAAAAAATACTGAAGTTACCCACAGTAACTGGCAGTTCCTGACAGTTTTACTTACTGTAACTTCTGCTTTGTCCGCTGTTTGTTCACAAAACCTAAGAAATTATTTTGTTCAAAATATTTTGAGTTCTTTAAGCCTGCCTGATAGTATGTATAAAGGGACCTGAAATGTTTATTCCCAAACAAGAACCCCTCTGTAGATATTATTTTTATTCCTTTATCCCGCAATTTTCCTCCAAAAGTCTGATAGAATCAACCTGGTTTGTATTTAAGTTTCAGGAGAAAGAGAGCTGATTTCATGAAGTTTTTCTGACAGATCCTGTTTAAATTTTACTACTGTCTTATACTGACCATGCAGTACACAAGACTGTGATTTTAGCTTTCATAAGAAGAAAGTTGTAAATTATCTTCTAAGCAATAACAAAATACTTTCTTGTGGATTTCTGTTCTTTAAATACCTGCCAAAAGACATAATCTTGCCCAAGCCTTCCTTCCCCTATCAAAAGCAAAAAATGGACATTTGCATCTCTCATTTAGCCCAGAGCAATACTCAAATTGACTTGATAGCCTGAGGACTGGCCTTCTCAACATAACCAGCTCTGCCAGTAATGTAATGTAAGGAAACCATCCTGTGAATCAGGTAAATCACCTCCACTCTCCATGTTAATTTGACAGGCAGAATTTAAAAAGGCATTTCCCTCTAGGGCCAGGAGAAGAAAAGCTGGTTCACAGAGGCATCATTGCCCTTGGAAGAGGGATGAATGGCAGGACAGAGCTCCTTGAGGGCAGGAATGCCAAAGCTGGACTTGTGAATTAAGCAGCACACCCGCCTTTACCACATCAGACCCCTTTTGTGCAACCTGCTGTATGTTTAGTAACTCTTTGAAGTGAGGTGCTAATTGTTATGTGGAGGCAATCAAGTAGTACTGACATTTCTAATGTTCATTGAGGAATGTTGAATTTTCAAAATTTGGCCAATGATGGAAAGAGTCCCTGAGGCCAGGCTGATGCATTTTGCCTGCAAAATCTCTGTCAAAAGTCTCCCCACTCCTAACACAAGGGAAAAGTCTACAGAGAGCTCAGGGGCATGGCAGGCCTTAAATGTGACTTTTGGCCATTCTTCTCTACAGAGGATCTCTCTGGCTAAATTCAAAGTGAGGACCTGCAGAGCAGAAGAAAAGGACAGTCAGGGCTGTCCTCTGTAGGAGTACTTTGTGGGGTCCTGTGTCTAGCAGCCCTTTGCTTGCTTGTGTCACTGTCCTCTCCAGTTTGTAAGCACCTCTGGCAGCAAGTGTGTTTCTTTTTTTTTTTTTTTTCCTGGAGATCCTTATCTGTATGGGGCCTCTGGTTAAATTGCAAAGCAGGAGCTTTTCTAGGGCAACTCGCAGCTATGGCATCTCCTGCCCTCTCCTGCCAGGGTGAACCAGCAGTAAAAGCAGAGCATATAATCAGCACATATACTAATTCTCACGAGCCCTCTGCCAAAGGAAATTTATGTGCAAGATCAGCAGGACCTTAGGAATCTTTATGGTGTTACATTGGTCCTTGGACAAAAAAGGACAGAATGATAGCAGCCCTTCTTTCAATATGAATATACTTAAAGCTTAGCTTTAATCGGATATTGAAACACACCTAAATGCAAATTGACAAACAGAAACTAAAAAACACATCCTCCTTGTCATTAACTACATGCATGCATATAAGACAGTTTCTTGGAATAAAAACTTTGAATTATGCCTCCCTTGTTTAGTTCAAACTGTATGATCCTGACACAGATGTTTGAGCTATGTGCCATTTCTAGGTGCAGAGCAGTTTCAATTTTGTGAAAAAATAGTTCCTGTTTGTTTCCCAATAAAAACTGGGGAGTGTCTCTGTGATGGTGTGTCACTGAGTCCAGTCTGTGTCATGGCTGTCCATTCTGTGGACAAGTTCAAAACCAAAAGACATATCTGGTTACTTTTGCCACTGAGTTTAACGGAGTGCATCCCTCTATATGCATCCCAAACCTATTTTTCTTTACAACTCTCACCTTCACTATCTGCTTATAATTAGCATGCCACTCACAAAGTAACCGGTTTTATAATTAGACTTATTACCTTACTGTAGATCAAAGAATTTAGACATCCTTAAGTGAAAGAAGAAACTAAGGCATTATGAAGTGAGAATGGGGGAGGCACACAGACTGTGCTTCAGGTGACGTGCACTTATATCCAGTTCTGCTGGCGGTAAGTGACTGGAGTAGTAATTTGCATTCTCTGCAGCTAATTATTAACAGTACAGCCATTATGCAAGTTAGGCTTCCCCAGTGAAATGCTGGGGACATGCAGGGAAGAGAAACAACCATTCAATTATGATGTAATAAATGTATAGCTTGTTAATGCTCTGCCAGCTAATGAAATTTAATTTCAGCAGTTTTAAATTTCTCAAATGGAAAGCACTCTCAAATTAGGAACTCAGTGTTGACCCAGAAGCCCAAGTGGTTCGATGGTGTTTAGCAATAGTTCTCTTCCTTTTTCATCTTTGCCCAACTAAAAACAAAAAGACACAAAAGCAACACATCTTAATACATAAATACTATTTATTTAGTTTCTAAATACTAGGTAGATTCCCACCTATGAAAACGAATCAACTTACCAGAATATATCTTTTATGTTTGTATAGAGATGACCCTGGTTTATTCTGACTTGACCTAGAGCATAAGTTGACCTTCACCACATTTTCCAGCCTCTTGTCCCTCCTTTTGCTGCCTCAGAAGCATCACCTTCTCTGCCCCTTGCTTCATTCACTAACTGCTTTTTATCACACACATCCTCCCGTGGCTCCTCTCATAAAACCTTGGCCATGGAATTACTGTGCAAAATTATCTGCCTGGCTTCTCTATCACTGTCAGGTCCTGAGTCCTGCTAAGCTTCTGCTAGCACTTTGAAGCTTCTGCTTTGCAGAGAAGTGAAGCGCCCCTGGCATTCATCAAGACAACCTGTCCCCAACCCCCGCTGGAGGTGACATGAGCTAGAATGCAGTCAACATCAACACCCTTAGACAAGGCAGATATTTAGGGCATTTTCCTCTGTAAAGAATAACAAAGCACTATCTTGTATAGAGGCAAATAAGATCATTTAAAGAGTGATTGGTTCTAAGTACTGCAGCTCACATAAAAAAAAAAAAAAAAGTTAAAATAAAAGTGACATGAAATGAAAAACAGATTCCTTCCCTATAGGATATTATTATTAACATGGAGTGAAGCTGACTGTGGTGTACTATCCCCTCTCCTGTTTCCTGTGAACTACTTTTTTCCACTCTTGTCATTCTGAGAAAGAAGAGAGCTCTTCTTGCCTCCCAGTGTGGATTTAACTGTAATTGTATTAGTGTGAGAGGATCTTGACTGGCTGAGGTGACTGAGCTTGTCATCAGAGTTTTGTGGATCACTACTGTGGCTGACCAAGGAGAGGGTTTTGGAGGGTCATCATTCAGAGATTTTCTGATATATTAAGACCCCTGAGGATTATAGTTAGTAAAGGAGAATAAAAATATTAGTGGAAGTAAAAGTTACTGTATGTGTGAAAGAAGATGCTTATGTGATGTAGAAACCAGACTGACTCATTGTTGCTGCTATCTCGCTAGTAACTGTTAGAACTGCACTGGGCCCTTGTCACCAGAGCAGTTGGGTTGTACTCCATTCATTCATTTCTGCAGAAACACTGGATTTTCCTGTCAGTGGTTTGATGACATCCTGTGGCTAAGCTCCAGCAGTGATTAATGCCGGAGCATTTCTTTCCCTCTGTCCTAACCCTCAAACTACCCACATAGACCATTCTGCTGCACTTTGCACAGAAAACAACAGAATCTCTTCAGAGCACCCCAAAACACTGACCCTGAACATTGACAGTATAACATGGGTACTGTCACCAGGGTTTCTGGTGACTGCAAAAGCATGTCCTGTTTAATATCTTCACTGATGATTTAGATGAAGGGATTGAGTCCATCATCAGCAAATTTGCAGATGACACTAAGCTGGGGGGGAGTGTGGATCAGCTGGAAGGCAGGAGGGCTCTGCAGAGGGACCTGGACAGACTGGAGAGTTGGGCTGATTCCAACGGGATGAGGTTCAACACGGCCAAGTGCCGGGTCCTGCACTTTGGCCACAACAACCCCATGGGGAGCTCCAGGCTGGGCACAGAGTGGCTGAGAGCAGCCAGGCAGAGAGGGACCTGGGAGTCTGGATTGACAGGAAGCTGAACAGGAGCCAGCAGTGTGCCCAGGTGGCCAAGAAGGCCAATGGCATCCTGGCCTGGATCAGGAACAGCGTGGCCAGCAGGTCCAGGGAAGGGATTCTGCCCCTGTACTCAGCCCTGGTGAGGCCACAGCTCGAGTCCTGTGTCCAGTTCTGGGCCCCTCAGTTCAGGAAGGAGATTGAGGTCCTGGAGCAGGTCCAAAGGAGGGCAACCAGGCTGGTGAAGGGACTCCAGCACAAGTCCTGTGAGGAGAGGCTGAGGGAGCTGGGGGTGTTCAGCCTGGAGAAGAGGAGGCTCAGGGGAGACCTCATCGCTCTCTACAACTCCCTGAAAGGAGGCTGGAGCTGGGGTGGGGGAGGGTTGGGCTCTTTTCCCAGGCAGCTATCAGCAAGACAAGAGGGCAACATTAAGTTGTGCCAGGGGAGGTTTAGGTTGGACATTAGAAAGAATTTCTTTACAGAGAGGGTGATCAGACATTGGAATGGGCTGCCCAGGGAAGTAGTGGATTCTCCATCCCTGGAGATATTTAAAAAGAGACTGGATGTGGCACTCAGTGCCATGGGCTGGTAACCACAGCGGTAGTGGTCAAGGGTTGGACGTGATGATCTCTGAGGTCCCTTCCAACCCAGCCAATTCTATGATTCTATGATTCTATGTTCCTGTGGTGCCTCTGGAGGGGTACGTGTGGGTCTTCTAACTGCACCATCAGGTGTGTGCTGCCAAGTTAGCTGTGGGAATCCAGTGGGATTTCATCCCCAGTGGGTATGGAGCTGAAAGCTCTTGGCCTTCTGGCTCCAATTTATGGAGAGTACTGAATTTCCATCGGGATTCACCAAGCTGCATGGAGGCAACGCATCGGGCCTGCTGAGCAGGTGAAGGAGGGCTCAGCATCAGGCTGAAACCATAAGGTGGAAAACAAAACCATAAGATCCATGGGCTGGAATTTTCGAACATAATTAAACTTGACAGGAAAAAAACAATAGAAATCAAAGCAAAACAAAACAAATAAACCCCAAAAAACCTCAAGCCAAAACAAGCAAAAAACAAACAAAAAACCCCCACCAATAAAAAAAGCAAAAACCAAAGCAAACAAACACCAAAAACCAAGCCAAACCCAAAACAAACAAAAAACCCAACCCAAACCAAAGCAAATAACAACAACAACAAACACACCAAAAAACCCAACACCAAACCAAACCAAAAAATCCAAACGACGTTGTTTCCAGGCCAGATTATAGGGAGCTCTCAGGAGACTCGAGGATTCTCAGGTCTCCTCTCAAAGGCCACTAGCCTGTTTCAGGCCGCTGAAGGTATAGGTGGGGAAAAGCCCAACGCAGGAAGCAGGAGGGAGATCCGTGACGGTGTAAGGCGAAGACCCGAACCCCGAACCCCCTCCCCGCCATTATTAACGTGACCGTCCTCTGACCGCCGCTTCATCCCTCCCACCGCTTCCGCGTCGGGAGCCCCGGGGCAGCCTCCTGGGCGGACAGGATTCTCCGCTCCCGGTAAGCTGCCCTCCGACGACTCCCCTCAGAGCCGAACCGGCACCTGAAGGCGGGCCGGGCCGGCCCGGTTCCGCCCCTCTCCCCGCCCCGCCCCCGCCCCGAGGCTCAGCACCCGGGACAGCAGCGCGAGCCCCGCACACTCCCCCCCCCGCCCCCCTCCTCCGCGCCCCCCCCACGCCGCTCCCCGGCGGGCGTTGCCATGGCAGCAAACGGCAGCGTCGCGCGCCCCGCTCTCCGCCGCGCGCCTCGGTTGCCAGGGTGACAGCGGCGCCGCGGCCATGTCGGACGTGAGCTCGGAGGAGGAAGAAGAGGCCGAGAACGATTTGGGGGTCCGCCGGGGCGAGCGGGGTGCAGCGGGACGGGCGGAAGCGATTCGGCTCGGTCTCCCGGTCCTTGCTGCGGCGAGGGGCCCGTCCCTGTTGGGGGCACCCGCCGCCGAGGGAGATGGGGAGAAGAAGGGGCTGATGGCGACGGGCACCTCGGGCAGGGGGTGGGGGAGCGGCAGCGGGGAAGAGCGATGGTTCCCCGTCAGGGGAGTCTTACGTGCTTACAAATGTATCTCTCACGCTTACATACTCGGCCGTGCCGAGCCTGGGAGAGCTCCCGAGAGCTCCTTTTCTGTGGGTGCGGGAGTGCTGGAAGTGCGGGACTGGACTGTTTGCGTTGGGAGCTGCTGTCTATTGGTCATCCCTCTGATCCAGCAGTGTCAGGAAGGGAGGAAAGCCTCGGGATGCCAGGATCTGATGAGGACGGTGCCCGCACAAGCAGTACCGCTGTTGGCCAGATGCTCCTGCAGTCACTGATTCAACACGAGTTGGAGCAGCTTTGAGCTAACACCTGTTTTCCCGTTTAATGACTTTAAATTCAATCAAGTCTAGTCCTATAAAACGAATATTTTTTTTTTTCTTTTTTCCACTTTTGATCAGGAGTTTGAAGGGGAACGCAATGCCGAAGGTGAACGGCATGGACGTGGAAGAGCACGTCTACCCAATGGTGACACGTATGATGGAGAATATGAACATGGTTTAAGAAGTGGGCAGGTAAGAAGGCAGTGGTTGTGCTTGTTTTTCCACAGTTCTGTCAGCCTGTTAGCTTGGGCACTGTATTGAAACAAGAGTGAGAACTGTCAAGTGTTTTATCTTTCAGGGAACCTACAGATTTAAAAATGGTGCTTTCTATGTTGGAGGATATCTTCAAAACAAAAAGCATGGACATGGTACTTTTTTTTATCCAGATGGATCAAAATATGAAGGTAAAGCACTGAATACAGTTGCAAGGCTTTCTGTAACTGTAAGGACACATTTGCCCCTCACTCACACCTCCCCTCCCCGACCCCCAAGTGAACTGGAGAATGTATAATCTTGGGAGGATTATTTAGCTATGAAATGTTTTCCTTTTATTCATTTTTACTACAAGCTCTGAAAAGTGTGGGCTTTGTTTGTGGAAAATGACATAAACTATTGTGAGAAGTGTGGTTTATTCTTGTCATGTCCTCCTTTCAAGTGGGGCATTTCAAGTCCTAAGAAATATTAAGTATCTTTTATGAATAACTGCAGTTTTGGTAGAAGAGAGTATAGTTATTTATTTCTGAATGATGATTAAGACCACAGATGTGTTCAGTATAAAGTGTTTTAGGACTTCATTAGGTCCATCCTTAAAAAATAATCTACTTGGGGATGGGGATGTCACTGAAGTTTGAAGAAGCTGAAACTTGCATTGTTTCCCTTCTTCCATGAGAGTACCTGAAACAGTGAATATTGAAACACTTCAAGAGGCAATATTTTCTTCTTTCCTTTCCAAGCTAGGCAAGAAAGACTATTCATATTGTGAGGGTTAGATGCAGAGAGAAAAAAGAGCAGCTCAAACTTATCTCATGGGAGCATATGTACCTGTGTTTATTTATTTTAAAATTAAAAAAATATTTTAAGTTTGTATAGAAGAGTAACTAAAACACACAATCTAGCATCCTAGTATATATGTCACCTATTTGACAGGGCAATTTCAGCAACTGAATCAAACTAAAGTTGTCTGAGTGGAAATGTGACATCTAATGCAATTATAATACAGTACCAAATTTAAAGATAGGAGCAGGACATACGTGGCTTCTTGTGTGCTTAATGATAATGGAGAGTGATACTGGAGACAGACAGTGGCAGACAAAATGAAAAGGAAGTTGGGTAGCTCCATAAATATGTGTGTGGGGAGAGGGACAGGCAGAAGAAAAAAGAGCCAGGGCTTAGAGTAAGGAATGGTGTAAGGAATGATAAGGAATCTGTTTATGATAACGTTACAAACTGAACACTACACCACCTCTTATTCTGTTTCTGTCATATTGTCATTAAAGGATACTGGGTGAATGACCTGAGGCACGGCTATGGGAAGTATACTTACCCGAATGGAGACACTTACACAGGAGAATGGTTTAACCACAATAGGTTTGTTTCACTGTTACACTGATGTTTCAAGTCACTCAGTGGCATTAAAATGCAAAGGCTATTTTCAAAGCATGGCTGGCCCCAGAAATCAAATGTTACTGAATACACTTGGCAATTTAGTCCAACTTGAGTTATTTCAGCTGCTTAAATAATACAGTTTTCACACACTAGTGTAACAGCATCCTAAATTCTTAATATTCATTAATATAAACCTAAATTATTATTTTCTCCTTAGACATGGACAAGGTACATATATCTATAATGACACAAGATCTAAGTATGTTGGTGCCTGGGTAGATGGAAAACAGGAAGGACATGCTGAACTTATCCACCTAAACCATAGATTTAAGGGCAAGTTTTTGAATGGAAATGTAAGTGTACTGGGAAACTTTCTATTCATCTGAGTAGTTACCATGGAATTGCTTTAATAGGATCTGTTTCCACTTAAAATAAGAAGCTAGGCTCCTGATCTTTCATAGTATTTCTTGTGCCATATAAAGCTAAATTAATCTGTAGGACATAATGCCAAATTTCTCTGTAGCTTTGCTTTAAAAATATTCTGTTATTGACTATTTGAATTTTGTATTAAAGCATACTTTACAATTATATGCTTAGAATGTACTAACTTCATAGTTCTGCTGACTTTTCTGTGTCCTTGAGCAGCCTGTAGGTCGTGGCAAATATGTCTTTGACATTGGATGTGAACAGCATGGTGAATACATACAATCAGTACAGGTAAAAGAAATAGTGCAAATGATATGAAGATCAGAGAACACATTACATAAAATCTCTTGAGTTATCTATAAAATGCCTTAGAGATACTGATATTAAAGTAGATCAGATTCATTGGGGTATCCAAAGTGTTGTTATCCTCAGTTCAGTTGGGAATTGTTGGATGTGCTGAGTTTGGAAGAGTAGGCCACTGACATGAAAGTTTAAACATGAATTTGAGAACCTGAGGTTAAGCACTTGGCTTCTGAAAATCATTGCTTTTAGAATAATTTCTTCTGATGTCAATGCTGTAGTGACTGATTAAAACAAGGGTCAGTGCGGACACTAAAATTAAGGTTCAATTTTTTCTCTTTAGTTGTAGTAACTGCAGAACAAGGCCCATTTAAAATAAATTAGCTTGCAATACAGATAATGTTCTCATTAGTAAGACTCCTTCATATGCAGATAATATAAAGTATGATCTCATAAAAAATAATACACATTCAAATTTCAAAACCATAAGCTTTGTGCAGTACCTTAGTGCTTCCTAGATCCATTCCAAGGTCTTCCCTAAGCAGAAGGGAAGCAGACTGGGGCAGAAGGAGCTGTTTTGCCACTCTGTTGCTGTGTGACATAGTATAGCATCTACCAGACATCACGTCTCATTTGTCACTGTTGTACTGTAGACAGGCATAAGAGGAGACTTAGATAGGCCCCTCACAGCCATTCTCTTTAATGGAGAGACAAAATTCTGCCTAAAAATTATGCCCAAAAATTCTGCCTAAAATTCTGCCTTAAAGAATGATGCCAGTTCTCTTCCTAGCCTTGTGGCTGCTGAAGTTCCTCCCCTTGTAAAGTCATTAGAAGGTCATGCCATTGGCATTTTGAGCCCAGATAAAGAGGTTTCAGTACACAACTCATTCATCTTAATTACTCCCTTAATACCCACGAGGTGCTGGAATTCATGAGTTATTTTCTAGGATAAAGGAGGAGGAGAAGAAGAAGAAGAAGAGGAACCCTCATTACCTGTTGCACCAAAATGGAAAGCATCAGAAACTACCAAATTAACACTCTGGACTCCCCATGGGGAAAACTCACCTTCTCCCAAAGAACCCTCCCCAGGGAAACCAGCAGCAGCAGCGGAAGGAGGACCAGCAAGTGAAGAGGAGAAAACACCATCAGCTGCAGGTTTGTTCTGATGGACAGCTGGAAACTTCAAGCTTTGACTGTCAACTGAAACTGTGGTTTTCAGGTTTAGTAGCAAGTGGTGTGAGTGGGTTTTTTTTTGTTTGTTCGTTTGGGTTTTTTTTAGGTTTTTTTCCCCTCAATATTTTTCCACATATTGATGCTTAAAAACATCCAAGCCTTGTTTGTGAAGTGCACAATAGATGTTCGTCCTTTATCTCACAGCATAATGAGATAATAATTGCCTTGGAAAGTCTGTGGATCATTTTAGTCTGTATCGTGGACTGTTACACAAACTTGATTATAAATAGTTACATAAGATTTTGTGGGATTTCTCATAAAACCTACAGGTTTAGTAAAACCTACAGGCTTTAGTAGGAGTTATTAGCTACTAAATGAAAAAACAAGACTGCAAATTTGTGAAAATTAAGGTTTTTGGAATTTCTACCTTCTTCTATTTCAGTCACTGATGAATATGCTGAAGGAAGGGATGAAGAGCCTTCTGTTAATGAAGAATACAGTGAACATGTTAGCCCAGAAGTGGTTGCAGGAGAGGAAGAAGAGAAAAAAGACTGGGAGGATTAAGGTGAGGCGTGGGGCATTCATGCTCATTCTTCCATTTTCAATCAGGGCTTGAAATGATGCATATCAATCAGCTGAAGTCATGCTGCTGCTGAGAGGTCCATTATCAAGCTGAAAAGGCCATGGAAGTCTCTGCCTTTCATAAGGGGGCCAGTCCTCTGTAGATGTAACCTGGTTTTCCTTAGTCAGGTTCATACACTGTGACAGTACAAATTAGAAGTGACACATCTATGCATGTACAGCTGACAGAACTTGCAGGGCTGAGTGTTTGCATTTGCTAACATTTTTTTTTTTTGGTACAAACATAGAAGATTTCAAAATCTGGGAAATGGGGGGGGAGGAGTTGTGCACTTCACATTACTCTTATGAATGGAATTGTGTATTCTTATCCTCCCAACTGAAGTTTAAAACCAGGCAAAACAAATCTGAAGAAACAAATTTTAAGGTATTGTTATGCACTGTGGTTTAAGCAGTCTTTAGCTGATTTTTTTTCTTTTACAAACCAAAGAGATTTGGCATTCAGATACCTAGTTTGTCTTCCAGACAGTTCAGAAGCCTGTTTTAAATACAGAAGTACTAAGAAGCAACAAAATTATGCATCTATATCTACTAATATTTAGCCTATAGGCCTCCACTGAATTGTGGGTTTTTTATTTATTGTTAAGATTTACAACTTACATATCTGATATATGAAAACATAAGATAAATTTATCTTTTTGTAATCAGTCCAGTTTACAGTAAATCAAAGCAAAGCACTATCCATGGAGAAAAGAAAGATGACTAAACTGTGTGAAAATGCATAGAGATATACACTAAACATTCAGTTCTTGGACTTTTCATAGTATATCTGCTCTCAGTTTTTATCCATCACCTCTGAAGGTGCACTCCTGCTTTAGGAGTGCATCCAGCTGGTTGATGGGGTCTGTAGGGCTGACATCTTACAGGATCTCTGGGCTTGGATCATATCCAGAAGAAATCTGAGCAGGTTTCCTGCATCCTTGTGCTTTGAATTTGGCAAAAGTTCATCAAACCTGGTTTGTCTCAAAAGTCTCTTGGGCTCAATAAACCATTTTTGAGTGAACTTGCTTTTAACAAATATTCTGGCCTACTACAGTGAAGCGGTTATTGTATTGCCATTGAGGTCTTTTTTTGTGGTGTTTTTTTTTTTAAAAAACCAAGAACGCGTGAACCCGTGTATGAGACATCATAGATGCAGATTCCAACACATGAAAACAAAAGAAGGTGATAGATGTTCTCAAAGTTCCTTCCAGCTCTTTATTTCTTGAACCAAAGAATGGGATTTTATGTATTTTTTTCAGCATGGGTCTACATCTATAACTGATTAGGCAATATGTTGTTCCCCTTGTCTAGTTACCAGTATTTTTTTAATAAAATGCATCTCTATGTCCTGTTTGTCCTTTGTCTCCACAGGAGCTAATACTTTAGAGGATTCCTAGGATGAATCAAAGGAAGCAGAGTGATTTGCTACAACTAAAGACAAAGAGCGAGAAAAAAAGAGGAAATTTCAGAGGGAATGTTTTTTATTTGTGTCAAACTATTTTTAACAGTAAATTTTTATTCATAAAAGGCTAAGTTACAATACTTTGAATAAACTTTTCATCACTGTTATGTCTGAAACACCTCTCTCTGAAAATTTAATGATCTCATAATGTGAACTCTCCTAAGAACTTTATTCTGTGAAGCAGGTAGTCCGTTGTTGAAACCAGTACAGGATTATTCTGTGTTCATCAAACTGTGTCCTCAGAAGTCTGCAGAGGAGATCTTCTACCACTACTGCTAGTTCTTCTCTTCCTTAAACCCTGCCTCTCAACACAGACCTGGGGGTCTTGCTTGTGAAGACAAAGACAAAAACAGCATTGGGCTTCCTAGCACTATCTGTATCCCCTATTACTAGAACACCAATTACCTTATTTATTATTTTATTGCTCATGTAGCTCTAGAAGATCTTCTTGTTGCCCCAAATCTCTCCAGTTTGAACTCAAACTGAATTTGGCTTTTCTAACATGTTGGTGTAGTGTTTTTAAATTATGCCTTTTCAGAGTGTATTTGCTTTGACTTTCATAGAATCATATCATCATTTAGGTGGGACAGGACCTTTGTCTAACCTAAATCTACCATTTTTCAGTTCAAAACCAGTACCCCTCAATCTATCATTACATGCCCTCATAAAATCCCTCCCCAGCTTTCTTGTAGCCCCTTCAGGTACTAGAAAGCCAGTAAAAGTTCTTCCCAGAGCCTTCTCTTCTGGCTGAACAACCCCAGCCCTCTCAGCCTGTCTTCATAAAAGGATTACTGCCCTCTGATCATCTGTATGGCCTTCCTCTAGACTTGCTCCAACAACACCAGATGGTCCAGAACTGGACACAGTACTCGAGGCAGGGTCTTAAGAGCAGAGCTGAGGGGGAGAATCACCTCTCTCGGCCTGCTGGCCACACTTTTGATTCAGCCCAGGATATGGCTGACTTTCTGGGCTGCAAGCACACATTGTTGTCTCATGTGGAGCTTTTCATCAACAAACACCCCCAAATCCTTCTCTTCAGAGCTTTTCTCAATCCATTCTCTGTTTAGCCTCTAATTGTTCCTGGGATTGCCCTGACCCCGATGCAGGACCTTACCCTTGGCTTTGTTGAACTTTCTGAGGTTAGCACGGGCCCACCTCTCCAGCCTGTGAAGATCCCTCTGAATGGCCTCCCTTCTCCCTAGCAGTTTAACCACACAGCTTGGTGCCAACAGCAGACTTGCTGAGGATTCACTCCATTACTCTGTCCATGTTGCTTACAAAGATGTTAAATAGCACCAAGTACCAGTACCGGCCCCCTGAGTAACACCACTCATCACTGGTCTCCGTTTGGACATCGAGCAGCTGACCACTACTCTTTGAGCATCACTTCCTTATCCACCAAGTGGTCAGAGTGGGAAGAGGGGACTGGATGAGCCTTCGCTGTCTCTGTACAACAGCCAAACAACAAACATCCCGTGACAGTATGCCTGGTCAGCAGATAGGTTCTTTCATTCCCTACAGAATAGGATCGCCAACTGCTACCACTTGCTGCTGATGCACAAGCTGGGCACAGCTGGCTCTGAAGCCTCCCTTAGCAGCATGTTTCCCTCCCATGAGATACTGAGTCTTCCAGGGCTTCCAGGTATCAATTTTCTACATTCAGGTCTGAACAGGGAGGAGGAACATTTCTCCTGCTGCCAGAAATTGTGAGCTTCATCAGACACCTTCAGGGGAGTCACCATCCACTGGTCCATCCAGCACAGCCCTTAGACATCCACCCACTTCAGGCCCAGGCTCTCACTTCTGTGGAAACCCTGTGGAAACCCTGATGATATATCATTTACCCTTCTTAACTGTGAAGAGTCAGCACACCTCCTTCCACAGGTCCTTGAACAGACAGTTCCTGGCCCACTACACCCTCTCCCCACAGGGGAAGGACCCTATCACCCACAGCCTCAGTGAGACACCAGGGCACAACATCCCCCCACGCAAACCTTTTCTAGGTTTTCACTACTGGGGTGCCAAGGGCACTTTCTTCACTGATGCTGGAGATCAGACCCAGTAACTCATCAACACTGGTGTTGCACAGTCCTGTGCTATTTGCAGGAGTGTTTCTGCCTTTCCCCATCACTCACACAAACTTCCAAAAGCTATGCTTGGTGGATTCCCATCTCCCAGCTGAATAAGCATCCCTGCACAGCAGACAAAAAGTAATCCAGTACTTGGTCAGTCAGCAGGCAGCTAACTACTGAACACACAGCTCTTTTTGAATCAAGAACCTCTTAATCAGGTAGCAGACAGCAGGTGATAGCAGCTGCAGAAATCCCCTACAAGCCACCAGAATCAAATGACATTGCACAAACAGAATGTTCAAAGTATTGTACAAGCAATAAATGGCATGGACAGATTTTCTCTTCTTCTGTAGATGAATAAAGATGCCCTGAAACATTTTATTCCAGATAATATGTAAGCAATACCTTAATTATTAACATATGTAGCTGTCTGACTTTAATTGACTCTTTCATACTGTGACAATATTGGTATGAATGTTGACAGAACTGGACCATGAGGTAGAAAATTGCAATACGGTAGCAGTATTCTTCTGAAGTAAAATAACTTTTGGACTGATATTGCTGAAACAAGACCTTCAGTTTTTTGTTCTTCCCTTCAGAGCAGGAAAGCTATACTAAAAGTTTAGTTTAAGGGGAAAAGGGAAACATTCTAACAAGTTCTTTTTCTTGGCAACTCACAGTTTTATCAAATATGTACCTGGAAGTTTGAAGGTAGTGATAAAAATGGATTAACAGACAGTAGAGATAAGGAAACAAGTTAGATAAATAGTGATTATTACTTCTTCCTTCAAATTTTCATCTGTCAGAAGTGTCACAGTGAGAAAACTTCCATGCAGTCTTTCCCTTCCTATCTAACATGTAATTTTGTTTGCAATTCCTTGTCACACTGATTGTGACTTCAGTGAGGATTTTTAGAGGTGGCTATTTTTTCCTGGTTTTACTTTATCCGTCAAAGAGAAGTGCTGCCATTATTATTGTAGCTAGATCAAAGCAAACTTGACTTTCTAATTCTACTGGTTTGGGGTTTTTTGTGTTTTTTTGTTTGTTTGTTTGTTTTAATTTTTTTTTATTTTACTTTTCTTCGTCCTTTTATAATAAACTAAAATTAATTATTTTGCTTGCCAGTTTTAATATCAATAGAATGGTTTGGGTTGGAAGGGACCTTAAATATCATCTAGTTCCAGCCCCACTGCGTGGGCAGGGACACCCCAAAGCCCCATCCAAACTAGTCTTGAACAGTTTCAGGGATGAGACGTCCACAGCATCTCCAGGCAGCTTGTTTCAGTGTCTCACTACCTTCACATTAAAGATATATTCTACTGTAGATTTGTGAAATAATCTCACAGTATATTTCCCAACTCAGCTGGACGATTTATGAACTTATTTTCTGTACAGCCAGTACTATATTGCTTATTAATACATGAGTGACCTCCGGTGGCATACTTGCAAAAAGTGCATCCTGTCTGAAATACAATCAAGAACAGCTAAGAACATCTGTAAGTCTCCTATGTGCTAAAAAGTGCTCCTTTTGTAGGGAGACATTTAATTTCACTGTATTTTCCAGAAACACCTTAAGGCTAAAAAAAAAAATATAAAAAAGGATAATTTATGGCCTTTGGAAGAAGGGGCAGATAACTCAGAAGAACTACAGGGACATCATTAGGCAATGAAGGGAGAAAATTAGAAGGGCAAAGCCCAAGTAGAACTTAATGTGGCTACAGCTGTGGAAGAAAAAGACAAGAAACAAAAGAAGAGCTAAGGAGAATCTCCATCCTTTATTTGGTTCAGTGAGATATGTAGTGACAAAGGATTAGGAAAAGGCTGAGGTGATTAATGCCTTCTTTGCCTCAGTCTTTAGTAGTGGGACCAGTTGTTCTGTGGGTACACAGTCCCTTGAGCTGGAAGTCAGGGAAGGGGAATGGAATGGACCTCCCAGATTCTAAGGGGAGATGCTTAGCAACCTGCTACACCCCTTAGCACACACAAGTCTCTCGTGCCAGATGGGATCCACACAGGGGTTCTGAGGGAGTTGGCATAAGTGCTCACCAAATCACTTTCCATCATTTACCAGGAGTCCTGGCTAACTGGGCAGGTCCCAGTTCACTGGAATTTAGCAGATATGAGACCCAACTACAGGAAGGGTCAGAAGAAGGATCTAAGGAGCTCTAGGACTGTCATCCTAACCTTGGTGACAGGAAAGGCTAGGGAACAGATTATCTTGAGTGCCATTATGTGGCAGGACAAGCAGGTGGTCAGGCCCAGTCAGCTTGGGTTTATGAAGGAGAGGTCTTTGACTAACCTAATCTCCTCCTATGACAAGGTGACTCATTTAGTGGATGAGGGAAAAGTTGTGGATGATGTTGACCTAAACTTTAGTAAAAACAGTTTCCCACAGCATTCTTTTGGAGAGACTGGCTGCTCATGGCTTGGACAGGTGTATGCTTCACTCAGGAAAAAACTGGCTGGATGTCTCCAACACTGTGGAGTGGTGTTGGATGAAGTTAAATCTAGTTGGTGGCTGGTGACTAGTGGTGTTCCCCAGGGCTCAGTGCTGGAGAGAGTCTTCTTTCATATCTTTATCAATGATCTGGATGAGGTGCACCGTCAGTAAGTTTTTAGGTGACACCAAGCTGGGCAGGATTGTAGGTCTGCCTGAGAGCAGGAAGGGTCTGCAGAGGGATCTGGACAGGCAGGTTCATGGGCCAAGGATAATTATATGAGATTCAACAAGGCCAAGTATCTGGTTCTGAACTTGGGTCACAACAACGCCACGTAATGCTATAGGCCTGAGGATGAGTGCTGGCACAAGGAAAAAGCTTTGGAAAAGTCAGGAAAAAACATATTATTTATGTATATATTTATTTATTTTAAATCTTGCTTTTCAGAAAAACAGAACTAAACTGTGCTCACCAAGCACTTCTGCCAAAATGGAGTACCCAGATTTACTGTAAATAAAGTATATTTCAAAGTATATGGAAGGTACATTATTTTTCAAAACAAACAAACAAAAAAGTATTGCTCCTCCTCCCCATGCCTCAATCACACCACAAGATTTTATTTGGTCATTTAAATCTGATGTTGGGTTCTCCCACAAGGTGTCCCCATAGATTAACTTCACTCTATGTCTTTATAAAATAATACGTTTTCAGTTTTTAAGATACAAACAAAACATTCAGATGCTTTTAGGGTATTCTAAAGGCACCTATTAGAGTACATAACTTTGTACTCAAACAGTTCCAGTTAAACAATATTACAATCAAATAAAGCAATGTACATTTTTTTAAGTTGAATTAAAAAATCAAGACACTGGAAAAGTGTTTTGCCTGTTACAAAAACAAATTCAAAACTTCCAAGGACATTTTCTTAATTTCACCAGTTTTCAGTGAATAGTTTGACATTATAAACATGCCACATTGGGAATTGCCTATCTCTCCTAAGCATTAGATGTTACAGTTGAGAAGCCCTGTGCATTAAGGATATAATTTCAGCTCTGATCCTAAAAATTGTTCTTTAGAGGTCAGCTGGTGCTCACATGGGGTCCCAGGAAAGCCAAAAATGTTATCCTTGACTGTAGATCTTGTCTTTGCTCTTTTGTTATTTAGACCACAATATAGTTTCAATGGTTTGCTACTTCTACTGCCTGTTCTTTCTGTTAATCTGATTTGGATGCTAGAAATTAATAAGTATATATAAGTTAAAGAAAATATTTTTCAATTAAGCATTTGTCTTTCACCTGCTTGGCATTGTCTGAATTAGAAACCACAGCAGAAGTAATTAAGTTTCCAGACCTTCTTTTCCACATGCTCTGAAGGTTTAATTCAATGAATTAAATGCATTTGAGTGCATCTGTATTGAAAAGAAAAACCAAAACATAGTGGTATTTTGAGTCAAGTCTCTCAGCAATCTGCCTATCAAGCATGTCTGGTCTGCAAACAATATTGTTCATGTTCCGTGAGCCTTTGGTTACATGCCAAGATTGGGTAAGTTGGTTAAATCCTCCCCCCCGATGTCTCACTCACCCATAAGAAAGGTCCTACTGTGCCCCTCTGGGGCAGCCTGCACAGTCTGAATTTTGGTAGGAACTTGATGGACAGGAACAGGGTGCTGTAAACTGGCTTTTAGTAAGGGCATTTCTGTAGACCAAAAGGAGTGAAAAGCAAAGAGAGGTATTTCCTTGCTATGTTGCACTTGGTGGCAGCAGTGCAGGAAAGCTGTTCAAAGAAAAGAGATGATGCTGTTCTGACAAGTTACTTTTAACAACAGACCCACCTTGACAATAATTCTGATGCCACTGGGTGAAGGGAGAGATGTCATTTTGTGGTTTATTTTAGTGTTTGAAAAGAAGACCCAAATTCTTAACCCAAATTTGTATTTGCAGCACAATCTAGTATTGACAACTCTGAGAGGGTAATTTCCATCCCCTGTAAGTCTTCTGGGTGAATCACTGGACTGTGCTGAACCATGACCTGTCTTTGACTCATTTTTGACAACTAAAAGGCAGAGCCAGCTTTCTAATCTTCCATTATACCATTTCTCCAGTTAAATGCTGCATTTGCTCCATGAGTTAATGTCTTTACTGGTGGGCTGACCATCTGCCATTTGTTCTCCTCTTTAATCTCTTCACAGAAACACATGCCCAGCGAAGGAACCTAGGAAGAAAATTACCAGCTGAGTTACTAGCAGGGTCATTTTTTTTAATGTCAAGCATGCAAAAGAGAGCAGGCCTTGAGAAAGTTCTAGGAAGAGAGATCATCACATCTTTCCACTTCTGAAATGACTTAAAAAGAGACTGGAGGCCTGTGGGACAATAGCTGAGCTAGTGTCACCACCTCACAGTTACACTTGGATCTGATGACCAAAATGTTTTCACTCTGTATGCATCAACAGTAGCAGTAAAAATATATCTAAACACTGAATTCTCTGATTAGTCGTACCCAAGTGGAAAACTGGGGTGAAGAATTCTGCCACTAGTGATAAGTATATAAATAAATAAAACCCCTTGATGACCAAGTCTCAAGTGCAGGTCCCGTTTGTGAAGCTGGCAAGAAAAGCCTCTCCCTTTCATTCTGTAGCTCAGCACTGAATTTGTGAACTTAGAGTGACTTGAAAAACACATAGGTTCTTAAAGATGGTCTCACTGAATAGAGCTGCAGGTTACACTCACAACACCATGGGGAGGAGAGGGAAGGCTCCTAGACCTGTTTCTCAAGGAAGTACACTATTTCCACATGGGGACATTTCCAAATGTGTCCCTTCTTTGTAGGTGTTACTTGGCACTGACTTCAAATGGAAGTTGGATGAAAATCTCCAAAGACTTAGCTGCTGGTCACATACATTTCACCAAAAGAACATCCTTCTCCTCACCTCCATGCTAATTTGCTAAAACTTCATGAGATTCCCTCTGTAATTAATAAGCTAATGTCTCTGGTATTGGCATGCAGTTACATGCATGTATCTTTGCATAAGCAGGCCCTTACTAAAAGTATGATAAAATGCAAAGAAACCTTCCTGCTTAAAAAAAAACTTACCTTTCGTACCACCTGGGCAAAGTCACTGCTGTCTCTGGCAGGGAGCCCTATCAGAGGTCGAGTGAAAGATGCCAAGGAAGAGCCATGGCCCACAATGACGATGACACCTGATACACCAGAGAAATCAAAGAAAAGCAGTAAGAGAGTTGCAGCATTGTCAGGTTACCCATCAGCAGATATGTATGAGGCTCTTTTGGGGCTGTATATTTTTGCAGAATGCTTTAATGATGTAGCAGGGTGTATGTGCCTGTCACAAAAAGTTTGGTGCGTTGTCCGCATGCCAGCTTGTAAGAAAAATCATTTGCTAGGGGAAGACAAAAAAAGCCTTTCCAGAAAGTATATTATTTTATGCTGAGCTATATCCTAATGTTAAAAAACAAAGCAAGACTTGTAATTTAGTATTCTACTGTCTTCAGTTTTGCTTTTTCATTTCTATCCCATAAATTGCATGCATTTTGACTTAGTGTAGCCCAGGACAAGGACTAACAGTCTATCTTAAGTTCTGTGCAATACCAGGAGCTCATGTTAAATGTGATTCTGTTGGCAAATCTCTGCTTGTTCCTGTTCCTGAAAGTGTCTGACAGAATATATGTAGATATGAAACATTTACCATTACTGGAACAGGCAGTGATGATCTGTTTTATTACCACAGAGCTTCTGCTTACATATTCTTCATAACTTTCTGATGGCATCAGAGAAGAAAGTGGGAAGCTGCCCCTGACAATAAAATCACAAATACATGTTAATCTAGGTGAATATGGGGACACTGTTAGTGCTATTGCATGACTACACCAGAGAAAAGTCACTTGGTTAAAAGGATTTAGGTTTACCTACCAACCTGGCTGACATACTACTGCCTCAGCATTAGCTTCCCCAGAGCAATTTCCATTACCTCTTACAGCTGAATCTCACAGCTCATAAAGCACCAGATGTAGGGAAAACTGTGCTGTAATAAAGCTTGTAGTTCCCATTGGAGATTATTTAAAGTAGAATCCAGGCTTAAGAAAAACTTAAGCTTTGAACAATTCTGTGGGCAAGGACCATTGCCCAGGGGTGGACTGCAGACTTGCAGAGCAGCCCAGCTCTAAGAATCCTGACAGAGTTTAAACCAAGGTGAGACACTGGCAATATGAATGCTTTCAAGTTTTGGTGCCTCAGTGTTTGTCTCCTTAGTAAAAAAATCAAATCATGCAACAAAAAAGGCAGATCATACATTAGCTGGACAAGCGCACAGTAGAGACTTCCACTCCTAGAGCTAAGAAAAAAAAAAGTGTTCCCAGGGACATTAATCACAATGAACCACTACTAAGTAACTGAGCACTTCTACTGAGACCAGGCAGTTGTCTTTATTTTATCTACTGGAGCCCTTCAGCCACTGAATATATATATTTAAAAAAAAAATAAATTAAGAGCCACACCTTCAAATTTCTGCATATCAGGGCAGCCCCATGGGACTGGCAGGATTTGGGTTGCTGGATGCCATGCACTCTGCACAGACTGCTCCCAAGGCTCTGCAGCAGCTTCCAGAACACCAGAGCTCTCTTTCCCTGGGAGGAGAACTGGAGGCTGCTCCAGCCTGGCAGCAGCAGCAGAGAAAAACCTGCAGCACCCTGATGGGAGGTGGTGGCCATGCCATGTGTAGGTGGCTGAGAACAACAAATTCCCAAAGAATGGAGGTCCTGACAGCCTTCTCTGAGCTGCAGGACAGGAAAAATAGGTAGCAGGACCACAGACATTTGCTGCCTGACAATTTTCTGTCTTTGATACCTACTCACTCAGATGATGCTTTCATCAGGGCTTCTTAGCAACAAAATAAAACTTTCCATACTCTATTTCTCCTTAATCTGTCTTCTCCAGGAATGGGAAAGTGTTTGCTGCTACAGCTGGCAAATAGCCATGTGCTGTAGAATCCTGAAAATAATACTCGTCTCAAAACAGCCACCCTGACAGAGTAGACATTGCACTTGGATGGAGGCCTCATTTCGTAGCCATCTGGGCTCTGTCCTCTGAAGGAGAGACTCTCATTTGGGTAACCACCCTGATAAATGGGGCCCTATTCTCACAGGAATTCTCCTTTAGTGGCTATCCCAATAAGCTGAACACTATCCCGGCAAGGGGAGCTCAGTTTGATGGCCACCCTGACAGGCAGGACACTGTCCTTATTCCTAAGGGACAGGGGCAGGCAAGCTGTACCCTGCGGAGGCAGAGGGACATCTTGTGTGTGCCCCAGGTAAAGACACTGGAGAGGGCACATGCAGAAATAAGGGTTATTGCTGTGTCATCCCATTGGGAAGGGCCCAGGTGAACTCCTGGCTGTGCAAGATATGCCAAAGCCCCCTCCAAAAAGGTGCATAAAAGAGGAATACTTGAAATGCTGGATGCATGCCCATCATCCAAGGACCAAAAATTCCTACTGAGATCATTGATGGATCCAAGGGTGGTGATATCTTTTCTATTTCTCTCTCTTTCTCTTTCTCTTTCTCTTTCTCTCTCTCTCTTTCTCTCTCTCTCTCTCTCTCTCTGTGTGTTTCTGTTTCTAACCTTATCTTGGCACATGAAGGTAACATAGTTTCTAACTTTGTTAAGTTTTACTCCCCATTGCTTTGTTAAGTTTTGTTAGTTGTAACCTGTTCGTTTGACAACCATCTTAAGTTTTGCTAAATTGTAATCCATTGCTTTGAAAGTACCATAATTTATAATTCTGCTAGTTGTAATCTCACACGCTTTATAATCTTTCTCACTTTTAAGGAAAGTTGTGTTTTTATACAAACCTCCTGGGCAATAACCTTACTCCTGAGTACCACACAGAGAATTCCCAAACTTAATCTCGCCAAATGGGTTGTTAAAAGAGATTAATTAGAGGAGAAGGATTGGGCCCATCACCTAGGCTCCTTTCTGACGGAGTTTAGAAAGCAAAGAAGTCCATTCTGAATCCCCCTGGGTTGGCCCCTCTGGGGAACCCTACCCATGCTCACTCAATGGGACGTAGAGACATGCTACTCTGTGGGATATGATATTTTATTTGGCCCCACATCTAGGGAGCTGTGCTCACTTTGTGTGATGTGACAGTGCTGTACCCACCTTGTAGGGCATGGCAGTTGTGATACAATATAGGGTGTCATTTTTTCTTGCTGCAAACAACTGCTCCTCTCCCCACATTTTGCTTGTCTCCTTATTCACTGAATAAGCAGGAGTGAGATTAGATTAATAAATTGTGGTGAGGTATGGTATGGTATCACAATGTACTTTCACAGGTGAGCCCTTGGTACATTATCTCAGCACAAATGGCAGAAGCAGAAAATTGGTGGTAAAACCATGTGAAAGGCTCACGCTGGATTGTTAATCATAACTAATATTAATCCTTGCTATGCCAGAGAAATCTAGATTGGGGTTTATTGTGTTGCCCCACTGGCACCTCAGTGTCTTCAGTATTAACCCTGTTATTAACCAGCCATCCTGCAGCAGAACTAAGCACCCCTACCACTGGCTTAAATGGTTTCCAGGCTAAATAGCAACAGGAGGGCTCATCCCAGGCTAAGATCTTGGTGGGGGTGCTGGGCACAACTGTGAGTAATAGAGGGAATGAGATGAGCACCAACAGCACAAAATCTAGGAGGAAGCAGAGAAGAGGGATCCAGACAGCACAGCCTACAAGGGAGTTCACCTCTGAGGAAAAGGCCATAATTGCAAACTATGATAAGTAGTCTGCAAAAGGATACTGAGGAAAGAAAGGGTGAAGGTGCAAAAGATGAAGAGGAAATAAACAAATGGCTTACACAATGACTGACATTTTTAACAGCAGGAAGAGCAAAAGTAGAGTTTATCCTGCTTTGGGAAAGGGAACATCTACCATCTGTCTGCTTCTGTGAGTGTGAGAGGAGAGAGAGGCAGAGTGAATCTAACCCAACCTTAGCTGCCTACTACTCAATTGTCTGGAGACAAGACAGACCCTTCAGAGGGCAATCCATGATGTGTTAGGTGCCTGTCTAAGATGGAAAATCATTGTTTTGGGAGCCCTCTTCTTTATAGTGAGAAGAAGGCTTCTAGCTAACCATCATAGCCTAGGCACCCCGTCTGCAACTGTGGGCAGTAACTTTCTGGGTGATTTTATCTCAGCACACAATGTGTGAGCAGCAAACATTTCAGCACCACTCATGTTGCCTTTTAGTGGGACTGGAAATGGGAAAATTTTAGTTAGGTGCACTGCTGATAAGGAACCATCAGGGATTTTGCCTAGTTGAAGGTTGTCATTTGCAGTGGGTGTATACAGTAAAAACAGCCCTTGGGACATGAGGATTTTGAACCCTGCATGTGATGGGAAGAATATGGAATCTTATGTGCACATTTATAGCTCATCCACTCTATTTTTGCCTGGACCTGAGTGAGCTGTCTGTGTCTGAATCCTGTAGTTAGCACTGCTTCAGTGCTTCCCCTCTGAACTTCTCACTGCTCTGCATTTGTACCCTTTTCCATGTGGAAGTTTTAGGCAAGTGATTTTTTATTGAAAAAACTAGGGAAAACAGTCCCTTGGTGGTAAAACACACCAAAAAGTGCTATGATCCAAGAAAATGAAACATTTTAATGCAATTTCAAATGAAGACAGTTGCTTGGTTGTAAGAGATGCATTAAGATGTGGAAAATTTCCTTTTCTCCTTTCTTATATATGTGGGAAACCCCAGACACACTCACTTTTATTAGCTGAATAATTTCCTGGATCTGTCTGTGCCCTGCAAACACAGAGCAGCCTGGTTTGTAAGCAAGATGAGGAGTTAGACTCAATTGGAGGGTTACTATTTCCTGCCCTGCTGTGGCCTGCAAGTTTTCCGAGAAGGCAACACCTCCCCTGTCCCTGTCTCAAGTTGTGAGGCCCCAAAAAGTCCCTGCTGAGCACGGTACTAATCTGTGAGCAACTCAAAACAGAACAAGTATCAAGATGTTTGTTCATGTGTAGGTGCATTCGTGTGCTATGTATATGCACATTCTATGTGTGTGCATGTGTTGCTGTGTCAGAGCAGTAAACAAAGCTCACCCTACTCATGAGACAACTGACAGCATATCATTTCCTGAACAGATCACACAGACTTGAATTTGATCAGAATTACCCTTTTTTTGCAACGTTCATAATGGTTTATGATAACTAAACCCAAGAAAACATACTTTGGGGAAAAAAAAGGCTTTAATAGCTAGATAAGGAGCTGTTAAGCTGGTACCTGTAACTCGTGTCTATTTTGTATGATGCCTCTGCCAGTTCTCTCATAGTCATGAAATCAGGAATTACTTTGCTTGCTTCCCACTTGGTCCATTCAAACAGTCCTGGTTCCACCCTGATTTTGATTTTGTCATCTAGTTTAAGCCCTGCAAGAACATGAAATATTTCTTAAGAAGAGAAAGGTACACTCCAAGTGTTACATTCAGGCTGTACATTCCACCTTGTTTGCTGTAATACTTTCATCTATGAAAATTAATTAATTATTATCAAACAAAAGAGGCTCATGTTGATTAAATGACGCCACTATTATAGTTTTGTCTGACTAATATTAAGGCAATACAAATTATTATATTCTTATTGTTGTTATTGTTATAGTATTATAATTATAATCATTATTAGTATTTCTAGAGCTTTCTTTTGGTGATCTGCACGATACAGAACAGAATAGAAGACAAGACCTCATTAATGTTGCAATCTGAATGAACTTCAGAGAGGAGATATTTTTACCATTTTTATACAGCATTTTACTCAGTGGTTTTTGGTGGCACAGTAAATTATCCATCCTACAGTGTTAAAAGTTGAATTATCTTATCAAAAGACATTATTAGTCTCAAGAGAGGTTGCTGAGTGGCACTAGTTCTCAGAAGAAATTCACACCCTTCATAATTCTGGTGTAAATATGGTGATGAACTGTGAACCTCTGACAGGTCTGTTGGAGGGAACAGGAGAGGAAAAAAGAGAGGAAGAGGGAGAAGGAAAGAAGCTCTGCAATATGATGGAATAAAAAGTGTTTTGGCTTGCAAACATAATTTTTTTTCAGGAGAAGTAAAAGCTGTCTAGCCTGATTTTGATGCAAAACCTTCAGAGCACTGGAAGGACTCTTTGCACTGCTTTTTGGCTCAGAGTGTTCTCTGGAAGAGGTGACGGTGGCGTTCTGATGAGAAGCCACCCATGTTGGATTCAACCTGATGTAAGGTGTCTCTGTTTCATGTAATAACATATAATATATAATTATATACATATAATATATAATTTAAGTAGTGAGGATTAGAGTTAATGAGATAGTACTCTCCAGACCATACACACAACAGCAGGCTTATTACTGCCAATCTTACCAGCTAGGCAAACCCCTCTTGTCTTCCCTGCTTAAATATAACAATAAATCACCAAAAAGTCATACACATTCTTAATTACTCATCTCAGGTACTTCAAAGAATTTTGTTGTTTTCAGGTGTCAGAATCACCTGCTTGTTTTTGCTGCCTTACCCCGCAACACGTGTTGGGCTGTCTGTATGCAGCAGAGTGCAGGCGATGAGTACACATTGCTGACTGTCACCTCTTGGTCCAGCAGAGCTTCCCCTGGATGGGAACAACAAAGTGAGTTCCATGATAGATGAGAAACTACTACAAAACACTTTCTGCAAAAAGACACTTGCAGCTTTCAGTTTCATTGCCATGGGATACACTGACAGTTCTTTTTTTTTTTAGTTTTTTCATTCTGTCCACTGACTGAGCTCACTAAAAGGCTCATTCTGGTTGCAACAGCAAGTTTAAAATGAGTGTTGGGAAGATGATTGCAAAAAATTCACTCCAAATCTGCCGGCAGCAGTTAGGCATTTGAGTGTGTCTCTATTCCTGAATCACCAGAAACCAGCATTTGCACCAGACCTGCATGGTCACAGTCAGGCACACTTGCTCAGGGAGCAGAAACAACTTCATCTGGTGGGTGAATTGAGTCAGACTAACCCACACCACCTAGCTATCAGGTTTCTGTAATGAGGTGACCACACTCTGCTGACCATAAAGCTTCTTCCTCTGGCTGGCACCTTCACTCCTCACTGCTTATTCAGTGACAACTGCATAAGAAGTTGGTCTCTTGCAGACAGGTAGCTGGGCACAGGTAGTGTTGGAACTTCTTTGTTTTAACTTACTTTTACAGGAACTGAGAGATTCAGTCTCAGAGATGCATAATCAGCTCCAGTCTCTCTTTGACTATTTGACTGTTTGATTATTTAATGATTTTACTATTATTTACTATTACCATCTTGCAGTGGTTGCCCATAGAGAAATGTTACCACAATGAATTACATAATGAGTGCTGCTAGGAAGTTTTATTACAGCAAAGCTAGTATGAATTTGTGTAGATTATGAATGCCTGATTCCCAAAACTTTGCATTTGCAGTAGGATATTATCCAGCTTACCTATAAGTCTTGACTGGAAAATACCACAGCAAGATAAAGGAGGGTCACATTCGAATTGCTTCACGCTGTCTTTCCGCTTCGGCAGGGAAGAAGGGAAGTTCAGATCTGTTCTGCAGTATTTTCCTGAAACAAGGTGGAACATTTTACCATGATGCAAGGCAGACAGCAGATGAATGCACAGGGACCATATTTATTATACTGACTTTTTTTTCCTGAATGGTTGTATGGCTGCTTCTGAAAACTCATCCCAGAGTGACATCTTGACTGGCCTATGAAATTGATCAAAGCTCACTCTCTGGCCACAAGGGCAGGTGATGAAGGAAGGCGTCTGCCCAAGGTGCTAGTCTCTCTTCCCTCCACCTCAGGCACTCACACTGCCTGTTCACTGGGGATTTACTATGTTTTGTGATCTCCTCTAATGTCACCTGAAAACCACGTGGACAAGGGGGAACTGCCATCAGGTGAGACCATGCCAAGGAGACAGCTAATAACCAAGCAGTTTGGGGTATCATGGGGTGGTGTCTGAACTCAGATGCCTGCAGGATTATTTTGGTACTACAGACATAACCAGTGTTGCACTGATGGAAAAATCTGATAGCTGCTATTAACTTCAAGAGATCCCCTTTTAAGGTCACACCACTGGCTTGGGAAATCACCTGTCCTAACAAACTTGTACCTCCTCCACAAGCTGTGAAGGAGCAAATGGGGGTGGGTAGAAGGGAGGAGAGAGAGGATAGGAAATAATGAGTGGCTTTGTGGGGATCAAACTGAACAAAAATCCACTCTGCATCAATATTCATTTACCGTTGTCAAAATGACAAAAAACAACACTGCCACTTGAGAAAAATGAAACTGAGGAATTGATTATGCAACCAGAAGTAATTACCCTCATTATCTAGTGTGGATTTTGCACACTTAATGTAGAAGACCTCCAGCATAACACAGGAGGCTTTCATCAGAAATATCTCCCTTCTAAAATCTCATATTCTTGTTCTCTTTCTTCCTCCTGATATGTATACTTATTTCGGGTTAATTTTCTTCATTTTAAAACACACTTTTTTTTTTTTTTGAGAGAGGACCAAGAAATTTAGCTTTTAATTTCAGACAGTGCTGACTTCTCATTTCCACCATGGTTTTCTCTGGCTCTTCTTCCCTAAATTTCACTTGTGAAGTACTGTGATGCATGCATAGAAAGGTAGAAGGGTCAGAAAATCATGACCTTGTGCAATGAGTCTTGACTTTGGTACATCCATTGGTGAGACTTATCCATCAGTATCACAAGAACTTTGCTTGTTTTGCAGAGTTTATCCAACAGAAACATGAAGTACTTTAGGATGTTATGAAATACTGCCTACATGCAGAGCAAAGCAATGCTGTATCTCACTTGCAGTGTTACTCATCTGTGTCAGTGTTTATGTTTACATATCAGAGACTGAATCTCTTTTACATATTACTGGGGTTAATTTGTTTTGGTTCTGATTTACTAAGATTCTCCAATTATCTTACTCACCATCTGCAGTCAGGCACTGTTGAAGCCAAGATTTGCCAAAAACTTGGTCAATTCTTTCCCCGTGGCGAATCACCAGCACTCCTCTTCTCAGGGAAGCATTCTGAGACAGCTGGATAAAAAGGGTCTTTCATTATGATATTATATATAATCTGCACAAAAAGTCTGGATTCCTGGATGCTGCCTGACAGAGGAAGGAACAGTGGACCTGTACTGAGAGGTTTACAACAAGCACAGAAGGGGAGAGACAAGGGATGATATAATAGATTCCTACCAGTAGGGTAATAGTAAGCTTGACTGACTCTCCACTGAAGGCAAATGAAAGAGATCAGTGACCTTCACTGTACACAGATTAGGTTTTAACTCTGTGTTTACACCAGGGAATGGTGTATATACATATATATGTATATATACACACATATGCATTACAACATAACATGAAAATGTGAGGGAGAAAAATGAAGATACTATTAAATTTACTACATGTTTTTAATTAATACTATATTTGTGCAAGCACATGGCAAAGATAGAAATGGAAGAAAGAAAAGCAGCTACCTGAAAAGAAAGTACATTGGTTGCACTCCTTGATGTGCTATCATTATGGACTTTTCCATGCAGCTTTACATTAGGTTCATTTTCAGTTTGGGTGAAGAATTTCGAAGCTGTTACAAAAACATATTCCCTGTAGAAAAAAACAGAAGCACCGCACATGCACAAACATATGGGCACACATACAAATAGAATAGATTTTTAAGTCATTATTTCATCTACAGAGACACATAAGTTGGAGTTCATATCCTACTCAATATTTTTTGCTCACTTGAAATCCACTTCATCACTTTATTATTGATTTAGAATCTTCCCAGTAAAAATGAAGATAAAATAATATGAACCTGACAAGGTCAGATCTTCAGACAGGAAACGCTACCTGATTGCTTCCTCTCTGTCTCTGAGGTCTCAGCAAGAAGTGCACCTACACCTCCCTGCTTAGGAAAATCAACTCTAATCTACAAGTAGCATCAGCCATGCTGTCAGCTGCAGAGCAAAGTGCAGGAAACCAGACAGATGCCTGCTGATACAGGGTGTATCAACAAGATGAAGGGGGTGGGCTCAAAGTGGTAGAATAACCTTTGTGTGGTTTTATTTCAAGTTAACTTTGCCAGGTCTTGTAATGAGAAAAAAGGAGAAGGCAGTGAGCCAGGCTGACAGCTCAGTCTATCTGGCAGAATGTGGTCTTTTAAAATTAATTAGGATGTTCAGGTTGTTCAAGAGCAAACAGAGGTCATCCCTCGAGCAGCTGAACTAATGAACTCTGGGTGCCTGTGGGCCTGTGTCATTTCTCCCTAAAGTCTCAGCATCCCACCCAGACTCCCAGGACACCTCTCTCCTTTTCCCACATTGTCTCCAGTTCCCCCCTGGTAGCCCACAGCTCACCACGAGGAGGAACACTGCCACAACTGTGTAAGTGGCTGACACATAGAAAAAAACACCCATGACACGAAAGCCCAACTTACCTGTGCTTAACCCACGTGTCTGACTCGTTGGCCCTCTCAGTGTAGTTTTCAGGAAGAAAACCCCTGCAACCGGTCCGATGCGAGGTCCCGATCACCCATCCCTCAGTGACGTTAGGCTGCTGTGTCGGGTCAACGTAGATGAGGTCCCCAGCCTTGATCATGAGCTCATCAATGTTCTGGGGCTTGTACTGGAAGAGAGCCCGCAGGGTCTGGGGGGCACCACACAGCAGGGTCAGGCTGCTGCCCAGACCCTACTGCTGCACGTCCCACAGCAGCTCAGGGGATGCTTCTTCAATTCAACCTGCCACAGTGACTAGTTTTCCTGACACCTGTCACCACAGTGAGAGTTTTCCACTCTGCATAAGTGCTTTTTAATGGCACTTCAGCAGAGAAAAAACACCACCACATTCTCAGCATATGTAAAAATAGGCACCCGGTTTTCATAAAAGTACTTCTGTCCTTTAGCTAGTACAGACTTATTTAAAAGCAAACATAGCAAAAGCATTAGCAGGTATTCGTGTGATCACTTGAAGCTCTCCTGACTGTGACCAAAATGACATGTGACAAAGCAATATACTGATATCACTAAAAAACATTGACCATGCCATAGTTTAAGTTTGGAAATGAGATCTATAAAAATGCTGACTGGTTTTCATTAAGAATCTCTTGAGCAGAAAATCATTAGCAATCCCTGTGCCCTGCTCACTGTGCCCTGCTCACTGTGCCCTCAATATGTAATCTATTCTGTTTTCATCTTACCTGGAGCGATAGAGAAAACTAATTTTGCTGAATGGAATTCTACTGCTAAGCTGTGAAATCCTAGGAAGTATTCAAGGATCATAATTTCCTGTCTCTTTTATTTTCTCATGCCACAGTAAGATTGTTTTTTTTCTGATGGAGTTTGGAACTAGACCTTACTAACATGCAGTTCAAGCAGCCTACCATAAAGGTATCTTCTACTGATTCATGAGCACAGCTTTTCAACACAAAGAGGTTGAAAAAATCCCACCATGTTTTTTTAAACACTGTCCTGTACCCACACTGATTTTCTTCATGAAAAAAAAGGGCAAGTTGATTGTAGGAAACAGTCTGTCCATGGGCTCAGGAAGTCAAATAAATCTGATTACAGTACCTGGTAATGAACAAAACGCATGTCCCTTGAGTAGAGAGCAGCGACCCACTGGCAGGTCTCCTTTGGGTTAATGCATTTGGCCAATTGTTCCAAAGTCTTCTGATGGTGAGGATAAAACTTGTGAGCCAAGGTAAGGTGTAACTGCTTTAGACAGGGCTTCACATGACAATCTAGCAATTAAACAACCATGTCACAATGCACAAGCAAAGGTCATTTAAAGCTCTTCTTGTTTCATCCTACATGTTTTGCATGATGTAGATACTACTATCATAGTAGTTATAACAGAGTAGATAATACTCTTGCTGGATAATGGTTTTATAGAATGTAATGGTTCTAATCATGCCTAGATAATTCACAAATCTGGACTGGATTTGCTCCCTGACTTCATCTGGGAGAAAAAAAAATGAACAGGGCTTGAAGTCCTTTCCCAGGCTGAGCTGTATTGAACTTGTTTGTCCCAGACAAAGCTAACTCTGGGCCTGTGTCCCTTTGGTCACCGCTGGTGATACAATTTCCCTTGGATACCACTGGAGCAGGGACTGAGACCTATTGCTCAGGGACGCAGTCAGACTATAGGATGGACCACAGCACCATGGGGATGAAGGTGTGGGAGCAGGAAGTATTATATCCCTGCCCATCTTGGACAACCTGACTGATAGCATACCAAGTTACACAGGCAACCACTTTAGCTTCTAGACAAAAGCTCTGTGTCTTCAAAATCAAAACTATGTTGTTTTCAAATCTGTAGACATAAAGGGTGCATGCTGGCAGTAGAATATTATCTAAACTTCCCAGAGATGTTTCCAGTACCAAGCCTAAACATTTGTGCTATGACTCACCCATTTTCCCTCTGTCTTACCTGCCAGGGCCGAAGCCTCGGATGAGAATGCCAGAGCAAACTCTTTGAGAATACTCCCATGACTGTCATCAATGAAGAAGCCAAGGTAGCTGGTGGATGCATGTAGCGACAGAGAAATGGATGGTGGAAAGCACTCTGAGAAGCTGTCACCGACTCGCTTTAAAGCATCATACAATAATTCCACTTTCTGGTCTTCACACTGAAAGAAAACAGAGGAGGAGAAGGCTTTATACACCAGCTTAACAGCCACCATTGGGGTATGTGTTACACAGCATTACCAGAAATCCTCGTGGGCATTTGACTTCCTGAGAAAGACAACGCACCTAGGAATTTGACTGAAATTCCTGGTACTAAAATCATTAATACCGGGCAGTTTGATCAGCACAGCATCTGGGCACTAAAAGGGGAGATGGAGACTACCACCAGGAGATTTATCTAGCCTGGGTAGGAAAGAGCAAAAAGTCTTTACTGTCTGACAAAGGTGCAATAACTTGTCTGAAATGAGGCAGGGTTCATGATTTCCCTCTTTTAAGTGAGAATTTGTGTTATTGCTATCCAACAGCCCTTATCTGAAATTGCTCCTACTAAAACTGCCAAATCTCAGATGCTGAGCAATGAACCTGACAAAATTCATAAAGCATCTTTCCAGTATGGTACTTAATGCTCTAATCACAGCAAATTAAAGGACTGTACAGAGCTTGTTTATGGAATATGGTTCCACAAAAAAAGTGGCAGACCTTTAAACTTGACACTTTTCAAGACTATGGCATTTGTTACTAATTAATGATTTTTGTTTTCTCTAATTGTGAGTCATGGCCACAGATTACCATTTTGCATTTTGCAACAAACTACTCTTATTCTTACTGTCTATCCTTAGTGGCATGGTTTAATGTAGAAGTATGGTTAGCAGAATAAGGTTTCAGTGAATATCAGCTGCAACCCATGCTCTTGTGCTGCACCATCGATATGTGAAAATAGGATTCCAGATGGCTTTGGGGTGTTTTGGGTTGATGTGGTGCCAGTTTTGGTAGTGGGGGGAGGGGCCCCAGCTGTGGGTCCTGTGAGAAGCTGCTGGAAGCTCCACCTTCTCCATAATATCCATCCCCACCTCTGGCCGGAGCAGAAATACCAAGGTCGGTGAGGAAGGAGAAGGAGAAGGTTCCCCTACATCTTGTGGTGAGACAGCAATCTGTCATCCTGCAATCCATGGAGGAGCACAGTGGAGAAGCCTACAGTTGTAGGATCATGATAGACCTGCAGCCCATCGAGGAAAATGGTGGAGAAGAAGTGGAACTGCAGCCATGGAGGACCCTGTGGCAGGGGAAGTGACTGTGCCTGAAGCAGACCATGACTCTGGACCAGGGAAAAAGAGAGGGGTGGGGTAAGGTATTTAAGATCTGGATTTTGTTTTCTCTTTGCCCTGTTTTGATTGGATTAATGCTAAATCAAACTGATTCTTTCCCCAAATTGAGTCTGTTTTATCCACGACCATGATTGGTGAGTGGAACAGTCCTAGTCCTTGTCTTGGCTCGTGAGGGTTTGGGTGGATTTCTGTCTCCTTGCCACCCTGAAATGGGGAAGGGAGAGTGAACTGCCATGTGTCTTTGTTACTGACTGGGTCTAAACCATAACATGGAGTTTTTCAAGACTAGTGATACTTTGCTGGTATTCCCTGATACTGGCACATTCACCTAATCAGTAGAAGAATCTCTGCTAGGAAGTTATTTAAAGGGTTACCCAGAATTCAGAAGGCCACTTCAGAGGGCAGTAGCATCTCTAGAGCCAGAAAATAGCCCACCAGGAGTCAGCTCAGGAGTCTAAATTCCATGTTAAATTATTGATGAAGTGACTCAAATGCACTGCCAGACTCCAGTCTGGCTCCCCTTTCTCCCTCCATCAAGAGTGCATTCTGCACATCCAAGTGTTCATTCTTCTTCTTTTTCACAAGATCCAAGCTTTGATAGAAAAGGTAAAGACTGAGACACATCACCATAGCAATGACCTTTTGACTGGGGCTCTTTGGGGAAGTCAAGGGTCTTCCCTGAGAATCCCATGAATATAATACTGAAGTTTTATACATTCTGTGATGACACTGTCACTGTTGCACTGCTGACTGAAGGCAGCCACTCCTGCCCTGGCCAGGAAGATTTAACATCCTAGATCAAGGCAGCGATGGGCATGGTCTCTGTAGCCTGCCAATAGCTGCATGAGGGGAGCAGTGCTTCCTGCTGACAGGTCTATGTGCAGCCTGGACTGCACAAGGTTGCTCTAGGTGAATGCTAGACAAGTATCACTCAGCTACCCCAAAGCATCCCACTGGTCCCAGAATCCAATCTTTAGGTATGTCAATGCCTAAAGTGGGTAGCTAGCGTGGGTGGTGGGAAGAAAACTTCCAGTGCCTATGCAGGACCTGAGTATTCAAATTTTAAGTAAGAACATCTGAACTTGAAAAATGTTTGGTCAGTTTGGGGGCCTGTTCTCTTTAATACATTCATTAATGATTTGGATGAGGGGGTTGAGTGTACCCTCAGTAAATTTGCAGATGACATCAAATCAGGTGTCCGTGTCTATCTGCTGGAGGGTAAGAAACCTCACGGGACCTGGACAGGTTGGACAGATGGGCCAGGGTTAATTGCATGAGGCTTAACAAGGCCAAATGCCAGGACTTGCACCTGGGTCAGAACAACCCCATGGTGAGCTACAGACGTGGGGAAGTATGGTTAGAGATCTGTAAGGTACCTGGGGGTATTGGTTGATACTTGATTAAATATGAGTCAGCCATGTGCACAGGTGGCCAAGAAGACCAATGGCATCCTGGCTTGTAGTAGGAACACTGTGCAGGAACAGGGAGGTGATCATCCCTCTGTACTCAGCTCTGGTGAGGCCACATCTTGAGTACCTTGTTCAGTTCTGGGCACCTCAATATAAGAGGGACACAGAAGTGCTGGAGCATGTCCAGAGAAGGGCAATGAAGCTCATGAAGGGCCTGGAGCACAAGTCTTGTGAGGAGCAGCTGAGGGATCTGGGGGTGTTCAGTCTGGAGGAGAGGAGGCTGAGAGGAGACCTTAGAGCTCTCTTCAGCTGCCTCAAGGGAGGTTGGGGTGAGGAGGGAAACAACCTCTGCTCCTTAGGGAACTGTGATAGGATCAGAGGGAATGGATGGAAACTGTGCCACGGGAGGTTTAGGCTGGATGTTAGGAAACGTTTCTTCACTGAGAGGGTTGTCAGGCATTGGAATTATCCAGGATAGTGGTGGAGTCACCAACCCTGGAAGTATCTAAAAGGTGTTTGGACCTGGTCCTTAAGGACATGGTTTAGTATTTAGATTGTGGTGTTGGTCAAAGGTTGGACTGGATGATCTTGGAGGTCTCTTCCAACCTAAAACATTCTGTGATAAACACTGTGATATATGACCAAGGAGAACTTCTGGTGTTGATATTTGACCCTTGCACATCTTTTATGCCTTACCGTGAAGAAATCGCAGAGAGTGATGTGAGGAAAAATCTCATGGGCTCTGTTTTTCCCACACTGGCGCTTGCTCTCCTTCCAAAACTCTTCCAGGTGGTTATGCAAGCAGCCGGTGGGACACAAGTAAAGTGCATACTCCTGAGGGATGGGGTCATCCAAGGACGGATCATTGCAGTGAGAATGTAACCTGAAATTAAAAAAAAAAGTCATAGAAGAAATACAAGAGTGCTATTCTCTTACAAATGAAAACCTAGGATAAAATCTCCTTACAAATTTTCTCTGAAGTACAAATTGAGAATATTTTGGGGTTCTTTTTTCCTCTTTATTTATTTTTTTTTTTTTTTTTTTGGTGTGTGTACTTTACATTTTGTTAACTGCCTTCACTTTCTATGTCTGTAAATGAAAGAAAAAAATATTTAGTGTTTTTTAATCATTATTTAGAAATACTCAAATATAGTTAGCTTTTTTATTCAGCCCTAATAGAAGCAAACAAGAAAAATCCGAGAACGCACAAGCAAAGATCAAAACCTTGTAGTCCATGTGATGATATGCCTCACCTTACTCTTTGCATGCTGTTAGGAGTGACAAAAAATACTAAAACAAAAAATTCACAGCAAAATCCAGAACAAAGTGTAAGGAAAACCAGGATTTAATTTGAAGGTGGATTAAAGCAAAGAAGCCAACTATCAGCATACGAATAACATCTGAATACTCTGAGAATCTTGGTCTAGAGGGAAAAAAACCCGTAGGAATCAAGACTAGAAGTGATTTTGACCCTGGTGATACCTCCTGCTGACCATCAGCCTCTTAGTTTATTTTACAATGAGCCTTTTATCAAAGGAAGAAGATGGGCTGTTTGCCTTCAGACTTTGCCATTTAATCCCACATTGTTATTTTCCTCCTTTCCTTCTGGATGGATTTTTTTTTTCATTTACCCTGAACGTTCTGCAAATAATCTCACTTCCCAGAAGAAGTAGAAATACAATTATTTATTTCTCTGTGTGAACAAAAATGGAAAAAAACCCAAATCTAACTCAAATGCAAGGATTTTAATGACAGCTAACTTCAAATTCAGTGACAAAATCAGCACATGACCAACAATTTTTAGTCAGGTTTAATGTGAAATTATTCCTTAGAAATCACAAATACTTACCATTTTGTAGCATCTTCTATTGTCTTTTGTCCAGTAGCAGCCAAGGCCTTTTGCCTAGAAAAACCCCAAATGGATTAATCAGAATAGGTATAATGAAAAGAAAACCCCTGGAAGCAAAGAATGGACTGGTGCTGTGGTCATGAAGTCTATATTCCAGAACAGATAGGACCTCTAACACATTCAGCTAACTTATTGACATTTTTGAAGGCCCCCAAATACTTTTTCCACTGCAAGACTGTATTTCCTCACCACAAGATGTCCTCTTTTGTGTTCTGCATGTATTTCCTTAGAAGCTCTACAGACTATATGAATTTCCTAAGAGTGGGGTAAACCATCCATCCATGCACTGTAAGAACAGGGTTTGCTTGGTTATTAGGATAATGTTCTGGTTCAAGATTTCAGGCCCAAGTCCATACATACAAACAATGCAAAATTTACTTGCATTGGGGTATGAAAATCAGTACTAAGGATCTCTCATAGGCCGGCAGACAGACAGATCTAAATCATCAGTTCAGTCCAAGATGATGGAGAATATTTCCCATTTCTCTCTGTTAATACAACTACCATTCTCTGGTGTTGAATTTGATTCACATTTCCTTTTTCAATAGACTTTTCAAAATGCCAACTATGTGCTTCACATGATCAAGCCTTTGTGACTAATTAGCAGGTGATGGGTGAAAGCAGGATTCCCCAAGCAGCATCTGCACCCATGAACCCACCTACAGAGTTCTCAGAAAAGATGTGAAGGGTAAGTAGAGACATCGGACATAGAGAAAAATCTGCTAAATCATTTGGCATCTGCTCATCTCTTTCCTCCTCTCTTGATGCCATCCTTTCTTGCCAATGGGTCCTGAGGGCATTGATTCATTCATTGATTCCCTCCTCCCATTTTTATCCTCCATCCATTTCTGTGACACCTGAGCATGCACCATCAGTGCAATGAGTGCATTAAGCAGAAGGATTCAGGTTTGTTCTTAGTGCTTCCTCCTAGCACTCTGTCTTCTCTCTAGTGCAAACCCCATATATGGCCTTATTAAAAACATTTAAATGTGCTTATGTGTATGTGCAACCATGCCTGGCTCTTGGGAACTCAACATGGATGAAGGCTAAAGTGAGGCTTTCCACTCAAGCTTTAACATCTACTTTTCTTCTCCATAAAGAAAATTAACTACCGGGACCAAATCAATGCAAAACCATGAGCTGGCTGATTGAAAGCTAACCTGTGTCCTCTATGACTGAATGCCATGCATTTTCTTTTCACACCTCTGCTGGCTCCCCCTTCTCCATTACATCAAAGACAACCAACCAGTGTTTTTGTTGTTCTCCCCATGCCTTATCCTGTTGAAATGTCAGTGCCTGCTGCTGCTCAGCCAATGATACACCCTTTGTCAATGACTTGTAACACCTCAAAGTGATTGTTCTACTGCTTCATGCCAAGCTGCTCCTCCCACTAGGACAGAAGCTCTGTTCAAACATCCCTGAAACCAAATGGGGCTTGACTTCAGCAGGGTCTGCAAAACTGTGAATGTAGTAAGTCAAGCAAGACCTGAGACCACAGACTGTCACAGAGATCAGTATTGTTTCCTTGCTCCCTTTGCTCCTCTCTCTGACTGTTCCCACATCTTGTCTCATCCTACACCTTGGCTGTAGGGTGCTTCCCAGGAGGGTTTGTAGAGCCCTTAGCATCAGGAGAGCATTAGGCTGTGACTACACAGTCTATGCTACCAAGGTGATAAGTGACACCTGAAAGATAATGCATAGAATGAATTCTGTATATACTGATTTCTCTCATATAAAGAGTAGGAATAAGTATTGAAAAATCTGTATTAAAAATAGGTCTTGGCAGCAAGAATAAACTGGCTCTTTCCTAAAGCAAAAACTGCCTACACAGTTAGTTCTCCGTAAGGATGAAAGGAGCCTTGTTTTGTTCATCTGATTCTAAGCTCGATTCTCACATATTTGTTTTTTGTTCTTTGGAGAATGTTTCTTTGACATGCCACTTCTACATTATGAAAGATTTTGTCATATTTCCACCAGCCTCATTTTTCTCAGGCCAGGACATCTTGAAAAACAACTTTTCATTGCTTCCATTTATGGTTCAGTCCAGGAACTACAGACATCTAAAAGGTTTTATAAGAATGCAATCAAATTTTTGAATGTCTTCAAGTCAATAAAAGCAAATAATTTTTTTTAAAGTGCTTTTGGACATTTGGTGATTTTATGTCTGTTTGCACAGTACATCTGCTACTGCTTCTTGATTTTGACCCATGAAGGAGAAAGTAATTTCAGTAACAACAGGAAGTGATTTGAAGGGGATGTGAAGAATCATAGAATCATATCAGAGAATGGTTTGGGTTAGCAGGGACCTTAAAGATCATCTAGTTCCAACCCCCCTGCATGTACTGGAAGGCTGCTATAAGGTCTGGAGCCTGAGCAACCCCAGCTCTCTCAGCCCTCATAAGAGAGGTGCTCCAGCCCTCTGAATATCTTAATGGCCCTCCTCTGGACTCATTCATACAGACAAAAAGTTAAAAAACTAGCCATTACTTTGAGGAAACACAACTTACAGTATTCCTAGAGAAATTATGAGCCAGGATTTCAGCTGCACAGATAAAATAAATGGGAAGAAGGGACCCAAGATTTCCCTGTAAACTGTGTGCATTGTGTGTAAACTTCATCTGCTAAACACTGCTATTCCTAAAAAAGGAACAACTCATGAATGGAGCCTTTTCAGCTTGCTTTGTTTTCGATCAAAACGGAGACATATTGCTCTCCTTTCTGAAATATTTCTATGAGGTGTTCTTTAACATTTAAATGAAAAATATTATTTTGAACAGTTCGAACTGAAGTGTCCACACCTGTCCTTCAGAATCTGGAAAATCCTTCCCAAAACATCCCTGATAACTAGAGAAATGTTTGGGGAAAGAGTGATCACTACATTTCATTTTATTAAGTGTTAATCTCTCATCCAATGGGGTTGCCAAAGGGAGTTCTTGATTCTTTGCTATTACATTTTCCAGATAGGAGTTGTGTTTGGAAAAAGATCCTGATTCAAGACAAGAAGAAAAATTGACAAACTTATGTGGCGTCTTGTTAAGGAAAGCTTACTATTTTAAAAGAGTTTCCAGTGAAAAAAGCTGGCAGGAGATTTTTACCAGGCCTTTGGAGAAATGTTACATCCATACTTAACACTCTTAGAGTAACAGTGATAAGCAGAAAAAATGAAAGCTATATCCTAAGGGCAAACTATGGACATCAACCTCATAACTCATTGGGAAACTTCTCAATCTGAAGACTTGGAAGTGCGTGTGCTGTATACAGGATCTTTAAGAAAAGATACAGTTCAGGTCATTCTTGTAATATGAATAATACACACTGCTCTACAAAAATATTCCAAGCAAGACAGGTCTGATCCCTGTATAGGGATATCACCCCCCCGAGGAAGAAGCATATTTCTCTTGATTAAAAAAAAAAAGCAAGATGCCTGCTGTCAGGATCTTATGAGAAATACTTCTTTTATCTTAAATACCTCTTCCTGTGCAAAGGCAACTGAACACATTACTCACGCGGTATGAGCAGGGAATCCTTTGGTAAGGAGGGACTCAAGGAGTACAGAGGGGCTCTTGCTCCTGTGCTTGTTGGACACCTTTGCATACAGCTGTGCCTCAGCCACTGCCATCTCCTCCACTCTTCCCCTCACCATGGGCTGAGTGCTGACAGAAACTGGGAGGTGGGAGGAGGCTGCAAGGGAGGGAGGAAGGAAGAAAACGTGAGGCAGAGAAAAAGAAAAGAGGCAGCTAGAATAAAAAACCCTCAAACCTCTTGTGATCTTTGCTGACAAAAGCTGACATCCTGTTTTCGTAGCATCGGCATCTCTGAATTTTTGTTTAACAGTGGCTAAAAAAGTAAGAGTTATCTGCAGACTTTTCCTATCCACCCCAGCAGAGCAACAGTGGTAGTCCAAAGGTAAACACCACAGTCAGGTGGACTTGAAGGGTCTGAGATGGGATCTTTTAGACTTTTGTTTTAAATTGTCTTCTGAATCCAAGAAATCCTTGTGAGCTGCTACTTCAGCATGGGAGAGGTGAGCAAGGATGTCCTGAAGAATGTAAAAAGTTAGTCTGTAGGCCAAATTCTTTCTTTTTGGTCTTGACTTTTGTGTCCTCATGTCCCTATCTTACATGGCTCCTGTCTTCTCAGCCAAAGGAGATGAATCGTCGAACTGTGCAGATCAAAACCAATGTCCTATCCAAACATCATGTTCTAAGGGTAGGCCTGGAGCAGCTCCAGGTGGCAGCAGGGAGAAGCCTCTCCTTTCTGATGGTACCAGTCCCACCATGGGAGATTTTTCAGAGCAGTGTTGGCTAGTGTCCAGGGTTCTCAGCTTGGCTAGAGCAGGTAAAATGGTTGAAGACAATGTTCTCTAGCCTGTGGTTATCACCACTGGTCCCTGGAGAGGACAGGCCATCTCACCTCATGGACTGGAAGGGTCGTCTGAACTGCTGGTCTCCTGGTATGAGCCCTCACTTACTCCCCCTTGGCTGAAGCTCCCCTGAGGGACCTGACCAGTTTGGGCTGCTTCTCCCCTGTCTGAAGTCCAGGGAAAAGAGCATCCAGGCACCATGAACAACTCAAGAAGTATAGCTTTATTCTTTAGTTATACATCCTTTTCTGTTGTGGGGTGTTTTTTTGTTTTGTTTTGTTGATTGGTTTTTGGGTTTTTTTTTGTATTGTTGGGGTTTTTTTGTTAATTCATTTGTGTTTTTTGCTGTGTTCCATTAATTTTTTTAATCTATTTTTTTTTAAAGGCCCCCCAGTTCCCAGGGAAAGCTGCTGAATATGTGGTATAAGAAATGGTGAAGAAGACTGGGTACCATGGTCTAGAAGATGTGAACAGCTAAAAGTATTGTGACATGACATTTTCTTTGGAAGCACCAGTTTCCATCGTGCACAGCAAACAGACTGAACATCTTTCCTCATCACAGCCATCTTCCAGGGACATGGGTTTTGTTCTGGAAAACCTTAAGTTCTTCCCTCTCAGGAGCCTTGTTTCTCTTACACGTCCATGGCTTTTTGCTTCATCTCTCATCCTCCTTCTTCCCTTGCCCCTCCCCTCTGTCTTCTTAGTAACAAAAATCAACAGAAATTATTACCGGTCTTGAACACCTGATGAAGCTGAGGTTATATTTTCTAAATCTCAGAGTACAAATGAGATATTGCCTGCAAAGTACTTCCATAGAATTGTGTGATATTTAGTTATAAAAGTTATCCATAACTTGAGTCTTGAATGGGTCTTTTTAAAAAAAATTAAAATGTTTAAGTGTGGTCTTTGCTGCAAGCAGACAGCAAAGGCTAAACCAAGTGAAGAAAGAACAAGGTCCTGGTGTGGGGAAGAGATGAAACATCTGATGTTTCTGCCACCCACAGCTTTTCTCAGACTGATGGAATTTTATCAAAAGATGAGCAAAGGCGAACTTGTGTCGTGCGTGGTGCTTCTTTGCCTGGGGGTTACAGAGAGGTTTGCAAATATTACCTGACCCTCTTAGGCTAATTAAAAAGCATGCTGAATTTTTATCTTCCCTTTTCCATAGCCATGCCAGCTGGGGCTACCCGATACCCCTCACCAGGTTGAATTACAGCTGCTGCTGCCTTAACACTGCATGCAAGAGTGGATGAACGAGCAGGCAGCTGCGGGTGGCTGGGTTGAAACCTTTTCAGAGCAAACTGGCTTAGCGACCTCACAAATTCCTTTTGGTTTCTTTTGATAATGAAGACAGGAAACGGTTTTGCCTTTGACTATGACTTCTCAGGAAGAGGTGAGTGAAGATTTGGGGGCGTGCGGTATCCTCTAAATAAACAACACATCAGTGTTAGCTTTCATGTAGTGCTCTGCACAATGCTGTTTTGTTTCCTGAGAGGCAACTTTAAAAATCATGAAGAGAAAGCTGTCCTTTTCCTTAAAGATAGTAGATTCTATATAATATTTGATTTATGGTCATTGAAATGTACAAATGAAAGAATAGAGCCCTTATTGTAGTTGTTTGCTGAAAGGTGAAAAGATATTGCAGGTGACTTAAGGTTATAGTGTCACAGACAAAACATTCTTTGCCTAAAATTCATCATTGTAATAATTTCTAGGAATGACTCTATAAACATTTATATTGCTTTTACAGCTTACCAGGTCCACTCTCTTTTACAAACCTGGACCTAGTTGACAACACTGTGGTGTCAAAAATCTGATTTTTGTTGTCAGTGACAGGGTACAGAACCAGAGTCAGAAATTAGCATTTCAAAACTGTTTGCCCTGATTTCTGGTGTAGCCCATTTTAATTGTTTTTCACTGTGTAGAGAATGGTCAAAGGTTTTCTGGAGTAAAATTCAGCTGGCCCCTGCATGCAGATCCTGCAGGTGCAGTGCAGGTGTCATATGCTTTTTAGTCTTTCTCATGTTTCTTATTGCAGTTAAAGAGCAGAGGGTGGATTCACAACCCCAGTGTGAGTTACTTAAAGTAGCTACAGTGGTTCAACAAACTTGAACAAAAATTAACTTCAGTAGTTTGCTGGTAGATTGATTTATAAGACCTTTTCTCATTAACAGAGAGGGCCACAAAAATGATTAGAGGGCAGCCTCTCCAACGAGGAGTGGCTGAGAGAGTTGGGTTAGTTCAGCCTGGAGAAGAGAAGGTTCTGGGGAGATATTCTAGTGACCTTTCAGACCGCCTCTTAAAGGGTATCCTTAAGAAAGATGGGGACCAACTTTTCCAACTTTTTAGCACAGCTTGTCACAATAAGACAAGGGTTGTTCAATTAAAACAGGGTTGATTTAAACTAGATATAAGGGGGCAATGTTTTACAGTGAGGGTAGTGAAACACTGGACCAGGTTGCCCAGAGAGGTGGTGGTGGCCCCATTCCTGGAAACAGTCAAGATCAGGTTGGATGAAGCTCTGATCAACGTGATCTAGGTGAAGATGTCCCTGCTCATTGCAGGGGGATGTTGGTCTAAATGATCTTTAAAGCCTCCTTCCAACCCAAACTACTCTATGATTCTATCATTCTATGATAATATGTTACAAGGTGATTACTTTTTTTTCTTCCTTTTTTTCCTCTCCAGTTGAGTCAGGTAGAAGAGTCAAATCCCACTACTGGAAGTCTTGAAATCATCACTATTGCAGAGAATGACCCACCAGTTCCAGAAATTCAATTTTCCTTCAAAAGATTTTTCTTCATACCACAAGCAAAAGTGGATCCCAGTGCAGATGGTTCTGGTAGGAATACTGCATAGCATTTTGACCTTTGTAATCTAAATGGCTAATATAGGTCTTTAGCCTTGCAAAACTACTCTTGCCCACTCAGTCAGAGAAAACAATCACAGGGAGAAGAAACACCACCTCACTCCAGAAGCTGTGAGGTCTGCCAGCACATTAGCAGCTGATGACATCTTGTGTCAGCTTGTGCACGCAAGCATTTTTCACAGCCAGATAATTCACACACTTCAACCACATAGCAAATATTTGTCCATGATTTTCAGACACATTTTTGAATGGCTTTATTTGAAGTTTTACCAACATGAAAATTGGTCCATTAAAAACCTGAATATACAACACAGTATCCCTGGAGGAATAGCATGCACGTTTGCCACTTCCCATAGATTTCATGACAAAAATATCCACTGACTTCCACAGAGACAAGTTGAGCATGAAGGATGAAGACAGAGCAATTTAATTTTTATAGTTCATTAGCTTCTACAACTATCTAAGATTTTTGGCATACCAGACACCAACTCCATTGCCAAATCCAGTTATTCAGCTGCTGCTGAGAGAGTCTGTGTGGGCTGGGACTTGTTAGTCTATAAGGAATGGGAGACTCTTCACCCTTGAATGATTGCAAAGGTTTGCCAATCTTAATTCAGAGCTGAAAGAATGAGGGGGTGAAGAGCTGCATGAATTAAAATTGAAGAAAATTTCTGCCAGTTCCTGTGTGTACCCAGGACAGAGCTGTGAATACTATTTTCCCATAGTTTGTCCTTTGTATACTAAATACATTTGAAACAAGTGAACCATTCATTATTTTCAGTGGAATCTGGTGTTGTCTTCCAAATTGACAATACCACTAAGTTGAGGTCCCCTGTGGAGGTCACTGGTGAGCAGGACCAGTTCAGCTCATGAAATGTATTCAGCAATTGCTACTGATGTACTTTTTAATTTTAGATGCATCTTTTTTCCTTGAAAACTCAAAACTCAGACTTGAGCCATTGCTCAGTTCTCTTTTTGTCTTTACAGCAAAACTTTGAACAGATTGCCTTTACCCCATTATTCAAGGCAAGTTTGGGGGTCCTGCTTTCTGCAAATTTAGTTTTCTATCATCTTCTGTTAACCTTGCTTATGAGTCCAAAAGGACCAGTGACTTCCCCACTCCTTGTCTTGAAAATCTATTTACTAGCTAGTCCAATCTTTTTCCAAAATCCCTACTCCTGTTCAAATCTATAGGCTCCTTTTGTTTCTGTGCCCCTGTTATGCCAGCTAAGGACGAATGCATCATGTATAGAACTAGGCTCCTTGGTGCACCAGGCAGAGGCCTCCATCCTCTTCCGAGGATTTCCACTGAGACACAGTTTTCAGAGCAGCCTTCATCTGGGACTGCTGCTGAAGAGAGCACTAGGACCATGGGTGTGGTACCTGCAAGAGTCAGAAAGCATCACAGAAAAAACTGTAAAAAAGAGAAAACTCAAACTGGTTTGTTCTTTGCTACTTCCACTGAAAGAACTTGTTAGCCCACTTGAGCTTTCTGAAGTCTTCAGAGAGCATACCTGTACCCTGCATGCAGGTTTGATGACACCAAAAAAAATGGGTCTAAATTTCAATTTTGTTCCAGGACTCAAGCTTTCAGGAGGGGTGCTTGCATACTTCTAAGGTTTGCATTGAGATGTAGCCCATGAAAAAAAGAATTTAAAAGCTCATATTCTTGATCACAATGAGGCAGGGCCAGGTGCTCTGTAAGGGCATGGTTCAGACCACTCACCAGGCTAATGCTGAAGGGGTGTCTGAGAGCACCAGACAGCCCCAAAACACTTGAAGACTTATTAGCTCACGGGCCTGGGGTTCTGAATCCCTCCAGTTCAGGTTAACTCACTAATTTTTTTTGCAGGGGTTACTACTGACATCTAATTTAATGTTAGATAAATCTTTTTTGTTGCAGACTCAAGCTGGTGTAACAGAAGCTGCTCTCTCTGTTTGTTTTCTAGGAGATATCGAACCACCTTCAATATGCCAGGCTTTTTTTGCCTTAAAATACTTTCCATATATCTGTGGTTTGTTGGTTGCAGTAATCCTAGCAGTTGCCATTGGCCTGGGTGGTGAGTACAATTAGTTATTCATTAAGTTCTCACTTAACCATTCACATGCTTAAATTTTCATGAGTCTTTTACTTAGAATGGAATTAAACTGGTACTGTGGCTTGTTTGCTGAAGTGAAAAATCTTGTTTATGTGATGCTTTTAAATTTTATTTACATGTAGGGATAAAATACATCTAGCTCTTGTGAGAGGATAGGTGTAATATTTACAACACTAGGGAACCCACAGCTTCAGGAAACCATTCTCTAGTAAAACTTCACCCACTCCTTTCAGGTGTGAGCTAAGAGTTTAGAAACTGTGGGAAGCTTCTGGTTGCATACACCATGTTTTTGCCCTGTCATTTAGTTCTTTAAATTTGTTTCCAAAGAATTAGAGAGCTTTTCCCTATCACAAACAACTTCTCCAAAGGAAAAGAAAGTGCAAAATTACTTCAGTTGTGACTGGAAAGTGTGACCTGCCCAAGTCTAGGTGCTAATTATATCGATGCTAGAGGAGTTCTTTCACACCTGTAAAAGTAATAATCTCTTTGCTGTTGAGGGGCTGGGGCACCAGGCAGAAACTTTGCCCTCAAGTGAAACATAAACTGAGAAGAGGGAGCACAAGCAGCAAGGTTGACTCATCCTACAAATCATTAATGGATGAGTTTAGCTGCACCATGTACCAACCTCCAGGTTGTATTTCGAAATTTCCTAGAGTACGGGAACTATCTTTTCCTTCGTGTCAGAAGTGTTAAATTAATATCCAAGTGTTTTGGGTTTTTTGTTTGTTTGTTTTTGTTCTTGCTAGTCCAATACAACTGCATTGGGAAGTTTCGCTGCCGATCATCCTTTAAATGTATCCAGAAATCAGCCAGGTGCAATGGTGTCTTCAACTGTAAAGATGGGGAGGATGAGTACGGATGTGGTAATTTAAATTTAATTACAAATCCCTTCTACCTCCTCCTGTAGCATCTAGAACGTTGTCAAGAAATGCATGTTGTAAAGAGTCTGGGTGAGACAAGAAAGAGACTGATGGATTTCCTGCTGGTATTTAAAAACACGTGGATGAATCACTTAACGACATACTGATGTATATATTTTTTAATTTTGGGGGGGGAGAGGGACTGGGATGTTGACAGTTGGATATAGTGATCTTAGAGGTATTTTGAAACCATAGCAGTTCTGTGATTCTTTGTTGATCTAAATCATTACTTTAGAGGAACATCTCTCTGAGGTACTGATTTACAGTTTGTGAGAGATCAAACTGCTCTGAATATAAATGCGACGATTGCTGAATGTTTCTACTGCCATACTGGGATGTTTCTGCAGTAGAAGTCTAGATGCTTTCTGATTAATAGGTTTTCCTCTGCCTGCAGTGTAGACCATCACTGCATTATGGTATATATATAGAGCACACTGCATTATGGTATATATATATATATACAGCATTGTCTGTATTCACTGGCACACAGTTGCACTGTGCCAGTCCTGAAGGATGCAAAAGCCTGTTATTTTTAAAGGGACATGGGAACAGATCAGCACTGCCTATTGTGCACTGTGGAGTTTGCTGCTTCGTGTCTGAAATGTATGCTACCATGGTCTGAGCTTCTCTCTGCTGTGGTCTCTGGCATCACACGGACATTTTAAATGGTCCCTCCCTGTCCTGTGCTATGGAAGATGACAGTGGTGTTTGCAGCCACTGGAGGGAAAGAACCCTAATATTTAGGGTATATTATATGTATTATCTATATTAGTAAACAGAGTAACTGATTTTTAGATTAGTTCTCTTGTAATTGGTATGTACAGTAACTTTAGTGCCTACAGGTAAGGAGACAGCAGAGCTTTCCACCTGTGCAATATGAGGAATTAGAAGAACCATGAGTTTTTGGCCCCAGCTAACCTCTCAGCCTGTTGCATGTTTTCTCTTCAGGCCCATGTGGAGCCTGTGACAGTACATCAGCTTTTCTTCTCTGCCTTTGCAATGCCATAACACTGTCCTATGGGCATCTGCAGAAACCCCCCATCCAGCAGTGACCATGTGCATAGTCTTCCTTCTGCCTGGGGACACCATGTAGGTCAGCCCTTTCCTAGGTTTCTGTGCCTCCTGCTCACCCTGGACTCTTCAGCCCAGGAGAAGAGCTGGTATAGGGGTGAGGAGAACATGGCAACATGAAAGACAAAGGGACTGTGGAGGATGGCTCTGTCTGGGCATCCTGCAGTATTTACTTATTTATTTTGGTCTCTTGTCCAGAGGCAGCACAGCTTGCAGCAGTGCCAGCTCCATGGGTCAGCTCATCCCTGTGCCAGGCTGGGTGAAGGGCAGAGCAGAGCCAGGATGGTGCAGGTGGCCGAGCTCCCAACTTGCACACCTTTCCCCTCCCTTCTCTCCTCCCTTCTCCCCTCCATGAGCTGCTGGATACAAATGCATCATCCACCTCTCTGTTCTGTGCAGCACACCTTTCATCTCTTATCATTTCCTCGGTGCCACACATCTGCAGCTCCAACTACTGTTATCAGCAAGGCAGCCTTCTCCTTCCTTGTTAGAGCTAGCAACCTTTTTTCTACTGGCTGTTCTAGCTCAGTGTACCTTGTCTCCCTTCCTTAAGAAGGGGGAAAATAGAATCACAGAAAAATTCTGTCAAAGAATCCAAGTGATGAAATAGAAAAGTAGTAAAAACTGAATGAGACAAGAAATGCAGATGCCACAGTGGTGCATGACACAGTTGTGTATGTATTGTATACCTAGTGCCTCTTTTTCACAACTCACTCAGGTTTTTCCTTCTGACTCTCAAAGTCAGGCTGAGTGGCAAGAAAGCAGTGCTGCAAGTGTTCACTTCTGGATCCTGGCGAACAGTCTGCTCTGATGACTGGAGAGCAGAATATGGAAACACAACCTGCAAACACCTGGGTTTCTCAAGGTATTAATACAAAATGAAATAAATTTTATTTGGCATTTTGAACAAACTGAGGTTTTCAGGCTTTCAAACAAAACTTTATATTCATCCGTATTTTAAAAGAAAAATCTGCTTTTGTGAATGACACTGTTTCCACGTTTGGATGATGTGGGAAATATTCCTGGGTACATGTGCGCTGCAATTGCCATTTATTACTGATATAATCCTGGATGATGGCTAAATACAAAAGTCTGGTTACATCTTCCCTATGGCTTGCTGAGGCAGTTCTTACTGCATTGATCCTACCCCTAGAAAAGCACCACTTCACTCACAAATTTTCAGATTTAAGAAAGCGTTTGAAGTTGTGACTTGAAGTGATGCTCTGTTATTTCTTAACATGGAGTAATCCTGATTTCTGCATATTATAGTTAGGGGTATAAAGCTTCTTTGAACGAAGTATTGTTTCCTTTAGGATAAAATACCTCTCAGTTGTCCAATGCAAAAGAGAAGAAAAAAAAAAAATTATTCATCGTCCCTGCTGCAAAACATGACTATAGAAAAGCAGCTGAGCTTGTTAGTGCTTTAGGAAATTTGCCACACTGTTACAATAAAAGTCTTAGTGCAATATTAGAACTAAAATTTACTTTGTCTACCAGTTAAAAGCCTCTTAGCATGTGTGACTTCCACACATGATTGTATCAAAAATATGTTCACATTATAAGAAATGTTTCTTGGGAAGGATGGGATTACTTATCAAGTATCAGAATCTGATTATTGTGGTTGTCACACTGGGTTTTCATTAGCAGAACTGCTGAATAATTTAAGCAGATTACTGAAATGCTGTCTGAGGAAGCTGTGTTTATGGTTTATTTGCAGTTTTGTGAGTTCAGGTTACCTGCCTGTGGCTGCAGTAGAAAAACAGTTTCAAAGACATTTCGTATCCCTCAGCCACTGGTTATTAGCTGATCAAGTGACATCCCTGCACAATGCAACAAACCTCAGGTATGCCTCACCTTGTTCATTCTGACAGAGAGATAGAATCAATAGGAGAATTACTAATAGTTTCATATTGTTGCATATTTTTTCAGTCATGTAGCTCTTCATAAGTGGTTGGTGTTGTGACTCATCATAGACCAAAATATGCTGCTGGTACACTAATGAAGAGCCTGATCCAAGGCCCATTAAAGTCATCAACGGCTTTAAAATGAGCTATTTGGAAAGCTTATGTGTCCCATGATCCATTTTGGTTATTTTTGTTTTGCAAATGGATAGACACCAGGCACTTATCTTTTCCCATTGTACAGCAGTTTGTTTCAGTTTACAGATCCCTAGATATTTCCCAGTGGGTTTATGAACCAACCCTGTATGGTCCATTTCTTTCTCCCGACAATTGCTTGTTTTTCTTAATTACTTTTCAATGAGAAACAAGCTATGGGTCCAAGGAGACTGCAGATCAGATGGTGCAAATTGCTGATGAGCCTCCTCTCATGGAAGAGTGAGTGACTTTTTAGAGAAACAGCATATGATCTGCATCTCCTGAGAGTGTCTATGCTCCTAACTTACATACTTCAGCTAGATGCCCCTAGTTTAGGTATTTCATTAAATAGTTTAAGTAGATTGCATAAATGCACTACTTTTTGCCTCTTTCAGTATATGAGATACTTATATTTATGTGTGCAGATCTGTACAGGAAGGTGACACAATATTGAAAAAAAAAACAACCAGTATTTGTCAGTTGGGACTAACACTGCACTGTCTTTTCATCTTAGAGAGGAATGCACATCTGGCAATGTGATCATCTTAAAATGTTTGGGTAAGAATCAGGAAAAGTGAAAAGAGAATCAGAAGCTGTCCTTTTTGCCTGCATGTCAAAAGTTGGGAGAATTTGTGTAATCAGGGCATACTAGACTAGACTAGACTAGACTATGCTATAAATTCATCCAACCAAAGGAAAATTTTATTGTTTATTTTAAAAGAATTTCAGAAAGGAACAGGCTGGGAAAGTGGATTGGGAGCACCATGTAGTAGGTGTGTTTTGGTGAGAATTACAATAGGAAGCAGATTTTTAAGGGTTGTGACTCGAGTCTGTGGATCAATAGCATAATTCCAACTAATTGCCATCTCATCTGGGAAAGGCAAATTCTGTCTTAAGATTGGAACTTTCATCTCTCCATGTCAGCTAGTTTTCATATATAAAAAGTAAAAAACCACAAACAAACAAAACCACAAAATACCCCCAGAAAAATAACTACCAGGGGAGAGGAGATGCTTCAGCCTGCCTACTACATGGGCCCCCAGGACCCTGTGTAGTGATGGAGGGGAGAATAGTGGGTTTCACAGCTCAGCTGAGCACTACATCTGAAGGGAGAAGATGTGATCCCCACACCTCTCATACCACCAGACAGGAACAATGCTGTAGGGATGAGAGGGAGGAGGAGAAGCTTCTGGGGGAAGTCACAGCTGGAGTCGTGGGCAATGGAAACAGGGACAGTTCTCCTGCAGAAACCTCAGCAAGGCTGGGAGCAGAGGGGGACAAGGTGACAAAACCAGGCTTACATTTCCCCCATGGACCATAACCTTGCTTTCTGTCAGTGTGTGGGACACGGGCCAGCTATGGGTCACGGATTGTGGGGGGCAACCCGTCCTCCCCCCGGCAGTGGCCCTGGCAGGTCAGCCTGCAGTTCCATGGGCACCATCTCTGCGGAGGGTCCGTCATCACCCCACGCTGGATCATCACAGCTGCCCACTGTGTCTATGAGTAAGTCCCCAAATCATCTTGCTCGGGATGTCCCACTGACCTCTCTGTGGGGCTAGTGCAGAGGAGGGCTAATACACCATTCTTTCTCTTAAAAAGAAACTGCAGGAGAGAGTGGTTTATCCTTACATCATGGGCGTGCTTGGTGGCATTTGAAACATCTCTTTGTATTCTTGCGTCAGTGCAAGTGTTTATTGAACAAAAACCTCTCCAAGAAGTGGTCCAAATTAGGTGCCCCAGTCTTCAGGGGCACTCCTATCTCCCTGCAAGATCAGCCTAGAGCAATATTTAAGTGCTAGATTTTAGGTATTCCAAATTGTAATTTCTGTACGTTGCATGTGAGTTAACAGCTCAGGAGGAATTTGTATTTGGCTGCTCTGAAGCTCCACAATAAATTACAGGATCCTTTTCAAGTTAACAGAATCAAACAGTGGTTATTATACTGTGCTTAATGCCCTTTACCATACAGTCACTGCTCCTTTTTGTGCCGTTTGAAGTAGTCTTTCAGTTGTAAGTAGATGCCAAACAGTTATTTAGACTCTTCTTCCTTGTGTAATTATACATATAGGCCTCTCACTTATTTATAATGAGTTGACTGGTTTTGAAGTCTTTTTTGTTGCCAGATCTGTAGGAGAGGTTTTCTCACTCTTAAAAACTCTAGGCTACTTTTTCCAAAGACATTTAGACAGATAAAATGGGATCTGTTTGACCGATTTTAGGTGCCCACAGAATGGATGACTGCTTCTGAATGAGTCCTGTAGAATGTATTCTTATGAGTCCTGTAGGATGTATTCTTACCCAGTGGAAAGAAAAGAGGGGACAGACAAATCCCTCTCCTAGATCCAATTTTAAGGCCCTGTATTGCCATAAAAATAATTACTTTGGAATTAAGCCTTTTAGAGCTTTTGTCCTTAGCACCGTGCTGCAGAATCAAGCTGGCTGTGGTGCGTGCAAAGGCTGACAGGGATGGGACCTGGCAACTCAGCCTGCAACCCTGGAGCCTTTTCCCAGCACCAACTCACAGCAAGCCCAGTGGGGTGAAGCCAAGAGGAACTGCTTGTATGCTGGAGACTGAGAGATGTGGTTGCTCGTGAACTGGGGGCAGAAGGAAAGAGTGTCCATTGAAAATGCCTTGCTACAAGTGCCACTGAGCTAGCCAGATGGTAGAGTACAGATGTGCCAGGCAGCAGCATCGACTGCTGTGGCATCACATAGGAAGGCAGATGGCTTTGTAAGGTAGATGCATGCAAAGCCCTAATGTGTTTGTAGAGAACTGCACAAATAATATACCGATGACTCACTGTGTTACTAACACCAGTCACCCTTCCTGTATTTTTGGAAATTACACACAAAACATAGACAGTATTATTAGGTAGGCAGGAAAGTACAGCAGGCTGTAGTGACTCCCTTGTAGAGTTGTGTGTGATTTGTAAGCTCAAGGGACAATTAGAAAACTCGAGGGTTTTCTTGAAGTTTTTTCATTCTCTTCTACCTCTTGTTTCAGCCTGTACTTGCCGAGCTCATGGAGTGTGCAGGTTGGTTTTGTGACTCAGCAAGACACTGAGGTTCATCCGTATTCAGTGGAAAAAATTATATACCATCGAAATTATAAACCCAAGACAATGGGAAATGATATAGCACTGATGAAACTGGCAGAACCGCTTGCTCTGAATGGTAATTCTTTCTGTTAGCTTTCACTTGACTTTTTAACCTTTCTAGATAAAAGCGAGAAGGGTCTTTTTTAATAACAGTATGGGAAGTTTCTGTAGGTGTCCTGTGCCTGACCCAGGGCAGTCAAGTGGATCCCCACCACCTCTAAAACTGATGAGAGATGTGCAGAGTAGATGTAGTCAGCTTTCTGCTGAGCTGCAAGGCACCAATCCCTGTTCAGACTACAATGGCAAAACCCCTCCAGCCTCAGTATCAGGAACTCCATATCCAGGCAGAGAGATCAACACCACGGTCTCAGGGCTCTGTAGAAAGTTCCCAGTCATTTCTGGTATTGGCTTCCTGAAAACATTTTATAATAGACAAACATTAACTTTATTCTTTCTAAATATTTTTCCTATCTAAAATAAACGCCCCACCTCATTTTACTTGGAGGTCACAGAGACTTTTATTATGTCTTTTCTGTGAGTACAGGGAGATCCAGCAGTGTCCAAAGCTGAAAATCAAGCCTAGATTTCAAAGGGAAGAATACGAAACTTAAATATAATGATGCTTTTGTACTATAACTATCTTTATTTTCTCAGTGGGATGCTACAGCTAATACAGCTAGTGAATTGAAATAATATTATAATGATATTGTATAAATTTAAATGATCACCTGCCACTGCCTCCTAATCATTGTGAGCTCTCTGCAAAGGGGAGCTGGCTCCCTCTGACACTCCTAGATCATCAGTTCCAAAATCAAGTATCCTGAAATAGTTCAAATTTTCAATTTGAATTAAAATTAAGCTTGATTTTGCTTTATTTTGTATCTCAGCTAGTGCTGTTGTTTTTTGCTTGGGAATAAGCTTGGGAGGCTTTCAAGAACAGTAGTGGCTTCACACCTGATCTACATACATGCTATGCCCTGGGGGGGATAGGGGCAGCTTGGGGGGCTTGGAGGCTTGAGAACTGAACCACTAGGAACTGCCCAGTAATAAATACCTCATGTCTTAGCTCTTTTTGATCAGTGCCAGCTCCTCTTGACACACTGCATCTTGTCTCCACAAGCATCAAACACTGATAATATTGCATGGCATTCAGCACCACAGAATAGAGATGTCCTAAAACTCTATGAGTAGGAAGCAAGGAGCACCCCAGGCATCTTGTTGCCTTTTCATCTGCGTACGTGGTCCATTTCTTGTTTGCTCATGCTTCAATTAGTCGCATGCCAATACTTCCTTCTGTTTCTTCATGCTGTAAACTAATTAGTCCTGGCATAAGTGTTGTTTCATACCTTGGCCATGAAACAAAAGATCTGCAGAGCTGCCAGGATATTTGATATGTGGATTTGGTGATTTTTGTAACAACTTCACCTCAAGTTAAATCCTCAAGTTGTACTGAGGCATACAATATTTTGCTACATTTTCAAAGCAATTATTTCGTCTCTCTCTGTCTCTTTTTTTTTTTTTTTTTTTTTTTTGTCCTTGAATAGGTCACATAGAGCCAATTTGTCTGCCTAATTTTGGTGAACAGTTCCCAGAAGGGAAAATGTGTTGGGTATCAGGATGGGGAGCAACTGTGGAAGGAGGTATTTTAAATTGTCTGCTGTTGAGTATACTACAAGAAAACAGAGAACCATAGAATGATATAATGATTTGTATTGGAAGGGACCTTAAAGATCATCTAGTTCCAACACCTCTGCCATGGGCAGGGACACCTTTCAGTGGATTGTTCCAGTGTCTCACCACTGTCATAATCGTTGATTTCTTTCTAACGTCATACCTAAATCTACCTTTTTCCATTTTAAAGCCATTATCTCTCAACCTATCACTACATGCTTTTGTAAAAAGATCCTCCCCAACTTTTCTGTAGGCCCCTTCAGGTACTGGAAGGCCACTGAAAGGTCTCCCTGGAGCCCTCTCTACTCCAAGCTGAACAACCCCAATTCAAGAGAGTGTAAAAAGCTACCAAAATTGCAAAAGGTTCTAAACCCCTATATCAAGTGCTATACAATACATTGACCTATGTATAGACATATACCATTTTAGAACACCTTGCATAAAGTAGATACAGGATTTTTCTTGAGCACTGCTCAACATTAAATTGTCTGGAATATGTGGAAAAAGAATATTCCTAAATTTTATGCTCACATTGAACTGCATGGGGCCAAAGGAGGCAAAAGTGCTGTTACTAACTCTAGTCACAAGGAATGGATAGTTATACTCATTGAAAAGGCTGAAAATGACATACAGATAGCAACACCATCCTGAGGTTGTACTGTACCTCAGTCATTCAGGCTCTGCCTTTTATCACTTGAAGCATAGAAAGCACGGCACGAATGCAAGAATCAACCACCCATTTTTTTCAGAGAAAGTATGTACTCATTTTCAGGCAGGCTGGATGATGTATAAATTTGATCTGTGAATAACGTCAAAAAGAAAAAAGGATTTATTTCCCCCCCCCCCACCATGACTCAGAGATCACGTTAGTCAATAATACCTACTGAGTTACTATGACTTCCGTGTGAAAGATGTATACTTTCTCGGGTCATTGTTTTTCATCATTCTTCATTTGTTTCATGTAAAGTGTTCCCATTGTTCAGAGAACATGAACAGTATGTTACCTGACCTACAGATAATAGTGAAAGGTAGGTTTACCACATAAAAAAACAGCTATAAATTTGCAATTGATGGTGTGCAAATATTCCTACTAGTAGAAATGATTCATTCAGACTCTGAATAAAGTAAAATAAATATTTATAAAATATATCAGATGATTGCAAGTGATTTGTTGTCTAACAGAGCAGGAGATAAATTTGAAACAAATTTTGGCACTGCTATTGAAGATAGTGTGCAACTAGCTTTTAAGTCCATTACTGTCACTGACTGTCTAGTTTGTAGTAGAAATATATATGTACAGCTTTATATTATATATTGCGATAATTTTCAGCTCTATACAGCTGCTAGTTACTGGATTCTGTAAGTGGTGAGGTGTCTAGTTGCCTTACTTCTATGTTGCCATTTTAACAATATTTCTTTCACCCTTGTTTGCCAGTTCTTCACATGCTAAACCATCTTCTGTTTGTAACTAGAGATAGTGTCAAAGATAGAGAGGTTTATTTTTTGACCTTTTTTATGTGTTTTTTTTTCTTTTCTTTTTTAACAGGTGATACATCTGACACCATGAATTATGCAGGTGTTCCTTTAATTTCTAATGCAATTTGCAATCACAGGGATGTTTATGGTGGGATCATAACTTCTTCAATGCTTTGTGCTGGTTTCCTAAAGGGAGGGGTAGACACCTGCCAGGTATGGAAGTTTCCAAACTGCAACTGTGCTCATTAACAACAGCAATGGAAAAACATGAGTGATAAGTTATCAGAAGGCACACCCAGGCTTTTCTTGGGCAAACATTTGGTTTTGTGCCGTTTAGTGTGTTTACCATGAACATCAATCACTGACTGTACACGCATTCATGTGCTACAATTCCCTTCTTATCTTTCTTCTGTGGATCATATCTGGTAGTTCTGAAGCCAAATTTACTTAAGACATTTTTAATTTCTTACATTATGCTACAGCATGGTGCCATCCTTCCTTTACCCTGGCTGTGACCTCTGCACTGAACTGTCCTGCACTCTGAGCAGCTCCTGCAAGGTGTAGAAACACCATGGTCAAAAGCACATAACAAGAGAGAAGCAGAAGCATGTGATTTTGGAAAAGTAGAGTGAGGCAGGGGGAAGAAAGATAGTGAGAGGTGTTTGAGTAGCTCAGACAATTGGTAATGATTCTGAAGGACAAGGGGTTCATAGAAGCGGTGGATCAGAGTGGGGTGATAACCTGAAATCATTGTCAGTCACAATAGTGCCCACCTTGTGCCAGAGTTCATCCCCATACATACTAGTGGGGGCTCACCTAGCTAATTGTTGATGAAGAGCAAGGGCCTCGGAGGAACTCCATGTTTCCAGAGTTGCTCAGTCTCAGTTGTATGTGGGACAAGACAAAGCAAAGGCATCAGGTGCACAGATCTTCATTTAAGAAACTGCCTGCACAATCCCCCCAGCATGGGACCTGGCACCAGCACATCACAGTGTCTGGGAGAGCTGCCCAAAGGCAGCACACTCGCTGTATGGCTCCAAGTGGCAAAATGGCCCTATCTGTCAAAAGCTCTTTCCAAATTCTCTTTTTTTCCATTGTTGTGCTGGCTTTGATGCTCACAGGGCAGGAAGCTGTCCCAGCAAAATAAACTGAGAGTTTTCAGTGCTTAGATATGAGTCCACTGAGTTGAATCTTTTTATCAGTGTCTGGGAAGGACCAGAAATCAGTGTGTGAGACTGCAGACAGCAGCAGGCAGGAAGGAGATGGGATACGAGCTTGCTGTTGCAACCCTGGGCTCAGCTCAGGAGCCAGAAGCATTTTAAGAGAAGCAGCTGTGAGACACCAGGACACTGGCATGGAGACTGCAGATTAGTGATGCCCTGCCTGCAGGACAGGCACACTCCCTAGTACCTAAATGTTCAGGCTTCAGTGTTGCTTCTGTTGTACTGTATTGCTAAAGAAAAGAGGAAAGAGGAAAAGAAAAAGGGGAAAGAAAAATGTCTTTCAGAAGTCTTCAGCTTCTGCTAACATATGCTTTTCCCAGGACCCAGAGCAAAACTCTGAATTACTGAGCTATGCTTCTCTCCCTACACCCCCCAAATAGACAACCCCTTCTTTTTCTGGGACACTGACAGTTTTAATCCTTTGTTCTCCAGGGAGATAGCGGAGGCCCATTAGCATGTGAAGATATGAGTGTCTGGAAGTTGGTGGGAACCACCAGTTTTGGCGTGGGCTGTGCAGAGAAGAACAAGCCGGGTGTCTACAGCAGAACTACCTCCTTCCTGGACTGGATACACGAACAGATGGAGGTCTGGGTTTGGCCTGCCCCTCCATCTCTGGTGGTTACTTTGCTCTGCCTTTGCCACGTGGGATTTAGTTCAGATTGTCACAGCTGGGCTGTGTCATATGGACACGGGTAACCTGAGGGTGCATCTGGGAAGGTTTGGGCACAGAAAAGACAGAGAAGGGTTTGGGGGTCATAACGAGACATGGGGAGCAGCAGGGCAGGGGTAGAGAGTGGAGAGATGTGTGGAGGTGACTGGAAAGGTGTCCTTAAGACTTAGAGAAGGGAGGTGTGAAAGGGCAGAGTGGAGATGGGGGGGCCAGGGAACAGATGCCAGGAGACTTTACCTTTAAGCCATGAGACTGCTGCAAAAATGCCTGGGGAATGGAAGCTGAACAGGGAGAGATAAACTGGCAAAAGGAGGGCAACAATGTTGGCTGGAAGGAGAGAAGAGCAGAGGCAAGGAAGTGGGAGGATGCTGCAGCCCCATGCACCTGCTGGAAGGGTAACCTACTTTCCAGCAACCAATTTCTCTGCTGTCAGCACCTCTGCAGCACTGCCAGAGAGATGCTGGTTTCAGTCAGTTGAGCAAGGGCATTTGCTGTGCTTTAGGTGGGCTCCAAGACAGGGATCTGTGGCCTAAGGAGAGGTACCTAGAGCCAGTTTAGAGGCCCCAGTCTGTCCTGCCTGGCTCATGGGTGTCCCTGCAGAAGGACAAGGATTTTCAGCTATCCCTGTTTTGTATTCATCATTGCCATAAGGACGTCTCACATACCCTCTTATGGCTCGGAGGATCTCTGGGACACCTCAGGCCTTCTGAACCAGCTGCTGGAGGTCAGGCAAAGTGCCTAAGATGTTTCAGGTGGTGTTTGGTACTCCCTGGCAGGATCCTAGACACACAGCTCACAGCTGGACACCTATGCACAGGCATAATTGTCATTGTCTTAGCTCCATTGCAAAGCCATCTTAAACACCAGAGAGTACATCCCACCCTGCTCTAGTCTGGCCCTTACACAGTGTGGTGCCAGAGTTGCTATTCCAGCACCCAACTTGCCAAAATGAATGAATAACTGAATTAATTAATCAATCCAATAATGCCACTCCAGCACCAGCAATACAGCTCCCAGCTCCAGCAGTTGTCTGTGCCATTGTGATGGACACATGATGAAACTACTCCTGCCCTCATCTTGGTTGTGGAATATGTGTGATTTCATCCTCAAACCAAAGTGCCAATGCCAACAAAGCATCGACAGACAAGAAAATGCCCAAAATAAGTTTATGTGTGCAATTTCAGTTCTGTATACTGTATGACAAACCCTGTTTTAAAAACCTACATTGCACACAAAGTTTTATGCTATTACATGCCTACCTGTCACTCAACAAAGTTAAAGAAGACGGGGCAATATGTTTACAACTTTACGACCTAGAGTAATACTCTTTTTCTTCCCCCCAAATATGTACATCATTGTGATGCATTTGGAAATTAGAAAAGCCCAAACATTTCAGATCAGTTCACAACCAATGAAAGCACAGATCTCCATTATAATGAAGTGATCAAGAGGAAAAAAAGTATAGCTTAATCTTTGTTTAGCTAAATGCTAGCATTTTTCACAGAGACATCCTTCAGATGAAAACATTAATCCATCAATTTATCCTCTTAGGAAGGAATTTCAGCTGCAGCATAGAAATGCACACATTTTTTAATGGACTCTGAAACAAAGCAAAAGTAAGTAGGACTAGTATGCCTTTGAAAATGGGACCAAGGAAATGGCTCTCACCTGCCAGATCTGTGTTCAGACATAATTGTCCTGATCTGCTCTTACCTGCTATTGTTCATGGTGGATTTGGGTTCTTTAGTCTCTGCAGGAGTTTATGTGCTTTCTTCAAACTAAATTAAGTCTTGCAGCTAAGACTTAGCAAAGGAGTTAGGAAAGAGGCCCATTTTGTTCTAAGAGATTCAAAACTGCAAGATCAGGAATTAGGGCCATCAATAAACCTTTATGGGATTTCTTTCTGAAAAATTTTATAGTAGCCCTGGCCTGTCAGGGCCAATCATCTAGTGCAAGGCATGATCAGGCATTTCTGTTCCCTAATCTTCCATTTGCAGATTTGAAATCTGAATAAAGCACTTCTGCTTCTCAGATTTTCAGGGGCATTCAAATGCTTTCCTAAAGGCTCTTTCCTGTGAATGCAAAGAAAGTGCTTTATTGCTTTCCTCTAAGCAGTGAAAACTAGTTGATGTCATTTAGCAAGATGTTTCTCTAACACTGTGCACCTAATTTCTGCTGTCTCTATTTTGACTAACTCTCACTCTAGGAAGGAAAAAAAATGTTTATAACACTAAGGGGAGTACCAGTGACCTACATGCATTACAGTCTGAGGAATATTATGCATTAGCTATTAAATCTGAAAAAACACGAAGGCTTCCCACACCAGAAAAAAAAAAAAAAAAAAAAAAAAAGAAAAGAAGAAAAAGAAAAGAAAAAAGACAGCAAATGAACAACCAAGATGAAACACAAGAACACAAGGAACCCTTTCAAAACCCATTTAACTCCCTGTATGGCTATGTCCAAGGCACACAGTATCTAACATTATTACTAATATATTCCTCCATTCCCCATAACCATATTTCTTTATGAGACTTGTGTTCCTGCCTTAGCTGGTGCAAGGTTGAGAAAAGAAAGCAGTGAGAGTAGTAAGAGTAGCTGATGGTGTTTGCTCAGCTTCATATGTTTGAGCTTCACTCAATGGGCATTTGACCACACCTCTTTTGTTGAGGTGAGTTGTTTTTCTGATGAATTTCAGGTGACAGAACTGGCTCCAGCAGACCTGAAGTTCCTTTGGTGACCCTTTAGTCACTTTAGTACTTTAGTACAATGGGTAAAAAAAAAAAGTCATTCTCATTCAGAATTCAGTAGGCAGCAACAAGAGCATTTGAATAAATGCATAAATTATTTATTTTGCTTTCCAGAGAGAAGAACTACAGACCTGAGGAGAGCAGTGGTGCCCTGGGCTTCTGAAAGCCCATATCACACTTCAGCCCCACAAGAGGACCCACCACACTCTTCTGGACACCTGCTCTCAGCTTTGTATTGCCACAGACCACTTCTTACCACTTGTTATTGGTACCAGTAACTGTGCTTGATGGGAACTGCTGTGAGTTTAGCCTCTGTTGAATGGGAGAGGTGGCTGGATGCTCAGTGAGGGGAATGCACATTTACTGTCAGCTACAAATATGGCCTGTAGAAAAAGTGCTAACACTGATAACCTAGGATGCTATCACAGCAAAGTTTAGAAAGTGTTTGCAATCGAAAGAGTGGAGCAACCTCAAATCAGGTTGCTAGCTGGTTTTGGTACTTCCCTTTTAAGAACCAGACTACAAAAAGTCTTTCTCTGAAACTATCCATATGTATAAGGTCCATGCTCTGTTGCACAGGTATCAGCAGCTTTCTTTGAAGCGATTAAGCAAGCAGGAAGCAAGCAGATGGCAACTTTGGCAAGAACTTGGGATTTATGTACAGCTCTTCTTAGAAAAAAAAATCTCTGGATTCAAATCTTGTATCATGGGGCTGTGAACAAAACCCCTAAAATAGAATTCTTACGTATTTTCTTGTGAGAAATGGCTCTGAAACTACCCAGCAACACGCAGGCTTCAATTTTTAATTGAAAAATTCTGAGATCACTGAACAGTCTTAAGGAGAAGAGGACCTTCTATATCACCTTTTGATAGGCTAGAGAGCCAAATTCATTGCTCTGTGATGCACCATGCAGTTCAATAGCCATGGAATACTCCCAAGCTCATATGGTGTAGTGCAGTTCACCAAGGCATTTGGGTCAGACACCTTCCCTGTTTTCTCACTCTTTGTACCTACTAGTAAACTCAGTGATGCAGAGGGATTGCTGACAGTCAGGCAAGGGACAAAATACCTGAAGTGCTGCTGCAGTTTCTTGTTTTACAAGACATTTTAATTTAATAGCTTTGTGTTGCTAGGTTGGAAAATGCCTGATCCTTTTGCGCTTGTCCTTTGTAAAAAGTCTTGGGATGAAAGTTGTCGATTTTAGAACTGATTGTCAGGGACTAGGTAGGATGAATTATGGATAATATTGCCAGAGCTTTCCAGTATCAGCCAAAATTGATCTTATCATCTAATCAGGTGCTGCTGATCTGCTTGGAGTGTGGGTTTGGCTGCAGTCTGTATGCTTCTAGATCAGTATCTGCATTAGCACTGTCATCCACCACTGCTGCAAGAAAGTGCTGGTGGGATCAAAACTGCATTCTCTCTGCAACACAGTACGTCAAAATCAAGACAGACCAGCAAAGCCTCACAAACTGTTGACTTCCACATTGTTCTGTGGAGACAGACTTTGATCTCAGAGGACACTGCATCAACACCTTTCACCCTGGCTAAAGAAACAGCAGTGCAATGGAAAAAATGCTTCCAGAAACAGCACATTGCTAAAAAGAAGAGGGAAGTGTTATTGCAGAGCTGACGCAAAAACTGGAATGCAATGGGGAATTTCAGCTTGACAGAATCATGATGGAGTTAAAAGAAAGAATGTGGAAACCTTGTGTAACTAAGATACTTTCAAAAGAGTTTTAGTGGTCAACGTTACGATAACATTTTCACAGCCTCAACATAGTTTGCATTTTAGTATTATCAGCAGTCTGTAAATGAGGGCACTGCTCTCTGAAAGCACCACTAAAAGTTAATTTTGGACTAATTCTGTTTCCATAAAAAGACTGTATGACCATTGTGGTTTGCCTTTTTATTAAAGAGAAATCCAATGTAAAATGTAGAAAGCTAGTGAACTCTTCCCAACAAGAAGCCACGTTGACCTCCAGATCAATGACAGTCATTTATGGGTAGAACTAGCCTGGGCTCACAGAGCTGCAAACCTTCCTTCTTATTCCTATTATCCCCTTGCTGTGGTGTCCTAGGTATAGGCAGAATACAAGAAAGACTCTATATAGCTGAATTTTCCTCCTCCAACTTATGCAATCAACATGCAAGCCAGAGGTTTAGAAATCAAGAGAATCACATCAGCATATTTCTTTGTGTTAACCCAAGTCAGGACAATGTATAGGGCTTTAGGACATTTTCTGTGGGAAAAGATTTAGATGAGCACAGATTTATTCAAAGATAGGTAAAGATGTATGAAGCTGGTTTCTACTGTTAGTATTTCATCTGGACTGAACTGGTAGACAAAAAAGTGACTTTTCAGAGAGTGCACAGGGAGATGAGAGGGGGCACAGATGGGACAGCTGACTGCAGAGGGATATTCCATGCAGCATGACAGCATACTGAGCATATAAAGCTGGAGGAAGAAGGAAGGGATGTTCAGAGTGATGGCATTTCTCTTCCCAAGTCACCCTTACATGTGGTGTAAGGAAGCCCAGCTTCCATGGGGAAGGCTGAACACCTGCCTGCTGGTGGGACGGAGTGAAAGAATTCCTTGGTTTGCTTTGCTGACATGTGTGTGGCATGTACCTATTGAATTGACTTTATCTCAACCCATGAGTTTTCTCACTTTTACCCTTCCAATTCTCTCCCCCATCCTGCCATGGAATAGGGATTGAGTCGCTGCATCGGGCTGAGTTGACAGCTGGGGTTAAGCCATGACAGTCCTTTTTGGTGCCCAGCATGGGGCTCAAAGGGTTCCAGATAATTACAGGTTTGATTGGAATGTGCTAGACTGAATATATGGCTGTTAGTGCTGCTTAGCTGTTTATTGCCAGGCTCCTGTGTTTGCCATGGGGCTTGCTGACCTTTCTGCACATTCAAGTCCAACGTTCATCAGTGGCTGCTTTTTGCTTTGGCTGCTGACTGTGCTGCTGCACTCTTTATCACCCTGCTCTGCTGTGCCAGGGAACATTTTGATAACAGTGATGGCCATGTGCTGGGGTTGGCTGATGGACAGGGCATCACTGCTGTTCCCGTGCTGCTGGACTGAACAGGCTGGAATTCCAGCATGAGCCTGAGATGAAGGAACTATGACCTCTGGATGAGTTCAGATGGCAGCAGGACACCCTGAAGTGCCCGTGGCCTTGAATAAGCCCATGCCAGAGAACATACATCTGGAAACGTTTGTGTTTGTGGTCTGTGGCATAGCAGAGGCTATCTCAGGAGGGTTTGTGGCCTAAGGATAAATCCACGCTGGAGAAGGTACATCTTGAGGTGTCCTCAAGATGGTGTGGATAAGTCCATGTTGCAGCGTGTACACTTTGGAGCATCCGTGGCTGTGCATGAGGTCATGGTGGAACACCTCCAAGTGTGTGCCCATGGATAAGCCCATGACAGAGCAGGTGCATGCTTGGAGAGACTGTAGCCGTGGGTAAAACCATGTTTTAAGAAAGTTCCCTCCTTAAGGGACTGTGGCTGTGGGTAAGGCTACACAGGAGAAGGTACATCTCTGAAGGCATTATGGCCCGTGGAGAAGGTCACGATGGAAGAGGTGCACCACAGAGCTCATACACAGGGCTCTTCTTGGAGCAGGTACACCCCTAAGGGACTGAAACCTGTGGATAAATCCAAGCTGGACTTTCCTTGCTTTTACTTTCCTAGTTCTCTCCCTCATCCCACTGTGATGGGAGCAAGTGGCTGTGTGGTGCTCAGTTGCAAGACGGGGTTAAACCATGGCACACACCCTGAGCCAGGAAGCAATCATTGCTCAGAGGCAGGGAGGATGCACAGCTCCTCTCGTGGGGGCTGTCTCACTGTCAAGATTCCTGTATGGTTGTAAATGGGAATACAAGAACTGCACATTAAACTTAAAAACACCAAACAAATCAGTTTTATCTAATTTTTTTAGAAGCCTTCAGCATCTAAACAAAACAGATTCAAACTGTATATTCTAAGTGCTCCACTACAAAACTTGCTGTTGTAGTGCCAAGCCTACCTTGATCCCTGGAAGGTTCATGATCTCCAGCATCTCTGTGAGTGTACAATCTTTTTAAGATGTGCAGATCAACTTTTTCTTCAACAACTTAGCACTGTGAGAGGCAGTATCATACTTGTGGGCAGCAAGAGACTGAGACTGCATAAAACACAATAAGAAATGGGTTTAGTTCAGCTGTTTAACTTTAGGGAGGGCACACGGAAGTGTTTCTTATCTGTACTGAAAGAGCACACTCAATCATTGCTTTTAATCTCTGTTTTTATGTATCTTACATGAGCAGCAGCTTCTGAGTTTGGTTTGTGGCTTTTGTCACATACTTTCTTACTGCTGGAGCTCCTGCTCCAGTACAGGACAACAGATTGTGTCCCCAGCATCAACACAGTTAGAGGGGTAGGATTTTGGGAAGTTTGCTTTAATATTTGGTAGGGAAGGGCTAAAAATGCAGCCTTGCAGAGGGCTCAAAATAGTCAGACCAATTTTTCCTGATCAAAAAAAAACCTGACACTGTATCTGATTTTTTTTTTTTTCCTGAAGAACACCTTGGTAGCTGCCAGTCTGAGCAATAGAAATGTACGAAGTGCGATGGGCAAGAGGAAAAAAACTAATCATCCCCCAGTGCTGGAGTGCATTAATTCAAGGTAAATTTAGAAACACGACTGGCAGCTGAGTGAGGAATCCAGCTTCACCTCAGGCACCTAATTAGATCTCTGCTCTGAGGGTTCCAGTGCATATCTGTACGTCCCCATAGCCAGGGCTGGGTACAACCACATGGTGAAAGTAAGCTTGGCAAAATGCAGCTTGAGAGGGTGGGGCTAAAGCAACTGCTTTAATCTTTCAGCAGAGGACTAAATAAATGGTCATTAGCTGCAGCAAGTGGGATGCTACCCTGTGCACCCGTTTCTTCAGGACTTTTCCCTGCTGAGCCTGGTGCAGGGCAGGTTGGTGAATCTCCCATAGCTCTGTGACTCACTGTGGCTTTTCTGGGAAGGGATTGGCTTAATTCTTGCTAAATTAAGTTGAAGTGGGTCCCAGGAGTAGAAATGAGAATGAGGCTGGCTTCTCTGATGTGTGATTTTAAAATAAATATGGTTCCTCTGAAGCTTTCTGGTGAGGTAGGAAGGGCAGTGAGAAAGTGAAAAATAAGAAGGGAAGAAGAAAACAACGGACTGTTTTGAAGCACCACAGCATAAAGTGATTGAGATAAATCACTTGCACTTAAAAATAAAATCACTGATAAATCTTAATTCCTTTTTACAGGTTTCCCACTTTTTCTGAAGTATGTGTTGCATAAAAGATCAAGCAGAAGAGAGTTTTAGATCCTTTTTTAAAAACTATGGTGGCTGCCATGTATCATTTATTTGGGCATGTTTATGATAATATTAAGCCCACAGCAGATGGCAGCATACCTCAAAATTTGCCTACATCCTCCATTTGAAAAAAACCAAATCAAACAAAAAACCCGACTGAAACAGTTCACTCCTCAACTACCAGAAGTGGGTAACACGAACACAGTTATGGTCCCCATCACACTCTTGGCCACTTGAGGTGTAGTGGGGGAGATACAGCTTCCACAGCAGGGGAGGAGACTCCCAGGCACCCAGGGATGTGGTCAGAGCATCTGCATACTTGCCCAGGTCATTGGTGGGTGCTGCCACCTCCCCCCCCTTTCAGATTTTATGGCTGTGCTGTGTGCTATGATATTGCTGCTGGTTTCTCAGCTGTGGGATGCTTTGGAAATCACAGCCTCGGGCTTTCTCATGCTTTGATATATTTAACAGTGATAGATAGATTAGATATATTCAAAATATTAAATAATTAGAGCAGAATAGCAATAAGGTGTCACTGGTTTTGATCCACAGAGCTCTATTCCCACCTGATACTGAAGTTCTGATTGGACACTAACAGTGAAAACAAACCTTTCCCTCCCCCCCCACCCCTACAAATTATTTTGTCACACTCACCAATGGCAGAAAGAGGGGAAAAAAAGATAATTAGAAATTTAGCAACCTTCCTTTTTACCAGCACTTTTACAAGGACTAGGATAGTTTCACAAGTACAGGCCTCAGGGGAAAAATAAAACTGTCACATAAAAACATTTCTGTACAGGAACACAGTACTAGGCACCTACAGCCATGTGCAGACAGGCATTGAATGTCTTAATTTTAAGAAACACTTACAGCTGGTAAGAAAATGGAAGGTAAGTTTCTCCAATAGCAAATCACTTCATTGCACCGTGGCTGTGGTGAGAGTGAAGGGAAACATGGTCATGTATTTAAAACCTCCCTCACCTCCTACTCCTGATTCTCCCTGAGGGAGGAGTAAGGCACAGAGGGGCTGCAGCCAGGCCCTGCCTCTCTGCCCCTCCACCACTCTGTGTCCCCACATCCACCCACACCACAATAATCCCTGCTTTTTATAGTGCTTCTTCTGCAACAGCCCCAGATCCTCTCCACCTCTCAAGACCTCTTTCTTGCCTTGCAAACCCTTTGCTTTCTCTAACCCCTGTATCCCTAAATACCCTACTTCCTTCCCTAGAGTTGCTGCCTGCTCCTCACATTCCCATCCCATGGCATTGGGCTGGGGAGGGGGCAGGGCAACCAATAGCCACCCTGTCAGCCCAGGGGCTGATCTGCTGGCACCAAACCAAAACCTTGAATCCTCCCTGCTTCTCCTTTAGTGGGGACCATCATTCAGATATATCTCTTCCTCCCAGCTGCAAATTTGCTTCAAACTTGTCAGAAGTTGACATTTCTCCTCCAGTTTCTCTGTCAAATTTATTTAAAATATCCAGCTGGTTCAGGAGCCATACTGGGACCTGGAAGTCAGGCATGGAGAGGGCAGTCACGCTGCCTGCTTGCAAAAATATGGGCAAACCCCCACAGGTATACGGGTAGCTTCAAGTCTTCATTTATAGAATCATAGATTCATGTAATGGTAGAATCATTTTTGTTAGAAAACACCTTTAAGATCATCAAGTCCAACCATTAACCCAGAACTGCCAAGTCCACCACTAAACCACATCCCTAAAGTACCACATCTACACATCTTTCCAATACCTCCAGGAACAGGAACCCCACCACTTCCCTGGGCAGCTGGCTCCAGTGCCTGACATCCCTTTTGGTGAAGAATTTTTTCCTAATATCCCATCTAAACCTCCCTTGGTGAAACCTGAGGCCATTTCTTCTTGTTCTATTACCTGTTACTTCGGAGAAGAGATCTCTCCTCCTTCTCCACTCCTCACCCTGTTGGGAAGGAGCCTCTGGTCAGGCTGCCTCTGCACCCCCATGACAGCCCTGGTTGGTCCTCAGACATCCTCGAGATGGATGATGGAGCTCAATCCCCTGCCCCAGAGAGAGGGGCCTCATGCAGCCCCCCATAGTGGCCACAATGTCCAGGCACCATGCATCCCTCCTTCCTAGGGCAACCTCAGCCCCACTGGCTGTCTCATCCTTAGGCCTCTGGGAATCAAGTCTTCAGGCTGTTCTTAGATGAAGTGGAGAAAAGAATGAAGCTTCAAAAAGGGCATCCAGCTTAAAAAAAAAAAAAAAAAAAAAAAAGAAAAAACCCACAGCAAAACAAAACAGAAAACGCCTTGGGAAAGCTAAAGAGCTTTATGTAATGGTGGCACATTTCTAGCACCCCTCCAGGATCATCCTGCTCCCTCCAGTTCACAGGCACAAAGTGCAGCTCCAAATGGTGTGCTTGGTGGAGATTGGACTCCATAGAGAAAATCAAACCCAAGTCAGGGGGTGTCGCTATCTATACCATCTGCAACTGCAATATGCATACTTCGAAGCCCTTTCTTTAGGCTCTGTCGAAGTTCCTGGGAAGCAAGAGAAACCACAGATGCACACAGGAGTCTTACTTTTTCTGGACTATTTTGCTGACAAGGTTTTTGCAGCAGGGAGAGAACTGCAGCTCCACTTGCCCCATAGTGCCCATTTTCCCCAGGGCTATAGATACCTGTGTTATCCAGCAAGGTGGTAAGAGCTGGGACTGGAGGAGCTGCATGACTCCTCCCTTGCCATCTCCCTGAGGGTACATACCTGCCAAATACTGCTAAAAAAAAAGAGGTGTAATAAAAATCCTCACTGCAAACTCGTTTGTATCTGGCCCTGTGCTTCTGTTCTTCAGTAAAGAAGAAACCCCATCTCTTGCATTATTCCCAGCACTTACAGCCCCTATTAATTTTTTTCCCCAGAACAACCATTGTTTGAAGGCTCTCCATCACCTGCATAAGAGTAAATAAAAAATATTGCTGTACACACACATAAAAGTATTGACTTGGTGATTCACTGTGTTGAAGATAACTGCAACTGACAGAACACATACCCAGTGATAAATGAGAGCAGGGATAGTGCTGGTGAGAACAACCAGTTTGATGGCTGAATTTCCCTACCACACAGATCTGACACTGAGCTGGGTATCTTTGCCAGCTTTTTTCCAAGCTCATCCCCCTGTCTGTTTATGGGACATCAAATGTGCCAACAACATGTTGATAGAGCCAAAAGCTTTTCCATAGGCAAATGTAAATAGTAGAATTTGGAAAATGACTACTGATACATATAAATAAGCCTCCAAGTGACTTTTTTTCTGTAATTACAGAATTAATGTTCTGTAATTACTTCCTGCCTGAAGTCTGAAGATGGATGACAGTCATGCAGAAGACATTGCTCTGGGTCCTCACCACCTCACTGGCTGCAGGGCCCAGCAGCACCCCAAAGTGTGAGTGTGAAGGATTTCACATAGCAGCACCCAGCAGTTTTTGCAGGTGTAAAATCAAGCCATATGAAATTAGCCTGTGTCATTGAAGGGTGCTGCTAAATAAAATCTTTCATAGGGCACTTGCTTCATTAACAAGAAATACTAAACACTGAGTGAATATTATGTTTGTGAAGTTATGTGCAGAGGTAAAATGTAGCTTGGTACAGAATAATGAAAGACATGATGGACACAGCAAATGAAGACATTTTCCATGTTGTTCCTGTCAGAAGAAGGGAGAGGAGCAATTAGTACACAAGCTATTTTTATTTCTTCTAGCTGTAGTAGTAGTATTTTTTCCCCAGCAGCACTGCCTTTTGAACAGCTCAGAACTTTCTGAATCTGATCAGATTTTTTTTTTCCTATCTTAAGTGGATGAAAAGCAGATTAAATTTTGGATTTAAACCACTCAGCGTCTCAAAGGGAGGTCCCTTCTACTAGCAGAGGCTCAGGGAATGAAGTTATGCAGCTGCTTTCAGATTGGGTGCCCTTTACTCTGTTATGTGTGTGACATTAGGAAAAATAAAGTGGCTTTGGGAACATCTCTAAAGAATTACTTGACAAAAAGGTCTAATCAGTATTCATTCTCCAAGTTAAATGAACTCAAAAAATAAGTCAAGATTCAGAACTAAAAGAGATTTAAAAAAATATTTAGTTAATCTACTCTTAATAATATAAGTAAGATTTATTTAAGTAAGTTTCTATGGCACCATCCTGTAATATCCTTGCTGTACAGAGATCAAAAATGTTCTTCATGCAGGTGCCTTCCCCTTCCCTGGCAGAGGAATGCAAGAGCCACAAAGTCAAAGGGTCTCTCAGGTGGCTGCAGTATGACCTGTAGGGGCAGTACTCTACAAAATTGGAAGAGTATTCCTGCTGGGGTTGTTAGTGCCCAGGCAGGATGCAACAAGATGTAATGACCTCTGAATGATGCAGGTAGCTCCAGCTTGACCTCTGGTCCCTGGGACGTCCTCAGCAAAGTGGCTGCAGCAGAGCATTGCCAACTAATGGAGGCAAAAGCTGATGTATTGCCCACAGCTTGGGTGACTTCACTCTTATGCTACAGCTAAGTGATACCCTGCTTCATGTTTAGAACTAACCAGCTTTTGACGACTGATATTTACAGCTTGCCACCACTGTCAGCAGTCCATTTCCACAGGGAAGCAGAGCAGGTCAGTGTCACTCCTTCACAGGTTCCTCAGTTTAGGGGTCTATCAGTCTACACAAAAGCATTGTTTCTGTACCCATGGATAGGTGCTAGGTGCTAATGTAAAGGGAGAGGAACCATTAAACAGTGGAAATTAGTGTATTCCACTTCTGATAGCAGATCAAGGCCATAACCTACTTCACTAAGTAGCCCTTTGCTTAGAGGATTGACCCATCTTGTGCCTATTTATAGTGGAAGGAAAACCACCTCTGAGTTCACAGCTATTTTTGATATATGACCAGGCAGGTCAAATATCAAATGCAACCCTGCAGTGGCTGCATGGATTAGTTAGGAAAAAAAATATTTATGTACCTGTATGCTTTTATATATTTACATGTAAATACTTGTAAGTATGTGTTTGTGTGGTGTATAGATACACATACCTGATGTTCACCTTATCTGTTGCTTTAGATAAAATTTAACTAATGTGATGCGATGGCAGGGAGAATCCATCCATGGTTGGTGCAACTGCAGCTTGACCTGTGAACACTTGTATTCTCATGGGAACTGGGGAAAAAAAGTCTCAGACAGCTCAAGGAGCAAATGGATCTTCTGGCAGCCCCTGAGGGGGGGAGCCTGTGGTCCAGGCTGAGCTCTCTTGCAAGCAGTGAGGTGTTGGTATGGACAAAGGCTGGGATACAGGCAGAGCTGGATGCTGGATGCATGGACAACCTGCTGAATACAAATATTCTGACCCCATCTCTCTCTATCTCCTGCAAGGACATTGCATTTCAGAGGGGATTTGCTCCTATGATTTCAACTCTGGGTAGCTAAACTTGCTCTAGAGCCTGTGAAAGGGTTTCAAAAACAGGTTTGCTAACTTTTTGTTCCAGGAGGCTTTGTATGGAGGACATACAAAGAGAGGAAAGACCTCATGGTCATGGAAAGTTTAACCTGATGGGAAAGGGGTAGGGTAGAGGACCTGCTGAAGTCTCCTTTCCCTGTGCTCCTTTCTTGCAGAGGGGGCTCACTCCCTGTGTCCTCTGAGAAAACTGGGATAGGCAGCACCTCAGGGGGGGATGTCTGGCAAATGAAACCAGGGACAGAGGGATGATCCAGCACATGTGACCTTGTTTCTTCAAAAACAAGCACTCACCCAGTGAGTGAACAGAAGGGATCAAGACACCTCTGCTGCCTCCTGTTTTGTGAAGGCTGGAGAAAAGCTGGCTAGCCATCTAAATCTGGGGTGCATACCAGTACAAGCTGCATCAGATTAAAAGCCACCAATCCAAGCATGCACAAACCAGAAACATGAGCATAAGCCTGGGCTGGGCTGTTTTTTCCCAGTGACAAGGTACAGTCACATCAAGCACTGTGAAGCTATCCCTGGCCCACACTGAGTTTCAGGTGACATGTAGTCAGAGGGGTAACCTGTTGTACAATTGGGAACCTGAATCTGTTTAAGCAAGCAGTCACCATAGCATGTATATTTTTTATTTTAAAAATTCTAGAACAGTAAAAAGGTACTAAAAGAAAATTACTTCCTTCTCCCAGTCACATCCTCCATCCAGCTGTGTTACGGGAGAGTAGTGAGCTCAAGACAACAACAGCCCTCATGTTAGTGTATAGGATTTAAAGAACACTTGCTTTGTAGAGGCCACTTTGATTGAAGCAGCTGAGAAAGAAAGAAACTAAGGCAAGAGAGATAGCTGTGTATTCTCAGTCCTAATGTGAATAGGAACCAAGGAATTGTGCGAAGCAGAAGATCTGGCCGCCGGGCTATTTAAAGTAGTGAAGCTGATCTTCCTGGCTCCCTCCATGGCCAGACAGACTCCTTCAAGAAAGGGAGCAAGACTAATTGCTAAAGTTACCTTCTGCAGGACCTCCCAGCTGATGGCATTTTATGCTCAAAGTCTATTTGAAAGCTGGTATTTGCAGGACCATTTTAGCTGAGGGTGTCTCATCAGGTTCTCTGCTTTTTACCATCTCTAGGTCTGCATTTCCCAAGGCCAACAAAATGGATCATTTGGACAGAGAAAATCCCTGACACTAAGGTAATTCCAAATAATCCACCAAATTAGCCCTTAAGATAGGAATAATTTTGTTACTTCACACAGTTAAAGTGGCAAGTTTAGCTACTGCATGGGAAGAAAACCTCTGAAAATTTCTGACCAGTGTGCAGGTTTTTATAGCTGGACATGGAATGGTGTGCTGTAAGTTTGTACAAAGCTACACTTAGGACTGGCAAGCAAAGCATTTACTAAATAAATAGTATACTGTAGGCTGTATAAGTTAAATTAAATTATTGGCAGAACATTTTCCTACTACTAATGTAATTTCTCTAAGTAAAAGGGGCAGAAAGACTGAGCCAGGGATTTACCTCCGGGCTACAGGATACAATGAGAGGGAAAAACCCCAACTCAAAAACCTTCAAGAGAGGCCATCTAGTCGAGGTTCCCAATTTCTAAGGCTTAGTTCTGACTCACATAGCTCCCCTCTCAGTTTGTCCTCTTGCAAGTGGCCCTCCTTAATGCAAACAATTAAATGGGCATTAGGTAAAAGTGGCTGATTCTATTGGTTAATGAGGAGGACATTTGGCAGGGAGGCAAGGGTGCCTGGCTTGTTTTTCAGAAACCAGGCCCTTTCTTATAGGGGCCTCATGCTCTCCATGTTTCTAAAGCTCTCATTTGTTATCGAGGAGATGAATAAAGAGATTTTGATCCTTTCCAAACAAAGCCCACCCAGCCTGAGAATAAAACCCAGAAACAATGTTTGTAGAACAGATTAACAGTGGGTTCTAGTAACCTGAAATTCATTGTCCAGTTTATATGTAATTCAGCCTTGCTGTCCCTCCCATCAGCAATGGGTGCTGCCACTGCAGGGCCTCTGGCTGCAAAGTTCTGTGGCCGTGAGGGACAGCTGGGGTTGTCCTGGGACCATTTTCAACACCACCTACAAAGATGTCCTCCTTTAGCCCAGGGTGTGGGTCACCTCCAGCATCCCTATAGCACAGGGTAGGCCCAGGGATGCAGCAGCCCCTGAGTTCCCTAAAAGGCTCCTATGGAGCTAGAGCTGAGCCAGGCTGAAGCATGTGCTGTTAGGAAGCAGCTGCCTGCTGGGTGACTTCTGGTCTGGCCAAATGTCACTGGAGATGACAGGGTGTCCAGGACAGTCTGGTGTGTTCAGTATTTGTCTTCACTCTTCATCAGGGAGCTGTGATGTTGCCAGACAGTGATGCCTGCTGGGATGGTTTGTTGTCCTTTTGGCTAAGCAAAACCACAGATAGAGACTCTTCCTTGCAGAAAGGTAAAAGCCCACAGGACATCTCCAATTCTCCCACTGAAACCTCTCCTGGAGTGACATTTGTTAATGCTGACACCAGCATCTTCCCATCCCTCTCCCTCCCTCACACCTCCCCTCCCCCTTGCCCTGGCATACCAAAATCCAGCTGTCTGAAACAGTGCCCAGCCTACTGCCTATTTCCTTCTTTTTTCTCTGTTCTTATTTGTAGTCTCTTCATCATTAGTTCCCACAGGAGTATCAATAGCATATTTGTCTTACACAGACAGTTTCACTACTATAAATTCTCTACAGACCATTGAATACAGACTTTTTAATTAGGTTTTAGAATTTTTCTATAATCAGAGAGACACTGAGAATTCGGGTCTCAAGTCTGAAAAGCAAAATACGATAGAGAGGGCGGCTGCTTGATTCACTGCTGTATTAACATATTCCTCTTTGTATTTATGGGCATGAATCAATTGCTGTTTTGCTATTGTGAACAAAAATGTGCTCAACAATGTACTTTATTGTGCTACAAATGAAAGATATAACCCAGTGATCCAGCATGAGATCCCTTCTGGGCTACTGCATTGTCTGTGTGACAGACACAGAAAATGTGAACAGCATCTTTTATCATAAAAATTTGATTGCTTTCCTATTTGCACCCAAAAGGCCATATGTTCTCACCCCTAAAGCCACGGGGTTTCTGTCTTTAGCTCTCACTTTTTGCCACAAATGTGAGATAGAGCCTCATGGGGAAGGTGAAGGATGAAGCTGGTGCCATTTCCTCAACAACAGTGATGAGCAAAGCTGCTCTGCCTTTGGCAGGGGACACCATCATCCATGAACACGACATGAGGGCAAGTATTCAGTTCTAATATACTCCCAGCTGCTGGGTGTTCCAGGTTCAGGAAATTAATGAACCACCTGTAATATTTTGGGGGTTTTTTGTTTGTTTGTTTTTTTTAAAAAAGCCTGGATTGATTTTCCCTTCTAGGAGCTGTTGGAAGTGTCTTTTTATTGAGTTGCCAGAGAGATCTCTTGCTCTCTATCCCCTCCCAAAGCACCTTCAGATGAGGAAGAACAGTCACAGCAGTGTTTTGCCTATGCACCCCTCATGGGCATCAAGATTCTATTTCAAACTACTCACCCCGACAGAAACTAATGTTGAAAAAAATCCCAGCTGACTCTATTGAGCAGTGTTTTGATCCTGGTGGGTACAATTGATCTAGTTCTTGCACCTCAGCTATAGTCCATTGTGTTGCATCAGCTTTTGTCAGATTATACTGGGGAAGCAGGATGCAGTGAGGGCAGCCTCAAGTGTCATTTCATCCTCCATGGCATCCTTCATCACAGCTGGAGACTGCCAACATGCTCACCTAGACCTGAGCTAAAGACCTTTATGGCTTCTGCAATGCTTTCACCTGCAGTAACATAAAAATGCAGATAGGAAAAATGTTCGTATTAAGATCCTTTTAGTTTTGGGAGGAGGGAAATTTATTTTTTTTTTCTTTTCTGATTCTCAGACAAATTTACAGTTCACTTGATATGCTCACTCTCTTTAAAATTCCTAAGAGGAAGTTTGAAAGGAATTTCATTGCTAAGAGCCTTTGTTCTTAAAAAAAAAAAAAAAAATTACTTTTATTCTTTCATTCTTTTGTTAACTCCTTTGAAGAACTTATATATAGAGAGATGGCTTTCCCCCAAAGTAGCTATCCCATTTATTCTTATATACTCTTGCTAACATTAGAGCTTACTATTTTTCCCTCTATTATTTATTTATATAAATAAAATTGTTTATATATATTATTTATCTATATACCACAATTAATTGGTAAAAGAAACACTTTCTGGCTGATATTTCCTCCACTCATTGTCATCAGTGAAAAGACCAATAACAGAAATTTACTGAAAGCAGCAACTCTCTTGGCTCCACTCTTCTACCACAGTCTGTAACCTTTGCTAGCAGCTCAGCTGAGCCAGTTCATGTCACTTTCTGCCCTCTAATTTTCTTAATGGACCCTCTCCAGTCCTCACTGTTATTTGGAAAGCAGCTAGAATGAAGTTTCTCTGAAATTATCTTTTCCTCCCACGTCTTAGGCTCGCTTCTTATTTCCTAATTTTCCTACTTCTCTTGTTTCAAGGATTTTTCATTTATATTTATCTCTTCAGCTATTTGTGCCAGAACTAACCTTACAGCCTTTTGCCTGTATTGCCCAGTTTTAAAGCTTTGACCACCCACTGTTACCATAGTAGCAAATAAAAACTATGATTTTTTTTTTCCTCACGTTTACTGAATAATATTCAGTCCTTTACATGTTAGGTGAAAACCAGAGCTCACAGTCTGCTTTAAGAAGGTGCAAGAAGACTAAAAAGGAAACAGTGACCTTTAGCTTGCAGAATGACAGGCTATTACTCCCTGCATGCTTCTATCTATGTTACCACCTGCTTTGACATTAGTGAGTGAATTATGCTAAAATGATAAATACAGGCAATTTGCATCAGCTGCTTCATGCCATTGCCCTCAGCATATCAGTGTTTGGAGATGTGGACCAGTCCCAGTGCCCTCTCCTGAGCACTGCTCTGAGAGTACCTGCTGATACCCCTCGCTGGATGCACTGTGGGCAATGTATTTCCCTTCATCTGTGACCATCTCTCCCTGCCTCCCACCAGTCACTGTGGGAAGGAACCAACCCAGAAACCCATCCTACTTCACAAAGGGTTCTAGATTTGGGTCTTTCTTCCAGTAATCACACAAGTCCGTGGGGCTGAGTTTGCTCTGGGGTTTGGTGAGTTTCAGAAGCATCTGTGAAACTCCATCTGTGAAAATGTGAAACTCTATCTGTGATAGATGTATCCTTTGGGGTTTTAATAAACCCAAAAAATTTTCTTCCACATGTTCATCCAATTAATTTTCAGGGTGATGTAAAGTTTTAGCATCCACAATGCCCTCCAGAAGAGAGCTCCACGGATGTACTGCATTGTACCCACATACTCAGGGAAGAACCATCTTTCTTCATGTGCTTCAAATCTGCCATTCGGGTGGTCAGGCTTTTATATTAGACAAGAACAATGAGATCTGCCTCCTGTGACCTGTACAGACCTCGCAGCCTTAAGAAACCTAGAGTAGATGGTCGTTTCTGGTGTGGATGCTGTCCTACACCACTATCCCAGGACCTTTTACAGGCCGGAGATTGAGAACATGGCATGGAATAAGTGAACAGACTGTGGGTTTCTAAGATGACATAAGAGTGTTCTCCATGTGATTCTCTCAGTCCCTTCTTTCCTAACAATTGTTAATCTGCTGCTTGCTTTTCTCATGGTTGCTAAGCACTGAGTTGGTGTTTCTGAAAATTTTCTGTTATTCTCCGTATGCTCATGTCATACTTACATCACATTCACCTAGTAATCATAATCAGCTCAGGGACCCTCAGTTAATTTGAAAAGGTAGGATTGCTCCTTTCCCAGGTGAACATCACTTCATATTTACAGGCATTAAGCATCACCTGCCATCGTATTCTGCAGTCATCCAATTTTGCACAATCCACCTGAGCACCTGACTCATACCTTTAGCACCACAGAAATTATGTGTTGTCAACAAATTTCACCCTCTCATCTTCCATATGGTTTATGAGTTTCTCAAGTTTCAAAGGTCCCAGCATAACCTCTGCAGGAGCCTTCTCGTGACCTCTGCCCACAGATTCACCATCCACTGACTCCCACCCTCTGCTTGCCCATTATTTATCCAGGAGAAACTTTCCCTGTTTGTCCTGTGACAAATAAGTTTCTAAGATACACTCTTCAGAATCTTTTGTTCATAGCTGATTGCTCTCATGATCCAGAAAGCTTCTCTCAACATCTTATTTAATTACACTTTCTCCTCTTTAACTCATGGCAGCCAGGACATCACAAAGGAATGCAGGCATAGGAGCAGCAGGGACTGCGGCAGTATCAGAACTGCATGTGCTGCTTCGTGTTCAGTCCCTTTCCTAATAACTACTGTAACTCAATTTGCCTTTTTGACACTTTGACTTTGCAGTCGGCATATCCACAGTGACACAAAGCTCTCTGAGTGACAGTAGCTAATTTGCAGCCCATCTTCATGTTTATATAATTAGGTTACTCTTCCTTCATGCACTTTGCACTTACCCACTCTGCCTTTACTTTGCCTTTCATCACCCAGTCTCTCAGACTTGTAAGAAACTTCTGCAACTGTTCAGTTACCTGAAGCTTTGAAAAATATGAAAAATAATTCTGAATCATCAGCATGTTCTCCACTTCATTATTCACCAACCTTTCCTGATGATTTATGAATGTGTTGAACAATAGAAATTGTCTCATCTCCCTGGTGATACCTGACCTTTATCTTCTATCTTAAAAGAAGTTATTTGTTTCCCTTTTCATGATTTTACTTTCCTGTGGTCAGGGGTGTTGGTGGGGTTGTTTTTGTTTTTTCGCTTTTTAACTTCGTTCTCAAAACCAGTCTTTTTTCTTCTAGCATTGTCCTTTACTCTGCCATTTCCCCATTCTGAATCCTTATTTTTTAAGCCTCCCTGTGCAGCATGGCTTGGCTGATTTCTTCAAAAATGGGGGTTGCCCTCAAAGCAAAAGGGCCAGCCAGCCCAAGGTGACCCAAGCAAGTGGCACTGGTTGTACTGCTCTGCATGGACACTTCCAAGATGCAGCACGGGTCCTGCCTCCTTTGTAGGGAACTAAATTTCTGAGCATGCTTTCTAACAGACCAATATCTAAAAATAACATCGTTTGACACCTCCTACACACACTCACAATATTTAATGTCAGCTTTCAAAAACACAGGGATTTCCTGCATGGGCTAGAGAATAACCTCTGCTAAAGAAGCCAAATGCATATCAGAAACTGTGATGCTTGTTATGGATGCTGAGTTGTGAATCTTATCAGGAAGTGTTTCCTGGTGTTTTTGCTTCTGTTCAAATGCACAGTCCTTCACAATCCTGATAACCTTTCTGGCCTCTTGAAATTCCCATTCCCATATGTGTTTGGCACAGAAATAAATGAGTAGCAGCACAGAACAAAAAGGAACAGTAGGAATTGACTGCAACATTGCTTAAAGTCTGTATTACAAGTTTTTCAGCCTGCAAGTAACTCTAATTTACACCAGGGTTTGAGGAGAACTCGAGTGATTTCTGCCATGAGGTCAGGATCCCTGCTGCACACATAAACCTACAGCTCCAAATCCAGCCCCTACTGTATTTATTTAATGTGTTTGCAGGAGCAGCAAGGAAGCTCATCACTGTACTGTGCCTTGCAATGACAAGTGGCACATGGGAGTGTGACTACTGAAAACACAAAGGTCTGCAGAGCAGTAGCTGGGAGAGATTCATGTCCTTTATTCCACAGCACCTCATCCAGACATGCACTCTCAGATGCACAACCCCATGGGGCTGTCATGGGCAGGGTCATGTCAGCCCCCAGTGCTGCTCTTGGCCTCGGTGGGCTCAGCATAAGGACCCCATGTGGAGATACACCCCTCTGAGGGCTGAACACTGAAAACTCCACATGCAACCCACCCTTGTAATTGCTGAGGATAGAGCAGCCCCACAATATGGTCCTATAGGCCCCCATGGGAAGCACATCCTAAAAAGTACACCCTTAAACATCATTTTCCTTCAGGCCACCCTGTGGGGGAGAGTTGACACCTGCCCTGCCTGTTCCCCACACCAGCCCCTGGGTACCTGCAAATGGGATGGAGGAAGGGAGATATTGCTGGGCACCAGTGGCTGTAGGAGCAAAGCAAACAGTAAACTTAACCGTAAGAAAGGAAAGTATTGCTCACCAGTATGGTTTCTAGAAACACTCTTATAAAAACCAGCATGATTGGCATGCCCTGAGGTTCACCTAAGTGGTGTTGCCAGGCTATCCCTGTGCCTGAGCCTCTCCTCCTGCTGAGCACCCCTTGCACAGCTGGGAGGAGCAAAATTGCTGAAGACTTTTCACCTCCCTTGTCTCAGGTTTTTTTCCTCTTTTATGATGATTCACTTTCGGGACCACTCAAAACTTGGGATTTATTCTGCAGGCTCACATGCAGTAGTGTTGGCCCAATGACTGATTTCTCAGGCCAGCACTCATCCTAGCTGTTACCACAATAAGAAATTCCCTTCAGGACAAAAAAACTCCCTTTAGCATAAAAATGAAAGCCGTGCTGTTTCCTTGGTTTTAAGTTAAAAGAAAAAGAAAAAACTACCCACAGCCTTTAAAAGTTCTTCAATATCAGAATTAGAAGTTGCAGCCTGTTACTGCCTGGCAGCAAGAAAGTCCATAACAGCTATGCTGATTTCCCATTTCCTTGCTGGGGTGGCAGGGAGAGCATCATGGTTCAGCCAAAAACCCCGTGGGAGCAGAGAAGGGTGTTGAGGCAGGACATAGATGCTGGCCATGGACATTCAGAGCCCGGGCACCCCAAAGGGCTACCAAAAGGTCTAGGTAGGTGCCAGGCTCAGAGAAGGAAATACACGTACAGGGAAACCCCAGATAATTTTCAAGGCTTTGCTATATCAGCATATTAAAGATCTTAAAGTAATCCGCTGGCAGAAAGAAAGAAGCTTATTTTTTTCAGTGTGTTTGCTTTAAGATGCCAATCAAATGCTCTTTCCGCAGTAAAACCTCAGTGGTAGATTTGCCTTTGTGCATGCATTTGGGATCTGTCCCAAGAGGTGACAGCCAACAGATAAGGACTTAATTAATGTCCAGCATGAAGCAGGAGGGACCAATGTTATCAGGAGTTTCACCAAACTCACGTGATGGGCCAATAATCTCCTGAGAACTCCATAGAGTTCTCCATGTATCCTCTCCTTGGGTTTATAGATTTCCTCTTCTGCATGAACAACAATTTGGTCAATCTCACCCCCTGCATCATGAGAAGAAAGCTCATGGGACAATTACTAAAGACTTTGTGAGATCAGTCCTCACCATGGGCTTTTGGGAACACTGCTTTGCACATAAGGAACAAATTAGATTTTTAAGTGTTAAGTCAGACATTTTCTCCCAGTGATGGAGGTAAAAGATGTGATATGAACTGCTGAGTGCTGGAACACAGTCCTCTTCTGTCTGCATCTTCGTATCTTCTGAAATGAAGGATACACACAGTGCCTGGTTTGCAAATAATGACTTTTAGTGAGAAGCAACATCAGTATATAAAATAGGGATGGACATAAATAAAGTCCATAAAGCATTAAATAAACTAAACAGCAGGAAAATGAGCTCTTTTCCCTTATAGACCAAAATCCTCCCCAGGGCATTCTAAAGATTTTTCAACAAATAAATTACCTTTGAAATAAGACTAAGGAAGTTGAAGGTTCTTGCTTTGAGCTTTGTCAAGGAAAGAGGTACAAAACAAACATGTATGTAATAATGAAAGGTATAAAGACAGAAGTCTGTCAAATATCAATTAAAAAAACATTGCATCCCCTTTTTGGTGAGGTACAAGGAAGATTCCCTGGTGGTTTTCTTGTGGGAAAAGGGATATAGCACCATGAGGGCTGAGGCCACCCCTGCCAGCTCTGCGGGTCCCTACTTTGGGGAAGGTGCAGAGATGCTCTCACCACCCTGTGGCTTGTCTTTGCCTCCCTGACACTGCTCTGCTTTTGTTCAAGCTTGGTGAAGTAGTTAGAAGTTAAGAAATATTACAGTTAATGGTAGAAAAGTGTCTAAAAGCTTGATTGAAGCTGTTGTCCTGAAACAACCCAGACTGCCTTAGAGGTCACCTTTGAAACTAGGAGAAAAGCATTTGGGAAAATACTAGGTCAAACTTCCGAAGTTTGTTTTGGGCAAATCCTGTGCCCATGGTGTTGCAAAGCAATATGCTACTCAGGAGATAGGATCCACAGGCTGGGAGGGATCTGCTCCAGGATCCTGACCTTCTTCTTTGTGCAGGACAACTCCAAAATATTGTCTGGGACACTTGGTTCTGTCCCTTGGGTGAACATAGTGACTGTAGGTCAGGTGGAGATCATATATAAACTCTCCTTTCCTCTCTTGAACCTCTTAATTCTGTTGTTGTTCTTGGGGTTTTTTTAATTTGTTTTGGTTTGTTTTCTCCTGACCTTACCTTTATTTCCTATTCCAAACTGGTGTGGAATATGGGGAAATAGGTACTTTCCTCAGCTGGGCTCAGTATTTGGCAGTCACACCTTCCACTTTCTGTGGTTATGTGTTTCTTCAGCTGTCTAATTTGCAGACTCCTGAAGCTTGGAGGTGTCACACCTCCAGCCCTCCTTCCTTTTGCTTTTCAAAGTAAGCATAACCAAATCCCTAAGTCCAGGGAAAAACTGAAGCAGAAAAGATAAACTTGGATAAGAAATACACATGCATATTTTTCAGTACTGGTAACCATTTCAAGCTTCCCAGAGGTCTGAAATACTCCAGTGAAATCAGTTGGGTCTGCCAGAGGCACCCATAAGTTTAATAGATTGTGGAATGGCATAATAGATATGTCTGTAGGTATGTAATAGGTATGTGGTCAATAGATCATGGGAGCCTAGAAATTTATCTCAGGGATATCCAAATATACATGGCAACATTTTCTAATTAAATAAAAGAAAACCCAACCTCTGGGTGAAGCATCAGATAGAACAATGTTATCAGGCCTCACCAGGCAAACACAAGGAGCATATAAAACAAGCTGCTCCCAGGGAAAGCAGCACCTTTCCTCCCCCTGCCTTCCAAGAGCAATGGATCTCAAAGCAATCTGTGTACTCTCTGTCATCCTCATCGTAGCCCTCAGCACCTTGGCAGAGGGAAAAGCACCACCAAGTAAGTACATTCATTTTCTGTTGCCTTCACAGATATGTATGTGAGCCTGGTCCTACTGACTGCAACTGCTGCAAGAGTATGTCTTCAGTTTACATATCAGACAGCAAACATCTTGCTCTGGTATATTACCAAAGTTGGAGTCTATTTTATATATATATATATTTTTTTTTTTTTTTTTTTTTCTTGAGAAATCTATGAGTAACCAGGAATCTGCTGCAAAGGCAGGAGGACAGACATGCCCAGGAGCTTCCTAGAACAGGACCAGGACTAGAACAGGAGTGAGAGCTTTGTCTAGCAAAATAAATGTCTTCTGACATTTATTTTAAGCTACTTTACCATGTGAATGCAATTTCAAAGGAGTCTGTCTGCCTCCTCAGTTGAAGACAGGTCACTTCTACAACTTAAAAAATGGAAAGCAAGTAACTCAATGTCAGACATATTGGGACATCTCCAAAATTTCTTGCTTGCAGATAGTACAGTAGACTTAAAGTGTTCAAAGTACGTCTACAACTATTTGTATGCAATCCCATGTTTTTATAGTCACCTGATGAGAATGCAATGATTTTGTATCTGTTTGAATATGCACTGTGGCCTTAACTCTTTCTTTCTTCATGTGAGATGGGAAAAGCAACAAACATTTACTACCATGACATTTGAAGTCACGAGTTTTTATCATTGGAAGTGGTCTATTAAAAGTCCACAGAGCCCACTGTGCTGGGCTGACTGGAGAGACCACAGATTCTCAAAGGGTGGAGTACAACCCTCACTGAAGCCAGTGGGAGCTTGAAAGCATCTTTTAAACCACAAAAGTTCTGGTCTTAGCAAGTGATGGAGAAGGAACGCCTGCAGGGATGGACAGCTTAGGGAAAGAGCATTGTTCCCAGCGGACATCTGACAAATGCACCTCTGTTAAAAAGTGTGCAAACTGACACTCAGTAACTTCCTACCTCTGCCCTGAACAGCAAGATGCCAATGTAAAACAGTCCCCAAGGAGCGAAAGAACTGCGGATACCCGGGAATCTCAGCAGAGGAGTGCAAGAAAGCTGGGTGCTGCTTCAACACTTCAGTACCCGGCGTTCCCTGGTGCTTTGCTCCTAAACCAAAGAAAGGTAATATCTCTGTCACAAACACTGATTTACCTAGTGTTTAATTATGCAGAAATGTGCACAACTGGGGACAAGTTCTTCTTTTCTTCTTAGGCCAGCAAAGTGAGCATCAATCTCTATTAGAAGCCCACTGGCAGTAAAACGCAAAGCCTGACCTTGCTTATCTTTCAGCCTTTTGTCTTATCTTCTTCACACAATACATTTCCTCTTCCTTCAAGCTTTTAGTTATCCAGCAACCTGCACTGATTATTTAAAAATGTTTTGCTGCCAACTGGGGTCTTGTTTATCTGTAGATCAAGGGATTCTCAGCACTTATTTAAATGGATTTTCTACATGGCTGAGATTGTCACTTTTACACTGCGTGTAAAGTCCTGAGTAGATGAGTCCTACTGTAGCTGTTTGACACCTGTACAAAGGACAAGAGGACCATAATTTCTGAGTCTTTTGCTCCTTTCTCCAGCCTGTTTTGAAAACTGCTGCTTCATTCTTCTCCCACTTGGTTCCAGAATAACTTCACTTGGTGATTCTTTTTTCCTCTCCCATATTTGTTCCGAGTCTTCGTTCCATGAAATCTCAAAAATATCTCAGGGATATCCTTTTCTCCATTCTTTCTTCTAAAGCTTCTAAGGTCCTGCTTCCAGTTTTTGCCTTTGTTTTCTCAGAGAGGGTAAGAGCTGTTCTCCCAGTCCTTCAGGGACTGGGCATATATTTTACATAACTGCTGAACATTAAACTACATTTGCTGGGGTGACTGTGTGACTCCTCAGAAGAACTTCAGGGCAATTTCAGCATTGCACAGGTGAAAGGAAAGGAAGTGTGCAAAGGCAATATTACCCAAGAAAAGAAATATCTATCAATCAAGGCTGGGGAACAGGGCTCAGAATTGTTGGAGGAAAAAAAAAGAAACTTTGCTTTTGAACATTGTTTACATTTCATGAAAGTCTTGACAAACAGATGACAAACAGACCTTACAGTGTCATTTTCATAGAAATGCTTTTCGGAGCAGATCTGTTTCATGGGAGGAAAATTGAATTACTCAAGCTGGGTGGTACCTGTGATTTTACTTTAAATTGTCTGCATGAGCTGTGATTTATCCCTAAATGACCAACCTCCTTTCCATAGCTCAGGCTGGCATGCAGAGGAGGATGGGTTTTCCTCTCCTTTCTCTATTAGCCAGCATGCTCTGGAGTTAGCATTGGGCCAGGTCATGAAGATACCTTGGTGCAAAGCCAGTGTCTGCAGTAACATTACAGGAGACACACAGCTTTTCACCCCACTGCTGGGTTGAGGTAAAGTAAAGCTGGACCACTGTTCAAGAGACACTTGTAGGATAAATTTTGCCCTCTCTTGAGCAAAAGCAAGTCCTCACTCCTTGGCATTTAGTTTTGCCTAGCAGGTAAGGATTTGTGTGAACCTGCTGTCTGAAATTGATATGGAGAAGCTCATTGGGGCTGCTCCCTGATCTCACCTTTAAGTCTTGCCTTTGATTTATGAATTATGCCACCAGGTAAAAGGGAGCACACGACCTCATTTCTTCCTTTTTTTTTTTTTTTTTTTTTGCTTTACACAGTTAAGAAAGTATGTCCCAACGACCCTTACACCAGGATAAACTGTGGCTTCCCGGGCATCAGTGCTAAGGAGTGTGAGAAGAGGGGATGCTGCTTCAGGGCACGTCCCGCTGGGGTCCCCTGGTGCTTCTACCGGCGTGTGGTGGAGGAAGGTAAAGTCCTGCATCGGACATCGTCCCTCATGTCCCTGTGGACACACCGTGACCCCCGGCCTGTGCTCGGTGTGCTCTGCCAGCTTGGCACAGAGGGAGAACACATCTGAGGGAGTGAGAGGGCAGGGTCACACCGCACCTCCTCTCCCCCCTGGTCCCTCCCTGCCCTTCCTGGTGTGGAGCTTCCTCACCCGGGGCATCAGCGGGGTGGCTAAAGCCTAAAAAGACCACCCCAATGCACTGGGGGGTGGGTACCGCTGACCCCAGTTCCCTACCCACCCCACAGACTATTTTGTACTGGAAGCAATTCACCATAATTCAGTTTTATTGGTCTGAATCCCAGTTAGGAAACGTGTGTGTACAAATGGGAGACAAGAGTAATTGCTAAAAAAATTTGACTTTTTGATGTTCTGCATCTAGGCAAACACTTCCTAACATCTTGTGTAAAAAGATTCATGGGGAAAAAAACCAAACCACATCACTTACCCTGCTTTTTCTCTTTCTCTCCCCAGCTTGTTAAAGGAGAAGATTCCAACAAGAACCTTCTGATCTTTGGACCTACTCCAATGGGAAACAACAGCCAGATGTCCCAACTCAGACTCTATAATTTGCAGCAGCTATGACTTCTAGGTCATTTTTACCTTGGATTGACTCCTTTCTGATGAAAAGTTACTTGCAGCTTTTACTCTTTCAGTAGGTTAGTACTGTGCAGTTTTTTCACTGCAATAAAGGAACAGAGACCCAATTCATGAGGTCATTGCTATCTTTATTTTAAAGCTGTGTATTCCTGTTTCCCAGGAAATTTGGCATCTTAGCAACCTGCCAATGAGATAGTAGTCACTAACACTTCCAGAAAGAACACAGCACTTAGTTCTTTGTGTTACTTACACTTCACACTTCCAAGTGACTGCTTGCATTTGTGAGCTAGTAAGTGGCTTCACACCGGCCACTTGCCCATCTGAATACTGAAAATACTCAGCATTTCCCTATATATAGCTACAGCTACAGCTGTGGGTTCAGGCTTTTATTTTTACCTGTTGAGACACAGGGAAGGGTACTTCCGTTAGGTACCTGCTGAGCTGGTCTGATTTAGACATCTCCTGCTCCCAGAATCACCATGTCTCTGGTACTGCCAATCCCTTGGTGCTGCTACCAGCAGGGCACAGAGTAGCTCATAGACATTTCCCTGGTACCCTACCAAACATAACACAGGTCCTGGATGCTGATGAAACAGGCAGCTGAATCACAGAATAGTTTGTGCAGGGACACCTCCCACCAGCCCAGGTTGCTCACAGCCCCATCCAACCTGGCCTTGAACACTGCCAGGGAGGGGGCAGCCACAGCTTCCCTGGGAAACCCCTGCCAGTGTCTCACTGCCCTCACAGTGAAGAATTTTTTCCTAATGTCTAGCCTAAATCTACCCTCTTCCAACTTAAAGCCATTACCCCTTGTCCTCTCACTACAAGCCTTTCTATAAAGTCCCTCCCCAGCTTTCTGTGGGCCCCCTCAGGTACTGGAAGTCCACTACAAGGTCTCCTGGAGCCTTCTCCAAGCTGAACAACCAAAACTCTCTCTGTCTGTCCTCACAGGAGAGATGCTCCAGCCCTCTGATCATTTTCATGTCCTTCCTCTAGACTTGCTCCAACAGCTCCATGTCTTTTCTGTGTTGGGAGCTCCAAAACTGGACACAGGGCTCTGCCACTATTAACCAGCATCCTCATTAGCTGGTCCCATGGGCCAGCTCCAACACTAAAAGCGAGACACAGGTCCCCCTGGCCCTTACCTATACCTTTATTAGAGTCTATTGTGTCTCATCAGACACGGGAAAAGCTCCTCATCTCCATATGAGTGTAGCTGCTGTCCCCTGGGGCTCTTTAATGCTCAGCATAGAAGCTTAAATGCTTCCCTGCTTCAGCTGAGTGAGACCACAGCAAAAACCACTGTGAACAAAATGGGTAACACGAGTATGCTGCCACAGCAGCAAGCTGTGCTTAGGGCTTAGCAGGAAAGAACAGATGTGCAGGGTTGTGCTTCAAGGAGAGAGAAAATGGTGAACACACTCCTTCTTAGAGATTTCTCCAAATACACTTCTGTGTTGACTAGGTCTATCCAAGCAGGTAAAAATTATTCATTCATCAAACTTCATTACCTTGCACTTAAAATAGGCTCAACAGTAAAACTCCAATCAGGTAGGATACTGGTTGTGTTATGAGCAACACATACTGACAAGTTATCTGAAGGTCTTTCATAGAATCATGAAATACTGTAGGTTGGAAGGGACCTTAAAGATCATCTACTTCCAACTCCCCTGCCATGGGCAGGGACACCTCCCACTAGACCAAGTTGCTCAAAGCCCCATCCAACCTGGCCTTTACTGAGGAAGATTTAATGGTATTTCCAGGGTGAATCTGGAAGGCCTAAGCACAGAGCAATCATGATAATACTGCATTGCAAGAACTGGTCCAGCAGTTTGGTGCATTGACCAGGTAACAGGGACTCTGCAAGCATCTTGTTTGGGGAAAGGGTGAAAGTGCAGCTACAGTGAAGAAGACTAACCCTAATTAATGCTGTGGGAAATCATCTGCAGGGGATGCGATTAGGCTGCTGCAGTCAATGTGCTTCCAGGGCAGAGCTCCCATGGAGCTACACCTACTCATCAAAAGGGTTTTCCTTCTGCAAAGAATGTGCACAAGGCAGAGTATAAGGGGGCATATGTGTATTTTTGAGGGACAGGCTCTGATGGAGAACCGCTTACTGATCTTGTCTTACCCTCCCAGATTCCTCTGTTGGGGCTGTGCCAGTGAGTTAGGTTCAGGTCCATGGGCTGTCTGAGCTTCTTCCCCCACAGAGTGCCACAGCTTTATTTGGGTTTGTAAGAAAAATTACAAATATAAATGTTTTAGGAATGGTGGTGGCACTACTGTGGGGTCCTCTGCTGCAAAACCTGCTTAAGTGACCCAGCCTGGCAAGGCACAGCAGCTGAAAATGCTGGGAACTGCTTGAGCAGTTGGCACTTTGATGTGGAGGAAAACAGTGGAGATGGTGCAGGGAAATCAGGCAGACAGCAGTCTGACCCCCTAAGAGACAAAGTATGAAGGGCTGAACTTGCTCACTTGATGTCCCTGGGCATGGTGTCCCTTGCAAAAAACATGAACTGCTGTGGGCTAGCCAGCAAAACATTCCCAACAGCACTCTAAGCCAAGGCACTGGGTCATGGACATCTGAATTTATAAATCAGAGTTATTTATCCATAGCACAAAGAATTACAGCCTAAGGATTTGTCACCACCAGTAAGTCCTAAGGGATGATGGCTATTCTAGGAATTAAGTAAAGGCTTAAGGTCTCTGAATTTAGACTGTTATCCATGTCCACCCAAATGCACCAGAGAAAACTGACTAGAATTCTTAAAATTAATATTTTTGTGGGGGAAAAAAAACAAAAAGAAAAAAAAATAAGATGGCAAAACCATCTTAAGATCTACAGCTGCTGAAGATTTGAAGATGGCAGTCAGAGACAAGGTAGAGCAAAGTGAGGTCTCAAAACATGAATGCACACCAAGTAGAAGTGTGCAGGACCTGCAGAGATGCACCTACAGAAGCAGAGACCTTTCTCTCCTCACATACAGGGCTACACTGCAAGGTCCCCACACCTGAGTCTGTCACCATGGTCTCTGTTCACAGCCCTCAGAGAGCAAAAAACTCTGGGATGGAAATGATCTGCTAGTTCAGATGTCCCCAGCAAGGTAATCAGAACAAACAGAAAGTCCTTCTTCCTGCCCATCTCCAAGGGGTGTCTAGACAAGCAGATGCATGTATCTGCTCTCCTTCCCTGGGTTTTCCCATCAACACCTCTTGATGCAACACTCAAGGGACAGCCAAGAGATTGATGGGGAACACCTCTGCCCTGTCACATATTTCTGACTCAATGCTGGCTTTCCTATCCAATCTGGTGGCAGAGACCCAAGCAAGACACATCACAGAATGGCAACGGGGGCATCCTGGTTGCCTTTTTGAGCTCACAGTCTGGCTAGTAGATAGAGGCAGTTCTATCATTTATTTTGCATCAATAGATCAACAAACTTCACTAGCACATAAGGTTGAAATAGCTTCACATTATTGGGTTGTGTGAATTCCACAATTTTCTGTCTCTTCCTTGTGTGTGTGTTGGTTTTCGGGTTGTTTTGTTGTTGTTGTTTGATTTTGGTTTTTTTTTCACTAGGAAAATAAACTAAAACATAAGCTCTAAAACCATTTTAAGTGTTTCAGGCTACATTATCCAGTTCATCTTTATAATGGAAAGAAATCTGAGTGCACTCACAGCACCTTGAGATGGATGAGTGGCCACATTGGGGCATGTCAAATGCCCTTCTAACCCTCTCTCTGTCAGTGATTAAAAGGGTTGCCTAGGGAGAGGTGCAGGGTGTTTACAGAAGCTTGTCTTCTAACAAAATGCAGGACTGTCACAAATGAGAATCTGTTTTAACGAGCAAATATGAGAAGCCCAAACGAAGACTTGGCACAGAGCACTGCACGGCACATGCTCAATAAGTAAGCAAATTTCTGAATATTTTTCTGGGAGGAAAAGAAATGTAGGTCATCTGCAACATTTTAATCAGCAGAGGTGCTACCACAACAGGAATCAGTTCTCTGTGACACAAAGCACTTGTGCTGATGAGGCTATTACACAGAGAGTGAATGATGTTTAAAATCACAAAAGCCTGGTAGTCCTGAACTGTCTGTAATCATAACAGATGTGTGCACCCCAAGATTCAGCTTCTGATAAAGGCTGAATAGAAAATGTTTGACATTGCACATTGATTGCTTTGTGAGGTTCTCAGGAAGCAATGAGGACATTCTGTTGCCTTTTTAAGGCAATTGTAGTGAAGTAAAAGGTCTTGGGAACCATTTATTTTGAAGCAATACAGGAAAGGTGTATTTGGCTGACATGGAGAGTTAATAGGGGAGAAAACTAGGACAGACAAGGAGCTCATAACAGATGTGTGCTAGCAACAAGAACAAACGTAGCAATGTGAAAAAGGGATATAACTGGAGACACCTACAAAAAGTGTATTTTAATGTGCCCACTTACTTCAGATGCCATTCCCAAATGTCCGTGGAAAGGGTATGCTTCCTTCTACAACTAGTATCAGACACCTTCTCTGGCAAAGCTCTTGTTCAAATGGAAGGTTTGAGACAAGGTGCTAAACCAAGGAGAAAAAGATAGAAAAACTGAAACCTTCCTTGGTTGAGAGCAGCTACATCACACATTTTTGCTACAAGTCTCTGACAGGTACTGGTTTTACTAAAGCTTGAAAACTTACCCAAGAGGCCATTAAACAACCTGAAAAGCAAAAGGAAAATCACAAGAAACAAATCTGGTTTCCTGTGTTAAAACCAGGCAAAATAGTGATCTCAAGACGCAGACTCAGTTTTCAGGAAGTTGCCCTTGATGCCAGGCTGGGTCCAAAAAGGGCAACTCACTGCTCTGAGGTACAGGTTCCAAAACCTTCCTTATGAGTTTTGCATTAAAGTGAGCAAAGAAATTTGGCAGAAAATAAACCCCCTTGCAGATGATCCTCAATTATTAGAGGAGATGGGGGCATCTGGGCTTCGATTCTGTGTGATGGCCAATTCACCTTTAGTGGGCTGGAAAACAAGGGTTCAGATGCACTACTGACACTACAATAGTAAAGAAATTATTGCAGGCATGTGCTGGGATTCGGTCATGCTAAATGAGGTTTCTTACCACCAGATTAACAAATAGTATAAATTATTAAACCAATAGTATACAAGTTAGTTTTGCTGGTGATAAATTTACTGTCTGCAAAAGAAGCACATGAAAAATACTTAGGCTATGAGTACTCCATAAGCTTTCCTGGGGGGCAACCTGGCCAAAACTGTGGTTGTAGAGATTTATATTATTAAAGATACTCTACAGAAGGAAGGGGAGGGAAGGGAAGGGAAGGGAAGGGAAGGGAAGGGAAGGGAAGGGAAGGGAAGGGAAGGGAAGGGAAGGGAAGGGAAGGGAAGGGAAGGGAAGGGAAGGGAAGGGAAGGGAAGGGAAGGGAAGGGAAGGGAAGGGAAGGGAAGGGAAGGGAAGGGAAGGGAAGGGAAGGGAAGGGAAGGGAAGGGAAGGGAAGGGAAGGAAAGGAAAGGAAAGGAAAGGAAAGGAAAGGAAAGGAAAGGAAAGGAAAGGAAAGGAAAGGAAAGGAAAGGAAAGGAAAGGAAAGGAAAGGAAAGGAAAGGAAAGGAAAGGAAAGGAAAGGAAAGGAAGGGAAGGGAAGGGAAGGGAAGGGAAGGGAAGGGGAAGGGGAAGGGGAAGGGGAAGGGGAAGGGGAAGGGGAAGGGGAAGGGGAAGGGGAAGGGGAAGGGGAAGGGGAAGGGAAAGGGGAAGGGGAAGGGAAAGGGAAAGGGAAAGGGAAAGGGAAAGGGAAAGGGAAAGGGAAAGGGAAAGGGAAAGGGAAAGGGAAAGGGAAAGGGAAAGGGAAAAGAAAAGGAAAAGGAAAAGGAAAAGGAAAAGGGGGCACTTGAGTGTTAGAAACCTACCCAAAGGCAGCCCAGTGGGGGGGAAGAGACTCGGCCATTCTGGTTTCAGGGGTCAGGGATGCCCCTGCAATGGTATCTTCCCTGACATCCTTTCCCCCATTGGCTATTTTTATACTATTTTACCTGACAGGTGGAGCTTGAGTGACTCTAGTCAAGCATATATTTATTGTGATTGGTGCAAAGTTCTCTGACTTCAGATTTAAAGTATAGGCTACAGGAAATTCAGTGCATAGTCTCAGTTGAGGGGTGGTCGCACTTTGGAGGTAGGTAAATTTTAGGATGGAGGTGTTTTTTTTATACTAAAATGAGATTATAATGACCAAAAGTACACTTTAAGAACAGCATTTATCAAAGGGTGGCAGGGTGTTGGACCATGGTACCAAAAGTGCAGTTAGTGGGTATTGTTGCCACAGAGCGTGGCCGTGGTGTCTCCGCTCTGCTCCAACCTTCCATGCAGTTTCTCTTGGAGCAGGCACTCTGAGTACCCCTGATAATGCCAACATCTGTGGTAGTCATGGCACACTAACCATATCCCACTGGCTCCAAATGTCATACCTTTACTTTAAAAGTACAGATGCAGTCTGGGTCATTTCTTGCAATTATTCCACAAGGAGCAAAGTTCAGGCAAGAATTTTAGAAGCTCTCGGGTCAGTTTCCTAAGCAGCTCTCTGCTGTCCAAGGCCAGGTTGAATAGGGCTCTGAGAAACCTGATCTAGTTGAAGATGTCCCTGTTCACTGCAGGGATGGCTGGACTAGGTCATTTTTCAACTAGGCCCCTTTCAACCCCAAATCATTATATTATTCTTTGAATAACATCTTGTGTTTTGTGAGCACCCTTTGTATACCCATTGTAGTACCCAGAAATACCCCACAGAGAAGACACGAGACAAAGACAGGCTCTTTGAAAGTCTTGTTCCCATCTGTCTCCAAGTTAGGCCTCCCAGGCTTCCATCAACAGGTGATCCCATCCCCAACAATATGAAAAGGCTGCTTTGGAAAACAAAGATTCGGTGGGATTTAATAGTGAAATACACAACTGAAATTGAAGTCTGGAAGTCTTGAGTCAAAATACGTCACCGCAGCTGAGCTAAACACTTTCATTGTTGAATTTATTATAGAAACTCTAAGAAATTCCCAGATTCATAGCCTGTGAAAGTTAGTTGGATCTGACTAAAGACAGGAGACAGATGGTTCTTTAGAAGAGTTTCACCAGTTTGAGGATTGTGGTCTGTGGTGTGAAACTTTGTGGAAGGTAGATTGGGTAAGTAAAACCCAGCCAGAACACATGCTCCTTCCTGCCAAAAAGTAGGAGTTTCCCTCCTTCCCCTGTAATACTTCTTCAGACTTGGCATTACACTCCATCCAAGGGATGCCTCATCAAGACTTAAGATACAATTTTCAACAAGCAAAAGTAGCATAATCAAGCGCTATACTGTAGCTTTTTTTTCTTATCTACTTTGAGGCTACTTTTTGATTCTTACACAGGAGAAAGACAAAAACCACCTGTAAGGCTCTTGATAAAGCCATGAAGTTGACTTAGTATTTTACCTTAAAGATGCCTGTGGGGATGAGCAAGGAGGTCCTAGGAACAGGCAGAGCTTTATTCAACTTGCCCAACAGAGCAGATGAACTGGCAGTGGGGCAAGAGAATGATTGTACTGGACAGAAGTGGAGGAAATAGTCCAACTGCAAGGGGTGCTTTTGGAGTCAGAGGCTGACAATCAGTCAGCTTCCTGTTTTGAGAGTATTTTCCATCTGTGTAAGGGATTAAGGGCCTACTTCCTTCTCAGCCCTCCTATGTGTGTGTTGCCATAGGCACAAAACTGAAATGCCAGGTATCCAGCAATGTGATTGAACAAAGTTCCATAAAAGATTCAGAAATCTTGAAAAAAAATCAAGGCACAGGAAAAGGAAAAAACAACCAAAACAAATAAAAGAAGCAACAAAATGAGGCTATGAAATTTAAATTAAAATTAAATACGTATGCAATTAGTACCAATTTGACTTATCTAGCCCTTGACAGCTTTTCTGTCCTAAATAGAGCTTGCAACATACACTCCCCACCAAGCCCTTTATTAAGGCTCTCCCAAGCTAAGACATCAGTGCTAGCTATGGATAGCACGATGGCTGCTCACACTGCACAGACACTCCTCATATGCTCTTGTGCTCAAAGAGGTGACCATTCTCATTGCATCAGCTTTGCTGGTCTCCAATGCCTTTCAGCCTGCATATGAAGCAGGTTTTAAATGGATAGCTTTTAGGAAATACTGCAAAATAAAGTGTCCTTTATTTTCAGAAGTCTTTATTTTATGAACCCATTTGGAGTACAGAGTGGATGGTAATTGCATGGGAGGTATATTAATTTTTGCAGTGTTGCTAATGAGAAGTTTATGGTTGGCTTCTTTTATACCATTAACTGTACTATAAAACACTTAGAAGTAATTTACATTGTCACTCAAGCTATGAAGGACTCCTGTTCCCCACCTATGAGCAGCTGACACAGGGAGGAATTTAGTTTTTAGGACCGTAATTCCTTCAACCTAGTATTATTTGCAAGTCTATAAAACCAAACATTGAAGTATGATTTCTGTTTTAAGAAAATTGCCTCGACATTAGTTTTAAAAATGCAATCGTATTGCACCCTTAGGGTAATTTATCCTGTAAGCATCACTGCTCACGTTATCTAGGATGGGAGATCTAGCTCACCTGTAAAAGTTCTGGCTGTTACCCTTGAACTGTGGTGACCGTGGAGTGAAACTTCTTGCTTTGATGGTCAGGAAGAGCAGCACAAGGACAGTGATGCTTGACCTTTATGTCCAATATACAAACAGAAAGCTTAATAGCATAAAAAGCCATCCAGCCAACCCAAGTGTATGGCAAAGCAAGGGAACACCTATATTGAAACCCTTCTTCTAACACTGCTGCTCTTGGGGCATTGCACACGTTGAGTTTTCTGCCCAGGCGTTTCCCTGGCAGCACATCAGGAAGCAGAAGTCCCAGTGCCTCATGTATTTTGGGACACTGTTCAGAATGCCAGAAACAGCAAGCATCTCATTTCTTGGACAATGTGGAACTTGTAGAGAAACACGAGTGGAAAAATTCTGGCTTTTTAAACTAGCTGAAGAGACCTTTCTTGATGACAGAAACACAAAGAAGGCTACAGAGAACACAGCATAAATGCTGTGGCTGAATGAAGGAGAATGGTGTTTTGTAATAAAATGGAGAACGGAGAGGTATGACTGGCAGAACAAAATGTTTCTTTTCAGCTGGGACCAAGAGGGGAGGAAATCTATACATCCCAGAGTGCCAAGTAGAAGGTAAAGAGAGAATGATCCTTTATACAGACTCCTGCTCTCAGTGCAGGAGCATTGGGAACATCTGATGCTTACAGCTAGCACAGTCAAGATCAACAGAAGCAAATCTGTGGTAGAAAAATCCATCAAAAGGTGAAAAATACAAAGTCCTCTAAATGTCTAGGGTTTGTAGAGGAAGCACACCTCTGATGCTTGCCTTGTTCTTGCACTTTTCCCTATGCTGTCAGGTACTCAGCAATATAGACCTTTCATCTGAGCCAGTGTGGCTTCACTTATGTTTTAAGAATTTTTAGAGGGTATTTCTGTAACCTACCTGTGTTGGGAGTTACCTGAAATCACTACAATGTATATCTGAAACAGGCAACTGCTGGCAGGTGGTGAAAACCCATCACTACTAATGCATCTGCCACTCCCCTTTGAGAAAGAGAGGAAAAAGGCATCTGTCTGAAAATAGTAACACTTTATTTGATTGTTTTAATTGTTACATTATCATAAATGCTCTCTATTCTCTGAAAACAAAGCCCTAATTTGGAAAATAATGCACATACAAATCTCTTCTCATGGGTATTAAGTATACAGAAATATACAAAGATTTCTCTATTACTGTAATATATCATCAGAATGCCCCACATCCCACATTTTTACTCAGGTTCACTGTACCGGTAAGCATAAACTACAAAGGTAACAAGCAACCTGAAAAAGACATGGTTTATATAATTATATGTATGTATATATATATATATCTACAACAGTGCAAATATATAACAGCGTGCGGGCAGCAATAGTCTCTAGAGAAGCATAATAAAATTGATTGATTCATAGTAATGCAAATGCATTACAGAAACAAGAGACAGCAATGACATATTAGATATACAGAATAAGCACACTTCAGCACGCTGATTTAAAATGATACTTTGCATTGACTCTTGCTTTATAAACAAAAGAACAAATTTAAATAATTCATTAACAGATTCAAGGGCAGTGTCTCACAACTGACTCAGATAAGGTGTTTCACAAGTTTTTACTGACACAGGTAAAGGCTTGGCTACACTGCAGGACTTGTTTTCCTTTTAGATGTATCCATTTAATCTTTTCTTTAGATGTCATTTGCTGTATTTTAAGAACATATTTTCAGCATTTTTTTAGACTGCTCAACAACTAATATACATTTGTAAAGGTTAATACAATTATCACAAGGGCCAGGAAAGCTGTTTCTTGGAAGCAACAGAAAGGAGTTTGTATAAAGATTACCCTAAATGGGCTACTAAAACAAGCTACATTTGGGTCAGAAAAAAAGACATCACAGATGCCATCAAAGCAAAACACCCTGTCAACTTTAGAAGACTTCCATGTTGCCTTGTAATGTGCTCAAGACATTTTAGAAGGAATAGAAAGAAGCCCACCCACAGATCCAGAACATTAGGTATTTGGTAGCTCAAAGGAGTCTTAAGACGCCAACACTCCACCCCTACCTACCTCACACAAGCAGCTAATTTTTACACCTCATCTAGAAAACAACTATGAGTACCTAGCAACAAGCACACAAGCAATTGGTAAGCATGGGCTGAGCTGAGTGGAGGCCCCAAGAAAGAAAACGGGTCAAGAAAATCTTGATGGATCTTGAAGGCATAAACAATGCAGAGAATGCAGGCTGTCAGGCTGAGCCATGGGGGGACTTCACTTTGACTGGTCACCCTTTGTTCCACTGTGCTGGCAATGGGTGTCAACAGAAATATAAGTATCTTCAAAGAAGGTTCTACAGCTAAAAACTACATAAAGTTAGAATTCATCACAAGATTTCAAGCGAATAAAACCATTGAAGCTTGACTTTGTGTCCACAGTACTATTACTGTTTCACAAACTGTGTGAATCATAGACTCATAGAATGGTTTGGGTTGGAACAGACCTTAAAGACCATCCAGTTCCAACCCCCTGCATGGGCAGGGACACCTCCCACCAGCCCAGGTTGCTCACAGCCCCATCCAACCTGGCCTTGAGCACTGCCAGGGAGGGGGCAGCCACAGCTTCCCTGGGCAACCCCTGCCAGTGTCTCACCACCCTCAAATTAAAAGAATTTTTTTCTAACATCTAACCTAAATCTCCCCTCTTCAAGTTTGAAGCTATTTCCTCTTGTCCTCTCACTACACACCTATGTAAAAAGCCCTACCCCAGCTTTCTTGTAGGGCCCCTTAGGATATTGGAAGGTTCCTTCAAGGTCACCTCAGAGCCTCCTCCAGGCTGAACAATCCCAATTTCTTTAGGCTGCATTCATAGGGGAGGTGCTCCAGCCCTCTGATCATTTTAGTTCCTCTCCTCTGGAGCCATCCCAGGAGCTCTGTGTCCTTCTTGTGTTGGGGACTCCAGAATTGGGACACAGTGCCCCAGGTGGGGTCTCACAGGAGCAGAGCAGAGGGGGAGAATCACCTCCCTTGACCTGCTGTCTGGGCTTCTTTTGATGCAGCCCAGGACCCGGTTGGCTTTCTGGGCTGCAGGCACACACTGATGGCTCATGTTGAGCTTCTGGTCTACCACCCTCCCCAAGTTCTTCTCCTCAGGGTGAAGGGTGAAATTGTGTACGGAAACACAAATCTGCCAATACACACACAGAATTGAAGGAAACTTTTGTTATTTGCAGGCTCAACCACCAACTTTTGGAAGAATAAGGTCTGGAGTTATAAAAACCACTCAGTGGGATCCATTACAACAATCTCTGTATATATAATGAAAACAGGTATTTAAGATCAGGGCAGTAGGAGCTGATCCCTGAAAATGCTACTGCCCTTGTCCATGAGTATCAGAACTCATGATTAACTTCAGTAACACTCAGCACTTAATTTATGCACTTCCTAGTGCTGTGTGGCAGGATTAACAGGACTCATCTCACAGGCACAGCAATGACCAGTCTGTCACAAAACTGCTATAGAGGACATGAGACCGTGTCATTTTCTGCTTACTTCTGGTTCCCAACAGCTCTCCAAAATGCCACGGTTATTATCATTCTTTGCAAATAGCTTTCCATACAGAACTAAAGGAAAGAAATTCCTGAGCAATTGCACCCTATTGGGTTGTTCTGGTAGAAAAATGGATATCATGAGATGATTTTTCTCAAAGGAACAGCATGTGGGACAGTATCTCTGCAGCCACCACTGAGAGCCCCTCTGCAGAAATACAGACAAATTATCTACCACAGTAAGCTTGTTCTGCAGGAGCCTAGAGCTACTGCCAAACTCAACCTCAATGTTTTCTAATATTCCCACCTTGGGCAGGGATCTTTGCTGCCCTGTCTGAATGTTAAAGGGAACAAGACTCTTAACATAAGCTGAGGGCAAAATTCAGACCTTTTCTAGCCTACAGCAGGGCTACAGAAACAAGGCAGCTTAAAACACCACATCTACTTGTCAAGTGTGCTATGGTACCCACAATGCAAGGCCAGTTTTAGCAAGTTTCCATTTCAGCAAGGAACTGCTTGAAATTCCAGCTCCAAAGGTATGAGCTTCAAAGGTCTAAGCACCAATGCTTTAACCTCTAATATTTCAACATACAGAGGCTTGTATCCTCTAAATTGACGTGTCCAGAGCAGGCAGGCAAACTACCCAAGGTACCTTCCTCAGCTCCCTCACTCTTTGGTGCAGTTCCGTATCACCCTGAAAACAAGCTCCTCTTTTGTGTCACATTACCTAATTCAAAATATTCTTCCAGTGCTCAAAACACGTCTAGAAAAGACCACAAAGGAGATGCCACGTTCAGTGTGAACAATTGCTTCCATAGCTGCCTGTATAGTCCCTCATTAACTGAAGTAGCTTGGGAAACCAGAACCAACACACACACTACACCTTGTTAAGTGCCGGAAGCTGCATTACACTGCTAGTATTTCACATTATTCACTTCAGGTCTGTTGCAAAAACTAGACCCATATTGCCAAAGTGAGGATCCAGTTCTGCTCTAGCTGACATTGCCCAGCAACGCCATGAACAAGTGTGATTTTAAATGTAGCAACTGCTATAATAAAACTCACTGTACAGGGTCAGAATTCAGGGAAAAATCCTTACCTCAGGGAACTACTGAAGTAACTTGGGCCCAGTTGCAGGCGACTGTTTCTTTCCTTTTGTAACAGAGAGAAGTAGATTAACTTTAAGACTTGTTTTTAGACAGCCATGGTTTTGTGAGATAAAACATCTCCAAAATCACTATTCGTTACAGAGGACAAACACCCCTGACCCTCTCTACCAGAGCCACCAAACGAGACTGGACCTGCAGCTCAGTGAGCAAAGGCACCATGTAAGAAGATGTGTCAGGCTGCAGGAAGAGGTATGCAAGCCTTTTGCACCCTCCTCTCACACATATTCTGTTTGGAAACACCTTCACTGCACCTCAAGCCTCTCCCTCTGCCCTCTGCAATCATGCCTAAATATGATCATTACAAAGCAAAAGAATAAAATCATATTCCAACAAAAGCTGACACTGAAAAATAATTAAGATCCCTTCCTGCTTGAGTTTACGAAGTAAAATAAATGCTGACATTGTTTAAACATAGAGCAGTCGTGGACTGGCGTTTCTGGTGTAGAAAGAGAAAACCCAAGAAGTTCATTTTCCCTACCAAAACTATGCAGATAACAAACCCAATTATGCAAAGTAAATATACAAAAAAATATACACTCTTCTCCATGCTTAATTTTCATTAATCTCTTCCCCTCAAAAGAAGGATTTTGTGATTTGAAAAGATTAATTCAAGAGCACTGTAAAGCTGTAATCTCCAAGAGACTAACTCAAAGCAGGTGGATTTTTCAGCATAGCCTCACAGCCAGCCAACTCAGTCTTCCAGCACAATAAAGCCCTCACCCAGCAAAGCAATTAAGCCTGGACTTGACTTTAATGACATCAGTTTTTCCTTTGATTCACATCAGAGAGTATAGATGTGAGAAGTTACTCAGATACTTAAGCACCTTGTTGGAGCAGGGCTTCAAAGGATCCCATTAGAGTCAGAAACATCCACACAGTGTTGAGTAAATATGACAGACTGGACCTTTTCTGTGAGGATCACTGTTGTGATCCAGGTCCATAGGTACCACACTGCTTTCTAGAAACAAAAGCTTAATGAAACATTTGTTTCTGTTAACAACACAGGCTTTGACACAGGTAAACAGACTGATATGCCAGACACCTGCAACATCCTGTACTTGGATTTCATTATCTCCCACTTACAAAACCAGCTCTCCCTATTGTGTATATATTTATTCCACTCCTTTAATTAAAAAAAAAAAAATTAAAAAAAAATATATATCTTGGGCTCTAAATATTGAGAAGTGAACAGGATTTCAGCATCGGGTTATTTTTCTGTTAATCCCTTTGATCTATATAGATGAAATTTTCTCCAATTAGCATCTGCTAATGAGTAGCATCTGAGTAGCATCTGCTTTCTAAATATTTTATTGAATTGTAAATAATAATGTTCTGAGTTTAAAAAAAAAAACCTGTTAGTTTTTTCAGATTATATTCAAGTTTCCACAAAGCAAAACAACATCTGAAGCACCTAAAAGTCTTCACTGATGGACATGGTAACCAAAATAACATGTCAAAACAAGTTGAAAAAAGGAGGCCAACAGAACACTAAAGTCATCCTGTGATACCAACAGAAATCATACATTCAATCTTCAAGAGATCTTTTAAAAACCTTCAGCCTCATGCAACTTTTAGCCAGACTGTGACTGGTTTGAATGGCAATAATGGCATTGATTTTTATCAGTTTATGGCTATTTAAATATGGCTAAATGAACTGAAGATCTCAAGTCTTTAGAATCTTGCTGGCCTCATCGTTCTTCTGCATGAAACCTTCACCGCTTCACAATGTGCTTGCTTTAACAGTACGGCACATGCATGCCCAGGCCATAACCTGGGAATGCATTTTACACCAGCATATTAGAATGTATTTGAACATAAACAGAAAAAAAAGACAACTTGAGACCATGGTAAAAATCTTTGCAGCATATGAAAACATGAGAATGGACTTCAAATATTTGTTGCACAGCAGCGGCGAGAGAGATATCATTAGTTAATTTTAGAGCTGAGGAAGCAAAGAATGATTATCTCATTTATGTATAGCACTGAGTTTCAACAGAATTAATTTATTTCTCTACTGGGATACTAGAGCCTGAGAGTAATCCTTAGAATAGTAATTTTCAACTAAATGCTGCCAGCATTCCCATCTGGCTGGGAAAAAGTATTTCTACTCAAAAAAAGGAGTAACAAAATATTCCAGAGCATGCATTTTTTTAGGAACACCCCTGAAAGATCAAGCTTTTGGATACCATAATATAATACAATACAAAGTTCCAGTACAGGAGGACATGTTGCAGACTGAAAAATAAGAAAGTCTACAAGTAGAGGAACAGGCACAGATAACAAGACAGTAGTATCCAAGGAACTCATACTGCTAAATTGGTCTGGATAGGAGAAGACAGCATTGTCATCATGTAAGTTAAGAGTGCTGAAATATCAGCGAAGTTACTTAATTTGGTAAATTGCAAGTGATTTTTAATGTGGTATTTGGTAAATGGTGTTGGTAAACACAAAACATAAACCCTGAAGGTACTTAATGCCATGGATGTTATGCTCTTTTGTACTCACTAGCTACATCTGGACCAGCAGTGTGCGACAAAAGAGTAATTTGGCAAATGTAGTTCTCTGACTGACTGCAAACAAGTTTAACTGCCTGTAATATTCACAATGAGAGTCCCGAATTATCTATGGCAAGTTGTGCCAAGGGATTTCTGTTTGCAACTTATTTTTAAAATGTTGACAGTTATGAGTATTATTTAGAATAGCCAAAATTCCTTATTTCTGATCCCGGACAGCCATGTAGGTTCACACTTGCTCATGCTTATGCCTGGAAAAGCTGCAGAGCTGTATAAAAGCTTTTTGTGAAAAAAGCAGCAACAAAACTATGCAAGGAGGCTGTGTACAGATTTTTTTTTTCCTTGCTTTCACAGATAAATCTTATTCTCAAGAAAAGTTCAGATAACCTTCCTAAAAGTTACAAAGGTGAGACAGGCAAAACAAATTCATACTTCTTTTAACAGTTTCATTGGTGTTTAGATGACTTAATTCTCATGTCGTGCATGTAGGCTTCAAAATGAGAACAGAACTGCTTGGCATAATTATAACTGCAGTATTACAAGGTCATTTGCATATTTTGAGGATACTCCTACATGCAGTGAGTGTGCTGTCATCAGAAGCAGTCACAATGCCCCATGTTTTGAGCTGTGGACACATCCTGCACTCCACCAGGCTTTAACAATTGGTCAGGCTTTAGGGATAGATTTTGCTTTCACAATTTAAGAAAAACTGAACTTTGGAGTGCTTTGATGTTTTCCCTCACAGGAGGTAGATCAAACAGATACTGAGCATAGTTAGTATTTCAAATATCATAACTACTGAGGATTTGAAAGACACTGCAAAAGAATATTTTTCAGTCATTCAGCGACAGCTTAAACATGTTTGACTGCCTTTGCTACCTATTGTTGCTCCCAAATATAGACCACAGGTTTAGTGCAGACTCAGAATCTGCCTTTTCCTCTTATCATTATACAATTTTCAGATGTGAGACCAGCTCGACAAGTAAAGCACCAGAATTCTAGATTTAGACAGAAACAAAAATAATAAGTTGAATCACTTCAGGTTTGTTTTAAAAAAGTATCCATATTAAAAAGATATCTTTATCTTATTAATTAATACATATACAGACTTTTGGCCAGAAGGGGTCATTCTGTGGAAAAGAATTGCAAAGGAATACATAGAAAAGTGCAAAGATGAAACTCTGAATTTAAAAGATGAAAGAATCCTAATTTCTTTGCATTCCCCATTTTGCATTTCATTACCTTGTCACCTATAGATGACATTAGACTATTCTGGCTACCAGGACTAGAATAACCTTACCATGACATTGGTTTTCATACGGAAAGTTCCTGCAGCCAAGTTTTTTATTACAGTTACCCTGCTTCATTATTGATACTCTGTGGTGCAAAATTCCCTTCTATTTCTTCTTCCTAGGTAAAGCTAGGTAAAGTGTAATGAAAACATGACCCAACCCAACTGGACTGATTGGCTTAACACTACATGTCCACTATCCCATTGTGGTTCTCTATGGGTCAGGTCACAACAGCATCTAGCTGGCCACTGGAGACCGGCCTGCCACAGTGAGACAATGTCAAGTGCTCTCTATTGTATGTCTAAAGATCTTCTACTTCATTTTTTAAGCTCTTTTTCCTTTACCTCTCTGCTCGGATTTTGTATCTGAGAACAAAATAGGCAATTACGCGCAGAGAGAAGAAGAAAATTCCAAGAACAATGAAGTCCAGGTAAAGTTTGGCATTTTCTACGTCCAGTTCTCTCAGAATGGCCTCTGATTTTTGAAAATGGCAAGTGTCATCTTTGTCACAATGGAGATCTTCCCGATCCAGTCCATAGATGGAGAGAATAACTCCTTCAAACCCGTATCTGGAAAGAAGAAGGATGGATTACTAGGATGTTCCCTGATGTTCTCTGTTTAGAAGTACTCCACCTGCAACATAAGCCCTGTGACAGCTTGACTGCAAACACTGAGGAGTTCAATCTTGTTCTGACACATGTGTCTAGGGCTAAGTTCTGTCCCTGTAACAACCAAGCAAATGATGTCACCAGCATTTTATGAGCCTGAAGGAGGACAGAAGTTTTATCTTTAATTGTTTCCAGTTAGCGTATAGTGTAATTTCTCCAAAGCAGCATGTTAAAATACAAAGCAGACTAATTGAACCTCAAATTCAGAAATCCCCCTTTTAGAAAGAACATCATTAATTCAAATTTTTAAAAACAAGTTTGGGTTCACTTAGGATGTCTTTCCAAGCAGATACACAACCATGGACCCCATGCGTACAATGGCTCCCGTCGGTTCCAGGAGACCCCACATGGGCTAGACAATGGTTTAAGTTCTCATCTTTATTTCTAGCTACTGATTCAGGGGGTGCAGTCTCTTAATCTTTGATAGGCCTGTGTGTAAGGCCTCATCTGCCAAATGAGAGGATATTTTAACTTGGGTTTTCTCAGTAAAAGTGTAGCTTGGGTAAGGTGGGGAAGAGGAGGATGGGAAAGTTCACCTCCTGGAACTTCAGGCTAGGCTCCAGAAGTTTCTTGATGACAATCATCCCATCTAAAGATAGATGCATCAGACAGCAAGAAAGACAGACACACAGAGGATATAAGGTGCCAATGGTTCTTGAAACACCAGTTTAGATTAGAAATGATACAAGTGCCATGCCTCTTGTGGAAGTGCTACTGCAAAACTTAAAAACAAGTCTTTATCCAACAAATTTACCTAGGATACAGCATCTTCTAAAATAAGGTCCTGGTATCAGTTTCTCAGTTGGGCATACTCTCCCTATTATTTCAGAAATGCGCTACTACAAAATCCATGGAGATCTGCATGCTGTGCAATACCAGTAAATTCAATGGGATGGTCATGGACTTTTATCTGATAACCTGTACTGAATGTTCCTATTTACTTCCCATCCTTCACATCATACACAACATAAAGTGCAGTAAGATAATGTGGTATACATCATACACACATATATACTCTAATAGAATGTGCTCTGAACATAGTCTCTTTGGCACCCAAAATAACCAAACATTCAGGGGCAAACAAACATTTCCAAGATGTGAGGCTATTGGCCTCCCTGGAAGTACCTGACATAGGAAATGTAGGACATCCACTGGAGGTATGTTGGGATGGTATCAAAGCTGACAAAAAACCCAGAGAACAGAAGTACTGGGATGGCAGTAACTGGGCCCACAAAAGTAGCCACCTATGAAGAGAAAGAACACACAATTTCTTGTCAGATAGTCAGAGAAAAAAATTAAAATTAACTTGCTCTTTCATCTCATGTCCCGATCTCCAGAAAGGAAACAGGCCTTTAAAAGAGCAGACTTATGGAAAATCCTATGTTCTATGCCAGATCCATAGGCTGTGCAAATTTGCTACATTGGCAGGGGTAAGTGATGCCATTCAAATAATTCTTGTAACAATATTCCCCAAAATTAACAAAGTTCAAAATACCAGGAAGTGACTAAATTTTTTGGACAAGGTTTCTTGTGAGAATGAGGCTACATGCTATTAGTGGAAGAAAAAGAACCGCCCCCCCCTCTTCCTAAACCCTTTTACTAGTTAACAATGCTGCTTTCATAATCACAGAATGATCACAGAATGTTTTACATTGGAAGACACCTCTAAGATCATCCAGTCCAACCTTTAACCAACACCATACCATTTGCTGGGATTTGTCCTTCAAAGAGCAGGAACCAACCAAAACATTTACAGTGCAGATGGGCACTGTGACTCTCTAGCTTCTCTGGGTATGACCAGCCTCTTCCTAAATACTATCCTTTTCCCCTGACTCCCCACAAAGGACACAGACTTCCCTCCTCATTAACCCCACATGAAGAGTAGCTGCTCCTAAAACGTGGTAAAGAGGATAGGGAATGTCTTCAGCTGGGTAGCTTTGATGGGGAAGAAAGATCCTAGCCCTAGTCCAGCCTGTCATGTCTACATCCTCTCCAGGGCAAAGGGCCATACAGGTAACTCTGAGGAGAGCAGATGTACAGGATCACGCAACAGAGCTATGCTGATCTCCACATGGTGCACAGAGAGGGAATCAAGTCTTCTACTGCAGAAATCTCAAGAGCATCAATGCATATTGATGTCAATATCATCTGTTATCACAAGGCAAGTCAACTCAAACAGGCACAGCCCCATTCAAATAGGGAAAGAACTTCATATCCTGACATCTAGTGGGTCTATATGCTATTGAAGTTGATGCTAATGGGAAGCATCAAGGAGCTGTATCAGATCAAGAGAAGTTTTTGCCTGTCCTCTCTCAACAAACGCCCTGGGGACATAGCAGCAGCCACAGGAAGCAGTCAAGGTTAGGGGACAGCAGGGTCCATATGAGGCCACAAAACACCATCAGTACCTGGAGGGATGTAGAGGCTGCACCTATGAGAAGACCGAGTGACTGAGCCACCAGGGATGTCATGGTGCCCAAGGCTGCAAAGAGGACAAATCGGAGTGCATCAGATGGCTGTGAAGTCATCCAGTAGACAATGCTGCAGTAAGCCACAGGAAACATAATCTGCGAGGAGATACACTTGGAGTTAGTCCATTAAAGCCAAACATTCACTGTTATTCTGAATAAGATAAAATCATGGGGAGTTCTAGTTAATTCACAGCTCTCACAATGTCTATTACTTGACAGGCACAGCTGAGAATAATAAATACACCTGTCATCAAATGTGGTATCTATCATACTACTTGGGTATTAGAAAACAGATCCCACTATCAGCCCTTTTCAATTCCCCTTCTGCCCAAACCCAAAACCAGTCATCTGCTTGTTCAAAAAATACTGGGTCAGGTCTTGGCTTTTGTGAAATCCTGTTCTTTACTCTTCAGGTGCTTCTGATTTGGACCTGAAGCTTCAGAATGCACATATGGACAGTTTCTCCACTATTCAGGTGGTGAAAGACTGCAGCAGATTGCTCAGAGAGATGATAGATCTCTGGAAAAATTAATTGTTAGTGTGGATGGAGCTCTGAGCAACCTCATCTTGTTGAAGTTGCCCCTGCTCACTGCAGGGGAAGGGTTCAACTAGATTATGTTTAAAAGCTCTCTCCAACTCAAATTATCCTATGATTCTGTGATAAAATACCAGTACTGATCTTCTTTTTGGGAATTGGCCTTTCCACGAATTTAGATGTTTCTAGTTTTATTGAAGAGTAGAGCATCTACCTGGAAAGGAACATCAGCCATGGTTTTGGCGAGATAGTAGGCTTTCAGGCTGTACCAGTAGTTCAGATGCTCCCTAAGAAATACTCCCATCTCAAGAGGAACTGCAGAGAACACAAATTAGTAAGTTAGGTTGTCAGTGTGCAATATTCTTCCACATAGGAATGTAGTATATTCATAGCTAATCATGAACTCCTCTAGTCTCATAGTGGAACTGGAACGCTGAAGGTCTTTGAAAGACCAACAGTAGCTTCAATGATTTGTAATGAAATGTAAGAAGACATCTCAGAGAGTTGCTCACTATGTATGCTATACACGAGTCTACTCAGATGATGTGAACCTCCCTCAAGCTGGCTTTTTGAAAGAGAAATGCTGTTAAAACTTAAGAAACTGGTTATTCTTTTTGGTCTTTTGGCATCCAAAGTAACAGTGCTCTCAGAGGAAGCATGGAACAGCCCACACTGCAGGAGTTTCCTTTTGACACCACATGAATAACACTGCTCTCATGCAGAAGTTAGGACTTAGAAAGTCTTAGAGAAACTATTGCAGCTTCCCTAAGACCAACCACATACTGACGATGCATTTGAGATGCACCAGCACTTTAGGAAAAGGGGAAATTCTAGTCCAGGACTGTAATAGCGAACTGTCAGGATTGAAAAACACTCATTAAACTGGGAAAAGATGCCACTGGACAAACCTATCTCTTTTTGCCTCTACATTGCAGCTTAGTGAGTGCAAGATGTATGTCTTAGAAGTAGAAACAGAAGTTAGATATTATCTCATATGAAAATGATACATTTCAGCACCCCCTGAGTTTACTGTAATCTTGTCCACTGATATAACATTATGACAGGTACTCACAGGTAAGCACAGTTGGCATGAGTGCAGCAAACATAAGAAACAACATGGAAAAAAAGAGGAAGCCAGAGTTGCTGAGGACTTTCTTTGCTTCATTGCCAATGCCTAAGTAGAGCAAGCCGATGAGCAGTCCAATGCCGATGTGTGAGGTGATGCGCAAGTGTGTCAGGACCTACAAGCAAGGGAAGAGTAGTGTGTCTGATCAGAAAGTCTGGGCTCTACAACAATGACACTGACTGAAATCAGATATACAGATTGCAGAAGAAGAGTACTTATGTCCAGAAGAACTTGCACAGAAATGCTAATTTCCTACAGGCAAACTGCGTCAGATAAGGAAAACTTGCAGTAATGAGCTTCTCAGTGTCAATCGTGCTCGTGGTTATTTTATTCCTTGTAAACAAAAGCAGAAACTGAATAGGCTGCAACCTGAAATCTTACTGTCTGATGATGTCATGGAGCTATCAGCCCTCATGCATCAGGAGAAGAAAAACTTTCTAACTAAAAGACAGATTTCCAAGGGCAGAGGGAGCCAAAAAAGGGTGTTGCAGGCTTGCATGCACCAAATTAGCTAAGTCAGGCATAAATTACTCTTTTGTGCATGTCAAGTCAAGCTGAGGAAGCTCACCTCCTTAAATCATGGAAAAATCCCATTTCAAAGCACCAATCAGACAATGTAAATAATCCTACCTCTTAAATTTGTAAACACTTAAGAAAAAAAAACTTCCTGAATAAAAGCCAAAAATGTTCCATTATATTTTGGTAATGCAAACCAGGGACTCAAAACATTTAATAAACTTACATGCTAACTTCAGGTTTGGGGACTTTGAAGGGAGGTGTTTAATTTTAAGTGAAAGGTGAAAGATATGTTTTCTCCTTGGGAATGACGAGTTTGTTATAATACTTACTCCATCTTGATTTTTAAATTTATGAAAAGCAGATATGCTCCCCTTCCAAAGAAACAAATTTTTCATATATTTATTTTTTGTTTCACAAGAAAAAAGAAAGACTTCACATATTAAGCTTATGTAACACTGAAATTACTAATTCTACCACCCCAATTTTTCTGGAAAAACTTATTTTGTGGCACATGAGTATGATTTTCTGCTCACTTTTTCACAGGATAAATAACTGTATAAAGAACCTGCCAGCTCAGAAGGGATGCAGGCTTTAGGCTTTTAACCCACATGCTTCTGAGTTCCTCTGAAGAAAACCGTGCTTCACAATGAAGACAGTACAAAAAACAAGACTGAAAGATCAGTCTCTTCCGTTTGAAATTCTGTGATAATCCTCATGCATAGGCTGTTGGACAGGACCTTTAAGCTGTGTTACACTACCTCACACGAACTGAATAGATCTTTTGGCTACAAAAGTTATTATAATGGCAGTCTTACCGAATCCCTCATGATGGTGAGAAAAGTTCTTTTGAAGAGGATACAGAACTGGGTTAGACAGCTGGCAGAGAAGCTGTGGCAGCCTTCTGTGGAGGAGGAATCCTGCGGAAATACATAAAAGAATAAACTTCTTTCTTTGCAGTATCTTGCTTGGTTTTCATTCACAAAACCCCACTCTCATCAGCTGAATATGCCCAGAAACCTCCACCATTGACTTGAGGATTTAAATTCTCTTCCTCCCCTCTCCAGTCTCAAGCCATGCCCATTAATTGTGACATCCAAAATACCTCTTCAGAGGGCCGGTGCCAGAAGAAGGGATTCAACTCATTCTCACCACCAACATCCCTCTTGTAGTCTGTGTCACATATCCTCTCTTGTACTGCCCTTACCAGGCGACTGTTTTGGTCTCCATATTCACCAGATGCTACTTCCATAACTACACAAATGAGAAGGTAAGTTAGTGGTTTACACCACTGACTAGTTACAAGACTTATTATTAGATCCCCTTGATTCTCTTGCACTGACAGAAATTAAAGTTTTGCCTAAAACAGGCTCTAAAATGTCACATGAAGAATCATACATAGCCACACATACTTTAAATATATCTTTCTATAATTCAGAGAGTTTTCTTCATGCTGGAAGTTAAATGAATCATTTTAGAGATAAGGGAATGAATATGTGATTGTCTTTGTAATAAAAAATTACAAAAGTCTGTTTTTGTGGTCCTTACTGCTTCTTTGGAATTAAGAAACAACCTTGAGAAAACCCTCAATGGTATTATCTGTACAGTGGTACTCTTCAAGATGAAAGAACAGATACTTTGAAAAGACACTAAGATTACTTATTATGAAACACTAAACATATATATGTATCTTTCACTACCTGGACTTCCACCAGACAGAAATATTCACCAAAGTGTACCACTAGATGGCATTCAAACTACTTAGGAAAAAAAAATTATTTTGAATTTTGGCACATGTATGTACACGTACATGTTTCTATGTATAAAACTATAAAGCACATCATATAAAGTACACATTACTGAAAGTGATAATCAAATATGAAGTAAATTAAATAAACTCTCAAATAGATCTTACCAAAATCTGCTGGATTATGGTAGGTTGGGCAATTCAACCCCAAATCCCTCAAGTAAGGGACTAGGTTTACCACCTTCCCACGGTATATGCATTGACCTTGACTTAAAACATAGAGCTGGAAAACAAGGGAAAGAGAAGAAAAAAAAAAAAAAGAAAAAAGTGAAATACTATCAAAATATTTGAACCTGCTATCAGTATGACAGCAATCCATGAACCTAATGACTTCTTGTGCCTGTGGGAAGAACACTTTAGGAAGATTTGTCATCACTTGGCACTACCTTTTCGGGGAATTACAGCTAATGGAAAATGAAATGGTTAAGGTTTGAAACATTCCTTCTAGGATTTAAAGCACATTAACACAGAAACAGACTAATCCCAGCCGTAGGTACATGCTGAAAACAGGCAAGAAAAAGTATCAGAGTCATCTGACTTCCACACATTATGGATGTATTGGGCTGGCAGACAAGGCTGGTAAATGAAGGAATGGAAGGAGAGGAGGAACAGCATAGCAATGAGAAACAGCTTAATTAATTAATTTTACTTTTAGCTACACTATTGACTTTAAATAAATCTCTTTGCCAGACTATCAATCTGCAAGAGCTTGTTCACCTATGGTACAGTAGATTTTCTCCTAGCGTTCCTAGGTGTAATTTATATCTCCTAACAAGATTAAAGAAAATTTAAATCTAACCTAAACACGTATGGTTCACATCCTGTTGTTAGGTTGGAGAAAAGGCCTCCAATTCACCTCATTTCAATTATTATTATTTCACATGTATCAACCCCTCTGAATTTACAGCTAGCTAGGATGAGAATGTGTACTGGCAACATGGTAGACATTGGCACTAAAGCTCTTAAATAACCCTACTTTACTGACAGACCTGTGGCCAGTTACAGTGGTGGGCAAAGGCATGAAAATCCAAGTGCAATGATCATGATTTCACAAATGAACTAGACAGATTACTTACAAAGACTAGATGTAAATAATGGAAATGGGCAGAGAAGAAAAAGTATATTTTACTCTGATTTAATTTCTTTTCATTTAAACCATAGCCTAGAATTATTTATGTTTTTACTTAAAGACTGTGGCCTTCAAAGTATAACCTACCTAAACGACACAGAAAGAATTTGATAAGAATACCTGATCAAACAACTCAAACAGTTTAGCACTGGGCTGGTGAATCGTGCAGATGATGGACCTGCCACCCTGGGCTAAAGCCTTCATCAGAGAGACAACCTGAAAACACGATGCACTATCCAAGCCACTGAAAATAAAAAAAAAAGAAGCTTGTTATACATACATCCAAAGGCATCACCCAGAACAAGCACACACTTTTGCTACTTTGGTCTCTCACTATTATCCTTTTATAAATTTTATTTGTAGCAGTTTAATTTTATCATATTCCAACGCTATGCTTATCTTACTCCATTAGTCTTTTAATTAAGTTGGAAGCATGCCCAAGAATGAAAAATAAAGAGTATTCTCTAAGCTTCCTTAAGGGATTTCTGCATTTTAAGACTGAAGTTTTAAATGCTCCCAACTTTAATGAACAGAGACATATTCATAGTTCTCCCAGCCTTCTTCCAGACTCAGCACAGACTGTGACTCTAAATACGCTACATTCGTTATTAAAAGTCAGACTTTAAAACACTTATATTCAAGCTATCTGCTTGAAAAAGAAAACTCATGCCACAAAAATTTCCTTTTTTCCTTCCTGTTTCAGTTTGTGTCTCCCTTAAAAATTATTTTTAGTCTCATGGTCTGTCAGTTACAGCAGTGACCCAAGGCATGAAGTACCCAAATCAAATTATTTCTTGAAGCCTTACTCAGTTCTTCCTGGCAACACAAAATGAGCCTTTTCCAAAGACTCACGAGGTGAATAACACTTCTGCAGCACTGTTCTACTATATAAAGCAGTATTTGCCCATCTATAATATTTGGCTTTGAAGTACCTAGTTGGTTCATCAAAAAACATGACAGGAGGATTGTTCACCAGCTCCAAAGCAATTGCAAGACGCTTTCTCTGGCCTCCAGAAAGACTCCCAGTCCTAGTATTGGCACATGTCAGCAAACCAAGGGCTGTCAATATTTCTTTTACCTAGAGGCAACACAACAACCCATCATTTAAATTTATGAGCACAAAATAAAAGCATCTTTACTGATTTTTCTGAAGAAAGTAAGCTAGCTAATTACTTTGTTTCATAATTCATTCCCCAAAGGCTTTCTCCATCTAAGAAAGGACATGTGGATCTTAAACATTTACTAGAGTCAGTGAGACTTAACAGCCTACCATTTACTATTCTGACACAAATTCTATTTGTTTGTTCTATACGACCTGTCTCAGTACAGAAGCCTGGGCTGTGAAAATGGAGTGGTAACCAGTTCTTCCATAGCAACCCATAGATCTGGCACTGATATCAGAAGAGCTTTGCAACATGTGAGAAGTTATTACACAGTGAAACTAAGAAGTTCAGTTCTGGGCTCCTCACTACAGGAAGGACATTGAGGTGCTGGACTGAGTTGGGAGGAGAGCTACCATGATGGTGAGGGGCCAAGAGAACAAGTAATGAGGAGTGGCTGAGGGAACTGGGCATGTTTAGTTTGGAGAAAAGAAGGCTGAGGGGAGACCTTGCAGCCCTCTACAACTACCTGTTGTGCCTCATCTACACAGTTTTTAAATACTCCCAGGGATGGTGACTCTACTACCTCCCTGAGCAGCCCATACCAGTGCCTGACTACTCAGTAAAGAAATTCTACCTAATATATAGTATAAACCTCACCTGGTACAGCTCCAGGCGATTTCCTCTATCTAGTCCTGTCAATGTTCATTTAGGAGAAGAGTCCAGCATCCACCTCCCCAAAACTTCCTTTCAGGTAGTTGCAGAGAGCAATAAGGTCTCTCCTCTTAGCCTCCTCTTCTCCAGAATAAATTTCCCCAATTCCCTCAGCCTCTCCTCAGGAGAAGAAGATCTTCTTCTCCTGACCCTTCACCAGCTTGGTTGTCCTTCTCCAAATTCACCCCAGCAGCTCAATGTCCTTATAGTGAGAGGATCAGAACTGAACACAGTACTTGAGGTGTGGTCTCACCTGCCAGTTTTTAACCCAGTGAAGAGCACACCTGCCTATACCATGAGCTGCCAGCTTCTCTAGGAGAATGCTGTGGGAGATGCTGTCAAAGGCTTTACTCAAGTAAAGTCAGGTACCTGTCAGGTAGACAATGCTCACATCCTTTCCCTCATCCAGTAGGCAGGTCACTTGGTCATAGAAGGAGAGCAGGCTGGTCAAGCAGGACCTGCCTTTCCTGAACCCCTGCTGGCTGGGCTTGATGACCTGGCTGTCCTGCACTTGCTGTGTGAGCACACTCAAGATGAACCTCTCCATAATTTTTATGGGCATGGAGGTCAGACTGACAGGCATGTAGTTCTCTAGATCGCCCTCTCAGCCCTCCTTGTAAATCCATGTCACAATGGCAAGCCACCATCTGTCTGGGACCTGCCCTGTTAACCAAGACTGCTGGTAGATGATGGAGAGAAGCTTGATGAGCTCCTCTGCTAGCTCTCTCAATACTCCCTTTGAATAGGATTTATTCTATCATTACAAGTCCAATCAAATTCAATGTAACATAAAAATATCTGCCTTACAGAGCTTACTTCTTTGGTGTCACCAAAATCTCTCAGTTTGTTGGACAGCATACATACCATTTCTCTCCTGCCTTCATCTTTCTCTTGAAGTTTCAGATGAGCAGATACCTGGAACACAATACAATGGAGTTTTATTTTGAGCTGTCTTGAAGCACAGCAACCAGTCGCAGAGAATGTCTCCTCCATGACATTCCAATGTACCTTTTATACAGCTTCTTTCAGTTGTAATAAACTTTCCAGTCAGGAAAGTTTAAGTTGAACATCACATACACATATGCAGCAGGTAACTGAGCATAATCTGACCTAAGCATCTGACAAGCATATTAGAAAAAAAGTCCTTTCTGCAAGTCAAAGAACTTGAGAGAAGATAGGAGAGTCCTGTTTTCTGGATAGCTACTAACTTCCCAGGCAATGATGGAACCACAGGTTTTTGTGCTTCATCCATACCATAAGGATAACAAAAATACCTCTGCTATTGTTCAGGATATTAACAAATAAATACAGAAATGTGAGACTGCACCTGGAATACTGCATACAGCTTTGGAGCCCCAGGAAAGATACATAGACCTGTTGGAGAAGATCCAGAGAAGGGCCACAAAGATGATTAAAGGGTTGGAGCACCTCTGCTAGAAAGACAGGCTGAGAGAGTTGGGGCTATCCAGCCTCCAGAAGAACAAGGTCCAAGGACACCTTATAGTGGCCTTCTAGTACATGAAGAGGGCCTACAGGAAAGATGGAGAGGGGCTTTTCACCAGAAAGAGTAGAGACAGGACAAGAGGTAATGGTTTTAAACTAAAAGAATATAAATTAAAGGTATATATTAGGGAAGAATTCTTCCCCATAAGGGCAGTAAGATACTGGAACAGGCTGTCCAGGGAAGTTGTGGCTGCCCCCTCCCTGGCAGTGTTCAAGGCCAGGCTGGATGAAGCCTCGTGTGACCTGGTCTAGTGGGAGGTGTCCCTGCCCATGCAGGGGGGTTGGATCTTGACGATCTTTGGTCCCTTGCAACCCAAGCCATTCTATGATTTTATGAAATAAATAAGCCTGTAAAAGATGTCATCTGCTGTCCTAAGAGACAGCTCCACGAAACATTATGATTAACCCTTATTAGAAGCAATTAAACTGTTAAGTAATTATTTTTTGTCAGAGCCTTGATGGATTAATTTGAACAGCAAGTATCATCTGGGCCCAGTTCTACAAAAGTGGTCCTAATGGATTCTGACTAGAATGTTCAACTAAACAAAACAGACGAAAACTTCCTCAAAGAGAGGAACCTTTGCAGAAAATTAGCCACATAAAAACTAGTGATTTTTTCTGGCTTTAAAATTTGTTAATTGATCTTGGCACACACTATGAGCAACCTTAGTCTTATTTTCATAATATTCTCTGAGAAAAACTGACTTGTTCCTCAAAATGAGCAACAGGTACTTCTAGACTGATTGGTCAAGTTGGAAATTAGTAAACTTCTTGACGTTATGAAAAAGAGTAAAAATAATTTACTTTGCCTGTAAGTTTTGAGATTTTTCTGCTTCTGTTTTTTTCCCATGAAGAACTGGAATAAATTTTATACAATGCCTTTACTGAAAAACAAGACACAAGAGTAGAGGAAGTAACAGATAGGCCATGCTAAAGTCAAAATAGCACCTTGCAGTAAGAACATTCAAGATGGGAAGAGGTTACTGAATCCTCATCCAAGAAAAAAAACTTATGCCTACAAAAGCTCATTCTGTGCAGAACTGCATGTCCCATTCTCTGGCATGTTTAAGGAGTACAGCTAGATCTTTTTCCAAATCATAATGCTGGTCAGAAATCGAAAACTATAAATCTAAAGAAGCTCAGAGAATTCTGGATAAGCCTGAAATGGAATTCAAGGCATCTTCAAAGTCCACACTGAGTGGGATCAAATAGCAGTAATGGCTCATGGCATTATCTGAAGTTAAGAACATATGCACGGTACACAGATATTTTTCCAACCAAATAAATTAGAGCAAGAAACAAAACTCACCATCATAGCTTCCTGAACAGTCAGATGTGGAAGTAGCATGTCATCTTGCATGATGTAGCAGGAGACTTTGCGAAAAGATCGCAGGTCACGAGGCTGTCCATTGATGAGAATTTCTCCTTTCATCCCTGTCTCTCTGAAATGAACCAAGAAAATAAACAAGGGTGAATCTTGCCTTCACTTGTGCTGCCACAGGCTTTACTGTGTGGAAGTATTAAGTAATTATTGCTCACTATGGACTAAAATGGATACAGTTGATAGAAACTAGTTTATTTCACAATTACACTTTCTTTTTCCCACAATGTGATTTTTTTTTTTTGAAAATTTTACTTGAAGTTGGTAAAAAATATGTGCTGTCCTATACGAATGTCTGAAAAAATATCAAACCATTCAAGTGATAAATTTTTTTGGGGGGGGCTTCTCCACCCTGGTCCTTATTCCATAATGCCAACAACACAGAGACACTTTGTATTTGTCCATACAATAGGGGATTCAGGAAGCTGAACCACAGTCACTTCAAACATTACAGTTTGGTCAAAAGAGCATCAACATCATAGAAGTGGTGACTAAAGAGGGTAATTTTCCTCAAGTGTTTATAAAATGTGATTTTAAGAACTCCACAAACATAAGTATTTGGTCAGATTTGTTACCCTACTACAAAGGAGAAATTTCTTGTGTGTCTTGGACTTTAAATCACTTCCTATTTTGGATCTGTCTTGTTAACTGACAAATCCTAAGTGAAAAGACCAGGACAAACAGAAAACAAATATAAGCAATAAGAATCTAATTAAAATCTACGGAATACTCATTTTCTACAAACACTGGGGTAAGATTTTGTTTCCAAGAAGCCAAGCAGTTAAGTGACCTCATCTTACTTGGGATTTTCATTGTTACTGACCTGTATCCTGCAAGAATGTTCATGAGTGTTGACTTCCCAGCTCCTGAAGGACCCATAATTGCAACAAGTTCTCCACTGCTGAACTTCCCTGAAATTCCTTTCAATAGGGTCTTATAACCTGAAAGGAGAAAGTTTACTGAACCCTTCACAATCGCATCTGGTGGGCTATGTAAGTTTATTTCCTCTCAACAAGGATGACAAATAGGCATTAGCAGGTACCTACTGAGGGGCTGATGCTAAGATGAGCACACTGCAATCAAAACCATAATTCTGAGCATTAGTGGCAGCCTCCTTAACTATACAAGAGCATGGTGAGATTACTGGCTCACACACTGTTGATTTACTCTAGGGAAATTTTCTAGCAGGGCTAACAAGCTTTGCTGCTGTTTGATAGGTGTCTTCTCAAAGTATTTTACTTAGGATGCAAGTGTCTCAATTACTATAACTAATACTCAACAGCTAACATAACTCCGCAGCCTTGGAGCAGACTGTTCTCCAACCACTGCAGCTTCAATGCCAAAATTTTGCCATGTCACTAAAACAACAACTTCTTGGAGATAAATAGCCATGAACTCAAAGGCAAAGCCCTATGCTTTTGCTCACTCCTGACTAAAATAGATATAACAAGAAACACAGCAAAGAACACATACACTAGAAGATAATCCTGCTTCATTCTCTTACCATAAGGGCTATAAAGATTTGTCTAGGCAGGGAGACTGAACATAGTAACTCTGTAAAAATAATTCCTAAAGAAATATTTATTGCAGATTAAGAACCTATGGGTTTTTTTCTTCATTTACATTAATCCACTTCACAAGGTCATGATACAATAAATATACCCACAGGCAAAGCTGTTCTGAAATAACCACAACACCAACTTCAAATATCTCACCTTATTCTTGAATAAATTCCCTTTGCCAACACACCATAATTTAAATCCCCAAGCTACATGTTACCATAGGTGTAAGCAAATGGCACTCTAATGAGATTTCCAGGTTCAGACACGGTTGTATTCATTTTGTCCTGCTTGATTCCCATTTTAAGGCATCACAACTGAGTAGGGAAGGTGGTGAAAGCCTTGACTCTCATTTAAGCTTTCCAGAATGTTTTTCTCTTATTTTTTTCCTTGCTTACTTTAATTGACAGTGCTTTTAGTTAAAACTTTTTATTATTAAAAGTCCTAAGATGTCAAAAAGTGAATCTCTTATTTTGACAATGCTTCTGTAATTAAATTAAAACCAAAACAGAAGATGGAAGATACATTCAGATGCAGTGGTGGGATCTGGCAATCCATTTGGCCTTAGTGGTGTACATGCGGGAACCATTTATATGCCACTTGTAAACTATTCAAAAAGCATAAGCTGTAGACTGAGATGCTGTAAAAAAACCACCTTATCTGCAAGATCCTAGAAAATGAATGGTGGATTATCTTCTCTTTTTTCCTGAAAACTTATTTCTTGGTTTCCTTCCATTATCACTTAGCATTCTCTTTAAATTTTCTTCTTTTTTTTCTAGTTTTTATTCACACTATTTCAATGCCACAGAGAGCAAACTTTTTCAAAAAAACATTAACATAATGCTACCATGGGATCTCCTAAATCCACAGCCAATATCCTTATCCAAGCATTTGCCAGCCCGGAAGGAAAGCAATAGATACAAAGTCTCTCTAGAAATACTTGATCCTACTATTTTCATGGCAAATGTCCTAGAAAATGTAACTGACCAAATGTATCAAAGTAACAGTTTTCTCAAGTGGCTTTTTTGAAATAAGTAATTCTTCAGTCTAAGATCTTGTCCTGGAACTGAAAGAAACAACTTGTTTGGAAGTCATAAGGTATCATGGGGTAACCGAACAGCAGCGTATTCACATTGCCTGTTTATGGAGCAAGTCCCAAGAAAAAAAAAAAGCAAAGAAAATCTTTCAAAACAAACACCTATTTCAAGGACAGAAATCCAGAGCACCCCGACAAGGTCTAACAAGCTTTTTCCTCCTGCCAGTGTCAAAAATCAGCATTTGAAGGAACAGTGCAAAGAAGAGATCAAACCTTTCAAACATGACAATGTTTAGGAAATGGGATCTATAGAGACAAAGTCCATTTTACCATTACTTTAAGCGTGATGAGAACCAGACACCTCACAAGACCATTAAATTTGTATTTTAATGTTGCATTTTACCATCAATTACTGCCTTAGGCACACAGCCACCACACACACCTCATGTGCAGTTGGGTAACTCTTTCTCACACTTGTTAGAAGTTGGCCAACTTGGCCTGCTATTGAGATTCACTGGGATAGGATTTCTTTTGCTGGGCCCCACACACAGTGAGTGCATGAAGTAAAGTACTTATTGGTGTCTGTCTCTGTTCCCTGTCTGCCCCACAACATGAAACAACATCATATGGTAACTCCTTTAGAACAATTTCTATTGTAAGGGCTCATTCTGACCCAGATTTCCAGGGCAAGGGGTTCTTGTCAGAGTTTTGTAACAGTCAGCTCATCATGAGTTTCAAGATCAGGACAGCAAATATTGCACAAGCTTATAGGGGACCATCACCTAAAATCAAAGCCTTTCCTCTCACTGGAGGTGACTGTGAGATTTAACATTACATCCACTGAATTTGCTTTTCCAACCATAATTTCACAAATTATCATCAGTTTACCTTTAACTGCGCTATCTTCTCCCTCATTACCAGCACTTGTTTCTGCCCCTCTGATGGAGATTTTCTTATTAAGTATCCTGCACACAATGTTAAATCAGAGTAGACACATCTCTCGAACTCATTTGCAAAATGGCAGAGGCATATGATTGAAGAAGTACAAAAAACTGTGAATTTTAAATCTGGATCCAAATCATCAGCATTTTAAGTTGTGACAAACTCAAAACCATCTTTTCTTTTTGACTGGAAGCACATAAGAAGCCTTTCTATTACAAAGGTTAATTTAGCAAACCCACAAAAAGATTTGACACTGTAGCAGTGGTGCAGTGCCCAGTATAATCCTTTATAAGGAATCCTTTATAAGTCCATAAGTAACTACAGTCTTCTCTTTCAGAATATTGAGGCTAATCTTCAACTGAATCAGTTGACCTAAAACTTCTATATTGGGCCACATGTCCTTCACGAGAAACAGATTATGCGTTTGGAGGGGATTGCGTTCTTACAGTACAGGGACTGTTTCAAATCCATTTGCTATATATTAGGAATTTTGGATCACCTTCAATCCTGGTTTACCTATCCCACCTTTTTTTCTGTAGGCCACTGGTTCACAGTCTGTGCATCACAGAGTTTTAGTATCTCAGAGTTTAATGAAAGTCTGAACCTTCAAGAAAATACGCTTTGGGATGGATGCGTATTTTGGGCCATTTAGTTTGAGCATCCCAGCAACTGTCTCTTTTTGGACTGGATTTACATCAAAATCAAAGTTTAGCATCATGACTTTCAGTGATTTTTCTCAAAACTGTTTTGATTTCCGATGGCAAACAGTTTGGATCCTTCCAGTTTTCCAGTTTCCTCTCCTGCAGTTACTGCCACCTCACCCTTAAAAATATATTTAAAGGATGATGTCCATAAGAATCCAAACACCAGTTTTCAAGAACTACTTTAAAAAAAAATTTGTCACCATAACCAACCAAAACTGGCACGCAGCAATCTTCTCAGTCCAACCAAATATAAATAGAATTCAGAAAGTAAGAAAACAAAACTGAAAACAGAAAATTCAAGTGAAGTGAAATTTTTAGTCTTAATTTCACTTTACATAATGTATCAGAGTTCAACTGCTTCTCCAGAGAAGCAAAATGTCTTTCATTTTTCTCATGCTAGGATTGAAAGCAAACTCCAGGCATTGTGATATTAGACCAGATTCACAGTCAAAAACACAGGACTGGCCTGAACAGACCCCATTCAAGATGTGGATTTCCCTCACTGCCTGTCTGCAGCATGAAGCCCACAGCACCCCCTTGGTTAGTGAGTTAGCTGACCTCCTGTATTGCTGAAGATGTTAGGAGAACTCTCGAGGTTCAAGTCATCAAAACTTTCCTAATGGATTCAGCAAGGAAGAAACATTTTGATGGTTTTATCTGCTTCCTCATGGATTCCACAAGGAATTCTAGCAAGATTTTATTTTATCATTCTCATAAAAATTATGCTTAATCTGGAAAGGAGTAAGCCACCTTACTTAAGGTAGGAGTGCATGCTTCAGAATGTGTCTGAATCAGCATCAAAAAAATCATAACTAGAACTCCTACCTTTACAGTGAATTTTCTCAGGTGAACACTGTCCTAGGTTTTTTTTAATAAAATACTTCATTCATTTGCATTCTCTTGCCAGTAATATACTCATTTGTTACTCAGAGAAATGTCACACAGACTCCTAGAAGCTTCTAGGCATTGTAGCCTAATTCTGTATCCATCACTAGGCATGAAGAGCACATCTTGGGTCCCAGGTGAGCACAGCAGGCTTTCCCTGATAGCTGCAATTAGAGCAGGATTTGCCCTTCCCAATATATCTGAACTGATTCTCTTTCATCACAAGCTCTTCTGATGATGGGAAAAAGCTGTTGATACCCTACAAATACCACTGGCCTGAAATTGGTCTAAGGTTTCTCAGAAAATCCACTATAGCAAATAGGTAACACAGGAAATTTCAACTTAAATAGCTCATGTTTGGCAGAACTATAAATGACTGAGAACTGAGTCACAAAAAAAAAAAAAAAAAAAAATCAGTGTTTGTCACTTAAATGTCAAAACCAAAGGCATTGTAACCTGCCCTTTCCACACTCCCTACCTGCAAACAAGTAGAAGAGACCAAACAGCTGGGGGATGCTGGCAGAAACTCCACAGAAAAGAAGAAGATCAGAAACACACACAGATAAAAACCCAACACCAGATTTACACTAGAAACATCTGTAATAAAACATTCTTTGCCACTTTTACACCAGCAAAAAAGCTTTTTTCATATTTAGATGTAAATATGCCAACAAGAGGCCCTCTTGCTCAGATGTTCTCTGTTACTCAACCCTTCTTAGCCCCAACAAGAAGCCACTGTCATAGCAAAACTACATGTTTACTGGCAGGGAATATGCCAGCCTGCTTCATCCAACTAAAGTTTTATCCCTCTAAAGCAGGGATAAGCAAGGAGTGGCAGCACAGATAGATGTGAAATTCCTAGAGATACCTACCCTTTATTTCCATTTAATGGAGTTTTTCTCAGTCTCCTCATTCTTTAGCTCCCCTGGCTCCCCTTGCACTCAGGGAGCACCTTCCTAAACCCAGAAACAAGTATGCATTTACAGAACAGCAGTTTGGTGCTGCAGAGCATTAAAGGCAGTGGCAGCAAATATCCTGCACTTTACTGCTTTACTCTTGCAGTGCACAGTCACAACCACACAATCTATTTGCACAGGCAGAGGTGCAGGTTACTCTTCTTTGAACATAAAAAACATTTATTGTGCACACAACTTACTTCCTGATGATCTACAGTTCCATTTTACAACCCAGCAGTCACACAGCCATCCAGTTGGTGAAGGTAAATGTGATAGGCATCCAGATGGCAGGAGATGAGTGGAATGCCAAGCAGCCATTGAGAGGTCGTGGCCCAGTCTGTGGGTCTGAGTTATTTGGACCACACAGTTTCAGAAGCATCTTACAGCAATGGAAGATGATGTTTACTGAAGGGGTCAGCACCCTTTGCCCTCTCTTCCCAGGACACCTTCCCATCACTTTCCTCGAGCAGGCTTTTAAAATATGACTGTACAATCAGTGAGGAGAGCAGCTAGCTTCTCCACCTGGAAACCATTCCTTGGAAATTAAGAACCAAGAGGGTTTGTTTCCAGCTGCATGACCTGCAGAACCCTCACTGCCAGGACGAGACAGCATGGTCCACAAGCAAAGCAGTGAGGTGGGACAGCCCTTCCAGCAGCTGGGGACCTTTCAGCACTTTGTGCCACCTAGGAATCCATCTCTAGAGATTCCTTCTCCTTTCCATTCTGAAACAGAAACAGGACTTACAGTTAAATGTAATTACCCTTTATACACAATTCATGCTGGGCCATTCAAATAATTTCATTCCAAACTGGTTTGCTTGTCTGATGTTATTTTAGTGTAAAACAAAAATTACATCACTTCCCAATGACAGGATTAAGGAGATGTTTTCTGTGTATTTCTAATTCTGCTGTTAACCAGCCAGGGCATCATGTTCCCAACGCACATGTGGTATGGACAGGATTTGATGATGTTGAAGTGTTTGTAGATTCTCAGATGACAGGGATTATCTGTATAAACTGATAATTATTTAAATAAATTGAACTTAAAAAACAAACAAACAAAAAACAAAACAGAAAAAAACAAACCATGATGAGTATTATTTAAAAAGGGTATTTCTTTCCCAAGCTCCCCACTGAGCTCAAATGGCCTTAAATCGAAGTCAATTATGGGTACCAATAGTAGGGAAGAGGCATCTTTTCCAGGAAATGTATGGGCTATAAACCATTTTCCTGACAGAGTAAAAATATATTGCTTTAATAAGAACTTTCTTAATTATATATTGGCCCAAACTGTGCCTTTATAAAGTCTGTGGGGTAAAGTCATGCTTAAAAAAATAAACACGTCTAAGGTAATTGTCTACCAAATAAAACCTGTCTGTAAACTCACAGGTCATTGGTTCATGGCTTTCACCTCCACTTGTGTATCACAAGTGAATAAAACTTTTTTTGAATCCTTTTTCCACTTTGGCTTTAGAATCCACATATCCATGCATTTCTATTCCATACACCCTTCTTTCAGGGAGGTAAAACAATAGGATTTTCCATTGCCTAAGCTCTGCGTCCTGCTTTAGGACAATTAAGGGAATTTACAATTGTAATGTAGTCTTGTACCTTGCCTCAGAGAAATGACCTCCGTTATGTAAATGTCTATGAAACAGCATGCCTATGAAACAGGCTTCAAGACATCATGACAGAGAGGGCAGAAATGTTAAGTGCCTGAAGGAATCAAATCCAATTCCTTTTTCTCAAAGTCTTCTCCAACTCAGGAATGAGGAATCCACTCCACTCAAACTAAAAAAATAGTAAGTCTTTTCTGCTTTACAAAAAAAAAAAAAAAAAAAAAAAAGTCCTACCAGCCACAATAAAAGCTTCTCCTGGGCAGCAAAGCACTTTCTTTGTGGTGGACTAAACTGCATTTCTTAATATAGCCCACAACCAGGCCTTCTTAAACATACTGCTCTTGATCCACAGCGGATTTCCCACTTAGTGATCATGGGACGGATTATTCATAACTCAGAGAGCTTAGTCCATGCTCACACTGAGGCTTTTAGCATTACATCTACCTAATTTTATACATATAAAAGTTTGACATTTAACATAAATGCACTGTTTAGGACCTATTTATTACCAATACAGAGAAAGAGGCACACTTAACAGTTAAATAATTCTATGTATTTTGCACTTCTATTCTGGGAAGGGATAAATAGCCCTCTGAAACTGCATCTTTCTTTTAACTACAGTGGGAGCTCAGGACAATTAGCTTAGTCTATACACCAAACCTCTAGATGCTGTGATAGATCTCATCCTTTGCCAACAAAATCATGGCTGATTTCAGTACCAGTCACAAACAAAATGGACATCAAGACATTTTCCGTGCTTTTTAAATGTCAGTTTGATCATGGTCCCTTATTTGCTTGCACAATTCCAGTACTTAAACACACAAGTTGCACAATCAATCTCCACGCTGGACTGGCACTCCACATTTGAGATGCCTCCTATAAACAAATTAAATAGAGCATCCTGCCTATGTTCAGGAAGGACAGACGTATTAGACATTGTGTTTTTACTTTATCATTAGTATTTAGCTGTTACCTCACACTCTGGTAACTGGAGACAGTTCAAAACTCCAAGAATTTTTGCTTCAAGCTATCTACTAGCTCGAGAACATACCACTCTATTAGTAGTACTTAGTTCAAGCTTAACCAGAAAAGCTCAAAGCCTGAAAAACCCAAAGGTGCTTCGGAAGATTAGAAGGTAATCAAAGCTATATGTTTGAGAAGAAACTTCAAAGTAGTTTTTCAATTTTGTTTGTGTGGGTGCCTACTACATGACTTCTATCAAAGTACCTCCTTAGTGCTGAATGTATCAGTTAATTTCTTTCTGTGGCAAGCCAGTAAAACAGACAGAAAACTGTAGTCTGAAGAAAGATCATAAACCTTCAAGCCAAGACTTATTAAGATGAAATCCCTGGTTACTAGTAGGTACATGTCCGAGTAGGGCATGTTGTATAATAAGAATACATATTGATGAGACAATGCTTATTAAATTGAGAAACCAGTTATAGCAGAAGGAGAATCTTAAACCAAACTGCAGATTATAAAGAATCTGAAAAGACCCTTTAACGTCATTGTTCTCTCAGATCCCTGGATTAGATATTAAATTTATGCAAAACATTGGACCTGACAGTCCACATTGTATAGCTGAATTTAAAAAAAGCCCTAGCTAAGTAATGATTTCACTCTTTTGAAACTTGTTGTGTGCACCATGCTCCTCCCCTATTACACTGGCTACTCACTGCATTATTTTAGTATCTGAATAAATTCTTTTTTTTTTTTTTCAGAATAACTAATTAGATGAGACAGTCTGCTAGGCTGCAAGAGTGTGAGTTTGAAAGTTTCATAAATTATACAACCTCACTCACCTTGTCTGGCTGTATCACATCTGCTGGCCAGGCAATGTTTCTCTGTAAACCCAAAGATGAGTTTTGCATACACAGAACCCATAGCACCAAATAACAGGAAACTGCAGTGCTTGCAGCTGGACACAGAAATTACAAACTTCTTTGAAACATGCATTCCCCCAACAGTAGGGAGAAGCAGAAGAGGAGACAGCAGCACTGTGGGCACACCTCCTTGATCCTGCAACTATTCACTACCCCTCCCCACCATTCTGTGAGAGGAATGGGTTTTGTGACAGCCCCCTTTTAGCCTATGTGCTTTACAGCTACCTGTGACCAGGCAGAACTGAAGTATGGAAATAACTTGTCAATGCAGCCTGAGCCCAAAACAGGCCCAGGTAACTAGCAGACATCTTTCTTGTTAAAGAAAAACCTCATATTGGCTGATACTTGTCCCACTTCAACTGCTGCTCGGAGACCTTCCTTGTATTCAAATTCTCCCTTCTGCTGGTCCTACAGCATGATTACAGCGTTTTCCTGAGGTTTACAGCATGATTAGGATTATATATGGGTCCAGCCTATTAATTTACATCAGGTATGCTGACATCAAGATTCAGTTAGTGTCTGCTGCTCTGCTGAATGTTCGTGCCTGAGAGAGTTAAAGCTGTTCATCTGCCATACGCATGCACATGAAGCCATATGCCTGCAACTGAGGATAGAGAGTGACAATTAAATAGGTCAATGAACGAAAGTAACCTTCGAACATGAATGCAAATAAATCTGTACTGCAGGAAGACCTGACAGCTTCAGAAGCAGTATTTACATGTTGAAGCATTTAGAGATCTGGGGCATACCTTGTACTTCGTCTGCACAGAAAATAGCTACCCCAGTTTATCTTCAACCCTTAGGAAACATGAAAGCAGAAGAAAAAAAAAAAGTATGAATGACACAAAGCTTCATCTTTTTTTTGAATCTAGTGGAAATGTTTTTTCAAAGCAATATCCATAGCTTAATCCTTGCTTGTTAATTGCTTTTTGCTGCCTTGTTTTTTTAATTGCCATTGTTTCTGTTACTTAAGTGTTCAAGAAAGGTCTTTCCTGACAAAAGAGACAACACAATTTGAAATCAAAGGCTGACACATTCCCTTGAATGACAAACTGAAGTCACGAGCCTGATACACACAATCAGAGATGAAAGCTGTTTATGTATGCCAGTCAGGCAGAAAGCCATTTATCATAACTGCAGTACCTTTATACCTCAAAGTACAAATAGTATTATTCACAGGCTTACAAACAGATAAAAAACCAGAACCCTTCCCAAAACCCCTTTCCTTTTGGAAAAAAATCAAGTAGGCGATGGTCCCAGCAGCTGTTACAAACTGAACTGCCCCATCTGCCATCATCTGCAAGGGCAGATCCAGCTGGGTCACTGCAATAGGGCAGACAGAAACCCTTCCTCCCTCAGAGAAGATGCTTTTGGGTCTCCTCTGCTGATGTTCAGAGGCACCACATTGTTTGATGTTGCTCTCTCCCTCCTCCCAGCCTGTCACCACCCACATTGCATGCACAGACCAAGAAAACAGAAAAAAGCAGAAGCAAAACTTTGGCTTCCTCCTCCTACCTGCATGTGTAAGGGCTGAGGGGAAGGCTCTGCAGCTTTCCAGAGTTAGAGCAGAAGCAGCTGAAGCTGGGCCTGATGGCAGCATTTAATCTGAAGAGCTTGGCACATAAAGGAAAACTTTTTCTAATGCTTCTGCATACATCTTTATCACAAACTCTAGGTTAAGCTGCAATGTGATGCAATGTCTCCTGCAAACCACACAGGGAAAAAAACATACCTTTTCCTAGACCATTAGATACAAGATGTATTTAAAACACAGACTTCTGAGATGATTTACAGGCTCACAAGACAATGTTTTGGTCCTATCCCTTACAGATGGGGAGGGTCACATTTCTTGGATTTTGAAAAATGCTTTCTGTCCTGGTCACTGCAATTTAAAAGCTGCCTCAGTGTTTGACCTTAAAAAAAAAAATCACAGTTCACAACCTAGCTTCAGTAACTCAAACTATTACATTTGACTCCAAACAAAAAGTTTTTTCAGCAGCCTTATTCATCTACAATAGTGACCACGGTTTGTTGCAGGAATTTTCTCTGAAGAACAGGCAACTGGCAAGCACCTCAGCCATCAGACCTGAACAACCTGTGCATATTCTTCTCCTGCCACTTCCCATGTTCCCAAACCAGTTCTGCACTGCAAAGCCCAAGAAGCACTTCCACATCCTTACATTCCCACAGTTCCAAACCCATCTTTCCCCACAAACAGGCTGAAGAACATTTGGACCTAGGAGGCTCCTTTCAAACACACTCCGAGGCAAATATGCAAAGTGTTTTAAAAAGTAAATGTTAAATTCATGCTTTGAGTCTTTTATTCTACTTTATCTACCTAGGAGCAGAGACACAAATGAAGTTCAGCAATTGGCCTCCAGAACTAGGAGAGCTCGGTGAAGGAGCACAAGAGTTGTGTTCAGAAGAACATCTGAGACTGAAGAATATCCCCCAGCAGCAGGACATCCTTGTGGGCATCCTATGGACAGCTGGAGTACGTGACCTGGAAGACCTTTATTTTTAGAAATAGCCATACTGATTCTGCACATTACGCCTCAGCACTCTCAAAACTTTTATTTAATTTTCATCAACCATAGGATAAGCTATTTAGTATATTCTATTAGTCGAGACTGTGATCCTGTATGTAACAATAAAGGAAAACCTGGAGTATGTGTGGAAACGAACTTCAGATTACCTCCAGCTTGCACATTTTACTTAGAAAACTGTGTTTTTATCTCTCTTCTTGAATATTTACACTAATGAAGTTGCCCAAATTAAGATACTTTTTGTTGTCAGCAAACTAAATATAAAATCCTCTAAACACCACTGAACTAATTACCATCTTCTGTAGCACGTCAGTGATGAATATGTTATGAACAAAACCCTACAGCACAGGGCACTGCTCCTTCTGGAATGAGAATCAGCTAGAATAAACAGCTTTCAGCAGTCTGATTTCTGATTTTTTTTAATTTTTTTTTTTTCACAAATCAGAACTGAAGAAGTTGGCAGCCTTGCCGGGACCTACATCCATTGAACTGCCATAAACTGCTGAATTTCCATCTGTTTATAAAAGCTCCGGATGACCTACATTATGGATTATCTGAAGATTATAGAATAGCATGACCAAAGACTGACTCTTACTGCTAACCATATAGCCTACAAAGATTTTATCAATAATATGTAAAGACGAGTGTTTTCAAGAGGAAAACTCTTTGACATTTCACACACAAAAAAGAAATAATAATTTGATGTACTTAAGATTGCAGTATAAGTGTCTTCAAATTGGTTAATATATATTTCACCTAATAAAAACCAATTCAAACGCACACACCAGAATTATATGAAGTTTGAAAAAAGGCTGATAAACTTTAATTCAGAATTTTAGGACATGGCATCATAGTAATACAGCACTTTTGAAACCATGTATTTTGTAAACTACCCACAAAATTATCAATAAAGCAAGTTGGGAAGCAATATTAATTTCACATAAGCATGATTTCCACCTTTAGTTTACATTTTGTTCTTATTCTGAAGCAGAGAGAAAACTTGAGTTTTGGTGGTTGATTTTGAGTTTGGTTGTGCTTTTCACAAAGCAGTAATAAGTCATTCCAGAGGCTTTCTCTGGCCTCTGGAATAAGGCATTCCAGAGGGTTTTCTCTCTTCCTAACTAGAAAGTCCTTGACCTGACATATCTCCATACAAATGTAGTCAGAAAAATATAGTGAAGAAACAGTGTTTCTACTCTGATGCACCACCATTTTCCAACAAGAAGAGAATACTGAAAATTTCCAGAGGTATTTTCATTATAGGCTCACCAGGAGACCTTCTGTGTTAACTGTCCTGAGACTTGTACTTTATTTCTGCATTTGGTTAATTTCCCAGTAATTTCTGGAGCTTCTTTTGACACTTCTTATGCTTGTTTACAATTAGGTTATTCAACTGCTCAATGAAAAGGTAAACAATAGATGTTGGCTGATTCAAATGGTCTATTGGGACATGAAAGAAAAATTAGCTATGCTAAAGTCCCTAAGACTCATGCACGTCACTAACAGAAAAACTCACATAAAAAGCATTGGCCTTCTCACATCCTTCTAATTAGATGTATGTAAACAAATATATGTAAATAGATGTGTGTAAACCGAATCCCAAAACACATTTGTTTTCAAAAGTCAAGATTATGTTTCCACCTTTTCAATAGCATTTCAAAAAAATGCCAGTTGGATACATTACCAGGAAATTAAACTTGACTTGTCTCTTAAGGTTTTTTTATTCTCTTACTGTATGACTTCTGTATGATTGGCCTACCTACATTTAAGATATTTCTGTAAGTAATTTGTCTATGCTACCTATTAACACACCAGTACACAGCAGGGAAAAAAATGAATTAAGAGTCTAGACTGGCTGCATGGGTTTCTTCGCAAATTCTGCCACTTTAAATGAAATAATGAAGAGACACAAGTAGAAGAATGCCCATGTCAATTCAAAACACATCCTTCGATACTACAAACCATAAGCACTCTCCAGACTCATCTCCTGTGAAGCAACATGGCACTACTAAAATCAATACAGCAATACAGGTTTATGCTAGTGTAGTAGCTGGCACAGGATAAGGGATCAAAAGCAGGGATTCAAAACAAATTATGCACCCAGAATTCTTGCAAGGTTATAAGCCTAGCATAGGAATACTGACATATGAGGAATTCAAAATAAGATAGGATTTATTTTAACCAGCTGTGAACATCTACAATGTAAACATTTCCATGTGAGCTATTTATTCTACTGCCTGGGAAGAAGTGAATTTTCTTCAAAGCAGCCCCTATTGTATTCTGTTTTGGATTTGTGACTATAACAGCATTGGTAACACATAATATTTTGGCTATTGCTGAGCAGTGCTTGCACAAAGTCAAGATTTTCTTTTTTTTAGAGTATGCTGGAGCTCAAAAGAAGCTGGAACACAGCTGTGACAACTGATCAAAGCGATGTTTCATGTCAATGTGCTGGGCACTAGAAACTGGGGGAAAGAGGGAGGAAGGAGGCATGTTTGAGGCTTCAGTGCCTGTCTTCCCAAGCGTCCTTTCTGGCTGAAGCCCTACTTCTCAGAAAGTCACTAAACATCTGCCTGATGATGGGCAGCAGTGAATAAACACCTTATTTTACTTTGCCTAAGCATGCAGCTTTGCTTTACTTATTAAACTGCCCTTACCTCAATCTATGAGTTTTTGGCTTTTGCTTTTCTCTATCCCCTGTTCCAGTGGGGAATACTGGGGGAGCAACTGTGTGAATGCTCAGTTGCTGGCTGGGGCCATCCCATCATAGATATTCCTCCTAGTAAGCATGGACAGTCAGTCATTCAGCTTGCTTTGGAGGAAATGAGTAGTAACCTATTGACCATCAGTGATCTTTTGTCTAAAAAGGGAAGCCTAGGTTGTTATAACTTGGACAAAGTTTTTTACACAGTAGAAGCCTACAGGGACTTGGATGAATCTGACTATCAAGCCTGTCACTCACTGCCATGAAACACCCAAGGGAAAGCATCATCTACTGCCTATTAGGTATAACCACTCATGCAATCTGTGTTTTTAAAAATATCTGGTATACCTAGGTGTAATATAAAATCTCACTGCAAGATGAGCAGCTTCATTACACACAGTGATGTATCAATCACAGTCTGCTGGACTACAGACCGTCCTTTGAAGGGCATTCTATGCCATACAGGAGATGTAGAAATTTAAAGATTTCATGCAATTTTTTTCTGAATGTATGTGGCATAACAAGGGAAAGTAATGACACCTCTAGCCTGTGTAACTGGAAAAATAAGCACATCTGTAATATTAGCCTTCATTTCAGTGCTACCTAAATGTTTTGTATCATTACAGGAAGTGGTGTCTGCTCCACCTGTGTCTTTTCTGTCTTTTCTGCTAACAGGTGAGATTACCTTATGCTGACAGGGGCTGCCACAACCCAAGTAATGGCACAATTACAGACCATTGGTCTGTCATCAGATCACAATATTTTGAAAATATTATTTTATTTTTAATTTCTGTATGTACATGTTAAATGTCTTCCAATGAAGACATGAGTGAAATCCAACGAACAGTTTTTAAGATCAGATATCTGCCCCTACTGCATGAGTTTCTACTTCTGCCTGTGTAATACCTGTAAGAGTTTAGTATTTTACAGCTGATGTTAGTGTTAACACAGTAGCCTCCACATGCCCTGGTTAGATTCATGGTCCCATGTTCTTAGGCAACTGCCATCAACTATTTTATGATTAAGACCCTGAAGTAGAGATAGAATCTGATCTACTCTATTATTCTGTCCCACACTCTCCATTTATTTGCTTATGATAAACAGTACCAATGCAATGAAAGGGTTTGCTACAGGATGTTCTACAGGGACCCAAAGCACTGCTATTAAGACCCTTATAAATCAGTAAAGTGCAGGTCACTCTCAAATTCATTCCACATAGAGTGGTGAACTCAAAACATTATCAACCCCACAGTTCGGCTTTGCCCACAAAATCCCACTATCCATTATGTTGGAAGAATGCTTGGAGAAACTACACAAGACATGTTCTTGCAGAGGGATGCTTGCTGAACATACACCAGAAAATCATTATGCAACTGATGCAGAACTAAAACCACAAAATCAGAGTATATAAAACCTGAGAATGGGACCTATGAATGATGTGGCAACAGCCTCAGCCATAGGATCTCCATGTATTTGAACTACCTTGGACATTTTGTGCAGCAAGGCAGAGCAACTTACTGGATGACACAAGTCCTTGCTCAGGTAAAGGACCTTTTCTGGCAACTGGGAAGAATTCCCTGATCACTCCGATTCCCTGCTCCTTCCCACTCCTTCTCTATCCAGTTTACCTGAATCACAGATGCAATTCCCTGATACAGGTTTCCTGTACCCATAACAAAACAGCACGCTTGCTTTGAAATCAGCAGAATTGCAGTGGAGCTGCTCTGCCTATGCACCAGCAGCCCAGGAACAGCAAAGGCAAGGGTCACTTGCAGGGACTGTCCAAAAGTAAGTGGCTCAGGGGAGCAGGAGTCTCTTTTATGGCAATGCACGGAAGGAGAAGATGCAACTACCTTTGGGAAGGTTTACATCAGTCGCTTTTTCCATCTTTCAAAGACGCAAAGAAAATGGTGTAGGTGGAAGGCTGAAGATTGCTCTTCTCAAAGGCCTCCTCCTGAAATGGGTGCCTACGCTCTAATACTGACTAAGCCACGGGCTTTGCTTCTGATCTAATTAGATAATGACACTGCAATACAAAAGGAGAGGTTAATCTTGACTCTATCTTCAATCTCCTTTCCTTGTGTACAGTTGTAAACACCCTGGACACATCTGGAGTCACTTCTTCCTATGTGTTTTAGTTTCAGCACATGCATGGAATGGCTACCAACATGGATAATTAGAGAAGCTGGAGGAGACAGGAGAGACAATCTTTGAAAACACTCTGGGAAATTCATATAAATCTGAAGTGTATCAGTGTCAGTGTGGCTAGCAAAAATTACAAGAAGAATGCAGCTCTTGCCATCCCTATCTATCCCATTCCACTCATCCCTGTGAAGAAGAGACAGCTGGGCACTCCTAGTCAAACCTAAGAGATTGGTCAGGTGTAAGAAAATATCCTCATCATCCCCTTCCCTACATCAGGGGTGCCCAGGGCAGGCAAATAAAGCCACAAGGGAACATGGAAAATCACTGTGTGTACAGCACAGTTTCAGGAAAGTGCCCTCCATTTACAGATCCCGGGTGCTCACCCTGTTACTTGTCTTCCCCAATGCAGTCAAGGGACATTTCTAGCCTCCAGGAAATGAGCAAAAAGAACATGTCTACCAGATTCCTGTTCTCTGCACCACTCTCTCAGTGGCTCTTGCAAACCAAAGCACATGTTCCCATATAAAACCTTGTCATTTTCTACTCACCAAAACTCCTTCCAGCAAACCACTATTCAAACGAACCGAAGCAGCACACATGTATCTGGCAGCTCAGCATGCCCTCCTTTACAGAGTCATAGAATCACAGAATTATCAGGTGGAAGGGACCTCTAGAGATCATCTAGCTCAACTCTCCCAATAAAGTAGGATCCCTTAGAGCACATTACACAGGACTGCATCCAAGTAGGTTTTGAACATCTCCAGTGAAGGGGACTCCATAACCCCCCTGGGCAGACTGCTCCAGCGCCTTGTCACCCTCATAGTGAAAAAGTTTTTTCTTATGTTTAAATGGAACTTCCTATGTTCCAGCTTCTGCCCACTGCCCCTCATCCTGTCACTGGGAACTACGGAGAAGAGTCCAGCTCCACCTTCCTTGTATCCACCTTTTAGATACTTCTAGACATTAACAAGGTCTCCCCTCAGCCTTCTCTTCTCCAGACTAGAGTCAAAGCTCTCTCAGACTTTCCTCATAAGAGAGATGCTACATTCAGCAGGAAACTGAGATGCAATAATGCCTAAATGACATTCAGAGAACAATGTTGCCAGTTATAAACAGGCAAAATTGCCCAAACATGTATGAATTAGACCCACCATTGATACAAGAGAGCTCTTACAACTTCTAAAGAAAACAAGAACAAAGCACAAGCAATCTGATTATGAGAGAAATGACTGAGAGCAGAAAATTACACAACTTATATAATGCAATAAAGCCCTTACTGAAAAGTATCAGCAAAATGCTGTCTTTTCTTTATACCTTCTTTCACACCACTGTCTTTCAGGTGGATAAAACAGTGTCCATTTTACAGTAAATTTTCCTTCTTATTTAACTTAACTATGCTGTTAATCCAGTAGCAACAGACTTGAACCACTTCTAAGCAACTGATATTCTTTATTCTTTTGCTTCTGATTTAAAAAAAAAAATCAGATTGTTACTGCTTTTCTATAATTACTTCATCTTGTCACTACAAAGGAGAAGAAATACACACCACTGTAAAAATATTCTCTGCAAAATATTTGTTATAGTGATACACAGCTAGTTTTGGTACATAAATTAATATACCTGAGTGTATGGGTGTATGTACATATGTATACATATATATGAAAATATGAAAACAGAAATAGTATATATGGATACTTACACTCACACACATTTATACACATCTATGTATTAGATGTTTCTATACATATTTAACATATTTAGATACATATAATAAAGACAATGCACATACAGTACACCCATAGATTACTAAAAAGAAAATGTAGAAATACTGTAAGAAGCAATATATAATTTGCATTCTGAATGGGGGCCTCTGATGGTCTGAGACATGGATGATATCTGCTGGCACATTTCTACCACCATATAACATGCCTTGTGCCCTCCCATTTATAATGCTGAATATCTGGACAGGAATTGGAATCCAAGTCAGGAAAAGCCTTCTTAGGTTAAAACTGTGGGTGACAGGAGGGAGGGGGGAAAAAGATGGGCTTTGCTTTATTAGGCTGCTAGTCAAAAGTCTAGTTCAGACAGAACAGCATATTGGTTGCCATTCAACACTCCAGTATTTCACATAAAAAGTCATTAGCTTCTCTGTTTCTTAGAATGTAATTCTAGCATTAAAAAAAAATAATGAATTCAAAAGTATCTTTTACATAATAGAACATACTCTTCCTTCAGCAAACTTTATTCAACTCAGTTATTTTATGTAAGGGATGAATTTGCCCCACAATGTTCTATTATAAGACCACACTGCTGGCAGACTGTTGATACATATTCCTCTGGTAAGCTCTACCTATTATGCCACTGCAATGACTTCAAGGTCCATTTGGCCCAGTACTTTTAAAGAGATATACCATGAACACCTGACCTGGATCACAGGTTGGCTTCAAAGTTAGGTTGTTTTTATTGCAGAACATGTGTCACTTTTTGCCCCAAATCACTTTGCCTGGGGAGTTTTTTATAGCTACCTGTCAAAAAGAATCAAATCAGAGTGTTAAAATGTGCCAGCCATCCCCTGCATGGGGAGGCCTGCTTTATTTTTACTTGCATGTTTGTTTTATAATGTGTACACCGCCTATTTAGAGTATATGGTATTCCAGAGAATGACGCTGATACTTCTTATTGGAGGATAAAGGGTAAATATGTCAAGTGTTATTTTACATATTCTGGAGTTTCATCTTTCTTTTAGTGTCCCAAGGTGTCATACTGTTACTGGACAAGACACAGTCTTTCTCTATGAACACCTAGCCTTACAGTAATCCCAGGGTTCATGGAATTGTGACTACTTCAAGTAATGTATTTCTCCTTGGAGTTTAACATCATCATTTTCCTAGACAAGAAATCAAATAATCTGCCTGCTTCAGGAATGTCTGTCAAGCTCCTTTGACTGCTTTTAATATAACTGTTCTCACAAAGAACCATAACTCAGCCTCTAAGACAGTGGAACCTGATTTATTATTATCATAAATGGCAGCAACTCAATACCCTGTTTGCAATTACTCATAACTTTCCTGAAACTTTCACATGTGAGGGTAAAACCATGAAGGTATGAGTTCTACTTTAATGATGATTTACATCACAGGAAAACTTTCCATGGACTTAAACAGACACATGGCACATTATTTTATTTTTAAATTGCAATCTTAGAAAAATCAAATCAGCCAAGAAGGTTTTCAAATGGTCTTTGCTTAATTACGTGATAAAAGGCCAGTCACACTGAGCATCGAGACCAAGGCAAGGCTCAGAGGACCAACCCTGCAAACCCACCCAGTGCAGATGCAGCCCCCTGAATCAGTCACTCTGAAGATGATGTAAGGAAAAGGACAGGACCAGTGTTCACGGAGGAACTCCCACCAAGATGTGTCAGCAGGGAAACTCTCTCCCTGGAACGTCATGCAGGCAATGGCCTGCAAGGGAATAGGACTTGGCATGTCATGCTGGGAGAGCAGAAGTTTAGGATGGTGTAAAACCAGCCATGGGGTGGCTATGGGAATTACGGAGAGTGCAAAATACTGACCACAGGACATTTAAGGGAATTGCCAAAGGCAAGGAAAGGGAGAGACTAAGAAGGAACAAGCCTGAGAAAATAGAAAAAAGGATTAAGGGGCCATACATATGTGAACAGCTAACTGGACAGTATGTCTACTTGACCAAGCCCTGCCTCTCATCACCACAGTCCAATCTGTCACTCTTCTAAATGCTACTCCCAAGTATCCACTGTGTGGATGCACTCTCTCCTGTGAGCCCATGTGCCTGAGTGCTAGCAAATAACAGGAAGAGCTCACCCACTAGAGTGGGAGGCAGCAATACTGAGGGCTTCTGCAGGTCCAAGTATCAACAACTGGGTAAGACCACAGTCTGGGTCAGTGATTGGACTGATGCAGTGTTCAAAACCCACTAGTAAAGAGACTTGCCTTGTGTGTGTGTGCAGCCAGAGGAAGGAACAGCAGTGAGCCATCAGTGGTTGGTAAGGTTTGCACAAGTGCTTTATGTGTTTAGGTGGATGCTGTTAAGGCTGTATTTGTGCTGGTCCATATGGCTGACTGAGTGTGCCACATTTATTGATGTGTGCATGTAACTATTGGGAATATGTGCCTTGCCTTATGATTAACTGGACTTGTAAATACAGAATTGAGGCTGATAGAAGTCAATTGGGCTGTGACAGAAGGAATCTCTGTGGGTCCTGAAGCCTCACCAGATTCAGCTACTGCCAACAGTCTTGTTTTACAATCCCAATTAAAAACTCCTGCAAGCTTCTTGTAAAGAACTTGCAGTTCTAATTACAAAATAGGTCTAACCCAACTGGTTTTCAGAAAGGTCTCTGATCTGGCATCTGCAAGCTTAATGTTTATTTATTGTCAACTGGCTTCTGTGGGGCAATTTCTACTTCAAATAATTCTCCAACATTCACGACCAAAAGCAAAACCCAATAGAGTAACTTTTGATGGCCAGTTGTGCACAGATGCAGCCTTCCACATTTTTCCTCATCTTTCTGACTCTTGCATCTCTCTGGTGGAAGCATATGACCTTCACCTCTCTGAGTGGAGAAGGAAGAGGAACTCAGTCCCAGACAGCCACCCACTGGCTTCAGCTTTATGAGCCTCAAAGAGTTATTTTAGACAGTTGAGCCTCAATATTCATATTCAGTAAGTTTGCTGCAGTGTGGCTTTATGAACCAGAAAAAAATAACTGCCCTTCATCTAAGAACAGATACTAACTTTGAATTCCCTTCCTTATAATTCTGTAATCATTTACCAATTCTAGCCCTATCATGCTGGTGCTATTAGAGGGCTTGATTTCCAAAGCACTTGAGGTAATAACTGGATGACTAAAAAAATAGAGTAGCCATGCTCTTTTGGTGCTGCCTCATCCACTTGACTGCTTCTACAAGCGCAAAGCAGATGCAACAGGGCAGAATTTAACTCCATTGCTTAATGGAGTATTAAAGTCTTCAGATATTTTTTTCTTCAAACTTCGTATTAATTAGGTGCATCACTTCATTTGAAACTTCTTTGTTCGTGCTTGGCATAAAGCCTACCCTCTGAAGATCAGCAAGAGGCAGAGCTGGTTTATTTATATAGACTTATGCAGACAGAGCTGAGTCTCATTTATCCAGGAACCTGACCACTGCATGTTCCATTTTCTCTCCTGTAGCAGATGTACTCCCAATTATAAACAACTTTTGTTATTATCCTAAACATGCCAAGCAGGAAGAAACACAGTTCTTACACAAAAGATGTAGGCTGTAGATACTGGGTGTGAGGCAGATGGTAAATTATCTTGCAAAGCCTAAGTCCTTGTCGTTTATTTTTCTTTGCAACAGATACGTAATGAAAAATGAACAAACAAATGGTTAACTCAGTTCATCTGTTACGTAATTCCATGAACTTCTTTCTGGTAAGAATTTGGACAGCTTCATCCCTATCCTCTCTGAAGAGAATTAAGTCTTCAGAGTGCATCTGTTTCTCTCACTGAAATCAGCAAAGTCCAGACAAACTGTAAATGAGAATACAAGCCTAACACGGACTAGAGAGACCAATGGGGAATTGCAGTTCCAAAGGTTCCTGTGATGTGACTCCAGACATACTGCAGCACACATCTCCAGCCACACCATTTCCTAGATAGAACTGCTTTGTCCTCATTCCAGAACCACTTACACAGCACTAGTCCTGTATTTTGTACCACCACTTGAATTGTGTATCAAATATTCATTCTAAAATCCTCTTTTCTAAGAGATGAAGTATCCAAAGGCCAAATTAAACTCAAACATCTGCACTGAAGCACACAATTCACAAGGGAGTAATTTTCAAATACGTGAATCATCACCAATGGAATATTTCAACAGGCTTCCTGATAATTAGTGAAGAAAAAAATGAAATACGTAAGATAATCTACATGTAGGAAGCTATTGAGATACAAATAGGTACTGAAAACAACCAAAATTTCTTGGCCTTCTATGTATGTGCTGTGACCCTTTTCCATCACATCTAACATGTTGTTTTGGGGATGAACAAGTTAAAGAATTGGTTGAAAAGGACAGTAACTCTTCAATACATGGTTTAATACTCTGTAACTTCTTTTCATGTATTTTAAAGTTGCTGAAAAGGGGACTACATTTGCATGGGTCTGGGGGTCCTATGTATTACCATTTCCTGATCAGCATCGACTTTGATATCAAGAAAGTGCTTGCTATGGCTTCGTCTAAGGCTTGATGAGGAGGACTCTGACATTTCTAGACACTGGATCTGTGCTTATAAATTACCTTCATACTAGATAACTAAATTTGCCACATGGTACAGTCTAAGTAAGACTGGTGGCTTTACTGTCCTCTACACCAACAGTGTTAAAAAAACATGCTAGCTTCAACATTCAAAGCTGGCACTCTGGGCAGGAATCTGAATCAGTGAAGTCTCAGCTTCTTACTGTATCAATGCTTCTGAAAGATAAAAAAAGACAGATCTTGTGTAGAAGTCTTTGACACAAGATTCAGAAATATAAATTGCATGTGATGTCTTTTGGAAGAAATACCTTTAAAAAAGGCCATTTTGTCATCTTAAATGGATGTCATGGGTGAGTTTCAATAAAGGTCATTCATTCATTTAATCCAAAATTTCTTAAGTAGATGAATCTGACAAGAAGTTAGGTGGCTGGTTCTCAAATAAAAGAGAAAGCAGATAAAGTAGCTGGAAACAAATGATCAGGAGTCAGTGGTCAATCAATGAAGAAGGCTTACCCCTGAGCCTGAAGAGAACCTGTACTGGGTTATGTGCTGCTCACCTTACTCCTGAATAATGTGAAAAAGGAAGCCAATACTGAAGTGACATCATGAACACCAAAAGCCTGTTTACATTCAGAAGGCAAGTGAATGATTTTACAAAAGAAAAATTAATCTACAGATAGTAAACAAAGATGCTACACCTGGTTCACGAAACTTGCCTGCCTGCTCTTAAGTTTTTGCCAAGCTGTAAGAGAAGGGACACCAGGCAATGTGGACTTTTTCAGACTTCATATAATGGCAAACTGACCTAAACTTCCAGTGTACTTTTGTCAAAAACTCAGTCTTACGTTTTATGTATATCCTTACCTACCTCAAGAGTGCACAAGCCACACAGGTTCTAGGGATGTGCCATGGCCTTTTTTTGGATAATGCATTGAGATTTTGCCTCAAGAATATCCATCTTGAGACTGAACACACATCTTTCAGTTCACAACATTTTCATTTAAAATCCAGTTCATTCCTGTGTGCTAAACTAGCATGTAACTGTTGCTGGGATTCTCCTTGTGTTTTGAGTAAGTCTTCAGATGTTAATTTTCATAATAACACCAAAAACTGCTTTCTACAGAGGTAGCCATCAGTTTAATGGGTGCAGTTATGAATTATAATGCAGTTTGGTGTACCTGGTCACGGTCTGCCAGATTTTGAGTAGTATTATGTTCCCTGAGCTTTGTCCTCCCAAAGCCAGCCAGTTTACCTACAAGAACAATGGTACAAGGAAGTGTGGATCAATTAATTTCTTAGAGAATATGGAAACGAACTCTGAGATCTTAAGTCCCCTGAGAACAAAAGACCTGCCTTAGTAATCAGGTAAATTGAGACCCTGTGGACTTCCAGAAGGCACCTTCCAAAATGGCATGTAAGTACACAAGCAGAAATGGACTCTAACAGCACTTTTACTCTTGAGCCAGCTTCTATTCTTGTTTGCTTTTGTGATCTCTCTTCCCTTTTTTGGAACTTATGGAGAACTCTGATCAGCCATCTGATGGCTGAAGCCTCCAATTGCAAAATGACTCTTGCTTCATCTTCCTTCAGACATCAGATGTATGGACCAAATCCTACTTTGAAATGTGAAAAAGTACACCCATGTGATGGTACATGCTGTCTCTACCTCCTCAACACCTCAAGTAAGAGATGACTGCATATGGGCAGAGGACAGCAAAGCATTTCATCAAATCCCACTCAGTGTTCAGAAAGTTGAGTGGAGGGCTGTCAGGGAGAGTTACAGGAAACCTCCAACACATGCTTACTGTGAGATGGAAACAACAGAGACCACAGCTCAAACTCCCAACAACTCATCACCATCACTGCCATCACCACTTCCACGGCAGGTATGTTCTGAAATATTTTAACAGGTAGCTCTCTAAAACTTCACTCCTCAGCTGCAGCTTTTCACAACAGCAACTAATAAAGTGTACTGTATTAAAACATTTCCTAGAATGAAATGCAGTCAGGTCATTGTAACGTTTAATTTGATAAACAACCTGGCAAAGAAAAAAGAAGAAAAATATGTTCTACTCACACAGACTCAGTGACCAAAACTTACTGAGTCAAACTCAAGACAAGTTTCCAAAAAAAGCTCCAGGCAGGAAAAAAAAGCAACACAACAATAACAATGTGTTCAACATGAAGGAAAATAAGTAATGCTGAAGGAAGGTCATACTCAGCAGTGAAAGAGTACAAGGATCAAACAACAGTGGTGACCAAAACGTGTCCCCAGTAACCTCTACTTTATACAATCCATGCAAAAGGATGTTAGGAGGAATTTTATATCACTTAATAAAATGCTCCGTGAACTACTGCAGTGACAGTGACTACTCAGTATACTTTTATCATCTTTAGACAGCTTAAGTGTTAAAACCGCATGGATTTTATCAAGGTTGAAACACATTATCTAGAAATCCTCTGCTAAAAAAACAGGCTTCATTTTCAGTAACTCACTATCATTTTAAGTCACTGAAAAAGGATTTGCTTAAAGCACTTTTTCAGTTGTACTGCAGTTCATTTCAACCCGCTTAGCTTGTTTATTCTTTCTAACATATGCATCTTAATTTGCATACATCTTGCTCTTTGAGATGAAACCAAGCTCTCAGACAAAGCAGGCAAAAATGGATGGAAACAATACAACCCATCTGTCAGAGAAAGGCGTGGGGAGGGGGGGGGGGGGGGAAAGAGGGGGAAAAAAAAAAAAAAAAAAGAAACCCACAAACCCAAACCCTCTTTCAGAAAGTAGGGTTGGGTTTTGGTTTTTTTTTTTCTCTTTACTGTTCTGCATCTTTTCCTCCCATCTTAGCAACAGAGCTGGGAACAGCCAACCAGGACCCGGGCGAGAGCATCATCTCCGGGTTACTCCCGTGCATCGCCCGCCAGTAACCGAGCCGGGCCAGACCCAGACTCTGCATGCGGCACCTCTACCGCAGTGCACCTGCTGGGGATGAGGACAGGCTTTTTTCCAACTCCTCCAGCAAGGATTAACAAACAATTTAGGGCAAATGCCCCCCCCCCCGCTCCCTCTCCCCCTTCCTCTTTATCATTTGGGTCTTTGGATATCTCTTGGGGGGGGGGGGAGGAGCAGGGGGAGGGGAGGATGTGTATGTGTGTGTGTGAAATCTTTATTAAATAAAGTCACGGAAATGAGGCAGCGAAAAAAGCCCCGATAAATAAAAAGAAACAGGTCTGTCCGTGCTCACGTACCAGAACTGATTTGTAACAGAGCAGCAAAGTAAATCAGGGATGCCCAGCCTGTTTAAATCTCTGCTGATGATTTGACAGTGGGTTAAGTTTCCACTTTATGCAGAGATGGGTATTAATGTAAGCCACAGACCTCCTAGCAGAAACGTAGGTATCTAGCTGTTCTGAATGCACCATCTCGGACTGTGACAGGCACTTCTGTACATTTCATGAATATCAAACAAATCTCCCAAAGAATCCCTGTTTCTCCATCCAACACAACGGAGCCATCCAGAATAAGCACAGTCCTTCATTCCCCTCCTTCCCTTCCACCGTTTCATGTGATGAATCTCAACGCTAGGAAGCAACAATCTTGGGAGAAAGCACAGCATCTCTCTGGCTGGTTGTTCCCTCAGGGTCTCAGCCATTAGAACAAACCAAAAATAACAGAAATACCACATTTTCCGCTGAGCACAGATTTCTGTATTGCTACTAATCTGCCATGTAAAAAATACATGGCCACATTTTCACCAGCTGGAGCCCATTCCCTCAAGAGGTTATTAAAGTCCAAATCCTACCAGAATTTACACACTGGAATGGAGCACCCAAATGAGTCATCACAGTCCTAAAATAACAACGGAGAAATTTCCAATGAAAATGTTGTCTAATTAACCATGAATACTGACATGTAGGAGGAAAAAAAAAAGTGATCCCTGAGTTGTTGTGGAGTTTTGAAAGCCACTTTATTACTACCTTCTTTCTGTATGCACTCAATTTATGTAGCAATACTACTTCAATTTCCATCATACATTACAACAAAACCACGTAAAAACAACATAACAAATGTCCTTTGGTGGGTACAAAGTGAAGCTGAATTAGTTTTACCAAGACAAAAGGCTCCCAAGTACTTGTTGTGCCTTCTTTGTATCTGGAACTATCCATAATTTTATCCCCAAACTACTCATTGTATTCAGATTACCTTACAGTGCTTATATCAAAAATGGCAGAAAGCTAGGGCACCAACTTTTCTGCAAAATCCGCTTGCAAACGATTTCCAGGCAACCCTAGAATTAAAACCTACATGTCTATAATTTTTCTATGAACTGTTAAAACCAATATATGCTTTTGTGGTTTGCATTTCAGACTGCAGATAGTCCAGATGCCAAGATCTCATACTACTTTCAGATCTCTTTCTCATCCCTTAGATAAATAGCTTTGTGACAAGACTCTGAAATTTTGGCCCTCACTCATTCTGAAACTCTGTGGATCTTGCTTTTTCCTCATCTAAGAAGCCCATACTGGATTTAATTAATTACTCTCCTCTCCCCTCTTTTTTTTTTTCATCTCCTCCAAACCAGACAGCTCCCTCTTCAAAAAAAAAAAAAAAAAAAAAAAAAAAAGGAGAGAAGGCACTCTTGGACTAAGCATCCCTGTTATGCCTTATAAGTTCCCTTTTTCTGGCCTTGCCATTTCATCTTAATATTATACAACACTCACCCTGCTCCAGTAGTTCTGCAGCTCTCTTACACAAATCTGGAACCTTTCTGACCACAGAAGACACACTTGAAAAATGTCTGGATCCTAAGATCAAGACACATTTTTGGTTCTGGAAGATCCTTACCCTCAAAAGATCTGGATGCTGTCACTTCTCAGTTTCTTTCCTTCAAAACTGAAGGAACATTTCATTCTATCAGTTGACTAATTCCTGAAAAACTTCATGGGGAAAACATCAGTCATCTGAGATCTTCTGCAACTTTTACCCTGCCTGACCTTTGCTGAATTTCCCCTAGTGATAGGTAAGTACTCCCACAGACCAGAATGGCTCAGATACAGTGCCTTTGATCAAGGATTTGCCTGCCAGATTCCTTCCCTATTAATACCACTGACTTCAAGTGGAATTACACCATGAATGTATCATGTCCAGAGTCATACCAATCTCTGCTATGAATTTGATACAAGCTCATTAAAATGAGTAGAACAGCATTTATCATATAAATCTGGGAAAGAAAATGACCTTTCTTATTTTTAAAGAGAAAATGAGATTTAATAGATAAATAAGGCACTTTAAGGCTGAGACACAAATCAATAAAAAAAATTCTTTTCTGAAGCCTGTGATGACTTATTTAGCTTCTTTGTTGTTGACAACCATTGCAAATTCACATTTCTTTGTGCTTTTAATAAAAAGTAAACGTTACATACCACGAGTTTCATTGTCTAAACAATAGAGCTAAACACAGAACACAATGGCAGCATTACTAACCCCTTTTGTTAATTTAGAGCCTAACCTTAATGTTACTTTGCAATACCATTTTTACTGCAGGGAATATATATACTGCAGGTTTTTTGTTGTTGCTCTTTAGCTGAATTTCTCTCCAACTTGCTGGCATGAATTGTCTTTGCAAGAAAACTGTACTTCTCCTTTGTGATCCAACACTTATGAAAGGTTTTAACTAATCCATTACAGTCATGGAGAAAGACAGAAACAGTTGAATTTTTGTTCCAAGATCTGTTGATCCAAGAATAGAAACATTTACATTTAGAAGGTACATTTTCATAACAGCATCCCTTATCACTTATTGCCATGACAGGCACCCAAGAACAATGTGCACTCAGAGACATCTCCAGTTTAATAATTTTTTTGCAGCTTGTGCATACAAGTTTACTATTTTTTAAATGCATTTCCTATACTAGACTCTTCTTACTAAAAAAGTGAATTTAAAAACTTCAAACCATGGCAATGACAGATCCTTTTTGCACAAGGAACTCAGAAGAAGTGTAGAGTTAAACATCTACCATTGTTTCAAGGCACAAGACTGCCCATTTGTTGATCAGAGACAGATTAAAACCTATTGCAAAGTCCCAGTTTCCCACTGCAGAAGAATTCAGTTAAGAGGCATTCACAATAGTTTTCTATGCGATGTTTTTATCCACAAGACCACTGGTTTTAATTAGAGATATCCTACACAAACAATTATTGCAGAGCCACTAAACGAGTTCCAGGAATGTGACAATCCAGTCCTCATCTTCATTAGTGCCAATTTAGACAATCCAGTTTTCTATTTCTCTAATGGAAAATCTTTTCTATTAAAATAAATACTTGGGTCAGACCCTGGAGTGGAAAACATAGCTGGGAGGAAAGTTTGTTTATAGAAGGTTTCCTTAATCTGGCTAGGAATTCACTGAATCATTGAGGTACTGCTTGGAAGGTACCTCTGGATGTTGCCAGTCTAGCCTTCTGCTCAAAGCAGTATTATCACCAACACAGGATTATGTCAGCTGTGGCTCTGCCCAGACAAATCTTCTACAGCCCCTGGTATGGAGAACCATGCTGCCTCTGGATGACCTGTGCTGGTCCTACACCAACCTCCTGGTGAGCAGGTATCTCCCAACATCCACCATAAACCAGCCAAACTGCAGTATGTGGTCATCAGCTTGTATTTCTGACAGAAGTTTGGTTCCACTGTAACTGCCCTCTAGGTAGTTGTACACCAGAATGAGAATGTCCCCCAGCTTCCCCCTTCACTAGACCAAACAAGCCTCTCTTTCTCAGATCCCCTTCATAGGTCCCATTTTTTTTAACCTTCCCAGTATCTCTGTTGCTCCCCAGGGCCCAACATTGGATAGAGAGTTTCAGTTGTGCTCTGACCAATGTTGAGAAAAGAATAACCATTTATCCCCATCTGGCTGTGTTGTGCCCTCCAAAGGTAGCTCACTTTGTGGCTTTCCTTCCTTCCAATGAGAGAGTACACTCATATTATATTTAGCTTGGGATTGACTGTAAACCTCTCAAGTCTGTTTTAGATCCTTGGCTAGCAGAAGAGTGCCAAGAGCTGCCTCACAGCCACTCAGAAGCTGTCCTTAGTGGTCCAAGAAAACACATATAGTGCAAGACCAGGTTAGGAGGTAAGAATTTGAAGTCCTGCTCACAGACAACCAGAAGAGTTTCACCTCTTCTTCCAAATCTAAGTGTATTGACAAAGTCACAGACAATCATGCCCTAAAGCTAAATAAGGGAACCAGTCCTTTTCAGCAGCAGGACTCTTTGTCAGGGATGTACCATTTTGTTAAAGCCAAGTCACTCAGACATGTCAGGAAATATGGACAGAGGTTTTTGGTCTAGAATCCATCAATCACTTTTTGGCCAATAAGGAGAGCTAGTTAACAACCTCAAGTTTTTAAATCTTACATAAGACACCCCGGCACAGCTCTATTTCTTGGGGAAAAAAAAACAAAACAAAACAACTTCAACATTTGAGTGTTAAGATAAAAATAATTTTCAGTGTATGGAAGTTGCTGACAAACCAAGTTGCTCTTCTATGGACAGTATGCCCACATGCAACTCTAACACATAATTAAAAGAAGGCAGGTATGTGCACATACAGTTTTGATGTTGAAAAACCCATTAAAGCCTCAAGTTTGCACATCCTTCAGCAAATGAGTAACTGTATGCACAGGCTGTACACACACACTGAAACACTTCCATGGGCACAGATCCAGTGTTTTTCATACCACACGTTTTTAGACTACTGAAGCCTTGGTGTTTGTGATAATGACACAATTTCCAGACAGTAGCAGTGTACTCTGTGAAACAATTTCAGGTGAGCAGTGCACTGGCAGGGGCTTATCTTCCAAATAGAACTAAAGCATGCAACCAAACCAATTTACAGTGAGAAGAGAGAATTCCTTAATGAAGAGCAATTATGCCATTTAGTACACAAAATTCTCCTGAAGATTTCAGTATTTTCTCTTGGGTTTACTTCTTTTTGCTAGCAGATATTTACTGTCCAACCTGGTTCTCCTTTCAGAGATGGTCACCAAACCAAACAACTCTCAAGGAAACAAATGGTTACACAAAGCAGATGGAAGTATAAAAAGAATGAATGCAAAGCAGGTGAAAAAGGACAGAGACACCTTACACCCACCTTTCAGAACTGGAATAGACCAAGAGCACATGAAGAAGAGAGCTGAATATGCTCTCCTTACAGTAAATCAGCACAAGAAGAATTGCCTCAGAGCCAGCTTTAAGCAAAACTGGATTGTGAGAGGAAAGCAGTAATACTTCACTTCCTTGAAATGCATCCAGTATCTGTACCAATTCTTTGCTGTGTACTATTAGCAAAGTAGCTAGCAAGAGCTAGCTTGATCCCTGAATAAAACCACAGGATTCAGTCCCAGCAATAGCCAGTAATTTCATCAGTTCAAAGAAATGGTGAGCTCAGAGAGACCCATTGTAGAACACCAAGAAACAGGGATGGTCTGACCTTCCTTCAGCCCACAGTGTTTATTTCCAAATGCAGTGTTTTAAAAGAACGATTTTTATCCTGGTTTCAAATGCCTTCTGAAATTCTGAGATGCTTTATGTTCTGAAAGAGTACTGAAAAAAAACATTTCACAGAACAGCCATTCACAAAAGGAAAACAAAGCAAACTCCTTCCCCCACCATCTTTAAACTGCTGCATGCTCTACCTACTCTCAACAATAAACTGGAGACATACAAGATTCCTCACCTTTCTTCCTCCACCATGGTCCTTCTTGGATCGAGTATGACAGTTCTTTAAACTCAATATTCACAGCTGGTCTGCGGGGTAGGTAGGAGAAACGATGAGCTTCTGTCAGAGTATTGTCCATTTTTTTTAGATGTCCATTCATCAGTCGAATATCTTGGTTATCTGTGCCATTTGAGACCACTTCATCCACCGAAACACACACTGACTTTGGTTCAGCCATGGTACAAGCAGGATTGCTGCCGTTCTAGAGGGGAAAATTTGGAGAATGGGAAAATTTAACAAACTTTTATTTAGGAACATATTTCAAAACTGCCTTTGTTAGAAGAATTTTCTTGAAATAACACAAAAATCCAGCACAGTAATGCACTGAAGGTTAAAGGGAAAAAAAAAAAAAAAACAACAAAAACTAGTCTTTTGTTTGTTCTACCAGTGTTGACAGAAGAGGTCTTGCTCCTGCAGCATACAAAGGGGAAGTTCCTTTAGAACCAGATTACCCTCAAAGGGTATATACCCAGCACATTAATATCTTCAGAAAAGAATAGCTCCTGCACCAGATTAATAAAACATTGTAAAGTTCAGTTCTCATTGTATTTGGCTTCTCATGCACTCAAAGAATTTGGTTCTACCTACTCTGATTCCAGAGCTTGTACAAGGACAGAGCTGAAGGAGGAAGGGAGATAGCTGAATTATTATTTGTACAGATATTTCAAAAGACAGCTACTCAAAAATTCAAAGAGCTCTTATTCCTCTCGATCAAAATATACTTCTGTAAATGTGAAACTGCACAAGTTATATTAATGCAAATTTTGAAATGTACTATTTAGTGCCTTATTTGCCTCTGCACTAATCCTTCTGGAGCCTTTGCAAGCTAAAACAGTACGACTTCTTTCCAAGAGGTCTGTTAGGAAAGCACAGCACTTTTCACCAAAATCCTTGCACAGTTTCCTTGCTTGACAATGATCCCTAATGGAAATCTTATCAGCTACATAAACATGCTTCAGTACTTGCACCACTGGCACAGTAAGGTCAATGCTTTACAGTTACAGCCATATCTCTTACTACACTGTGCCCATCACAGCACTCATTTCAATTCCATTTGGCATTTTTTGGACTGAATCTCTTTCACCTCCTATCCTCACCATGAAATGCCACCTGCTTTTCTCTTCTTTTTTTATTATGCACGTAAAATCTGAACTTTATCCATTCCTTTCAATACCAGCAGGATGTGTGTAACACCAAAACCAAAACATTATTGCATTTTCTTCAACTAAGGAGAATTTTGAACAGTTCAGGTGCTGCTCATTGTCAGCTGTTGTTTAGAGTATGTCATAAACAATGACCAACATCTGCACAGTTGTCCATTAGAAAAAACTTAAATTTTTAATGCAGATCTGTATTGGAAAATACTTCTGTAGGTGGTTTATGTTCTAGGCTTCCCATGTAGTCACATATGCCCAGGAGTCTCAATATTCCCAAAGGTATCTCTTGGAAAGCAGATGCGCTGCACTACTTTTCAAGGAATCAGTGTTGAATACCCTCACAGAAAGAGGTGTAGGTCATGGCCCCATCTTCTCCTACTTGTCCTCCAGTGCAACTAAGAATTCACATTGCCTCTTTCATTGAGCCATTTTCATGCTCTCTGTCATGGTTAATGGTCTTCACTTTTATGTTGTAAAAGCAATGCTGCTCAGATCAGTAACTTGCCATGAATGCTGATGAAAAATATGAAAAAAACCCAGTCCTACATAACCACTATATACCTAACGTCTTAAGGTGCTTCAAGTACGAGCTCCAAGTTCTGAATGCTAAAAATCAACTCCCCCCATTACATTTTATCAATAAAGCAATTTTAATCATGCTCTCAGCTTACTCAGAGGTCAGGTATCCAGTAACACTTATTCCCGATTTCTTAAATAGTTGTCTGTAACAGCATGTAATTTGAACATAGCAAGAGTAATGTGAAACGTCTTAAAACTGAACAATTAAAGTAGTGGAACCTCCATCTTTCCTGAGAAATAAGAGAAGGTGAATTCACAATATTCTTTACTGAATGTTCTCAAAGCTTACTTTGGAAGTCGTAAGCTGATTGATTCAAAGGAGCCACTAAGCATCTTCACACATCAGAGGAAATATCCAAACACTAAGAGTCAAGGAGCAGGTCACCTTGAGTATTCAATGGACAGCCAGAGCTCCTCCAGTTTAGATCAATTCAGACACATCTTTTGGAGAAGGCCCTTGTCTCTGCCTACTTAATGATCACTGAGTAAAAAGCCAGAGACTTCTTTTCCTGGGACATTAAACAAAGCATTTCAGCCATGCAGTCAACTGAAATGCTTGTTTTCAGCAGATGGTGACACAGAGTCCTGCCAGACCTCAGTCACACATCTGCCTCTTTCAGGGAACACCTGTCAATGGGCAAGAATCTTCCCCCAGCACATGGGGTGGCAGAAATGGCTCCCATTAGCAGGATCATTTCTGCTTGCTCAAAGGTGGCCAACTCCCACTGCTACCACAGCCACAGACCCCTATTATAGGTAGGGACATCTCCAACTTGACCAAGTTGCTCACAGCCCCATCCAACCTGGCCTTGAACACTGCCAGCGAGGAGGCATCCACAGCTTCCCTGGGCAACCCCTGCCAGTGTCTCACCACCCTAACAGTGACGAATTTCTTCCTAATGTCTAACATAAATCTACCCCCTTACAGTTTGAGACCATTACCCTTTGTCCTACTGCTACATGCCCCTACAAATGTCCTTCCCACCTTTCCTGTAGGCCCCCTCCCTATCCTGGAGGGCTGCTATAAGCTGCCCAGGGAGCGCTCTCTTCTCCCGGCTGCACAACCCCAACTCTCTCAGCCTGCCAACACAGGAGACGTTCTCAAAGACCCGGTCTCGCATCTCGGTCACATTCATAGAGTTTTATTTCCCATATAGTTTTATTTCGCCAGTAAGGAGCTGGGCTACTTCCCAGTGCCCACTCGGCCCGGTACCAGCCAGCACCCCGCAGAAAGGTCCCCCCAGGCTCTGTCCCAGACACCTCCCACCGAGCCCGTCCCCGACCCTCACCCTCCCCTCCCCTCGCCCCGGGTGTTATGCAAAGGTGACGGTCGCTCCGCAAATCTGTTTTGGAAACCACGGGGCTGAGGGAGCATGCTCGGAGCAGCCGCTAATCCCCCCCGCCTTGGCTACAGCCCAGAGGTAACCAGCGGTCAAACCCCCGCCATGCGCCGCCGGTCCCCTTCACGCTCCCCGCCGCCGATCGGGGGCTGCCCTGCACCTGGTACCTGCCACCCCACCGCAGGATGCGGTTCCGGGCCCATTGACCACCCCCGGTTTTCCCTCAGGAAGAGCGGGAATGCACCCCGCAGAGTCCTCCCTCCCTCCCTCCCTCCGTCCCGCCCCAGCCCCGCATCCCACCCGGCCTCTCGCCCGCGACCCCCCGGGAGAGGGAGGGAGGCAGGGAGAGAGCAGGCAGCCCCTTACCAAAGCGGTGCCCAGGGAGAAAGCAGCCATCAGACATGCCATGTGCCCCGCTGCCCGCCCGGCTGCTGGCGGCGAAGCTCTCGAGTGCCGCCTCTCCTCCCCGGCTGCCTGCGGGAGGCGGTCAGGGAGGGAGGGAGGGAGGGAAGGAGGGAGAAAGGGCGGGAGGATGCAGCCTCTCCCCCGCTGCGCTGGAGTCGCCTCCACCCCGACCCCCGCCGCGGGTCTGTGCAGCACCGGCGGGATGGTAGCAAGCCCGGAGGGGCACTCCTGCGCCGGGGGGAAGGTGTGGTCCTGGCCCCCGCTGCGGGCAGTACCCCTTGGAGGAGGTGGTCGTGGGTTTCCTGCTGCGAAACAGCCGGCAGACACTTCTCCAGGGGGCCGGAGGTGGCTGGGCGGGACGTGCCCGGGGACTTGGGGGCACTGGATATTAGAAATAATTGGATATGAGGTTGGATAGTAGAAAGAATTTCTTGACGGGGAGGGTGATCAGACATTGGAATGGGCTGCCCAGGGAAGCAGTGGATTCTCCATCCCTGGAGATATTTAAAAAGAGACTGGATGTGGCACTCAGTGCCATGGGCTGGTAACTGCAGCGGTGGTGGTCAAGGGTTGGACTTGATGATCTCTGAGGTCCCTTCCAACCCAGCCAATTCTGTGATCCTATGATTCTATGATTGCTTCTGCACTCATGGCTGGCACAGTTTGCGGCCCGTCTTCCCAATGAGCTCCAGGAGGGGACGTGGGATGTCAGTCCCTGAGGAAACAGGGGGAGTCGAGGCACCATCTGATTGTATCATCCTGCCCGCATGGCACTTCTGACCCTGGGATATGTGCATCGTTTGTAAGCTGAGCAAGCGGTTGTGGCTCAGAAATTGAGGAAAAGGAAGGTTGTCACTGAGTTTCCATCTTTGTTCGTTTTTCCCTCAAATTGAAGAACTGCATTTTAGCGAGCTCCTGCAAAGATGAGGTCTGGACCACCCACGTGTCTATGGATGCGCAGTGGGTGGTGGTCACATGCTATTAGGGTTGTGTTGGCATTGCTGTCTTTAACACAGATACACAAATAAATGTTGAGTTGGATTCATTAGCTGTGCTACCCAGAGGCAGAAAGCTCTGCCCAACCTGTTCACCAAGAAGTTGGATACTGGAAGACTCGCCAACCTTTGAAATTATGTACTTGCTGTGCCTGTTTTTGGCATGTGCTGAGACTCCCTCTCTGTTCCTCTGGGAGCAGCAGGAAGACACAGTAATTTGTATCAGGGGTCTGAGAATTGGATTCAGAGCATCTACCAAACATTACATATTTGAGCTCATAAGCTAAGCAGGGAGTTTTCCATAATGCTTGGTGCTCATATAGCATTGCTCAGACATAGAGGTAATCTTCCTGGAGTCTCTGGAATGTATTTTATCCTTGCTGAGCTGTGGAGGGGTGTGGTAAACATGTTGCACTGTACTGAGAGGAGAGAGCTGCTGCAAAGAACCTCTGCACTGGCTCAGGCAGAGGCCCATCTCCAACAGCACCTTCCCTCCAAGTGGTGATATGGAGATGAATGCTCAAAGAAGAGCTCAAACACAGGGCTGGCTTGTCTTCCTGGTACTCTCCCAGGCTACAGATGTTACTAGCCCAATGGCTTCCAGACATAATTGTCACCCCTGAATGTGCTAATGACCCTCAATAGATGCCTCTTCTATGAGAGAAGACTCCCCCTTTGAAGCTTACGGACTTTGACTGTCCACTACAACCCATTGCCAAGGAGTAGAGCGTGGAGACACACTGAGCTTGAGTATGGATTCAGACTGTAGATGTAGATGAAGAGAAATTTTTACTTACAGCTCGTGTATTGATGAGGAAATGCCTACTTGCTGTGGAAAACCAGAACAAACACAGACAAGCCCATCCAGAAGTCCTCACTGAAGGCTTGAATTGCTTTTGAGAATAAATTTGAAATAAATTATCTCCTAAGATTAAAAATAAGAAGAAATTATGAAGCATTCTTCCACTGAGGGTCCAACACATTTCTAGATCATCTAAAATTTATTCAAGCTTGTTTCCTGTATTTTCCCTTATAAACAATGAGAAACTTGCATTATCTCCCTATAGGACCTGAAAAGGGCTGTGAAATACTGCTGTATGTGTTTAAGGTATTTACAGAGTGAACAAAACTGCTTAAAGATATATTCTAACTGTGAGGTAGAACAAGATATACAGAGGGACGAAGAGACACTGTGATCATGGTGTATGTGTGATATGGACCCATCACAATACTTGCTGTCCTCTGTTATAACTACTTAAAGGCTCAGGAAGAAGAAAGACAACATAAAGGCTATAATGAAACTTAAATGTACAGTACTGAAAGCAGCTGCACAAACAAATGTTTTAGCTCCATCTGTAAGCAGCTTAGGGTACTAAGGGCTGAACTGTTCCCTTCACATGCCAGTCACAGAATCACTGAATGGTAGAGGCTGGAAGTCAGCGCTGGAGACCACCTTGCCGAACCCCCTGATAAAGCAGTTTCACCTAGAGAAGGTTGCACGGGATGGTGTCCAGGTGGGGTTTGAGTATCTCCAGAGAAGGGTACTGCACAACCTGTCTGGGCAGCCTGCTCCAGTGCTCTGTCACCCCCAGACAGAGTAAAGAAGTTTTTCCTCTTGTTCAGGTGGAACTTCCTGTGTTCCAGTTTGCGCCTGCTGCTCCTCATCCCACTGCTGAGCACCACTGAAAAGAGCCTGGCCCCATCCTCTTGACACCCATCCTTTAGATATTCATAAGCATGGATAAGATCCCCTCTCAGTCTTCTCCAGGCTAAAGAGACCCAGGTCTTTCAGCCTTTCCTCATAAGAGATGATGCTCTGACCATATAATCATCTTTGTAGCCCTTCATAGAAAGGCACATGTGGCCTGTTGGCTGCAGGGCTGCTCACACTGCCTGCCTGGGCTCACCCATGTTGCCATCTCTGTCATTTTGCTGCCCCTTTTCACGGGCCAGTAACGTGCAAGGAGGAGTGTTGCTCTGAGTTCATGAGACCTTATGGGCCCCAGATCAATGAAGTGATGGCTCCTCTATTGATACGATGATGGCTGAAGTAGTGTGGGCCCAGCTGTGTATTCACCATACTGCTTTTAGATGGATGAAATGGCATAGAGGCAAAGATGTTGGGCATGGTACAAAGACAAGTGATGACTTGACCTTGAAGCCTTAAACACCACTCCTGTCACCTTCCATGAGGTTTTTTCTGAGCAGGAGTACATTATTAGATCCTGAGGGCTTATTTTTTTTTCCTGGTGGCCACAGTATCAGTATCTAAGGGAGCTTCTTGTAAAACACTGAGACATAAAACAGGTTTCTCAGAAACCAAGTTCTATTTGGTATCTATTTTGATACCACACAGGAAAAAAAATGATTACATAAGACTAAGCATACTAAAAATAGTAGTCTCCTGCATTCCTGCATTCCCTCATTAACTCTTCCATTAACTTTACAGGTGATCCCCTGGTCCCTGCAGACAAAAAGATCAAGAGCACAACTTTGTGGGGGAAAAGGAAGATAGATATAAAACTGTACTAAAAAATTCAGGACAAAAAAAAAAAAAAAAAAAAAAAAAAGGAATCTGCAAATGAAGGTAAGGACAAGCAGGCAGGGACATAATTCTGACTCTTAAAATAGATGACGAAATAGTAGCTTCCAGGCTTTCCAGCAGGGTAAGCATTACAAACAGTAGACTAGAGCATCCCACAGGAAGAAAAAAGGACATCGCAAGCAGAAATGCACTGGGAAGGGCAGGGCAAAGTGGAAATGCACCAGCTCCAGGGGAGGGCAGATATACAGCACAGCCATGGGACACATTTAGTGCAGTACTAATAGCTCTGGTGTCTCTGTACAAGAACTAGTTCATGTATAGAAGTAGTATAGCCTGGGGAAATTCAGAGGCCAGCATGGACTTATCTGCTGAGATATGACATGTAAGAAAAGTTCAGCTTAGAAGTGTGGAAGATGCAGATAAGAAAGTCTAAACTATGAAAGGCAAAACATTTTAGATGAAGTTTTCATTAAAAAAACCCCAAACCAACAACTTTAACTACTTGCAACTTGATGCCAATTTAATCTGGTCTGGGCAGAATTTAAGGAATTCTGTGGAAAAAAAATTAAGGAGCTTTTGAGATGAATGTCCTTTAAAAAAATTATAAAAAACAAACAAACAAACAAACAAAAAAACCCAAAACCAATAACCCTCTGAGGATTTAGTTTCCAAATCATGTTTCTAAATCTACCTAAAAAGTCAAAGGAACTGAGAGTACAAAGAAACGTATCCTACATGAAATACTCATGTGATTATTAGACCTAAATAAAACCACCACCACAACAACAGTTTATCCCAGAGTGTCACTTTGCTATTTGAAAATATACTAAATGTCCTAAAAACTCTGTTCCAGTAGTCTTTGACAGTGGGCTGGAAATTTGAAGAAGCATCTTACTAAAATACAATAAACCCCTGAATTAGATCACATTTTTCTTTTCCCTTCCCCTTGTTCCCATCCCCTATTTAATGGAACAACAGTCAACCTCTCACAATTTTGTCATGTCTTTTTTATGCATGATATTAATACTTCCCTATATATACAATAAATGTTCACATAATGCTATTTGAGAAGAATGTGATCATTCACTTTAAACAGATCTGCCTTCAGATCTATTTAATACCGAAGAACAGAATCAGTCATTCCTTTCAGGTTAGGTATATTCTATAATGGGTGGGATTCATCTCTGATTTTAGTTGCCTAGAAAATTGGTATCTGAGCTAGTCATGCAGGCTCTGTTTCAGTCAGTGGAGAGAAACGGGCATTCCCTAAAGAGAATTCAGTCTCTCCTTCTTAAATAACTTAATTTCAGATGGATTCTTGTCCTGGTTTCATCTGGAATGGTGCTGGTTTTCTTCTCAGCTAGAATAGCGCTATGTTTTGGATTTAGTATGGGATTTGGAATGACAAGAATGTTGACAATACACCGGTGTTTTTAGTTGTTGCTAAGAAATCAAGTACTTTTCAGCTTCTGATACTGCCCTGCCAGTGAGTAGGCTGGGGGTGCACAGAGGTTGGGTGAGGACACGGCTGGGACAGCTGACCTCAGCTGACCAAAGGGATATTCCATAATATATGATGTCACCATATAAAGCTGAGGGAAAAGAAGGCACAGGGCAATGTTCAGAGCGATGGCACTTGTCTTCTTCCCAAGTCACTGCTACAAGTAGTGGAGCCCAGCTGTCCTGTAGATGGCTGCACACCTGCTTGCCCATGGGAAGGGATGAACAAACTCCTTGGTTTGCTTTGCTTACATGTGCAGCTTTTGCTTTACCTATTCAGCTGTCTTTAACTCATGAGTTCTCATTTATTGCTCTTCCTTCCTCCATCCCACCTGGGCACAAGAAGCAAGCAGCTCTGTGGTGTTTAGTTGCTGGCTGGGGCTAAACCACAGCAGTCCTGGATCCATCTTGGCTTTGCTATCAGGTGGGGAGGGCTCCAGGCACCTGACTTGGAATAGACATGGCCAGTGTCACAGAGACAGATACCACCTAAGATGTGTTCTTATGCCACTTTTGTCTTCAACTAACATTTCCAGGAATAACACAAGAGGTTTCACAGGTTTATTTTATGGAAGATTTTATCAGTTTTTTTATGTCTGGGTTCTGAAATGTCCCTCTTCTGAGATCCAAAGACAACAAATTCAAGAGCAAACCACCAACATATTTCTGGACAGTTTTAGATGCAGTTCATTCCTATGGCTACTCGTAGGAATCCCAAGGAATCCAAATTACTTCTGTGCAGAGGGTTATTTCTTTGATCATTTTTGTTCGAGGAAGTGAGAGGAAGTGAGAGGAATAGCACTGTAAAGATGCAATAGTGGGTACAATGGATTAGCTCATCTCTGCAGGAGATGATGGTCCATTAGTCTGTATCTAAGTAGTCTTCTGTTGCCATAGCCATCTGATCCCAAGACATGCTAAGAGAAAGCAAAACACATCAACAGTCTTCCTGATTGAACAAATTGGGTTATTTTGTCAAAGACTGAGATTAATTTATACCGGCTGATGGCATTCATGACTCTAGAGTCAACATAACATGCTCACAGCATATTTACTTTCCCTCAAAGATCATGAGACGAGAAATAAAAAAATTTTCTGTCACCTGTGTATCATTCTGGAAGCACAGACAGACATGCTGAGGCCCTTCTCCAGGTCCTCAGCACAGAGGCTATTTCATCATACATATTTCTGCATTCCTACAGTGCAGGCTCCCTCAATTATACTGCCCTTGTTATCACCAGGCATGCAAACACATTGCTCAGACTAATGGCTGGAAATCACAGATAAGATTCACTGGATTTTAAGCATCATTTTTCCCTGGACTGCACCTTCTCTGACCACAGCATTGGGGTCTGGGCATAAGGGAGAAAACAGTAGCAGTAGTTACCATGGGGAAAAACTTCAGCAGCCCTGTTGTAAGCAGGTTAGGTGAAGAAATTATTCTCCCAGTCCCATGAAAAAGTGCAGTCTCAGTTCACAACGTAACTTGAAAATTAGGCATGGCAACAATCTTCTCATATCCTTTGCCAGCTTAGGCTCCCTATACAGTGCCAAGGGAGGAAGTCAGGCACCTGGGAGAGGAACACAGAGACATCATCAGGAAAAGTTAGGCAGAAATGACAGTCTGTCAGTGTGGAGAGATGAGATCCTTGGAGTCACTGGCACAGCTAATAGAGGGTGGTGTTCTCGGAACCCTGCAAATAATTTGGCACCATCACAAACATCACAGCCATAGAATTCATTAGTGCCTGACTTTCTTGGACAGTCCACAGGCCTGACATGAAAGCCTTTCATGATGAGCCTTTCCTAATCCACCTGTATTTAGTCACTGACAGGCTGATACACATCAGACTGAGAGGCCACACCTACTAGTCTGGTCCCTTGTATGTCACTGGTCCTTCACTCATGCTCAGTCAGCCTGTATGGGAGTCAGTATTATTCAGTTCTCTTTTGAGCAGGTATTCTGGATTTATTTGAAAGTGTTAAACCAAGGAAGGGCAAGGTTACCTGTGATACTTCATTCCATCAGATTGTCATTTGCTGTAAAATGATACGTATTTACATGTCTACTTCAGTTTTCAACTATCTGTTTATATGTGTAATTAATCACGTTAAAAAGTCCAGTTTGGTACTTTTCCCTACCCTGGTCTTAAGAAGGTAGATGCTTAGACATACTTAATCAAGTTAGATCCGATCTTCTTTTTGCTAAACTGAACACTTTAGGTCTATGTGTAAGGCCTTTTCTCCTGCTATCTAATCATTTGTGTCTCTTTTTTATTCCTTCTCAGCCTCTCTTTAGAGCAGTTGGTGCCGAAACTTGATGTAGCATTCCAGTGTTCATCCCACTAATGCCATGTTGAGCGTTAACAAGGCCTTGCTCCTGTCCTGCTTATGCACTCTTAATCCAAGCATCCCATTAACCTTTTCTGATCACAGAACAACTATGGGAGCTTGTGCTGGTTTGCTTATTCTTTGATTGCCAAATCCTTTTCTGTGTCTATTACTGCTGGGATAAAACACCCTGTTCTGTAGGCATGACTTTCATTCCTTATTCCTAAAAGTATTATCTGTGCAGTCAATTAGTTTATATACATTTTTCTTTAGCAGGTCAGGCTGATCAAGAAGTCAAGATTGTTGTGTGCAACAGTTCTAGCCTCTTTGTTTACCATTCTGCATAAATCACACACTTTAATCAGCAGAGGAGTTATATTTACTTCTGAATCATCAATGCAAATATTTAATCACTTCAGGCCTAACACTATCTGCAGTGCAATCTTAATCAAAATATGCCCATTAGAAGCTTCCCCAGTGATGACTGAGTTATATGAGTTTACCAGTTGTTAAACTATTTATCTTATTATATTGTACAGTATTGGACAAGTTGTTGTAGGATACCAAATCAAATCTCACAAGAATGTAGCTATATCCACATGTGAGAATACCTATTATTTTCATAAGTCAGGCTGGTACCTGCTCAAAGAAAAGGGCTGATCTGGCTGGGGCAGACTCAGAAAACTACAGTCATCTGAGCACATGTCAATATAGATCTTGTTTGATATTCATTATTAAAGCCATACTGTTCTTCCACTTTGAGCTGGTGTCACAGACCCCAGCCTAATCCAGCCACTACTCTGTCCTTTTATGAATTCTGGTGCCACATTTTTAGGAATGATGGTGTTTCCCCAGTCCTCTGGATTTTATTCAATGTGATCCAGGTTGTCTGTAGAAATATTTTAGGAATCATGACTATAAACTATCCAGGCCAATGATTTATAAGTTTAGTACCAGCAAGTGCATTGTCTTCTATCCTAAGGACCTGAAAAGTACTTCTTTGTCTTCACTGGTGTGCTCATACCATGCAGCTCCTTTCCAGATTTTATTAAATTACTCTGGTTTTTTTAAGTGCTATGAGTCATGTGAGGTTCATAGTGGGTCTGTCCCATAAACAGAGCACTACTGGGACTCTTGATGCCTTGCTTATGAACACGCAGAGTGGCATCAGTGGTCCCTCAGCAACCACTGACTTCCAGTCCAGTGAGACAAAAAGTACCTTGCTACTCTATGTTGGGCACAGTGCTTTTGAATGTTATCAGTTTGCTACTTCTAGAAATTCTAACAATTGTTTACTACTGACAGCTGCAGAATAAAGCTCTTTTCCCATGTTAAAATCTTCCTGCTTTAATTTCCACAAAGATGCACTCTGGGTACTGTGTAAACAGTAAGCATCCCTCTTTTTTCATTTTTTATTTTGAACCATTCAGATCTACTTTCCACATCACCTGAGCGTACACTGAGTGCAGCTGGAGTTTCCAGATGTAGAGCACCCTTGGTGAGAAACTCCTTACAACCTAGTGAGAAACTCCTTACAACCATGTATGCACATCCTCATGGTATAATGCATGCTCAGTGGCATGTGTCCACACACCAGTTCAGATAACTTTTCTGAATAAAAGAGAACAGACCTAAGGGACCCAACAACACAACCCCACAGCAGATGAAAGTGTACCATTTTGCTCAAGATACACTTCCAGTCTTGTAGCAGCCTGCTAGCTTTTTTGTTGGAAAAGGAAGGTGAAGAAGGATTAGGTGAAGAGGGTTAGGGGAATAAGGAAACTTCAAGCAAGTGATGGACATTTTCACTGTTTGGCTCCCCACCAGGCTAGCTGACATGGTGGATTGAAGGCCAAAAACTGCAGCCCCCCTGGCCAGAGTCTGAGCAAGCTGACAGGTAAACAAGCAAGTTCCTGCAGAGACATTTGACTCTGGCAGTTTCCCAGTGTAATGTTTTTTGGTCTGAAGACGTGACAGCTAATTGTGTACTCTGGCTCTGTCAGAGGTAATTGCAAAATTGAATAGCCATTTTACTCTCTTTTAAGCCCCTCAGCTCCCCCCAGTTCTTTTAAAAGCTCAACTAAAAAAAGTCAACTAAAAAATAAATCCCTAAATGTGGTGCTTGTAACCCTAATGAAAGAATGACTAAAATCATCATGAAATAATTACAAGCTATATTGTGCAATGTAGAGTATAAAGAGGGAGATCTTAGCTACCCATGGGGAGATCATTTAACAAAAGAGAATAAGACAGGGACAATGCAATACAAGTTGTAGGATAAAGCAGGAAACTCCATTTCCTCATATTTAAGATATCAATCACTCCTGCCATTGCACAACCAGAATAAAATCAGATTACCCTTTACAATGACCTGAGAGCTTTCTTTGCTAGGTTTCGGGGTTTTTTGGCAGTGACAGCCTAGGCCATATTTTCCTGTAAGTGAAATATAAATTCACCTTGCACACATTTGCACCATCATGCTGCACTAGGGTTGCACTAGGTTGCACTAGGGGCAACCCAGCAAATACGGAATTATTACAGCAAAGCAGGAAACAGTAGTGTAAGACTGAACAACTCAAGGTGAAGGGAGTTTTCAAGCATGGCATAAGCTTTTTGCTAGAATTAAGGAAATTGTTCACAGAGCATTGTGACCACACTCATTATTAATAACAAGCCAACCACAAGGCTTCCTGCCCATGTAAAAGGGAAAAGGAAGGAAGGAGAGGTTTGTCTGGTTTCCATCACATTATCAGACGAGAAATCCACTGCTGCCAGCTTGCTTGTCTGAGACAAGCAGTTTGCTTGCAGAGAGAATCAGAACAGATGTCTCCTGTCATGCTTGCACAGCAATAACTTGTCCCTGTGTCCTGACTGCTCTCAGGGCCCCATGTATCAGGCACAAGTTTACAAGGCTGGGCAGTGATCTGTCATGAAGAAATGAAAGTAACAATTTTCTCTAACAAGTTTCCTCTGTCACTATGCACTGACAAATCCTAGAGAGTTAACATTAAAGGGGTTTCAGCATGTCCCCGCTTTAATGCCGTTTTTTTTTTTTGCTTTTTCATATCTTCCTCACTCTTCCTACATAATCTGCACATGCACATGCCTTTTTTACATCCTGGCTTGCACATTCTTTGCTCATGCACCTGATCTGGTTGCAGCTCTACATGCAGGCTGCAGGGTGGGAGGCTGCAGCACAGCAATAGGAACAAAGGTAAGTGCAGTAGTGTACTGGTGCCACTATACATCTTCTCTAACGTGTGTGTGTTGAGGTCAAGTTACGTTTTGATAGGCATAGTGAGAGTGACATAGGATGGAAAGACACAACAAATGTATGTCCTATTCTACATGGCTTCTTCCAAGGTCAAAGTCCTGTTGGTGAGACCTCCATGCCCATTTCACTCAAAGTGAAAAGCAGAGGAAAGGCACCAGTCATGAAAGGCATTGTGGCATATATACCCTCTGGGCCATTATTAGCAAAATCCTGGAAAAAACAGAAAAATTCTTGTGCTGGCTGTGTGCCTGCAGAGCCACAGGCTCCCAGTTAGGTGGTGCTGGTGCTAAACTCTTCATGCCTGCAAAAATTCCTACTTTTTCTCCGTGACCTAATATGATGCCCTGCCCAGGCCTACAATGTCACAGACCTGCTGATCCACCTCACCAGGAGTTGGCGTGATGGCCAAAGACATGAAAGATGGAGAGGGGGGTTTCTTCTGATTATCCTGTCAGAACCTATGACCTAGTGTTGCTCTACTTTCCCTTCAGAGTCAACAGAGAGAAACAGGCATTTTGGGGTGATTTAATCTCATCTGAAGTAGAGACCTAAAACAGGGAAGATCAATAATGTCAGGAAGGTGCCCATTTTTCCCTGCTTACAAGAGGCCATCCCAAAGCCTTCAGCTCTGTCACAACATCATTCAGCTCCATCTCTGGGAAGTCATGGTCTGCCAGGGAGGGCTCCCTCCTCCTGGACAGCCCTGCTAGGTATCAGCCCCCAGTTCCCACCTCTGGCCAAGGGTTGGCTAGACTTCTTCTGGAAAGACAGAAAGGACAGCTGAGAGATGATACAGCCCATGCATTTGGCCCTGAAGAGCTGTTCACTTGTGCATGGCTGTAGGGTTATAGCACATTACTTGCCCTGAGTGACACAGCAGTGACCAACCTGAGACAAGCAGGTAGCCTGCTGTTGCCATGTACTACCAATCATGAATGCTTATTTCCTTGTTCCAGGGGTGACTTCAGTGAGTACCAGTCACAGATTTAGGCACAGTTCAACAGAAATGAAGGATTTAAAGGATTTAAAAACTAATGGCCCAATATTCACACTCTTATTTGTGATACTCACAAGCAAGCAAGTTCACTGATAAGCAAGTTCCAGCACTCTGCAGCTGTCCATTTCTTCAGGCAGAAGAGTGATTAGACATGTAAAATGACCTTAGTGATGGGTAAGGAAAAAGTGGTAGTTTAGGAAAATAACAGTTGGAATGCCACATTTTTAAATTAGCTGAGAGCTAGTATTTAATTACATTTTTGATACATAGGGTGTTTTCTTACACAGATAATTTAGCCATACTTTAAAAAAATATATCTTTTTTACTGTTAATTTACCTAAGCTGCTGATTTAGTGAGTCCAATGTAAAAATCAACATGAGGAACATATGAAAAGACAAAGAGTCCTTACACTGCATAAGCCTTCTGAATGTGAGAAGTCAAATTAAGGTTTTCAATTAACCTTTTATTCAGAATAATAGGGTGTTTATTCTTGCAATGAGACGTATAAAAGTTTAGGAGCTGCTTTTGATACCAGACTAGCATGACAGAAATTCTATGGCAAAGTCAGACAAACACATCAGTCCCCTGCTCAGAGTGCAGGTCACTGCTCCTTGCTCCCTGAACACTTGCTTCACGTGTGTCTGGCATGATGCCATTCTCACCTCACCTTGCACAAACCCAGAACACACAGAAGAAAGCAGAAGAGGAGTATGTGGAGGAAACAAATCAAAACCTCTTTCTTTGAGTGCGTTCACAGAGTTCAGAACTATGCTTTAAACTGCTACTGAGGCACTCAGTGAGACATGGAGGATAAGACTGAGATTCCCACCTGCACCTTTATCCTTTTCCTTTCCCACGTTCACCTTTGTCCTTTTCCTTTTTTGACTGTAATTCCTCCATGAGGTTACCTGAATCTGTAGCTAAAGAGCTACATGGCTCTTCATGCCTGTGACAGCATGGCCAGAGTCTGCCCCCAGGGCACAGCTAAGGTGACCCAGAGGCAGCAGAAATTCCCATTGCCTGTCCTGCACCTCTTTGCTCCGTGTCACCTCTTCAGCACGATGAGGTTTATTCATTTCACAACACTTATGCCACCTCATGCACTGAAAAAGAAGGCCCTTGGAGGGCTCTCAGTTAGAACTCAAGTGCACTTAAGCATTGCAAAGGCCATTGACAGGGAAGTGAGTTTCCAGGTTGCAGACCGGGACAAAAATTCAGGAATTCTTGAACATTTTAGTGAAGCAGATGATACAAGTACAGGGAGCACCATCTTGTGGCTATTGATGCACAGTGCAGCATTTTCTGCATTTGTTACCTTCAGAAATGGACACATTTCCATCTGTACCTAATCAAGGTACTGAGATTTTTGGAACCTCAGATAGTGTTATCCAGTCTAATAAAAATTATTATTATTATTAATAATAATAATATTGTATTATATAATAATAATAATATTATATTAATAATAATAATAAGTAAGCAAACCACAGAACACCCTAGAAACATGCAAACAAACTCCCAACCCCCAAAATATCTTAGAGTATCTTTGAAGTACACTCACACACACATACCCTTTTCTAACTAACCTTGTAGTTATCCTTTCTTGACTGTGCACATCTACTGTGGGGTCACACAGCTGCACTGACTCACTGCAACTACTTGAACCAAACTGGAAGAGCACAGAAATGCAGAAAAGTAAGCTGAACGTGTTGTCAGTGACTGAAGTGGTCATGTATGCAATGCCTTGGGCCCATGGCAGTAAGCAAGTCTTCCTAAAAGCATCCTGACTTGTCTATAATCTTGGCTAAGCTGCATTAATGTAGCTGCCAGGACAGGATCATGGCCAACTCAGAAGAGGACATTTACAACGTCAGTTATAAAAGCTTCAGTTTCTCTGCACTTTGGCCACAACAACCCCATGGGGAGCTCCAGGCTGGGCACAGAGTGGCTGAGAGCAGCCAGGCAGAGAGGGACCTGGGAGTCTGGATTGACAGGAAGCTGAACAGGAGCCAGCAGTGTGCCCAGGTGGCCAAGAAGGCCAATGGCATCCTGGCCTGGATCAGGAACAGCGTGGCCAGCAGGTCCAGGGAAGTGATTCTGCCCCTGTACTCAGCCCTGGTGAGGCCACAGCTCGAGTCCTGTGTCCAGTTCTGGGCCCCTCAGTTCAGGAAGGAGATTGAGGTCCTGGAGCAGGTCCAAAGGAGGGCAACCAGGCTGGTGAAGGGACTCCAGCACAAGTCCTGTGAGGAGAGGCTGAGGGAGCTGGGGGTGTTCAGCCTGGAGAAGAGGAGGCTCAGGGGAGACCTCATCGCTCTCTACAACTCCCTGAAAGGAGGCTGGAGCCGGGGGGGATTGGGCTCTTCTCCCAGGCAACTATCAGCAAGACAAGAGGGCATGGTTTCAAGTTGTGCCAGGGGAAGTTTAGGTTGGATATTAGAAAGAATTTCTTCATGGAGAGGGTGATCAGACATTGGAATGGGCTGCCCAGGGAAGTAGTGGATTCTCCATGCCTGGAGATATTTAAAAAGAGACTGGATGTGGCACTCAGTGCCATGGGCTGGTAACCACAGCGGTAGTGGATCAAGGGTTGGACTTGATGATCTCCGAGGCCCCTTCCAACCCAGCCGATTCTATGATTCTATTCTATGATTTATTTTTGTGACATTTTCTAGCACAACTTCATAACTATCCAGCCACACAAAGACAAGGTGTCCCCCAGACATCAAGAGTAACTGAAGAAAGTTGTGACCCAGGCACTCAGCACACAAGAGCTTTAGTTGCTCAGGGTAAGCTTTTAATTGGGGCTTGGGAGAAAACCAAGTTAATGTGAGCTGACCACATCTTAGTTTCTCACTGCAAGCTTTCTAGCCACAAGTTGAGCACATCCCTAAATGTCTCAAATGTTTGAAAACTGGGTCCTCGAAAGAACCAGTTAACATTGGAAGCAATTGGCAGATGGGCATTTTTAAACAGCAAAAATGTTTAAACCAAACTCCCTTTTGGCAGCAGTGGTACCTGCCTCTGCTCATGAAGTGGGAACTGGGTTTCCTGTAGGCAAATGCAGCAACTTGATCTGGTTAATGGTAGCTAAGTGGGTATGGTATTGATTTGTATCCCCAGAAGGTGGTGTCCTGGGATAGACCAGCTCTCATGAAGAGGAGTAAAAATGATACAGGTTTGCTAAGATTTCCAATGGTAGTATTTAGATACTAGATAATTCCGCACTATTAAATTTTAAAGCAGACATCAACAGGTTCTTTTTTACAATGTCAATCATAAGGAATAGCCTTATGAGTCCTTTGTGAAGCCAGGCAATATTCTGTGCAGGCAGGCCTGAGGTACTGGCTGTCTGCAGTTCTTGCAGCTTGTGCATGCTCCCTGGCACCAGCTGCCAAAGTGCTACCCAGATCCAAATCCTGCAGTTCATTTTTTTCAGGCTATGATGAGTGCATGCATGCACTCCTTGATTTATATGTCACTACAGGTTTAAGATATCCTAAAGTCCTACGCTCTTACCACGCTCTTTGGGAAGAGATAAGCAAGCAGGTAAGCTTGGGTAAGGCATATCACTATACTATTACCTTAGATCATCTGCAGACTTACTCCTCTATTTACTATTTTGTCTGAGTGTCTTGGGATACTTTAGTGTCTCACTTCAATGTTTGTTTCAGTACATGGCAGAGCCACCTCTCTGCAGAAGGAACTGCTGGCCCAGTGACTGTCCTGCATTCAGCAGCCAGTTCCATCTGTTCCTCTGTCTCCTGGATCATAGGCTGGAGGAAAGCAGGAAAGACATGACATTCCTGGTCTTTCCCATCTCTCTCTTGTTCAGTCTGAGCATGTACTAATGCTTCACTCCTCCCTCTCACAGCAAGTTTCCACTCTCCATCAGCAGTCTACAAGGACAAGTGCACTAAGGAAGACTGCTAGCACAACCTGCTTTTCCACAGCATGCCTGGATACCGTCCTGAGCTGCCTATGCAACAGAGTGTGATCCTGGTTTCATAGCACCATCATATTCATCACAATGTTTGATAACTTACTCATGAAGCTAGAGCCAAGCTTTTGCTTTATTTCATACATAAACTGGAATAATAAATTTTGGAAAAGAGAAATTATTTAAAAATCAAGAGAACACCATCACATGACATGACAGAGACTAGAGTCTATCTGGGGCCTCAGTCTAACCTGGCAGATTGCTATCAGTTTCCATATGAACAGAACACATTATTTCTTAAGACCTTAAGACCTTGATCACAGCATACATGAAGGGAACAGTAGGTTAGGTGATTCAGAAGGTAGCTAAATACTTTGCCAGCAGAGACTAATACCACTCACAACAGAGTCATAGAATCACAGAATAGTTTGGCTTGGAAGGTGTCACACCTTGGTTTAAAACTGGAAGAGGGGAGATTTAGGTCAGACATGAGGAAAAAAATCTTTCCTGTCAGGGTGGTGAGACACTGGCACAGGCTGCATAGAGTTGTGGCTGCCCCCTCCCTGGCAGTGTTCAAGGCCAGGTTGGATGGGGCTGTGAGCAACCTGGGCTGGTGGGAGGTGTCCCTGCACATGCAGGGGGGTTGAACTGGATGATCTTTCATGTCCCTTCCAACCTAAACCATTCTATGATTCTGTTATTCTATGATCTGGCTACATTCCTCCTGGCTCAACAAAAAGTAGATGGTTGGTGTGTACTTGCCAGTGTTCTACTTTCAAACTAACATATATTTTCTTCTCTCCTACACTGCATGTTTTTTAACACTGTGATTTTTCATTTATTGCGTAGTTTATTATCTTCCACATTTTTTAACTTAATCAAATTACCTCTAATTTTTAGTGATTTGTAGACATTCCCTCTGGACTGGAAATTCCACCAGTCCCACAGTTGCCCCAGAACCTTCTTCCTTTCTGCACCTCTACCTGCAGAATTTCTTCTGTTTGAAACACTTTTCTCTCATCCTGTGTGACAGGCCACACAACTGGTGAGAGACTCTGACTACCTACATCAGAGGTGCTGAACTTCATCAAAGTGATTAAAACACATACAGTTAAGTGGTAAATCATGCAAAGAGGGTTGAGGCGCTTGTACCAGGCTCCAGTGAAACATGAGGCAGGAGACCTCCATGTGGTTTCCCAAGTATGAAAGAGAAGTACCACCAAAGGGCCAAGTATGGTGGCTGCCTCCCAGAAGATGATGGCCCCAGTAACCTCTGTTCTTCCCACAGTCAGGCTGCCCAGCAGCTCTGCTGCCAGTCACAGGAAAGTTCTTCAGCATGGGAGCTGCATTTAAAAAGTCTGGTGGCCCCATATAACTCCCAAACTAATGTTTAGTCAGGTATTGCTTAATTCACAGTTCTAAGGAGATAAGACTCCTGTGACTAGACTGACAATAGTCTTGCAGCCCATCTGTCTATTCAGCTGTTAACCTAACTTTTACACAAAGCTGGGAGGACTGGCTGGCACCCCAGAAGGATGTGCTGCCGCTCAGAGTAACGTAGACAGGAGAGTTGAGCAGAGAGAAATTTAATGAACTACAACAAGGGCAAGTGTAAAGTCTTGCATATGAGAAAGAACACCACCAATTAACAGTATAGATTGGGACTGAGCTGTTGGAGAGCAGTGAACAGGAAATGGACCTGGAGTTGCTGGTGGATGGAAGGATGACCATGAGCCAGCAATGTGCCCTTTTGGCCAAGAAGGCCAATGGCATCCTCGGGTGCATTAGAAGGGGGGTGGTTAGTAAGTCAAAGAGGTTCTCCTCCCTCTCTACTCTACCCTAGTAAGGCCACCAGGAATATTATATTAAAATATATATTAAAATATTCTGGAATATTTTGTATGCTTCTAGGCCCCTGAGTTCAAAAAGGATGGGGAACTGCTTGAAAGAGTCCAGCACAGAGCCACAAAGATGATTAAGGGAGTGGAACATCTCCCTTATGAGGGAAGGCTGAGGGAGCTGGGTCTGCTCAGCTTGGAGAGAGGAGAATGAGGAGTGACCTCGTTAATGTTTATAAATATGTGAAGGGCAAGTGCCAGGAGGACAGAGCCAGGGTCTTCTCAGCTATGTCCAACAATAGGACAAGGGGCATCGGGTACAAGCTTGAGCATAGGAGGTACCACATAGATATAAGGAAAATCTTTTTCACTGTGAGGATGACAGAGCACTGGAACAGGCTGCTCAGAGAGGTTGTGGAGTCTCCTTCTCTGGAGACATTCAAAGCCCAGCTGGGCACATTCTATGTGGCCTGCTTTAGGAGACCCTGCTCTGGCAGGGGGTTTGGACTTATGAGGTCTCTTCCAACTCCTAACTTTCTGTGTTTTCTGTGAAACTTGAAACCATGCAGATGGCTCAAAAGAGAGTCTCAGAGGTCTCAAGTATACTGAGGCCACTGAAGTATGGGGAAAATAAGAAGCTTTTATTACTGCTTGCACTCAGGGAAAGCTCAAACACTACCCAGGCTGTGCCATCTCTTTGCACCAGATATAGAGAATGATAATCATAAAATGTCAGGTTGGAAGGAACCTCAAGGATCATCTGGCCCAACCCTTCTAATATTATTGTTTATATGATATGTCCCAGCACCTTGTCAACCTTAGACTTAAAACTTTCCAAATCCACCACTTCCCCTGGGAGACTATTCCAATGACTGTCCTCAGAGTGAAAGATTTTCTCCTTGTGTTCAAATGGAATCTCCCCAGGAGCAACTTGTGCCCATTACCCCTTGTCTTGTCCATGTGACTCCTTGTAAACAGGGACCCTCCATCTTCTTTATAGCCCCCCTTTAGGTACTGGAACATCATAATGAGGTCTCCCCTAAGCCTTCTCTTGTCAAGGCTGAATAGACTCAGTTTTCTCAGCCTGAAAACGGGATCTGTTCAGCCTTGAGAAGGCTTAGGAGAGACCTTATGACAATGAAAAGGAGAAGGCAAGACCGGAGATACTGTGGGAGAAAAGCTGGCACCATGGAATGACCATGGACTGGGAGCAGGGGAAGTCATAGAGATGGGAAGGTGTGTTACTTCAGTGACAGGATATAGATCATGCAGGATGCCAGCCCCTGGGAAACCATGCCTGTGTAGTTCAGGTGTTCAGATGCCAGCTCAGTGCCATCTCTTGAAGCCAGAGCAGCTCAGGTTTATGAGTAATAATGTCAGTCAGTTCCAAGGAAAAAAATGTGAGTCTGAAACAGGAAAAGTTCATACAGACCAGTCATACAGACCCTGACCCACAAAGAGGTAGGGGCTGCTTAGATCCCATGGATATCAGCAGGAGCCAGATACCTTTGAATATCTTCCCACCATCTATTTCCCTGGCACACTTGCTGGGCCCTCATCTCTCTGAGCAGGGAATATGCACAAGACTGTCTGAATGCTGCTTGGAAGAGAGAAAGAAGTTCCCCTTGGAAAGGGGAGCTCTGGATACTTCTGCTGCATTTTTCAGAGAGTTCTCAGAGCCCAGACATTGCAGTATAGTGGTGGTGAGGTTTTTATTGCAGCAGGGAAAAAGCTAAGGTTAGATCCATTAGATCTAAGTTCTCTTTAATCTCACTCAAAGAAATTTTGCCTCTTGTTGATAGTAGTGGCCACTCTCTCCTCCTGCAGATAGAAGAGTCTACAAGTTACACAATAAAATAAGAACAGCAGATGCCTCCAGAATTATAAAATATGGAGATATAAAAATTTTTTAATGAAAAAATTTTATTTGTAAAGCATTTTTGAGGAAATCATATAAATTACAACATTTCTTCAGAGAGTTTAAATATATTTTGCATGAAAACTGATCCTAGGATTACATAGTACAAGCCTGCTGTACATGGTCCTTATTTCAACATTATTTGCAAAGACAATAGAAAGGTTTACTAACAATGAGAGTTTGCTATTCAAAGTAGACCCTCCAAATAAAGAAAGAAAACAGTATTAACATAAGCAAGAACACTCATTTATATTTTGAACACAGAGCTCACTGGAGAACTTGTATTTCCCAATGAATATAGCATCAGAGGTAGCTTTGTTTAAAACCTGAATGAAAAAAAGTTTAACAAATATTAATCACATTGATTTTCCATCAATAAGGTGGACTGTGACTCCATGCCACAGACCTAAGATGGACAGCCAAGGTGATACTACAAGGAAGTAAAGGAAGAGCAAGTCATGCAAGATTGCTCTCTCATAGGTGTCCTTGCAAAAAAAAAAAAAAATTCCAAATAGGAACAAAAACCATCAACAGAACCTGGTGTGCAATCAGTGATACCCTTGGTACTCACATGCCCTTTTTCAACCAGCACAGCCCATTGTCCTTGCACAATGACAATGCTGCTAAGCCAAGGACAGAGGAGCAAGGTTGGATGTGACTTCCCTCATCAGGGTGATGATACAGCCTGAAGTAAATCAGTCTTTCTGCAGTAAGGCCAGCATATAAGATGGCTTCACCCTTCTGCTTAACCAGGGCTCTTGGCAAGGTTCTCCCAGTAGCCACACTGGTGCAGGAAAGGAGGTACTAAAAAAACTAACACTGTCTGCACCCAGAGGACAGCAGAGCTGCTTGCTTAGCAAAATGCCAAGGTCCTTTATCTGCTGATGTCCCACAATATGCTCCCGTTCTAGACACCTCCTTACTCTAACCCATGCCAATTAACCATGGCATAATCTGCAAAAACAAACAATTTATAGTGGCATGAACCAGGGCCTCAATATCACAGTATAGTCAATGCCTCAATAAGAATGCTGAGTATAGACATACAAAATACACAGACACAGGGAAAACTTGTTTGAGACGAAGCTCGTAAAACCTACTGGAAATATGTACACCAATATATTGTGTTTTATCATTTGTTCAAAACGTTCTCAGCAGAAAAAGGAGAAACACAAGAGAGACTGCAGTGGTGAAAATAGACTTCTTTTCATTGCTCTAAAGAACAGGGTCTGGCCAAATGCTACAGGATCCTTCAGGTTGCTTTTAGCAGATTTTACTTTGGGATTATAAAGAACAGGGCAAAATGACACTATATGACACACCATTGCCCAACAAACCACTTTTAACAGGCAAAAAAAGATGACTAAAATACTTTGGCCCAAATTAACCTTTCATCTCTCTTCCACCATCTAGTAACATGTTGAGGCTATGCAATCACCAATTTCCTCTTAAACCACACCTGCATTCACCATGCTATGCGTTTGTCACATAAAGGCAGTTGTTCATAGCCCAACAATTAAAGAAGCAAACTTTGAATTCAGAAGCCTCCAGATCAAATTCCTGCTCCACCAGAGACTTCTACAGCAAGTCTGTGTAGCCCAGATCTATCCCACTTCCCTTCGGACTCCTAGCTGACCTACACACACTAGAACACTAAATGTCCTGTGCTCATTCTGTCATCATGGGATAGGAAGAGGCATCTTCATGTGGCAATTAAAATCTTGGCAATTAAAATCTCATCTGAGGGCAATCAGCCTTGGACAAGCGCAAAACCTGACAGGATGACTCTGTTCTCAGGTGCTAATTCAGGTGACCTGCCTCAAGTAATAAGAAGTCACTTTGTTTGCTGTGTCACCTAGATAGAAGAGAGTACTGAGTAGTTCAGATCCTGTCTTTATAGTCAGTGGTTAGGAATCATTGTAACACCTGCAAAGGACAGTCAGAACAGTTGTTTTTCTTGCTTCACTGTCACATTTACAATTGGAAAAATTCCCCAGTCCATACCTGAGAGCAGTGTTAAAAGGTTGATTAACTGGAGGTTGGTGGAGCTCAGGAATTCAGGGATGAACATTAGGAAGGAGAGGGTATAGTTACCTTCATTTAATGTGAACAGTTAACATGGAATTTTTAGACAAATGTATTAACTTTTCCCCTTATCCAAAATATGTAAATGAAATTGATGGCTTATACTATAAGTGCTTATAGAAAAAATTTCCCAGCAGTCCTTCAGGTTTAACCCAATATTTACCCAATCTTTTCTTCATATAGATATAAAACAATGTTAGCAGAAGAATCAGCACTAATGCAACACCAAGTAAAACTCCAAGGACAATCACTGCCACTTTCCAGCCGGAACTTTCTCCATTTGATGACTGCTCGGAGCGGGCTGGAAATATAAAACATATTTCATAAATGATAGATACAAGCAGTAAAAACTAGGTTTGAGAAAGATTGGATCCCTAAATGACAGCTGGGTCTTACTCTTTGGCATCTTTAAAACTTTTGAAAAATATTAAAAATTTTCTCATATATAGCAAAGAATTGTTAACTAGAAAATGTTATGGACCTCTCTCTCTCTGAAGGTCCTTGTGATCTATTGGTGACATCCATAATTGGCTGCTCTGAAGATTTGCTTGGTGGAAAGTATGTGGAGGGTTCTGGGAGGAGAGATCTCCACTCTGTACCTCTAAAGAATCACCCCAAGGTGTGAAAAGGGGCCATGAAATGGAGATGAACATAATTTAACCCTTACAATCCTCCTTACATTTGAACAAGCAGCTTTGAAACTAACTGGAACCTGGTCTGCCAGATGTACTCACATCTAACCATGTATTCCTCCATGAGACAGTTCAATAAAAACAAAGTCTCTAAACTAATAGGCCAAAACCAGAAAGCTTCTTGGTTGCCAGATAAAGGCCTGTAGCACATGTAGGCATCCTTCATCTCTGTGGTAAAGATGTGTGTAGTGATGGTGGAAAGGCACACAAACTAAATTATAATGCCATCCAGCATTTCCAAAGACAGGATATTAATGGGGGAAGAAAGAGCATCAGTGTTGCATGAAAAGCTCCAAACTCATATCTGCTTAAGGCAAAAAGTACATTACCACAGCATGACAGTTACTGTATTTTTTATTAATATCCTTCTCCACAATTTCTACTTTTCCTCTCAGCCTCTCTGCACCCCTGCAGTACTTTGTGTTGCTAAATCCACATCATTATTAGAGATGACACTACAGAAGAAGTCTTCGCAACCCCTTCTCCAGCTGAAAGCCACTCTTTTAAGATCAATGTGGAGGTGAAAAAGGTGATACTGGAACAAAAATCTCACCTACATGTGTGAAGAAAACCCATCCTTTAAATGTGGAAATGGGTATGTACAGTGGCTTTTTAAAATCATAGAATAGAATGGTTTGGGTTTGAGTGGACCTTAAAGATCATCAAGAACAATAATCTACGTGTTTTCTGGATTATACTTTCTATGAAGGTCTAAATAGGTGATCTGAAATACTTGAATCTCTTAGAAGAAAAAGTTAATTTATCAGGTCTTGTGAAGAACGGGAGATCTGACCCTTTAATTCCCATAACACCACAAAGAAACTTTTTCAACATCACTTACATTGTACGGTTACCTCCGTTTGGTTACCAAACTTGCTCTTTAATATTTGACTTAAGTATGCCTGCATAACATTCACATCAACGAGCTCTTTTTTTTGCAGTAGAGAAATGAAATCAGCAATCACACTCCCAGGCCTGAATCCAAGTATAGTGATATCGAAGTGGTCATCTTCTAGTTTCATGCGCATTTCTCTAACAACCTGTGTAAATTGAAATTGATATTTGTTCCATGTGTCAGTTAACTGTGGTGGAGAAGGAATAAATACGCCAAACACACATCAAGGTATTAATTTTCTACACTTAATATTACTTACTACTTAATACTACTTACTTTCAGAGTAATCTTTTTTTAATAACAAATAACTGAAAAATTGTGGTGGTTTTTGTCTTTACCACTAAAAATCTTAATGAAGGAAGATGCCAGAACAATACATAGCCTGTGACTGAAAATAGGAAATTAAAGTTTGATTTCTAAAGCATGAATTCTAAAGCATCTGTTTAGATAGCTATCAATGGGTAATGCATTGAAAGTAGTTCTCCTCCTCCACAGGCTACAAACCCAGATGGGACCCCAGCTGTATAAAATATGGAATCTGCAAAGTGCACCCAATATTGCTGAAGTTATCCTCGGTGTCCCCGGGCTTTTTTAACATGTACAACTAAACTTCAAGCATTGTCATGTGCACACTACCAGCACAGAAATTTATATTAGAAGCTTAATAAAGATAAAAAGTTTTAATCACCAGATTATAACAATCACTTTGTCACAGAATAGCAATGCAAAGAGAGACAAGGGTCTGATTTGTCTCTCAATTATTCTGGCATAAACTAAGAGCAATCTGATTACACCATTTGCAATGATTTCAGGTTTATACTGATGTCTCCAAAAGTAAAGGCTTTCCTAGTGCTTTCATGTGGATATAGGACAAGAACAAGCAGTCCTCTCTTCTAAGTAAGAGAGGTTGAAACATTTCTTCCAGGACTGGTCTTTACAAAAAATTATGGGGTTTTATTCAACTCACTAAGAAGAAGGTATCTTCTTGCTGTGAAAAAAATATTGTATTTTACCTGAAAAGTCTGTAAGGTTACTCTTTTTCACAGATGGTAACAAATTGTTCTGAATCATTGCCTAATTCTCTACGTACATCTTTCTCTGTGGTATAAATCCCCACCTCAAACTAAATGTCACATTAAGTTCTCTGTACAGAGATTCCAAAAATGCTTTTCTTTTCCTTACCATAATGAGTGGTCTAGATAGGAAAGCTGACCTAGGCAAGTGGAAATGTAACATTTGAAAACTACAGCTCTGTACTGTGGAATTTAAATAAACTGTTCAATATTCATAATGTTTTTTTAAAAAAATATGAACACAGAATTTTACTATTTTTCAGTCATGTTACTGCAGCCCCTCCTTTGTTTTGCTTTTTTTTTTTAAAGAAAAGTGTGGTAAAAGTCATGCTGGCATGCTGCAGGTTGTGTGAAAGCTTATTAAAAGTCAGTAAATGGACTCCTGTTGCATTCAGTCATGTTGGAGGAAGCCATTTAAATTCATTGAAGGAAATTTTCTGCTAACAGTCAGAAGACAAAGTTACAAGGAGATAGCATTGTGATAACAAATTAATTACTGCTTATGAAATCCATAGAAACTCTTAGCTAAAAAGTATGGTAAGCAAACTAAAAATATTTTCCTGTGATAGTTGAGCTACACCCCTGTCTTATGGCAGTTTTGCCTTTTGAACAGGCACGTGTATAATAGGATTCCTGAGAGGTGTGTAAATTATTTGTCTTTTTCTTTAACACCCTGCTAAAAACAGCTGAGCAGAAGTCTGCTGCTTCTGCATGTCAGCTATACAAGGCTCACCCACTTTTTCTAATCTTTGATAGGTATAAAGTCCTCTTTATACCTTATACATATCCCTCCTCATTGGACAACATTTTATTTCCTTCAGTCAAGTCTTGTGCTTCCCATATCGTTTTCAGTCATAATTTTGATTAAGGTATTAAGCTAGAAGACTGATGTTGCTTACTGAGACTTAGTTGATTCATAGTGTTAAAGGAAAGTATAGTGACTTACTTCTGTTCTGATACGTTCAGACATTATTTTGTAACTTTCACTCTCAGAGTTGTAAAGTGTATAATTAAATGTTAGGCTTTTGAACAAAACACTGCAGGAAAATGCTTGATAATCTGGAAAAAAAAATAGTGAAGCAATTATGTGAATCTTAGGATATCAATCCACTTGCTTTTCAAACTTGATTTTCTCATGCATTTATGGAACTAATTGATAAAACCAGAAACTAATTAAATAATAAGATAGTCAATCTTGTCCATGTACCTAATGCACTGGCTTCTGAACCCTCAAGGGTTGAATCTCTTTCTTTTCGAATTTGTCTGCTATCATCATTCTCACAGTTTGTTAGTCATTCCCATACAATTTAAGGTGCACCCTGCTCCCTAATTCAAAGCTGCTCTTCTACTCATTTCAGCAGAAGCAGGTCAGCAAGATCAGCCTTCTGGGATTCTGCAAGACAGTGAGGTATGTATCAGTACTCCTGAGTAGGTGGATGGGCCCTAAGCCAAAAGAAATGTGCTTTACATAGAAAAAAAATAGACTAAAATAGACTAAAAATAGAGATGGAAGCTGACACTGAAGTTTGCTGAAGACAGCTTCTTTACCAAAGAAGTGTGAATTCCAGATGCTATAAGAACTCACATAATAAAGCAGAAGGCAAAATACTCATGAAAGATACTATATTGTGAAATGATACCCCATGGCCATGAATAAACAAATGTTAAAATTCTATAAAACTTACATGAGCATACAGTTTTTTTTATCTCAAGACAGCCAGTATTTTCTGGTACGCAGAATTCACTTGTGTTGAAACAGGAAACAGTATCTGTAAAATAAATTTAAAAATCAAGATAATGACCTCTGAGAATGCTTGATAGTTGCTAGTAAGAAAATTTTGAGGTGAAAAAAACCTTTTTGCATGCCACCTAGTGTATCATACTTCCCAACTGAAATGAGGGAAAGCATTTAATCATAGCCAAGAAATCACCTAATCAGAAGTTCTTCTTGCTCAGTGCCAATCTAGAACTGCAGATTATAAAAATGGAGCATCTCAGAAGAAAGGCAGTTGGTGGGCAGAGATTAATTTCTTCTGAGAGTTATAAGTTGTGCTGTCATGTGCTTATACAACTCGGGCAAACTAGGTAGAATTTTCAGAAGAAAAAATAAGCTATTTCATTTAAACATAATATGGACAATGAACTCTCAAAACAGCACAGAATCATAGAATCATAGAAGGAGTAGGTTTAGATTAGACATTAGGAAAAAAAATTTCACAGAAAGAGTGGTAAGACACTGGAATAGGCTGCCCAGGGAGGTGCTTGAGTCTCCTTCCCTGGATGTGTTTAGGTATTGTTTAGACATGTTTGGGGATACGGCTTAGGGGAGAGCTTTGTAGAATAGGGATGATGGTTGGACTTGACGATCCCAACCTAAAAGATTCTGTGATTCTATGATAATTTGGATGATGGAGTCTCAAAACAGCATGCTAGTCTCAACTGTCTCCTCAATTTTTATGTGACTAGCTCGTTGGATATAGCTTGCTTTCTTCACAGAACTGAACATAATCTTCAGCTCCACATAAAGTTCAGATGACTTGGTCTGTATCACTCTTTTTAATTAGCTTACAAACACTTTTCTGGTAGGGCAGATGTCTTCACATTTCAAAACAAAAAAAAATTATTTTTTTTTTTATAAATAGGGAAACTAATAAATGGAAACTAAGAACTAACTAAAGCCACTGGACTGAAGTATTGAAATATTTGAATGGAAATGATGATGAGAATTCTTGGTCTCTGTGGTCCTAAAGCCTAAGATAGAGGGCAAATCCATAAGAAGGAAATTTGCATTTAGCATCTAGAATAATTTAGCTGCTCTAGAAAGGCTTTGAAAGTAGAAAGACAATCCACTGGAGAATCCACTAGAGAACTGAAAAAACTGAACTAAAAGCAAAGAGAGTTAAGCTTTGGCAATAAGATTTAGGTTGGATGTCAGGGGAAAGTTCTGTACCATGAGGGTAGTGGAAAAATGGAATAGGTTGCCCAGGGAGGTAGTTGACGATATTCAAGGTGAGGCTCGACAAGGCTCTTAACACCCTGATCTAGTTGAGGGTGTCCCTGCTTACTGCAGGGGGGTTGGACTAGATGACCTTTAGAGGTCCCTTCCAACTAAAATCATTCTATGATGCTGTGAGGAAAGGAAGAAAGAGGAACTATTTAAGTTAGAGGACCATGTTCTACTTAATACAGTCTATATCCTAGGATGAAATTAAAAAATAACAGTGATAATTAACGATGGTCTGCATTCAAAAAAGCATGTACAACCTAAACTTCACACTAGCAGAATATTTGCTGTTAAAGTTACAGCCAAAGCTCTTGACTTCTGTGTAGAACTATCTGGTTCAACAATACAGCATGGTCAGAAATTTTACAGAGTACAGATGGAATACTTTTGCGAATTCCTGTTTAATCCAAGTAGTCCTATCCAAGTAAAGGGGTGAGTCAGATAAATAAAGATGCATTACAGAAATAATTGTCTATTAAATCAAATCCCAATCATATTAGAGAAAGATATGCAGAGAGTATCCTCATTTTAAAAAATGATAGGCTGATCAAGGAAATACCTGTTCGGACACTGACTGAAGTTTGGCTATTCTCAGCACATGATATTGCCACTGATATTTTGTATTCATGACCAGGAAGTAAATGTTTGAACACAGTTGTTGTCTCTTCTGTGGTGGTTTTATTTATCTCCTGCTTTTCATCCATGAGGGAGACAATGTAGAAGCCACCTCTCTTGTCACCAGTCCAACTGAATTGTATTGCTTCCTCAGTCACATTCTGAACTTCAATGGACACTGGCACTGCAAAGTGAGAAAGTTTCAAGCAGCTGAGAGCATTTCATTTCACTTCTACAATTCTACAATTTCAATAACGAAGAGAAAAAGGCCAAGTTAAATAAATATAAATATTTGTGAATTTTCTTAGAGCCTATTTAAGCCTTTCACCCCATTCTCCCACAAGAGCAGAAATAAAGTGCTCAATAGATGTAAATCATACATTCATGTATTTTGTTTGATAACTCCAAAACACAAATGGATCACACTCTTCTTGCTGCTTGTATTTCTCACAGCAGGCAAGGCAGCTGCTCTCCATATTCTGGGGTGAACTACTATTTGACTAATACTAACACCATCAGGAGGATGGATTACTAAAAAGGCATCAGGAAACCCTAAATTTAGAACAGTAGATAAGCATTTAAGAAATGTACTTCACAATAACATCTTAAAAAATCACATATAACAGTAGTTTATCACTGGAGGTAGTCACCCTGTAGAAATTTTATTGGGTCCAGAGGAGCTTTCTCGAGAAGAAGAAACTCCATTGATTGGCACAAGTATAATTGCATTTTTTCAGTGTTTCTATCAAAATACCCTTTCAAAAGTTATATCCAGAGATTTTATTTCACACCTGCTATGACTGAGGAACAACAATATTGTAACTGATTTTAACAGTTCATCTTGGATACTTCCCACAAAATATAAAAAAATACTAAAATATTATGTTTATAAAAATACTCACAACAAGCGGCAGTAGATAATGGATTAATAGATGTTGATTCCAAAAACACAAGAGTAGTGTTGGAGGTGGATGCTGATGGCTTGGTGCTGGGCACACTGGGAACTGGGCTGTGCCTGTTGGTCTGTGTTGTCACGGTGCCCTGCCCAATGCTGGCGATGGCAGGAGTGGAAGAAGGAGCAGGGGACAGCGATTCTGTAGCTGGGTGAGAAGTGGTTCTCAAGCCCACCTCAGTGGTTGCGCTGGTGCTGGTTGTCTCTGGGCTACGAGTGTCATCTGAGGATGCCTCAGGGGAGGAGGAGGAGGAGCGGGTCGTCACTGCCGAGCTGGGCCTGAGAGACACAGAGGCAGCACTGACACTCGCTGTGCCCGTGACTGTGGCAGTGGCGTTATACCTCATGGTGTGGAAGGTGGAACTTGTCACCTCGCTCGAGGTAGACATCCCTCCCTGAGTGGGAGTCGTGGGCGCAGTCTCTGTGCTCCCTTCTCCACCCCCATTCCCTGTCGTGGACGGTGTTTCTGTCCACGTGGCTGGGCGGGAGAGGGATGTCATGGTGTTGGGCTCCACAGTCATGCCGCTACCCTGGTTGGTGGTGGGACTTTGTCCAGGAGGATTCGTGACAAGGCTGTCCACAGCAGACGCGGATGTGGTGGATATGGTGCTCCTGCTGGAAGGTGAAGTGGCCCCCGTCTCGCCCGTGGCCAGACCCTGTGTGAGGGGTTTGGAAGTGTGGCCCTCTGGCTGTGTCTCTGCACTGCCTGGCAGCGTGGTCAAATGGCCAAGGCTGACTGCAGTGGTGCCAGAGGTGGATGCTGGTGACTTGGTGCTGGACACGCTGAGAGGCAAACTATGGCTGTTTGGCTGTGTTGTCACTGCACCTGGACCAATGCTGGTGATGGCAGTAGTGGAAGAAAGAGCAGGGGACAGAAATTCTGAGGCTGGATGAGACATGGTGAACAAGTCCACCTCAGTGGTTGCACTGGTGCTGCTTGTCTCTGGGCTACGAGTGTCATCTGAGGATGCCTCAGGGGAGGAGGAGGAGGAGCGGGTCGTCACTGCCAAGCCTGGCCTGAGAGACACAGAGGCAGCACTGACACTCGCTGTGCCCGTGACTGTGGCAGTGGCGTTATACCTCATGGTGTGGAAGGGGGAACTTGTCTCCTCACTCAAGGTAGACATCGCTTCTTGAGAGTGTGTCATGGGCACAGTCTCTGTGCTCTGTGCTCCGTCCCCATTCCCTGTTGTGGAGGGTGTTTCCGTCCATGTGGCTGGGTGGGAGAGGGTTGTCATGGTGTTGGGCTCCACAGTCATGCCGGTGCCCTGGTTGGTGGTGAGATTTTGGCTGGGAGAAGGCGTGTCAAGGCTTTCCACTGTGGGTTTGGACTGGGTGGATATGGTGCTCCTGCTGGAAGGTGAAGTGGCTCCCGTCTGTCCCGTGGCCTGACCCTGTGTGAGGGGTTTGGAGGTGTGACCCTCTGTCTCTGTCTCCACACTGCCCGGCAGCGTGGACAAAAAGCCAGTGGCATTCTCAGTTGTCCTGGAGGTGGATGCCGAGGGCTTGGTGCTGGGCAAACTGGGAACTGGGCTGTGCCTGTTTGGCTGTGTTGTCACGGTGCCCTGCCCAAGACTGGTGATGGCAGGAGTGGAAAAAGGAGCAGGGGACAGCGATTCTGTGTCTGGATGAGAAGTGGTGAACAAGTCCACCTCAGTGGTTGCGCTGGTGCTGCTTCTCTCTGGGCTACGAGTGTCATCTGAGGATGCCTCAGGGGAGGAGGAGGAGGAGCGGGTCGTCACTGACGAGCTGGGCCTGAGAGACACAGAGTCAGCACTGACACTCGCTGTGCCCACGACAGTGGCCGTGGTGTTATACCTCATGGTGTGGAAGGTGGAACTTGTTGCTTTGCTCGAGGTAGCCATCCCTTCTTGAGAGGGTGTTGTGGGCACAGTCTCTGTGCTCTGTTCTCCACCCGCATTCCCTGTTGTGGAGGGTGTTTCCGTCCACGTGGCTGGGTGGGAGAGGGATGTCATGGTGTTGGGCTCCACAGTCATGCCATTGCCCTGATTGGTGGTGAGATTTGGGTTGGGGGAAGGCGTGTCAAGGCTTTCCACTGTGGGTTTGGACTGGGTGGATATGGTGCTCCTGCTGGAAGGTGAAGTGGCCCCCGTCTCGCCCGTGGCCTGACCCTGTGTGAGGGGTTTGGAAGTGTGGCCCTCTGGCTGTGTCTCTGCACTGCCTGGTAGCGTGGTCAAATGGCCAAGACTGACTGCAGTGGTGCCAGAGGTGGATGCTGGTGACTTGGTGCTGGACACGCTGAGAGGCAAACTATGGCTGTTTGGCTGTGTTGTCACTGAACCTGGACCAATGCTGGTGATGGCAGTAGTGAAAGAAGGAGCAGGGGACAGCGACTCTGTAGCTGGGTGAGAAGTGGTGAACAAGTCCACCTCAGTGGTTGCGCTGGTGCTGCTTGTCTCTGGGCTACGAGTGTCATCTGAGGATGCCTCAGGGGAGGAGGAGGAGGAGCGGGTCGTCACTGCCGAGCTGGGCCTGAGAGACACAGAGGCAGCACTGACACTCGCTGTGCCCACGACTGTGGCTGTGGCGTTATACCTCATGGTGTGGAAGGTGGAACTTGTCTCCTCGCTCGAGGTAGACATCCCTCCCTGAGTGGGAGTCGTGGGCGCAGTCTCTGTGCTCCCTTCTCCACCCCCATTCCCTGTCGTGGAGGGTGTTTCTGTCCACGTGGCTGGGTGGGAGAGGGATGTCATGGTGTTGGGCTCCACAGTCATGCCGCTACCCTGGTTGGTGGTGGGACTTTGTCCAGGAGGATTCGTGACAAGGCTGTCCACAGCAGACGCGGATGTGGTGGATATGGTGCTCCTGCTGGAAGGTGAAGTGGCCCCCGTCTCGCCCGTGGCCAGACCCTGTGTGAGGGGTTTGGAAGTGTGGCCCTCTGGCTGTGTCTCTGCACTGCCTGGCAGCGTGGTCAAATGGCCAAGGCTGACTGCAGTGGTGCCAGAGGTGGATGCTGGTGACTTGGTGCTGGACACGCTGAGAGGCAAACTATGGCTGTTTGGCTGTGTTGTCACTGAACCTGGACCAATGCTGGTGATGGCAGTAGTGGAAGAAAGAGCAGGGGACAGAAATTCTGAGGCTGGATGAGACATGGTGAACAAGTCCACCTCAGTGGTTGCACTGGTGCTGCTTGTCTCTGGGCTACGAGTGTCATCTGAGGATGCCTCAGGGGAGGAGGAGGAGGAGCGGGTCGTCACTGCCAAGCCTGGCCTGAGAGACACAGAGGCAGCACTGACACTCGCTGTGCCCGTGACTGTGGCAGTGGCGTTATACCTCATGGTGTGGAAGGGGGAACTTGTCTCCTCACTCAAGGTAGACATCGCTTCTTGAGAGTGTGTCATGGGCACAGTCTCTGTGCTCTGTGCTCCGTCCCCATTCCCTGTTGTGGAGGGTGTTTCCGTCCATGTGGCTGGGTGGGAGAGGGTTGTCATGGTGTTGGGCTCCACAGTCATGCCGGTGCCCTGGTTGGTGGTGAGATTTTGGCTGGGAGAAGGCGTGTCAAGGCTTTCCACTGTGGGTTTGGACTGGGTGGATATGGTGCTCCTGCTGGAAGGTGAAGTGGCTCCCGTCTGTCCCGTGGCCTGACCCTGTGTGAGGGGTTTGGAGGTGTGACCCTCTGTCTCTGTCTCCACACTGCCCGGCAGCGTGGACAAAAAGCCAGTGGCATTCTCAGTTGTCCTGGAGGTGGATGCCGAGGGCTTGGTGCTGGGCAAACTGGGAACTGGGCTGTGCCTGTTTGGCTGTGTTGTCACGGTGCCCTGCCCAAGACTGGTGATGGCAGGAGTGGAAAAAGGAGCAGGGGACAGCGATTCTGTGTCTGGATGAGAAGTGGTGAACAAGTCCACCTCAGTGGTTGCGCTGGTGCTGCTTCTCTCTGGGCTACGAGTGTCATCTGAGGATGCCTCAGGGGAGGAGGAGGAGGAGCGGGTCGTCACTGACGAGCTGGGCCTGAGAGACACAGAGTCAGCACTGACACTCGCTGTGCCCACGACAGTGGCCGTGGTGTTATACCTCATGGTGTGGAAGGTGGAACTTGTTGCTTTGCTCGAGGTAGCCATCCCTTCTTGAGAGGGTGTTGTGGGCACAGTCTCTGTGCTCTGTTCTCCACCCGCATTCCCTGTTGTGGAGGGTGTTTCCGTCCACGTGGCTGGGTGGGAGAGGGATGTCATGGTGTTGGGCTCCACAGTCATGCCATTGCCCTGATTGGTGGTGAGATTTGGGTTGGGGGAAGGCGTGTCAAGGCTTTCCACTGTGGGTTTGGACTGGGTGGATATGGTGCTCCTGCTGGAAGGTGAAGTGGCCCCCGTCTCGCCCGTGGCCTGACCCTGTGAGAGGGGTTTGGAAGTGTGGCCCTCTGGCTGTGTCTCTGCACTGCCTGGTAGCGTGGTCAAATGGCCAAGACTGACTGCAGTGGTGCCAGAGGTGGATGCTGGTGACTTGGTGCTGGACACGCTGAGAGGCAAACTATGGCTGTTTGGCTGTGTTGTCACGGTGCCCTGCCCAATGCTGGCGATGGCAGGAGTGGAAGACGGAGCGGGGGACAGCGACTCTGTAGCTGGGTGAGAAGTGGTGAACAAGTCCACCTCAGTGGTTGCGCTGGTGCTGCTTGTCTCTGGGCTACGAGTGTCATCTGAGGATGCCTCAGGGGAGGAGGAGGAGGAGCGGGTCGTCACTGCTGAGCTGGGCCTGAGAGACACAGAGGCAGCACTGACACTCGCTGTGCCCACGACTGTGGCTGTGGCGTTATACCTCATGGTGTGGAAGGTGGAACTTGTCTCCTCGCTCGAGGTAGACATCCCTCCCTGAGTGGGAGTCGTGGGCGCAGTCTCTGTGCTCCCTTCTCCACCCCCATTCCCTGTCGTGGAGGGTGTTTCTGTCCACGTGGCTGGGTGGGAGAGGGATGTCATGGTGTTGGGCTCCACAGTCATGCCGCTACCCTGGTTGGTGGTGGGACTTTGTCCAGGAGGATTCGTGACAAGGCTGTCCACAGCAGACGCGGATGTGGTGGATATGGTGCTCCTGCTGGAAGGTGAAGTGGCCCCCGTCTCGCCCGTGGCCAGACCCTGTGTGAGGGGTTTGGAAGTGTGGCCCTCTGGCTGTGTCTCTGCACTGCCTGGCAGCGTGGTCAAATGGCCAAGGCTGACTGCAGTGGTGCCAGAGGTGGATGCTGGTGACTTGGTGCTGGACACGCTGAGAGGCAAACTATGGCTGTTTGGCTGTGTTGTCACTGAACCTGGACCAATGCTGGTGATGGCAGTAGTGGAAGAAAGAGCAGGGGACAGAAATTCTGAGGCTGGATGAGACATGGTGAACAAGTCCACCTCAGTGGTTGCACTGGTGCTGCTTGTCTCTGGGCTACGAGTGTCATCTGAGGATGCCTCAGGGGAGGAGGAGGAGGAGCGGGTCGTCACTGCCAAGCCTGGCCTGAGAGACACAGAGGCAGCACTGACACTCGCTGTGCCCGTGACTGTGGCAGTGGCGTTATACCTCATGGTGTGGAAGGGGGAACTTGTCTCCTCACTCAAGGTAGACATCGCTTCTTGAGAGTGTGTCATGGGCACAGTCTCTGTGCTCTGTGCTCCGTCCCCATTCCCTGTTGTGGAGGGTGTTTCCGTCCATGTGGCTGGGTGGGAGAGGGTTGTCATGGTGTTGGGCTCCACAGTCATGCCGGTGCCCTGGTTGGTGGTGAGATTTTGGCTGGGAGAAGGCGTGTCAAGGCTTTCCACTGTGGGTTTGGACTGGGTGGATATGGTGCTCCTGCTGGAAGGTGAAGTGGCTCCCGTCTGTCCCGTGGCCTGACCCTGTGTGAGGGGTTTGGAGGTGTGACCCTCTGTCTCTGTCTCCACACTGCCCGGCAGCGTGGACAAAAAGCCAGTGGCATTCTCAGTTGTCCTGGAGGTGGATGCCGAGGGCTTGGTGCTGGGCAAACTGGGAACTGGGCTGTGCCTGTTTGGCTGTGTTGTCACGGTGCCCTGCCCAAGACTGGTGATGGCAGGAGTGGAAAAAGGAGCAGGGGACAGCGATTCTGTGTCTGGATGAGAAGTGGTGAACAAGTCCACCTCAGTGGTTGCGCTGGTGCTGCTTCTCTCTGGGCTACGAGTGTCATCTGAGGATGCCTCAGGGGAGGAGGAGGAGGAGCGGGTCGTCACTGACGAGCTGGGCCTGAGAGACACAGAGTCAGCACTGACACTCGCTGTGCCCACGACAGTGGCCGTGGTGTTATACCTCATGGTGTGGAAGGTGGAACTTGTTGCTTTGCTCGAGGTAGCCATCCCTTCTTGAGAGGGTGTTGTGGGCACAGTCTCTGTGCTCTGTTCTCCACCCGCATTCCCTGTTGTGGAGGGTGTTTCCGTCCACGTGGCTGGGTGGGAGAGGGATGTCATGGTGTTGGGCTCCACAGTCATGCCATTGCCCTGATTGGTGGTGAGATTTGGGTTGGGGGAAGGCGTGTCAAGGCTTTCCACTGTGGGTTTGGACTGGGTGGATATGGTGCTCCTGCTGGAAGGTGAAGTGGCCCCCGTCTCGCCCGTGGCCTGACCCTGTGAGAGGGGTTTGGAAGTGTGGCCCTCTGGCTGTGTCTCTGCACTGCCTGGTAGCGTGGTCAAATGGCCAAGACTGACTGCAGTGGTGCCAGAGGTGGATGCTGGTGACTTGGTGCTGGACACGCTGAGAGGCAAACTATGGCTGTTTGGCTGTGTTGTCACGGTGCCCTGCCCAATGCTGGCGATGGCAGGAGTGGAAGACGGAGCGGGGGACAGCGACTCTGTAGCTGGGTGAGAAGTGGTGAACAAGTCCACCTCAGTGGTTGCGCTGGTGCTGCTTGTCTCTGGGCTACGAGTGTCATCTGAGGATGCCTCAGGGGAGGAGGAGGAGGAGCGGGTCGTCACTGCTGAGCTGGGCCTGAGAGACACAGAGGCAGCACTGACACTCGCTGTGCCCACGACTGTGGCTGTGGCGTTATACCTCATGGTGTGGAAGGTGGAACTTGTCTCCTCGCTCGAGGTAGACATCCCTCCCTGAGTGGGAGTCGTGGGCGCAGTCTCTGTGCTCCCTTCTCCACCCCCATTCCCTGTCGTGGAGGGTGTTTCTGTCCACGTGGCTGGGTGGGAGAGGGATGTCATGGTGTTGGGCTCCACAGTCATGCCGCTACCCTGGTTGGTGGTGGGACTTTGTCCAGGAGGATTCGTGACAAGGCTGTCCACAGCAGACGCGGATGTGGTGGATATGGTGCTCCTGCTGGAAGGTGAAGTGGCCCCCGTCTCGCCCGTGGCCAGACCCTGTGTGAGGGGTTTGGAAGTGTGGCCCTCTGGCTGTGTCTCTGCACTGCCTGGCAGCGTGGTCAAATGGCCAAGGCTGACTGCAGTGGTGCCAGAGGTGGATGCTGGTGACTTGGTGCTGGACACGCTGAGAGGCAAACTATGGCTGTTTGGCTGTGTTGTCACTGAACCTGGACCAATGCTGGTGATGGCAGTAGTGGAAGAAAGAGCAGGGGACAGAAATTCTGAGGCTGGATGAGACATGGTGAACAAGTCCACCTCAGTGGTTGCACTGGTGCTGCTTGTCTCTGGGCTACGAGTGTCATCTGAGGATGCCTCAGGGGAGGAGGAGGAGGAGCGGGTCGTCACTGCCAAGCCTGGCCTGAGAGACACAGAGGCAGCACTGACACTCGCTGTGCCCGTGACTGTGGCAGTGGCGTTATACCTCATGGTGTGGAAGGGGGAACTTGTCTCCTCACTCAAGGTAGACATCGCTTCTTGAGAGTGTGTCATGGGCACAGTCTCTGTGCTCTGTGCTCCGTCCCCATTCCCTGTTGTGGAGGGTGTTTCCGTCCATGTGGCTGGGTGGGAGAGGGTTGTCATGGTGTTGGGCTCCACAGTCATGCCGGTGCCCTGGTTGGTGGTGAGATTTTGGCTGGGAGAAGGCGTGTCAAGGCTTTCCACTGTGGGTTTGGACTGGGTGGATATGGTGCTCCTGCTGGAAGGTGAAGTGGCTCCCGTCTGTCCCGTGGCCTGACCCTGTGTGAGGGGTTTGGAGGTGTGACCCTCTGTCTCTGTCTCCACACTGCCCGGCAGCGTGGACAAAAAGCCAGTGGCATTCTCAGTTGTCCTGGAGGTGGATGCCGAGGGCTTGGTGCTGGGCAAACTGGGAACTGGGCTGTGCCTGTTTGGCTGTGTTGTCACGGTGCCCTGCCCAAGACTGGTGATGGCAGGAGTGGAAAAAGGAGCAGGGGACAGCGATTCTGTGTCTGGATGAGAAGTGGTGAACAAGTCCACCTCAGTGGTTGCGCTGGTGCTGCTTGTCTCTGGGCTCTGAGTGTCATCTGAGGATGCCTCAGGGGAGGAGGAGGAGGAGTGGGTCGTCACGGCCAAGCTGGGCCTGAGAGACACAGAGTCAGCACTGACACTCGCTGTGCCTGTGACTGTGGCTGTGGCGTTATACCTCATGGTGTGGAAGGTGGAACTTGTTGCTTTGCTCGAGGTAGACATCGCTTCTTGAATGCGTGTCGCGGGCGCAGTCTCTGTGCTCCGTTCTCCACCCCCATTCCTTGTCGTGGAGGGTGTTTCCGTCCACGTGGCTGGGCGGGAGAGGGATGTCATGGTGTTGGGCTCCACAGTCATGCCATTGCCCTGGTTGGTGGTGAGATTTGGGTTGGGGGAAGGCGTGTCAAGGCTTTCCACTGTGGGTTTGGACTGGGTGGATATGGTGCTCCTGCTGGAAGGTGAAGTGGCCCCCGTCTCGCCCGTGGCCTGACCCTGTGTGAGGGGTTTGGAAGTGTGGCCCTCTGGCTGTGTCTCTGCACTGCCTGGTAGCGTGGTCAAATGGCCAAGACTGACTGCAGTGGTGCCAGAGGTGGATGCTGGTGACTTGGTGCTGGACACGCTGAGAGGCAAACTATGGCTGTTTGGCTGTGTTGTCACTGCACCTGGACCAAGGCTGGTGATGGCAGGAGTGGAAGAAAGAGCAGGGGACAGAAATTCTGAGGCTGGATGAGACGTGGTGAACAAGTCCACCTCAGTGGTTGCGCTGGTGCTGCTTGTCTCTGGGCTACGAGTGTCATCTGAGGATGCCTCAGGGGAGGAGGAGGAGGAGCGGGTCGTCACTGCCGAGCTGGGCCTGAGAGACACAGAGGCAGCACTGACACTCGCTGTGCCCGTGACTGTGGCTGTGGCCTTATACCTCATGGTGTGGAAGGGGGAACTTGTCTCCTCGATCGAGGTAGACATCCCTTCCTGAGAGGGTGTCGTTGGTACAGTCACTATGCTCCCTTCTCCACCCCCATTCCCGGTTGTGGAGGGTGTTTCCGTCCATGTGGCTGGGTGGGATAGGGATGTCATGGTGTTGGGCTCCACAGTCATGCCGGTGCCCTGGTTGGTGGTGAGATTTTGGCTGGGAGAAGGCGTGTCAAGGCTTTCCACTGTGGGTTTGGACTGGGTGGATATGGTGCTCCTGCTGGAAGGTGAAGTGGCCCCTGTCTCGCCCGTGGCCTGACTCTGTGTGAGGGTGCACTTGTAATGTGGACACACTGAAATTAAAAAAAACCTGCGTCTTGAATCACCAAAACCCCAGCACCACCATTTCTCTGTTTATACTCTTTAAAATGTATCAAAGTTATTTCCATCAACAGCCCCCCCCCCCCCTCCATGCTTGACATCCCTTTCCCTGTTTACACTTTTTAAAATGTATCAGTGCTAGTCTCATCAACAAATCCCCCTCCTCTGACAGGACTAAAAATATACAATTCTAATCAGAATGACTCCTCATAGACTTGTCAGGCAGGTAATGCAAATTGGTATCAAATACAAGAATTAAAGAATTCCAGGAGAACCCTAATACCAAAGGGAAGGCCTGCAGTTACCAATTTGCAACCTCTGGCAATAATTGATGAGAAGAAGAAATTTTGTATTATAGAAATTCAGAGGAGGAAGGAGAAAATGCAACAGGGAAACACAGCAATCAGCAACAGGAAGGAGCACCAAGGAGCAGTAGTGAGCAGCATCATCAGTGACTTCAGAGAGGCAGCAACCCCAGCAGCATTCTCCAAGAACTTGTGAGTGTCAAAAAGAACTCTAATCTGTTCCTTTTCTTCTCCTTTCCTTTTCTTAAAAGTTTCTCATGGAGGTCATTCATTAGTTTAAATACAATTAGTTTAAATGTTCCTTTTTCCCCTAAATAAACCATTGTGATTCGCTTAAACCATAAAGCAGTTTGCTTTTGCAATTTGTGCAGTGTATATGCACAGCTGCTAATATTTCCTCACAAACAAAATATAATAATAGTTACAGACCATGACAGCACTCAATCCCCCCATTCAGGTAACTGATAAAGAAACAAAACAAGGATGGTCCCAAAACTGAGCCCTGCGGAACACCACTTGTGACTGGCCACCAAGTGGATTTAATTCCATTCACCACAACTTTCTGGGTGAAGCCTTCCAGCCAGTTTTTAGCTGATAAAGGTTATATCTGTCTAAACCTTGAGATGGCAGCTTCTCAGGTAGAACTCTGTGGGAGACAGTGTCAAAGGCTTTACTGAAGTCTAGGAAGACAAAATCCACATCCTTTCCCTTGTCCACTAGGTGGGTCATCTGATCATAGAAGGAGATCAAGTTGGTCAAGCAGGACCTGCCTTTCATAAACCAATGGTGGCTGGGCCTGATCCCCTGCTCGTCTTGCACCTGCTGTTTGGGTGCACCAAGGTGAACCACTCCAGAATCATCCACAGATGAAAGTCTGAGGTCAGACTTTATGCTAAATGCTTTATTACTCTGCCAAGATTTTTTTCTTGTGTGAAGAATTCATTTATCATTCTCATTTTCATTGTTTTACCTTCCGTTTGTCCTTTTTAGTTACATAGTTTAATTTCTATTATTTTAATACTATGAGATTTCTTACACTATTTCTTTATTAATTTGCATAGATTTCAGGTGCTTTTTACCTTACTGATTTTTTTCATTAATTTTTTATATAGACGTAAACTACCTTATTATATGCTTTTCTGTTGCTGGTGCACACTGTCTTCAGTATTTTGTATTTTTTTCTTCCTCCAAACATGTTTTCTGGAGTACTTAGACACATTGTTTAATGATGGATTTGGCAGTGTTAGGCTCACACAATGGAGGACTCAATTATCTTAAAGATCTTTCCCAAACTATTATATTATAACCCTACACTAAACTTGTTAGAGAATTAACAGTTCAAAGAAATAATGAACAGAATGCATTTTTGCAGTATCTTTTTCTCATCTGTTTGTATATATATATGTGTGTGTATATATATATTTTTATTTTTTTTTCAAGGCAGACACCTCTTTCTTATTTACTGGCTTTCAGGCAGAATAGAAATCTTTTTTTTCTGTGCATATATTTAGGTTTATGTCCTAAATAATAATGATGTGAGAATATTAATTTCATTCCTCTGTTTACCTTTTTCTCTGACTGTTAACAATTATAATGACTTTAGTTCGCAAGTGTGGAGATAATGGCATTTCTAGCAGTCCTTAAATTTCTTTAAATGGAAAATAAAATTCTTTTTTGCTGAGTGTTAAATACTTAGGTTTACTTGGACACATTTAATTTAGTTGCCCAAGTAATTTAACCCCAAATTTGAGAAGCTGTTTTGGTCCTACTAAAGACACAGATGTAGTCTTCTGTAACATGTTAATATTACCCCTTAGCAACAATTAAGTATAATTTTTATAAAACTTAAAGTTTTCTCAGAGCAGATGTACCTCTCTGAGAAAAACAAATTCTTAAGAAACACTTCAATTAACTTCTTTTGTCTCTACTTAATCGTAAAACTGAAGTGGTATTTTCACATCATTTGATGCTTGCATAAAAGCTTGTAATGTGACAATACATATTTTGCAAAATTCTTCCTACAGACTTGTACATTTTCTGCATCCAAATACAGCTTGGATTGTAAGACCCTGTGCTTGTACCCCTTGGATCATTAACAGCAAGTACTGACCACTCAAGAAACATACTCATCTTCTTTGGATGGCATGAAAATAGACATTAAGAAAAAAATAATGCAGTCCTCTGGATTTCTAGATGTTATTCCACACACTCTTGCAGTACTGAGAGAACATGACATAATTAATAAAACCTAGGCCATACTTTCCCATAAATCTTTACCTAAAGAGTCTCTCAAGGGAGAAAAAGTGGCAAAGAAGATCATTCTCTGGTCTCATAACAAAGATTAAGGTTAAAAAAGGTAAAAAAACCTGGTGAGACACTGCATGTTTCATCCTATACGTGCAAGTTTTCCAGATTCCTTACTCTCATTTATTTATCTACTGATAGCTTGACGTCCCTACTAAAACACCTGCTGAAATATCACACATTCAAGACAAATTAAATTTTAAAATAAATTACAACTGTAAATATTGCATGTTATTGCATTATATATTGATTTTACCCATTCACCCTCCCTTCCTGGATTATGATTTCAGAAGTATCTCCAGGATATCCTTTAACTATATAGCAGTGGTAAATAATCAAATAGATTTTAACTTACACAGAAAAAAAGAGAAAATTAAATGCCCAAGATATTTCCAAGCTCCCATGTTGAGTTTTCACCTCCTTGAAGTACTCCTTCCCTTTGTGAAACTGACATTTTGAATTTAAGACTTCAGTAATTTATATAGGGGTGTGTTTGCACTGTTGCGTTTTTGAGTCAACTAATCTTTCACACAAGTTGGATCACAGCCAATGTAATGAAATTCCCACACCTGACCTCTACGATAATGAATTCCAACATTTTCTGTTGAAGTATACTTGTTTTTCTTTAATGGAACAAAGTCTGAATGGGATCTAAAAATTAGTGAGACAAACACAATTCAGTGAGCAGCGCATCACATTTGAACATCTTTTTGTTCAGGGTATCCAATAAGCAGAATATTTTAACAACTTTGGGTCTGGGCATTGAATCACTAAGATACAGCACTGATGAACCTTGAGGCAGTCCCAAAGTCTTGCCCTAGTGAGGAGATAACTTTTTTCCCTCCACATTGTCCTGTATTTTTTTTTATTATTTAGGAGTGTTCAACTCTAGAGTATAAGTGTCTTTTTATTTTCATTGTATTATAATGGCAAATTGATAGGAATGCACCAAACAGACATCAGCCTTAAACTCTCCAATAACTTAAAAATACTGGAGTTCTTTAAATCGCTGCTACTTCACCTCTTTTGGCTAAGTGCAAAATACTACATAACCAGACTCTCATACTGGTCACCTGCTTTGGGTCACAACTTTATTCCAGTGATACCACATTTGCCTTCCTTGTCCCTTCCGTGACAAACATTCTAGAAAGCCCAGGCCCCGGTGTGACTGTGGGCTCATTAGTGACTTGAATGTTTATTATATGTCATATTTTTTATTACCCTTTCCTGCCTGACGTTTGTGCTGATAAAAGCCTTCATAAAGCATTTTCAGTGAATTTCTTTTTTTCATCCACACTGTGTGCAGCAGAATGCTGCTGAACAGAGCACTTGTGGTCCTTTGCAAAGAGAATGGGCTCCTTGTTGTGCAGCATAGGAGTTAATACCTGCTTCCCTGGAGGATGCTGCCAGTGCTGGCACAGCAAGAGCAGTGAAGTTAAATTTCCTGTACTCCCTGTCTGGAGTAGAGGGGGTGTGGAGTGAAGCAGAGTGAGGCCTGAAGAAGGAATACCATTATTTATCTACATTTTTTTCATCTCTTTAAAGTATATGCCAGGACCTGGCATATCTATAACTACATGAATTCCGTATTTTTTTTTTCAGCAGTTATGCTCTCTAAAATTAGTTTAATTTTAGTTTTACTTTGACAAGGAAGTAAAATGAAGGCAAATAGTCCTTGGGATGAACCCAGGAAAGGGTGGTGGTGTTCTCTGCTGTGAGATAGCATATTTCAGTTTCATGGGTTGTTTGATGTAGGCACTCCTGCTGCAGTCACACATTTTCTTAACAATCACTTATTTACAGCTTTAACTGAAATGCTTAGAGAATGCATGTGAGCTATTTCCTCTTGCGTAAATAGTTGGAAATCCCATCTTCAGTTTACTCAATTGGCCAATGTCTTCCCCCTCCTCTTTTTCAGACTTGCACTAGCCTAACACCAGACTTTAACTCATACTCAGCATGGCCACTTAGAGAGCCAGTTGGAATAGTTTCAGTGGAAAAGACCTTTAAAATCATTAACCCAACACTACCAAGTTCACCACTAAACCATGTCCCTAAGCACCATCATCTGCACATCTTCTAAATATCTGCAGGAATGGAGACTTGACCACTTCCCTGGGCAGCCTGTTCCTGTGACAAACTATTCAGTGAAGAAATTTTTCCTAATATCCATTTAAAAATTCCCCTCGTGCAACTTATTTGCCTTCTCCCTGATTTTTTCCCATAAACACTCAATCTGGTCATCAGCACCATTAAGCTGTAGGCAGTCAAAACACAACCTAACATACAGGCCACCCTACAGGCTCTCCTTCCTTGACATATCTTCTGAAGAATTTGTAGCCATGTACTGAACTATTCTAGCTGTGTAAGTCATCTCACCATGTTTCTAAAGCATAATTTTTGTGCTGGACTATGGCTTCCAGCTCCCCCTGTTTCTTGCTTATGCTGCTTATGTTAGATGCACTTCAGCTGGACTACTGATAGCCCCACCTTCCTGAGGGAAAAAGCCCTAATACCCACCTGATCATTTTCAGGTGCTTCTGTGGTTTCTAACTTATCGATAACCCTTATGTCTTTTTATACCTGTGACAATTTATGCCCCCAAAGCAAACTAATTTCTAATTCAGCTTGCCATACATTTTACTGTGATAGGTTCTTTCTGGCAGATGTGGAACAAGTTTTACCACATTCCTTGAAGATATAAGAGTTCCCAGTATCAAAGTGGTGACAGTTTTCAATTTTTTTAAATGCCTTTTACTCATCTCACCAACCTATAAAATTAAGACTTGACTTACCACCCACTTCTCACATATACCTTCCAAAGCTTGTAAGGAAACTCAGGTTACACCTAGGGGTAAGAGGTGAAGGTCCAAAAGGAGATAAAGACTGAAACAATATACAGTTCACTTGTTAAAACCTTGGCATTCCCTTGGGATGCTCAAGGACTCTGGACTTTACATTGCAGGAAAAAAACCCTAAAATATTAATTTCCACCTGCTTAAGAAGATGTAGTTAAAATCCTATGCTTAACAAGGCTTTAGCTTCTCAAGAAAAGGTTAAACCTGAAAGAAATTCGGAGGGCAGCTGAACTGGCAAAAGGATTGTCTTTTATTAAGTCAAAGAACACAATGGGGAGAAAAACAAAACTCTAATGAGCATCTAAGCTCCTCAGCCAACTTGAATACCAAGCAGCAAATACTGTGGGAAAATAGAAGTTACTTCACAGCTGAAAGAAGCAACCCATTTTGAGGCCCCCAGTTTTCTAGGGCTCTCTTCTGCTAGCCATCATCAAGCACTTCCAGACTTTCACTTGCATATTTATTTGACTAATAAATTAGATTTTCTGGCAGAAATCACAGTTCAGGGCAATACGGTAACACTGGTTTTAATGTCTTATTAATATCCAAGAACCTCTAAAAAACAGTCAGTACTGTCAGTGAGGATGAGTGTTGGGAGTAAAAGAAAAAGTTTTTTTAAGTAGGAACCATACTTTCCACATGTATAAGAATGTCTCTAAGGCCACATAACTGTCATTGTTCGTTGTTAAAAATCAAAATCTGTTCTATCATCTTCTTAAAATAACACAAAAGGAGCTCTGTAATCAACCTTTTCCCATACAGTAATGCTTGTCATTGAAACAGCCTTAGTTTGAAGCAGGATGTACCTGCACTGTTACAAAGTGTGGCCACAAATGTTCAAACCCTCCTGTCTTTTATTCAAGGTTTTTACTGTAGGGATAGAATATCCCTATTTGCAACTGATACATGCATTTCTATTTCTATGTCATCCCAGATAGCACAGATAGAATATCTACTACTGGTCACAAAAGTCCTAAACCATTCAAAATATATGGGTTTAAATATGCATTCCAAACTTATTGGCCATTTAAAAAGCCAATAAAGCATTCCAGAGAAAAGCATTCTTTAAATGCTTTAAAACATTCCAGAGAAAAAATAATGCTGATGAGTATTAAAATTTAACCAGATATAAGAAAATTAGCTTATATTATAGTAGCACTGTGCATTCAAAGAGTATAAGATGTCTTGGCCATTGACATTAACAGTACACCATATTCCAACAGGGAATCATTTCACATCATGCATATGGAAGACTGGTTAAAATAAGCTGAATTTCCTCCTTGCCTCTTCACATCTGGTGAGAAAACAATCTGAGTAAAGTATAGGAGTATTCCTGTCCTTTGGTCCACCAGGAAATAAGTGTACAGGGGGCATTTCATGGAATATGGGAGTCATGGACCTCCCCCACTACAGACACTGTGCACATGGGAACAGAGATAACTTTGAGAAGCTATGTTATCTGCCCATAGATTTCAAAATACACATACATTTAGATGGCATCTTTATCTAGCAAGGATATTCCCAGAAACTGTTGCTGCAGTAAAGCAACCTTATTCTAAACAAATTAAGGTAATGATCCTTCCCTTAAGCATCACTTCTTTCAAAAAAGGTCTTCACATTCCTATATGAGCCCCATGGAGGAAATAAGCCTGAGAAAGCACAAGCCAAACATCAAAAACAACACCTGAAACTTTTCCTCAGATTGTGAACCTAATTATGGCTACAAACCTCCTCTTGAATCCACTAGGTATGTGAGGGGTTTGCTTCTTTTTGAAACAATGGTATTTTAGCAGAAATACCAAATGCCCTGTGCTCACTTTTGTTGTTGTGACTTTGGAAAGTCATACCAGTTCACTGGTGATGCCGTAACCACTTCAGGGATCTAGATCACCTGCAGAGCAACACATTGCTGATAGTGAGGACCACAGCTCAGCAAGGTGCTGGAGTGTTTAAGGAAGAAAGGCCATAAGCACATTTACAATCCAGCAGGTACTGTTGGATTATGTTTTGAAAACACGAAGCTGAGTCAGGAAAATATTGCAAGTGTAGAGTGCATGGGATAGCAAGAATATCTATGATGACTAGTAAATAAACCAATATTAAAATAATAAACAACATTAACATTAGTTAGTAGATCAAACTCCAAGACCTACAAGCCAGTGGTTGCATTGGCAAAGTCATTTGACTTCAGTGCTTAAGGGCTGTGAAATACAATCTTAAAGTTTGCATCTCTATAGCACCTACCACTTGAAAAACTCAGTTTCTTACAAATATTTGGCTACATGTCATAATGCATCTGCCTTGAGGGTTTCTCTAAGCTTCGTTTCCCTGATTTTATTAACAGAGAAAGTGTGTGGTTCTGTCTGGTTCAAAGTACTCACACAAGAGAGTTCCTGAAGACTACGAATGCTATAACTTAAAGGCTAGAAATCTGTCCACTCCTGCCAAGGCTGGCTTTCAAGTGAATGAGTGTAGTAGAGGAAATGGTACTACAAGAGGTGGAGAATAGTTATGTTGGAATTTCAAACACTTGGAAAACTTTCTGTTTTCCTGAAGAAAGTTTGAAAACCAAATAAATTTAAGTGGTTAAACAGCATAAGTATATGTACCCTGTTTATTTACTTCTACAAAAGGAACGCAAGTTGAAGAGATCTGTAGGTAGAAATTCTTACTGTGTGATAGGTGAACAGAAATAAAGAAGCTTTAAGAATAATACTCTTATATTAAGAAAACCCCCTGGCTCATTTTGAGAAAAAAGCTGCAACACTTCCTTGCAATTTATGTGTTAGTCATGGTGAGACCAGGCATTTCATTGAATGAATTCAAGTTTTGGACATTTCATTAAATTACTGCTAACACAGAAATTGTGTTAGAATATATACTAGAACCTGGTTTTACTCTGGCATTTTATGTAAGATGAGGCTGACATTCCTTTTAGACCTAGTATGAACCTTGGCTCTACAGACATTGGTTCACTGTCTGACATTGGTTCACACTCAGTAAAGTCTTTCCATAGGACAATAGTAAAGTGGATTAAAATTAGAGCTGCTATCTTTCAGAAGAGCTTTTTCTTTTTCTTGTCATGAGGAGAATTTGGCATTTATTTCTTCAAGAAAAGTAGGGGAAATCCAGATATTGGTGGCAGATCCCTGTAACAGTCATCTTTCAAGACATGGTTTCCTTGAGGTTCCCTTTCAAGTTCCGAAAGTTACACCTCAGCCAGACACTTCACTGGTTTGTGCATCCAGAGCCAGGGCATCACCAAAGGCCCTGGATGTTAGAAGAGGACAGTCCTCGGGTCACACACCAGAAACCCACCTGAGGATTTTCATCCGTGCTGATGCAAATCTCTGTCTTCAGACCATGAAACTGGATGATAGACTCACTGTGATATTACTGCTGATAATCAGCAACCTTGGCACATTGCAGGAAAGGTTAGAATACTTCTGTGTCCTCCCTGTAGAAGCTTACAACTATGTACAAGTGTAGCACAGATGCTTAAGAATTTTAATTCCCCTTACTCAATAGTGCATCATTTTAGAGTTATATCGATGTGACTTAATGCTTGATAAAAAGTTCTTACAACTGCTTTTCACCAAAGATTCTGAGATGAACACGTCCTCTCCCAGTGTATTAAAAAGAAAGTGCTGTACCTCTAGTGTTAATGAATCGTAAAGGCTGTGGAAAGAAGGAAGGAAGGAAGGAAGGAAGGAAGGAAGGAAGGAAGGAAGGAAGGAAGGAAGGAAGGAAGGAAGGAAGGAAGGAAGGAAGGAAGGAAGGAAGGAAGGAAGGAAGGAAGGAAGGAAGGAAGGAAGGAAGGAAGGAAGGAAGGGAAAGAAACCAATCAGTTACCTACTGATAACTACAGGTTTCAGCAGTTGAACAGAAACCACGATGTGTAAAGTATTGGGTGAAGGGTGGGGCATGGCATTTTACGTGGAACACAAGGGGAGGTGAGCCCAGAAGTTTCTGTAATGAAAATGACTCACTACTAAGGTCTTTATGGTGTATGTGTCTTTATAATATAAAAGTACACAAGGAATACCTGAATATTTGCACGTATGAAATATAAACCACAAAGAACATCAGACGTTGATAGGTAGCTTGCTTTTTTATGATGTAACACGTATCAGTGGTAAGGAGTCATATTACTCCATGGCTTAAAAATAAACCTAAGTCTTTTTTAGATCAGCAACTGGGTATTTCATATTAGGTTTGTTTCTTCCACTGTACTTTTTCCAATGCAACCTCTTTGGAGAAGGGACAGTCATGTCTACAAGGTGTCAGCACCAGTCACAATGACTCCACACTGGCCTTCCTGCTCTACTGTAACACAAATTAGTAAAATCACTTCTGCATTAAGTATTTCTATCAGCCTTTTTTTCTAGTAACTGCTGAAGATAGTTGTTGGGCTGTTGAACTCAGTCTCAAGAAATTAAAACTGGCTGCACAAAGCAGATAATTCTGAATCAGTCTTGCAGCACGCTGCTGACAGGTCTCTGTTCAGCTCTGCTAAGTAACAGGGGTGGTGAAAATCACACTGGTGGGTGAGGTGAAACGAAATGGGGAGACAAGACAAGGAAGGAGACTCTCCATTATATACTCCTCAGTGCACACCTCACTTTACAAACTACCTTTTAACCTCTGCTTATCCTGTTAGTGACTCAAGTAGTGTGTGTAAAAAATTTACAGGGAAGGATTTATATACAAGAAAAGTGTAAAAGAAAAGCATACATCCAGTGTTATTTAAAGGAATACAATAATACACGTGATCTTGAAATACAGTTCTTTGTAGGTTAACTGTAGGTTTTGTTAGCTAAGTTAGAAGACTTTTATAAATCAGACCCAAATTTTCACTACAGGGGCTGTTCGAGTAAGTCACACTACCTGAAGTTTAATGTCAAATCAATTAAATTAACCTAAAAAAGTCACAACTTGCATTCATTTAAGGAAAAAAAAAGTGTAGCTGCAGTTCTGATCTTATTGCAGATTGGTATTTGGCTTTTCCTCTCTACATTATTTTCTGCTTGCTCCTGGAGATGAGACGTGTCCAAGTGCCTTGTGGCATAGCTTGATGGCCAGATTGTTGAGGGCTTTTGCCACCAGCCATTGCCATGATGGCATGTTTGGGCTGATTGTGCTTCCTTGGCACAAGTTACACATAAGGGAGGGAGGAAGGAGGAAACCAAGACTACATTACCTGAGAAGAAATTTGGGAAGAAACCATGGCTTAGTCTACAGCCTAACTCCTCCAAGCACAAGTGAATAAATCTTGACTGGAGACAAAACATGACCCACTGGCATGTTCACACACAAAACCTGTGTTCTCTAGAAAGTGACATTGAGCAAGACAAAGCAATTTCCTATCTCTTCCCTCTTAGTGTTACCAGAGATAAGTTACTAGGCTAAAAGGTATCACAGCACTGCACTAGGGCAAAACCCTGGAGCTATGCCTGAGTGCTAAAACTTGTCTTTGCTCACGTAGTAAGCACTTTGTTTTGTACTCCTGTGTTCAGAGTCTTAAAAGTATGCTTTCCCTCTTCAAAATGTTGCTCTGTAACACCTCTTCTCCTCATTGCTTCAGTCAGGAAATTGTGCCTTGTGTCACTGCAACAGCTGGTTCCAGGTGACAGGCAACCAGATCAGTTCCCAGCACAAGCAGATCTCTTGGTAAGCCTGACAAAACAATCTCTAGGCTTAAGTAAGCCGCACAGCAGACCTCCATAAGGACAGGTTTGTAAAGAGGCTTGGAGAACCAGCTCTGGAACTCTCTGAAACAAAAGTTTGCAAGCTAGATATATTGTTGTCTGGGCTGACAGGCTCACGTGTAAACTTCAGCACCTGCCTTAGTCTGCTCAGACTGGTGTAGCAACCTCTCTTAGTGAGCAGAAGCCTCACTGGAGACAGTGAAGGGGTCACAATTTCAGTGGAGTATGCTACAAGTTTGCACATAATTTGCTAAAAGCACATTCCAGGTCCATCTCCAATGTCCTTGATCAATTTCATCTATCAATTTTATCTCTCTGCCCTAATACATGACCAATCATGAACCAATGTGGGTTCTTTGGGAGAGGAATTGATTTACATTCTGTGCCTATATTGTGCCTCTAACTTCCACTAAATAGTAGTGGATTACAGTGTGCTGCTGTCCTAGCTCATTCAAGTGATCGTGGTAAAAATGGAAGGTGAAGGAGAACATGTGTTATGGTGAAGAAGAATATGTTTTAAGAAGATAAACATAACATAAACATAATATAACATAACATGGGAGGCCATGGGACCTCCACTGAGATGTATTAGGGGGTACCAAACAAGGGATAGTATGTTGTCTTCAGTAGTACTGAAGAAGAGAAGCTCAGCATATAAGATGTCAAGGTTATAGGACAACGACAACAGTCTGCACATCTTGATACAGTGACTTTGGCTTTCATAAAAATCAGGTGAGAGTCAGAGGTAATTTCAGCAAGAGACTAAACTTTACAAGGTGGTGCTTCTCATAGACCTGTAAGGCAATACAGGTGATCTCCTCCAGTTTAAGAAGTCACACTTTTAGCCAGACAAGTGAAAAGGAATATTATAGGTAGTCAAATAAAAACTGAGAAACACAGGAAACTGGTTGTAAGTCAGCTGATTTTTAAATGGACTGCAAAACATAACCTCAGTCACCAGTCTGTCTGGGACATAAAGAAAACAGAAGCCAATAGCTTCTTGTTCAACTATTACTCCTGATTGATGCCTTACAGAGACAAGAGCTGTGGCATTTGGTTTGATCCTGTGCTCTGCAAACAATGTTGTGTAAAAATTAAAGTTGTATTCAGTAAACATCTCATTCCAAATTCCACTTCAGCCCTATTTCCATATTCTTTGCTGAGTAAGGCAGTGGACATTTTCTCAGAGCAGGTATGATATGGTGCACATTTAAATATGCTAGGCTAAGCCTGAGAAATTTATATAAGATATAACACTCAGTAATTAGTCTCTGAAGGCTGGCACTGGAACAAACACAAGATCCTTCTATCTCCATATACCAGTAATAGCTGTATTTGTTCAAAATATAGATCTGAAGTACTTCCTTCATCCTTTCAGATTACCACATGCCAAAGGCAGCTAATAAATGGGAACAGTGTTTGTGGCCAGCATTATCAAAGCTACAGGCAGTAGAAGAGGCAAAGCCAGATGTTTCCTAAGTGGATTTGAAGGGTTTAAGTATTATTGAACATAAGTCTTGAAGAACCCCCACTATCAATAGCATTAGTAGCTGCCAGCACATGCCCAAGGATATAGTGATATCGCTTGCTGGGAAGATTTTACCTAAATAAAAATGGTACCCAAATATTTATGTCAAAAAGGCAGAAATCATCTGTTTATTGGTGCTTTGTGATGGATTTGTGTCAGCCTGTTGACAATGTTGCTACCTCATAATCTACTGCACCATTCCTGATCTACTTCCAAATGTCAGTGAAAGTATCTCCATGATGCCACCATACTTAGAGCTTAACAACACTTCCCAATGCTTACATCAAAATTTCTTATTTTTACCTTGGATTTTCTCAGAGGTTTGAGGAAAGATATCCCTTGGATTTTCCTCACCTCTACATAGATGAGGAAAGACTAAAATGTCCCATGTAGAAAGGTGGCAAATATTCACTGCACCATCAGTAGACTAATATTTTTTCTTCTTGTTGTCCTTAGGCTCCAATTTTGAGATCTGCAGCAAGAACAGATGCAAAATAGTTAAAGAAAAGCAACCATCAAGAGATTGTGTTCTTTACAGGGTTAAACAGAAAGATCATAGAAGAGAAATGCCACATTTCATTTGGAAATGTATCAATTCCATAGCAAAGATAGAGAAGGAGAAAATAAGTTTTTATATAAAGTTTGATTACTTCATCTGTCCCTACAAATATTTGCAGTTTTCCAGAAGCTATCAAATATTTTAATATGTGAGAAACATGCATAGGAAAAAGCGCTTCTATTCATACTTTCTCCGAAAAGACAGAGAGAAAAAGGGTAAAAAGTGAGGTCAAATATAGCTCTCTGTAATGTATGATTGCAGTATTCCTACACATGCTGAATTTTGTCTAACACACATCCAGACATATACAAAGGTATGTTGATAAAACTCACACATTTTTTTTTCATTCCTTACAATTGTTATTTCAACAAATCCTGTTTCTAGGCAGCAACATACATTTAGCCTAACTACCCCAATATTTTTAGAGCCTACATTTAGGTAAGGCTGAGCACCAGTTTCTTTAAAGAGACTGGGATGAGAGGGCAGTTCAGTATCCATTGCTAGCACTACACCAGTGATTTACTACTTACACTTCCATACAGCATTTGAACTACATTGTTTTGGTCCTTTACCACTCTTTTCCTTGTCATCTCCAAATGTTCTGGCATTTTTTCAATTCCTCTTTTATATATGTGTTATGATTGTTTTTAATATACAAACTGTTGTGCCTGGGTTAAATCTCTGAAACTCTTCTTTCTGTGGATTTCAGAGGAGAAGGCAAAGAAGAGAAAGAGAGGCAGAGAGCACTTCCAGGGGAACTTGCTGCGTGTGGGAAGGTGCTGCATAGACAAATCTTCTCTGTGACTCCCTGGCAGACAGTGTCACATCCAGACTGTGTCCCCTTCAGCACAGGGTAGTACCTGTCCTCACAGGTAGAGGGAAGTGAATTGAAGAAACAGGCAGAGATTCCCTGAAATCTCCAGGCTGAAAAGAGTGGGTCTTCTAGGGTCAGAAGAAAGAGAGAAGTCTGAGAAAAATGAGATGGATCTTGAAGAAAGGTAATACCTCTGCCAATAGGATACTACTCAGCTGTATGTCTGCCACGACCCCTGCAGGACAGACCCCCCCAGACAGAGCAGATGTTATGGAGTAAATCAAAGAGCTGTTAGGCAGCTCTGTTCTCAAGGCTTTCTACCAGATTGAGCCAACATCATGTTTTTAGATCAAGTGCAGTTAAACATTTTCAGTTCCTTTAATTTGTTCCTTCCGAAGCCTACAAAAAATTTTCCAAACAGGCATTAAGAAGACTTTGTATTTTAATGGACTAGGAAATTTTCCAATTATCTCAGCTTTTTCTCAGCCCTGCTGGGACCAAAGTTTGGCAACGTTGTAATAGGAGATAAAGAAATAATGATGAGAGCTTTGCATCTGGTGTCAGCGGTGTTGTGCTCTCGGCTAACAATAGGGACATTAGGCACAGATACCACTGGTCTGAAGTGCTTATGAGGAAACAATGTAAGAGGTCAAAACAAGGCCTTCAGATTTTATTTCTACACTTTTTGCAGCCATTGCTTCAAATAATAACCTAGAGCCAGTGCTTCGTTCATAGAACAAAACGTGGGCAACACCAGAATAGAAAAGGTAGATAGTGCTGCTCCTCTAGAAGATATTCCCTTGTTCTCAAGCCTATTTGTTTGGTGAAACAGCCTTATCACTGAGGTGGGGGACTGACCACAGCAGAGTAAAATGACCCCTCAAAAGCCAGAAAATCCTATGTGAGCAGCAGATGGTGTGAAGCAGTAGGGATAGAGGGATCCTATTGTACCTCATACATTTCCCCATTCACAGGAAACACCTTTGAAATGCCTCAAAGGAATTAGGGTGAGCCCCTCCAAAAAATGCTCAACCAACTTATTTGCTTCTACACCAATGCAGGCAGCATGGGTAACAAGCAGGAGCTGGGAGTAGCTGAGCAACTAGCTAGTAAGTTATGATCTAGTTTCCAACACTGACACATGGTGGAACAAATTGCATAACTAGAGCACTGCAATCAATGCCTATAAAATGTCCAGAAGGGACCAACAAGGAAGAAGAGATGAGGGGGTTGTGGGCTGTGTAAAAATTGATTGGTTGCACAGAGCTGTCTTTGAAAAATAGTGATGAACAGGTTGAGAGCTTACAGATAAAAATCAGGGGCCAAGCCAACAAAGGAAACTTTGAAGCGCTGGTGTTTCCTACCAGATGTTGAACAAAGCCAGTCTGTTGGCAAAATGTTCTTACCTCACTTTCACAGCCTCTTGTCCTTCTGGGAGACTTCAGTCACCCTGGCATCTGTTGGAAAACCAGCACAGTAAGCTGTAAGCAATCCAGAAGACTCTTGGAACGCACTGAGGAAAACTTCTTATACCCAAGTGATAGACAACCCAACCAAAGGAGAAGTATTACTAGACCTGTTTCTTACCAACATGGATGAACTAAACAGAGACATCAAGACTGGTAACAGCCTAGGCTGCACTGATCATGCCCTGGTGGAATTCACAATCTTGAGGCATATGGGCCTCATGGAGAGTGGTCAGGATACTGCAGACTTTGCAGGAGAGTGGATTTTCAGTTCTTTAAGAAATTAGTGTATGGGACCCCCTGGGAAAACACCCACAGCAATAAAGGAGCTGAACAGAGCTAACACCTCTTTCAGGACATATTTCTTAGATCACAAGAGCTCTCAGATCCCATGTATAAGAAATCAGGAAAGGAAGGCAAGAGGCTAACACGGCTGAGTAAGGACATCCTGGTCAAACTAACATGTAGGAAGGAAGTGCACAGGCAATGGAACCAGGGACATGTGTCCTGCAAAGAACATAGGGATGTTGACCAGATGCTTAGGGATGGGGTCAGGAAAACTAAGGCACAGTTAGAGAGGAATCTGGTAAGGGATCTGGAGAATAATAAGAAATATGCAGGTATGTTGGTCAGAAAAGGAAGATTAAAGAAAAAATATCCCTCAATAAATAAGACGGGAGAACTGCCATGGAGGAGGCTGAGAGACTGAGAAATTTTTTGCCTCAATTTTCATTGGTAATCTGTCTTCCCATATCTCTCAAGCTCCTGAACCTTAAGGTAGCAACTAGAGGAATGAAATCTTCACATTGAAAGTGAAGATCAGGCTTGACACTACCTGAGGAACATGAATATACAGAAGTCCAAAGTAGGCAGCAAGATACATCCCAGGTTCCTGAGGGAATTGGCTGATATAGCTGCCAAGCCAGTCTCCACAATATCTGAAAAGCCATGGCAAATAGATGAAGTCTCCAGTGACTGGAAAAAGGGAAACATCATGTTTATTTTTCAAAAGGGTAAAAAGTATAAAAAGGAGGACCCTAGAAACTAGTGTCCACTCAGCCTCACCTCTGTGCTAATCATGGGAGATGCAACTGAGAAAGCCAATTGTATCCTGGGCTACATAAAAAGAGGCATGACCAGCAAGTCAAGGGAGGTGATTCTCCCCTGCTACTCTCCTCTTGTAAAACCTCCACCCAGAGCAATGTGTCCTGTTCTGGGGTCCCCAGTAAAAGAAACACATGGACCTGTTAGAGCAGGTCCAGGAGAGGTCCTTTTCTGTCCTTTTCTATGAAGAAAGGCTGTGAGACCTGAGGTTGTTCAGCCTGGTGAAGAGAAGGCTTTGGGGAGACCTTGTTGCAGCTTCTCAATATATAAAGGGGGCTTATGTGAAAGACAGAGGCTTTTTACCATGGTCTGTAGTGACACAAAAAGGCACAAACGTTTTTAAATGAAAGAGAGCTGATTTATATTCAGTATAAGGCAGAAATTTTTTGCAATAAGGGTAGTGAACCACAGAAACAGGTTGCTCAGAGAAGTTGTGGATGCTTTGCTATTGGAAGTGTTTAAGATCAGGTTGTTTGGGGCTTTGAGCTTTTCAGAAGCTGCCATATCCATACAATGAACATCTTAACACATGTGACCAAACCATAAAAAGAAAAAATAACAGTACAAAATTCAACAGTAAGTTACAAGAGTGTTTTTATTAAGACACCAAAACTCCATTAAACAGACTCAGATAGCCACAACAGCAATTTCTGCTGAGCATGCAATGTATCAAAAGGAAGCCACTGCTTTGCATTTCATCCTGAAGACCAGTGCTCAGCTTTTGTAAATGGTATAGCTCCACTGAAATCAATAGGTAAACCTCTAGTCTCATAACTTTCAAGCAGCTCAGGATTGTAAGTATTAAAACTGGAAAAATATTTATAGTAAAATAACTTACCCTTACACTGCATGCAGAAAGCAAGTGGTGTATATTTGAGAGTATATTGAGCAAAAGAGAATCCTACATAATAAAATCTAATGGTTATGTTCATCAGATCCTAAGATTGCAAAGATAATTTGCATTTTCCCTAATGAATTGCAACCAAATGGATCCTTTTTTTCTCAGGATCTGGTAACTGATATTTCTTCAAGGAAAAGACAAGTCAAATATTTTTACTCCTTTTAGATTTATTTCAATTAAAAGCAGACTGCAAATTATTATTCTGTAATTTACTGATACATTTAAAAGGGGTCTATATAACTTCAAAGCTTAACCAGTTTTGCAAAATGTAGTAGTTCTTTTCTCATTAATCTTATTACCTATGAGCAACTGAACTGGGGGGATAGAAAAGCTGCTTTACATTGCTATTATGTACCAAAAATCAGTACCTAAGTGCTATGGCTATTAAGAGTATTTGCAAGTTCAAGTTAATTACCAGTTTCCACTGGAGTTATTTGTAATGGTGTCCATTGAACTTTAAGAGGAACTACCTTGTTCACTGTAAATTACTGGATTACACATAACCCAGACACAACAGACTCTGTCACTGTGTAGGAGGAGCATATGAAGCAACCAAAACCAAGCAGTGGTGGGGACAAGTTACCACACCATTTTATTCTCCTATTTTCTAACACACTCAAGTGGAGATTTGGGGCAGGAGAGTGAAGAGAGTCCCTGGAAAGAGTCCTGCAGGACATCCTTACATTGTGGAAGAGATTTTTGTTCCAATTCATCCAGCTGAACAGACTGTTGTTGTATCCAATGGAGCATGTAAACTAAACCTTTGCTGCTGCACTAAAGGCAGGGTTTTTCAGTCAGGCAAAATTCAGATCAAAGGCATAACTATTATGTTGCAATTGTCACAGAGGTGTGCAGGACACTCAAGGGCAGTGGTTTAACTGCCCCATCACTGTGATCTAATTAAACAGAATACGTAAGTACCAACTGACTTATCTGGAAAACTTCCAGTAGCAAAAATAGTTTCTTTTTTTAATTTTCCACTGAGTCCTTGTCCATTAAATATTTTACAACCAAATCTCAAAACTCATGTTGAAGAACACTCTAAGCAGGCTAAGCCCAGATTCAAGGTGCCTTTTCTTTATTTGATGGTAAATCCAATACTTGTTCTTCAGCTTCTGTATACTTAAGGTGTTGCACAGTTAGGTCTTCAACATAGTTGCTGCTCAGAGCTTCAACCTCACCTTAAGTAAATAGTGGATTTCAAACTGAAAGATCTCTCAGGGTATTCTGATTTGCTTCCTGGAATACTTATAAAAACATGCAGCTTTTCAATATTAATGGTACATGTGATGCTAAGAAGAGCACATAGTAATGTGGCACAGTGGAAGAGCCAAATATTGACCCAAAGAGAGAGCCATGAAATCTTTTTTTCCTTTCTGTTTTCTTAGCAGAAAATCCTCCCAAAATTCACTTCAACCTGCAGTCACAAATAATTCTTAAGACACCAGGGAAGAGCCGGACTGTTAAAAAAATTTTAAAAGGGACACAGAGCCTGTAGTGAAAGTAATTTTGAAGACCAGTGTTGCAACCAGTCATGACCACCATTGTGAAAAGTAATGAAATGCTCAGTGATGACAGGCTTCAGTTCTTCAGGAGATGAGACATGATCCAACTAGAAAAAATGAAAAAGAAACTAATCATGATTGAGAAAGGTAACCAACTACATTCCAAAGGAAGTGACTACATAAGAAAGAAGAGCTGAGACATTTTGGTTTCTAAAAGGAGACATGAGCTGAGACTCTGACATGCTGAATATCAGAGCCTGAAATTTTGCATTTTGAGCCTGAAAATACCATTTATACTACAATCTCATTGCACAACTCCAGAATTCCCATTGCTATTCAGTGTTATAATCATCCATGATAACTCCTGAGAGCAGAATGATGAATGAAGCCATTCTCCTCTCTGTGGAAAGACTCAGATGCCCCTCATGCTGGGTTATGGCTCCCTGGTGGAACCTGTATCATGGAAGGAATTGCATAGCTGCTGGAGCTTTACCAGGGAATTACAGGTACCTTCCCTTTGGGCTCTACAGGCAGCCCTGCTCAGCCTTTCTGAAGCAATCAGAACATCATCTTCACCTACAGGGACTTCTCTTGAGCTGCCCATAGATGACTACAGAGGGTGGTCTCTGTAATGTAAGACCAGGGGAAATAGAGCAATAGTGGCTATCCAAGACTTTACAATCAGATAGCTGGGATACAGTCTTCCCTGTCCTTTCTCTGTGATATGTATGTTAAGTGTTACTGTACTTTGTGAAGTAAACTAAGTTATCTGTAAACATCATCATGATGAGCCAGGTGAGTTTGCTGTGGTCATGGCAGCTGCATTATTATGTAGGAGGCCTCCATCAGGAAAGAGGTACTGACTATGGTAACAGTGTCAAACAAGCCTAATCCCAGAAACAGGATTTGAACAGATCCACAGTAAACATCCTTGACTGGTGAAGCAATGTTAAGGTGTTTTTCACCAAGGCAGTGCCCTCACCTATGTCTCCTCTTAGAGGAGCAAACATACAAACAGTGGTGAGCAGCTAGAATATGCTTGCGTTGCAGAAAATGTGCAGAATTCTATGGTATTCTGGAAAAGTGTCAAAGTCCCAAGATCCAGAGACAGAACTTGTGGTAGTGGAAAGCACTCTGCAGAGCTGTGTTTTCAGAGCTTCTGCAGGCACTTGTAAGCACTGCTTATGCACAATAGATGTTTCAAGCTCATTATGTCTAACTTCCCTCTCTTTTCTTGCAAAATACACTCTCTTAAAAAATAAAAAAAAAAATTAAACCCAAGATTTTGCAGAAAGGGGTAACTTCCAGAGCAAATAAGCTTCTGAAGCAAATTTATAAAGAGAGCAGTAAAGTTTCTCTCCCTTATTATAATAATCCATGATTCAAAACTGAAAGTGGTGTGTTGTTTAAGGGGATCGTTGTGTTCCTCTGAAATGGTGTGTCATTTACTGAGACCAAAGCCATGAAGGAAGATGGAGAAGGCTGTCTTCCTCCTCCATAGTATACAGCATTTGAAAACAGGCAAGAATAGTAGGAATTTCACTCTTACTTCTATGACCTTCTCCCACACCAAGCAGGACATTCAAAAACCCATAAATAGAGAATGCTCACCTGGAAGTATTTAATCATTTCAGGAAGAGATAAACAGCTAAAATAAAGTACCTGATCATGACTCATCTGGTAACCTGGAAATTGCTAATCATAGAACACTTTATAGCTGAAGTTGTCAGACTTGATTCTGAAGTTGCATCTTCCTGTCTTTTGCTGGTACTGGAAAATGAGAAGGCTCCCAGCTCCCAGCACAAAACTAAAAACAGCAAAGGCAATGAGGATGATGTATCCAACTCCCATCCCAGCTTCATCGTCTCTCTTCAGATCAGACACTAAAAAATACAAGAGTCAAAAGAAAAAAAAAAAAGCTTAAAAGTTCTTAGATGATCTCCTGGGTTAAGAAACCTGCCTTACCTACAAATTAGCCAATAGTATGTTGGGGCATAGAGATGTGATAGTGATACAAAAGAGAATCTGCCTTTTGGGGAGGGAAATTATCATGGAAAGCCTGTGAGACAGTCGACATTCTTTTTTTTACATACAAATACAGAGTCGTTGCAGACATAAGTGTGATGTGTCTTTGGAATTTAACCCGACAGTTTTCTGTAGAAAACAAGAATTTAAGGATCAGCACTGGTGGCCTTTGAAATGCTGCCTTACTTCCAGAATGACCCTGGAGATGAGGCATTCTCCTGCTTTAATCTTGCCCCCATTTATCTATGATTATTAAAAAGGCAGTTGATTTGCTTTTAATGGATGTGTTACACTTACAAAAACACAAGGTATTCAGGGAAGGGTTCTCCATGTGTGGTGGGTCTCTAAGTTCCCAATTTAGTCACCAGAGATCTGGCCAGTGCAGTCAGTGGAGGCAGATAAATGAGATCACCACAGGCTAAACCCTGGAGCCTGAGCACAGGTATCAAGTGATAACCCTGAGAAGCCCAAGGATGTCTCCAATTCCTGCACAAGTCTGGCAGACATGGTCTTGCAGGAGACCTGTAGTCTTTTGGAATAGCACCCAAAAATTGAGGGGAAGGAAAGAACAGGGCACCATGGGTCATAAGAACTAAATGCCTGTGTGGGCAAGAGCCAAGCCCCTTGTTGGCAGCTGTCTCCCTGGATTCCATCTACACATGTTAGCCCTCCTTTGCATGCAGGCATTCCCATGTATTTGTCCAAATCTTAAAGCAGAATTCCCTCTCCCTTTAACGTCATGCCTCTATTCATATTTGTGATGTCCTCTTGTACATTTCTAACTCATTCTGGTAAATGCTCGATGCACCTAGGAAAACATCTATTTATCTGCATACATTTTCAGGATAGCACTTTTTGAGCCAAGCACTTGTGGTCATGGCAGCAGAATGGTGAGGAACACAGGAGACTAATGCAACCATGCCTGTAATTAGAGACAAGATCTTTGGTAAAAGGGTCCCATTGGCAGACACAGAGGTATGCCATAGTGATGTCCAAGCTATGTAAAGCCCAGGGCATCAATCCAAGACAGGCCAAAGTAGTGTTGCATAATATAACTGGGCTAATTTCTGAATTTCATTATGAAATAGAGGAGTAAAAAAAGAAGATGCACAGTGGAAATGGCAGCCAGTAGCCAGACAAATAAATAAAATAAAAATGCAATGTGAGTGTCCAAACTGGAAAGAGGAAATATTATTTAGTATTTCCACATTTGCCTTGGAATTGATGTAGAACAACCCCAAAAAAGCTCCTCCCATCAGAGTTCCTTTTGTGTAAAGACCGTTTTTCAATATTAGAAATGTATCAGGGTCTCCAGTGAAAGTGGGAGTGAGATCTACTTGATCTAAGCCCTGTACAAAGGAAGTGGTAGTAACTGGTAACTTTTCTTAAAAAGGAACTAACTCAGAAATGAACACTGAAGGCCTATTCTACCAGAATAATACTTGCATAAAATAGAAGAAAAATGTAACATGGTAAGTCAAAGCCTCTTACAAGTTCCAAAAGAACATTGTGGCCACTACAGCAGAGGAGAAAAAAAACCCCGAATCCATTAACTGTCCAGCTTTAACAGTCCCAGAGCATTTAGTGAATGGCAAAACAAACACCCAGCAGGAAGAAAGGGAGTGACTTGTTCTCAGTAGCCATGTGTTACAACTTTGATACTGGTGTGTGCAAACACCCTCAATGAGTGTTTTATACTAGTAAGATATGAATGCAAATGGCTGGAGGAAGCCAAATGACTGAAAATGTTAGAGGCCACAGCTGCCACTGAACATATCACTCAGGGTAAATTCAGAAACAGGAGATGTGTAATAAATTAGACCTTGGTTGTACACAGTGCTGGTGTTCACTCTCTGTTAACCTGTACTGTACCACTCCACCAAATTAACCAAGGCACTGTGCATCAGCAAGGTTCTGTCAGTGTTCCTCACAGTAGTGATAAAGTCAACACCAATCTCATATCTCTTCTGATTTCAGACTCCAGCACTCAATATAACTGCGATCCAACAGCAGTGTAAACACTTGAAAAACTCATTGCCACTAAAAGATCCAAGATGCTTTCACACTTTAGAATTGTAATGTTTGATTTTGTGGCTGTTGAACTTGCTACCCTGTGCAAAAAGCCTCATAAAGCACTTTATCCTTTCTTTTCTACATTCTTTTGACAATCTGACACCCACTTCATTGAGGGGGACACATGTTTTTTTACACTGCCATGTGACAGCAGTGAAAACACTTGCTTCTCAGGAAAATATGCAGAGAGGCCTGAAAACATCACAGGTTTTCAGGTTCCTTTGCCAATGAAAAATAATCTTAAAATGGTGGTTACCCCATGTCCCTCTTTTGTAAGCCTCTATTCATCACTCACCAGCTGATTTACATAGAGGTCCCCAGGATGTTCTGTGGGCAGCAATGGTTTCACCAGTCTTCAGGGATCGAACCGCATGGCATCTCTGCAGCAAACAATTCAAACACCAGCAAGTAATGTGGCTTACTAACTAAAATTACAAAACCTTCTGAGTATGTGAAAGTTCTATTCTCATGCATTGGGGCTTAAGATTCTTACCAGTATGCTTTGTGAAACTGGAACTAACACCACTGGGAGTTCAAAAGAAATGGCAGGGATAAAACCTGTAATTAGTCACACTCCAGGCATTTCCCACAGACAATGTCTTTCTTTTCAACAAGTTTACTTGCTTTAGAGAAACCTTATGGGAGAATATTCACCATCTCATCTTGGTCTAGCAGAATTACCTCTATAATTCAGATTAAAACCTGTCCTCTAGCCCTGTTCCTTAACAGCTAAAGCCTGCCCTAATAGCAAACCAGGTTCTCCCAACAAAACAACTGCTCAATTCATTACAGCAGCAATACCAACCCACACAGCCCCTATCCTGCCCTTCCCTTTTATTCCCCTGCTTTGCACCCACCCCCATCTCCCTCTTCAGATGTGCAGGACACACAAAGCACCTGTGGAGGGCATAGGCTGGGGATTGCTGTGGAACTGGGACCCATCTTCCCAACTGTCTTTTTTTTTTTTTTTTTTTTTCCTTCTTTTTTTTTCTTTTTTTTTTTTTATTCTGGAGGAAGCTTCGTACTTTGAGAAAGGAAACGAGTATCTTCTGCTAGCCATTTTTAATTGTTTAGGAAGAGATCATTTGCTTTATAGTGGGCTTAAACTGAGTTATTTAGAGCTAGAGGAAAGTGTTAAACAATGGGGGAACAACAGACTGCTAATGAAAACATCCTTGATAGAAAAACCCAGGAAGCTCGGCAGAGGGAGAGGAGAATTCCAGTGTGTTTGCTGTAAAGGGAAAAAAATAAAAATGAAAAATAAAAGGCAGCAACTAAATCTCAACTATAAGAACTAAAGAGAAACAAATTATTTGGAGCAAAGAAAATTATAAAATGAAGTTGTTATCAGTACATTGCTTGGTTTACCACTTTAAAAAGAAATAGGGTTTGTAAAAAGCCATAATAAATTTCATCAGATTCACAGCCCTGGGAACTTAATGCCAGTGATGTTCTTCACCTGGCACCTAAATCCTCACCTGGAGAAGCAAATCTCTAGGGGAAAAGAAAGGGACAGAAAAATATCCCAAATGTTTACTTTGCTGCTGACTCTACCAATATGGGTTCTTGGTTTTTTGTGACATGCCCATCCAAGCTGGCAGATCTCTGAACAACCTATTTCTTTGTAACTTGTGTTTGCTGCCTTTTAGCCACCCACAAGAAGGAACAAAAGGTTCAGTTCTCAGGTTTCCCAACACATCCCCATTTCTGTGCAAGCTCTGTTCTTTTAGCTACAAGGATAAGGAGTGTGAAGAAAAGTGGACACTTCCATATGGTTTTGGTCTTTCCCCTGATCTCAGGGGGATCAGGGACTCCTCCGTGATCTCAGCAGAGGAAGAAGGAAAACTTTAAGAGTTACTTTAAACCTGACTGGAAACACCACTCTCTCAATTCCATAGCAAGAGGGCAAATTGCATGTCAGAGAAAAACAGCATATTGGAGCAAAACCCTTACCGTCCTGCAGGTGCTTCCTGGTGTCTCCATGCAAATACGAATTTTGCAGTGTAAGTAAACCACAGAATTGTTGACAAAGGAAAAAATTTTCATCTTAAACCGTGCTTTGCTTGAATTGCCATTCTCCAGCAGGGTGGTATATGTATTTGGGATGGGACAGCTGAGAAGAGAAAAATCATACTTAGCAGGTAAAGCTATAGAAGGCATGTTTGTGGTTATAGTACATGACTCGAGTTATAAGGCTCCTTTAGAAAGCCACAGCCAGACTCTCTGTGAAGCAAGTCTCCAGCAGTGTAGGAGTGGTAAGGGTATATTTGCTGCTTTATTCTCACGGTATTCAAATAGAACAGGAGGTTTGAGAAATGGTTGGAGAGACAAAAAAGAAAGGAAAGATGACAGAAAGAAGGATTTAAACTTGGCTTCATCAAATGCAAACTGAAAGAAGATCATACTAAAAGGTTTAACTTTAGTTACTGAGCAAAAAGGCTATCCTGCATTTTAAGGCGTTTGGTAAGTCCAGAGAAGATGACACCAGAGCGGGATCCAGACAGGCACAAACTTCCTCTTTTACTAGGTCTGTCAATCACAACACATAGGTATCAACTAACTTACACATTCATTGATGAGACACACATAAGCTCCTCCTAATAACCAAACCACAGAGGGAAAGATAAAGCACATGCTTTTCAATGGTCTTTCACTACTGACTGCCAAAACCTACTTCCTCAGGTTAAAATTACAGTTCCTGTATAAAACTATGGGAAAAAAAGCCAAACAATTACCACATTACCCTTTGAAAACATTTTCTTACCTTCCTTGCTCAAAGAAGGTGTGTCCAGCTGTGAATATGAGTTATAACACATAATACAACACCCATAAAAGGAATTTGAAAAATAACACATTAGTACTCAGCACTGCCAGAAGATCCAAGGTATGGCATATTCTATTTGCAAGTATCATTGCTGTACCTGTTGCTTATAAAAGGAAATGAGAGGGGATCCACTGAATTATTAGTTGGAGTTGCCCAGCAGTCAGTGAGGACCACCTTGAGCTTGCTGTTTGCTCTCTGTACCCCCACTTCAATCAGTATATCATCACTGGCAGAAACACTGAAATTTTTTGGTATTGGGGAGTTTCCAATGAACAGCTGCATTTCTGTTCTGAAGTGTCCAGATCCATGCAAATCCTCAAAGATGGTGTAAAGTCTGAAACAACAATTAAGCTCCTTTAAAGACCACAAATCTGACTGTGTTTGTCTACAAATCAGTTCCTGTTTCTCTACCTCTTGGGCATTTAAGTAGTGAAGAGTTATCTCTACTCCAGGATGTTAGGATACTGTTCAAGAGGAAAGGGCTAAAATGCATCAAGTTTTTAGTTGGGAAAGTAGGAAGGATGGAAAGCCAAGTGGGAACATCCATAATGGAATGTCTTTGCAACACAAATAGAGCAGACAGAGACACTTGAGTAGAACTGAAGGGGAATGAGATGATGAACCTTCTTAAAGTCAAACTAAAGAGAACAAAATCTTAGTGAGTAAGAGAAAGGCTAAAAAAACGAGAAAATTGTAGAGCTCAGAGAGAAGGGGCCTGACAAAGATTTTGCAAGAGGATAGAAATGAAAATACTGTATCTGGAAGGTTAAGAAAAAGAAAGTAGATTTGGTGCTGAAAGCTTAAGCGTGGTGTGAGGCAAGAGAGAGGAGGTGCACTTGTACAAAAGGAGAATATTCACCATCAAAGCAAAACTTGTGCTGTCACTTTTTATGTGAGCATGGGTTTGATTTTCTGTGATATGATTCCATCTTCCTTGAAGATGGGGTCTTTCATAAAAAAGACTTGCATTTGTCCCTGCCCATGCAGGCAGGTTAAGCTATTCAAGGTTCTGTCCAATCCAAACCATTCTACAATTCTATAATTTTTTTCAGGTTGATCAAATAAAGATTTGTGGGGATTAAGGATTGCAGTCCTCAGCATCCACATAGCATCTGCATTCCTGCATTAGTTGAAACATCATTGTTATGTTCCAAAAGCAGGAAAACATTGTTTATGTTACAAGTGATTGCCCAGGAAAGCAAAAAGAAATCTGGAGTTCTGGCTCCTGAACCTGCACCTGTAGCTCCCAAGGGTTTATTTTCATCTATGCATTAGCCAGGCAATGGTCAAGCTTGTTGACTGTAGGATCTAATCACACATTAGGTGGAGTGGGGGAGAAGCACATAGAAGCACATCACCTGAGCACAGGACTAGCAGGGTGGCAGGCTACTTAGCATAGTGAGTCCTGCCACTGGATACAGCTAAGGTCCCTGGGGATTTTTCCAGATGCATCAGAACCCGGCCACACAACAGCATTTCAGAGCAGAGGGAGTTGTTACTTACCCTTCTGCAGTGTATCCAGAGGAAGTCAAGAGATTGTTTTGAAACACACAGTGAATGGGAATGGCAACTTTTAAGTGGTGTATTACTCCCTGAGCAGGAGCCTTGTTCAGAAGGATGTTTTTCACTACAGTATTAGTCATGTTCTGCAAGACAGAAAGAAGAAAGCACAACATGTGAACATCAGTGCACCTAGACATATATCAGATCTACAAGCTTACCAGCCTCAAGTGCTTACATATTTTCCATTCTCCTGGCTGCAAAAATCAAACAGATTAAACCCCTAGTATCCTAGTTCCTGGACAGGGAGACAATGAAAAACCCCTTTTTCTTGGTCTGTAATGATCATTGCTCCATAAGGAAATTTCTGTACTTTGTCATGGCCCAAGCATAGGTTTTTTGTCTGGTATCCAAAGAAAGAGCCACCACTTTTTGTCCCCACAACTGATAGCGACTGGAGTGTTTGTCCAATACAAAATGCAAAAATGAAAATACTTTTAAGAAGACAGAAGCTCCTGGCACCTCTAAAGGGAACACAGAGAAGCATGGGAAGTGACTCTCAATTTTGAGAGGCCTCTGAGTTTTGCAGCCTGACCTCATATATTCCCCTTTTCCTTCTTGCTTGCCCCTTACCCCAAACAGAGAGGTAACTTTCCATCACAGGAAGGGGATTTCTTTCTCCAAATGAATTCCTTAGTCCAATACTTCAGTAATTCATAGACAGTACTCCTAGCTAAGGATCTGCCATTACCCTACCCCTCACCCCCCAAAATTGAAAAACTGCTATGGGACTTCTTTGCATTCACAGGCTCGGGGGACTTACTGTCTCAAATTCAGTGCCACAGTCACTCCACCCTGCCTGCAGCACCATGTGAGTGCCATTGCTGATGCTCACGTTGCAGCGAGGCTGCCCCAGGTACAGGGAGCTTTCAGGGATAGACTCTTGCTGTAAAAAAATCTTCTGGACAGCAAGGATGATCTTCTCAATTTTACAAAACACTGTCACTGCATCTTTAATGGAAACTTCCTGGGCAGGTTGAATGAGAGGGACAGGAGATGCTCGAGGAGAAATATCGGGCGTAGACAGAGAATCCTTGAGGAGAGGAGGAAGCACCATGCTGGGGGACATGGTATCCTCCAGAGATTGATTCTCAGTAGCAGAGAAATTCAATGAAATCAGAGAAGAAACAGGAGCTGAAGTTTGCAAAGACCTTGTAGGTATAACTGTGTTGTGTACAGGTTTCTTATCTGTCACTGTTGTCTTCTGGCTGATGAGAAATGCTGAAGTGCCAAAAATAAAGGTATTGTTGTAATTTACAGATTCAGATTGATTTCCTAAGGTAAAAGCAAACTCTTAGGAGGAAATACAGAGCTACTGGCAGGAAACTGGCCTCTTCCATTTTTTTAACCCACTCTATTTATTGCAAAAACTGTGCCTTCTTTTTTTTTTTTTTTTCTATAAAAAGCTCAAGATATACATGAATAGCTCATGAGTAAAGCTGAAGTGCTTTATTTCCTGCGTGGTGCAGAGATTAGTGTTCTCAAGTACAACATGTATTCACAGCTTTTGGAAGATCAGCTCTTGCAAGAGATCCTGAGATATAAGTTATTCAGCAAGTATATATTCAGCAAATATAACATGTTTTGCTTAGCACTGTGGGAGGTTGCACACTGCAGTATAAACTGAAGATGAATTTGCTACAAAACCTAGCCCCATTTGTGACCCATTGGTACCCAAAAGATATGACCCTGAGTGCTTTGGAAAACGTTTTGAGGGCAGCAGAGGACAAATTTCACATAGCAGGCCCAGATTCCACATATGTGTCCTGAGAAACACAGGGGAGAGTTGAACAAATATGTTGGTAGCAATCTTTAATGTTTTCAGGAAGAAAGCAAGCAGGTGCAAAGGCAAAGCACCAGCTGAGATCAAAATGTATGTTGAACATCCAACATCCAGCATAGGCTCTGGGCTTGCTCCATGGCTCTTTGCTGTTCAAAATAAACTGAATCACAGAATCACAGAATGTGAAAATAAATTAAGTATTCACAGAACTAAATGGCATCCTCCACTGACTTAAGAGAGCACTGAGATAATAAACTCGTTTCAATGAAACACAGAGCATATGTCTCATTGAACAGAAATTATCTTAAATAGTTTTAGTGGGTTGTATTTACAAATAGCATCTCTTTCCCAAGCAACATATAAAAGCTGTATATATAGATGTGCCTTTCTGGAACTGCCCAGCTTTCAGGTGTGTCCCAAATTAAAACATTTCTGGTTTCAACATAAAAGGCGGAAAAAGAGAATCTAAGCTCTTTCAGTACTGAATTTCCCAAAAGCTCATTATCATAATGCTAAATGTCTTGGTTAAACAAAACAGAGCAAAGGTTGGTATCAGCTGACAAATCCTTTTGATTTCAGACAAAGTAGCATATCACTGTGGTTACAAAACCAAATATAAATTACTGAAGAAGCCTAAAAGAATTTAGGTACTTAAAAAGCCATCATACGTCATCTAACAAATCATTTAAGTAAAGAGAGAAGCTAGATGAACTGACTCATTGAAAAAAGTAACTTGTAATACCAGCAGTTCATTCCTGATGCCATACAGAGGTCAAAGCACATACCTAGTGCTTTTTGATACCTTCTCTGTTACCTCTGCTGCCCCCTGTGCTGCTGCCAATGAAAATAACAATCTTGACAACCCTATCTAACTTTAAAGGCAAACATGAGAAAACCACTGTTAAAAGAACCTTACAAAGACTGTAGCAAATTTCAACATAATAAACTCTCATGACAGAGTATTGCAGTCAGGAGTACTTAAAAGACTGCTGCAAGACTTTTCCCATTAGGATACAGGTGAAAACAATGAGTTAAATTAATCCCTGGCAAAATTTCAAGACCTGTGACAAGTGTCACCACGATCCAGTAAGTATCAGATTGCTAAGAGTTCAGTAAGCCATTAGATAATTTTAAAAATTTTGCCTTCACAGCTTCTTCCAGGCCTTTCTGGATGCACATCAGTGAATCCTTCATTGCAGCTGCACTGGTAAAACCCGAGTGTGTTTTGGCATGATGCATCTGGGGAGCAGTCAGCATCTTCACTTTTGCACTCATCATAAACTGTTGGGTTTATTTAAGTAAAAGACAAAGCTATTTGTTTTAACACAGGTTCAAGGGGGATAGGCACTCTACAAAGCACTATCATGAGATAGTAATGATCTTACTAGTTAACAGGACAGGTAACTTTCCAGATTCAAAGCTGTGAGGGTAACAGGCAAAGAGAATGTACAGGGCAGACCATATACATGTTTCTGAAGTAATTTTGCATCAAATTCTAATCAACAGCTTATAACAATATTCTTTGGGCAAATGTATCCTGTTATACAGGATACAGAATTTGGTATTTTTTTCAATGATGACACATTGACTCATAAAACAGAATGCAATAGCAGATAGTCAAGAGACTAATGTTAATCTTGGTACTGACTTAAGTTACATATAAAGGAAAAGAAGTTGTACAATCAGCCATTGTGCTGGTCTTGGTAAAGTGTGGGCTTTCATCTGAGCTCCCAACCCACAGGTGTGTTTAGAAAACACATACTCCCAGTGCAGAAGAATTTACATGTTCATTTATTTGTTTCCTGGTGCTTCTATCTTTTGCAAAACTATTGGTGCAAAGCAGAGGGTAATGTGTTTCAAAATTATTTTAACCAAAACTGGTTATGTCTATGCACAGGGACCAGTTACCACTGGTACCTTGTAAAATGCTCCATTTGTGATCATTGTTTCTAACATCTCTGCATCTTCTTCTCTATAAAAATAATTCTAGCAATAAACAAGAAAACCCAGTTGGTTTTGCCCTTCTGCATCAGGAGTACCTCCCTTCTAATTTCATCTTTTGATGTTCTCTGAAAAAGCATATTGGATAGATAAGCAGGAGCAATGTAAGGAGAGAGAATGGCTTTTCATCCATCTCTTTTACAGATACTTTCACTACAAAAATACAGATTAATGATAGACTTTACATCTTTCTAGTTCTGAAGAACTACTGGGATAAAAGCTGTTCCTTACCATTTATGGAGAGACTGCTCTTGTCAACCGTGAAATAGGAACTGTGTTCAAAGGCATCACGAAAAGTGGTGATTATGGAGTAGATATCCACATCTTCTGCAATCAGTAAATTGAAACTTACCACTGTGCTCCCATTAGTTATACCCGTTATCAGCACTTTGATCAGACCAGCATCCATCTGCTGAACAACCTCAAGGGGCAGAGATTTATGTACCTGGAATAAAACCAAAATGCGTGTGGAAATGAGCAGATAGAAGCAATTACATTTTAGCCTTTGTACACTGCCCAGAAGAGCACATTATGCATTACAATTGTGCTTCATCCTGTGGAAGGAAGCAGCTGGAAACTGACTTTATGTACTGCAATGTTCCCACTCTACAGCAGCTGAAGGATGTGGTATACATTTAGCTGTGAATATTAAACAAGCTAAGTGATTAAGATACCTCTCTGTCATTTGGCACAGATCCTTCCCTCTGGTATGAGCAAAGGAGGGAGGAAACTGCAGGGAAGCTGCTGTGCTCTGCCTCTCAAAATGCCTCTGGGGAGAGGGGCAACCCAATAAAAGGAGGATCTGCTGATGGAAGTGGAGATGTCACCTGACAATCCACGCTGTATATACATCTCAGAGGCCTCCTTTGGCTCAGGTACAATACAACTCAAAGCAGACCACCCTCAAGCCTTTCTTCACAGTCATTTCTCACCAGAGCCAAGCAAAGAATGGCTCTTTTAAAATGCCCAGACCGGAGTGAAGAAAATAGAAAGGTTTTTCATTTAATCTGGCACACAGTTCAACCTCCTGTCAAGTTAGTCTTCAGTTTGATTTTAGAACTAGTTCATTAAAATCCTCCCTGAGGAGGATTATTGCTGTAAATTCTGACTGTACCAGGGCTCACAGCCATGACTCACAGCCTTCCTCAGGAGTCCTGGAGCCAGGCTGGGAAATGGCTGTGTGCTATTTTAAACAAGCACCAAATGATCTCTCCAGGTCAGTCTGGAGAGATCAACAAAATAAACATTCACAGTCTGTACACAGTAACCTTAGACTTCACTAGTGACCTAAGGAAGAAAATGCCACGTTTTTCAAAACACACTGAGCCTTAGTCATGATAGCCCCAGAAGCCACCTCCTTTGCCACACTGCACAGCAGGATGGTCTGCTTTCTGTGGGATGGGAAAACATGTTTGACCTTTTCCTTTTCCACCCTCCAAGGCTGGGTGGTACCTTTGAAGACTGACTGTCCATGGGAACGTGTCCTCCTTCTCCCACAGGAGGCCGGTCTGTGGGGCAGGGCACCCAGGCACCTGCAGGAGCCTGGCGGGACCCTACAACAGCTTTTGCTTTTCCAGCACCCTTCTACTTCACCTTCAGGCCCAGCACCAGCCACAGGAGGAGCAAACACAGGTCAGATGGCATCATCCCACAGGACCAACCCCAAACAAAACATATGACTAATATTAATTGATCTTTAAAGAACGTGTTGGAAAAATATTAGACATAGACTTGCAGGCATATTTCTCAGAAACTCACCTCAAAGAGAAACTGGTAATCATTCACAAGTGTTCTCCTCAGTCCTATTCTTCTAGTAGCCCAGACAAGGAGCCTAATAAGACTGGACCCACCTCCCTGCCTACCTACATGTCCCAGGAGAAAGCAAGGCACACACAAGGCTTGCAGGCATCTAACCACAACACTGGCAGACAATATACCAGAAGCCATGGCAAGCACAGGCTGAGTGATACCATCCATCACTCATTAATTTTCTCATTAGAGCTGTATATTTTCTGCTCTTTTTTTTTTTTTTTTTTTTTTTTTACAGAAGATGCTCACAGATCCTCTGTGGTTTTTCGTTTATTTCAGATGTATCTGGGAAGTTTTTTACATTCTTCCACACTTGCAAATAAAAAGTGTAGCAACAGAAAGAGTGGGACATAGCTTTCAAGTCTGCATCAGGCAAGGTAGTACAGTTCTGAGCTATTGGTATCAAAGCTGCACTTAGAAACTACCAGGAAAAGTGCAACAGAAGATAGCTCAGGGTAAGAGAGCAGCTCCCTGCAGCACATGAAGGACAAATCCTATACCATCTTATGGGCTCTTACCCATACTATCCCTTCTGAGCCTGGGATGCACAGCCCTCTTCGGAGTCACCAGAGCTGATGTGTGTTCCTCCTGCTCAGTGGAAAGGTCACAGGCATGGAGCAAACCCCCCGCATGCACCTGGAAAGGGCATCCATGCACCTGGAAGTTCCCCCCGGCAAACCTTGGAGCGCCCCTTGGGAGAGCCATGAGGATGGATGGAGTTGACTTCCCTGCAAAAGCCTGCACAGACCTTCAGCTGGCCCCAGAATCTCTGGTTTCACCAAGCCAGGGAGCTCTTGACCCCTTTCTGTCTCTCTCTGCTTTTTTCACAAGCATCTATTGAAAAGTTGGAGATCAGTCCTAAGCTTTCATCTTTCACACCTTCTGTGAACATTAATTACACCCACCTCTTAGGCCACCCCTAATTTCACCTGTACTCCCTTCTCATCTATCCTCTCCTCCAGATTTTATTTTATCAGTTCTTCTTTTTACCTAAGGCTTGGGAATTTTTTTGTCTTGAAGTTTTTTGGTTTGGGTTTTTGTTTTGCTTTGGTTTGGGTTTTTTTGGTTGGTTTCTATCCTTATTCATATTTTTCCTCAGAATGCAAGACTCAGTCAGAGTTTGAAGCGGCTCAGAAGTCATTCACGGTATTTGTATTTAGCCACTAGGTGACACTACAAAACCCTTTATCCAGAAGGCCATATGATTTCACAACAGGTACCACACCCCACTTCATCAAAGTAATGGTTTGATGAAGTGAGGATAGGAAAGGGGGAAAAGAAAAAAAAAAAAAAAAAGAAAAAGAAAAAAAAAGGGAAGATTGAATTTTTTTGAATGAAATATTCAATATATAATACCCTGGATTGTGAGATTTTCTCACTAGATAAACAAATTATCTTGGGATCCATCACTGTATCCATAGTTTCTGTAGTACACAAAGGAAACATGAGCAATGCCAGACCAGGGAAAATCTGTATGTCAGAAGAAGAGCCACAGAAATGGAAGACAACATGACCAAAATTAACACCAGTGTTAAGAAAAGGGAATATCCTTTGCTCAGGGGGCAGGAGGCAGATAAAATCCAAGTTCAGGACCAGATGGAAGCCAAACTAAACCCCATTTAACAGTATGGGAAAGTTTGCTTCAGCAAAAGGGAAGTGGCTGACCCAGGTGACAAAACTCACCCCATGGCTGTGGCATGTCTGGTGGGTTTTCTGGGACCACCCATCCATAGGTCCCAGGCAAAATGTCAGTAGTTCATTGGAGCAATTGTGGGTGCCTACACAGGCATCAGTGTAGCTTGCAGAGCAAGGAATGCACTGGCAGTCTGGAAACTGGAAATAATTTTCCAGATACGCTAATTCCAGATTCCACAAAAGATATGCTAATTTGAAGAGAAACCTGAATAAAGCCCTTTTTTTCAAAGAGAAAAATAAACCTCCCTACTGTCCACGCTTTGGCTGCATCTTCATAGGGAAGGTGCTAACACACACATCAGCCCATCCACCACCAGCAGCAGCTTTAAGGATGTCCCAAATTGCTGAAAAAGTTAAATTAATGAAAGGGGTGAAATTACACTGGAATAATGAAACTAACTTAATCTCTGTATCAACACTCATTCCATACTCGGAGAGCTTTAACCGCAATCACTTTAAGTGCATTAAGCTACACCAAAGGCTATGTGACTTCCAAAGGAAAACTAAAATACTCTCTCACCCTTAGCTGTGTTGTTCTTCAGTTGTATTACAAGAAGGATGATGAAAATTGCTTGGACAAGGACAGTGCAAGTTCTCAGATCAAGTATTTACTTTACTCTCATCTGCACATTATTTAAAGGATGACATTTACATTTGCTTTGCTGCCAATTTAACCACATGGCACTTAAGTACTAGGGCAGCTCTATGCTAAAAACATTATGCACAATAGGATTTATAATTTTTATGAATTGTAGATGGTGATTTCAAAAAGGTTTTTTAAAGAAAAAACAAAAAAATCTCTGGCAAAATATATTTAACTGGAACCTGATAGTGCTTTTAAAGCTTGTGAAACTTTCTTCACTTACTTTGAAGGATCAATTTCTGACCCTTATAACCTGAAAATAACATATGCACATCTTTCTGTTTTCCTTAATTTCCTTTTCTTTGGCATCTAGAAATATGTTTTTAATAAAGCACTTGCAACTTATTTTGCCAGACACAGTAGCTATGCAACTAATAGCCTATATCCAGTTGCTCAGAGGCAGATGGAATCACATTAACACATCTCACACGCTGATCCACAAAACTGGTGTGCCACAAGAAGGATTTTGTTCCTTATAATCACAAGTGTTCATTTTCTTCCTGAAACTTTGAGAAGCGGGTAAAACTGACACAAATCTTACTTTAGTTCATTTATGCAACCATTTTCCAAATTTTCCAAGTAAATTTGTACCTGCTATTTTCCGGATTAAGGTATCTGACTCAATGAAGAAAATACATTTCTTTTAGTCCATTTTAATACTATGCTATTCCAAAATAGCCTCGGGCAGAGACTGATGCTGAATGAAAGTGAGGTCAGTGGAGCATTGCTCCCTTTTCGCTTTGCTGATCACGTCACTCTCACTCTGTGGCTGCTTTTCTGATGTGACAGCTTGGGGCTGAAACAACTCAGAGAAAGCTGTGCTGTGCTAACACATCTCAGAAAGGTGCAAACCTGCTAGTGATCAATGGGAAACTTATTAAATAACTAATAAAACACGATGCACAGATACATAGATCAGGATTTTCCCTCCTTGCTGTTGCCCAAGCCCATGCTGGTCTGAGCTTTGCTTGGACACACATTGTTGTTAGTGCACCCACTGCAGACAGCTGTATTTCTGTGACAGGTTGAGACTGTACAGGAGGCCTCTGCAGGATATGAACACTCGAATGAACGTCAGCAATGGATATACCATCACTGTTATCAAGGCCTCTAAAAACACTGACAGTGACAGGGGGGATAAAGATGGCTCAGCATAGCCAGCAGCTTTCCAAGCACAGGTGTGTCCGAGTAAACAGCAGAAGGTAAAAATTTCTGATAAAGTCACTAAAAAATTAGGAGTGATACTGTTAAAGGCATTGACTGAGAACTATGAGAGTCTTAAAGGTGCAGCTGGTACTGTAGAATGCCATGATATCCTGTGCTACAATTAGAACTGAGGGCATAGGTGCCCTCACTTTCCAGATACCACTCCCTTTCCAGTTACCAAAACAAGCGTGGTTGTACAAAATATCAGCCTTAAGGTACTATGACAGTGTACTTGGCAGTGTGCTAGGTTAAGAGTTGGACTTGATGATCTGAAAGGTCATTTCCAACCAAAACAATTCTATGAAGAAGGGTAATAACAGTCACACAATTCATTGATAGACCCTTGCACAGGGCGAGGATATCACAGTACTTTACAAATACCCATTAACTTTCCACCCCACCCCTGAAGGAAATTAGTAAGCTGGTATCACTGGGTATGAGAAGCAGAGGGAAGGGAGAGAATTCCTGAATCCTGATCTCACTCTATACCACAGCTGCAAGCTCATCGTGCAGTCTCTGACAGTCAGGGGAACTTTCCTTAGATCTCAGGAAAAAGATAATACACATGGTTTCATTGATTCCAGCAACAGGTTACAATCTTCTTAGCCACTTACTTCATCAACAAAGAGCTGTGCAAAGGTTTGGTATTTCTCACTGCTTGTATTGCTAAAGCCTGGAGAGTATTTCACATTTGTTATTCGCACTGTGCCACGAAGTTTCTGGACAGCTGCAAAGTAAGAAAAAGCCAATTTAAATACATGTTCCATGGACAGTAGTCCACAGACAAGTGTGTGACAATCACTGTCATGCCTAGCCACGCAGGGTATGCATCAGCTTGTAACAACAGAAGGCCAGCCCTCTGAAATGTAACCCAAACCCCAAATGACTAAACATGGGCATCCAGCACCTTAGTCTGCTCTCCCTGCCCTCAGATGAATCTGCAGAAGGGCACTGATCTCCTGTAAGTCTTATATTTGCCAGCCCTGTCTTGGATGTTCTGAGACATCTGAAATATTGCTCCAATGCTATGTTTGGGCACTTGAATTGTTCTCCTACTCTCAGCTAGTTGCCTCAGCTCACTTCTACATGCAATGGGGCAACATCAGTCCCTCCAGAGGGAAAATCATTGCAGCACCAAGGTCCTTTTCCTCCAGCCTCAGAGGAAGGCTAGACACCTGCCAAAGATTAGACATTCACATTTTAGACAGCTATGATAATATAAAATGAACCCTAAGAGGTTGTACATTTCCTCCCTGAAGTTGTATCTCACATTCAGTCTCAAATTTTTCAGGTTATTTCTCAATATCACTGATTTTGGAATTATTACTACAAACAGTGAAGGTGATTACAAGCAGGAGAGGAGGGGCTTCTCAAGACATGATTCATACTCCTTGTGTCCTTTTAGTGGCTAGCCAGGCAAGCTGACTGCTGTCATCCAATACAGTGACCACTGCCTGCAAATTGTCTTGACACAGACCATACCAAGACCCAATGTTTCAATGATTTATATTAATATATAGTAGTCTTCACCACAGACTTCAAGAACTCCTTCATCTGGCTAAGGATTCAGTTTGAATTTTTTTTTAATCAGGTTATCAATCTTTACTTTCTGGTGTACCATCTTCCTTTCTTCCTTACACACATCTGCCCTGATTGCAGCAGTACATAAAGCACCAGATTCCAGCTCGGGGACAGTCAGACTCCTATACCAAGCTTCAGTCTCCCATATCAGGTGCTTTTTCTGAATCAGGGCTCTGCATACACTCCGTGGACCATGCTACATCAAAGTTTCTAGTCACAATGGGGACAAATAATCCTTTGAACTGAGACAGGTGTTAGAGGAGAAGAAATAGTCATCACGTAAAGCTTTGCAGGGGGGAGAAGAAAGTCATGCCTGTTTAAAGCAAGCCACCAAGGCAGGCTTCCTTTATCCCAGCATACTTCTGATCCCAGGGGAATCCTCCCCACCACCAGACAGATCAAAGGATTTGGGCTTGCATTTTGCCATGGCTTGTCCTGTCATGTGAACATTGGTATCTAGAAGATAAACCACATTCAGTTATCTGATGGTGAGAGGGGAAAATGTTCTGAACAATTTTCAAGTGAAGAAAAATAAAAATCATTATTTTAAAGACATGATGGACTATGAGGGGTTGGCTGAGGTTGACCCTCCGCGTCAGAGGTGTTGCCACAAGGAAGAGTTACATATTAGATATCACCAAACATGGATTCCTGCCCCATGCTAGTGAGATATCACTATGGTGGCTCTTCCTTTTATTTCCCAAGCATAATTGCTTTACAAGTTTCTTTCTCAGCAAAAGCACATGGCTGAATATTTTATTCCTAAGGAAAAGAAAACAAGATTTTTTTTAAAACTGAAATTGTTTGCGTAGAATTCTTCAAATTGCCTCCTAGCTGGAAGAAAATTATCTTCTTATCTTTTCTTTTTTATTTTTCTTTTTTTTTTTTTTTTGTCAGTTAAAATTAGTTATTTTGATTTTTTTTTTAAGTTAACATTTTCATTTCACATTTTTTTTCTCTTCTCTGCATTTAGAAGAGCAGGGGGAGCACAAAGCAAATCTGTAAATGGAGGTTTTCATTTCAGGTCCCCATGTTTTATCAGAAATTGTTTCCTCCATTTAGCCACCAACATCCCAATGTATTTGCCTGGCACTGCTGCCAGCTTTCAGCCACACCAGGCAAGTCACTTGCCTTTCCAGGGTCTCTAAAACAACTTTATAGGTGGCTGCTGCTGCAGTACCCTGGTGCCAGAACAGGCAGGAGAAATCAAGATGTGTGGCAAAAAGGCAAGCAAGCAAATGTTTCAGTGAGCCATGCTGTACAATTTCTTCTTGGCTGGGAAAGACCTTGGAGATCACCAAGTCCAACCATAACCTAACTCCACCAAGCATTAACCTAACTCTACCAAGTCAAGTGCTTAAGCTGAGTCCTTGAGCACCACCTCTAAACATCTTTTAAAAACTCCCAGGACAGTGATTCAACCACCTCCCTGGGCAGCCTATTTCCGTGGTTAAAAACCCTTTAGTGAAGAAGTTTCTTCTAATATCCAATCTAAACCTCCTCTGGTGCAACTTGAGGACACTTCCTCCTGTTACTTGTTACTAGGGAGAAGAGTCTGACCTCCCTCTTCCTACACCCTCCTTTCAGGCAGTTGTAGAGAGCCATAAGGTCTCCCCTCAGCCTCCTTTTCTCCAGGATAAACAACCTTGGTTCCCTCAGCTGCTCCTGACCCTTGTGCTCCAGACCTTTCATTAGCTTTGTTGGCCTTCTCTGTACTTTCTTCAGCACCTCAATGTCTTTCTTGAAGTCTTCGTCCTCATCTGCTTTGATGAAATGTAACATTGATAAAACTAACTGCCAAGTTAACAGAAAGAGAAATTATTTTGATGTGCTGATTTAGAAAAAAGTGCTGATTCTGGCAAGAAAATAATTTTGACATAAAGGACGAGTTTCAGGTGCCTTCATCCCAGACCATTGATTCCAGCTGAGCATCTCTCCCAGCTCTCATACAGCTTCTCACACATCTGAATTACCATGGGTGCTGACCTCACTGAACACATACTCACCCTGCTCCATAGCTGGACCTGGTGTTGTGCTGGGAGCTGGAGAGGTGCCCAGCAAAGCTGGTGACCCCTCGGTTTCATTGTATTTCTCAGACCAAGAGGTGTTCTCTGTTCCCATCTCTGCATGTGCTCCCAGAGTAGTGCTGAGGGTGGGAAGGGGAGCATCCCCAGAGGCAGTCAGAGCTGTACCAGAGCCACCTTGAGGCACACCAGAAGAGGTCTGGCTTCTGCTGGGAGCAGAGACTGTTTGATTTGGAAGCACCAGCAATGGTGAACTGAGTCGCTCTTGCTCGACTGTGCCTGTGGGCACATTTGTGACCTCGGTCCCTCGGTGAGATTCACCAGGGGAAGCCTCTGTCACACAGCTTTGCTGTGATGGACTTGCAGCTGGCCGGTGCTCTGTGCTCGTGGCTGCTTTCTCACTGGCTGTGACCCCTGTGGCTGTGGAAGTGTTGTCCCTGCTGAAGCTCATCTGTGGTGCCAGGACTTCTTCCCAAGGTGCAGGAGAAGCGCTGGTGGCAGAATGACCATGGGGGGCTTGGTTGTCACCCAGGGGCAGGGTAGCAGGGAAGTGCACAGCAGTGCTCATCTTGGACCCTACAGACATCTCTGTCTTCACGGTGTCAGGGGGAGCAAGGTCTGTAGGGTTTACTTCTTCAGCTGCAAACTCTGTGCTGTATGCTATTTCAGGAGCCATCGTTTCAGTGAGAGGGTCTACAACCTCACCTGCAACACAGCAAATGCACATTGAAATGGGACCTCAGAGTGGATCAGGAAGCACCAGGGTCTGTCCTGAAAATGGGGCTGAGACCACTCAGACACGCCTAACAGCATTACAGAAACAGGTTGGGGATACTTCATTAACACATTGTAGCATATATGATTTTTATGGTGTGTATGCCACAGAAGCAGATCTATTTTCTCGGTCTCCTCTTCTGCTTGGCAGGCCACTGTAGTAGAAGGAAATTAGCAGCAGACATTCCAAAAGTGTAAAAAGTATGCCTCATATAGCTCAGCAGTTTGTTGTTAGGCTAATCAAGAAGGATCCCACATAGATTTTATCTGAAGATATATTTAAGGCTCACCTTCACATTCAGACATATCACATTCAGATCATATATACTCCTTCAACCAGGGACTGCAAAGATGCATCTATATATATGTTGCATGCTATATAAACTGTCACAATAAAAGCAGAGGTAAAAAGCTCCCCACAGCTTATTCCAAATTTTCATGGCAAAGGTGAACTACATGCCAATCTTTTGCTCACCCTCACAGTTCCTTCCAGGTCGGGATGGATTGGTATCCATGGTTGTCTTGCATCTGCAGAGGTATGAGCCCATCAGATTGACACACTCTGCAAACACAGAGCAGTCATTCTCGGCACGAGAAGCACATTCATCCCAGTCTGTAAGACCAAAACCAGACCAGTCAGACAACCTCTTTTCTGGCTGCATTAAGCTAGGAATAACCAAAAATACATAGAAAATAGGAGGGATAATGGGTACAGGTTACTACTGGGGAGATTCTGAGTGGACACAAGAAGAAAGTTTTTCACAGTGAGCGCAATTAGACATTGAAATAACCTCCCTAAGGGTAGTGCTGGATTCCCCAGCATGGGATACATTTAAGATTGAGCTGAACAGAGTGCTGGGACATCTTTTCTAGACCATGCTTTTGTCAAGAAAGGTTGGACCAGATGATCCTTGAGATCCCTTCCAACCTGGTATACTGTGAGTCTCTGATTCTGTAAAACAGCCATTTCTTCAGCTATTACATTTATTAATGTGGCCTTCCTTTTTCATTGTTTACCTGATAGACAAGCTTTGAGTGATGCAGAACACTACCTGTGTTGTTATTCTATCACATAAGAATCAATCATTGTACTTGTACTCTGAAAAACATTTTCTCCAGGCAAAGAATTTTTTAATAATATTTTTACAAGTAAATACTTATTTGAAGTGAAAAAAATATTGTAGGTTTGTACTGTAGCTATATCAAAAGCATATATTATACCGAATTCTACATACAGTACCTCCAGATACATGAGGTAATGAATAAATTTGTTATCACTTGCTACCAGTAGATAGAATAACAGGTCAGACACTAGGAATAAATTCTTCAGTGTGAGGGTGGTGAGACACTGGCAGGGGTTTCCCAGGGAAGCTGTGGCTGCCCCCTCCCTGGCAGTGTTCAAGGCCAGGTTGGATGGGGCTGTGAGCAACCTGGGCTGCTGGGAGGTGTCCCTGAGCATGCAAGGGGGGGTGGAACTGGATCATCTTTAAGGTCCTCTCCAACCCAAATCATTCTATGGTTCTGTGATAATAAATAGATCTAATACACCTAATCTTCTGCTCCAAATAAAAGGTAAATGCAAGTAACTCACATGAGAAGCACTCTTCAGCTCTTTACAGAGGAAGTGCTAAGGGAAAAAACTCTTTTTATAAAAGACTTATTCTCAAAGGTAATACTATAAAACTGTGACCCTCTTTCTGGTAGTCTCAGAAAAAGAGATCCTTGTTCATGAATGCATAAATATACACTCAGGGTGTTCCTTTTGCCTAATTCAGATGCTCTGAATCAGTTAGGGATGCTTCTTTCATGGAGTTATAGGCCTCTTTTTTTGCTGAGTCTCTTCATTCTTCAAAGAATTAGATCTGGAGTTTCATATTACCATTCTCACCCTGTTTTGGCAAACATGCAAGAGCCAGGTTAATGGTCTGGACATGAGTAATCTCATTGAATCCTATATAAGCTCTCCCTGTCCACACTCCCTTGTGTATACAGCTTTGCTGCCTCAGGGCCATGTGTGAGCAAGAGCAGAAAACTAGACCAAAAACTGTGTTTTGAGACAAATACTTTCGATCTGAGGAAAAATTGTTTTGACAATGCATTGTTCTAAGTGTTTCTTCTGCAAAAACACAGACCCTAATCACCCATTGTGATTATTTCTTTGAAACAAAGTCCCATTATAGAAAAAGAAACAACAGAGCAGGTGTGTGCATGCACATGTATGTGCTCATCTTTTTTCTTGCAGGCACCCTTCCCCTTTTTCTTCCTTCCAGCTAATATTTCAGTTCCTTTTCCTTTCTTCCTCATTAGGTAACTATTGTATCCATGATTGTTTCCATTAGGCAATTCCATGTGCCTGTGGCCAGCATCTGTTATATTACAGCCTAAGCCACTTAGAGGGAATATACTTAGAAGTATGCAGGATTGACTAAAGCACAAATGAAAGTAACCTCATTAATGCCTTACTATGCTAAAAAGTAGTCGTGATTCCTGATGGCTTCAAAGACCATTTGAGAGCTGCTCCTGTGCCACTTGCCAAATAACATATTCCCTGGCTCCATTGTCTCTGAAGGTTTCCTTTCTCATCACTTGGCATGGCTGTTTGAGCAAATGCCTTTGCCTCTGATGGCCACATTCACTCATGCATCATGCCAAAACACTTATGTTCTCTTCTCAGTGCCCGCTGGCACTGGTCCATCACTCGTGCACATCCATACGTACACAGGCTGCACTTTTTTTCCTCTATAACCATTACATCCCAGCCAAGGTGTGCGCTGTTCTCTCCTTATACACTCTTGGCACTTTTCTTGCCTTCCACACCTGGCAAGTGCCTTCCTCACACACACACACCTGAACCAACAGTTCTACTCCAAAAATCATCTTAAAAACACCTTTTTGTTCTCTCTGGTTGCCCAGCATACCTGCAAGAAGTATATGTAATAGGTAAAAAACTGTGAAACTCCTTGCCTAATTATATTGCGGATGCTAAAGATTTGCATGAGTTAATGGGAAACCTGTGGAGAAGAAACCCAAATAAATTGGACTTTGGACTCAAGGAGTCCTGGAGCTGAAAACAATTGGTGACTGGATATTACTGAGTGGCATCATCTACACTTGCTGTATTCTTACACTTCTTCAGGAACTGGCTCCTGGCTGCTAGTAAGCGTGTGACGTTGTAGTAGATGTATCTTGGGCCTGACTGAGCACACTTCCATTTTTCTTTTCTCACACAAGGGAACCACATTTTAGTGTCTCTATTCATCATGGCAGTAAACTTAATAATTTATGTGTCTTCAAAGAGAGAGATGCAGTTGCTCACTCCACACCCTTCGGTTGCACTCTCCCTTCTGAATTCTCATTCCTTCTGCTTCAAAGTTGAATTCCCTGCTCTGCCACTGTCACTAAGCCAAGCACGTAGCTTTTTGGTGGCCAGGATCCACAGAGGATCCAGATGGTGTTACTCCACTGGTGCAAGAGGGTCTGTGCAGGCTTATAGGGCACGTCCCAGGGCTCTAGTGGTTCAGGAAGCAAAACAGAGCATTGTACAGATCTTTCCTTCATGTACTACACTCCTTCGTCTTATTTTCCACATTTCACTTCAGGAAACTCATGTCAAACAAATGCTTGTTTAGGCAGAGCTAAGAAATAGATCCCTTTTCTCTATGCCTAAGGAGGAGTGGAGGAGCTGGCTGTGCTCCCAGCTAAGAGTGGTGCTACTGGAAGCCACCTGGTTTTCTGTAGTTAAAGGAACAGTCCAGACCTATTGCCATCCCCCTCCCCACTCTTTCAGTGCCAGGATTAATAATATTTATAAAGTATCTTGGCACACATCAGCATCTTGCAATTCAGTATCTGCTACCACTGTGATATTTGTAGGCTTCAGGTGCAATTTGTCTACTGTTTTTTCCCTATCCTGTGGAACTTAGCCTTCATAGGCTTTGCAAGTCCCTGATCACAGTAAATAAGCTTTTAAGGGCACAATACACTGGGGCAGAGGAATAACCCATTCTGTTGGCTTTGGCCACTTCCTGAACTGTCAGCTCTGCCAGGTGGGAAACCTGAATCCAGAACTTAGCCCCATGAAGACAAAAACAATGATTACTGAAGATCAAATAAAAGCCTAGTTTAACATAAATTCCATGCATATTTCTCTAGTCCTATTCACTAAGGGACATTTGGGAATTTCTCTGGATGTTTTTTCTATGGCGAAGATGTTAGATTTATTTTCTTAAACCCTGGCCCAAATTCAGCCCCACAGCCTTGAAGCACAGAACTGTTTAGAGGGCATGTGTCTCTACAGGCTACAACTATTTCACAGTAATCCTATCTGCAATTCAGTGGGAGAAAAGTATGGCAAACTTCCAACTGCTCATAAGGAGGAGAGGGAGGAAAAATGGCAGGGAAGCCAAGAGCTCCACTCCTTAAACACAGTGGAGAGAAGCAGAGACTGGAGACAACCAGTGCTCCTTTACTGGACCCCTTCTGAGCTCATGGATAAAAGCCCTTGGAGGAGTTCTCACATCATGGTTTGCCCTCCAACAAACCCCATATTTTATCTCTCTATAAAGTACTTCCTGTTAACAGTGGTGGTGATGCAGTGTGTGATCAAAATAAAAACCCTGTTTTCTTGTTTGAAAAAATGATAATAATAAAAATTACCTTCTACGACAGTGTTTTGCTGATCCACCAAAAGTGCAGAGCTGTTGTACAGGTAAGAAAGCACTGGGGCAAATGTGAAGGCATCGACTGAAAACTCAGGGTCCTGCACAGTAATCCTGAGCCTCACAATGATGCTCCCAGCTTGCAGGGATTCAGTCTGCACTTTCAACTTCCCAGATTTATATAGAGCAGAAATATTGGGTGGAAATGACTTTTCAAGCTGAGCAAAGGGAGAGAAGCATCGACAATTAGGAACTCAACAGGAATAGCTCCATCTTCCAGGAAGAGCACAGTGTCTGAATTGTTTTCCCCATTTATGAAGCTGAGATTTGGTAACAGATCTCACCACTCAAGTTTTATCTGTGGCTGATTACACCTGAGCAGTGGCTACCTGTGTTCATGAATAGAAAGAATGGGGATGGAGAAAAAAGTCTGACCCAGTCACTTTTCCTTAAAGATGAAAGTGTTTTGAGAGCAGTCAGACATTTATTGAGAAGACAGCACTGAGATGCCACCAATGTAATTTCAATAATTCATTCAAAAACATCAAGTCAGTTTGTCATTTATTGTCAGACTAAAGATCCAAGGAAAGGAGAGCCTCTTGCATGCCTGTATTTTTCTTTCCTTTACTCTTATGTAGGGGAAAATTCTTATTTGCTCCATTGTTAAGAAGGCCGAGGACTCGATCTGTTTAGTCAGCTGAATTTTGTTTTGATTATAAAGAAGAGTAACAGGAAACATTATAATGATTTTCAAGGGATATTGTGGCCAGGCTTAAAATTCTATATTACATTAAATATACTTTAAATTTTTATATATATATATATATATATGTTACCCACACATATGTTAGTATTACCTCTGTAAGCAGTAATCTTGAAAATTCTTCATATGCTGAACTGCTGGCATTGTGGAAATCATCAGTGAAATTGTAGTTGAGAATCCTCATAGTAACACCAAATATTTTGGCATCTGTCGGACATAATATTAGCACACACACTGACAAAGTAGAGGAAAAGATTCAGCCAGAACTGTTGTACCAAGACCAAAATCTCAGATAGTGAAGGGAAAATGGGGCAAGAAGGTTGAGAGTTTGGTATCAAACCAAGAAAACTAAGTCAATATTTTGCCAGATGTTTCTTATGCTTTGAGGAGATGCACTTACATCTGGTCCATGAAGATATTTAGGTGCCTAATCACAACTGTGTGAGGACTGGGCATAAACATATCCTTGTGGACCTGACCCTACATAACTCCTGCATTTCAGTTATATCCAAGGCTGTATTGTCTGTGAGTTCATTTCTGGCCCACCCATCACAATTTTTATTATTGTCTTGGCCTTGATCATGTGGCTAATAAATATATTCTTAAGTTGGAAAGAATAGCAAAACACTGTGCATGCCACCTCTCTGCCTGGTAAGCCCTGACAAATAACATACAGATCACATGAGCAAAAAACAAAAGCCAAGGAATCTGTTAACCACTTTAACCTGTATAAACAATCTGAGGCTGTTACTCTTTGGACTTATCTTTGGAAAACTTTTTCTCAAGGGTTCCAACTTCAGACTCTGGAGGTCAGCCTTCTGTCTCCTTAGCCACCAGACCTCCCACTTTCCTTCTACAAAGGGGTAATTTCCTTCTGACCTACACAAGTGTCATCTCTCCGCTGATCAAAGGGATCTGATGAATAAACATAAACCACAGCATTCTCACTGTGGCTAATATTAAACAGTTCACTGACTGTGTTTTGAAGAAAATGGGGAGATATTTATTTCCTTATTTGCATGAAGTCTTAGGAAATAATTTAAGGATAAAGAAAAAAAGAAAATTAAGTTTGATCAACACACTAGGGTCTTGTGGAGCTAGCATCACTGGCTAATTGAACAAAACTATTCAGGTATTCTGCAAGTTTTCTAACACAGCCCTTTGCTATTCCCTTTAATCCTGGTCACTCATAAATATTCATCTGAATCTAGTCTTCCTTTGGGCAGTCTTAGCTCAGCTGAACCCTTGACAAACCAGTTGACTGTATTTCTCATTGGCCACATCTGTCAACCAGGAAAAATGAGGTCTAATGGGAGATGGGCAGGAGAAGAACGCAGTCAGGCACACACAAAAAAATAAACCAACAACAAAAAATGTATCCTGCCTTAGCCTGTTATCTGGAATAGTCTGAGTCAGCTCCAGTGCTGCTTATCACCTAACACCAGAGCTCTGCTGCCTGATAGTCCTGGTTGTGTAAATGCTAAGGTACAGGAGAGAAAAAGTGCTGCAGGAGGAACAACATGGAGTTCAGGGAGGACCAAATGGATGATTGCTGAACTGCAGATGAAGGGGGAGAGAAAGAGAAAATGAGGGAGAGACAAAAATAAATCTATTTATATTTGAGAGAGGATAGTTACCTGTTTTTACATTTTTATGGGACAGTATGGTTTTTCCACAGGTTTCATAGCTGATCTCTACTGAATACATCACACCTGCTTCCAGTCCAAACACCTCCATATTCATTTCCTCTGTCTTCAGGTTTTGTACAATCTCTTTGCCCTTGAACACATGGACTTGAAAAGTGTGGTTTAGAGTAGAAGTGACATGCCAGGACATTTCAAAACTGTTGCTGGTAACGCTGAAGATTCGGTGGTTTCTCACTGCAGAGGGGTCTATAACAATCCCGGGAGAAGTCATCACAGGAAAAGCAACATTGCAGCTTTAAAGGCTTGCACTATCCTAAATTCATTATAGACAAGCACTCTGACAGTCACTGGGGGAAGATCCTCTTCACATTATGTCAGGACAGATCCTTCCCCTCTCACAGTGCCAGGCACCTCTTGTATGAAGTATCCCACTAGAGTTATTACTTGGGTGCTTACTCTTTTTATTTCCATTTACTATATGTATTTGTTTTGACTCTCTAGTAACACTAATAATCAGCCAGTGAGCTACAGGTTCAAGTGACAGAAATAAGTTTGGAATTGCTGATCTCTGCATTCCACATAAGTTCACACCTGCTGAGTCTCTTGTCATCTTAATCATCCAAATGCACCTCCTCAGGTCAAGGCTGCCTTGATTCATGCCTGGAAAAACCCTGGAGACCCCAGATTTTAAAGGCTGGGGGCAGAATGGTGGGCAGCATTTCACCTATTTATGCCACTTTAGTCCAATTCAATCATTATCATGTCCGTGGGAAAAGATGGGATCCTTCAGAGGTGATTCCTCTTCTCAAAGGAGGAGAAGGTGTCTAAATAGGATAGAATGACTTTCCCTCCAGCATAGCCTGTCTGTCTCCACTAACTAGACGGACAGCCCAGACTAGACACCTCTCCCGTAGACAGCAGAAGTCAGGTGAGATGAAGATCATCCCCCACACTAACAGAGATCATGGACTGTTGCTGCTATCATATCAATTCTTTCATGGTAATGGCTGGCCTAAGAAAAAAATTGGTTTCTTAGGTTGTTTCAGTTAGACACAATTATTTGCAGGACTCTGAATCATATGGCTGCCAAATGCTTCCAAATGCATATTGCCCCTGCTCTAGAGGGACAGGAACAGAAGTAGTGGATGAAGATCAAGAATATCCAGCCTGTCCCTCCAAACTGGGCAAAGAACTACTTAGAGCTCTTGCCTCCCAAAAGAACAGGATGTTGTTAGAAGGATCATGATGATGCTCACCCAAAAAGAGATGATGTCACCCGTACAAAGACAAATCTGCTGGGGTTTGTTCCCATAATAGTCCCTCTGACAATGACCATTTCTAGCAGGGACAGCATTCACAAAGCCTAACTCCAGTGTAGGGTAGCTGCACCCAACCTCTCTGACTCATGACACCAACACCTTCATGGACTCAAAATCAAGAGGCTCACAACCCTGTGGCTGTGGCCAGGAGGAGTTCTTGGTCTCAATAGCAGACCTTCCCCTACCTCATTTCAGGACAAGACTGAGCTGAGTCTAGAGCAAGTGAGTGGTGGTGGCCTCACACAGCCCTTGCTGTCTGGCTTCTCAAGAGGGAGGATTATTCAGCACAAGACCTATGGACTGAACTTGAAATTGGACTGAACTTGACTTTTCCAACTGTTACCCCACAGCACCACAGCCCCCAGCCAAATGGGAGAGCCTCACTATTTCCATTTCCATTTGAAGAGTCACTCTAAAACTATTACCAGCTTCTGTGAACACCTTCCTGTAACTCAACCAGCCCCAGGACAAAGGGATCAAAGAGTGGCTGAACTAAAAGGAAGACAAGATTCATCCAAATCCAAAGTTACTTACAGCACCCAGCATCTGTAGATTGGTTAGTCATGGGGAAGAGGCTTGAATTACTTATCAACACAGAGTTATTGATGAAGTTAATGAGATCCAACACTGAGCTTGGAGCAGATGTTGCCAGGCCTAGGAGAAAAATAGCATTATCAAAGAGTTCAAGCATTCCTAACAACGCAAATCCAAACCAATACCATTCATGTTTCCAAAGCTGAAAAGATGCAACACAAATAATACAAGTAGAAATTAAAATAAACATATTATCATATCAAAAAAGCATAAAATAATATAGTATCTTAATTTTTGAGATTAAAGGATTGTAAAATTGTTTTCTAACTAAAGCACTGAATTTGCAAACACTTACTTATCTCATTGCCTTTAAGCCTATCAGCAGGCCCATCGATGTCTGTAGGTTGTAAGTGCCTGCCTCTACATACATCCCAAGGTGGGATTACAGAACCACTGAGCCCAGCTGCAGTCACACAGTCAAAATAGGAAGGAAATTTCATGTACAAATAGTGTCACTACTCATACTTCCCCAGGAGGCTGGGGAGCTGTCCTGACTCTGGGGGACTTGCTCTGAGAAGTAGTCAGGGTCTGGAGCCAGAGGGTTTGGCCGGTGAGTGAGGACAGCTGAGGGCAACACAGGAGAACCAGCCAGGTACTATGAAATATATACAATGCATTTCAATCAGAAATGGCTAACAGTTATTTCTGTTACTTACATGGCATCTTCTCCCAAAAGAAGGAGAAGGGGCAATGCCTGCTGAAGAAATCTTTGCCTCGTAAGTGGCTCCTGTGATAGACCACAAAGTCCTGTGCAAGTGTTCTCAGTACTTCCCAAGGTGAGACCTACATTTCCTACCTTCCTGTCTTGTTCTCAGCTGGTGAGGGTTGACATCTGCCTGTTCATGCTGAGGGTCACAGCTGTAATAACCCTCCAGATTTATGCAAGTGTCTTTCTCCGGACACGTGTTGAATTCAGCATAGGAACATTCGTTGACATCTAAGAAGAAGAAAACACCTTGCACAGGTACTGATAGCAGCATCAATATTGATTTACAATGTGTGTTGACCAGACTCTGGCTATGACAAAATCAGATAGATTTCCAGTAACTCCACTGAAACAATTAAGGATGTATATGGTTACAAAGAAAGCTGCCCTTCCACAAAACTATCCCTTATTCCATTATAACATTATCACTTTTTACTCCAGTTCTTTGGAATAAGAGGACAGCTAGTGGCAGCTCTTGCTCACAGTACCAATGTGTCATCAAAAACTAAGAGACAGCAGCAAAGGGGGGAAGGAGAGCTACCCCCTGATTTCACTGAAATTTGGACTGAGTTTGCAAAAGTAAACACAGAATAAGAAGTGATGACAACAGTACTAATGGATACATTTCGGGAGTGAAAACATTCAGATTATTACACAGTATTAACTAGATTTAAAATAACTTAAACCAAATATATTTAAATATTTAGATATAATTTAAAAAGTAGCTAATATGCTATAGTAATTAACAGATTATAAATAGTCCTTGTTTCATGCAAGCTACTGGAAGTGACACATAAAAGCAGAGTATGCCCAGTTCCCAAGAAAACGTTTCTTCTAAGAGACTCTTTAGTATAACTAATGCTTGTGCTACAAATTTGAACACCTTTTTCATATGAAGATGGGCTATGCTATGAGAAGAAAATAAATTTAATTAAGGAAGCAGGATTATTCCCCTCCAACCTATTCATTCCAAAATAATTATTAGTTAACTACAACTCTCCCTCCTCTTAATGGATAGGTTAGGGCCATATCTGCAAAGTTTACAAGATACACTACACAGTATTTTTGGAAGAAAACTGATAGTCATAGAGATAAATTTACAAGCGAAGAGGGATGAAACCCCCTGAAAAAGCTTCCCCCCGTGACAGGATTATAATAATTAACCTTGCACTTCTGTGTCAATCACTTCATACGTGCGCTTCACAATGTCCTTCAAGGAAGAAGAAACCTCTGCCAAAGGAGCTGGCTCGTGCATTCCAATGAGAACCTGAGAGGCCACTGTCCCAGCATATACTTCTGCACGGTTACTCTGAATATGGTGCACAGAGGCATTCCAGGGCTGTAACGCACCAGTAATCTAGAAAGCAGGGGAACAGACACTTCAGTTTCTCATCCCTTTCTCAGCACAGCTGCATGCCCATGAGGCATAGCCTATGCAATGATCATCATCATAATCTGAGTGTAGAAAGCATCAATTCAGAAACCCCAGCAAAGTGGAAGCATTTATTTCTGTACTTAAGCAAGATGAGCTCTTCTTATTAGCATCTCCCAATTCACAACAGAGTTACAATACAGTAATGCCAGCCTAAGGGAGGTGCAGAGCTGCATGCCAGATCTCAGATTCTTAGGCAGGAGGATGGAACCCAGGAAGATATGGGAAATCTCTTTGGCTCATAATGCTCCATTACCAAAATTTCATAATATACATTAGACATCCTATTACCGTTCATCTGTAATAAAGCTGTCTCATACTTTTTACTTTAAGTAAGTAAAAAGACTGCTGGAAGTAGAATAAAAAGAAAAAGAAGAGAAGCAATAAACTGAGGAAGAAGGCTGGGATAAAGAGCCACAGAGAGAGCCCAAGACTGACCAAGTCAAGAATGAGAGAAGGAACATGGTGGTGGACTAAGCTTAATGAGTCAGTAGAGCAGACAGGGACTAGAAGACATTCCTCTGAGCTCATTGACAAGCTTCAGCTTATATTTCCTGTTTCTTGACTGCTTGATTTTGCCATTGCTTGTCTTAGACCAAGATATAAACATCTAGGTAGATCCCTGTCCTCTACTTCTTACTACGCAGGGACAGGACCAGAGTTTCTTGGTTTTTTAGGAAGAACTATATTCTTGCAATATCCCCATGCTACTGATACCATTTCGAATTTTCCTGCTCACCAGTGCTAGTTGATGGCAGAAGAAGAGTTTGCTACTTGCCCACTCACAGCTGGGTACTGGGGGAAACAGAAATGAGAATGGGGGAAAGAGGGATCTGACATCTTGAGTACCTTTCAAAGGCCTCATCAAAGCCCGCTTTTCTCCATGGCATGGTGATATCTACTAAAGAAATGCCTTGAGTTTATAGCCTGGAGGGTCTTTGTCCTAGTCCATCAATCCATTCCTTAAATACTATTTAGAAGAGAGAGTGAAACTCCTCCCCAGTCTTAGCACAGCTTTAGTTTCTAGCCTGTTTCTTCCTGCAGGTCCTCCTTTCAGGAATAGTGCCAGCAGAGCAAACACCTCATGCCTTTGTTGGTTGCCTTGGATTCTTCCTACTTTCCATGGCAGGGATGGGAGAGGAATTCTGTCTTGCTGTTCCCTGGCCACACACAACACTGCTGATAACCCATGCACAGGGCAAGGCCTCTGTCCTACGGCAAAAGCAATGCCCCGTTGTCTCCCCCAGCACTGCTTCTGTGTCAGGAATGACACTGAAATGTCCTTGAAACAGACACAGTCTCCTGCCATAATCCTGAAGTTTCACAGAGAAATTTCTGTCTCTGCTGAGTCCACCTGATGTGTAGTTTCCAGAGCTGTAGACTGGGTTTGCCTCTTGAAAGGCTTAACTCAAAGCTCTTTATCAGGAAGCATCATGCTTTGCAAGAGTTTATATCTGGACTCAGATGGTCATAGACCCAAAATTAAAGTGAGACAAATCTGGAGTAAGCATTGGTTAAGCAGTAAAAAAAAAAATTCTGTATTTCAGAATGTCTTTAAATTGCCCTCTGAAGTGACCTGAAAAATTACCTAAAGAAGCTCATAAATCAATGTTTCTTGAGTTCCTTGAGGAAGATGCTGACATACACCAGCTAGGGATAAATTAAGACACAAAAAAATTATGAGGCAGGACAAAGGAAGAGCAACAGTCTGGCAAGGCTATGCCCAGCACAGAGCACTACAAGGTCCCTCCCTCCCAAGGGCTGGAGCAGGTTTTGGTTACTGACCTGCAGAAACATGGATTCCATGAGCAACACACAGGAATATTCGCCTTTGTACGTACCATGGAGTGCAAGAGACGTGAATGATTCAGAAGGTGGGAATCCACTCTGATTAATTCATTAAAATCCATTTTCACAAGCACTGTCACATTGTACCAGAATGTTCTTCCTGAAGCATGGAACATAAAACAGCCGAGTTATCTGAGGTCTGATGCTAAAGTGAGCCACAGTGCTATAGGAAGGCTCTGAGAAACCAAAGCAAGCTTTAGCTTGGCAAATGTGAGGGGCCCACGTACAGCCATCAGCAATGGCCTGGTTCACTGTATGCCACCAGAAATGGTGTCAGTGAAAGAGAAAATCCTGAGCAAGGTCCACTGGACTCGCAGCACCCACAGTTCAGCACTCACGGGTGGAAGTACTGAAAATCAACATCCTGGAATCAGTCTGAGGCAGATTCACACATTTGTTTTATTAAGAGCTACAGTAACAGTTTTCCTGCCCACTCCCAGGCTCAAAAGAGAGAAAAAAAGGCATCTTTCTATTAGAAGCAGTCTTGAGATTATAAGTAACATACCTTCTGGCATTGGATCCACACAGCCTCCTCCTTTGGATGAGTTGCAGCATTTTTTAAGCCCTGGACATTCAGTATCAAATGTACAACGATAATCAGATGTTTCTATATTCTCCATTGGACAAATACCAGGTCTTGAGGCAAATACACTGGATCTATTTAGTGCTAAGTAAGAAAAACATTTCTGAGAACAAAATCACAGAAAATTGTTTCCATAAAATCGTGCTATTTATTTTACAGCAAACACCTCCTCCTCATTTTAGGAGTTCATCTGTTCTGAGGTTTTCAGGGTGAGAAAATAGAAGCCTAAAATACCATCATTTCATTTCGTGTTCATGACATTTTTGTTACAGAAATTTTTAATTAATAATTTTCCATTAATAATTATGGATAGATAGACAGGTTCTAAATGTGGAGACACTGAAGCACTGCAAACCAGAAGATGTGCCTGATGTCAGCTATGACTAATCCAAATAGCATGGAATGATCAAAGGAACAGCCAATGTCTAAGCTAAGGATGGGGATTTTCCATTTAACCAACAAAGTTACCTTTTAGTTAAAGTAATGGAAGACGTTATGTGAGAACAGAGGCCAAATACTGTTCTGAGATACATTTCAGAGGGTTATAGAGAGGAGCAGGAGATCAGAACTGAGCCTGTGGTCTTCAGCCTGGAAGCATCCACTCCCTATCAGGCAGCTAGCCACTCCAGGAGGTTGCTAGCCCACACTGAACAGCCTTACAGAGAGAGCACCTGAGGCAGAAGGTTACTGCTTCCTAAGCCAAGGGCACACAGTGGTCCTGGCTCAGTGCTGGCACACACTCTTCTCCATATGAAAATAATTTCTAAGCTCTACAAACATTACTTTCACCCATTTTTTTTTCCAAACATTACTTTCTCAAACTTAGCTCCAAGTAGTGCTCAGCTCTGATCTTTCCAATCAGCCTCAAAGATTCTTCATTCATTTAGTGCCTTTTTGGTCCTTAAATCCTTGTTCTATTACTGGACAATAAAAGCTGGTCAGTGGACAAACAGATGTATTTGCATAAAGAAATAGCCCACTAAGACCAGTGAGTTTAAGAGTATTGCCTTTGTCTTTTTTGGGGCCCACGGTCTGCTTCTCACAGGTCTCTGAAAGGTAAGAAAAGTCAGCTTAACGATGGGGGTCCACACCTCCACTGAAAAACCTGCCAAAACCCAGGGGAAGTGGGAGAGGCACTGCTTTGAGATCCCTCAGCTTCATGCAGGTGTAATTGTAAAGATCTGCATGCAGAATATTTGGGACAGCACTTCCCCACACTCAAAGAATCATGAAATCATAGGACAGTTTTGGTTGGAAGGGAATATAAAGATCATTTAGATACAACTTCCCTGCATGTGCAGGGACACCTCCCACCAGCCCAGGTTGCTCACAGCCCCATCCAACCTGGCCTTGAACACTGCCAGGGAGGGGGCAGCCACTGTGCAAGTGTCTAGTATTGTCTTTGATATTGTATTTGATATAATGTGTGTATACTTTGTGTACAACATAGCCAATGAGCACAAACTTTAACAGGGCAGTCAGCATATTTCAAGTGGAGACCCACCAGAGATCTGGGCAGCAGATTAGAGAATTCTACCCCCAGTCCCAATGACTGCCCTACAGGGAGCAGGATTTCTCCTGCTACTAATGCAGCCTAGTGTGGGACCCTTCATGCCTTTAAACCAAGGGCCCTTGGACTCCTTGGTCTTCCCCATGACCAACCCTACTTTCAAAGTTCATTTTGAGTCATAGGTCATAGATTTTCAGTGGTAGACTAAGGGGAAAAAAAAAAACACAAAAAAAGCAAAACCAAAACAATCCAACCCTGTGCAATATTACAAAAGTTATTTCTGTGTCCAGCAAGCCCCAGTAGTCCTATTCTGCTTTCCAGCATGGGCCAGGAATATCTGCTTGTGGTTCTGGGGCTGGCACTATGGGCCATTACCCCATATGGGTCCTACTGCTATAAATCCTCTTTCCAATTTCTAGTCTGAAGTCACAGTTATGTGTGATATGGACTCAGCTGCCCTTAGATGAGTTCCCCACGTATCTCACGTGATTGCTCCATCTCATCCTCCCATACAGGAAAGCTAAGAAGCCTCTTGCATCAGAAGCGTACCAGACATGAGCACCAAGGGATTTTCTTGTGCTAATTTATCACCAGTGCTCGTCACTATTCAAACAAGTTGGATCTTGATAAGATGAACTCAAGCATGTAAATTCCTTCAGCTCTGAGATTCAGTTCAAGTAGGTCCGAGGTTCAAAGAAATTTTTTCCACTCAGGTCTTTTTTTAGCATGTTTAACTGTGGTGTAAAAGATTTAACGAGTATCATGCAATCTCAGAAAACACTTTTGAATCCTGGCCGAGTGCCACACTAGATTTATCTAAAATCAAAAGGTCATAATTTTCGCATCAGTGGAAACAGAGATGGATTAATTTCTGCCTAATTGTAGAGATGAACTTCAAAAATTTGATTTACTGTCTCCACTTCAATCACGTTGGGGACAGACACTGACCAAGAAATACTGCCAGCACTGGAGAGCAAGCCAGCCAGCTTCTCCATAAGTTGGATAAAATATAGGTTTTTATCCTCTGTTATTTACATAAGTGTACAGAAGCAGAAGTGCAGCACCCAGTACTTAGCAACAAAAGCTCAGTTACCAGCCTGCCCGCATGAAAGCCCTTGGGTCAGCAGGATGAGGGGATCTCTCAGGAGAGAGATGCTGAGGGACTCCATTATCTCAGCCATAATCTCCTTCCCCTCCCTCCTTCCACCTGGAGGGGACAGGTTGCACCCTGAGGGTGCCAAAGAGCCAAGGACCAAAACACTGCATTTGTCTCAGGTGTCAGACTAAGATATTATAGAAAGAGCTCCTGGCAAAGCCTGTTACAAAAGCAGACTGACAGTTATCATTGTACAACCCCCTTCTGGGGGTCTTTGAGCATCACTAGACTTTACCTGCTCAGATGGATGTTTCTATCCCAATTACCTGTCTGAAGGCTGATCAGGATGGAGGGCATGTGCTGGTTCAGCATTTCAAAAAGATTTAACACCCTTCACAGGCAAGTAATGAGAAAAACTGGAGTGATGTGGCTAACAGTCTAGAGGGTTTTTCCTCAACAGTGAAGATATAAGAAAAACAGGACCTGACATAGCCCAAACAAGGGTAAATGCTTCCTTCTAGGAAGAAAAGGAGGGGAGTGGCCAGGAGCAGGTTACATGAAAGGTCATAGAGACCTTTCCACTCCGAGGAGGATGAAGAGCATGCCAGCATGGATAATGTCAACAAGAAAATAACAGTAGTTCAACAGCATGCTGTGCAGTAATTTCAGCAGTTCCAATTTCTCTTTTCATCATTTATTTAAGACTGTGTCTAGACAGTGCATTACCATTCATAGAATTTATGACTAATGCCCTGAAAAGCAAAGATACTGGAATAATGTACACACAGAAATCACCTAGAAACCATTCAAATCCTTTTATGGTTTAAAATATTCCCAGATTAACTTTGACAGGAAAAAAGAGTCAAGGGCCCCACAGTATTTCATGGACAAACCTGTCCAGAATGCCCATCAACAATGTGGCAAGGGGAGAAATTCTGCAGATAAACTATATGAGAGATCTACAAATTTATTAATGTTAGATGAAATAAGCTCAGCAGCAGCTCTCAAGCCTAGAACATCCCTAGATATTCTTTTAAAAAGCATAGAATTATACTAGGAAAAAAATAAATTAGGTGTTACCAGGATGCCTTTTTTTCCACTCAGGAAGACAGTTCTGAAACATCTTGAAAATCATGATCACTCATAGAGTTTCTGGTGCAAATAGAGACAACCATAACAAGTGACTCTATAACACACGTATCCACATGCATGTATATCAAAAAATCCTTACTGAAGTGACTATTCAACACTAAACAGATCTAATGGAGATTCTCCCCAGCCTGGAACTGCTTCTTGGAAACTACATATAATCAACAGCAGGTCCATTGCCAGTCTAAGAAGGCTGCTTGAACACACTGTGACTTGCAGGTCAATTTTTGCCCTGACTGACACTGTAATAGCCCCTGAGCCAGACAATTGCAGGATACAATAAATGAGGATGATGTGTGTCTAATTATGCTCTCATTCCTCTTCTCTGGCAAATAATTTTAAGAATGAGTAAACCAGAATGACCACTTCCATGTTCTTTCTACAAAGGGAATTTTCTTGCTAGACACAATATTCTACTAGTAACTGCTGAGAAAATATCTTGCAAAAAAATTGTACGGAGGTTCATTTTCCAATGCTCTGAAGCAATTAAAAGTAGGATGAACACATTGTTCTTTACAGATCCCATGACAAGACATATGTCTCATACCCTCTCATGTCATATTATATGATCTGATGCAGGAGCAGGTTAAGGAACATTCCCAGAGCACTGAGTCACCCAAGTCTTATGACCCAAACCAAGAGGCAGAGCTGCAATAGGTCCTCCCCTTTTCAATCTTTTGTTACAGTGTTGGGTCTATTCAGATTCCCAGAACTTTTACTTGAAAAGGGGGAATGGAGAAAATGCAATGTCATGCTGAAAATAGGAGACAAAATAATATCCTGAAGAACTTTCCTGGGTGCTGGAACACTTCAGTGCTGGCCTAGCTAATCTAATTGTAATAATAATATGCCTGTTCAGCTTAAAAGTATGTAGCTTCAACTGTTTAAAAAGAAAAAGTGAAATTTCTTTCCCCCAAAATCCCTTCCACCTATGACTGAAGTCCTGCTAAAAGTTAGCAATTTCTTGTTAACAACTGATAGCCCTGATGTGGGAAGAGGAAAAAGCTTTCATCTTCAGCTGAAGCTGATTAAGTCAACCCAAAGAGAGCCTTTTTAAAACTCAGAAGTTAAATCATATCCACGGAAAGGTTCACCAGTGTTCAATCTTCCAACATAGCCTTAGGTAAACATGGAAGCCCTGAGAAAATGGATCCTTACATGGCTTTGATTGGTAAGCAGCTGGTACCAACCTGCCCGGATACCACATTTAAATTAACACTAAATTTAATGTTAAATTAATTAACACTAAAACTGAGTCTGCATCCTTGGAACTGACCCTGCTCCAAAGCAAAGAAAATGTTATCCTAGTGCAGCCTGAATTACTTTTGAGAAGAAAAGCTTCTATTGCAAATGCAAGAATTGACAATACAACAACAATTTACATTTACAACATTTCCGATACAACAATTTACAAGAGCAAACAGAGCACCAAGCAAGCTTTTGTAACTTACTGCACTTGGCCACAGATACTGGCCTGAACTAGGATAAATAACAAGTCCTTGTAGGGGTAACAAGCAGGCACATTCTTCATACTCACAAATTTACTAAACCTGTGACCAGAGGAGGCAAAGATCAAGAATCAGGAGCATTAGTCTCTCATGTCTACTTCTTACGATGCTGGACCAAGCTTACTGTAGACTTTTGCAGATTCACTGGCTCCAGTGAACAGAAACCTATTGCCCAGAAACTAAGCCTTTACATGTCTCAGTTTAAGTGCACCTCCTCCCACCAGACATTTGTTTCAACTGTTAGTCTGACTAAAACTTACCCAAGGAGCAGTAGAGTCCAACTTGCTCATATCCTTCACAGCAATCTGTAAGAGTGATGGTTTCAGGGACTTCAACTGTATGATACTGAGTTTTATAGTACATCCGGGGACACACCATCCATGGTATCCATCCTCCACAGGAAGTGCTTTTTTCATAGGCCTTTTGGTAGGCAACCATTTTAAACACATTCTTGGTCAGGCTATAGTTGCACAGATGGTACCCTAGCAAAGACAGGCCTTTTTCTAGGGAGAAGCAAATAAACAAACAAACAAACAAAAAAGGAAGAAAGGGATCAGCACTAGCTTGACTCCTGAAAGCATAAGTTCCCTGCAGTATCTCAATGAAAATGCTGTTATGAAAATGCAGTGACAAAACCAACAGAGATTAATGATTTCCAACACTGGAAGTCATTAGGCTGACATTAGGAAGAACATCACTTCAGAAAACAGACAGAAGAAAAAATCAGTAGTGACTACTTGTCATAGGCATCATTGCAGTCATAAAAGGGTGGAGATTGGCAGAAAATTCAAAGAATACCTTCAGGTGGAAAGCATAAAAAGGGCAATTTAACATAAGTAAGTACAAAGGAAATGAATATACATAATAGAAATTAATAGGAGAGAAGAATAGGGACTTCCACAGCAGAGTTGTCCAAGTACTTTAAATGTCCACTCCAGACTTACACAGCCAAAGTGTTTGGATTTCTCCACTGACTATGAAGGGCAAGGAACTCATGGGCAGATGAATCACAATAGATGACTGGAATAAGACATCCTTCAGACATCACTCTGGGCTAAAACTGGCTTCTCACAAATTATTGGGAAAGATTTTCAGGTATCTGACACAAAAGGTGTTCCTGGGGCTCCTATGTTGCCCATGTGCATTTGAAGCAGCCCATATTAGACCGAACCCTTTGAGAGCTGCTGTGGTTCACTGACTTTAGTATAAATTGAATCACTAATAAGTTCATTAACTACATAATTTCATGCAGGTCTGGGAATGGTACTCAGTTTCTGCAGTTCTGAAACCAGTCATGATGAGGAGTGAACTTGTTATGTGCTTTACTTAAAACTTAAATACTTGAGCAGCAGCAAGAAAAATTTTAAAAAGAAAAAAAACAAAACAAAAAACAAAACAAAACAAATTATCATAAAGAAACCCAAACAGCAATAGCAATAGAATTAGCAGTAAGCAGTCTACAAGAATCATGTCACAGACACCAGGCTGTCTCTTAGCAGGATGTTATAAAAGCCAGAGGGGCTGAGTCACCCTGTGTCGCATTTGGGAAGTAGATGGGATAGAATTAAAATGCCTGTATCATCCTTTAGACAAAGAAAAAGAAACTTTAGCACGGATAAACATGAATTAGCTGCTAGGATTCAAGTATGGCAGGACTGTTATTTCTGAAAGGTCTGAGGGGACCAGGGTGGGTCAACAGACAGACTGAAGCTAACAAAGTACACACATAAAATTAAAATATTTACATTTTATCTTAATTCTACAGCTTATCTCCTACCTGAACAGATGAAACATGAAAAAAACAACTCAAGAAAAGAAAAAAAGCCAGGTTGTTAGAAATAATCTAATTTTAACATATTTAACTTTCCAGCAAAACAAAGGGTATCACTACAATTTGAACAGAACTGGTAAAAGAGCTTTGAATCTATTTTACAATCTATTTGTAGTGCAAGGACAGTCATGAAGAATGTATGGGACATATATCATTGGCCACAATACGTCCCTCAAGGTGGCTCAACCAAAGCCCCCAGAAAGTCTTCCTCCAGCTCTAATCCCAAGACTTGCTTGCATAAGAGCAGCCTGAAAGCCACTCCTTGCCTTAGGTATTCAAAAGGCCATGAAGAAAAATGGATTTGCTTGGTGCACTTCCCAAACAGAGGCAGAGACACCTCCCTACAGTAAAAGGGCACTTTGGGAGAGTAGAAGGAAGGATAGAGTAGTTGGGACTGACCATGTACCACCCCAACCTTCTCTCTCAGCTATAAACAACTCGTGTCTGACCTGCCTAGGGACAGCATTGAGCCCCTGATTGTCCAGCCCTGCTCTGCCCAACCCATCTGTGTCTTCATCCTGCAGCCAAAGGCAGAGATTGGTGCCAGGGTGCCTTGCTACAGATGGTGAGTGTGAGATCAAAACACCACCCAGGAGGCTCCAGGGAGCCCTGTAACAATGCTGCTTAGAGCAGGTCAGCAGGAGAATATCAAGAACAAGGGATACCTGGAAATCTCCCTCCCTGCTTTCTCATCTTTCTAGCTTCAGGCAGTCCACCTCTGATTCTGGTCCCTGAAGCTGGCTTCAGAAAAATCAGCTGAAAGACTTTCCCATCACTAACAAGCACCAGGACTGTTCTTTGTCCTTAAGAAGGGAGTGAAAGAAAATGGGTGTAAGTGGGAAGAAGAAAGACACCCAGCCAGTCTCAAGGTGAGGGGCTGAAAACCACATCCTGTCTGATCCAGGAGTGGACGTCAATGGCCAGGACTGGGGTCTGACCAGGACCATAAAAGCCCATACCTCACTGTGGCATGTAGGCTGCTGTGCAGGAGAGAACTGAAGGTGAAGTGAGCCAGAGAAAGCAAGCTGGCCTCACTCCCCTGGTTAAATTTAGGACATCCCTCTGGGAGAAGAAAAAAGAGAACAAACGTGGGTTCTGGAGCAGAAATCAGAGATCAAGGGCTGCTTTTTTATCTAATGCATTTGATTGATTATCACTTCACATGAGGCTCAAGAAACAGAGAGCTGTCATGACATTTTGTGAAGCATTCCCTTACCACATGTTAGTGCTCCAAGGATACCTTCCCTAGCAAATGCTTTTTGACATGCAGGCATGGAAAGAAAAAAACCTAACAGCAATCTTGTTTCAGACTATTTTTTTTTTTTTTTTTTTTTTTTTTTGGTAGAAGGGGGACCTGGGACCTGAATGGCTAAATACCTGAAGTGGGATGAAAAGAGTACCTAAATAATTTTGAATCTAGTCTTTATCTAGAGAAAGTGCACAAACTTCTATTAGTGATCAGGGAAGGTGGGAGGAGCAGGACTGATTTTACTCTGTAGAAAAAGGAAAATAAACAATTGCACTAAGGAATCTATTGCAGTAAAATATTATGTTAGAAATGGTTGGGCAGGTAAGGAAGACTTCAGTCTGGCTCCTAACCAGCATGATCCCTCCATTCCTCCAGAGCTTCTCTATTAGCATGACTAGAGCAAAGGAGACACTGGAAGAGAACAACCAAGCACGGAGAGCACCAAAGCTTCGTATCAGCTGTGCAGAGATGTGGCTGCAGCAAAGACATAGCACTGGAAAACTAAAAAATTCCAGAGTCAGCTGAGCTGTCTTAGGCTCTAATGTAATGTGCAACATAAATACAGGTATGAAACTGAGAATCAAATGGTATAGAATTAGATACAGTTTATAATTAGAAGCTCCAGCTGTCAGAGCAGATATGAAATCATATTTCATACTTAAACATTGAGACTAGACACAGAATGAGTCTCCCAAAGCCAAAAGAGAAGGTTTGAGATTTAGCTATGGTGATAAAAAAGATACCTTGGTTGGAAGATGTCAGGCTGACGGTGACAGATAAAAGTACAGCCCTGCCAACCTTGCCATTATCCATCAATTCCATCCAGTTTAAAACAAGTTTTGACACTCATAGAGTTCAATTATTTGCTGACAGCAGTTTTCTGCTGAGCAATGTGGCTTAGATCAATTTGGGCTCTTTAGCAAATTGGCTTTCTGTTCTCATTACCCCCATCTCTGGGATTACAACACCATTAAATGGAATTAAAATGCACAGGCTGTTGTTTCCAGCTGCACAAAGCTGAAGTCAATTGCAAAGCAGGAAAAGGGAGACACCTGACATAAGTAGGGCCATATTATGCCTATCATCTCTGGACTTTGGGGTTTTGTCCTAGTGCTTTCAGCACTATCAGGGAAAGTATGCATTTTATTTTGTTTAGCAAAAGCAGAAACAATTAAAGCAAATCCGTTACTAGCAGAAACAAATACTGAGAGACAAGGATGAATGGAAAATCTGCATTAGAAGCAGGCTGCTTAGAATTCAAGGTCAAACCAAGATCAGATCTGAGAGCATGATTTTAAAAATCAGCAATAAATAATGGTTGATAGCATTTGTGACACAGACTTAGCTGCTGTTTTGGAAAATTCACTGCTTAAGAGACTGAAATGCCACTGTGACCTGAGATCTGCAAAATCTTTTCTTGCTGGAGAACAGCAAGAGCTAAAGACTGTTCTACTCTTGATATAACCTTAGAAGTAATCTGTTGGAAAAGGTTCACAGAGGGCAGATTCAAGCTCAGCTTTAAAATGCAAATGCGCTGCAACATGAGAAAAAGTGGCTTAAGGGCTCAAATTTTTCTGGGTATCCCAAATCCTTTGAAAAGTCAACACCATTTACAATAAGTGGCACTAGAATGGGATTTCTGCTGACCCCCAATCTGTAAAAGCCTTTTTCTTAAATGCAACATTGATAGAGTAACAGGGAAGTCTGCAAGCCTTTAAAAAATATGGTTGATACATGGTTGACTTGCAAAACCACTTGAGTAAAATCATGCAACAAAAAAGCAGCCAAAAATCAGTCTTATCTAAATAAATCAAACCAAAAATCAAGAGCAAATTGGGATTTGATTCAGCAGTTACAACCTAGCAATTTGGTTAGGGTTTTTACAAATTACAGTCCATATCATAGATTAAATTTAAGCATGTGTTCTACAACCTCATTTTATGCATCTCTAGGAATTTTTCCAGGTACACTATTATACAATTTCCACCAAAAGTTAATTTTAAAGACAATCCTACTTATTCATTTCTGGAACAAAGAAATGACAGGGCTTATGGTTAGGGATGAAGAACTGGTGAGAAAAAGGTTATATTTGGGCTTTGTTAGATTTTCTTTTGTTAAGTATCAACAGAGGATTCTTAAATGAATGACAGGGCTTATGGTTAGGGATGAAGAACTGGGGAAAAAGGTTATATTTGGGCTTTGTTAGATTTTCTTTTGTTAAGTATCAACAGAGGATTCTTAAATGGTCGCCGAGACATTGCCAGTTCTCCAGAGTGACCGCCTTGGCCCATTTATTTCAAATAAAGAGATATCCCACACCCAAGTTAAACTGTCCTACATAACAGCCACTGTCTTCCGATCACTCACCTGTAATTTCATTTCCCCTTCCCTGCTGTGTGGCTGCCCAGAAGGTGAGAAGAGAAATAAGAGTGATCCTGGCCATTGCATCACCCATCCTGGATAAGCCCCTCATATCACTTTGTTTCCAAGATGGTAGAGCTCGACTGTCCTTACATGAAGACTTCTGGATCAGGGGAAAAGGTTCTCTGTTTTTTTTACCTTTTGCAGGTAGGTGATAACTACTGGCAACAGAAACAAAGAAGCTCCAGTGGGAATTTTGCCAGTTCTGCCTCCTTCATGCTCTCCCCAGGGAACCTCCCTCTTCTACCTGTTCAACTTGGCCCCACTCCCCACCTCATTTGAGAAAAAGACATTTCAAAATTGCTGGTTTAGTCCAGGTTTATCCTTCTGAGCACTTATTCTCTCTCACCCAGTGAACACTTGACAGCTAGTAGCCAGATTAACATCCCTCAAATATCAGATATATGCATCTTCATTTTTGTCCACATATCAGGTGATACTATTTCTTAGGTCTTTAATTTTATACTTTGCAAATAGACTAAGAATAAAAGCGAATGTCTATGACAATGTTTGGGGGTTTTTTCCCCTGAATTTAAGCTGTTTCACTAGCTGCTCTCATAGTGCTCATTTCACTGCAATTTCTGCATCACAGAAACAAGAGCAATGTTAGGGAAACAAGAACCTTGCTAGGCAGGGCATGAATCGGGAGATTTGAGAAAACACAATCCCTTCTTTTTCATTGTGTAAATCATGAAGGCGTGTTCCCAAGATAGATCTGCTTTGCAGTGCAAGGCAGTAACCTCAGTGCAACCTCACTTGGCTCACACAAAGAAAAGGTGCAAACAGAATCTGATGTTTTATGAGCAGCTGACACTGAACTACAGAAAATCACATGTATGGTTCTTGGAGCTGAGGCAATAAGTTCAGACCAGAACTTAAATACATATTACAGTGTTGCAGGCAATTTCACATGGATTAAAGGGCCAGATGTAATGGAGCAGACATCACAAACTCTCTCATTTGTTTATGTTCAGAATATCAGTACTATTACTTCTGTAAAATCCTGTTGGGTAATTGCCATGTTAGCACTCACAAGGTAGGAGAGCTGGGGCTCTGGAGAACATGTGGGGCAAACAGGGAAATTGCTGGATGGTTCAGAGGCAGGGGGATGGACTTTTACATTTTTTAAAAAATTAAAAAAATCTTGCAGTAAAAGCTAACATTCCTGTTCTAAAAGACTCAAGTGTACATGCTCATCTATAGGACTATTAAAAATATTGGATAAAACTGTACTTACAGCCCAGACTTATGGCTGATAGCTGTAGAAGGCTTCTGTTTAGCCTAACAGTGATTTTGATTTGCAATTTTATTGCAGTAGTAAATGAAAACTCACAGGTAAGTGAAGTAGTGGGTGTTTAATCTAAACAAAGAATGGATACAGAAGTTATATGTATATCAGGATTTACCTTGTAATTTGCAAATTCTTTGAGCTATGAATTCTTTGATTCATATCTGCATTATTTCTTCAGCTGCAATCATTCAGGCACACAGAAACCTACTTTTTAGCAATCCATATAACAGGAAGAGGCCTCTCAGGCAATTAAACATGCATCCTATGTCCTGGATGATATTCAGATTGCCCAGACATATTCTCACACTTCATTAACTCAGTAAGTTTAAGGTGATGCCCTGCATCCCAGGCAGTAGTATGTGCTTTTCTTATTATTCATCTGCTGTAATAAGTTGCACCTACTTAGCACAAGTCAATACAAAGTGTCCTGCAGGGATATTAGGAAGATTCATTCATCACTTTGGAAAACCGACCACCTATACATGCATGGCTGATTACATATAATTCTATTTTTAATCAACCATTAGTGTATTCCACAGATAATTTTTTTCCCTTATTCCTTTCAACTAGGTCCTGTATTAGGACTCCGTTAGAAAATATGCTCACTCTTGCTTTGGTGGTGAGAAAGGTCACTGGAGAGAGAAACAGAGAAGGAGATGTTTCATGGAATAAAAGCCTGGTCTGTGTGGTGCTGGCAGTGAGCTGGACTTCATTCTGGAAGGACTTCATCACAGTCCTCCCAGCCCAGTCATCTGAAGTTGATCAGTTCTCCTGGCTCTGTTTTTGGTTGTTTGTTTTTTTTTTTTTTGCAGTTAAGTTAGTAATGACTGAATTGATCTAAGGTATGCAGCTTATACAAAGAAGAGCTGTGGCAATTAAAGCTATGTCAAAATCCATTCATGGATAATTTTACTGAATCAAGAAGCAGATTTCGAGAGATGGGATTTGACTCTCCTTGACTGTACTATCAGTAATTGGAATACTGTGGCTGTCAGCAGGATTTCTCATCATAATTTTTAGGCATTTATTTCTTTAGATGGATTCACTTTTGATTTAATTACTCACTTAGAAGATCCTGATCTTCTTTGGGCTAGGAGTTTGACATAGAAAGGTCAGCTGCTGGAACATTTCTTTTTGCTTGGCATTATTTTGTCCATGAAATAAGCACTGTTTCAGATGCCCCAAATGGTTATGACATTTCAAGGCAGACCGGTTTGCATGCAGGGAACCAGACCATGCATTTGGGCTCCATGGGAATGTAACAAAAGCTGTTCTGTGCTCAATAGGTCAGCACGCCTTCCCATAGATATAAAGGACCAAAAATCACTTAACCTGACCTCTCAAAATCAGCTGTCAGTAACTTTCTCCCAGATAACTCTCCCAGACTTCTACCCTTTCAGTGTGATTACAGACTGTCAGCCTGACTATGGCCACAGCAGACTGCGGGAATAGATGGAGATGCCACCAGTCCTGAGGATCTCAAAGTGAAAACAAACTGATCCAGGTCAGGAACACAAAGGCAAAACCATGTTGCTGCCTGCCATCTAAAGGGAAAAAAAGTTCAGATGAGACCAAATGTCTATCTGATTTCCACCCCACAACTGCATTCCCCGGTGCCAGTGAATGTTGTCTCACCATCATGGCAGGATTGCCAGGACTGCCCTTGCTTTTACATTTCAGGTATTTAGAAAGGTCTGAGCTCAAACCAGTCTCTCTTCTTCTCTAATCTTGATCTTTGGGAAGCCTACAGGAACTTAATTGTCTTCAAGCCTGCAGCTAATCTGGGCTAAACTGGGCTAAATTAGTCAGAAAGGACAAAAGGTGCTAGAGGAGTGAAGCAGGTTGAGTTAGACAGAAGTAAACTTTTTGCAGCTAAAGACAAAACAAATCAAATCACTTCTGCCACCAGGACGCAAACTTACTGCAGCTTCTGAAAATCAATACAAATAGTGGACACCTTAATATCTACTCCTTACAGAGGACTGAACTTCTTGGAAACTTGTAACTGCTCAGCTCTGAGTTAAAAAGCTAGCCTGGAATTCCAGGGAATTGAATTTCCTCCCCACCCATGGACCTCATGTGCAGGCAAGAGCAAGTCACAGAGGTTAAATTTGCGACTGCAATAAAGTTGCTGGGGAGGACAAAAGTATTTCAGACCTTGTGAAAGCCATAGCTACAATATTAGAAATATGGTTTTGCTTATATTACCTGCAAAGAAAGTTGAATAGAAAAAGAACTGTTTTGCCAGCATATGCAAGGTCTGCGTTAGGATGGACAACATGTAAACTGGCAGCTTTTTAAGGGACCCTTGTTTCCCTGAGCTTCAGACACATAACCAAAAAGTCAAATAATAACACTCGCCCATTTTGTGGTGTGGTTTGGAGAAAAATGCACAAAAGATGAAGGGACACATGCAAATGACAGTGAGAAAAAAAAAAAACAAAAAACAAAAAACCACAAAAAACCCCACAACATTAACTCAAAGCTCTAAGAGTTAATTAGCTCAACTGTGCATGCAGAACAGTCCCTGACTACACTCACTGCTTTTGTCTGCATCCCCAACAAACTGTTCCTCAGGAAAATCTTTGGGGTTTATTTTTTCCCTGAACACTCACAAACTGTTTTAAAGTGACTCATGAGGAAAAAGTTCTTATTGGTAACAGGAGGAAAAAATATGAGTCAGGCAGAGGTCATGCCGAATCTCTGCCTGGCCTCGCTCCTCTGATTGAGAACTGGTTGTGCAATCTCAGCACAGAGAAGCTCTTGTTTGCTCCAGAGCTTTGATGACATGGTCCCACTCCCAGTGCCACTTTTGGTACCAGATGAGACTGTTGATGACACCTCATACTTGATTCAGCAGTGCTGCAGGGAATTAATTCCCGTCCAAGATGTTTCGTAGTATGCTTCTTTTTTATAACTCCAAAACCCAGGCATTTTTAAAAGAAAGCAGTCTGGGTGGCAGATATTGCTCTTTGTTATGAAATCTTACTTGAAAAAGAATCAAGGGGTCTCCTGCTCAGCATCCCCCCATGGGGTGCAAGGGCCAAGTCCACCGGAAGGTTCTGTTCATCAAAGAGTAGATACAACCAGGATAAGGATAGGAAGAACAGAGGACAGTGCGTTCAACTGACAGTTCCCTTCATTAATCTGTCTCCTGCACATGCATGTGAAGTCTGCCTCTGTTACGTAGATTTGAAGCCCTAAATAAATCAGCCAAAATATACAATCCCCTTTTCACTGTTAGTGAACGTGAGATTCAGCCCTTCCAGGTAAGAGATACAGACATATACACACAGAGCCCAGTCCATCTTTCTGATGAGAGATTTTTATAAATCATTGCAAACCCCCAACAATGTTTCACAATTTGTGTAAGATCACTCATCAATGCATTAAATTGAAATCCTCATGGGAAGCTTCTCACTCTGAAGGACTCAAAGGATAATTGTTTCTGTGTGCTCCTGAGCCAGTTCAATTAAAAGCAGAAATGCTCATGAAGGAAGAGGAGCCTTTCAAAGCAGAAACACTGGACTAAGGGACTAACACCTGCTTTACAGACAGCACAAGTTCTAGCAACCCACTCTTACTTTGTGGATACTGAGTAAGGACTTCAGGACAGGTTTGCAAAAAAACAGCACATTTTAACCTAGTTAGAATGTACAAACATTTAAGTCGATTTGTTTAGAAGAAGGAAAGCAGGAAATTGTTTTGGGGCATGAGTATTGTGTCTTTTTTCCCATATTAATACCTGTAATTAACCTGTGATCAACCCAGACAAACAGTGGATTATGAAGCACAAGGGAGACAAGGAGCTTTTTAAGTGGGCAGAAAACCACCAAGTTACTGAAACATCAAACGGCTAAAACCAGCATGGAGTGGAAGTTTGCGGTAAAGGGAAGCTTGGGCTGCAAAAGAAAAAAACAACAAAACAAACAATAAGAGATTTAATTTTTGTGCCAAAATATAACAACCAGACAAGTTGTGAACTCTAATCTGAGAGAATTTGAACAAACAGAAAATTCACCAGTAGTTTCAGAGATTTCACTGTATACAGTGAGGAAATGTGCTTTTTTTTTTTTTTTTTTTAAGAAAATGCTGGCCTGCTGTCAAGTGTAGCAGTTGAGCTCTTGTTTTGAAATTATTTCTGTTCTGAGAGTGATACTAAATCATCAGTGTAAGTCTAATTGAAGGATCTATGGGCTTTCTTGCCTTTGCTTATACCCTTCCCCCAAAGAACTTATGAGAACCCCTGCTCCAGGTGTCTCTCAGAACCGAGCCAAGTCTGAACAAACATTCAGACTTGCCCAGAAGGCACTACAGGGCTAAACCTCTGACTTACTCAGCAGGCAGCTATTAGTGTCCTGCTCTGACTCTGCATTTTGACACATTCACCACAGTTTCCCACACCGAGTGACATCTGTCATTTGAAGCATCTGTCGAATTCAAGCTTTTAGTTAAACAGAGAGCAAAGATCCAGCTTCATCAGTATTCTCTAGTACATTAGGATGATTTAATCCATCAGTATCTGTGAATTATTAAGTAATATAAGAGTGGAAGTCTACAATTAGCCCACAGGTCTCTCACAAGGGTCACACTTCGCTGGACTGTGCAACCTTCATCTGCAGAGTATGAGTTTTACACTGACCTGGAGAAGAACAGTGCTTCGTTTCATCAGTTCCTCAGCACAGATATTTCCACTTCTGATGCCAGGGAAACTGCTGGTCTTTCTACACCCTCTCCTACATGCATCCCCTTCCCCAGTGAGATAGCACCATCTGCTTCTCCAGGTACACAGGAATGGAAAATAATTCCTAGTCCCAGCAGCATCAACTG